>OZ020618.1:16669899-18019428 GCA_963971575.1 Liopterus haemorrhoidalis | reverse complement strand
CATTTTTTTCTTTCGATTTGTCTTTAATTTAATAATACCAAATAAACGAAAAAACTTTCCGGTACACCTAATATATATATTCTAAGGAAAAAGAAATCGAGTAGGTAATAGAGAATACTCAATAGCATTATTACCATTTTATTAAACTGTTGTCAGTCAATATGGCATTTATATGCATCAATAATCGTATCATAATAATAATATTATAGTACGATTATAACGATTATATTATAGTACGATATTAACAAAAAAATCAATTAAGAATACAAATCGAATTTAATAAAGCAGCTAGCTTAACTTAATTCTCATAGAATATTAACCTAGTTACACTAGTCAAAATGGCATTCGTTAAGTTCTGTTAATTCATCCCAAATTTCAATAACTGTTCTACAAACTGCTTGAACGAAGTTCTCCACTTCATTTAATTATAATAGTACAACAAATGACAAACATTCCAATTTCATCCAAACCATTCTAATAGTAATTACTTTTAAAATCATTTTAACCGTTATAAAATTAAACAAATTATTTACATAAAAAATCTTAAATACAGTACTGTTAAATACAATTTATAAACACCTGGCATGACAATTAAAAATAATTTTATGTCTTACTTCACACCGCTGATCCACGAAAAAGACAATGCAAAATGCGTTTCGACAGTTGTTAGCCAATTTTTCTTTGTATTTCAGGTGGGAAAATGACTAATGGAATCCTCATTCTGCTATCATTGTTTGTTTACTTGAATTCAGGTGCCACTGCAGAGCCAAAGCAGAGGTTTTCAAGATGTCAGTGTATGGAATACTGGGAATGCATCCGAAGGTAATATCGATTGGATTGATTTATCCGTGTGAAGAATTTTCTACGCTAACATTTGTACGATGGAAAGTTATACGCCAACATTTATACGACAAAACATTTATACAAGTGGAAATTTATATGCCCAGTACTTTATACGTGAAACATTTGTACGATGGTATATTTATACCAGGGGTCCCTGATATCAAAGTATAATACCATCGTATCAAAGATACGATCGTATCCAAGATACCATCGTATCAAAAGTGGTCGATATCGACCCCCGGGGGTCGATATGACATTGTTAGGGGTCGATTCTGGCTCGGGGGTCGATGGGGGTCTATGGAAAAAAGTTAAAAATTACTAGTATAATTTTAATATATATCTGTCTACCAACACAGTGGTTGAGGCTGGTCTTAGCCATGTTAATTCCATTCTGACAAAACAGAGAAACAAGTTAGATGTAGAATTCCGTGGCGATTTAAGGCTGAAATTAACTAATTTTGAACCCGACATTGCTAATCTTGCAAAGAGTCACCACCACATCCATCACAACGACAATGATAGGCAATTTTATTTAATAATAATATTAATATAATGCAAATAGATATAATTATATTAGATAAATGTAATATAAATAAAAAAACACAGTACAATAAACAATATAAGAAATCACATAAGCGTGTTTTTTGCTTGCCCTATTATAATAACGTAATTGTAAAATAGAGGGGGTCGATACGAAGTCGAAAAACTCTTCTGGGGGTCGACGGTCAAAAAAGTTTGGGGACCCCTGATTTATACATATACCTTCCCAGAGCCGCAGTAAGGAAAACATGCGCTAGGGGCAGAGCCGTATTTTGGCGCCCTTGGCAAATAAAAAAAGGTTTTCACCTCTCAAAATTCAAGTTATGAGCAAAAAAAAGGGTCCTCACCTTCCAAAATCTAAGTGATGAGCAAAAAAAAAAGGCCAGGGCCGTCGCCCCCTTCGCTCCCCCCCCCCTTACTGCGGCTCTGTACCTTCCACTCGTATAAAAACTGAAGTTTTCGTTGCATAAATGTTGGCATTGAAAATTCTTAGAATCATATTTATCAAGTAATATGATATGAATTACCGGCGACGGCCCTTAGCGCACTAAGGAAAAGGGCGCTGACGGGCTTGCTAAGGGGCGCCATTGCGAAGATGAGGACCTTTTTTTTTGCTCGTCACTTGGATTTTGGGACGTGAGGACCTTTTTTTTATTTACCCAGGGCGCCAAAACACGGCTCTGCCCCTAGCGCAAGTTTTCCTTACTACGGCTCTGCATACAGCTAATGTGACACCTTTTTGTCTACTAACATAACTTATTAGCTAACGCATAGCAAAATATAGTACTTTGTTTTTTGCACTGAAAGTAGGTATAAAATTACAAATAGTATAATTAGTGTTAGGATTTTTTACGTTCCTTGATCCATAACATGTAATGAAGAAGAATTTAAATTGTGGAAGAATAGTAAAGTTATTATTAAGTAATATATAATCTCTCCATCTGAATGAATAAATAAATTAATAGGTTACCCAGCAAACATTGAACTAACGGCCGAACGCCGGCAAACTGCTTTTACGCTGGTACATTGCTGGCACCAGAAGTAAGTGCAACGCCAGTATTAATAATGTACTTCACATTTGTATTTCGCATTCTGCCTATACGAAGTACTTTACCAGCATTTTATAAGCATTCCTTATTTGTATTAATCCAAGGTTATTTCTAGCGGGCCAGTGCTTATGTTTATAACTTTTTTTGAATGTAATAATTTGAAAAGTCTGACCGTTCTTAGTCATAAAACACCCTAATGGCGTGGCCTTCGAGGGTCGGTACAAGTGATATTCTGTTAGTATAAGTTCGGACGTGTTGGTGAATAGTTTTTAAAGATGTGTATTTGAATAGTTATTGATTGTGACCATTATACAGTTTTTTATTGTGATTTGTGTGTGTTTTGTTAGATTTAAGGACGTAGTTTACACAAACTATTTCATATTAAATTGTTTAATTTTTAGTTTAGTTCAATCATAGTTTTTTCATGTAATAAAATTTTCAATTATTAATAAATCTGATACAAGATTATAAATATGTCATTTAAAAAATATAATTTGTCATATTTCATTTTGAATAGTGACATCTTAAATATTTTGTAAATATAATACTAACCTAAAATAATACAAACTTAATCCAAAACTGTAAAGCTTTTTTTACAATATAACCAAGTTTCTAAAAGTCAGTAATACACTATAAAAATCACCAAAATAACCAGATCTAGTTTGTTCTTACAAAAGTGAACAGCTTATAGCATTAATGCTTATAAAATTTGTTTATTGAATTTATTTTAACAAGTATGATTTCTTTAGGTTGGCACTCTTCAAGTCAGGGGGAAAAGATGTGGTAGATAATACAAGACGAATATTGGCGAAAATTATTAGTCACCCCTTATCTTTAGGATGAAATTGGTTTGACCGAAATGGCAGAAAACCATTTTCTTAAAATTCTTCATTAAATTAATAAATTAAAGAAACTAATTCCTGTTATTCCTGAAATTATATTTATTTAATATTTATAAATAAATCAATAAATTATAACTGTTAATTCAATTTACAATCGGCTAGTTTTACCATCGTTGAATAAATTTATTTAACAACTTAAGTTAACAATATCGCATCATTCTATTGACAGCAATGTTAATTTCTTCATTAATAGTTTAAAACCGATGCGATATTGTCAACTTTACTTGTTAAATAAATTTATTCAACGATGGTGAAAATGGCCAAATGAGTATTTATTTTGCACCTAACCATTAATTTATTTTAATACTGGGTAAGTACACATATATTACATTTGAAACACTAGAGAGTGGGTATAATATAAGCACTAGTCTGTCAGAAATAAATCTTGCAACTAATGCGATTATTTTGCACTTTACCGTTGCTGGGCCAGCTAACGGCCACGGGGACACCGGGGTACTGGCCCAGTGCAAAATGCCAGCACTGGACCAATGCGAAATGCCAGCACTGGCCCAGTGCGAAATGCCAGCACTGGCCCATTACTTTCAATGCACTTTACCGTTGCTGGGCCAGCAACTGATACATCAATGGACCAGCTAAGGGCCACGGGACACCGGGGTACTGGCCCAGTACGAAATGCCAGCACTGGCCCATTACTTTCAATGCCGGCGAGTATGTGCTTTACCAGTACTGGTCCGGATAAAAATGTTTGCTGGGTAATAATACCTTAATTATTATACGGTGCTTTTTGTTAAATATTTCCTAGACATCTGCAGAGAGATAACTGAGAAATAATAAAAAGTGCTTTAACATCGTGTTCAACACATGTTTTAAGTATAGCTCAGGACTTTACATGCCGATTGATCAATAGAGAACCGATAAACAAATATATATATATATATATATATATATATAATGGTGACCATTTGTCCCGCATTTTGCGGGACTGTCCCGCATTTTAACATTTTGTCCCGCATTAAGATGCGTCCCGCAAAAGTCCCGCATTTTCACATTTTGTCCCGCATTGTCCCGCAATTTAACATTTTGGATTTGGGAGGTGAGGACCTTTTTTTATTTTGCTCTTCACTTGGATTTGGGAGGTGAACACCTTTTTTTTGTTTTGCTCTTCACTTGGATTTTGGGAGATGAGGACCTTTTTTTTTTGCTCTTCACTTGGATTTGGGAGGTGAGGACCTTTTTTTTGCTCTTCACTTGGATTTGGGAGGTGAGGACCTTTTTTTTTGCTCTTCACTTGGATTTGGGAGATGAGGACCTTTTTTTTGCTCCGTCCCGCATTGCCTTCTTAAGAAAATGGTCACCCTAATATATATATATATATATATATATATATATATATATATATATATATATATATATATATATTACACGGTTCTATGTAAAATTCTATTATGTCTGTAAGTTTCTCATACTCAATAAACAGACTATAAGTTATTGAGAACTGACACGCTCGAATACGCTGTTTGGTGGTCAAATATTGTACTAGACACTCTAGAACTGTTTGAACTTATTACGTATGTTTTAGTGTTGAATTTTTGTTAGAATGTCGATAGAAGTTGTTAAGTTGGTAATATATGTTAATACAGGTATAATATACAGAGTGATTATTTAATGGCGAGACGACGTCACCGAATTTTACGTGCCTCCTAGCAGAATACTATGACTATAATAACCTTGAAGAAAATTTGATTATGAAGAAAAAAAGATTATGCGCATGCGCGCATGTTAGCCTACTACGATGTGTATGAAACGGCAAATTATTAAAACTTCTAGTTACGTCGTCTCGCCATTAACGTTAAAACGGAGTGATTAAATAATCACTCCGTATTCCTTATTGTAGAATGAAATGAAATATCCATGTATGTTTATAATAATTCAAAATGTGCGTCTGCGCAGAAAGTTCAAAACTAGTAATTTCCTGACGGTAACTTAGGAAAAAAATTACTGTAGCAGATGGCAGCACCGGAGATTTAAACATCAAGTGTGAAAGCAAACCGATGTTAAACATCGGTGAAGTTCACTCGTCTTAAAGTTCTAGTGTGAAAAGGGTATGAGTAAATTTTGAATGTTGTATAAAATGTATATATATATATATATATATATATATATATTGGTTCCTACAACTCCTCAAGAGGAGCAGAGGGCTTCTACAAAACATCGCCATCTTGTCCGGTTCTGGACTAAGGTCTTAATTTCGCCCCAGGTCTTTCCCATGTCTTTAATTTCTCTGTCCACTGTTCGCCTCCATGTGAGCTTGGGTCTTCCGACCTTTCGTTTTCCTTGAGGGTTCTATTGGAACGCTCGTCTCGTGATGTACTCTGTCTCTCGTCTGAGTATATGTCCCATCCACTTCCACTTTCGCAACTGTATTTCCCGTCTTATTTCTGTTTGCCCAGTTTTCTGCCAAAGATCTTTGTTGTTGATTATGTCAGGCCAATGGATTCCCATTATCCGTAGACATTTGTTGATAAAAATTTGTAGCTTACTGATTAACGTTTCATTAACCAGCTAAGTCTCACAGGCATATAACAGGACAGACTTGACGTTGGTGTTAAATACTCGAAGTTTTGTCTTTCTGCTGATATGTGCAGATGACCAGAATGTGCTCAGCATAGTAAAGGCCAGCTTTGCTTTCTGAATTCTCGCAGCAATATCTTCGCATGTGCCTTCTTGTTCCGTGATGATGCTTCCTAGGTAGCAGTACCTGGATGTACGCTCAACAGGGACATCATGTAATAGAAGACTTCGAGTATTGTATAAAATGTACTTAAGACAAATCCTAGATTAACATATTGAATTATTCAACACCCGGATATTGAACAAAATGTTATAAATTATTATTATTATTGTTTTTTATTTATTTATTTTACATCAGCCTATTTCTGCAACGAGGTTAATCGCCGATGCCAGGGCGCGAGCTCCTACATCTGGATAAGGGGTTAATGATTGTGAAAATGAGAGTAATGTAAACATATTATTCTCGCCCGAATAATATCACCAACGAAGGAGGCTCGAACCAACGACACCCCAGTTCAGACTGTTTCTACCAGTCAAAATGTTATAAATTAATAGACATTTTTCTGGATATTGAACAAAAAATAAGTGAAATGATGGAGAAACGATGAATACTATACATATTTTAAAGTGGATTTTAAAAAAACATCCTAAAATTAAATTCTATAACATTAACTCATTTCGGTAAAAATGAATATTGAACAAACCAATTCTAGGATGACGAGATGTTATCGTTTGGGTTTATTTAAATTTTAAATGATTTACCACAGCATAGAAATTTGGAGGAAATCTTTTACACATACCTAACATAAGTATCTAAAATTAGGTATTACCAAATTTGCAATTATACTAACAATCCGACTTGGCATTATATCTAAATGGAAACTAAATTTAGTTGAAGTTAAAAATATTTCTCAAATCTTACAAAAGTTAATGGCTAAAAAAAATAAAAGTATGGCATAACCCAAAACAATGTCTTCATCCACAAGACATTGTACTTAACAATTATACACTCATTTAACATTCAAAGTCATTACCATTTGAACTTCAGAATGTCAACACTTTTAAGAAATAAAACTTGTTTTGTAACAATTAACCAACAATAGACATTTGTTAATTTATTTAAAATTACAGCGGTGGAAACTTTGCAAGTTATTGTGGCTTAACAGAATCAGATGTCTGTTGTAATATGCCAAAGAATGTCCCAGAATTAGGAAGATTTAAATCTCTACAGTCCAAGTGTGGTAAAAAAGGAAAAGACACGGGACAAATTGGGGTTGCTGAACCCACAGAATGGCCTTGGCATGTAAGTAGGAAGAAAAGTGTTTATATAAAGTGTTTTAATTATTGATATTGTATTGTTTAGGCGGCAATTCTGGAAAAGGCGAACCATATTTATTTGTGCGGAGGATCATTGATTGATGAGAATTGGGTTGTAACTGCTGCACATTGTGTTCATAACTAGTAAGTATTATTTCATTTTTATTTGTTCATAAAACTTGTTCTATTAGATTATAATAATAATAATATAATTTATTGGACTAAAGAACAGCCAACGGCTGATTACACTTTAACCTTTCGAAAATGAAAATTTTTACAATTAGATAAAAAAATACCATACATGTGCAAAAAGAATATCAAAATATAATATTATTAACATAATAAATCTTATATAAATAAATAAATTAAACAATAAAATTAACACAAATACAATAAATTAAAAAAATAAATAAATAAAATCAAATCAAAAAATCAAAATCCACATAGAGTTGATAAAATGTGCTTTCTCAAGTAAAACATGATAAAAAAAATATTAATTTAAAAGTTTATGCTTCATATATTTTTTAAATTGTGTAATATTAAGAGATCTTATATCATTGGGAATTGAGTTGAATAATGAAGGAACCATATAGGAGAAACTTCTCTCGTAAATTTTGCTGTTATGCTTAGGAACATTTAAGATGTGTTTGTTACGGAAGTTGAAATTATGTAGCTCATGTCTAAGGTTGATTTTGTCCGCTAGATATGAAGGAGTTCCTGAATTTAAAATTTTGTGAATAAAGCAGCTGTAATGCAGTTCTCTTCTCTTCGCCATATCAAGCCACCCTAGTGTGTCACGATAAAAACTTACATGGTCACGTTTACGTAAATTGAAAATAAAACGAAGACAGGTGTTCTGCACTTTCTGAATCCTGTATGAATCTGCTGTTGTTAAGCAAGGGCCATATACGATATCGCCATAGTTAAAAAGGGACAAAACAAGACTATCCGTCAATACCTGCTTAATTTTTGTGGACAATGAGAATCTATTCATAAATAAATTACGTAAAACTAAAAATGCTTTACGTATTAAAACATTTATGTGCTGCTTGAACCGCATTTCTGAATCAAAAATAATGCCCAAGTTTCGACAGTTAGACTGATATTGTATAACTTTGTTATTAATTACAATATCTCCCAATGCTTGTAAGGCAACTGAAATATTTTTGTTGCCAAAAATAAGTGCAGATGATTTAGCTTCATTGATCAATAGACAATGCTGTTTGGCATACGTTGATATATATTGTAGATCATCATTTAATTCATCGAGCGCTATATTTAACTGGCTAGGTAGAAAAGATTTCAGTACCTGAGTATCATCAGCAAATACCAACATTATGCTATTACGAGAAACAGTAAAAAGGTCAAAAATATAAATAATAAAGAGCAGTGGGCCTAAAATTGAGCCCTGAGGTACACCTCTGAACAGTTTCAAGGGATCAGAAATAGTATCATTCAAGACGACCCTTTGAATACGGTCGACAAGGTAACTTGACATAAAGGCGAGCGCAGTATCATCAAAACCAATGTATTTTAGTTTAGAAATAAGAATGTTATGATTTAAACAATCAAATGCTTTACTAAAGTCTAACAGAACCATAAGCGTCATCCAACCTCTGTCAATCGCAGTAAAATCTAAAAAATCGCATTTCATCGCAAATATTAAGTAAAGAAGTAGTAGTACTATATCCTTTTCTGAACCCAGACTGATTACACAGTTTCTTTTGTTTAATATTGCATTTATACAATGGGATCCCACTTTTTGAAGACCCACTAAAACCATGTGCATGGTGAGCACTAAATTCATATTATAAGGTACAAATTAGCACTAAATTATAATACTGTGTAAGTGACTAAAGTGGGTTTTACACGATTCAATTTATTGATCAATTAATTGAAAAAGTTGACATGCAATTAATTGATGTGTGTAAAGTGTAAAAATTTCGTCAATTAATTGATCAATTAATTGACAAAAAAGTTGATCAATTTATTTTGAAAATAGAACAAGTTCTATTTTTCATCAATTTTTCAACAATTTTTTAGGGAATTCTAGGTATATTTTTATCTGTTAAGATATTGCTAACTGTTTAGCTGTAGCATAACCTCTAAATATATTGTTTGTGTTTCGTTTTCAAATGTGACAGGACTTCGAACGTTCTAATTTACCATCATCTAGGTTATTTCTTTTGTTATTGTTCACAGCTTGTAAATTTGTGAAGGTTTTTTCAATATTTTCTTTCTGATAAATATGTCAACATGTTTTACAGTTGCTAATGTAAAAGTTTTCAAAAAAATTGATAAATAAATTGATGTGTGTCAAGTGATGGTTTTGTTTCCAAGGTTACCAATAAATTTTTCAATTAATTGACAAAAAACTTGATCAATTAATTAAACTGTGTAAAACCAACTTAAGTAAGTGGGAAGGGCATGGGCCTCTTGTACGTTGTTGAAGACATTATGTAACAAGATCAGTACAAAAAGTTTTGGAAACAAAGCTTATTCCACAACTACATAAATGGTTCTCGAATGGTCCAAACAGGAACCTGAAGTTGAATATATTTAGGATTAGGTTCGGTTTCAGGTTCAAGTTAAATAACAGCATTTTTTTAGATTCAAGAACCTAAATTTTTTCATGTTCGAGTTTAGCAAGTTTAGAAAGTTTCAAAATTTCTGAAATGCCTGGTGAAGTTAAACTTTAAATACTCGTTGCCGCGCTAGTCATTTAAATGGGCTGCGTTAGGCGCAAATAGCCTTTGTTGCTGTGCGCCAAAAATTTTAACTAACTAACTAACTGACTCGCTGCCGTTCAGTGGCGCTCCCAGGATTTTGTTGGGGGGGGGGATACAAAATTATTTAAATTATTCTCATTTCTAAAAAAGTGATGACCTAAAAAAAAGCTCCTCGCTTTTGAAATACAAGTGATGACCTAAAAAAAAGGTCCTCATCTTTATATTCCTATATTTATCTAAGACCATAAGAACATTGTTAAAAAATTATTTAAGAGGGTATTTCCCTCTTTCTTGGCGCCTGGGTGCGCCACTGCTGCCGTTTATAATTGTTTTATAAATGTTTATAGTTTCTTTTATTGTAATCAGTTTATTTGACTTGCCTATTTTGGCATTTTCTTAACAAATTATTGTATGTAAGAAGATAGCTAGGCAGACGGTTTACATCACACGGTCGTAATATTGTACCAGCATTTCCTTTAAATTTTGTAATTGGAATTGATATTTAGAAAAGTATACATAAAACATAGAAAATCCAAATTTGGCATGCTTGTACAACTTTTTGACCCACATATAGAAAAACTATAGAGACAAAAACATAGCGGGAAAAATATAAACAAATATATGTATATTCAACGGGAAAATAAATAAATGTTTTTAAATTTAAGTGGGGTATCAAAACACCTTAATGCATAGATAATTCAACAAAATTTTATTTTTCAAAAATCATTTTTTTTTTGCCAAAAATATGTCTAAACTATTGTCCCAACTCTATTACTTCCCAAAGGGTTTGATCTAAAAATGTGAACAAAAATCTCAATACCGTACAAAAATTGCAGTTTTTGTGTTTTGGACAAAACTAATAATTTTTTTAATTCATGACTAAATTATGACTAATAATGTTATGGATTTTTTATATTTATGGCCTAGGTTGTGTATGTCTTCTTTTGAAATTAAAAATATAATAAAAAAATGATTAACAGCTGAGATCGGGTTCATGTGTGTAACCTCCGCCTACTACGTTATAATTCAACTTATTGTTATATATTATATATTATTATTAATAGTGAAAAATACGTATCTGAAATTGAAAACAATTAAACCATTTATCAATATATAGTTTTTATTAATTTAATGAAGACAGATACGAAACAAATGTAAAAAAAAATCGCAAATATATGAATTTTACTGTGATTAAAATTATTCAAATTTTGTTTAAAAAAAATTAAGTAAAAGCTCTTGTACACAAATAACGTAAAAAATGATTATCAAAAAACTATTGATTTTGATGTTATTATAAAAAAATCAGCTGTGGTCACCACAGGACCGATCGCCATCACAAAGTACTTATTTAATTTATGTCGCTTTATCAAAAAATTTCTCAAATAAAAGTGGTTAGTTGTTGCATTTATAGCAACTTTTGTTAAATAATTTTTTCCGAAATATTTCTCTGTTGTGAAATATTCACAAAAATCTTAAAACCGGCACGAGTAAACTCTCATTTTTAGCTAACCGATTTTTACCAAAAGTTGATCATCTTGTGCCATTGATGTCAAAAGCTTAAATATGAAGTTTCATAAAAATCCTTTTAGCCGAATTTGCCCTGCACGTGTACACAGACCGACAGACAGCCCGACAGACAGACCGACAGATAGACCGACAGATAGACTGACAGATAGACAGACACACACACACATACAGACAGACAGACAGAGAGACAGACAGACAGATCGACAGACATCTAAATATGCTAAAAATAGTCAAAACGTTATGTAGGGACCTCAATTCGTGGAGATCCAGCGAAATCTCGAAATGTCAAAATCGGTATGATCACAATACCTCCCTTATATATGTTGGCGGTCGTTAAAAAATTATCCTAGACATTCAGCATTCTGTTGTCTTCTTACATTTACCTACAAAACCCTGAAATATGTGAAAACTCACATATTTTTTTTTTAATTCGTTAACTTGCTACGGGAAGGTCAATTTTTCAGTGTTATACTTACATATGGGGGGTATTATTGTTAGGTATAGTTGACTATAGATAAATAGTAATAGACGATTTTTTTACATTAATGAAACAAAATGAAGAAAAAATTAACAAGATTAATGAAACAGTATTTCATTCGATACGTAATAACAGAACACCTACAAAAAATATTCCTTCAAAGATTTTATTATAAATACCGACTACCTTTCGCTTTGCCAGGAAATGACCTACCTAACATGTAATATAGATGTAACATTAAAATTCTGTAACTGTAGAAATTCAAAATAAAATAAGAAATTATTAACTAAGATCTTTAATGAATGGCACGTGGAAACATATTTTGCAAATCATTCAAATAAAGTGCGAACATTTTATTGATATGAATATAAAATGTATAACTGTGTTTTTCTTATGCTCCGAATGATCCTTAATTTACACTCTTGCCGAATAAAAATATTTAACAGTTAAATTACTAAATGCAGTGTAATAATATGTTAATTATTATTATTCCGGTTTTTTATATGGATAAGTAGGCTGTAACCAAGAGTAATCCAAAATATTAATTTTGCAGTTGGCAGTGGTGTACACAAAGAACTTTATGTCCAAATTAATTGTCTTAATAAAGAAATTAAACGTATATTTACATGAAAATTAAATACATTTTAATCCTCATAATATTTGCCATTATTTTTAATGACTTTGCTCCATCTATCAAGCAACTGTCAAATCCATTTTCAAAATAAAGATATAGTCGTTCAACTTTTGGTAATGAAGCACCATCAGAAAATACTGTTTACAATTGGTTTGCAGAATATCGTCGTGGCCGTGCGTTCGTCAGTGATGAATCTCGTGAAGGTCGACCAAAATCGGTTGTGGTTAAAAAAAAAAACATCGATGCTGTGCGCAAAATGATTGAAGAAGATCGGCATGAGACTTACCGTGAGATAGAGGCATCTTTTGGCATATCGCAGACTGCAATGCATTCGATTTTGCATGAACATTTAGCTGTGAAAAAGATCTGTTTCCGATGGATTCCGTATAATTTGACCGAAGCTAAAAAAAAAGCTCGTGTTGATTGGTGTAAGAGAATGCTAAAAAAATCAACCTAGGCACTGCAAAATCCAACATCGTTACAGGTGACGAAACTTGGATTTATTCATATGAACCGGAAACTAAGCAACAATCCACTGTTTGGGTCTTCCAAGATGAACCGAAACCCACAAAAGTTATTCGTTCACGAAGCACTTCCAAGAAAATGATCGCTTGTTTCTTCGGTTGTACTGCACATGTCTCAATCATTCCTTTAGAGGATCGGAGAACAGTTAATACTGAATGATATACAACAATTTGTTTGCCAGAAGTCATCGCCAAATCAGGTAAAGCAACCAAAAACGTATCATTCTTCATCATGACTATGCAAGCTCTCACACAGCACATCAAACAATTGATTATTTGAAGGAGAAAAACATCCAATTAATTTCTCATTGCCCGTATTCACCAGATTTATCCCCTAACGACTTTTTTTTGTTCCCCAATGTCAAACAAAAAATGCGTGGACAGCGATTTTCATCACCTCAAGAATCTGTTGAAGCCTTCGAAAACCATGTTTTTGAGATACCAACCTCAGAGTGGAAAAAATGTTCCGAGAATCGTTTTGAACGCATGCAAAACTGTATATATCTTAAAAGCAAATATTTTGAACAGCAATAAAACAGTTAAAATTTTTTTTTTTTATAGTTTTTGTAAAATCTTGAAAGGTAGCCCTTGTGTCACACAAAACATTTTTTTTAAATAATTATTTAGATCAATGACATTTTTCGAAATACTAATCTGACCATAAATTCCTGTTGAACTATTCCGGTTCCCATCAAAATACATGTTTTTCAACCCTTCTGGGAATTGTCCCCCCTCTAGAGTGACAGACAAAAGTTTTTCAACATATTTTTGTAGAAAATACCGTAAAAAATTATTTTTCATAAATAAAAATTTGCTGATTTACACATTAAAAGGTTTCATTTTTTATATATACTCTTCCCGTTTTTTTTCAACAGTTTTCCTATATGTGGATCAATGAGTTGGACAAGCATGCCAAAATTACAACTTTCTAGGTCCAGTAGTTTGGCCACACTTTCTACTGTGCAGACATACGGACAGACCGACAGACAGACACACGAGTGATGTTATAAGGTTTTTTTGTTATACCTACAAACCCTAAAAATGCGCATTTGGCAGCTAGTGGGCAATAAGTCCGAAACTGTAAAAAATTGATGTGAAGTGTTAATTTTCACACATTTCAGGGTTTCGCAGGTATTTATTAACTGTATGATGATTATTTGGGATGCCAAAACAAATTTTATGTCAATATTTTTTTATGAATTTTAATTCGAATGCCTAATACCATATTTTAAGTTTCTAAATATGTGCAGTATTTTTTTTATATAGCAAGGTTCATTAAGATTTTGAAAATTGCGCCTATGGCTTCCATTGGTTGCTTAAATCATAAGCCTCGCCCTCTGATACCTTCAAATATAGAATTAAATTATAATTTCAACACTTCCCACTGGTTATTAAATTTACGCTTTTAAAAATTAAATGCAACATTTACCAAATTTAAATATAACTAGAATTTTGACAAAATAATTTAAAGAAAATAAAAATGAAAAAAAAAATTAAAATATTGACGGGATTCGAACACAGTATCTTACACTAGTTTCAACTCACAAAGCGACAACGTTACCACTATACTACGCAGGTTCACTCGTTTACTATGTTAAATAGCGGAATATTTTACATATTTTAGTTAAAAACACAAAAAATGCGTTATTTTCCGAAAACATAATCTGATCAAAAATTCCTGTTGTACTATTCCGGTTCACACCAATGTACATTACTGAGAATTTTTTCAGATTTTTAGTTTAAACCATCTGGGCTACAGGGTGTGGAACAAATTTTTTTTTGCACAATTTTGGCAAAAATCGCCTCAAAATAATTTATTTTGCAAAAATAAAATTTTGATCATTAATCCACGTACCAAGGGCTTTCATTTGATACCCTACACAGAATTGTAAAAAAATATATTTTTTTTCGATGAGCATATATTTGTTTATATTTTTAGGGGGATATGTTTTTTAGATGTTTTAGTATTTTTCCTATGTGCGGGTCAAAGAGTTGTATAAGCATGCCAAATTTCAACTCTCTAGGTTTAGCCGTTTGGCTACAATTTTTACCGAACAGACAGACAGACAGACAGACAGACAGACAGACATACGACAAAATGACGGTATAAGGGTTTTTTAGTCATACCTACAAAACCCTAAAAATCCAAAGACAAAATTTTGGTTAGTACCATGTTCTCAAAGAAGTAAAGAGCTAGTCTACCTTATGAGTTGATAATTTAATATCTTCAAAGACTTCTTTTATTAACTACCTACACAAATATTTAAAAAACATATGTTTGATAATAACGCTGATAGTGATATTGCATATTTTAAAACAATTGATTTTATAACATCCAAATTACATAGTGTGCTTAGTAGTTAGTTGCCGACTTCTATATGAATAATTTACATAAATGCCTCGGGTCACAACACAGTTTACTTCATTCCACTAACCTAACCTACGACATAAGAAGTGTTAACACTACGTCCGGTACATTAAATGCATACCTCAATTATAAAATTATTTACAAAGAAATGGAATTCTCATTCTTCATTAATTCAGAGGAAATGATCCATAGATACAATTACAAGTTTTTGTTATGAAAAACAACGGTAGCATAATAGATATTATGTGTGTTAATGTTGTAATGATATTGTAAATTGAAATTGTTATTAATCAAATTCCGTTCATGCAAAGGTAGTGTTGTAGAGAGATATCATATCACATTGTGGTTTCTGTAGTGTTCTTTCATAAATCGCGACCTTAAAACAAAATGCTTTTATCTCACAATAGGGGATAGGCATGATTTTTTTATTTTTTTTTTTGTTATATTCCTCTTGTTGCATATAAACATAAACCAGTGGCGAAGGGAAACCTCCGCTAGACTTGCCCTCCCAAAAAAAAATTTTTTTTTTTTTTTATATATATTTTGGATAAATCTTCAAAAATACATCAAATTATGTTCTATACAAATTTTTGTCCAAGGCTTGGTTTACTTGTTACGAATTAATTATCATGACCATGGAAACGTTACATATAAATATGAAAAAATTGAGACTTTGAATTTAAAATAATTTTACAAAAAAATTTCAAAATTTTTCGTTTTATCAAAAAACGTCTCAAATAAAAGTTATTAGTTATTGCATTTATAGTAACTTTTGTTACATGACATGACAGACAGACAGACAGACAGACGACAAAATGACGGTATAAGGGTTTTTTGGTCATACCTACAAAACCCTAAAAACAGTTTTGCATTTTTTTTTTAAACTGAAGGTTTAAAAAAATCATAAATGTATATAGCGCGCGAAAACGACGTGTGACGTCATACTCCTTCTAAGTGACGCAGTACACTACTAGCCTACCCAGTGTACTGCGTACAGCCTACCCAGTGCACAGCGTGCAGCCTACACCGTCGTGAACTTATTTGCTTGTATAACTTTTATAGGTTATGTAAAGTTAGAGTGATTTTAATTAAAATAAAGTTTAATTCTATAAAATCAATTTATACATGTTTACCGAATTAAATTTTATATCAAAATATATAAAATATGGAAGATCCAGGCCCCAGTACTTCGAAACATAGTCGAAAATATTGTTTAGTACCGATGTGCACAAATAGTTCAAATAGAAATCCAAAAAAACAATTTATATCATTACCTGATGGCGAAAAACAACAGAAAAGGCGAAATTTATGGCTGGAAGCTATGAGGCGAAATAAAACCGATATTTCAGAAAAAAGTAAACTTTATGTTTGTATATATTTTTTCATATATTCCATGAGCATAAATGCATCAATGTTGGGTAAATTATCACTCTGAGCCCTAACAAAATCTTTATCTGCCATTTTAATAATAAATGCCTGAAAAATTGTTTAAAAACAAATACAAAACTCTCGAACAATACAATATACACACGTAAAAATTATGTTGTAACTGTATCTCTGACGTCAAACCCCAGTCGTTTGACGTCATACTCAGTCGTATTTACTCGGCAACCTTCGCGCCGTGGTCGGCTTATTTCAAATTTACAATATTTTAATTAAAAAATTTGGCTATAATATTAATTAAAATGTGATTTTTGTTTTGTTAGGTGACATAACTAACATTAACATATCAAAAAAATGTAGTTTTAAGGTAATATAAATTTTATGCGTATCCCGTATTTGCCCATTTTGAGAAAATCGAGTTCAAACATCAGTCTTTTACCTGAATGTTATGAAGCACATACATTACTTTAAACCAGTGGTTCCCAACCTTTTTTTATCTGCGGAGCCCTTTTTAGAATCAATTTCTATGGCGGAGCCCCTAGGCCTACCCCTCTTCTTCTTTCGGCACTATCAGTCAGGTTGACTTTTGGCCTCACTCACATAAGCCCTCAATCTCGATCTATTCATTGTCAGGTCTTGCCAAGTACCCTGTATACCAATACTTGTTAGATCTTCGGTTAGCTGATCTCTCCATCTCTTGCGAGGTCTCCCCACTGGTCGACGGGTATTCAATCTTCCTAACCATTCTGTCCTCACTCATCCTCATAACGTGTCCCATATCCACTGTAATCGTCTGCCTCTGAGTTCTTATGTGATACTTGGCCTTGAGTACAGTTCTCGGATATCTTTGTTCTTACGGATTCTCCATTCACCATTAAGTAATATTTTATTTTAAACTATGAGGCTTTGTCGATCTCGCTTTGTTAAGGTCCATGTTTCGGAGCCATACATAACTACAGGACATACTATAACTTGGTATAACCTGATCTTGGTGCTCCTCGACAAGAGTTTCGTTTTGAAGAGGGGACCAAGTGCAAAAAACGATGCATTTGCAAGTTTAATTCGATTCTTTAATTTAGGCCTACCCTTTGTCTTACAAATTAATGGTGTATAGAAGTAATGCTACGGGGGAGGGGGTATATTTTTTAGTTAATAGCAATTCACTTTTCTCTTTCACAGCTTTCACATATTGATAGATAGACAGATTTTTATAAAATGAAGCAAATAATGGAAATACACGCAGATTATTCAAACAAAAATGCATCTCGCCGATCACATTCCAGCTAGTCATAGTCATAAACCGGCTAAGCTCAGAAATTACTCGGACATAAATACATACAACTTGGCCAATTTTCTTTCAGAATGTAATTTCCAGTTTTCTTATATTGATTCTATTTTTAAGAGCTGGTTCTAACTTATAAATTGTTGTTGCTATACCAATATAATTCAATATTCATTTAGTCAATTATCGGGATTTATGAAAATGATTTAAAAAATAGTTTTGTTTCTCTAGTTATAGCCGATAGTGTATGTATGAATGTGTTTCTACATATATTTTCCAAGAAGCACATTCTACATAACAATGACTCACATTATAAAATTGACAAAATTTTCTACAAATACCTTTCCAGTCGCTCCAATTTTGGTCTGTATAGAGTCCAAACACTAAAGTCCACACTATAACACACTATTTCAAGTATTTTCTGCACTTTTATCACTTAAAAATAACTAAAAACGTCAGAAAAAACTGAAGACGCCACTTGCAAAAATCACGTATCACTACATATCAAGATGGCTAATCCTGATAAAGCTCATTAAGGAATATAGTCATTAACAATTAATAAATAAGGAACAGAATTGCTTAAAATAATTCTTTATGAGAATAAACACATATATTAATATTTTATCAATAGTATACAGGTGGTTGAAATTGAACTACCGGACCCAATACACTATTTTTTATTATTGAAGATGAGGTATAACATTAAATTGGGAAGTTACTTGGTACTACATGATCTAAAATAGTTTATATTTTGTTACTTTGTAGGTATCTTTATATAAATAGTTATAAATTTTGATTGAGGATTTATTAAAATTTCAGAGCTATAGCGTTGGAGACACGGCCTATATGGTAAAATGGGAGGACAGAGGTGATAATAGGATGACTTTTGAGCTATCAATGATAATTTTGAGATCTCAGAAAGAGATGAAAATTACTATTGGAAGTATAATGGAGTTATCTCTCGAGAATTTTATACAGGTTAATTTTTTTTATTTACGGGTTCATTTGGAGGGCTAAGGTGTCCGCCCCCGGGCATTATGACCTTAAGGCCCGGTCTTTCCACCTTCATTTAAACCACTAGGTAACTATCCGACAGATAATGTTATCTGGAACTATATTCTGAATAAATGTCATTACCAAGCAGTGAATTCAATACATTAGCTTCATTATCCGTTAGATAACTATCCGATAGATACATTTGTATTGAAAGACGGGATGATATTAATTCAGCACAGAAAGTATCATATAACCTTATCTGTCAGATAGTTACCTGGAGCAGTGTTTCCCAACCGCCGGTCCTGTATATATATATATATATTTATAGAGAGAGAGAGAGAGAGAGAGAGAGAGAGAGAGAGAGAGGGGGGGGGGAGCAAGGGAGGGATCTCAAGGTGTATCAAGATAGAGGAAGCACGATTTTTCCCGAAAAGACGATGTGTGAGCAAGTTGGGAAAAAAATTTGGTGACCAGAGTTTACCCAAATAATTGGATGGTAGTATTTAAATTTTCGGAATAAACCGGAAGTACAGGATATCAAGGACAACTTCGATTTTTTATATAGGAACGTGTTGGGTATAATTGGATAAAACTTTTGAAAAAAAAAACTTTTACATAAACATGTTTTTAATATCTGTTACTGTAATGTTTATTAAAATATATTATTATTATTTTACATCAATATTAACAACCAAAACTATTTTATATTATTTTCTTGACAACCTCTGACAACCTCATCCTCATGTTTTCATGACTTACTATATCATTACATCTCCCCTTCTGTAACAAAATAAAAAACAATTTAAATAAAATATTTTGCTAAAATCTAGCTCTTTGTGCAATGATGATTTTCTTTCTTCTTAATTCGTTCGCTTCTTCTTAAAGGCTGCTTAGCTTCTTTTGTTTTCTCATCAATTCGTTCGCTTCTTCTTACAGGCTGCTTAGCTTCTTCTTCTGTTTTCTCAACTTCATTTTTCTCATTATTTTCCTCGTTATTTACTGGCTTTACTTGTTTATCATCATTATTATCTCCGGTGTTGTCTTCAATTTTTTGCTTTTCGCCAGTTTCTGGTAAAGGTTTAAGAACACTTTTGTTTCTTCTAATTTTACTACCAGATTCATTTTCTAACCAATAAGAACGGGGTGTTCCTGCTTTTTCTGTTATTTTGTATTCTGAATCTCTATCTTCGACCCATACTATTCTACCTGGTTCCAATTCTTGTCTTTCTTGAATTCTGTGTCTATTATTGAAATTTTTAGCTTGTCTTAATTTTAATTTTTCTTCATTTTCCTTGAATTTTTTATAATTTGGAAGTTTGGGTACAAGATTTTTTCGTAAAATTGGAATCGTCGTTCGAAGTTTTCGCCCCATAAGCAATTCAGCTGGAGAGTAGCCTGACTCTAAAGGTGCTGCATTATAGAACAGAAATCCTAAATTACCTTCCCCACTCTTAATTATATTCTTAGAAATCTGTACTGCCTTTTCAGCTTGACCATTAGATCTAGGAAAATGTGGGCTGCTAGTTATAATTTTGAAAGCATTTTTCTCTGCAAATCTTTTTACTTTTTCTGATGCTAGTTGTGTTCCATTATCACATCTCAACAGTTCTGGAATTCCATGCCGTGAAAATATTTCTTTGAATATTCTAATAATTTCTTCACTCATTAAATTTCTTAATTTCTTGCATTCAATAAATTTTGAAAAATAATCTTGAATAACAATGTAATTACTTCCATTGTAAGTAAAAATATCAGTTGCTAATTCTTGCCATGGTAAAGAGGGCAATTTAGTTGACATTAAAGGCTCAGTTGAATTTTTTCGTAATTTTAAACATATTTTACAATCCTTGATCATATTTTCAATGTCAGTATTAATATTTGGCCACCAAACAGTCATTTTAGCCAAACGCCTCGACTTCGCAATTCCATTGTGTCCATCATGTAATTTGCTTAAAACTTCTTTCCTCATCGTTTTAGGAATGAATAACCTATTCCCCTTTAAAATTATGCCTTCTTTTGAATAATATAATTCATCTTTATAAATTTTAAACCCTTGCAGTTTGTCAGGACTGTTTTCCCAACCAGCTGTAATACATTGTCTAATATTACCACAAGTTTCATCCAAATCTTGTGTTTCCTTTATTCTTCTAACTCTTAAATCTGAAATTGGTAAATTTTGTACAACACAATTTATCTGATTTTCAACTAGATTTCTTTTCAGTTTTTCTGTGCTAGTTTCAACAGATTTTACTGGTGCACGGGATAAAGCGTCTGCTACATAAAAACTTTTCCCTGGAACATGTTTAATGTCATAGGTGAATTGCATCATTCGCATTCTGAATCTCTGCAATCGAGCTGTTAACTCATTTATTGGTTTATCTGTGAATATTCTAATTAATGGCAGATGATCAATGTTAATGGCAAACTTCTTACCAATTAAAAAACAGTACAATCGTTCACAAGCCCATGTTATTGCCAACGCCTCTTTTTCTATTTGTGCATAAAACATTTCTGTTTCAGTTAGGGCTCTCGAGATATACATAGTAGGTCGCCAAATTCCATTATTCTGTTTTTGCTCTAAAATAGCCCCAATACCATAACTTGAGGCATCAGCTGATAACCGTGTATCTTTATTCACATCATAATTTGCGAGTACTGGCGCCTGCATCAAGAGCTGTTTTAAACGTTCAAATGTTTTATTGTGCATATCATTCCAAATAAATTCAGTATTTTTCCTTAGCAATTCTCTTATCGGCTTATTTACATCAGCTAATTTAGGTACAAATTTTATTAAATAATTATACATACCCAAAAATCTTCTTAATTCTTTTAAATTTGTAGGAGCTGGTAAATCACGTATGGCTTTAAATTTAGCTTCATCTATCTCCAATCCATTACCACTTATCACGTAGCCTAGAAACTTTACTTTGCAAACATTAAACTCACATTTTTTTTTATTCAGTACAATACCAGCTTCTTCTAGTTTCCTACAAACTTTGAATAAATTTTTATTGTGCTCCTCTTGATTTTTTCCAAATATCAAAATATCATCTATATGATGTACTACTCCATCAAGACGATCAATTATTTGGCCTACTCGCTTATGAAAATGTTCCGGTCCTGAAGACACTCCAAAGGGTAAACGTTTATAATAATATCTCCCAAAAGGAGTTATAAATGTCGTTAATTTGCAAGATTTTTTTGATAAGGGAATATGCCAAAACCCACATTTTGCATCTAATTTTGAAAAAACTTTAGCATTACCTATTTTTGCTAAAGTCTCATCAACAGATGGTAGAATTAATCTTTCTCTAATTAAAAATTTGTTTAGTTGAGTAAAATCTGTACATAATCTAATCTCACCTGCTTCTTTTTTAGCCACCAAAACAATCGGAGCACACCATTCTGTTGCCTCTGTGACTGGTGCTATAATATCATCTTGCAGCATCCTGTCAATTTCATTTCTTAGTTTCTCACGCAGGGGAATAGGAACGCGCCTACTTGAACTTACAGCAAAAGGCTCAGCATTTTCTTTCAATTTAACGTCATATTCTCCCTTTAGTTTTCCTAATTTGTTTTTGAACAAACTGGGGAATATATTCGTAATCTCTTTCGTTGTTTCTAAATTCTCAAGAAATGCAATCATTTCCAATTTCTTTAAAGCAGGCCTACCTAATAATGGCTCATTCAACATGTTGACTACATATACTTTTTCTTGAATCATCTTTTTTCCATACCGCAGTTCACAAATCATGCTCCCATCGGTAAAAATTTCATTTTGACCTGCACCAAAAAACTTTTTTTTTGTGTTTCGTAATTTCTTATGCTTGAAAATTTTCAAGTATACATTTCTCGGAATTATCGTTACATCTGCTGCTGTATCAATTTTAAAGTTAATTACTGTACCATCTAACTTAATTTTTGTTCTCCATGGCGTACCGTCTCCTCCAGTAACAACATCAACAAAACAAGATTCATCAGAATCAGAATCTTTATAATTTTCTTCTAATATATCTTCTACTTTTCTCCTTCTGCACATCGGAGCAAAATGACCAACTTTTTTACATATAAAACATGTAGCCTCTCTTGCAGGACACCGTCCAAATTTATGTGTCATTTTACCACACTTATAACAGGGAAATTTTCCATTTTCTTGATTTTGCACGCCATTTCTTTTCCGTTGATAATTTTGATAGTTCCTCTGATTATCCTTCCTTAGCTTTACCGCATTTATTACTTTTTCCTCTCCATTGTTACGATGTCTTAGTAACCCTTCATTTTTCTTCACTGTTTCTGCCTGCCTGGCTTTCTCTATTGCTTTTTCTAATGTTATATCTGACTTGAGCTCCAATGACTGGCCAACTTTTATGTCTTTTAACCCTACTATGAGTCTATCTCTAATAAGCTCTGGCTCTAAAACACCATAATTACATTTGGATGCCAAGCGATGTAGTTCTGTTACAAATTCTTCGACACTCTCATCGTCTTGTTGTATCCTAGTGTTAAATTTAGCTCTATCATATACTACGTTATGCTTGATAATAAAATGATTTTCAAAAGCTTGTGTAACCTTGATATAATTATTTTTATCTACCTCTTCTAATTTGAACGAATCCATTATATCCTCCGCTTTGTCGCCCATTAAATATATAAAACTAGCCACTTGGTAGCTTTCATCCATTTTATCGAGACCACTTATGATCCTGTATCGATTCCACCTTTTGAACCATTTTGGCCACTCCTCTGGTATGAAACCAAAATTCGACGGTGCGTCTATTCCATTTATAGCACAAATCTTTTTACTACTATTACTATCTCCTGAATTCATAGTGTTATCACCTGACACCATGTAATGTTTATTAAAATATATTATTATTATTTTACATCAATATTAACAACCAAAACTATTTTATATTATTTTCTTGACAACCTCTGACAACCTCATCCTCATGTTTTCATGACTTACTATATCATTACAGTTACGATTACCTATAATGGCTTGCAAGTATTTTTATTTACAAGTGTTCCATTGTTCCAAGTTGCTTTCCATTTTGAACACTTTCGCATCCTTACTCTTTAGCTAACAGGAGCATAACAAAAAATATTGCAAGTTCAAGTCGTACCTACTTGAAAGTACTTGAAGTACCTCCAACGCGAACCGTTTTATTTAGTTTAAATTAGTTGTCAAAATAAGTATAATTTATTTTATTTAAGTTTAAAAGGTATATTTTAATGAATATAAATGTCATATATTTATGAATATATCTTGCAAAATTGAGCGTTTTTCTTTTATAATTTCATGCTTCGGTTTTATATGACTTCGCGGCCCCCTAACAAAGCTTTCACGGCCCCCCGGTTGAGAAACGCTATAGTAATTCATAAAGGCATTGGAGTGAAGAATTTCCTCTTCAAATATATTAAAAAATATTCTTCAATCACTTGGAAACTTAAATTTTATTGCTAGTTACAACCTTTTTGATTTAAGTGCAGCCAAATATGTTATCAATAATCAATATTTGTGCTTTTGTGTTTATGTTTGTGGTTATGTTAATGCAATCCTACCTAATTCGAAAGGGGGATGCTGATGACAGTGATGAAATAGGCGTTACTAATAAATAGTGTTCTCAAATAAGGGTTATGCTATTTGTATAACATAGGACGCACGTTTTGTTTCCTTTCATTATGCGGAATTCTTAACCTGAGAATTATGAGACAAAGTCACATGTTTTAACAATACATATTATTTACTTGTTAAGTGATTCGCGGCAATTGTAATAATTTAGAAGAAGCAAGGTCGATCTTGGAACATCAGGAAAAATAAATAAGCGGATGCAGCTAATATTAATTTAATTTACTCAGATCAAGTACTTGATAAGGATAATATAGTAACTAAATAAGATAATTAAAATAAAAGAGCACATTGAAGTCGAATTTTGGTCCAGTCATTCGAATAAAAAGACAATAGTGTGAAGTGTGAATTTTCACACATTTCAGGATTTCGCAGGTATTTAGTAAGTGAATGATGATTATTTGGGATGCCAAAACAAATTTTATGTTAAAATATTTTTTTATTAATTTTAATTCGAATGCCTAATACCATTATTTGGGTTTCTAAATATTTGCAGTATTTTTTTTATATAGCAAGGTTCATTAATATTTTGAATATTGCGCCTACGGCTTCCATTGGTTGTTTAAGTCATAAACTCCACCCCTCTGATTTCGTATACATTCAAACATAGAATTAAATTATAATTTCAACACTTCCCAATGGTTATTAAATTTACGCTTTTAAAAATTAAATGCAACATTTGCCAAAATATAACTAGAATTTTGACAAAATAATTTAAACAAAATAATAATGCAATAAAAAAACATAAAAAATAAAAATTGTCGGGAATCGAACTGTAGTTTGCAACTTACGAAGCGAGAACGTTACCACTGGACTACGGACGTTCACTCGTTACCTGTGTTAAATAGCGGATTGAATATTTTACATATTTTAGTTAAAAACATAAAAAATACGTTATTTTCCGAAAACATAATCTGATTAAAAATTCCTGTTGAACTATTCCGGTTCACACCAACGTACATTACTTAGAATTTTTTCAGATTTTTAGTTTAAACCATCTGGGCTACAGGGTGTGGGACAAAAATTTTTTTGCACAATTTTGGCAAAAATCGCGTCAAAATAATTTATTTTGCAAAAATAAAATTTTGATCGTTATTCCACGTACCAAGGGCTTTCATTTGATACCCTACACAGAATTGCAAAAAATATATTTTTTTTTCGATGAGCATATATTTGTTTACATTTTTAGGGGGATATGTTTTTTAGATAATTTAGTATTTTTCCTATGTGCGGGTCAAAGAGTTGTATAAGCATGCCAAATTTCAACTCTCTAGGTTTAGCCGTTTGGCTACAATTTTTACCGAACAGACAGACAGACAGACAGACGACAAAATGACGGTATAAGGGTTTTTTGGTCATACCTACAAAACACTAAAAATTACCAATTCTGGCTGTTACACAGCACTGAATTCTCTGTAGCCAATCGTCAATAGTATTACGAAGGGTTTCTACAGAAAAACCTTCCATTGCCTTCATCAGGGAGCGTTTCCGACTAGCAATTTAGAGTGTCGCTTCTTCCAAGCCATATCCTGAATCACGGATTAAAATTTGTTATCCAGACAGTTGAGGACAGAGCTGCTAGATGGCCAATCAGCAGGACAAATGATGCCCGGTACATTGCTTTCAAGCTACTGCTGCGCAGTCTTTGCATTACTGGCGCTGAATCTTGCTGGAAGCTCCAGCAGTGACTAGCGAAGAGGAGTTGTTCAGTTCTTTAACTATCGAGTTCAACATGGTTTTCTAGTAGACTTTAACCGACGTTTTTACCCCTATTTTGTAAAAATGAAGCTTAGTGGTACCGTCATAACTCCCGCCCCATCATAACTGAAGCAATGGGTGCGTTTTGTTGTGCCAATTCTGGTTTCGGTTTAACCAGAATACGCGTTTTGTTGCGACTGTATTCTCATTCTATTTATTCTACTCATTCGATGACTCGAGGTCGAACGACTGGAATAAAAAAGTGTGGTGGGGATGAAAAGTAATATTTGAATGCAGTTGTTTTTATTTGGTTGTTTTTAAATGTATTAGAATTAAATCTTGGTATTACTGCTTCAAAATAATTTTTACTTTTACGTATTTTCTCATTTTGTGTACAAAAATAAATATATACTTATATGATTTTAATATGGTATTGATAAATCTAAACTTTAACTGTATGTACAATTCAATTACTCGTTCTAAAACATTACGTTGTAGAATATTTGCTTCAATTATAAAGTTTTCTTATTCTGCATTTATTATTTAGATTATCCATCCATTTAGGTGAAATATGTTCGTTATTTGTTGTAGAACCATATGACTTAACCTCCATGCAAATGTCATTTCATTTTTACTTCACGATAAAAATTGTCGTTTTCTTGCGCATCAATTCTAGTACTTCTAACCAGCCACCAACAAAACGCACCCAATGGCATCTCTGGATATTCGGCGCTTTCACAAACTTGTAACTCTCCCCTACATATCTTGAAGCACAAACCAAAATTTGTAGTCCAGGCGGCCAATGAGCAGGAGAAATAAAATCCGATACATTGCTTTCAAGCCACTGCTGTGCAGCCGAAGATTCAAAATCTGAAGATTCCACCTTTCAAAATCAGGAGAACTTATTTTAAGATCCAAGACATTTTTTTTTTTTTTGGTTTTGTGACTTTTTTGGTATAGTAAAAAACCTAAGACAGAAAAGAGACAACAAAAATCGAAGTCACCGGGTAAATACCGGAGTGATGAAAAAAAGAAACTGAAATTAACTCACGTTTTTTCTATGCTTAGGGTTGTTGTACAAAACTCATTTTGCATACATTGCTTTCAAGCCACTGATGTGCAGCCGAAGATTTAAAATCTGAAGATTCTATCTTTCAAAATCAGGAGAGAACATATTTTAAGACCCAAGACATTTTTTTTTTTTTTTTTTTTGGTTTTGCGACTATTTTGGATATTGTAAAAAACCTAAGTCAGAAAACAGACAACAAAAATCGAAGTCACCGGGTAAAAACCGGAGTGATGAAAAAAAGAAAGTGAAATTAACTCACGTTTTTCTATGCTTAGGGTTGTTGTACAAAACTTCTTTTGATTCACCGGTTATTGTACAAAAAAAATTGCTTTTGAATCTTGTCAGCAATGACATATGTATGTATATGTACGTATCATATCTCTCTTTCGTATTCTCAAGAGATCTGGTTTGTGTGGCATTGAGGAAACGTACACCGAGCACCTATAAGGCAGGAAACAAACTTAAGGAGTTTTTCTACCTTTTGACATAAACCTTTCTGCTGTGTCTGTCTTCGTTACGTACGGCAGTGTTCGTAAATCCGATAATTTCGGACTTCAGTATATTCTGTGTTTGTTTTGACGATAACCATGTATTTGGTCTCCTTAAAATTAAAGTCGTCCTTGCGTTGTTGATGGGATTTTATTTAGAATTTATCTTGTTAGTGCCAAACTATTTTGTTTATTTGTTTCTTTTTCTTACAACAAACTTTTAAATTTGTTTTTAGTTTTCTTTAAACACTTGTTTTTATAGTCACAAAATTATTTCCACAAAATACAACCGGATTCCAAAAAGTTTTATCATCATTTCTTTTTGTCGTTTCTTTACTCATTCAGCACCGTTTTTTTTATTCCAAGTCACGGTTCGTAAGAGTGCTAAATCAAAAAAATAATTAAACAAAAACAATGCCTCAATTAACACCTGAAAACAAACGATAAACAAACTTTACTGTTTAAAAAAGTTCCGTTCCTAAAACAAAGCCATTTTAAAATTTAAATTTTGTAATTATATAATTTTATATTTAGATTAAAATTTATGGTATTATAATTGTTAATATAATTCAATTTAGTATCAGCAGTGGTTATACAAGGTGTCTCAAAAGAAATTTTATATTTAGTGGATCGATTAAAAAAAAAGTAAGCCGTATATAGAAAAAATGTTTATTAATTATTAAAATACACTTTTTGGGGATTTATTTCTTAAAAATAATATCGTCTAAATGTAGACCCTCGCGTTCTCGGCACTCATTTAATCGAACAGTAAAATTACTTATGACGTCTCGGCAGGTGGACTCAGGGATGGCTGCCATTTCGTGACGGATATTTTCTTTCAAATGCGCCAGTGAAGTCGGTTTATTGGCGTAAACTTTAGATTTAAGATAACCCCATAGGAAAAAGTCCATAGGGGTTAAATCTGGACTGCGTGGAGGCCAATTTATGTCACCTCTCCGGGAGATCAATTTGCCTGAGAAAATTTCACGAACACGTGGCAGAAACATATTGGACGTGTGTGAAGTTGCTCCGTCCTGTTGGAACCATGTTCTTTGGTTATAGCCAGGAAGGTTTTGCAATTCAGGTACCAAGAAGTTGTCTAACATCTCCACATAACGCTCTGAATTCACTGTAACTTCACGCCCCCTTTCGTCTTCAAAAAAGTAAGGGCCGATAATTCCGCGCGCCGACATCGCAGCCCATACGGTCACTTTAGGCGAATGTAGGGGTTTCTGATGTTTGCATTTCGGATTCGTTGCACTCCAGTAGCGGCAGTTCTGCTTATTTTCGTGGCCATTAAGATGAAAATGAGCTTCATCCGAAAACAAAATGTTGGTAAACGTTGAAAATCGCTCAATCACCTGATTTACGAAATTAAGCCTCTGACTGCTGGCATCTTGGGGCTTTAATTCTTGCACCAATTGAATTTTGTAGGGGTGCAGCTTTAGGTCTTTGTGCATAATGCGATGTAATGATGATCTATGCACATTTAAAGCACTTGCGCGCTTCCGAATTGAAAGGTTCGGGTCGTCACGAACAGACTGATTAACATTCTCCACGTTTTCTACCGTTCTTGATGACCTAGGTCGCCCGGATTTTGATTTATCCAGCGTTGTACCAGTCTCTTCAAACTTTTTAACCCAATGTCGAATGAGAGGAATGCTTGGCGCATCATTTAAGTGGCGAAAACCTCGAATACTGCAGAATTTTCTACGCGCTACAGTCGCCGAATCACCGTTTTTGTAAAACTCTCGCACGCATAACGCGCGGTCTGCTCCCGAGAAACGCTCCATAGCGACTCAATTCCCAAGAGCCAGGCTACCGATTGACATAACCCCCGCGCCCCTCGGATACGTTGCGTTCACGCAGTAAGCTAAATAAATATAAAATTTCTTTTGAGACACCTTGTATAATGAACAACGATATTTTCTTTAATATTACTAACTATTAACAACTTATACACATACTTATATTCAATGAAAACATAAAACATAACATAAAACTATAAAATAATATTTCTAATGTATTTTATTATTTTATTACTTGAGGGTCGAAGCGCGGGGCCCTTACAGGCGCGGGGCCTGGAGCAGGAGCCCCATTTGCCCCCGCCTAGGGGCGGCCCTGGCTATGTGTCAGGTTGAATTTTTGGCCTCATTTTCACAAATTAAGTCCATTTTACTCTGTTAAGTGTCAGGTTCCAAATATTTCATGTATCAATATATAATTTTCTGTCAACTAATTGTGGCCAAACGGCTGGACCTAGAAAGCTAAAATTTGGGATGCTTATACAACTCTTTGACCCACATATAGGAAAACTAATGACAGCTCAAAAAAACACATGGCGGGAAATATATAAAAAAATATGTAATCAGGGCCGGCATGCCAGGCATACGGTGCACGCGGGTGCCGCTGCGAGGAGGGCGCTGATGTGAAACTCAAAAGGGCGCTAAATGCCAAATGAATGTAAAAGTAATTTAGTGAAATGTAATTTTAGAAGTGAGGACCTTTTTTAGGTCTTCACTTGAAATTTAGAAGTAAGGACTTTTTGTTTTTTTGGTCTTCACTTGAAATTTAGAAGTGAGGACCTTTTTTTTGTTTAGGTCATAAAAATGTGTCAAAAACTCAAATTAACGAATAAATGTGATTATAAAAAAACTGTTGATTTGATTATAGAAAAAAATATTGTCTTACTCATACAGCATTTGATTGGCTTATTACACTCTAAAAAAAGTGTTAAAAGGACTTCATGGTACGCTAAAAAATTTATGTGAAGTGTGAATATTCACACATTTCAGGGTTTCGCAGGTATATAATAAGTGAAGGCGGTATGCTGAGGCAAAATGAACGATATTTTTAAAATAATTTATCGTCTGTTAATCATATAATAAGACTGGTTATTAAATTTACGCTCATAAAAATTAAATACAACATTTGTCAAAATATAACTAGAATTTGGACAAAATAATTTCAACATAATAAAAATGCAAAAAAAAAACAGAAAAAATAAAATTCACTCCGTACTCGAACTCGAAACCCTTCGTTTTCCAGCCAGTTTAAGAGTGCTCTAACGCATGTAGCCATCGTACGCATGTGAGTCTTACATTGGTATAACTTTTGTACTTTGTAAACCAAAAACCACAAAAAATGCGTTATTTTCCAAAAACACAATCTGATCAAAAATTCCTGTTGTACTATTTCGGTTCACACCAATATACATTACTTAGAATTTTTTTAGATTTTTAGTTTAAACCATCTGGGCTACAGGGTGTGGGACAAAATTTTTTTTTCACATTTTTGGCAAAAATCGCATTAAAATAATTTATTTTGCAAAAATAAAAATTTGATCGTTAATCCACGTACTAAGGGCTATCATTTGATACCCTACTCAGAATTTAAAAAAAATATTTTTGTTTTCGATGAGCACATATTTGTTTATATTTTTAGGGGGGGTATGTTTTTTAGATGTTTTGGTATTTTTCCTATGTGCGGGTCAAACAGTTGTATAAGCATGCCAAATTTCAACTCTCTAGGTTTAGCCGTTTGGCTACAATTTTTACCGAATAGACAGACAGACAGACAGACAGACGACAAAATGACGGTATAAGGGTTTTTTGGTCATACCTACAAAACCCTAAAAATGAACTTTTAGTGTACCATGAAGTCCCTCTCTTTTCGTTTTAATTATTTACACTTCTTTTTTGGTTAAATTTAATATAAAGTTTACATTTACATACTGGTTAAATTATAGTAAGAGAAAATAAATAGTGTTAAAGTAGTGTTAATTTTCACACTGAAAATGTAGTATTTCATAAAAATAACATTATCTGAATAAATGAAGGTTTACACGGTGATTTGGTTAAAAACAGTGAACATTTTAAATTTTAACCAAACTGAGAATGAACTTTTACACTTTTTTGCTGTGTACACTTATTAAATACCTACAAAATCCTGAAATTTGTGAAAATTCACTCTTTACATTAATTTTTATTAACAGTTAATTACATTTAAAATTCTATTTTCACTGGCCCGCGTAAAAAAAATATTGTTTTGTCGGTCCGCATAAAAATTGGATAATATTCCGATCCGCCATAAATTTTGGGTTGAAAGTACTGCCCTATACCCCTAACCATAGGCAACCGCTTTACCACGCAGCCACGCTAGCTCTATAACAATATTGAGGAGAACTAAGTTAGTCAAGTTTTTAATTTATTTGACAATGAAATTACAATATAAAACTACAGAAGTAGCATTTGGTGACCTCTTTTAGCATTTCGTGAGAAACTTTTTGGTATTCTGAACGTTGCAAAGATTTTTTTGTTTTATATTTATAAAGATAATCTTTGTAGGTTAGATATGAAGGAATGAGTTGCAAGTTCAAAAGTTGCTTTGAATACGAATTTTTTAATTAATTATTTGTAGTTGTAAATATTTTCTATTAATAGTTAAATGAAAAATGATTTGTTGACCAAATGATTTATTAATGTTTTTCAATGGAATTTAATCTAGAAACACAATAAATGCTTTAGAAATAAAGATTTGAAGTTTTTTTACAATAAATAATATGCAAAGTCGAACAAGTAAAAAATATGTAGATGTTACTGATATTAACGATGGTGAACATAAGCGGCGACTCCAGGGGTGACAGGGGCAACCTGGGGCAAACAATTAAATACAATCTCTGATCTATATTATAAAAAAAATTATGTGCTATGTGAATTTTCACATATTTTAGGGTTTTGTAAGTATTTAGTAAGTGATAACATATGCGTGGCAGATCTGTTCTTACAAATCTGGTACCTTATGTACAATTCATCAATGACTTGATCACCGACAACAAGTTTCCACTGTTTCCGACTTTTCGAAAGCATTTGATAAGGTCCATCATTCCACGCTTTTGGCGAAGCTTGAGAAGTTCGATATCTGCGGTAACTTGTTACATTGGTTAGAATCTTATCTGAACAACAGAAGTCAATTCGTGGCGATAAATAATTATAAATCATCAGTAGTACCCTTAACCTCGGGAGTACCACAGGGCTCGCATATTGGCCCATTGCTCTTTTCAATATTTATCAATGATATAAACAGCTGTTTTCACCATTCTAAATACCTGTTGTACGCTGATGATTTAAAAATATACAAATGCATTACAAGTAGAGACCACTGTTTAGAGCTTCACATGGACCTCGATAAGTTGAGTGAATACTGAGTTGTCAACAAAATATCACTGAACACAGATTAAGGTACAACCAGTGGCGGATTAAGTTGCTTGGGGGCCCTGGGTAGTAAAATTAAAATGTGTATCCCCCTTTCGAATTTGGCAGGATTGCATTAACATAATAATAACTGGCACCATTAAGACAACACCTACCTACTGGCTTCCAGTTCTAGCGCATATTCAGCCACCCCATATACGCCGCCTGTCAGCCCTCTTGCGAGTGCATGGGAAAATTAGTGAAAATGCAGAACTTCCTATACATGCGGACCTGGCCAGTACCGACTTCCACAGACTTAAATCCCACCACCCATCAGTTATTCCAGCAAGGGTTACTACGGCAACTGGTTACAACGCAAAAGAAACCTGGCAGCAAAAATGGGTAGAGCAGGCCCCAGCTGAGTTCCACTCCTTATTTAACCACGAAAAACCTCCGAATGGATTTGAACTTTCCAGAAAAACATGGGTATCTTTGAACAGTTAGAACGGGCCACGGTAGAAGCGGTGACCCTTTGTTCAGATGGGGGATGTGGGAGACTCCAAACTGCGACTGCGGTGCAAAACGTCAGTCGATGAGACACATCGTCTTTGAATGCCCTAACAGAGCCTTCCAAGGGACAGCAGAAGATTTTGTATTGGTGATAGAAAGTGCTTTGAATTGGTTGTCAAATACAGACATATCACTGTAATCATTATCATTATTTTTTATTTGTTTTTAATTTTTACTTTTATATTGTGACTAGAAACATTATATTTAACTACTTGTACTTGTGCTATTTTATAGGTATTATGCGACTTGCTTATATTATGTAACTGTATGCAGGCCATACGCTAAATAAATAAAATAAATTTGTATGTAGGCCTCGGTTGGCCCCCCGGTTTCGTGGGCCCCGGGCGGCCCCCCAGTCCGCCCACCGCTTAATGCGCCTCTGTGTAAAACTATTACCTTCAACAGAAATCGTATTTCAAATCTTTTTACATTTGATTTTCGTTTACATGATAGTAAATTAAAGCAGGTTAGTGTAATCAAAGATCTAGGTATTCCACTGGATTCTAAATTAATTTTTGGCGACCATATTTATAATATGGTGCAAAAGCTCTAAAGAATTTAGGATTTATTTTTAGGGTTTCTAGAGATTTCAATTCCCCTTCAACTTTAATACTAACAGTTTAGTCAGGAGTCAACTGGAATATGCCAGTACAATATGGAGCCCTCAATATAATATTTATATTGACCACATAAAAAATGTTCAAACAAAATTTTTAACAGACTAAATTATACATATAATCGTTGTAATTATTACAAATCCTATGAATTTAACCTTAAATAAATAAAAACAAAATTACAAGACTTTTACATACATAGATTAATTATATTGGATTTATCATTTACTCATAAACTTGTTAACAGCGCAATAGACACTCATACTTTTCTAAAATTTAACTTCAATCAATATTCAACCAGAAATCCGATGTTGTTTAATGTTCCCACCAGTCACTCAAACTCTAATCTTAATTCACCCATTCATATAATCTTAAATCTCACAAATAAAATCAGTCAGCAGGTAAACATATTTAGTTGTAGATTAATGTCATTCAAAAGGAAATGTAGAGCAATACTTGTAGATAATTTTGTTTTAACTTTTTTGCTGTGTTGCGCTGTAATTGGAATATCCCACACCAGGGATTTGTTCTGTTGCGCAGTCTTTGAATAAATAAATAAATAACAAATTGTGGGTACCAAGCTAGACCAATCTAGACAGACAGACAGAGACATGAATTACATTCTAAGGGTCTATTGGTAATACCTACAAAACAAACAAAAAATATGAAAACTAGAACAAATATTTGCATTTAACATTTATAGAAATAAATATTATTATTACAAATATTCTATATTTCTTTCTACTTGAATGCACTCGTCGAAAACCTGTTACATTTGAATAAACTTTAAAATCAACAACTAGATCAACATTAAATATTATACATAAGAACTTATTAAATATTTTTATTGAAAAGTAAACATTTTACAGTGTTTCCCATAACGGTGCCCGAAGTATAACAGCACGGTTGGGCGAATATGACGTAACAAACAACGCTGAATTTCACCGTCACGAAGAATACGACATCTTCCGAATTATTCTCCATCCTGAATACAACAATAGAACATTAATGAATGATGTTGCATTATTAAAACTACGTTTCCCCGTCCATCGAAGACCAAACATAGATATAGTTTGTATACCGAAGATTGGAATGAATTTTGAATCGAAGAGGAATTGTTTTGTTACTGGTTGGGGAAGAAGATCAGAATCTACGAAGCATTCATCTATTCTTAAAGAGGTTGAAGTTCCGTTATGGCCGAAAATTCGGTGTGATTATGCTCTAAAATCACATTTTGGAACGAAATATACATTACCAGATACCATACTTTGTGCCGGTGATGAAGGCAGTGACGCATGCGATGTAAGATCTAATTATTATTATTTTTGTTTCTTTCTTTTTTGTTATCTAGGTACGAGGTGTGATCAAAAAGTACGGTGAATTTTTTAATGATAAAAAAATTATAAAAAGTAAAATATATATTACAATCAGTCACCCTGAAAGCGTAGCATGCATTTTTCTATTACTTATATTTTCACGTAGACGTAGGATTCTACGTCTACGTCTATTGGAAATCATCCTTAAGACTGTCGATACACAATCCAAATATTCATGTTGTATTTTATGAAAAATTGTCACGTCAATGGTCAGGATTAATACAGTAGACTCAGATTAACACGCTAAGTGGCATAACTTCAATTTTTGGCCTCCTCGCAGAATTTCCTTCAGTCCCCCTACTAGGGTTTAGAGATGGGAATTTCGGCTCAGTTTGCGGAACCGGATCAGTGGAGGTCGTTCAGTTTGTTGAGCCGGTTCATTGATCCGGCTCAGTGATCCGGTTAAGTAAACATGTTTCCGAAACACAGGTCGGTCGTTAGTTCGTAGGTAGAACGTCGCTTAGAGCCGGTTCTTGCAATATATGAACTGTAAACATGATCCCGAGACACAGGTCGGTCGGTCGTAGGTAGAACGTCGTTTAGAGCCGGCTCTTGCTTAGAGCCGGTTCTTGCAATATATGAACTGTAAACATGATCCGGAGACACAGGTCGGTCGGTCGTTCGGTCGTAGGTAGAACGTCGTTTAGAGCCGGCTCTTGATTAGAGCCGGTTCTTGCAATATATGAACTGTAAACATGATCCCGAGACACAGGTCAGTCAGTTGCCGGTCGTTCGGACGTAGGTAGAACGTCGCTTAGCCCCGACTCTTATCTAACATTTTTGAAACAAACAATTCACTTTATGTAGCTACTGTATTTTAAACCAGATATGTTAAGTTTATGGCGATGTTTATTGCCCTTATAAATCGGACATCTGGGATTTGGGCAATATTTTTAATATTTTTATATAGTATGGTTGTAAGAAAATACAGACTAAGCCTATTAGTTTCAAATAAACTGCCCTACAAATTGATGACAAAATACACTTTATGATAATACATTACAAACCGAGTTCTCGCGAAGTTCAACATGACATCGATCCAGATCCGGATCACTCCGGTCACTACTCACAGTCGCCCGACCATTCCTATTCTTGAAACTTGAAACTATACAGTGAGCCGTGAGCCGGCTCATTTCAATTTGGTGATCCGTGTCACTTTGGTCAGTGTACTGAGCCGGCTCAGTGAGCCGGTTCGTTCATGAACGACCCATCTCTACTAGGGTTGTCAATTTTATTTACGGATATTTCATGAAGCGACAAAAAAGGCATTCCGATTGACCAGGCGACCAAAAAAGGTAATATTCGGTCTTATTTCGGCACTTGAGGAAGTTGCCACGCCGCCTCACCTATAGGCCCCGGATATATCCTTCCTTATAACACGCATTTGGATATACCGCGGGACTTTCCTATTACCAGCCCTATTATATAATAATAATAGTCGTCGATTATAGAATTTTACTTATAGTGCGGGTTGTCTTATAAAGCGGGTCGGATCCTTACCCCACAAATATTCGTTATAACCGGGGTTTACTACAAATTTACTATCCAGTGTTAAAATAATATTATGTGACCAATTTATCATTTTCAATGTGCAAGTTGCATACTTCATCTTAATGAATTCCAAAAAATGTTTCAGGGCGATGGTGGAGGTCCCTTGGTTTGTGAAGACGCAGGACAATGGTATCAGGTCGGAGTAGTAAGCTTTGGTTTGGGCTGTGGAAAAAGAGACGAACCTGGTATTTATACAAAATTAGATAAATATGAAAGATGGTTAAAAAGTGTAATATTTAATGAGATTAAATAATATTTTTCTATGCATATTTAAAGTATTCATTTTTATCATTGTTAATATTTATATCACAAAAATTATCAAACATTTAGTGTACAATGTTAATTATTTAGTTATATAAATAAAATATTTTAAATCAACATTAGAGTTTTAATATAACACCGACATGTCATATTTCTTGTTAATGGTGCAATTGCCAGAAATAATTGTCTTACGAATATTAACCAGCAAATTGTGTATAATTTTACTAGATGGCATAGCAATTTGTCTTCTTTTATATTTTACTAATCCAACGACCTATTTATAATTTTTTGCTGATAAATCAGAATTTAGTTTCAATTTTTGCTTTTTGTTTTTTGCCATTACTTGTATTTTGGAGGTGAAGACATTTTTTTTTGCTCATCACTTGTATTTTGGAGTTGAGGACCTTTTTGTTTTTGGTCATCACTTGTATTTTGGAGGTGATGACCTTTTTTTAGGGTTTTGTAGGTATTACCAAAAAACCCTTATACCGTCATTTTGTCGTCTGTCTGTCTGTTCGGTAAAAATTGTAGCCAAACGGCTAAACCTAGAGAGTTGAAATTTGGTATGCTTATACAACTCTTTGACCCGCACATAGGAAAAATACTAAAACATCTAAAAAACATATCCCCCTAAAAATATAAACAAATATATGCTCATCGAAAAAAAATATATTTTTTTACAATTCTGTGTAGGGTATCAAATGAAAGCCCTTGGTACGTGGATTAACGATCAAAATTTTATTTTTGCAAAATAAATTATTTTGAGGCGATTTTTGCCAAAATTGTGCAAAAAAAATTTTGTCCCACACCCTGTAGCACAGATGGTTTAAACTAAAAATCTGAAAAAATTCTCAGTAATATACATTGGTGTGAACCGGAATAGTACAACAGGAATTTTTGATCAGATTATGTTTCCGGAAAATAATGCATTTTTTGTGTTTTTAAGTAAAATATGTAATATATTTAATCCGCTATTTAACATAGTAAACGAGTGATCCTGTATAGCACAGTGGTAGTGTTGTTGCTTAGTGAGTTGAGACTACTGTAAGAAGCTGTGTTCGAATCCCGTCAATTTTTATTTTTTCAGTTTTTTTTTTTGCATTTTTATATTGTTTAAATTATTTTGTCAAAATTCTAGTTATATTTTGGTAAATGTTGCATTTAATTTTTAAAAGCGTAAATTTAATAACCAGTGGGAAGTGTTGAAATTATAATTTAATTCTATATTTGAAGGTATCAGAGGGCGAGGCTTATGATTTAAGCAACCAATGGAAGCCATAGGCGCAATTTTCAAAATCTTAATGAACCTTGCTATATAAACAAAAATACTGCATATATTTAGAAACTTAAAAAATGGTATTAGGCATTCGAATTAAAATTTATAAAAAAATATTTTGACAAAAAATTTGTTTTGGCATCCCAAATAATCATCATTCAGTTACTAAATACCTGCAAAACCCAGAAATGTGTGAAAATTCACACTTCACATCAAGTTTTTTTTTAAGTGAGAACATTATTTACATTTTAAATAATTCTGTCTTCCGGGCCCACTCCAAACAAAAATCCTGGCTACGCCACTGATGACGTAAAACCAATAGAATCAGAATTTGCAGGCGGTTCTACGTCCGTTGCTTATCAACGAATTACGAATTCTGGTTTCTACGCCTGTGGCGACACTGTCCTTATCTTGTGGGGACATCACTCTACCAAAAGATGTTTAAATTTCAGGTACCAGGAGCCGCCAAGTTGTCTTGCCACGGATCCTCTCTGACATGGAATAGATGGTAGAAAATATTCTGTTATTATTTTTTTCTCAGCACCAGACAAGTATACGCTAATAATTCATTTATCACCCTTCACAACTATGACACAAAACAATGGTTTGTCAAACAAGTACATAGTTTGTTAAAATTAAATACTTTATTCACGCAATCAAAATTACAAATTATAAAATAAACATAGGATAATAAACTACAGTCAGTCAGAAAGATAAAAAGTAGAATAAAAATGTCTTTGGTTTTAGTGTTGGATTTAGGTTTTAAATTGCACATAAGTATTATTGCACTTGTGTTATTGCACTTAACATTTATTGGGCTTTAACTATCACAGTAGTAGGTGATTTTATATTATTTTATGTCACAGGCTTGCAAGGCATTGTTGCATGTGAGTATGTGATACCTGTTAGCGCAGATGTCTCGACAATATTTACATATGCATTCCTCATTAGGTTCGTGGAAGCTTTGTCCCTTATCACAGATATTATGGTGAAAACCGTGAACTGTCATTCTGCATATCTTACTCCTGTTTTTCTGATTTGCCTGTCGCCAGGAAGCAGAGTTAAACGCTGGTCCTTCACTGTAATTTTTAGAGACAAAGAGCCAATTTTTCTCTTCTCTTATTTCATCGTACTTATCGAGTTCATCTGCGCTGAAGTTGTAATCGTGTCTAAAGTGGGAAACAGAATGCACCGAGTTCTACGACGCGTTAACGGCGTACGTACGGCACCATCTGTCAGAAGAAAGTTAAAACCAAGCTGTCGTACGCAAGTGCACAGAATGGACAACGTTCTACGCCGTTGATACTGAATGTTCGTCAACTTCCAACTTTTGACGCTGTTGAACGTTGACGCAGAACACCTAACCTCAGTTTTTACTGAATAATAAAGTGTTTGTATGTATAAATAACTTGCATACAACATAAATAACATCATTCACAAGTCTTCATCATCCATTATACTTTTAATAAAAGAAAGCGCACGTATAAATACATATATAGGTTGTCAAGTGACACTTGACGGCGTTAAAAATTATTGCATTGTGTTCAGGCGAAATTTCTCAACGGCGCTACGCAACGCTGTCGCAAATGACGCCGCGCTGACGCTGTAGCGCGCTGTGCATTCTGTTCCAGGCTTTAGGTCTTCTATAAAGTGGGAAACAGAATGCACCGAGTTCTACGACGCGTTAACGGCGTACGTACGGCACCATCTGTCAGAAGAAAGTTAAAACCAAGCTGTCGTACGCAAGTGCACAGAATGGACAACGTTCTACGCCGTTGATACTGAATGTTCGTCAACTTCCAACTTTTGACGCTGTTGAACGTTGACGCAGAACACCTAACCTCAGTTTTTACTGAATAATAAAGTGTTTGTATGTATAAATAACTTGCATACAACATAAATAACATCATTCACAAGTCTTCATCATCCATTATACTTTTAATAAAAGAAAGCGCACGTATAAATACAGATATAGGTTGTCAAGTGACACTTGACGGCGTTAAAAATTATTGCATTGTGTTCAGGCGAAATTTCTCAACGGCGCTACGCAACGCTGTCGCAAATGACGCAGCGCTGAAGTGGGAAACAGAATGCACCGAGTTCTACGACGCGTTAACGGCGTACGTACGGCACCATCTGTCAGAAGAAAGTTAAAACCAAGCTGTCGTACGCAAGTGCACAGAATGGATAACGTTCTACGCCGTTGATACTGAATGTTCGTCAACTTCCAACTTTTGACGCTGTTGAACGTTGACGCAGAACACCTAACCTCAGTTTTTACTGAATAATAAAGTGTTTGTATGTATAAATAACTTGCATACAACATAAATAACATCATTCACAAGTCTTCATCATCCATTATACTTTTAATAAAAGAAAGCGCACGTATAAATACAGATATAGGTTGTCAAGTGACACTTGACGGCGTTAAAAATTATTGCATTGTGTTCAGGCGAAATTTCTCAACGGCGCTACGCAACGCTGTCGCAAATGACGCCGCGCTGACGCTGTAGCGCGCTGTGCATTCTGTTCCAGGCTTGACGCTGTAGCGCGCTGTGCATTCTGTTCCAGGCTTAAGAGTAGGCCATCCAATGATGTGTAAACATAATGTGTTTGATGCGCTTTTATGTACTCCCAGGACCCTTTTTACAAAATATGTTTTTATTTTGTCTATCTCTTGCAGTTGTTTAACTTTTAGTAATGGTGCTATTTGTTGTAAAGCATAATTAGCAATAGATTTTATTTTTTGTTGAAAAAGGGAATAGGCATTTTCAATTGTTAATCTGTGCAAGTCTCTTAAGCTATTTATTGCCCTTATAGCTTGTATTTTTCTATTCATAACGTGCTCTGTGAATGTAAGTTTAGTTTGCATAGTTACTCCCAGGTAAGTGTACATGTTTACAATGCCGACTTTCTCGTTTTTGTATTCAAAATGATCTTCTTTTGATAGCCTACTTTCACTTTTAATCTATTAGAGTCGCAGTACTTTGACAGGTTATCGAGTGCGATGTTTACTTCTTTTACTGATGTGCTGTACATAACCAAGTCATCTGCGTACATTAATATTTTAAGATTGTTTGTATTTTTGATAATTTCTCGGGGAAGATCAGCTATGTACAGTAGAAATAAAGTTGGGCTTAGGCTATCTCCCTGGGCGACACCTTTTGTTTGCATTATTTGTTTTGGAGTTTGGTTATTTACAGTTATAGGAGATAGTGCGCGCGCGCCATAATGGCAGCCGGAAAATTTTTTCGCTACAGTAAAACGCTTTTGTTAAAATTGTATTAACATTATACATTTAATTATTATATCAATGATTTTTATGGTTAATTTGCCTTCCAATAACAAATATTTAACAAAAACGCAATTAACAATAATTTACAAATGGCAAGTTGCTAAAGAACGAGTTAAATGTTTTAACTCGAGTTATCCCTAACTCAAGTTAAAATTATATGTTTTTGTATGTTGTTTTGACTCGAGTTAGTAATATAAAAATTAACTCCGAAAATGGCACAAGCATTAAATAATTTTATTTGCAACAATTTATTTGCTTAATGCTGTGCATTACTTTAACGCACGTCCTATTAAACTGCATTAAAAAAAGTAAGCATTTACTGCGCAAGTAATAAATCACGTAAACAATAAAATTAGTCACATATATTTTCACAATTTGTTTACCGATGTTCGAATTAATATAAGATGTTTCATATAAATACAGGCAACATTTACCACCCCTCTTAAGATGCCGCCTGCCTCTCTCGCCTCTTCGTCTCATCCTTGTTCCGCCACTGCGTATTAACATTTCTATGACAACGTTTAACCAAGTTAGTTCAATAATATTGTCATTTTTGTTTTTACAATTTTATTGTGCATTTAAAAAACTAAACAATGCCAGTTTTTATGCCAATTATTATAAAAGTGACAAAATGGCACCAAACAGCAACAACTATAACAATAAGGATACCTTCCAATGGTATTCCAAGTGACAACATCGACATCTTTACAAGTGACAGGTACCTAAAAGCACATTACTCACAATATTTCTTCGAAATATTTTTATACAAACTTATAGACATACCAAAAAGCAATTGCACTGTCACAGACACAGAAATAATTTTTGAATTATCAAAATTTATTGAAGAAGATTGGGAACAACTTGAAGCAAACTTAGATAAAGCAGAGAAAAGGCAAGTAAGACAAGAAGTAATAGAAGAATCACAAAAAAGAAGTGAGGAAGAGAAAAAACTTAAAATAACTAAAAATGCAGAGCTTAAAAGAACAGCTGTAAGAGAACAAATACAACTAGACACCAAAAAACATGAATATATCGATAATGTCAAAAAAACTGTTAAAGAAACAGCGTTAAAAGAACTCAAACTTTTTGAAGAAAGCAAAAATGGATCAGACGGAATAATTAAAGAAATACCAGTTAAAAAGGATTTTAAAAAATCAAGTGATCGTTCTAAATACAAGTCTTCTATAAAAATAAAATCAATTGAACCGCCAAAAGAACCTAAAATAGAGCCTGCGATTCCTGTGCTTCGAAAGACTCAAACGCTTAGCATAAAATTCACAGAACGCGAATTTCCAACACCGCAAAGAGAATCAAGAACCAAAGAAGAAGAAGAATGGTTAGCAAAGCAAGCAGCAGCACGCCGTTCATCAGGATTCGACAGCAAGGACCTACGTCCTGAAGAAAGAAACCCACAATGGTTAAAAGCAAAAGGCGATGAATTTTTCAAAACAAAAAATTATCTCGGAGCCTTAAGTGCCTATTCTGAAGGCATCAGAATCAGTCAAGATTATGTTGATTTGTATGTTAATAGATCAGCTGCTCATTGGGCTGTTGGAAATTATCATAGGACTATTGAAGATTGTTCTAAGGCTTTGGAAATTATGACACCACCTGTACCTGCTAATTTAGATATGAGAGTAAAATGTATTGCTAGAAGAGGAGCTGCTTTATGTAAGATTGGTTTAATGAAAGAAGGAACTAATGAATTAGAAGAAGCCCTGAAATTAGTACCAAATAATGAAGATTTAAAACGAGATATTGAAAGAATTAAATATGAAGTTACAAAGCAGGAATAAAAAAATACAAGCATACCCTGCTTTGCGACAATTTGCCTTCTGATAATTCCTTCATAAGCATGTGTTTTAAATTGTAACTATAGTCTATTTCAAATAAAAATACAGTAGTTGGAGTTGCGAACCGAGAATGATTTATAGGCTATTCCAAACCTTTAAGCGGAACTAAATTGAATTTAAATTTTCTCAAGTTGTCACGCTAATTTTTCAATGTTGGCTTTTGCTAAATAAAATGATTAAAAACTTCAATTAAACATTAACAGTTACTAAAATTCGATATCTAGTTCCGCTTAAACTAAAGAAACAGGCTATACATACTGCAAATACAGTATTGTTGAAAAAATTTATTAAAAATCTATTCATTTATAAAATTAAATAAAAATAAACATATTATTATTATTATTTGTTGATAAAGTATTTAAATAAGAAAAACAAATATTACACTTACATTATTCACACAACTAAATTCAGTTTCATCATAGAGTAATTAATACATTACTTACTCTTATGGTTTCATGGAAATTTTAACGAGTTAAAAAATATAAATTTTTAGTATTTAGTAGGTATGACCACCAAAAAACCCTTATAACGTCACTCATGTGTGTGTCTGTCTGTCCGTACGGTAGAAATTGTAGCCAAACGGCTGAACATAGAAAATTGAAATTTGGCATGCTTATACAACTCTTTGACCCACATATAGGAAAAATACTGAGAGTTCAAAAAAACACATCCCGAGATAAATATAAACAATTATGTATTTAATAAAAAAATAAATATATTTTTGAAATTTTGAGTAGCACATCATATGAAACCTCTTAATGCGTGGACCAACAAGCAATGTTTTATTATTGAAAAATCATTTTTTTTTTTTATACGATTATCGCCAAAAATCTGTCAAAAAACTTTTGTCCCCCACCCTATCTCTCAGAGGGGTTGATCTCAAAATCTGAAAAAAATCTCCATAATGAACATTAATGAGAACCGAAATGTCTTTTGTTTCTTTTTTTTTTGTCGTCGATAAAAAAAAATTAAATTAAATTAGTGTGGTATCAAAAGAAAGATCTTAGGACGTAGCTTAAGGAAGGGAAAGTATTTTTTTTTTAAATTCGATTTTTATAACACGACTTTAAACAAAAATGTGCAAAAAAAGTTTTACCTCCTTTTACCAAAGAAGGTTAAGCTAAAAATCTGAAAAAAATATAAATAATGTTAATTGATCTGAGCCGGAAATGTACAAGAGGAATTTTTGATCCAATTGAGTTTTTAAAAAATATTAGTTTTTGTGTTTTTGACAAACTTAATAATTTTTTTAATTCATGGCTAAATTATGGCTAATAAATGGAATTTTTGTATTTATGGCTAAGATAGTGTGTCTTTTATTTAATTAAAAATATAATAAACAATATTTAACAGCTGAACACCACACTACACTAGTAATGAAATTCTTATAAATCAAATAACACATTGTTAATAGTTGGAAATACGTTTCTGATATTAAAAAAATTAAGAATCAATATATTTCTTATTAATCTAATGACGAATTGAATACGAAGCAAATGCAGAAAAAATAGCATCTACCGAGCTACAGTTTCTAATAAATAATTTAAAAATGATGAATTTGAGTAGTATTATTTTATTTATTGTAAACTTGGCCGCGTGCTAAACCAATCAGAAGCAAGGTCAAACAGCTCTCATCTCCTTACACATTGCATTCTTATTTGAAATGAACGACGATTTTATGCTTATTTTAAGTCTGTAGTATGGTGAAATAATAAACAAAATTGGATGCTATATATGTTTCGTATTTTTTCGTCCTCATAATTGATTTCTACATGTTTCAGATGATTATAAGGCGATATCCGCAAAAAATTAATTTTTGTCTGTGTTTCTCTGAGATTCACGCAAAAAACTGAATATATTTTCACGATATTTATTACGATGATGGTTCAAAAGCACGATTCGAACATAAGCTATATGGCATTTAAAAATATTTATTCTTTAGGTGCGTTTCGGGGAATGCTAAATAATCTTGAAATATCACACTTAGGCTTGGTCTTTCCACCTTCAGATAAAGTTCCAGGTAACTATCTGACAGATAAGGTTATTTGTAACTTCATCTGCTGAATAAATATCAATACCAGTCAGTGAATCCAATACGTCAGTCTTATTATCCGTTAGATAACTATCCGATAGATACATTTGTATAGAAAGAAGGGATGACATTTATTCAGCAGATGAAGTTACAAATAACCTTATCTGTCAGATAGTTACCTGGAACTTTTCCTGAAGGTGGAAAAACCGGGCCTTACTGATTTAACGCTACGCCCACAGATTATGTTTCTTATACAAAATAATAATCTGAAATAAAATTAGTAATTATCTGTGCATCAAAATTTGCAGCAAATTTTTATCTACCAGATTTTGTTTTCTTTTTATCGCTCAGTAACAATATCAGAGGTATAATCATAGATATTAGACAGTTATCTGTATTTTTTAAATATATTTATGGGACTCAAATAACTTTTACCTTTATATAGTTTTGTGTAGGAATGTTCAAATAATACGGCAACATTTTTTTCACCATGATTGTTTATAGTTCAGCATCTTCGTCGAAAAATATACTTGATGATGATTGAATACCACTTGATACAGGTGTTCTTTACGAAAATTAAATCACTTTTTTCCTCAGCATCTATATTGAGAACCGCACCAAATTTGTAATGGCGGCAAAAAGACAATAACTGTAAGTAATTTTCACAATAAAACAAAATAGTTATAAATATATTTGTAAAATGAAGAATACGCCACGTCTATAATGCAATTTGTTTATTTACAATTATTTATTATTTTTAAAATTCTAATCACATTAAGTCTATAGAACTTTATGTGATTTCGATTGTTCACTTTAGTGGATGGTACATTCAACGGATCACATAATCGAGCACCTACAGTATTCATATATTTTTATACAATTTGGTAGATTGTTTATGAAATGTGGTAATAAAAATAGTGGAAAAAATATTAAAATTTGTAAAACATCTGATTTATTTCTTAATGGGAACAATACAACAAAATAAAAATTAACTTTTCTAAACATTTATTTCAACATACCATATAAATTTTTTGCTTTTATGTAGCTACAGCTTTATTACTAACTTCTTTAACAACCTTCTTTCTCCTAAGACCCAACATTGCCAACAAAGCTTTAGCAGATGGATCTCTTCCTCTAAACCTACGGAAAATTTCACTAGGATGGCAACTACCACCAAGGGATAAGTACGTGTCTCTAAACCTTTTCCCTACATCCAAAACTTGCTTTTCATTCCCTTGAGCTTCATGGAACGCTCCATAAACATCAGCAGCAATCATACGTGACCAGATTTGTGAATAATAAGCAGCTGCCCATTCTCCAGAAAAGATTTCATGGAAAGAACAAGGGTGGGAATCTTCTTTTTCTAATGGTAGTACAAAATGTTGAGGCCATAATTTTTTAACTACATCTAACCAAAAATCTTTGGTGGAATATAATTCTAAATCTAAATTAGCAAGATATATTTGCTGACAAAGATCGTAACCAGCCATATGTTGTCTTGTTAACTGCAAATTATCAATCATATCTCTTGGTAATGGATCTTCAGTTTCGTAATGACTACTTATATTATGTAATGTTTCTGTATCGTACAGCCAATTTGCCATAACGTGTCCACAAATATCAACGGCATCCCATTCTACATTTGATAATCCCGCAACATCTGAATATTTTGTTCTAGTAAGTAAATGCTGCAAGCCATACCCAAACTTATGGAATAATAATTTAACTTCATCGAACAGTAATAATGATGGTTTATCTACTTTTGGTGGTTCGAAATTGAATATTAGTGATGCTAATGGTTTGGTGTCTGTTACAAAGCTGTGGTTTCTTATACTAACCATCCAACCGCTGTGTTCTTGTGTTCGTAATTTTTCATCTTTACGACTGTATAAATCAAGATAAAAACCAGCTACTGGTGCGCTACTATGTGGTTCGAATATATCATAAAATTTTACGTCTTTATGCCACGCTTTTATTCCAGTTCTTTCGACAATTTTAATGTTAAATAGTCTTTCAGTTAATTCAACGAGTCCACTTAAAACTTTTGGAAGTGGAAAATAATGTTTTAAAGATTCCTCATTGTGATTAAAATATGACTTACGTTGTTTTCTTTTCCAGTATGGCAAATCCCAGGGGTTTAAGTTTCCGTCAAAACCTCGTTCTACAGCAAAATCGCTTAAATTTTCTAATTCATACTGTTGCGAAGGTAGAGCACTTTCTAATAATTTTCCAAAGGTGTTTCTGATATTTTCTATATTTCCTGCCATTTTTGTTTCCATAGACATTTGTGCATAATTTTCATAACCTAACAATTTTGCTTGTTGTCCACGTAATGATCTTATTATTTCAATATGAGTACTTGTTTCTAGACTTTTCTCTGCTTTACCTGAACCTCTCATCACTTGTGCCTGCCAAATATTCCATCGCATGTCAGCATCAGGGCAGTATTCCATAAAAGGACCTGTTACGTAAGGCTGTAATGTTAGCTTCCATGGTCCTTTCAAAGGATTGTTATCATCAACAGATATTGCAGCTAGTACATGTTTTGGAATATCCCTAACTAAACTTGAATCATTTATTATATGTTGAAATTGTTTTGTTGATGTATCAAATTTTCCTTTAAATTTTATACATTCATTGTCTAATTTATTAATTATTTCATTAAAATGCGCTTTTTGTTCCTGATTTAAATCCAGTCCATTTAGTTTTCCTTCTGTTATGTACTTTTTTAAAACCCTTGTATCTTCTTCCATGTGTTTTTTCTTACCGTTATATTCCTGTTTGAATAAATTGTAAATGTAAAGGCTGTTAAATTTGGTTACTCTAGCACTTTTCGCTCTTTCGTGGATGTTCAAATAACATTTTGTAGGCATTACACTGCGGTTACCGAGGTATAATGTTTTTGCTAAACCCCACGTTGTATCTAAAGGTGCAGCTAATTGTTCTAAGGAATTCATTACATTATTATACACGTCTTTTGAGTTTTCATCTGCTGCTTTTATAGTTTCTTCAACCGAATTGATACCATTTTCGAATTGGGAGGCTTGCTTGCCAATTGCGGCAATACATTTTTCAATTGTAATATTACTGAATTCAGGTAAGCCATCACTTGTTAAGAGAGGATTTTTATCAGGTAAATCTTCTCCTATCTCAGGAACCCTGAAGAAAATAGATATTTTTGTATAAAAAATATAAAAGTCTTGATTAAATGTACTTACAAAACGATGTAACCATTTCTACGTTGATTTAATAATAACCTACTCTGTAGTGTAAAAATACGTTTATTACAATAAGATAATGCCATTTTATAAAATTATCTACACAATATTTTTATTAAAACTTATTATTAGTTCTATGACATTTTACAAAACACAAGTGAAGTCAAACAAGTACGACTTGATGCGGCGTAATGTGTGCAAGGATAAACAAATTTTAATTTTATTTATTTAAGAAAACGTTATCTTTTATGTCACTTTTTTATATATTTTCTACACAGTTTGTTGAAATTTTACTTATTATAACATTTTACCGGTAATCTTTAATCATCAAAAGTTGCGTTTGACATATTTGAAAATCCCGCATAGGATTACTAGTAAATTTAATTTGATAAAGTTGTAATCCTGTAAAAATCTATTGGACATGGAAATCTCTAGTTCATTTCGAGCTCTCGAGCGGTGGAGTGGAACGAGAGTGAAAAGCTTATAAAAGATAGGGTTTTGTGAAGAAATTAGGCAGGGATTTACCCCTTTGTTAGCATCTAGAACTTAAAGTATTTATTTGTTAAGTCTTTCGTTTCCATATTTTACACCCAAAACAGTGTTACTGTATCACAAATTAAATTTATTTGGATCTACTTATTTTACAATCGTGTATCATGGCGGTACCTTCTGCCGGTGTCGGTGAGTAATGGTTTATAAATATTATTCTAATAATTATTCGGTTTATTTTTATAAATATTTAAACACGCGATGTTTATTTCAATTGACATAATTTTTTCTGGGAGTTATATTTATAATTATATGGGATATTTATATTTTTTTTTTACAAATTGTCACTTTTACTAATTAAAAAAATTATTTTAGTGGTTCCTCGTAACTTTAGACTTTTAGAAGAATTGGAGCAGGGCCAAAAAGGCGTTGGAGATGGAACTATCAGCTGGGGTTTAGAAAATGATGATGACATGACTCTGACACATTGGACTGGAATGATAATTGGACCACCCCGAACACCATATGAAAATAGGATGTATTCTCTTAAAATTGAGTGCGGACAGAGATATCCAGATGATGCACCTTCTGCCAAGTTTATTTCTAGGATTAACATGAATTGCATTAACAACCAGACTGGTATGGTAAGTAACCATTTTCCAAAAAAGGTACCTCCATTACTGTTAAATAGTATAAATAAATAATCAGAAACTAATATATATCACTCTTGATATGTTAAACTATGTTTTTCTTTATTTATATCTTGATTTATGTTTCATTTTTAAATTTGAAGTGCACATGGTTTCTTAATTTTAGTAATGGATCCTAAATTTGTACTTCATTTGTCATAAAAACATTAAATTTATTACTGTTTCCTTCCTTTTTAAATGAAAAATAAATTTGGATTCGTTGTCCAACCACCGTGGTGACAACACGTCCGTTACCTCGTCTAGGCCTGTTAGTGCTACACGTGCGGTAAAACAGTGGTTAAATCGCTCAAGTTTTAGAATATTTATAAATATATTTTTATAAACGAATAATATCACATAGACTATAATAAAACATAGTGCCATAGAGGGTCCCCAAGATGGACCAGGAGGGCCCTGGGCCTCCGCCTCCGCCAGGACCGGCAGGTAAGCCTAGCAATACTTCATTTAAATCACTCCTAAAATACAGTGAAGAAGACTCCGGTCCTTTCACGGTATACCTTCAACCCCTTCCTAATGCTGAAAACACTAATCTATCAAATGTCCACCCCCTTGTCATCGGGAAACTGTTACACTCCCAGAAAATTGAGCATATCAAGTCAGTATCAAAACTAGGCAAAAAGAGATTGGGCATAACCTTTTTTAATTTCAATTCAGCCAACTCCTTTACCGAGAATCCAGTCCTAAATTCACAATATGAAATTTTCATCCCTACACATCTAGTCGCTTGTCAGGGTATCATACGGGGAGTAGATACCGCAGTAACAGACGAAGAACTGTTACAAAATTTAAACTGTGGGAAGAAAATATTGTCAGTCCGTCGTCTGAACCGAAAAACTAGTCCCCCCGGTGTTTCCCCTCCAGAGTATACTCCTACACAGACCGTAGTTGTCACCTTTTCGGGCACAACCCTCCCAACGCACGTAATACTCTATTACGTTTGTATGGAGGTTTCTGTTTATGTGTTACCGGTCTTACGTTGTTTTAACTGCTTAAGATTCGGGCACACCGCTAAACAATGTAAAAGCGCGGAGAGATGCGCTAATTGTGGAGGCTCACACAACCAACGTGAGTGTAACAATGCTGTCAAATGCATTCACTGCGACTCCACCTCGCATAATGCTCTCAATGCTGACTGTCCCGAATTACAACGACAGAAGAAAATAAAAGAGTGTATGGCTAGTAGAAATTACTCCTTCATTGAGGCCGCTTCATTATTTCCTCCGATTAAAAACCCAGCTTCCATAACCTCGGCACCCGCCGCTCCAGTACGCTTATCCCAACACTTCCCCAGCATTGACCTCACCGATCAACCTGTCACTCACCAACGAACTAGCCCTCATACAAACACTCCCTCCTATTCTTACATCACTAGCACTCCCAAAAAACGTAAAACTCAGTCTCCCCCCTCCTCCCCATTTCTAGGTTTTGACCGTGAAGCCCATAAGCAACTGCTTATAGCTCCAAATGGACACCTCCCCAGCACCTCGGGCATCTCACCCTCCTCTCGTAACAACCCAAGCCCTGCCAAAGTTCCTGAAGACGCAGTCATAACTGATAAACTCTCAATTAATTCAAAAGACCTCGCAACCCTTCAAACCCTCTTGCAACCCCTCCCGCAAGGAGAAACTATTCTCGCCCTCCTATATAGTATCCTACTCCAAGCTTTTACCAACTTCTCATCTCCCACCCCATCGACAACATGTATAGATACCTCCAATGGAACATTAGGAGCATAAACAGTAACAAAACTGATCTTTTCTTACTCCTCGATTCCCTAAATATCGACATCGCTGCGATCTCGGAGACGTGGCTGCTGCCAGACGACATCTGTCGTGTCCGCGGGTACTCGCTACTCCGACATGACAGGGCCGATGGCTATGGCGGTGCGGCCATCGTGATTCGTAACGGCATCGACTACCAACATATCCCCATATACTCCAACTTTCACCTCCAAATTATAGCTGCTAAAGTCCATAATGTCACCTTTATCTCATTATACATCCCCCCTGATAGCACTGTATCCTACGCCCAAATGTGTTTTTTAATACGGCAATTCAACCCACCCTACCTTTTGTGTGGCGACTTCAACGCCCATGGCGTGCGATGGGGCGGCCACCTTACCTCCCCTCTCGGCCGAATAGTTGAGGACGTCGTAGACCACTTTGACCTATGCGTCCTCAACGACGGCAAACCCACCAGACTGACCGCCCCTGGGAAACCCCCGAGCATTGTGGATCTCACGATCACCTCCCCTTCCATAGCTCCGTTCATTATATGCGAGACCCTTTCTGACACCCATGGCAGTGACCACTTCCCAGTCTATATCCATGCGGATATAGGGCCGGCTCCCAACCCCCCACCTCTCCAACCCCACACTCCCAAATATAACCTAAAAAAAGCCAATTGGTCCCAGTACTTTAGTTCAGCTTCTGAGGCATCAACATCCATTCCCCATTTCGATAGTACTGAAGCACAAGCCCTTTTCCTCCAAAACATAATCTCCCAAGCGTCTGAAAAATCCATTCCCACATCTAAGCCTCTCCGCAGACCGAACCTCACCCCTTGGTGGGATGACGAATGCGCAGCTGCTAAAAATAACAGAAACATGGCGTTGAATAATTACAAGCGCCACCCAAGCTTCGATAATTTTATAAGAGCAAAAAACTCTATAGCTATAGCTAAAAGATTGTTCAAAGAAAAAAAAAAGCAATCCTTTTCTAACTTTTGCAGCTCCCTTAACCCGGATACTCCTATCTCGAAGGTTTGGGAAACCGTCCGGATTTACAGACGGTCATCCTCTCCCAGATATAACCCCAAGACCATAACATGCATAGATGAAATTCTTCAAAACCTGACACCAGCATTCGTTCCTTCTCCACCACCAATATTATCCCGTGAAATAAACATCCCGTTCCTTTCAGCGCCCTTCACAATCCACGAACTCACCAACGTACTTAACCTAGGTAAGAACTCCTGCCCAGGTCCGGACTCCATAGCCTACCTCCATCTTAGACACCTGCCTAGTAATCTTAAAGAAATCCTACTATCCCTTATAAATAAAACCCTATCTGGTCAAGATATCCCATCAGCTTGGAGAATTTCACATGTAGTCCCTATCCTAAAACCTAATAAAGACCCCTCTCTGGCCTCCTCCTACCGCCCTATAGCCCTCACATCATGCTGTTTAAAAACAGCTGAACGATTAATTAAGAATAGGCTCGATTGGTGGCTAGAACATAAATGCCTGCTCCCCGACACCCAGTATGGTTTCCGCCAAGGTAAATCCACCACAAACTGCTCCGCCAAACTGTCCATAGATATCCACAATTCCTTCTGTAAGCAAGAATTCCTCATAGCCTTATTCCTAGACATCCATGCCGCTTTTGATAATGTTGACCTTAATATCCTACAACACACACTAGAATCCTTCAAAGTCCCACCAAACCTAAACCAACTTATCCTGAATCTTATTGGTTGCAAATCTATATACATCCGGCACAAAAACTCACTCCATGGTCCTCGCACCTCCTTTAAAGGCCTGCCGCAAGGCTCGATCCTAAGTCCCCTTCTATTTAATATGTATACTGCCTCCCTACATCAGTCCTTGAACACCCTTAAAATCAAGTGCATCCAGTATGCAGATGACTTTGTCATTTACCTATCCTGCCCCAAACTGCTTCCCGCCATCGATTCAATTAACCAAGCCCTCGCTCTAATTAACTCGTGGCTTCAGGAGCACAACCTCTCCCTTTCTCCCTCTAAAAGCAAGGCCATGATATTTACAAAACGTCGTACGCCAGTTCCCCTTCCCCCAATCCTACTAAATAATCAACCTGTGCCCTACACCTCTTCCTACGTGTATCTAGGTATTTCCTTTGATCGTAAACTAACCTGGCAACCCCAACTCAACCTCATTGCATCAAAGTCCCGGAATGTCCTAAATATTCTTCGGGCCCTTACCAAAACTTGGTGGGGCGGTCATCCTCAGACTATGCTCTTGATTTATCGCGCCCTACTACGATCCATCCTCGATTACTCCTGTACGATAATGTCACCACTCACCAAAACTAGATACACATTCCTCAATCGCATCCAATATCAAGGTCTCAGACTTTGCCTGGGGGCCATGAGATCCACTCCTACGAACGCTTTGTTGGCCGAAGCCTCAGAACCACTCCTCACAATCAGGTCCCAGTACCTATCTTCCCGTTTTATCCTACAACAGCTCTCCATACACAACAATCCATTTATCCGTTCACTTAATGAACTAAAAGTAAACTTTGACTCCCTAAGATATTGCCGCAATAAACCCAAACCCTTGCTTTGCACCCAGTATAATAACCTTCAGCCTGAAATCCGCCACATAAACAAACTTCGCACCCTCCCCTGCTACCTCACCCCTTACCACACTCAAATCATTCCCCTCCCTATTTCCACAAATATAGGCCTTGACAAAGGTAAAAGCAACCTCCAAACACACTTCCTATCTATTATGCAGAAATCCTACCCTCAGTATACTCTTATTTATACAGACGCATCCAAATCTTCCCAATCCACCGGCTACGGCATTCATGTCCCTTCCCATAACATTAACATATCCCGAAAGCTCCCTCCTATAATGCACATCATGTCCGTTGAGCAGTATGCTATTATGCATGCTCTTTCCCTCATTCCAACCCTGAACCGTTCACATATATTAATCCTCACTGACTCACTAAGTTCCCTTCAAACAATCCAGACCACAGGCATCCTCCCTAAGTCTGACCGTGTAACCCTCCGAATAAAACAACTCCTTCACTCTTTCCTGTCCTCCTGTACTACAGTTCGTCTGGGTTGGATCCCCGGTCATAGCGGTATCCCCGGAAACGACACTGCCGACGCCCTGGCAAACGACGGCGCGAATCTCTTAACACCACCTACAAACTGTACCGTCAACTTCAGGCAGTTACTCCCCGCTGTTCAGAGGGAACTAAGAATATGTTGGCAACAAGAGTACGTCTCCTCAGCGGAAGAAAAAGGGCGCTTTTACTTTTCGCTCCAACCTGTGGTACCATATCACCCTTGGTTCCACAACCTTCCCCTCCCCAAAAAACAAATTTCTACATTTTGTCGTCTCCGCTTCAATCACAACCACACTCCGTTCCATCTCCACCGTATCAACATAATCCCCTCTAACTTATGCTCCTGCGGGTTACCCGCTGATATCTCCCACATTCTATTCTCCTGCCCCAACCACACAGATAAAAGTAACACCCTATACCAACTACTAAGCAAACACCTTCCTGCCCCTCTCTCTGTGCCTAGTATACTGTCTAACCCGTCCATCGAAATATGCTCTTTAATTTCTGAATTCCTAACCTCCATTAGACTAAACCTCTAACATCCTCACACCATCCTCGTATTGCTAAGCGCTGGCGGACTGGCTTTAAGCCGAGGCCAACAAATTGAAAAGAAGAAGAAGAAGAAATAAATTTGAATAAGTATTGAGATTGACCAAGGTCAAACAACTTAGATGATTCATCTGGTACCAGGAATCATCATCATTTCTTATTAAACAACCCTTACAGGGTCTTGATCTATTCAAGGATTATTTTTCAGATTTTTCCAATTTTTAACTTTAAATTCCTTTATGTCTTCTATTGATCCATATATTTTATCTTTGGTCTTTCACACTTCTTTTTCTGCATTTATAACCTTTCTGTTCGGTGTATAATTTTCGTGCATTCCCTCCAGGTGTCTTAGCCATATTATTTTATTGATTTTTATATCTTGGACTTAAAATGGAACTTTTTAATTTTGAGCTAAAAATGATTTTGTCGGCGCGCTGTTCATCACGTTTACAGGTGTCTCCATATATGTGCTGCAGAATCTTCATTTCAAAACAACCAAGTGCATTTTCATCTTACATTTTTGGCGTCTAGGTTTCAGAATCATGTGCAAGCACTGGCCTTATAAGCAGCTTATAAAATAGACGCTGTTTTGAAATTATGTGTGATTTTAAACAGGGCTTTAATTCAAACTAACTTTGTGACAAGGAGTATTCATCTTTTGATCTCACAGCTCATATTGTTCGTTTGAGAGCCGACATATATGAATTCAGTTATGGCTTCAATATTATAAGCTCCGACTACCAGATTTGGATTTGATGTTCTGCCTGAGTGTTTCGACAGCAAAGGTATACGTTTAGGGCTGTATAGAAGGGTATACAGGGTATGCTTATCTTCGAATAAATAGTATATACCCTATGCTCGTGTGATGTTATATATTAATGGGTCAATATCCCTCCCGATGTTACAGTTTTGTTAGCTATGTACTCCCAGATTTTTACAATTTATGTATGTACAATATACCACCTTCTTTTTTACTATTTTACCAGTGACGGACTGGCCCGGATACCAGGCAATTTTCAGGTGGGCCTTGGATCAGTGAGGCCGGTTCTTGACTCTACGGGGCTGAATAATTCCAATTTTCCAGGGCCGGAAAATTTTGCCAGGCCGCTATTGAATTTTACAATTACTACACTGCTTATATTTAACTATAAAACCAGGAATATCTGACTAATTATCACAAGATATTCATGATTCAACATAAATATATTAACAAATTGTATGTGAGGAACTAGAGAATTATTATTGTATGAGAATATTTGTTTTCGATGAGTTCTTATATTGCTTCCGGGAGCAGTACCAAAATGAAAAATAGCTTCTTTTAAGTTGGGTTTGCCTTTTTAAGTTACTACTGTCAAAGATACACAGATACAAAAATATTCAGATGTTCTTACGACGAATTTGTTCGTGCATGTCGCCAATATTCGATCAGTTCTCTCATTCTCCGTCTTCTAGACCTTTTTTTTTCCATTACCTCATTCAGTTCATGCCTCCAAGGTCTTCATTGGCATCCCATTTTTCTTCTTCCCGTGGGACACCACTGTTAATACGCCCGGTTTTAAAATAATCATTCAGTTTTCACAGCATAAAACTATGATCTTTTTGTACAATAAGCATTTAATCGTCTGCAAAACTTAGCGTAGAGTGAATATCGTTTATAATGACGTTGAAAGGACCAGTGAAATTCGTTCGTTATAACCGTAGGTATATTCAAACACTATAAATACAATGTTGAAAAATATGTACATTTTATGTATGTTAGAAAAGAGTATATTTACATGAGTGCAAGAAGATTAAGCAACACAATATTCAAGTGTTACATAAAACATAAAAACAAACAATCCAACTTATTTTACAAACAACTTAACACTTATATAATTTTACATCCGTATGTATGTATGTATACATATTTAAATTTTAACAAAAAAATCTGTCATTTTGGTTCATTTTTGTGATTTGGTTTTCTAAACAGTTTTTTCAATATTTTTTTTAAATGTAGCAATGCAAAATATGTTTTAGCCTCTTTTAAATTTTGATTAAATGTGATAAAACGCTGAATTGTTTCAACTGCTGAAAATTCATCCTTTATAGTAGGTGTTTGGAATTCGGTAGTTTCTTCCATTTCCACTTCGTCGTTGTTTATTTCTGACTCCAAATTCGGATCTGACCTAGCTAAAATTTCATCTTCCGTCATATCCTCATTAGTTTCGAGTTAATCAATATTTGAAAAAAATACATTAATGTTTTTCGTTTTGCCATATCGACGTTGAAAACGTACCTTCAACTCGTAGCTAACCACTGGATGAATATGTTTGTCTGTCGCGTTTTGCCTTGCCTTTTCATAATTCGGCAATTCCCCTAGCCATTTCGGTACTTCCCCGGCGTTTTCGCGTTAGGCAGTGGTGATCCGTCGTTGAAAAGATAATTTGACCCAAATTTCAAGCCATTTTTCGTCGTTATATTAATTTCGTAGCAATAGCCGATGTCGTTATAAGCGATAAGTCTCCGTATAAAAAGTTATGTTTCTGGCCGGGACTTTGAAATTTCGTCGCAGAAACCGATATGTCGTTATATCAGATGTTGTTATGAATTGGATATCTATTCTTTCATATTTCTTTTTCCACTATTTTAACGCATGCTCCAGATATATTTTGGGGGTTCGTAATGTCGGGAGAAATCCTTTAGTTGTTTCGAAGTAGATTATTGCAAGATATCATTCATGTTTCAGAACAAATATATTAGCTATTGAATAATTTAAATAAGGTTTTATTAGCAGATACTTATTCTTTGCATTACTGTTTTATTATCGTGATATCGTTTAAATGATAAAAATTGTTTATAAATTTTTTTATTCAGTTTATGAAATAAAATATGAATTATTATCAGGTACTTGGTATAAATACTTCCAATTACTGATACGTAATATTTTTCTTATTGCATTCCTCAAATTGATAATAACATTTATGACTTGTAGCTCGATCAAAGCGGCTTTTATATAGTGGCGGAAGTTAACCCTTGCGAATCTAACGGCAATATAATACGTTCCAAGGAAAATTGCAACTGAAACACTGGGATATTATCTCCCAAATACACCTGTATACTAGCCAGTTCTGTCCTCACAATATTGCTAGAGGTCGTTGGTTATTGAAAATCTTCTTAATCTCCAATTTTATTATGTAGTTGAGCAAGAGCGCGTGCGCTATTGAAGTGTATAAGTGTCTTTGGAATTTATTCCAGCTTATTTTTTTTTTTACTTACTGTTATTAACGTAAGTACAGTCCGGATATCTTAAGCTGACCAATCAGTCAATGGCTACTGCGTAATCACGCAGTAGCCAGAAAAATCGGAGAGGCTGTCGTTAGTATTCGTGTAGCAGTCTTGCGGTACAGTCACTGGAAAGGTTAAGTTTCAAAGCAAATTGGAAAGCTCTCGTGCGTTAAAAAGTCAAAGTTGCGAATTTCCCCCGACTGTACTCGGGTGCCACAACCTATGTTTCACTATCTCATAATACTGACGCACTCTGCGCAATAATCTCTTATCGGCCAGCTTAAGATAGCCGGATTGTACCTTTTTGTTTGTATACATATTCATTTTAGATATTTGCAACTGTTTTGGGACTAATGGGACAATTTGTCTCATTTGGGAAAATCCAACTGGCTTTTTGAAATTGAAAAAGAGCTATAAACCACCTTAGATATCTCTATAATGCTGAAATAAGAACTCATTTACGTAAAATTCATTGTATCTTAGAAAATAAATAACAACGCGAAAGGGTAAAGAAATAACCTTCTCTGCCCTATATGACACATAGGATTCAATATAGAAAATTGTAATGTTATTAGGTGTTTATGTGGAAAAGTTAAAATTAAAGTATATTGATTTTTTTTTTTAATGCGGGGATTATTTGGACCAATCCCCCGAAAATCTTCGTATAACTTTTGACTCTCCAAAAGCTTCTACTAATAACGTACTGTTGACTGGAATGAGTACCTGTTTACACGGGGATAATAGGACCAGTAAAAATGTCACACTGACTACGTGGCTTTCATATGTATGTCCTTCGGTCTAGAAACGGAGAACTTACTTTTGTATGTCCGTCGGACCCTTATACGCCTAACTAGGCGTTAAAAACTTCTTTTTTTTTATTCTTACAATAAACTTCCTAAGAAAGAGAAACAATACTGTACTGTATTTATAGTTTACGTCATTTTTTTACAAGTTGAATCGTTCGTACATCAATATTGTTTAGGGTTGCAAAATACGTAAATTTGACGCTTTTAAAATATTTATTTTCAATTACGGGGCTGTGGCTAATATTAATGACATTGGTTAAACGCACTTAACCTCCTAAAGCAGTGTTTCTCAACGTGCGGTCAACTAATGAGCCGGGATTTTTTTGTACAAGGTGTCTCAAAAGAAATTTTATATTTATTTAGCTTCCTGCGTGAACGCAACGTATCCGAGGGGCGCGGGGGTATAACCCCCGCGCCCGATTGACATAAGTCAATCGGTAGCCTGGCTCTTGGGAATTCAGTCGCTATGGAGCGTTTCTCGGGAGCAGACCGCGCGTTATGCGTGCGAGAGTTTTACAAAAACGGTGATTCGGCGACTGCAGCGCGTAGAAAATTCTGCAGTATTCGAGGTTTTCGCCACTTAAACGATGCGCCAAGCATTCCTCTCATTCGACATTGGGTTAAAAAGTTTGACGAGACTGGTACAACGCTGGATAAATCAAAATCCGGGCGACCTAGGTCATCAAGAACGGTAGAAAACGTGGAGAATGTTAATCAGTCTGTTCGTGACGACCCGAACCTTTCAATTCGGAAGCGCGCAAGTGCTTTAAATGTGCATAGATCATCATTACATCGCATTATGCGCAAAGACCTAAAGCTGCACCCCTACAAAATTCAATTGGTGCAAGAATTAAAGCCCCAAGATGCCAGTCAGAGGCTTAATTTCGTAAATCAGGTGATTGAGCGATTTTCAACGTTTACCAACATTTTATTTTCGGATGAAGCTCATTTTCATCTTAATGGCCACGTAAATAAGCAGAACTGCCGCTACTGGAGTGCAACGAATCCGAAACGCAAACATCAGAAACCCCTACATTCGCCTAAAGTGCCCGTATGGGCTGCGATGTCGGCGCGAGGAATTATCGGCCCTTACTTTTTTGAAGACGAAAGGGGGCGTGCAGTTACAGTGAATTCAGAGCGTTATGTGGAGATGTTAGACAACTTCTTGGTACCTGAACTGCAAAACTTTCCTGGCTATAACCAAAGAACATGGTTCCAACAGGACGGAGCAACGTCACACACGTCCAATATGTCTCTGCCACGTGTTCGTGAAATTTTCTCAGGCAAATTGATCTCCCGGAGATGTGACATAAATTGGCCTCAACGCAGTCCAGATTTAACCCTTATGAACTTTTTCCTATGGGGTTATCTTAAATCTAAAGTTTACGCCAATAAACCGACTTCACTGGCGCATTTGAAAGAAAATATCCGTCACGAAATGGCAGCCATACCAATTTTACTGTTCGATTAACTGAGTGCCGAGAACGCGAGGGTCTACATTTAGACGATATTATTTTTAAGAAATATATCCCCAAAAAGTGTATTTTAATAATTAATAAACATTTTTTCTATATACGGCTTACTTTTTTTTTAATCGATCCACTAAATATAAAATTTCTTTTGAGACACCTTGTAGATTGTAAGAGATTTATTTTGCCTATATTAACCAAAATATGAAAAAGTGGAATATGAGAAATAGAGGATCACTGAATTATATGCTTTATGAAAGTTTGTCTCCATCAGAAAATTTGAAAAATAATCTTAAAACATCCGTGGATTTGATTAGATTAGGTTTAATCTAAACCGACAATTCACGAAAATATTGGATTCCGTCATGGCCAACTACGAGTACATTCATAGCTCCGTGCATTAATTTAAAAGTCTTACATTTTTGCTATAAAATAATTAGGGACGCATTAAGTCGCATAAATATGTTTTTAAATCTAGGACAACGGGTTGGTTCATCAACCTGTATACCATGGGTGTCAATTAATTTATCTCCGTTGCCGATAAATTATTATGAACGTTCTAATTTCACAAATATTAAGGCTTGTACTTCAAAGTGTGTACCCTTTTTTGTTTTCTCGATTTGCAGAGTAAATACAGAAATCGACCAAAACATTGGCATACGACTAAAAATTAATACATGTTCGACCGCTCGAATGATTTCTACGTTATTGACCCCTGCTGTATACAGTACATGTGTCATGAACAGTTAATGAACGGGAGGCATATATCCTGAAAATCACTTGATAGAAATTTAGAAAATCGCTTCAGGAGCGACAGAGGCAGAAATTCAGAAAATTATTTGAAAAAATACTGACAGCATTACATATACAAATAAATTAGATAAACATTTCACGTAACCTGAAAAAATAATGGTTTTACCCGGAATCCGGACACCATCCATTAAAACCCGAAGCCTCCGGATGAAATTGAAACACTAATATTGTCTTATCATGGATTAGTTAATTTTGATAAATTATAACATTTTATAATTTTTTTTTTTTTTTCGATATATCTAAGCTACACATTTTTTGTCATTTGGCTTTGGTGTTATTTATTTAGCCAGCTTCTAATCAACTTATGCTGCGTTCAGAGCACTATAAATTAATTGACTGTTAACTGTGCATTGTGGATATGTTTAGTAGAATGTTTTAACGTGGCATGTTTTAACAAGTCAGCGTTTACAGCTAGGGAAATTAATGAGACATCTGTGTGTCTTTAACCTTTAAAGGACCAATGGTCGATATATTAACCGCTGTGAGTATTCGCTGCCGGCCCAATGGTCGATCTATAGACCGCTAGTTATGCATATCGTATTTCATTGCTGTCATACGTGTAGGCGTGAGTTAAAATAAACAAACCACCCAAGTTTACAGTTATTAAGCCATATATTAGATATGCTCCATACAAAGTAACTTTACTCTGTACTTTGCCGCTCAGACATTCTTTTAAGTAAACAAACTTTATTTTTGTTTAGAAAATTTTGATTTAAATTTAGTTATGTTACATCTTCTAAACAGTGTAGTTGGGCAGTGCATATAGTTTATATGTTAAACTTTTATAAAAATTTGATTTAAAAATTAGTTTTCGAACATAATTTTCGGTTTGAACTTTTTTATTTATTCCCTCACTATGGGAGACCAAATAGAAAGTGCATTTTCAGAATTACGAGAAGTTATATTAGATGATGATTCAGACGAAGAATTAGAAGAGGATATTGAACCCGGTGTATCTTATTCGGAAGAAGAGCCTTGTTTTTAGTTTTTTATTCTAGTGTAAATACAACGCGCGCTATGTACTTTTAAGCAAAAGTTTGCAATTTTACGCGCAGTCAGCAAATTAATTCGGGCCGGCAGGTAATACTATGCGAAATAAATTCGGTACGGAAAAGGTTAAACCAACTACGGTGGGCTCGTAAAATGTTTATTATCTATTATCGTTTTCCTAATTTTGCTCTCCTACATTTTTACTAACAATATATTTCGTATGAGAAGCTTTACAGAGAGCATAATGGATAATAAATAAAAATAAAATACAATGGATAAATGAAAACAGTAAATAAATAAAATACAATTAATAAATTAAATATAGTAAATAAAATAAATAAAATACAATGAATTAATGAAATAAAGTAAATAGATAAAAATAAAAATATTGTTTCCTCTAACTAAACCTAACCTAATTACCTAAATTGATCATATTTACTGTTCGTCTTTGTAATTTTGGGCAAGATTTGTTGTAATCGGCGCGATGACATTTTGTTAGGTTATGTAAAGGAATACAATGTAAAAGTTCTCTGCGTTGTAGACTGAGATAGCCAATGTATTTGTATGTTTGTCTCATTAAAAGAACTCACTAACTATAAGTTTGGACAACTATCGACAATGTATAACGTATAAAATTTGGAGCTCTGAACGATTGCTCGCGTTACCATATGACAAACTTGTAGTGACAATCAATAGTGCACAAGTCATAGCTTTTAGTCGACTAATTTAAGAGCTCTGAACGCAGCATTAAGCAGCAGTCTGACTGATCGAGCGCCGTCGTGTAACGTAGCGCCGAGTCGTGTAGTGTCATTTAAAAATTTAAAAGCTGGTCTGACTGATCAAGTACTGTCGAGTATTATCGATCATTCAGTGTCAAGTAAATTTGTTTCTCACTTGTCAAATAGTGCATATTCCAACCTAAAATGATACTATCAAACAGTTAATACTAATGAGCGAGTCCATTTTACTCTATATTGTAATTTTATTTATTTTTTTGACGTTCCAACTGTCAAATAATATATGGTTATGAACTGTATATGCTTAAATGCGCATGTGCTATTGCCTCGAGCGTCGTGTGAAATTCAAACCGGTTTGAAATACAAACAACTTGATGCTACTTGACAGCAAACGATGGTTCAGTGTGACTCATGCCCTCAGTTAACGTGTGTTTGAAATTTGCTCGACAGCAAACGATCGACAGCACTCGATCAGTCAGACCGCGGCCTTAGTCTATCATCAAATTTTGATGAGAGAGATAATTTTTCTTTAATTTTAATGAAGGAGGAACAAAAATATCAATGCCCTGACCAGGATTCGAACCCAAGACCTTTAGCATGTGAAGCAGGTTCGATACACAGTTCGTCTGCGAGTTTTTTAAATTGCAGTAAAATCTTCAAAAAAACCTCAAAATCTTCAAAAATATATTTATTGAAAAAAATACACGTATAAAAATTAAAACCCTTGTAGTTGAAGGGCGATTTGTTGTATAATAATATTTTTGTATGATTGTTTAGGTGGACAATAGACAAGTACCAGTATTGGCCCGATGGCAAAGAGATTACACAATCAAGACACTGTTGCAAGAGCTAAGGAGACTTATGACATTGAAAGAAAACATGAAGCTAACCCAACCACCAGAAGGTAGTTCTTTTTAGCTGCCTCGCACATATTGCGCTCCACATTCTATCATGCCTTAAGTCCTGAGTTGTTAATAAATTGTAAGTAAACGTTTCACTGCTGGCCTGTGTCTCAGGGCTAGGTTTAACCATTCAAATGTGAACATGCATATTTACATGTAGAGTTGCTACTTTAACTGCAACTGTTAACATCAAACATTATTGTAAATTGTTTTCAAACAGTTTATTATTAAATGTATTATAGGTTTGGATACGATTGTGCATTAAATGATTATTTCTTATCTGTAATTTTGAGATGTAAATCAATTTATGCTACCTACTGTAAATTATGTTCAGATAGAATTTAACTTATTATGTAACCAGAACTTGTCAACGTACAAAGTTACTTGGGTAATATAAATATTTCCAAAGCGATGTCGTCACTTTACCTTTAGTATGACTTAAAAGGATACTGCAGTCAATTCGCGCGAGACAATAAAACACTCGTTGGCTTCTAAAGTATTGAACTGTAATGGCAGGTTTCTGAAAACTTAGTTAACTATAATCAAATGGTCAGAACATGGTTACTATGGTTACGTATGGGACTGTTATACTGTAATCGAGTTTAACCAAATGGTTAAACTCGGCTAAGCTTTCAGAAACCGGTCCTAAGCAGTTTAACTTAGTGAAACTCATTTATAGATTCTAGGCTGTCGAATGAAAACATTGTGTTGTGTTTCACATAATAGGCGTGTACGTTTAGTCAGTCAGATCAATCCGAGCGATCCAAGTGCTTCCGATCCTTTCGTAAAGTCAGTCGGATCGTACACATTAGCTTATTTTTAGTCAATTGGATTGATCCGCCAGAGCAACCCTATCGTTTCCAAGCAATCCGATGTTCTGGCAGGACGATTGCTGGTGGTGGAGGTCAGCGCGTGTAAATTGAATCTTACAGCCAATTTGATAGTGTTGAAAACATAATTTAACAAAATAGACGAAATAAGTGCCGTTCGTGATTATTGGTAATGAACTCATAATTATAAAATAAATTTCGGTAGCAGTTGTAGTCAACGACAGAAAATAGACAGTTGCATTTAGCGCCACCGTCGACAGGCGTCACTACTTAACTTCAGACATATTGCTTACGAAAATGTTAACAAAATCCGAGCAATCCCACTAATCTTGTGACGTCACCAGGTCAATCTGAGCAATCTTGTGGATTGAATAAACGTAAACGCCTAATATTTTATTGTACTGACTATAGTTTCGACTCTCGGCATTGTCAATGTTATAATTGTAATAGTGTAATTACTGTTGCAGTGGTATTGTTATAATAAGCGTTATCCAGGTAGGTGTGTAATACTCGGAACTACTTCCATAATCGTTAGGTTACTGCAAAAACAGGATAACTCTTTTTTTTTTCTTTTTTGAGTTATCTACACTTTCATGCATATAATTAATTATGGGTAGTATGTTCTAACAAGTTTACAAGTGAGCTTAAACGATCAAGGGCATGCGCATATCAACACAACTTTTATATTCCATTATGATTTAAAGTCTTCAAATCTAAAAATGCTAATTACTCGAAACATTTTGGGAGTTATCTGGTTTTTGTATTAAATCGACCATATGTTCTACTCCAATCTACGCTAATCGGCGGAAAGAGACGCTACTTTCTTATGAACTAACAAATATCAAAGAAAAAAGGACCTAAAAATACAAATTATTTTAAATTCTACATATTTATGGCACAATATATGGATTGTATTTAATAGGCAGGTATAAATTGCGTGGTAAATCGCTAATAATATCAGCTGTTTATCCCCACCACAAACTCGAAGTTCTAAAATAAAGGTAAGTCATTCAGGGCACTGAGGTAGTTGAGAGCGTGAAGTACTTTTACTTGGAACAACTAATGAACTGTTGGGAGTAATTCGGAATTACTCTTTTCGATAGCTGGGAAAGCGCTTATGTAACTGTAGTCAGTACAATAAAAGATTCCGTGAGACACAACACTGTTTTCATTCAACAATCTCTTATCTAGTACTGTCTAGTCCAATATGACACCCCATGCGGTGATTTTTCTTTTAGAAGTTGCAGTGGGAAAAATCGGGCACCTTTTCGACTTTTGCAGGGGTGCGTCCAGTACTAACGCCACTACTGACAGTATGTTAAATAAATCATACTGACAACATGGTCTTATTACCAATGTAGATAGTGTTTCCCATGAGATCAGGGCAGTGACGTCATCGTATATGCGCTATTAATTTCTTCAAACCAATAGCAACAGAGTTTGCAGGCGATTCTACATCCATTGTTTAAGAACGAAGCGACTATACGAATTCTGGTTTTCTGAGCATTCGACGTCACTGGCCTGATCTTGTGGGCATAATTCCCCCTGCAAAGCGTGTATTGATTCCCTTATATAGAGAGTGCAGAATCCTCTTAAGCTAATTTACATATATTTGCAATGATTTGTGTAGGTTGTGTATTATATGTTTTTGGCATGATACGGAAAGTGATTAAAAAATACGGTGAATTTTGTAATAATAAAAATGTATTAAAGTATAATACATATTGTAGCCACCTCCGCTACGTTTTCCACACACTTATTCTAACGTTCCTGCCACTTCTCTTAACAGTACCAGAAGATCCTTTTCGTGAATAATTTTAATAGCGCTGTGTAACTGCTTCCATCTTTGGAATCAATTCAAATGTTTCCTTTCATAGTCATCTTTAGTGTAAGGAAGAGCTAAGAATCGCAGGTGTTCGCGGATGCTGTAATTTTTTTATTAGCAAAAAATTGTCGCAGTAAAGGGTACGGCAGAAACGGTTCCTTTATTCTCCGCGAACGTCATCCCGTAATCTTTCTAATGCGCTCTTATAGCAGGGGTGAATAAGGATAAGAATTGGGTCCTGGCATCTTCAGGATCAGGTCACTAACTGCTGTAGGGTGTTGAAACGGCATGGGCGGCCCATTGTAGCAACGATCCGTCGGAAATATGCAAGATGGCCAGTCTGCCCCTGCCTGATAGTACACAGAGCTATTTGAATCATATCACCAACTTCTTTAATATTTCAATATTTTTGATACTGAAGAACACAAAGTTAAATTGTCATCAATTCAGTGTGTTATAGAAACTTTGAAAGTCTTTATATAACGATTGTTCACCATTGACAGGCCGTACAAAACGAAGTGAGTTAGGTATTGTATGGAGGGATACACGATTATATTACAATATAGTCGTTTTTTGTTAAATGGCGATTCTTGACCTCATTCACTGTACTTTTTGATCACTTTGCGTAGTAAATACCAACTCAACTTTTGATATTGAGACATTGGGCGTGTTTAGTAAACGCAACTTCTGAGAATCAGCACTCAACCTGTTTACTTAGTGATTATAGCTATTCCAAATGTTTAAGCGGAACTAAATGGAATTTTAAATTTCTTAAGTTATCACTAGCTCACTTTTTAACGATTGAAGTGTGCTTTTGCTAAACAAAATGAACAAAAGTTTCTTTCAATCGTTAAAAGTTTCTTTGAAAATCTAGTTCCACTTAATCCGACTATACAGTGAACTGTTGCAAGTTTCGCGATATGAACAACAAGCGAAATGTTGACTGTTAATTTGTTACTCGGCGACAACTATAAACAGTGACTACCTACAGATTTATCTCTTATTAAATTGATAAGCTTCTTATACTGTTTTAACTTTTATAAAAACAAAATTTTGGTTTCATAGTTTATATCTTTAAATTTGTATGTCATGTTGGTATTACGAAATAATTTTAAATGTTACATTATTAATATGTCATCAGTTGACATATTATGTAATGTTAAAAAGTGATACCTTAATTATAATAATCATAACCTAAAAAATCTGCAGTCTGTTTTACAGTGTATGAGATTTTTTAAATGACATTTAGGCCCGGTCTTTCCACCTTCAGATAAAGTTCCAGGTAACTATCTGACAGATAAGGTTATTTATAACTTCATCTGCTGAATAAATGTCAATACCAGTCAGTGAATCCAATACGTCAGTCTCATTATCCGTTAGATAACTATCCGATAGATACATTTATTCAGCAGATGAAGTTATAAATAACCTTATCTGTCAGATAGTTACCTGGAACTTTATCTGAAGGTGGATAGACCGGGCCTTAAAGATAGTAATACAATATGTAACCAAAATAATCAGGTCAGGTTTGCCCTCGCAAAGGTGAAAACAATGTCTGTTCGAAGAGTCGTTTCAAACGGTTTTTTATTGTCAGATGCAAGTGCAGAGTTCGTAGAAGTGCGTTAAAATAACTGCGCTTACGTCTGGCGATAATAAACCGTTAGAAATGGCTCTACGAACAGAGCTAAAATACCATAAGCGTAAAATCGGCAGACTCATGCACGAACCACTGTCAGTCAAAAGTTGTGTTCGCTAAACACGCCCATTATATTTGCAAAAGATGGCATATTTTATTGGACTTAACTGCTTTGGAAATTTGATTAATCGCTAAATTACTTTGAAGTTACCAAAATTGGCAACCAATTTTGTCTGTTGAATGTATGAATGATGATTCCTTTGGCAGGATAAGAGATATCTATTTAAATTCTATCTGAACTATACTTAAAATTACCTAATGTTAGCTTCAAGACACAAACAACAAATACATTAAATATGCTAATAAATAATTAAGACAACAATAGAAGCATAGGCAAAGCCATAATTAAACCTTTTCAGAATGTAACTCATTAGATTTGCCAAATGTTGACCTCATTTGCCAAAAAAATGTCCATTCATTTGGTTTTTTTTTAGAATGAGTGTTGCTTGTTGTCAGTAATATTGTAATATATTCTTAATTTTCAGTTTAAATTTTTCATTTATTATTAGTCATAGTATCTACTGATTGAAATGTGCTGATAGTGGAGGTTATTTAGTTTGTAAGACCTATGGAACCAATGAACATCTACTGGTTAAAAAAAATGCAGTTTGTAATTATTCAGTGGAAGACATGTGTTCTTAATTTGTAATTAAAAATGCTGATATATATATCGTAGAAGGACAAGATAGGTTTTATTATTGAATATAGAGACTTAACAATAAGCGCACTGCATGGGACTATGCTTGTACGAATGCAAGTTGACTACGCAACATGCCTAGTTTTTCAAAAAGTTTTCTCCCCTCCTATCCCTATTATTAAAACGTTCAACACATATAAACAATTGAGTGGATCTTAGCCAAAGTGGTGCATGTCAAAGTTTGGTCATTTTAAGAAACGTACCATTTTACTAAATTCGCTGTATTAGCCTTCGTTCAACATAAGAAAAGCACAGTCTATCATAAATTACGTCATCAATTCTGCGCGAGAAAACAGCTGATCACATTGATATACATAAGGGTTTTATACAATTGTTGTGAATACCAAACAAACAAAATCACGTATTTCAAATACATTTATACTCATTTTAGTATACCATGTACTTGAAACGTGCGAGAAATAAATAATATCGGAAAGAAACAAACAACATCGCACAATACGCGTAATCAAAAACAAATCAAAGTAAGTGACGCCACTGAAATGTGTTGATAACGTAATGGACAAAATTTGGTTTCTGCACATGGGAGCGGCTAACATCCGTGTGTTTTTCTTATTTTGAACGAAGTCTAGTGTATTTTTTGAAATCTTAAAAATTTAATCAGTGTTCAATCTAGAAAGGTACCCGGTAGGTTTTCCCTCGAAGATTTTTTTTACAATACCTGCCTGATCTTCACCCCAAAGTCATATATTCCTCCCCGCCTCCTCACGGAGAAAACATATGGATTCAACATTCCATTTAATACCAGGAGGAAGAGATACAACTTGTTTCGCCTTTGATTTAACAGTTTTGTTTTTCTAGTTTGTGTTACCGCATCTAGTCAGTTTTGTTTTGAAAATGTGACTTACAGCACTTTGGCTTTGAATGGTTTCTTAGTTTTTTAAAACCGAGAACTAATTAGTATTTTTGCTTATAATTTTAATAATATATTGCTTCTCTTCAGTAGCAAAAGTTTATTTACAAAAGAGGAAATAGGCGAATGCTGATGTAAAATTCCACCACCCAAATTACAGGTAGCATATATGACGGAGACTAAATCTTAAATATTTTAATATCGATTTACATTTTGAAATGTACGGTATGTCAAATGTATCTTTGAATCAGATGCAACTTTTTGTTTATAATGATATGAAACAAAAGTTCTTGATGAGTATAAAAACCATTTAAAATTTTAACTTGGCCCCATTTCTGTAACTCGTAGATTTTCAACCTGTGGTCTGCGATCGTATTTTTTTCCTATAGTAGCATGTAAAAAATAGGATCACGGATCACTTGTGGTTCACGGTTTAAAAAAGGTTGAAAATCACGCCCCTGGGTTGTTTTTAAATAATTGAAGATATTTCAATTTTTCCCCTGAACTGCTTGCTGGGATATCTATTCTGCTGTCTGTAGGTATTCTTGTGAAATTAACGCCCTTAATGCAGCCAAATCTGCATTCACGTTTTTATACGTGACTATTCTTAAGTTTCTATATTCAATCATTTTATGCAGCGATGGTAATATTGTATTTTTACCATTGTTGTTAATTGTCTTTTTATATTAAAAAAAAATACATAGCTACAAGTTAACCAAATAAAGTTTTAAAAATTTATTTATATATTATAATATGGCAGAAAACAGGTATATTAAACTTTCTACTTCGTCTTCACATTTTATTTCAATCGGTTCAAGTATGTACAACGTACAGTAGTATAAGAACAGCTTCTACACAGCTAAGTAACCGTATAGAGTTTGTATATTACCACACATACCAATAAATTTAATTGTCTACTTTATTTCATATGATCTATTTCTTTGTGGGTGGCGAAAAAACAATTTTACGTGTTTTAATTGTTGTCCACCTGTGCCTCTTCAGATAGAATGCAATTGCAAGCATCATGGAGAACATTCCAATAGCCTTGATTGCCATTTTCTTCCGGTCATCGTGTTCTGGCTCGGCTGCCCACTTCAAGAACGTCGATACATCCTTAGCCAGTTGACTGGCAGTCGCTGGTGTACCATCACTGTACTCAATCACCTCATTGTACAATGACTGCGCCATAGAAATTGCACCACCAGGGAAGTATGGATTGTAATACTGTCCTTCTCTAAGAACAATTCCAGCTGGGGCATCACAGTAACCCGTAAGGAGAGCAAAGACATAATCTTCTCCACCGTGACGGGCAGATGTTATAAAACTTAAATCTGGTGGGAAAGCACCATTGTTGGCAGCTCGGGCTGCTTCCTCGTTGGGGTACGGGCTCGGGAAGTAATCTGATAATTTACCAGGTCTCATGAACATGGCGCCTGTGTCATCAGGGCCATCTTTTACTTCACTTTCAGCTGCTTCGGCTTTGGCTTCTGCCTCAGTATGAGACACTTCAACTAAATTACGATACGCAATATACTTCATCGAGTGACAGGCAGCACATACTTGTTTGTACACTTCATACCCACGTCGAACACTACAAACCATTCATTAACCTAAGACATATTAATTTATTAATGACAACCACATACCTTGCATGATCTAATGATGAAAACCAACCACTATGGGTCCAGGGGTTCTTTGGTGGATGTAACTCTAAATCTGAAGCTCTAACAGATTGATCCAGGGCAAAAAGTAAGGCACCTGTCCCTCCAGTTATAACACCCAGTGTTGCGTACAACTAAAAACAATTTTTAATAAAATATTTGTATAATTATTTGCTATTAGAAACACTTACAGCTTTTCGACTCCTAGACCAGTCTCGGGTAGCAGACAAGTTGCTGACCTAAAATAAAAAATTACTATAAAAACCGCAATACATACCTTACTAAAGAAAACAATGCTGTTTTTAAATTATAAAACTGTATTCTTTCTTTACATAATTGAAATAAATGTTATATCATCAACCCTCTTTGGTTACATATCTTCAAACTGTGCATAAACTACTTTATAAGAAAAGTTTTATTTGTTATATGTTAAAGTTTTGTTTGAAGTGTATAATGATTTATCTACCTGGTTAAAAACAACCCCATTATTTGATCTTAAAAGACCTGCACCGCAGATTCGACCGACAGAACCAGCCATGTTGACCAGAAGGTTTCGCCAATTTCGGAACTCTGGAATATCTATGCAATTTTTTCCTGTCTATGACATTCGATATAATTCTTCTCGTAAAAACTAGAATAAATACTTATATTATTTTTATTACTGTTATAACATTAAAATGAACAAAATTATTCTTCAAAAAATTAAAAATGCCAGTTTTACGTAACAGTTCCAAGTACAATAATCAATTGTTGGCAACACTTGTCATACGTCATTTCTCCCAGCTGTTTTGTGAACGCCATTAGTAGGCGCCGATCAGAATATCATTTAGTTTGTGATGTGTATTTGTGAATATCTCAGTCATCCTTGTATTTTATTTCATTTTTAATCATGAGTACGGGAATGCCTGAATTGGGCTCTAAGATAAGCCTAATATCAAAGGCAGATATTAGATATGAGGGTCGGCTTTTTACTGTTGATCCCCAAGAATGTACGATTGCCCTAGCCTCCGGTAAGAAAAAAAAATTGTTTACTTTGTTTTCATAAAATAAATTTTGACTGATTCTACATCTATTTCCAAGTAATTCTTGGAGATTTGTTAGTCCAAGTTGGCTTGTGATATTATTCCATTGTACTTTAATATATAAAAAAACCGGCAATGTCATTTTGTTTTCAGTTCGTTCGTTTGGTACTGAGGATCGCGAGACGCAATATCCAGTAGCACCTCAAAATCAAGTTTACGACTACATTTTGTTCAGAGGTTCAGATATAAAAGACATCAGAGTGGTAAATAATGTATCAACATTGCCAAATGACCCAGCAATTATGCAATTATCGGTGCCACCATCCTTGGGGCAGCAGACATATCAACCACAGGGGTACTCACATCCAGTATTGGGGCCAATGGGACCCCAACTGGGCCAGTACAATAACCCATACGGTGGTTTGGGCACCATGGGTGGTCTTCCAAGTGCACTAGCTCCTGGGATGAATGTGAACAGGGATCTACGTAACATTAAGCAACAGTCAAGTGAGTTGTTGAACAATGTGTTATCAGGTCCTCTTCCCCAACCAGATATATCGGCGACAAACCAAGTTGTCAGAAGCAGTGACAATGGTAATTGTATCAAACAATCAGTTTTCTTTGCTTTTGCTTGTTCATTGTTGCTTTCATTATTATCATAATGATTTGCTTGCCATTTAGATTATTGTATTTGTAGAACAGTGTACATTTAATATGTATAACATTTGAAAGTATCCAGTAAGTTCTAATTGCATGCTTATTCTAGTTAGGCACAGAAATATTAGATTCAGTTTGATCAAACTAGAAAAATCTAGCATAGAATTGTCAGGCAGCTTGCCACTTTGAATATTAACCTGCTTTAACATGTTTCTGTGACATTTGAATAATCAACTGGGAGGTCAATGTACACTGTTTTCCAATAAAAACAGTTGTGGTAATTTATTTATTTAAATGCTATGTTAATTAATGTATTTTACATGATGCATTGTTTGTTTTAATTAATTTTTATATTAACTATATTAGCTTGGTCTGCTCTGTTGACATATATGGTTGCGGTGGATTTTATGTATTTAGCAAATGCTAAATAATTGCTTACAATCATGTAGCATGTTTGGGAGCAATGCTAGAAAAATATATTAAAATTAATTGTTGCTTAATTGAAAATGACTTCGTTTATTGTAAAGTGATGCTAGAGATGAACAGATCTAGATCATTTTTAAGGTTTCGTAGGTATAATCAATAAAATTATAATGAATTGTTGATAATTTTACTTGATGAATCTCAAATGTCGCTTAAAAGTCCATAAATGGTAGAATTTGTAAAGTTTAAAATTGTTATTAATCATGCTGACTGCAGTTTTGGCTAGTTTCTATTTTCACTAGTTTTTTGTAGGTTTTTTTTTATATCGAAACTTCACAAAGTGTATTATTTATGAACAAATTGCTATCACAAATACTAGTATACCATAACTCCTAGGTCTGTCTACCAGTCAGTATGGTAGAAATTTTAGCTTGGGATAGATCTTTCATCCATATGTAAGAAAAATAGCAATAACTGAAAAAAAGGAGATTTTTGAAAAACTTTTTTTTTTTATTGGGTATCAAATGAAAGCTTAAGTTCATTCACAATAACTATATAATAACGTCATACTTGGTTAATTTAGTTGTCAATGTTAGAATGTAATGTAACTAATATGTAAGCATTACTCCGTCGTGAAATTTGGCTTCCAAAGTTTGGTAACCCTTTTCTACGTTACAACATCTTAAACAGCAATTAAAAGTTAAAGTATTATATAATTATTATATACCGGGTGAATTATTTAAGGTGCAACATACATGTTTTACATATAATGTTAATGAATTGAGTTATTTCAAAAGCAACGTAGCCATAAAACAAATGCTTATCGTATCCGTAGAAAAGAAAAATATTATTTTTTTAAATATGGTTTGGACTTAGCTACTAAGGACATTATTATTTTTGTTTGTATGTAAATATAAACAAACTAATAAAAATTCATTTATTTTTCTAATTTACTATTTTTTAGCCGTCTAGGAACTTTATCATGTCAAATAACTATTATATCTAATCACCATTGCATATCTGTTGCCATGGATATGAGCTTGCTTTCATAATTTGCTATGTTGCAAATGAAATAACTCACTTCATTAACATTATATGTGAAACATGTATGTTGCTCCTTAAATAATTCACCCGGTATGTAGTATATTTCTTTGATTTAATCAAAATTAGATTTAGAAAACTAGTAACTTTTAACGTTTAGATGATGCTTTTGATCATTTAGTTTAGCAAAAGCCCAGTTCAATCATTAAAAAGTCAGCTCATGACAACTTACAAAAATAAAAATTCGTTTACTAATAAAAATTAAATGTTGTAAATATTTTCATTTTGATGTGGTTTTCTGACAAAACTGTTCGCCTAAGGCAGGGGTTGGCAAACTTTAGAAGCTGAAGAGCCAAATTCACCCTTTACGGCATCTGGAAACATTTTAAAGAGCCATAATTTTTTTATAATACATGACTTGTTGAATATTTTCTAAATCTAGTGTGAATCAGAATGGTTCAACAAGACTTTTTCATCAGATTATCTGTTCATCAGCAGCAACCTGCTGATGTTTCAGATGCAAACTGCTGAAGTTTCAGTGTCATTATTTAGTAAGTTTGACGTTTCTTTTAGTTCAATATTTATGCCAATTGGTGACTTTAGTATCAAGTTTAGCAGTCTGTAGTTTAACGTATAGTCCCTAAATACATAGCAGTGTTGCCACCTGCCTGAAAAGAAAATTCCCTTTGAGTACTGCAAAATTTCCCTTTTTCTCAAGAAAATTCCCTTGCCTATCTCTTCTTCTTCTTCTTCTTTGGGCACTATCAGTCAGGTTGACTTTTGGCCTCACTCACATAAGCCCTCCATCTCGATCTATTCATTGTGAAGTCTTGCCAAGTACCCTGTATACCTATGCTTACCAGATCTTCTGTTAGCTGATCTCTCCCTTGCCTATACAAAAAAAAAACTTCTTTTTCAAAAGTAATTACACGTAGGTATAATAAAGTATTTTTTCATTTAGTAGGAAAATTAAATTTTTTGTTTTTTTTACCTATTATTACTTAACCAAAAAATAATGAGCCAGGTTTACAAGTTCACATGGTTACAGTCAAGACTGTTTACAACACAAAAGTCACCAAAGTAACCAGACCTAGTTTCCAATTGACGTAAACCCGTAGACATATAAATTTACGTCTACGTGAACATATAAGTAATAATAACATCTATTAAATGGCGCTGATTTTTGAAGTAAGTAAGACTGAAGGAATTAATTATAAATAAAAAAATACAATCTATCAGATGTGGAAAATTCCCTTTTTTTGGTCGAATTTTCCCTTTTCCCTCTAGACATCAAAAATTCCCTGAAAAAGGGAAATTCCCTGTCAGGTGGCAACACTGATACATAGTACCAACAACTTGGAGCAAACCTGCTATAAACTTGCCAACAATAAAATTTTCTATAGTGCGTTCGAAGGTGAGTTTGCAGTATAGCTCTTATGGAAAATGGGAGCGGTGTTGCCAAATGTTGTAAAAGTGTCAAATGTGTCAATTATAATAATATGAAAAACTCGTATGATTTACAAATATCAACTCTTATAAAACTCAAAAGAACAGTCAACAAAAACAAATGACCATTTGTAGTATACTGTGTCTTCACAGATCAGCGCGTTTTAGAGCTGGCAACGTCGACAAGCAAGAAAAGGATAGTGTCATTGTGTAAACCCATTAGAGAGTATGAAAAAGAACTACTTCATATGCCCTGTACTGCAAACTCACCTTTGAACGCACTATAATCACAAATATAATCACACTTTCCTTTTGCTTAAAGCTGCTAGAATTCTAAATAAACTGAATTCTTTTCTACCACTATTATAATATTACTCATTTTGTAATATGTAACTAAAATGAAAACTTAATTAACCTTTATCTACCGAAAGTCTCAAATATGAGTCGGTGCTGGTATTTATTGTTGACCGAAAGACTCGTATTTGAGTCGTTGAAAAATTTCATTCTCTTTCATTTCGTTTTTGTTTCATAATTGTAGTGTATATAGAACGGGCGATAGCAATTTTTAAACAAATGTTAAAAAAATTAATACCGGACGTTAAAGGTTAAAACCAGTGGCGAAGGGAGTCCTCAGATAGACTTGCCCGACCATTAAAAAAATAATAATAACAAAATTAGGTAAATCTTCAAAAATACATCAAATTATGTTCTATGCAAATTTTTGTTCAAGGCTTGGTATACTAGTTACGAATTTTTTTAAGTTTAATAATTTCCGGTTACGGATCTTCATAAAAAACAATAAGCTTCTTTCCAATTAATTGGAGAATTTTTTAGTATCAGAACGAACTCTCTAAGTTGAACCATTCTTGAGTTATACACACACATACATACGGACGGCACTGGACCATGAAACGTGGTCATCAATCAAAATCTAGACATCGAAAATTTTCGCGATTACAATACTTGTTCTTTATATATTAAGGTCGGGCAAGTAAAAACAATCAACAAAGGCACCAGATCTATACTAGCGTCGGCGAATCAACGCAGTTACGTCACAATACGTAACAAACGACTGTATTGTTTGGAACAATGCAATTGTTTGTTTCGTGAGACGTAACTTGTTACAAAATGAAATATATAATAGCACACAGTCTAAAACAAGATCCAGGCATATCTACAACTTTATTTGGTATTTTTCAGGTACAGAAAGTAAAAACATTTGAAATTTGTGAAACATAAATGTATATATTTAATATTTCTTAGTATTAAATATATGTATATAGGCTATTCCAAACGTTTAAGCGGATCTAAATGGAATTTTAACTTTCTTAAGTTGTCACGAGCTCGAGATCGTTTGTACCAATTGACAAAGGCTTTTGCTAAACAAAATGATCAAAAGCTTCATTCAAACGTTAAAAATAACTAGATGCAAAATCTAGTTCCGCTCAAACTAAAGAAATAAGCTATAAATGAAAAATTACAGAAGAATTAAATATATGCATAAATGTCACTAACGCTGAAAACAGGGAAATTTGTGTTACCAACGTATTTTTGATCCAACGACGAGTTCATCAGTGTCATTAGAATCTATCTTTAGAGACTACAGTTTAGCGCCTTTAGATATTTATAACACCACTTCTACAAGCTAGCACATAATTTCAAACTATTTACTGTTACAAAATTACATCCTATTAAAATTACCTGTAGACCAAATAGTAATTGCAAAACAATTTGTTTTCACTAACTAGATACCTACGAAACCAGGAAATGTGTGACAATTCACACACTTCACATCAATTGCTAGTAGCTGCTATGTATAGTGTGCTTGTGTTAAGGAATACAACTTCGAAACTCAGTGTTTGTAGCTTCTGTTTTAGATCTCATAGGAGGGGGATCACGGTCTACAACGCCCGTCAGTTTAATATCCCGTAAGTCGCCGACGATGGACCAGGGTACCCAGGCAGGACCTGGTGGCACCAAAGACAAGAGTATCCAACGGCCAATACAACCCCCAGGACAAAGACAACAACAGAGAGAACGCAAAGACAGTAAAGGTGAACAGATCCAGAGAAATCAACAGCGACAACAACATCCAGGTCATCAAAATCATCAGGGACATCAAGGACATCAAGGTTATCAGGGTCAACATGGTCAACATGTACAGCATGGACAACATGGGCAACATGGGCAACAAGGAAATCAACAAGGCAATCGTGGAAGTTGGGTAAACCGCGGAAACATGAGACAGAGAGGAAATCGTGGTAGAGGTGGAATGTACCGTCCAGTTCAAGGCACGCAAAATGTACCGCCTGGCAGTAAACCAAAGAGCACACTAAAATTCGAAAATGATTATGATTTTGAACAAGCAAATACGGAGTTTGAAGAATTAAGATCTCAATTAAGTAAAGTTAAAATTGCGGAAGAGCCAAAAGTTGCTGAAGTAAATGGGGATAGTGAAAAGAAAGATGATTCTGGAAATGAGACTGGTGCTGGTGAAGCAGAACAGGAGGAAGATCAAGAAATATATTATGACAAATCTAAATCTTTCTTCGATAATATTTCTTGTGAGGCTGTAGAACGTTCAAAAGGTCGATCACAAAGAACTGACTGGCGTACAGAAAGGAAGCTCAATTCTGAAACCTTCGGTGTCTCATCTACCAGGCGTGGGGGGTAAGTTATAAACACTTCTTCGCCCAGTTATATTTGGTTAAAGTTATTTAAATCACGTTTAACATACAGTGTTGGCATAAAGTACGGATTTTAATGAAATTTTGTACATATTTTTGTATCTATTGAACTTCCTGTTTATCTGGATACGTCACAAACTTTTCTATTTTAAATAGAACACCCTATATATTTTAATAGACCTATTTCTTTTGCATCCATCAATTCGCGACTAAAATTACCGAAACGGCGCCACTATTGCCTTCTGAACTTTTGACACGAAAAAGGTTAGTCATCCGTCAAACGGTATTTAACAGTATTGGTTTATAAACAATTTTTTGGTCAAATTACGTTTTCTTGCTGTATACAGTATATTTGAATTATATTTGAATTAAATTTGATTAAAAAAGTACAAATATATGTGAATCCATTTTATGATAAAATTTGCTGTTTGTAAATGAATATTTTCCGAGGTTATAATGTTGGTGCCAGTTTATACTCACAGAAAATACCACATTATACTTTGAACTTAAAACGTGTATTTGAATACTTAATGTCCATACATTTCTCTAGAAATTTTATAGAAAGAGGACTGGTAATTTTTCTACACAAGAAAACTGTAAATATGTCAAATATTTGTAAATTAACACTCTTACAGAACACCCACATGAAATAAAAGGGGTTTTAATTATATTAACAATAGTTTACACAACATTAAACGATTTTCTTGCAAATGAGACAGGAAAAATGAAAAATTCAAAGTTAAAAGCTTGTTTAGAAACATCTGAACAGTAGAAATTCCCTTCAATAAATAGAAACAAAATTTTAGAATCATTAATAAACGAATAGTGCGACATAAGTGTGTCTCTAAACTAACTACTGTGGCTTCGTAAAATGTTTATTATGTATTATCGTTTTTCTAATTTGCTGACCTACATTTTTACTAACTAAACCTATCCTAATTACCTAAATTGATCATATTTACTGTTCTTCTTTGTAATTTTGAGCGAGATTTGTTGTAATCGATGCGATGACATTTTGTTAGGTTATGTAAAGGCATTGTATTATATGCAATATGAACGGTCTGTAGACTGAGATAGCCAATGTGTTTATATGTCTGTCTCATTAAAACAACTCACTAGCTACAAAATTTAGAAAACTCCACAATCGACAACATATTAAATTTAAAGGTCTGAACGGTGCTAGCCTTACTATATAACAAACTTGTTAGTGACAATCAGCAATGCACCAGCTATAGTTTACAGTCTAGTAATTTAAGAGCTCTGAACGCAGCTTTGTATTTTGAAATCAAAACAATAGATGTGTTTTTGTAAATTAAGTTAACTTAATATGAGAACCAATGTATTCAGTGGTTCATCTATTTGGTTATTATAGAGCAGTGGTTCCCAACCGGGGGTGTGAGACGAATATTAATAATAAAAAATTATTTTTCATTAAGTATATTTTCTTTCTAATTTTATCAAGGTTAAGAACCGCTGAATGCTACATCAATTAATTTGATCAATTTTAAAGAAATATTCATGCGATTTCCTTTTTTTTTTGCTCTTCACTTTTTATTTTGATCAATTTGACATATAAATATGACTCAACTGAAAAATCTGAACACATTTTTTATGGGGATGCGGGAGCTTATTTTCACATTCAAAGGGGTGCTCACCACAAAAAAGGTTGGGAATCATTGTTATAGAGATACAGGTACCAATCCTCATTATTTTTGGATGCAGAAAAAAGAAGTCTATTAAAATGTGTAAAAATATACAAGATGTTCTGTTTAAAATAGAAAAGTTGATGACGTTTCCGGTTAAATCGGAAGTTTAATGGAAATAAAAATATGCCCATCATATACGCTAACGTAATTTAATATGTTGTAATTCACCCTTTATCCAGTGATGGCATCCTACAGGTTCGCGCGAACCGGTTCTTAAAATTATTGAAACCTTAGGGAACCGGTTGTTAGAATTATTAAAAATAAATGAATTACTCTGACTTCAGTTTTGAATCGTGCGCCGTGCCCTGCAGTGTTGCAAATGTAATATTTGTATTATAGGTTATTAATAATACGCTCTTAAAATTTTTCCTTATATTTAATAAATGGAAGTAAGTGATTTGTTTTCACTCTTAAAAATACAGAATAGGTTCCTAGATATCACATGACTTTATAGAACCGTTTCCTGAAAATTTAGGATGACATCACTGCCTTTATCATATTTTGTCATAATAGACCCAGGTCCAGACTTGGACCATAGAATTAAAATTCGTGTGAAAGAAACCATCGTAAAACGAGCAATGGTTATATATTTTATAAAAATTGCTATTATCATACCACTATTTACATTTAATCTTACGTCTGTGAATATAAATCTCTTATCTCAAACTCTGGGAAGATATTTTGTTTTTATTATTGTTGAAAGATGAGTAAGCAAACATTTGTATGCTCTATTTACATTCTACGAAATTTATTCATAATTATCTTTTCTTAGAATATTTTTATACGCTTTTTTTAATAATTCTTTTTGTGTTATCTTGCTAATGATTGTTTTTATTATGTTCTAGATATCGTGGACGAGGCGGTTACTACAACCGTGGAATGTACCGAGGCGGCTACCGTGGTTACAACAGAGGACAGGGTCAGAGAAATAACATGCGATCAAACCAAGGAAATCACCAGGTACAGCCTGTACCTAATCAGCCACCACCTGTTGTTGCAGCTGCTGGTAAGTTTTATATTTACTGATTTTCAAAATCACAAATATTTTTAACGATCTTTTTGTTAGTATTGTGTTTATGATCATGCCCATGATCATCAATATCTCCCATCCAAATGCGTCCTCTACTGCAGTGCTCCGCAACCTTTTCTCACCTACGACATACCAAAGTTCTTCCTAGAATTCCGCGGCACACCAAAAGCTAAAATGTAGATATTAATTTGATACACAAATTTTAAATAAATTTTCATTTTTTATTTGATAAGTATACATACATACCTAAAAACTATACTATATTTAATTTTAATAATTATTATAAAATAATGCCTAATTAATGTGATACCTGCGCTTGTTTCATTGAACACAAATGTTTTATATTCGGCTCGATATTTGACAGCTCAACCCGAAGTTCTTGGACCTTTTAAGCATGACAGTTTATCATTTTTAATTAATATAAGAGTTGAAAAACTTTGCTTACATGAATATGTCGTCGAAAATGGAAGTAGTGTTAGGATGGCTTTGTCGGAAATGCGAGGATATTCTTTTTTAACGGAAATCTAGAAAACATCTAATGGAGCATCTAATCGGCGAAGTGAAGTTTTAACGTCCCGTCATTACTTAATTCTATAAATTCCTCTCGAATTTGCAGAGACAGTGCTTCCGTAGAATTTATTGCATTGATTGCAAAAGGATTTCGAATCCAGTTGTATTGTTCCGTATTAATAGAATAAAAATAGTGATCAAATTGCTGCTGAAGCATACTTAAATGTTGTTGGGCCAAATCCACAATTAACTGCTTGTTTTCAATCGTACTATGGTTGGTCCTTTGGTACATTTCTAAACATCCTTTTTGCAACTCTTCCTACCAAAGTTCGAGTTTTTTTTTTGAACCCCTGTAATTTGTCGGAGCACGTCAATATATTCTCATTCCGACTTTGTATTTTTTTATTAAGTTCATTCAGATACTCGAATATAACAGCCATGTATGCAAATTTGGCTATCCAGTAATCATCATCTAGGTGCTGGTATAGTTCGGGCATATTTTGATCTAAAAGAAACTCACGCACCTCGTAGCGAAGCTCAAACAATCTAGCCAAAACTTTGTCTCGGGATAGCCAACGAACTTCAGTATAAAACAATAAGGCTTCATATTCGGCTCCCATTTCTGCACAGAGTATTCCAAAGATTCGCGAATTTAGGGCTCTCGATTTAATTATGTTTATGATTTTAATACATTTTTTGTATTATCGGATTTTTTTGTTTTACACAAGAGACAAAACCTTTGTCTGTGTGAGAATTCTTCAGCAGTAATTTACTGCATTGAAACTTTAAAAAAATTCAAGTGATGACCAACACGAGGGGTAAACTTTTATTAAAATCAAGTGATATTATATATATCATTAATCAAGTGATAACCGGGGGCGAAATCCAAAAACCAAATGCTGAGAAAAAAGTCATGCTTCAGCTCGCTTTGTGCCCTCAAAAATTACTTAACCGAGTTTTGTTCAGAATAATATATATACGAGGTGTGTAAATTAAGTAACCAGACTTATTTTTATTATTTTTTTTTTTTTTATTCAAATAGAATTACAATTCAATATTGTCCCCCTCAAAATAACTTCTTTAGGAAGCCACACAGCGCTGGAGACGATTCTTCCAATCCCCATAGCAGTGCTGGAACTGGCAGTAATGAATACTGGAATAGCTTTCAGCTGGTCGGTTACGGTCGTTTGAATGTTTTCGAGTGCCCCAAAATGACGTCCCTTGAGGTGATTTTTCATTCTTGGGAAGAGGAAAAAGTCACAAGGACTCAAGTCAGGCGAATAAGGAGGCTGAGGAGACACAGGAATGTTTTTACTGACAAAAAACCGAAACCATTTTTGCGCAGATTTTTCTCATCCCCAATTCGTTGGTCAAAATCTGATGAACGGTAGTATGATTCAAATTCAACTCTTCCCCGATCATGACTGTCAACCGACGATCTGAACGCACAAGATTCTGTCGACATTTTCATCGGTTCTTGAAGATGAAGGCCTTCCGCTGCGTGATTCATTTTCAATCAATTCTCTTCCTTCTGAAAATGCCTTTAACCACCAAAAAACCTGGGTCCTTGACAAAACACAGTCTCCGTAGGCCTGCTGAAGTTTTGCAAAAGTTTCTGTTGTGCCTAAGTCTGAAGCAAAACCTAATAGCACACCATTGCTCGAAATGAATGTCACTCATTTTTAGAACGCATTAGAAACAACTATTTCACGAAAAAAATGGCTACAGACAACAAAATTACTCTAGCAAGTTTAAACTCGTACTGAAGGTGTATCACATGTTCACCTGCCGCCCTTCTAAGTCCCGTGTCCCAAATGTTGCCAGATCAAACGATATGTTGCCAGTCCGGTTACTTAATTTACACACCTCGTAGGCTATTCCAAACATTTAGGCGACACTAGATTTTGCAATCTAGTAACTTTTATAGTTTGATTCGAGCTTTTGATCATTTTGATTAAGCTTTGTAAATCATACAATAAACATTTTTAGATTGAAGTTCATATTATTATAAAATGTCATTTTCATTACATTTTGATTTTTTGTGTGTTCTATTTATTATTTTTTTCTAATAAATGTCCCTTAATAATAAATGCCAACATGAAAAATAAAATAACCTCGCCATACACTGTTTCGTAACAATTTAAAAATACGAAACCCCCAGTTAGTCCCTCTTATACCAAAGAAATACTTTACAGTTATAGTTTATGAAAAAATATCTTGGAATTTTTTTAATTGATACATGCAAATTGCTTGAATCTTCTGGAATTAAAAATTTAGTAGACACTGTTTTATCACTGGAAACAAGTTGTGTTGGCAAACCTTTAAGACCAGCCATATCCACTGTACGCTATTTTTTTTATCTAGGGGCTGTTTCCACTGGTTTCCGTAAATCTGTTCTTAAAATTTACGGCGGTTTCGGAAACCGGTTGTTAAAATTTACGGTAAACAGTTACGTTCGTTGAACGCGCCCAATTCTACCAATATAACAATTTTGATTTTTGTGTAGACATTCCCTTGCTCATGTAGACATTTTCTATATTTTCCTTTGTGACATGTTAGTTAGCAGTATGTTGATGCAGTAATTTTGTTGCAGGCAAATAATTCACGGAGAGAGATCTGATGATAAGATGCTGACACAGGATTCTATGAAGTTGTGGAATTAAGAGATAATTTATGTATTTGGTGTCTATTGGAGTATTATTGGTTTATTTTGAAGGCAGTGACCAATGTGGCAGATATGTACTCTCAATTGGATTTACTAGTGTGATTGCAAATGAAATGCAGTTCATCGTAGTTGTAAGAGTACTAAACTAATATATTCTAAGTTTTTTAATTGTCTTTCCAATTTTCGTCTGCCTCAAGTTTAATTGTATTTTTTTGTTTTTTTCATTTTTGAAACAGGTTTACTTACATGTTTTCCTGATGTCAGTATTAAGTTTAGATTATAAGTTTAAAAAATAAGATTTAAAAATACTTTATATAGTATATACAAAAAGTAATTTGGTACACAGTGATATTTTTTTTTATTTTATATGTAAAATAGATACTATTTAAAAGCAGTACACCATAAAGCAAGTGTTCATTATAATTGAATGTTTGCAGTTTTAATTACTGCTGTTTTGAAATGAATTTTTATCTGTTGGGTTGGTAATTTTGGAAATGTTGAATCGATTGCTGAATTAAAACAACACACATCAATTTATTATTTGTATTTATATATGATGTGTTGTTTTAAATTCATGATACGTAACTAAAATGGTTCTAAATGTTTTGATAAATTAATTTATATCTCTAAATTATTTGTACTTTTTATTGAGTATATTGACAAGAACATTAATTAAAAATAGAAATGGTGAAGTGCATGTATGTTTAGTTGCAGATCTGTTTTTACAATTTGATTTTCAGCCAAATTTGTTAAATAAAATACATTCTTATTGGCTTTATGGACTGAACTAGCTAATTGAATAATGCTTGTTAAATATTAATATACTGTTAATTATAATTAATTTGAGAAAAAAACGGGATTATAAATTTTTGATTGTATGATGCGAAATAATATGTAATTTTTTTCAATAAAATGTATTTCTCCAGACTTATCATTTATTTTTAAATTTACAATTTGTTTGTAAATCAGATTGTAAAATGGTGCAATTAATTTTTCTATCAACTAAAAAGTCGTCCAATTGTAAAATAAATTTTGTACAAGAAGCTATTCACACAACGATGTACTGAATATACTTGTTACCAAATATGTTCGATCGTTAAATAAAAATGGCATATCTACACAGGAACTAGTGTCGCGTGACAGTTGGCGTTTGCGTTTAGTCTGTCAGATCAATCCGAGCGATTCAAGTGCTCTCGATCCGTTCGTAAAGTCAATCGAACAGAACACTCAGAGCGTTTCCAAGCAATCCGATGATCTGACAGGATTGCTGGTGATGGGGGTTAAAGCGGGTAAATTGAATCTTACAGCCAATTGGAATGTGTTGAAAACATAACTTAGCAAAATAGACGAAATACGTACCATTTGTGATAGAATTCTATTATTGGTAATAAACTCATTTATAAAACAAAACGCGGTAGCAGTTGTAATCAACGACAGAAATTGGACAGTTGCATTTAGCGCCACCGTCACCAGGCGTCACTACTTAACTTCAGACATATATTGCTTACGAAAATATTAACAAAATCCAAGCAATCAGACTAATCTTGTGGCGTCACCAGATCAATCTGGGTAATCTTGTGGATTGAATAAACGTAAACGCCTATTGTTCTATGGCGAGCATCTATTTACACCGTGGTTGAGATCGCAGAACTTCATTGTTGGAAGAACTGTCATTTCTAATAATGATTTCAGGCGACAGCTGCTTTCAATACGTGTGATTTGCGTATTCAACCAAGCACTTACGTACCCGAGATTATAAATCGTTCTTTCCAGCTATAATGGTGCGTTGAAAGCAAATTTCTCAACCCCTACTCTGAAGCACCAGCATATTAGTTAGAGTTACAGACGCAGATATCACAGTGGCTTATCAAAATCTGAACAGAGGGTTAGAATCAGAATTTAGGACAATTATTTACCCTTTGAGTCATTATTAAAACTAATTATAAATAATCAAGTTGATAGTTGTCATCTAACAGGGTTACAAAAGTATATAATTACGTTTCAGGTAATTTTAAAGTTGCGTTGGTGGGCACGAGTTTTAAGCATGGTGCAAATAACGCATAGTCCAGAAAGCAGTTATTGTGCAACTGGTACACTTATTACCAATAAAGCACCAAAAAATTGAACAAAAAGGGTGCAACTAAAATAAAACGGAAACATTTTATTATATTACGTTTTTAAAAATTCGAAACCGGTTCTACGGTTTTAAGTTACGCTTATGCAGCGACTGGATTTAGTTTAGTTTTGCACCTAAATGAAGTAAATTTCATCGTAATAATATAGTTAGCAAGTGTGTATGTAGTGTCGGTAAAATTGTGACGTCAATTTTTCCTAAGGTTCTCGTGATTTGCTATCTGGGGACACCCTGCCTCTTGATTGGCTGACAGGTGACACCATCTCCTGTGATTGGCTAACTGGTGATATCCGTGATTCGCTGACCTGATTATTATGATAAATTTTTTAAAAAGGTTGCCCAAGTTATTACTGTCAAAAAAAAATTTTTTTTTGTTAAAAACCCGTAATTTTCGGTGGGTTAAACAACCTAGTTTGTTAGTAATTGTTCATTGTCCCTGACTGCGCCACTGGTTGTCGCTTAGCTCAAGTGCAACGATTACGTTTTGATCTTGACCGATAGTTAACTGAAAACAAGAAGCACTTGTCTGATAAATTTGTCTTCAAAACAACTTAAGTATAATGCCTTGTCTACACTGAGGGAATTTTGTAGCTTGATACTGTTACGCGACAGTCATACGATAAGCAGCTGTCAACACCATGGTTGAGGTGATGTAACTTCTCATTGTCGTGAGATCGGTCACTACGAATATATATGATGGACGACATAGTGTTGCTCGACTCAGGTCCAACGCAGTCTTTGATCTTTACCGAGAGTTACTGAAAATGAGAAACACTTATCTGGTATCACACTTATGCCATTTTAACCAATAATAGTTAAGCAACAATGTTTTCTCACTGTAGATACAGCATACATTAGTTAAATTTAAGCGGAACTAACTGGATTTTCATAAGTTGTTACGAGCTCTCTTTTAAAAGTTTGATGTGGGCTTTTGCTAAACAAAATAATCAAAAGCTGCACTTAATCGGTAAAAGTTACTAAAATTCAAAATCTAGTTCCGCTTAAACCAAAGTTACATGTTCTACACTTGTTGCGTTTATCAAATGTAACAAGCCTTTGTTTTTTACTACGAGAAACACTTTTCGGCTAACAAATTTGTCTTTAAACCAATCCAAATGGTAGTTCTGTAACTGTTTTTTTGATGTAGATATGGTATAACACTTTATGATTGAATTTTGCATGTTGTACATCGTTTGTGTGGATGGCATTTTTAACTGTCTTCGTTCTGTAAATTCTGTTTGAGTTGTAGAACTATGACACTACAAATAATAATAGAAAGCGAGCTTAAGCACTGCAGTTTCGAATCGGTGCTAATTGAAAGTTACAGAACGGAGACTAGAATATAAAATTGTGATATAACGAAGTAAATTTAAAAACGTTAAATTAATCTTACTGTTCCTGCTTACTTATATAAAAACATGTAATCTAATTTAATAGTAATTTGTTTATGGCATAATTATAAGAGTTTCAATTTATCGTAACCCTAAAAGTTATTACAGTACAAAAGATTTTTATAATATTTGTAAATTTTCTTCGATTTAAAATGTTTTGCAACTGGATGACGAATATAACAATAGCATTTTATGTAGCTTTAAACAATGTAGAAGATGTAACAGGTGGTTGGTGTCATGTGATGAGCTAAAGCGCGCTAAAAAGCGCTAGTTGTAGTAGGGATAAAAGTTGTTCATGATGTTTTGTATATTTGATAATTCCCCGCTGTTTGTAACTTAAAAAATTTAATGTATTTTGGAACAAATTAAAATATAAAGGAAATAGAAGAAGATACATGTGTTTTATTTAAACAACAAACATAATCATGGAACAAAGTAACAGTTTTAAAAAGAAGATATTTAAGGTTATGTTACTAAAACCTTATTTTTTTAGAATTATTGAAAAGAAAACATAAATTTTTAAAAGAAGGAAACAAAACACAACTAGCAGCAGTTTGTAATGAATTAGGTGATTTATATTTTAGTGAAAACAAATATGTACAAGCAATCGAAGAATATTCAGTAAGTACATCTTTTAATACGTAAACAATTTTTACAGTAACAATCTGTTATAGACTGAAGCCAAGATTCATAAGGCAATGGGTAAAAATTTATCATATGGCAGAACTAATAGAGTTATTGGTGAATCGTATTTTTCATTAAATGACTTTGAAAAGGCATTAATTTATCAAAAAGTTCACTTAGGTAAGATTAATGTAATTATCTATTATATTCAAGTCATAATGTTTATAAATTAGCTGTAGCTCGAGAAGAGAAAAACAAATTAGAAGAACAACGTGCTTTAGCCACTATTGGTAGAACACACCTTACACGAGCAATTGAAAATGCCGATAATGTAGATGCAGAAGCCTTGAATAAAGCTTATAAGGCTTTCACTAAAAGTCTTATGATATGCGAAAGGTAAGTTTTTATCATCTTTAGTTATTATTATCATTTTATCTAGTGTATGACAGAACTGACATATTGAAAGGAAAATTATATTAGCTGTCATTTGAAGAATTCAAAGAAATGCATGTCAATATTTAGGTGATTGAAACACAAAATGTGTATATTTTTTGCTCCTCCCAAGCGTTTATAAAACTAAGAAAACTTTAACTTTCCAAAATTTAAAGATTTTTTATAATATTTGTTTTCTGTAAACTGTTAATTGCCTGTTTCTTTGATTTAAGCGGAATTAGATTTTAAAACTAGTAACGTTTAAATGAGGCTTTTGGTCATTTTATTTAGCAAAAGCCCACTTCAATCGTTAAAAAATCAGCTTGTGACAAATTACAAAAATGAAAATTCCATTTAGTTTCGCTTACACGTTTGGAATAGCCTATACATCTATCTGTGATTTTGTTTCTGCAAGAGAATAACTTATATATTATCTGTCTCATTTTGTAATACGTAACTAACAGGGAAAGTTCATTTTTTATGTTTTATATTGACAATACATTTATAATATTATTCACGGATACGCCAAAGTCTGTTTACACCACAACAGTCACCAAAGTAACCAGACCTACATAGTTTCGTATTACAAATTGAGACGGATTATATATGCTGTTCACTTTTGTAAAAACAAACTACAGTCTGTTTCAAACGCTTAGGCGGAACTAAATGGGAATTTCGTTCTTTTAGGTTGTCACGACAAGGGACCTTGCTTGGGTTATTTCATTTTTAACGTTGGAATGTCAAAATTTAAAATTACAACAATGAAACCATGGAAACGTATGACCTATGTTAAAATTAAATTATTTTTTTTTATATATTTTAATGACAAAAAAATAAATAAATGGAAAATTTGTATTAAGAATGACACAAAAAATCAAAATATAAAGAAAATGACATTTTAAAATGATATTAACCTTAACCAAAAATGTTTATTGTAAGTATGATTTACAAAGCTAAACAAAACGGCCGAAGAGCACGATTTAAGCGATGAAAGTAACTAAATTGCAAAATCTAGTTCCGCCTATAAGCGATTCACTTTTGTAAGAACAAACTAAGAGGGAATTTTGTTTTCAATAGTTTGCACCTTTGAAGCTATATGTCATGTTGGTATTAAAAAATGTCACTTTTTTAAAATGTCGATCCATTTGACAGATGTCATAATGAAAAATGATATCTTAATTATAATGATCATAACCTTATCAACCTAAAGTCGGTTTTACAGCGTAAGGAATATTTTTAATTGACATTTAAAGTCAGTAACACACCATAAAAGTAACCAAAATAACCAGATCTAGTGTGTTCTTACAAAAGTGAACAGCTTATAAGCGTTTGAAACAGACTGTATGTAAGAGAAAATTTTGATTTCAATAGTTTGCAACTTTGAAATTGTATATCATGTTGGTATAAAATATGGTAAAAAAATGTCAATTTGACACATGTCATAATAAAAAATGATATCTTATTTAATTATAATAATAATAACCAACAAATATGAAGTCTGATTTACAGTGCAAGTAAATTTTTTCCAAACGGTTAGGCAGAACTAAATGGGAATTTCGTTCTTTTAGGTTGTCACGAGAAGGGACCTTGCTTGGGTTATTTCATTTTTCACGTTGGAATGTCAAAATTTAAAATTCCAACCATGAAACCATGGAAACGAATAGCATAAATCAAAATTAAATTTTTTTTTACATATTTTAATGACAAAAAAATAAATAAATGAGAAATTTGTATTAAGAATGACACAAAAAATCAAAATATAAAGAAAATGACATTTTAAAATGATATTAACCTTAACCAAAAAATGTTTATTGTAAGTATGATTCACAAAGCTTAAACAAAACGGCCGAAAAGCACGATTTAAACGATGAAAGTAACTAGATTGCAAAATTTAGTTCCGCCTAACCGTTTGGAACAGACTTTACTATTATTAAACGTATTATTATTTTTTTTTTGTATATCCCACTTTTTAGATTTAATTTAATGTTAACTGCAACTTTCCTCGGCTTACGCGTTAACGAGTACAATATTTGTAGTTCAAATGATATTTTCTGTCGTGGCAAATATAGTATGTTTCTTTGGTTTGAGTCAAACTAAATTCTGAAATCTAGTAGTTAACGACTGAATGTGGCTTTTGACCATTTTGTTTAAGAAACGCCCAATTCAATCATTAAAGAATGAGCTTGTGACAACTTAAAATAATAAAAATCCCATTTAGTTCGACTTAAACGTTTGAAATAGACTATACATATTTTGTTGTATCTAATTATTTTATAGTTTAAAAAATATAGATAAATTAGAACATATGGATATGAGAGCACGTCTGTTATTAAACATTGGAGTTGTTCAAGAAAATCAAGGTAAATATGAAACTGGAATAGAATATATGAACCAATCCATAAAAATCTGCAAATCACACGATATATGGCGTCAATTACAACAAGGGTACACAACATTAGGTCTTCTTTATTCCAAGAAAGGAGAATATAGCAAAGCAATTAGTTGTTTTAATTTATCACTGGAAGAAGCTAAAAGACTGGATGATAAAATACCACTTATGGTTGCAACATTAATATCAAAAGCAGAAGTGTATTTTAAATTAGCAGATTTTCAAAATGCAAAGCAAGTTTTGTTAAGAGCTCATAAATTAAAATCACCAAATAAAGAAGAACGAGAAATTATTGCTCACAATTTAAAAATTGGTAAGTATCTAAGTTAAGTTCTTATATAAACATGATACTTTAGAATTACAAAATGTGATGGTGTTAAGGGTTTCATAGGTATGACCATTAAACACTTATACCAGAGCTGTCCATTAATTTTTACGGTCGTTCTACTTTTCCCATAAATTGAGGTTTGTGGACCTTTTTAGGGTTTTGTAGGTATAACCACCAAAAAAACCTTTATAATGTCACTCATGTGGCGGTATGTCTGTGTGTACGGTAGAAATTGTAGTCAAAAGGCTGAACATAGAAAGTTGAAATTTGGCATACTTGTACAACTTTTTGACCCAAATATAGGAAAACTATAGAGAGTTCAAAAAAATTCAGCGCGGGATAAATATAAACAAATATGTATTTAATTGAAAAATAAATATTTTTTTAAAATTTTGAGTGGGGTATCAAATGAAACCTCTTAATGTGTGAATGCATAAACAAATTTTTATTTTTGAAAAAACATTTTTTTTTATTGAATTTTTGCCGAAGCAAATGCAGAAAAAAAAAACGTTGGAATATTTGGCAAATTATATAAATTTTGTTTAAAAAAATTAAATGAAAGCTCATAGTTCTCAAATAACGAATAAAAGTGGTTATCAAAAAAACTGTAGATTTTGATGTGATATATATACAAAGACATCCAGTATTGTGTTGGCATCTTACGCTTATTAAATACCTACAAAACCCTGAAATGTGTGAAAATTCGCACTTCACTTCAATTTTTTTGTTTGCTCGACTTGCGGAGTAGATAGAGAAATCGGCCAAACCATTGGCGTACGACCAAAAATCATTACACGTTCGACCGATCGAACGCGTTCGACCGATCGAACGCGTTCGACGTTGTTGTCACTCGTGTGCATTTTTATTTGCCTATATGTTAGAAATGGGAGCCAATGAGAAAATTTGGAAAACGGCTAAACCTAGAGACTTGAAATTTGGAATGCGTATAGAGATATTTAAGCCGCATATAGAAAAAATACGGATACTTCGGAAAAACACATCGCGCAAAAAATTAAGCAAATCTATATGTATCGAAAAAAATTTATCTCTTTTTAAATTTTGATTGGGGTATCAAATAAATGTTCTTGACACGTGGATTAACGAATAAAATCTTAATTTACAAACAAAATTAAAAAACAGCCCCTATCTTCTTACACATTACATTCTTGTTTGAAATGAACTATTATTATTATCTCTATTGAAATGTTCTGAAACTGTTAATTATTTAAAATACATATTTCAGTCGCTGCCTTATGTTATACTGAAGAATCTCTCCTAACAATCGCTGATTCAGACTTCAAATTAAAAAAGAAACTCTACGAAAAAATGGGAGATGGTGCTTGTGCCTTAAAAATATACGATAAAGCAATAGATTATTACAAAAAAATGTTAAAATATGCTGAACTTAACGGGGATTATGGCAAAAATCTAATACCAGTGTACATTAGCTTAGCAGAAACATACAAAGATAACAAACAATACGAAGAGGCAATAGAATATTTTCAAATGGAATATGATGTAGAATGTGTAAATCCGAAAGAAAGTTACAGTACATTACTAAATATTGCTGAAGTTTATGAACTATCTAAAAAAAGTTTTGAAGAAATTGTGACAATGTATGAAAAAGCAAGAGTTGAAGCACAAGCGACAGGAATAATGAAATTAGTAGCAAAAGTAATATGTAAATACGCTCAAATGTTAAAAAAATATGGCAAATTTTCCGACGCAGCAAGCTTAGAAAAAGAACTACTCCTAATGGACTACAATTCATCAGACAGTGAAGATGAAACCCCATCAGAAAGTGGAACACCAAACATAGGTGACGATATAAATATTAGCGACATCTCTTGTAATTCTGATAACAGTGATGAAGAAGTAAATTACACCAGAAAAACACGAACAAGAACCACAGGTTTAAAGATAAAAAGAAATGATAAAGGAGAAACACCTCTTCATACAGCTTGTATAGCAGGAAATCATCAACTAGTGAAGAAATTATTAGATCAAGGTCATGCAGTTAATATCAGGGACAACGCTGGATGGCTACCAATACATGAAGCCTGTATTTGTGGTCATAAAGAAATTGTACAACTTTTAGTACAAAAAGGAGCTAACCTAAATGATAGAGGAGGAACAGCATGCAATGGAGTAACACCACTTCACGACGCTTGTTGTAACGGACATTTAGAAGTAATAGAATACTTATTAGAAAATGGTGCTTCAGTATTACTGCAGAATGATAAAGGTGAAACACCTTTGGATGTAATAAAAGAGTGGAGGGAACAAACTAATTTGGACTCAATACAACAATCTTTTTATGAAACCCTGGTTATAAAAATGACAGAAATTCTTCAAAAAGCTGGACGGTCTACGACAAAAATAGATAATAGCAAGGATACAATAAGTGCTTGGTCCTACAGCAATAGCCAAGCAAAGAGAACACCTAAAAAAATAGAAAAACGAAATAGCATGGAAGAAAAGAGTAACAAGAATGCACAAAGTCCAAAACACAGCAGAATAAAGTCGATGAGTAGTGAAGATGTTTTAAATGTATCAAAAAAATCACCAAATTTGCACAAAACTAAATCATTCAGCAGTTCTAGAAATTCTTTGGACCGTCATAGTAGTAGTGAATCTTTGAACACATCGAGAAAAAGTCCAAGAGGTTCCCCTAGGGGTAAACCAATAGGAACCTTACGCCACATGATTGACGATGGAAGCAGTGATGACGAACGTCCAACTTGTTCAAAATTTCTATCCAAAGAAACTCTCAAACAACGCGGATCTGAAGTTTCAAGTTCTTTGGATATTTTAGAAAACGCAAGTAGTGATAATTCGGACTTTGAACATTCAGCAAGGAGTGAATATAAAAGAGTAATGTTAAGTCTACGCCATCGTGTACCAGACACAATTACAAATGATAAAAAGGACCAATCTAAAAGATCTGCTATTTTACAACCAGAAGAAGTTGGTGATGATTGGCTTGAGGATGATATTGGTATTGGCCAACCTGCGAAAAAAAGAAAATTTGGTAGTATCATCAAACAAAACTTTATTGAAACTTCTGGATCACGCAACAAAATTTCACCGACAAAAACTAGAATATCAGCAGGTTCTAATACATCTGAACCACAAACACATGATGAAAACGAATGTGAAATTGTAGAAGATTACAGCATAAATGATTTAAGTAATGATAGTTTTTCATCAACATCTTCCTTCAGAAAAAGAAAAACTCAAACTTCGCTCATTGATTCTGGCTTTAGTCGCAAACGTTCAACCCCTGAAAGAACATTTAATTCAATTCCTGTAAATAAATCAAGATCACAATTCCGTCAAAGGCAACAAAAAATTTCAAACTTTACCGTACCAAGTGATATATTAGAGCCAGACTCTACAACTGTTAGTCCTGAAGTTAGTTTTGTGAGTGCAACACCGAGTTTTCCGAACACGATTTCACCAACTACAATATCTAATACTTCAGTACAAGTTTTTCCAGTAAGTAGACCAATGCTTGCTATTTCGGTGAGAATAGAAAGCAAGTTATGGAGGGTTCCTGTTCCTGCAAATGATGTTTCGGAGCTGACAATTGGATGGTTGGCCAATGAAGCTGCCAGACGATATTATAGGTAATTATTTTTCATATTTTACTCCCAAAAATTCGAAATTATTTTACATTAAGGCGGCGCACAACCCTATAGTCCTCAATAGTTTCTTATACAAAACTAATAATCGGAAATAAAATTAATAACAATCTATATATCAAAATTTGCAGCGAATTTTTATCTATCTAATAGGATATTTTTAATTGTAGAAAAAACTGTTAGGTAGTTGCAAATAAGCAAATTGCATTATAGACGCCATCTTGTAAACCAATCGACGCATATTTGCGTACGATGCGACAAATTGTACCTAAAGCTTCATTCTACAAATATGATTCTAGCTATTTTGTTGTATTGTGAAAATTACTTATAGTTATTGTACTTGGTAATCTATTTTTGCCGCCCTCTTGAATCTACCGCGTTTTTCAATATTGGTGTTACGGTTAAAAATGATTTATTTTTCGTAAAGAATACGTGTACCAAGTGGCATTCTATTATCTTTAAGTATAATATTTTTCGATGAAGGCTCTATACTATAAGACTCTATACTATACTACCCCTCTAAACTATAAGTAATCAAGTCGAAAAAAAAATTGACGTATTATTTGAACATTTCTACACAAAACTATATAAATATAAAAGTTATTCGAAACCCACAAATAGATTTAAAAAATTACAGAACAATATCGCTGATGTCTATTTTTAAGTTATTGAGCGATAATATTTGTACAATAAATGTTTCTACAATTAAAACTATCATGTTAGATAGATACAAATTCGGTGCAAAATTTGATGTATAGGTTGATACTAATTTTATTTCAGATTGTTAGTTTTGTATAAGAAACTAGTAACCTCCGGGGGTTATGCGCAGCCTTAAACAGTAGAGTTTCCCCAAAAGATTTTTCACGTCACATGGTTTTGTGCTACTAAATTTACACCTTGCCAGTTCGTATTTATATTTGCTTAAATGTGCCTAGCCAGATTTTCCTAGGACTACACTTATTCTGAATCCTTGTGAAATTCAGCAGACTTTGTACTTTGTGCAACAGCACCTTGCATAGCAATCAGCAATAAAGGATTTATTATAACAATTTTATTCATGCCTTACGGCTTCGAATAAAGTACACAATCTAAAAATAATCATATAATATACAATACACTAGGTATTTTTTCCTCAGGTCCTTTGGCTGCTATTGTTAAGCTGAATTCTTCTTTTCTTTACCTTCCTCGTCCACTCCACTCACCCTCCTTCGTCATCCAATAACTGTTCTTTGTTCCTCGTTTCTGGTTCCATCTCCTTGCATTCTCTCATTTTGCTCAGTTTCTGTCTTACTTAACCAGAAGTTATTTATGTTTTCTTTATTTCCGCAACGAAATCTTATTAAATTAATTTTAAACAATTATTTTTTCCCCTCTGCTATTAAATATCTTGGTTCTGCTATCGTTTGTATTTTACTATTATTTGCATTATATCTTGATTTGCCAATTCTGTTTGATAGCAATCAGCAATTATTGATAAGCTTGGCATAAAATCTCGGTGTCATTATGTCTTTTTAAAATGAATTAGACTGTGTTTATTGAAATAAAATATATTTACAGCAAGGAAGGTATTATGCCTACATTGCAACTAGAAACAAAAGACGGTGCCATATTAGTTGATGAAGATCCTCTAAATATAGTTTTTATATCACCAACCCAGGCAGAAGAAGTGCAATCTATAGTAGTATCCTGGAATTTGCCACCTCTGCACGAACGTTACATTGAAATTTGTCGAAATCGAAAAGAAGGTAAGGCATTATTTACTTATTTATAGGCATTGTTTCTCTCCCCTCCCCCTTCTTTCATCTTTCACTCCCTTATCTTACTCCTCGCTTCTATCCCTCTACCCCATCCGACCCCCGTCAAACCAACTGACAGTGCCCGAAGGCGAAGAAGTTATTATTACAACAATAAAAGCTGAAGCCAAAAGGCTCAAAATATATAAAGAAAAATATACAAAGTATACAATATAAATAAATACAAACTATAGCTATTATAGAAATTAATGTACCTAATGGTGCAATTTTGTGGCAAATCTGTAAGATTACAGACAAAATCTGTAAGAAACTGTCCATAACAACACATAAAACAACTCCTAAGATACGATTGTCTGTAGCTTATAGATTTGCCACAGAATTACACCATAAATGGTGAAAATATACAGTTTTCATTTGAACATAGACAAAATCTTGGCCTCGAAGGAATTAACTGTGGTAGCCAAAATAGTATTTTCTGAGAGACAGTTCCACAATTCAACGACATGTATCGACAGGAAGTTTTCCCTATTTTGCTTTCAGCTATCCACGCATTACGCCTTTCAGACTAAGTGCATGTAGTATGGGCATATCTGTTGAGATTTTGCCAGTGGTGATGCGATACATCTGGATAAGGTCTCAACGAAATCTGCACTAGATAAGAGTAGGCAAATTCAAAACTTCAAGACGTTCTTAATAGCTGAGAATCTTGGAATCGAATTTCGGAAGGCATACGCGTATCTCGCCGTTGAACTCCTTCAAGAGAAAGTACATCAGACTCATGAGCTTTATATAATCAATGTTCATCTTAATAATCTACCTTCTCTGATTGTTTTACTAAAACCTGCAGCATTGGTCTTTTTAGGTCGTATGATATTACAACGATATCTACAGTGAGATCATTAATTCCTGAGCGTTACATAATGGTAAACAATGGATTTTAAAATATCAAAACTGTATTCTAATTCACAGTTGAAAATCCCAATTTAACAAAGAACCAATCAGATTACTTCGTTGGCCCGAACTCCCCCGAGGAACAACGAAAATCCGTTGCCAACTTAATATTTGTTATCAACTTATTGGCTTGTAGAGAAAAATAGTGTTCATTTCATAATTAATACGTATAAGGTAATAAAAATAGAATATACGCTTATGTGTACATGTCCTTGGAAATAAGTTTGATAACTAAATATTTCTGACAAGTATTACATAACGCTCAGGAATTAATGATCGCACTGTATTACTTTACGTACATATTATGTAAATTAGATGTTCAGAACTTGAAGACCCATCATTTCTTTTACAACTTTCCTTCATTGTTTTCAGTCGTCTGTCTTCTCTTCATCTCTTTGCCTTTACACCATCTTTGAATACTGCCTTCAATTCTGTTCTTATTATACTTTATCCTTATGTATTCCCATTAATTGTGAATACAGTTTTAAAACTCCCGAATTATAATTTTAAATGTTTTGTTTCAGATGTCGATCATAATTTGTGTCAAAGACTTGAACAAACACATGGAACATCAAATCTGAATCTCTCAAATTTACAATTTAAGAAACAACAATTAATATCCTTATTCCGTGCTTTACATCACCAAAAAACTCTTCAAACCATCGATTTATCAGGCGCTAATTTACAAAATGAAGGCGTCCAATTACTAAGCACTACTTTACCCTCTCTGGATCAACTCAAAAGTTTAAACTTGTCTTTAAATAGCATAACAACAGATGGGGTACAATTTCTATCACAAGCATTCACTGATAATACAAAACCTATTTTAGAAAACCTCCATGAATTAAATTTAAGTTACAATAATTTAGGAAATTCAGCTTTAAAACATTTATCAGATATTTTAAATCAAACAAAACTACGGAAATTAAATTTAAGTGCCTGTGATTTTAGTGATGACGTTTCTAAATTAAATTTTCATTTGAATTTAACTTGTTTGGAATCTTTGGATTTAAGTTATAATGAATTAAACAAAAGTAGTATATGTAAGTTTATATCGTATTTAGATTTTAAAATTATTAAATCGTTGAATTTATCTCATAATTTTGTTACGGAAAATGGAATTTTGAGAGATATTTGTGTTTATTTACAAAGCTGTGATAGAAGTTATATAAATTATCTTAATTTAGCAAGATGCAAGATTATTGATGCAGAAATTTGGGATTTGTGGTAAGTGTAATTCATTTATTAACAGGTTTCGATAACGCAAGGGTAGAAACCAGTGGCGTTCTGTCCATATGTGCAGGATGTGTGACACCCTAAATATATTTCTGAATTATGCTCCAAAATATTTTGTGATCTGCTCTTTTTAGGGTTTTGGTATGACCAAAAAACTCTTATGCAGTCATTTTGTCCTCTGTCTGTCTGCTCGATAAAAATGGTATCGAAACGGCTAAACCTAGAGAGTTGAAATTTGGCATGCTTATACAACTCTTTGGCCCGCACATAGGAAAAATACTAAAACATCTAAAAAACATCCCCCTAAAAATATAAACAAATATGTGCTCATCGAAAAAAAAACATTTTTTTTAATTCTGAGTAGTGTATCAAATGAAAGCCCTTAGTACGTGGATCAAAATTTTATTTTTGCAAAATAAATTATTTACATGCGATTTTTGCCAAAATTGTGCAAAAAAAAATTTGTCCCCAGCCCAGATGGTTTAAACTAAAAATCTGAAAAAATTCTAAGTAATGGACATTGGTGTGAACCGGAATAGTACAACAAGAATTTTTGATCAGATTATGTTTTCGGAAAATAACGCATTTTTTTTGTGTTTTTTTTTGTTGACGATGTACAAAAGTTATAGTTATGTAACACACTATACAAGAAGGTGTATCCTGGCCTGGTCTAATGGTTCGCTTGCTACGCAGCAAACTAGGGTTCGCTACCCAGGCAGAGGAGACAATTTTTTTTTTTTGTTTTTTTTTTTTTTTCATTTTTATTTTGTTTAAATTATTTTGTCAAAATTCTAGTTATATTTTGGCAAATGTTGCATTCAATTTTTACGAGCGTAAATTTAATAACCAGTTGGAATTATTGGAATTATATTTTCATTCTATGTGTCATGTATACGAAACCAGAGGGGCGGAGCATATGACTTAAAACAACCAATGGAAGCTATAGGCGCAATTTTCAAAATCTTAATGAACTTTGATATATAAAAAAAATACTGCACATATTTAGAAACCTAAATAATGGTATTAGGAATTCGAATTAAAATTAACAAAAAAAATATTTTAACATAAAATTTGTTTTTAAATCTCTTAGATTAACAGACGATAAATTATTTTAAAAATAACGTTCATTTTGCCGTGATTACTACAAAGCAAAATTTGTCCTACACACTCAGGATGCCGCCTTCACTTATTATATACCTGCGAATCCTGAAATGTGTGAAAATTCACACTTCACATACATTTTTTATTTTACCAGATCATTGTTGTTATACTATATATCTCGAACTGTACACACTGGATTTAAATGTTTAACACAGACAAATCTGTGTTGCACGTCTCAATGTAATAATGGCTCAATTACACTGAGCGTGTTAACCCTTTACTGCATGAATTTTTATTTTTGGCTGAAATAATTCATGGGCATTAGGAATTGGTTCTTATTGATAGAAAAATTAATTAAAAAAATATATTTTAATTATTATTTTTATGAAAAAATAGTAATTTAGGGTTTGTGCCATACATGGAACATTATTATTCTACACTATGTTACAAAAGAAAATGATTCCGTATTATTTGCTCGTCAATTGCTAGGTGTTCTTCATTAGAGATTAAAAGCAGTCGCCCTCGAATTTTTGAAAGAAAAGGTCGTATATTCTAGTTGTCCTTTCTCAATAAATTCAGAATTATCGTTGAAGTGCAAATTCCGCTTGATATCCTCAAATCTATTGCAGCCCATTACTTGAGATACTGCAGGATCCATTGCTGTGTATGTGGCATATGTGAACATTCATGAAGTAACGTTCTGATTCTGTTTTAAAAGTAAAATAAAAATCGGAATGTGCCATATATGTCACACTATGCGGTAAAGGGTTAACTAGCTACTCGCTGGCGAATATTCTTCGTTGCTACCAAACTCGGTCAGTATAATAACGTGCGTATATTTTTTTCTTGTAGGTTGCTGCCATCTAATCATTATATAGAAGAACTAAATTTATCCTACAACCAAGATCTTACATCGTTATCACTTCGAAGACTTATACAACATAAAAAACCTCCACAAACTCTTTGTTTGATAGGTTGTAGTAACTTATTCCAGTATTTGAATGATTTTAACACGATTTGGTCTTTTGAAAAATCGTATCTTGAAACATCATTGAAATCACTAAAAATATCCATCAACTTTGAAGATCAAAAACAAGAAACAGATCTGCTTACTTCGATTTGGAAACAAGAATGGAAAAGCAGAGCAAAAATTGAAAAAATCGTGAATACTATTTTACATTTATCTCTTAATGATTAGTTTTAAAAAAATGTAATTTAGAGGTAAGTGATTACTTATTAGAGACATAGTTGAAGTAATTCTTTTACTACGTTGTCAAAATGAGAGAATCAAATCAGTAGGTTAATTGTATCAGTCATAAAGCCTTGGTCAATCTTCGTTTAAAAATTGTAGTATTGATTCCATTTTTGGCGCCCCTAAACCTTGGTGTCCTGAGTGCCCATGTCATCCATTTTAACTGCTGTGTTTTTGTAATAAGTACTCATTGATCTCTGATATAATTTATCGTGATAATTCTGTGAAATAAAATATTTTAAACTATTATTCATATTTGTATATTATGAATGTTTTTTTTTACCAGTGTCAAAAATTGTATTTTTGTATGAAATAAATAGTTAATTTTAATCGTTATATGAATTTTAATTACAATTTTATATACAAGTTCAATATATTTGTTTTTTATGTGTCACCATTTACAATTCCAGTCACAAAACTACAAATATTAACAAGTATATCAATAATAAATTCTTCACAACACTTCAGATTATTAGGATATCTACTAGTAAATTACTGACCTAAAAATGAGAACATGTTAATCTATTTAATTTTCGTCCATTTTTTGAAAAAATATTGCCGTTGAAATCATTTGTGAAACAGAAAAACTTTTCAGAATAACAGATTTGCGACCAGTGAAGTACACGTGTTATATGGAAAAACGCGTGCTTGACCGCCGGCAACCATCCAGACCAAATGGTTAGAGCAGCGTTTCTCAAACTGCTACGAAGACCCAGGACCTTTTTTTTGTGATCACTTTGTAGTTTAGAAGTGAGGACCTTTTTTTGTCATCACTTTGTAGTTTAGAGGTGAGGACCTTGTTTTTTTTTAGATCATCACTTATAGTTTCATATTTTCAGCTGTCTAATAATATAAAATGAAAAATTGAATGTATTGACTTGGGGCGCCGCGGGAAAATTTTAATTCATTAAGGGCGCCCGGAACCGAAAAAGTTTAGGAACCACTGGGTTAAAGCATAAACTCATAAGTTACATCCAGATCAAGCGAGCTGAACTGAGCCATATATCTTCGAATCGAAAATTGAAAATTTGTTGTCGCGCTCTCGAACAAGGTTTAATTGTCTTCATCACCGTTTCAGTTTGCGCGGAATCTTACCGTATACTCGTTCAAACAAATCGCGTACAAACATGCAACATTTTTTAAAGTACAGGTAAACCTCGTTTTACGCCGGGCTTCCGTTCCAAGAGACACCGGCGTAAAAAAAAAATCGGCGTAAAAAAAAAATCGGCGTAAAATGAACACAACTATAATAGACGATATAAGGTTAGGTTCCCTGTCAAAATTCTAAGAACAATCTAACATGTTTATTTAATACATAGCCTATATATATTCAAAATAAATTATAAATGTAGTTAATACATAAAGTTTAAATTCTTTTACAAAATAAATAATAATCTCTTAATATAATTAATGACTTTTTTAAAATAAATACTGATTCACCAGTTCGTCGGTACGAAATTAAATTCTCGCCCTTTTTTGAAAAAAGCATCCATTTTCATTTGCTTTGATTGTTGCTTCCTTTCTTGCAGAATCATAGCATAAGGTCGAACGGCAGCTGTGACGCTTCTTTTCTCATCCTCCTCTTCTTCTTCTTCGGGATTTTCTGATTGAGGGCTATCTAATTCCTCCAAAAAACAAAAACTAATTCGTAAACAATTTCTTTCAAAGTGTGTCTTCTATTAGAATCGCGGCGCCTGCTGTTGTCTGGTGTCGGCCGAACCGGGGAATCCCACGGCCAACACCAACCGGCGTAAATGTGAATCGGCGTAAAACGAACCGGCTCAAAACGAGGTTTACCTGTACAGAGCTCCCCTGGGTGCGCAATTGATCTCAGTAGTTATGGCAACTGTATAATTATCACAATTAAAAGAGTTGCAAGTCTTCTCTGCTCCAATCAAATCTTGCTCTGTATTTGCCGTTTTTTTAAAACAAATTTTCTAGTTCAACACTTAATTAAATTATGATTGTCTAAATAATTTTGGGAACATCTCTTCGTCATTTTTGCCTACTGATTGTAACAAAATTTTCTTTCGTGAAAAAGTTTGTTTTATACTTCGTTCAACATCACTTCATAAAAACACAGGGTATCATAAATTACATCATCTATTCTGCGCGAGAAAACAGCTGATCACATTGACGTACATAAGTGTTTTAAACAATTGTTGTGGAGACTAAACAAACAAAATCATGTATTTCAAATACATTTTTACTTATTTTAGTACACGGTATACCTTGAAACGTACGAGAAATTAATAATAACGGAAATAAACAAGCAACATCGCTCAATACGTATAGTCAAAAATAAATCAAAGTGATGCCACTGAAATGTGTTAAACTGACTGTTGATAACGTAATGGACGACATTTGGTATCTGCACATGGGAGTCCCTAACATCCGCCTGTGTTTTTCTTATATTGTACAAAGTCCGATCAGTTCTCAATAAAAATACTATTCATGTTTTTTCTTCTTCGTCCTCATAATATCATAAATAGCATAAACACATCCATAGTTAATCGTTAAATTCATGAAATGTATAAGTATTGACTGCTAACTTCAGCAGATACTGCCAGAAATCAAAACCAGAAACCACAAACTAAAATTCTACTTTTTTTGTTTCACAAATGCTTTCATTGACTACATAGTATATATATAAATTCATTTTCGAAACATTTTGAGCTACAAATATAATTAGAATTTGACCAAATGCATGTAAGCACTAGTATCTTCTATATCACAAGTAGGTGACTTGATTAAATAGTTCAGTAATAAAATTAATTTACTTATATCAGATAGAATACAGTAAAATATGGCTTTTTAATTATTGCACGAGAAATTTTATAAACATCAGTCTTTGATAATTATATTTTGACAAATTATTTTATGGCAAAACTTTTTTACATAAGACCATTTTAAAATTGTTTTCAATTGCACTTAAGTAAATGGAAAAGTTCAAAAATACCAACACTTTTAAGATCATTTATAGAATGATCTTAATTTATAATTTATTTTATAAAATGTACATTTTGAATTTAATTTTTAACTTTATATTAAAATTTATAACATTTTATTTTAGGGTTACATAGGAAAATTAAAATAAATTATACTGTGAATTATAAGAGCTGGCTGTTTTTTAAATTAGCTAGTAAATCGGCTATCTTTCATGATTCACAGTATACAATATGGCAATGATTAATCTACGACTTATATAAAAATATTGTTTTTTCTCGTTCATCGGTCCCACAATCATTTTAAGTTTGGTCATATTTACCTTCTGGCATTTTTAGATTTAGCCTTTTTTTGTTAACAATATTTGTGTCTAGATGGAATAATGAAATAGCAAGCCAGCACTGCTTCTGAACAATTTAATTCTTTCTCATAAATGATTCTGAAAAGTTGAAAGATACATTATGTAACAAAAACGGCAACTTATTATTTCTGACTTTAATGTACGTGTATGAAAAGAAAAATCTTGAGATTAATACATTTAATCTGTACCAAATGTACACTACCACTCGTATTTGCCCATGTATTGTTATTTACATACCAAGTCTGTATACATAGATACTGTAGGGGTGGTAGTAAAATTTACGAAACTTCCCAGAAATAACGATATAAAAAATAACATCATTTTACCAATTTCGGGTGGATTATCCCGAAACAGGTGGCTAATGTCTTCTTTACGAGTTTTAGTGTTTCTGATTATCAGCAAGCTGAAAACAACAGAAACTTCAATTGAAATGCGTTCGTTAATAAGTGCCTACTTAAAGAATGGGAAAAGTAACCGACAAATTTCGATTGCACTAAAAATACCGAGAACAGTCGATTACAATGTGAAGAAATTTCATACCAATGAGAGTACCACCAAAACACGTGATAGGCAACCCAGAATCACGACTTCTTCTGAAGATAGAAGGATTGTTATAAGCCAGGAATCGTAATAGATGCTTTACTGCACCAGAAATAGCAATGCAGTTAAACCTGGAGAGAATGAAAGAAGTTAATCAATGGTGAAACGAAGACTGCAAGGAGACCTTCATTACAGGATAGCTGTAAGGATACCCTTACGCATCGTCAATAGGCAGAGTAGTTTGCAACTGGACATTTGCAGATAGTCCTGTGGACTGACGAATCCAAATTTGAAGTTTTTGGTTCCCAAGAATCTTCGTCCGAAAATTAGCACCGACATCTGATAAATGTTTGATGCCTTTCGTGAAACATAGCGGTGATTCTGTGATGGTGTAAGGCTGTTTGGGTGTAACAGTAGTTGACAATATTTATAAAATTTAAAGGATTATGACGAAAGAACAACTTCGGGGTATCTTGAAAAATAAAAATGTTGCCATCTGGACTGGATATTCGTGGGCAGGGCTTTGTGTTCCAGCAATGCCACTAATCACTTTTCCATGGTAAGCAGAGATTACTTGGATACATTGTCTATAAAATTTATGGTTTGGCCTCTACAATCTTCTGATCTGAGCCCCATTGAACTATTGTGAGATGAATTAGGCAAAAGGGCGAGAAAAATGTGCCCCATTTCTGAAGAACATTTGTGAAAGATTTTGCAAAAAGACTGATGTAAAATTTCAAAGGACGCTTTAACTAAATTTGTTAAACAGGATGTCTGAATTCTGTGAAGCATTTAACACAAATATAAGTGAACAAATTGATGAGTTGAAAATTTAATAATATTTTTAAAATTATGTAATTATAATTTACATCCATAAATATGCTTTAAATAATACTCATCAAAAGTTTAGTTATTTATTTCCTAATTAAATAAATCACGGGTTAGCAACCTTTCTTACACGGACCGCATTCCCTAACAAGTTTTTCATATTATTAGGTCGCGGGACGCAGTCAGTAACAATTTTTTTTTGGCGAGCCATAACTTGCTTTTGTATTTTTTATTTTCTAAGATCTTAAGCTCTTGTTTTTCGTGTTATGCGGCATATATATGCCTAGTGTGTAAGGAGCCTAAAGCAGCGCAGTAATAATGTGTTGGCTACGCTGGATAAGAAAATTATGCATTATATTTTCTTATTGGTGGACTGAATAAATTCGTTCGATGGACCGCATTCGTCCCACGGACTGCCGGTTTTCGTCCCCTGCATTAATATTAATTTTTTTGAGTGGACAAATACTTTTGAGCGGAAGTGAATATTTAATTTGCGATGTTATAATATTTTAATGAATATTTTGATGTAAATTAAAAAAAAAAAAAACTGAAAATGTTTTAATTGAAATTATATTCTTTGTTCCTTTTTTACTTACCCGACCTTAATATATAAGGGGCAAGTATTCTAATCGCGAAAATTTGAAACAAATGTAGAGATTTTGACTGATGACCACCTTTCATGGTCCAGGGAATTAATTCGGAAGAACCCTATTTTTTTTTATGAAAATCCGAAACCGGAAACGGAAGTTATTAAACTTTAATTTTTTAAAAAATTCGTAACTAGTAAACCAAGCCTTGGACAAAAATTTGTATAAGAACATAATATGATGTATTTTTGAAGATTTACCTAAAACTTTTTAAATTAAAAAAAAATAATAATTTTTTAAAAAATATTTTTTTTAAATTATTTTTTTATGGGAGGGTAAGTCTAGCGGAGGTCTCTCTTCGCCACTGGTTTAAGTTATGTAATTATTACATAATGTATTATTGTTACTTGCAAAATTTAATGTTCAATTTCTGTAAATCTTATTAATATAATGACATAGAATTGAAACACATAATAAAAAATATAAATATAATGTTAATTATAAATAATAATTGACTGCAAAAAAGAAATGATAACTAATAAATATTTTGTTCCTCTTTTTTCTGGCACCACTGTATATGTGAAGTAACATGAGAAGAAAGGTATTTTAACACAAATTGCAAATAATGAGTCGTGCTGGCTACTTCGTATTTATATTTGTCACTAATTTATACATAAATATTGCTAATTCAAAGAAAGGCTTTAACCATTTCGCTACTGATACAGATTATAGTCCTTATCCGCGTAACTGAAGAATTATCGTCGATTTTAGCTGAATAAGTGAAACGAGCAGAAGATATTTGCCCCGCCTATAATCATCATTCCAGATTAATCTTGTTAATACAAATACTGACTATACTCTATCACCTATCCTATTATTGATGTTCGGTCGGACGCTGCAGTAGCGAGAGGGTTTTTGGTCGCGCAAAGTGTACATTCGAAGAGCTTTATCCTGTTTGAGAACACTTTCGCGGCCAGTCCTACCATAGCGCAAAAGTTAAGGGTTTAACTTTTTAAAAACTAACAAAAATATATGAATATATCCATTAAAAAAAATAGAACACATGTTACGTATAATAAATAATATCGTATTTAAATAATGGCAAAGTGAATTACAGTAAGATTATTTAAGGCTACGCCGTTCAATGTTGTTTCGATATAATATCATTTTGAAAACTACCGACTTCCTCAGCAATGAGTCTTACTGTTTTGGAATTCATATGAACACTGGTAATAAAATTGGATTGTATCACAAAAATATATTAAAAGTCCAGACATTTTTAGCGTAATAAAATAAAAGTCCAAAAATCCGGATTTCTTCGGCAGTTCTTTTAAAATATGAAGTAATTTAAAAGATGAAATAAAGAAGATATAACCAGGAAATTTTTTACAATTCAGTCATTAAAGATTTTGTACGACGAACAAGCTAATGCAATGCTGTATTCCGAACGATAAAACATTTCGGTCTATGTGCCGTATAATTCCACCACAAGCAGCTAGTTGAAAACTAGCTGGAGAAATAGCTCAAATTAGAACGATATTTGGCCTGGGCGAAGTGTCACATCTCCGCCTCAAAACATAACATTTACGATCTACCCTTATCTTTTCCAAAATTAAAAATTAAAATCTACATTTGATAATTATTCGTTCTGAAATCTAAGTAATTATTTGGTAAGTGTCAGTTAACATTTACCTCGTTTTAGGCCCAGCTTTTTCCACCTTCAAGTAAATCTCTAGGTAACTATCTGACAGATAAGGTTATGTGATACTTTCTGTGCTGAATAAATGTCATCCCGTCTTTTAAAACAAATTTATCTATCGGATAGTTATCTAACGGATAATGAGACTGACGAATTGAATTTACCGATTAATATTGACATTTATTCAGAAGATGAAGTTCCAGATAAGGGTCTGTCAGTTAGTTACCTAGAGGTTTACATGAAGGTGGAAAGACCGGGCCTTAATGTATTTACAGACACTTTAATAACGAACTTCAGTATGTATACGGTTAAAATTCACAACTAAATGGTTTAAATGAGATTTATAGTATACATATTTTGAAAAACATTAAGTAGTTCAAATGAAAATGAAAGTTTAGTCCACTTGAAAACGAAACGTAGTTCCGCAAACACGTCTGTCTCGGCCAACCACAAATGCATGAATGATTGCTATTGGTTCCCCACTCTTACGGCCATGCCTTCTCGATTTCTACCGTTATAAATATACTCTATTCTAAACATACACCCTGCTTCTAATTTAAATTGTGTATACGGAACATACACCGACATTTCTTATACACTGGGCAATACAACTTATTCACTAACTTTGTATGAATGCGTTGTTTTTTTTTTCGTGACACAAAATCAACTAAATTTAAGAAGTTTTCAAGTTTTACGAAGTCCGGATTTTGGAATTTTATTGTATTATTATTGCCTTTTACTAATTAAACTCTCCAAAACTACTTGGTACCTGGCTCATCACAGGATCTATCAAGTTTTTTAAAAAAGTCTGTTAAATAACAAATGAACGAAACAACAAACTTATTTATATATTTCTGTCTCGAATATACCTTGCAAGCATTAGTGAGAAAGAAATATCTAAATGAATCGATTGTTGATTCGTTCAATTCTCATTGAACATACTTCTTTAAAAACGAAACTTTACACACAAAATACGTAGTAACAGGGCCGTCTCTACACGGTAAACAGAAGATGCAACGCATAGGGACGCCTTCTTAGGGCGAATAGAATTAGGATGATTGCTCGAGCGCCTTTTTTAGTCGTCTTTGTTTTCTTTTTGGTCATCATTTGAATCTTTCTTCCTTTTTTGTAATCACTTACATATGTCTTCCTTTTTTGTCACCATTTGAATTTTTAGGAGTACTCAACTTAAAATTATATCGGGGCGTCAAAACCCTCAGAATCGGCACTGCATAGTTACTACTTAATCCTTAGCCTCTCTACCTTTCAGTGTGAGGCTCGTTATATAATAAAATATAATTTAAATAAAATCATTTACTTAATCTTCGAAACTAAAAAATATTTGGTTTTAAAACTGGAAACTGTCATTGTTTACGTACTTAGTATACATATTAAACATTTAAGAAAATAAAATTTTACTGTATATCAGTATATTTGTAGAAAATTAAATTTTCTTGGTTATTTTAAAAATATTTTCGTTAAAAATAGTAAAATATTAAATATATTATATACAAATAAGTAAAATATAGTATAAATAAATAAAATACAATCTTATGATTAAGATGTAGAATTTTATATTGCACAATTTTAGAGCTATTTCAAATGGACCACTTTTTACGGTTGTTGTCGATCACAAAAAGTGGCTGGTTGTGATTCAAAATATAGCGACTAATATAGAAGCATTGAAAAAAAGCCCTTTTTTTTGTTTTTACTCTTTACTTATATTTGGGATTTGGGAGGTGAGGACCTCTTTTTTTGCTCTTTACTTGTATTTCGGAGGTGAGGACTTTTTTTTTGCTCTTCACTTATATTTAGGAAGTGACGACTTTTTTTTTGCTAAGTCTCGCATTGCCTGCTTAAGAAAATGGTCACCCTAGTTTGGATGCTTCTGATAAATAGATTCGTTTCATTAAAACTTAAAATATATTTCAGTTGGGAAGTAAAACTAACACGACAGTTCAATAAAGTGATACATTTTTTCTGAAACAGTAGTAAAACGAAAGCACCTAATATATCACCTTTTGTAATACGTACCTAAAAGGGAAACTTCATTTTTTATATTGTATATTTATAACATCATCTTAGGGTGGTAATTCTGAAATGTCACCAGATCTAGTGTTATAAAATTTAATATTCTGCCCACTTAACCCACCCACTTTTTGAGGCTGACTAAACAAAAAGTGGTCCATGTCGAAATAATTCTAAGCAATACGATTTGCAGTAAAACTGACATATCTTAAAAACAAATAAAAGGTAAACAAGCTTCATTTCATAAGCTTTGTTAAAAATAAAATACTTTAACTAAAACATATTGTACACCTTAATCAAAAGACGGAAAAGCGGTCGTGTAAAGCTGACCATCTAACTACCAGAATTTATCCAGATAACCCGTTGTTTCATTAATCTGACCTATAAAATTTTTCGGATCTGGGGACCGTGAACTCCAACTGCTTGAGTTACAGGTTTCCAATTTAAAAGACCCGAATTCATAACTCTTATCAGCTAATATACAGCTCTGTTTAATCTTATAAAATTTATTTGTCAAACCATCAATCCACTCTCTTAAATCTAAGTCAAAACGTTTAGCATTAGCTAAAGATTTTCTTAAAAGTGCATCTCTTTCTGTATCACTACTTAAATAAGTGCTCCATGATTGGTCAAATTCTTTAACATTAGCACTTCCACTATGAACAAAAGCTGCTTGCGTTTGAGATAATGCAGTATTAGAAATAAATTCTAATGGTGTTATTAGAAAACTGCATTGAGCTGCTACTTGCTTTTTATATACTAATTTAACAGTCCATATTCCAGGTAACAATGGTTGTTTTAAAACTGGTTTTACGTGCCCTATTACATAAGATTCATCAACGGATGCCTCTGTTATATCTGCTAATTGTCCACCGGGATCTATCCACAGAAAAGTTAAATTAAAAGTTTTAACTGTATTTGCGAGACTGGGTAAAAATTGATAAACTAATACTGGTTCTGAAAATGGACCTATAACCCGAGCAAAATTTCTTAAAGTTTGTTCTTTCTGATCATACTCTGAACTAATAGTTAATGTTTGCAGTCTTTGTATAAGAGATGATTGTTTAGTTAAAAATAAATGATCCCGCGGTTTAATATACGTTTCAAGAATTACTTTTTCTTTTTTTAATTTAGCTTCATACAATACAAGAGTACCTTGGTAGTCATCATCTTTATGATACGAAGTAACTTCTAGTATTTTAACCGGAATCATCTGACATTCTTTCTGTAACATAATTTTGGCAGTATTACGTATAATACTATTACTTAATGTTATAAGAGCATCATCCGATGGAGGGCTTAAATCAGCAAAATGGTAAACACTTTGCCAGTAACTATTAATATTAAGTAAATTAGAAGGTGAAGGTCCATATAACCATTCTTCAACTTGTAAAATAATAGCTTGATTAATAATCGGTTCAAACTTACGAGCAAAAAATAACTGCTTACTTTCCGTACCTTGAATTCTTAACCAGTCATCTGGTTTAAAATCATTAGGGCTACATCCGCACCAGTCAACAACATGTTTATACTGACATTTACAACCTAATTTTCTTTTCCAGTTAGTAACATGTAAATTATTATCTACGTATGTGTTACAAAACTTACTATTACGTAAAACAGTGTGAAAAAATGACTCAGCAGGTAACAATGTGTATTGAAACACCGTAATTAAACCTTGTACAAGTTTATCGGGCTTCGATGAAGCAACATAACTTACAAAAGGTCTTGATAAAGCTACCCAATCGCTACCACCATCAATCTGTATACCCCAAGGTAGCTTTCGATCTCCTTGCCTCCACATATGTGCATCACATTCAACGAATGTCTTATCCAAACCCTGTTTCTGAATAAAACGCTGTACTTCTCTACCGTGTGATTTTACAAAATTTTTATCTTTATTGGCACTTAAAAATTCAACTAATTGATTAACAGTTTTAACTGGGAAATCTGATTCACTAAGGTTTATCACAAAATCCCACTTCCAGTCCGATGCAAGTAACTCTTGCATTGAAGATAATAGCATCTTTAAAAGCGATGCTCCTCCCCATATTGTGGAATATCGTTTTCTGGCAATACGGATGTTTGGAAATTGTTTTTCCAAGGGCAGTAACTCACGGAACAAATAATCTTGCCTCTGAAAGAAAGAAATATCACATTAAACCAACAGGACAATATGTGTGCAAAAAATTAATTGTTACTAAAATCGAAATATGAAAATTTAATTAACTAAAGTATCAATCTACGTAACTAAAAGTGTAATGATGTATGGTGCGAAAAACAGAACAGTGCAAAAAGAAATGAGTGCAAAATCTTCTATATAGATAGAATTAGGGCGAAAGTACTGTAGAGTCACGAGAATGGAAACACTACCATATAACGAAATAAAGAGAAGAATTAGGGAGGAAAATGTGCCTTAGGATAAATGGAAGTAAATAGACTTCTTATTATACGAAGAAGAATAAGAGATTTTTTTCAATTAGCGCATGCTTTATCCATTGAATATGTTCAATCTGCATATATAGAAGTATAAAAAAATATTAAATTGTTACTTACAGCATCAACATGAATGTAGAAGTAATTATTTTTATGGAATAATATTTTAATAAGTCTTCGCACTTGTCGAACAGCTCTGCCATTTAAAGTAAGAAGGAATACAATTCGCACTGGTTTGTTTTCTTTTTCATCTGCGATTTGTGCAACTTGAGGACTGAATTCTACAAAATTAATATTTAAGTAAAATCCTAACGATATCTTATTTCAATAATAACTTACTAGCTACTCCCGTTTCATAAACATTTATAGTAAAATAACCACCGCAAGCTAAATGAGGATTTGTAGGACATTTCATGTTACAGGAAGAATCGGGTAATCTTGACGCTGATGATGGTTCATCATTGCCACAAAAACATTCAGTCCTGAAAATAAATAAACAATTAAATTTTTCCTTTGGCACAATTGAAAGTTTCGGTTCTCAACTCCTACACAGTGCATAGCGTCGAGAAAGCAATCTTTTTTTGTTTTTTTTTTATATATATTTAAGTCTGCAAAAGTGGCACGTTTTAGCAAGTATATAACACCTCCGAGCAGGTATGGGAACATTAATTCTAAACCAGGCCATTTTTTGATTTAATTTGTAGCAAACCACAGCATATTTCATAGATATTAATAAAATTTCTTTATCTACAGCCATCAAATAATAAATGCATTGTGTCCAGCTGTAAATATATGTTATCAAAAAAGTTTGCAGACCACCAGCATGGGTAGTGGTGTGTTGGAACCATCTGTGCATACAGATAGTTTAGTTATCATGAATTTTCCAAGACGGTTGTTTAAAAATATTTCGGACCAGTTGATAGACATACTCATTATTAAAAATTACAATTAAATATTCAAATCAAACATATTAAATATTAAAATCAAACACATTAATTACTTAAGTAAATATTTTACTACACAGTATTTTACAGTGAATTGTTGTAAGAATATTAAATGAAATACAGTTGGAATTTCTTTTTTTTTAACAGAAAGCCGGTAGTTAACTATTTACCAACGCACTACTCTTCCGTGACCAACTGTGTAACCATTAAACCGCAGCAAATCTCAGTTGGAATTTTAATATAATAATTAAAATTTAATTATATAAATCAAATATTTACGCTTAACTGAAAATTAATTACAACAAAGTCACTTACGAATACTGAACACCCGCATAGGGATATCCAGACTGAAGGCACATCTGTATACAATGCTCAGGCGAATTACTTGTCTTCAAATTTGCATAATATCCACTTAAAATCCTATAATTCTTTTCATCTTTGAAACAACCCAATGACTTCCCACGTTGAAAACCATCATTTGGACAATAATTTGGTAACACCTTAGGATATAACAACCCCTGTTGCGCTAAACAAGTAACGTTAACTAATTCCTGCTTGCATTTTTGTGTTTTGGCTCTATGTATTGCAGATACAGCTTCTTTAGTGCTTATATCACACGCAGGAACAAAATCAAATTCTTCAACACGTAATACTGAATTATTTGTTTTAATTTTTTGAGTGTTACTATTTCCAGTATATTTTCCTTGTTTACTTCTTAACTTTGTATTGTCGACATTTGCATTATTGTAAATATCTTCATCGTCAACTACAAAACCATCTTTTATCCTACGCGCAGAGTTAACGCTATTGTCTAAATCGGTGTCAATAACTTTATGTGGGTTCCATTTATTGTTGTCTGTCGTGTCACTGTGAATCGTTAGGAACTTCAAAGCTAGATATAGTTGAAATCCAAAAATTAATATTCCAAATACAAAAAATGTTCGGTAACGTCGATACCATCGACGATCTACATTTTTTGTCACGACCATTTTAAAATAAGAATTTGATTCCTAATTTTATGCTCATTTAAAGACATGGTAATCTTAGCTGTCACTTTATCCAAATATTTTAATTAATGCGTTATATGAATACACAACATAATTTGCACTATACATTTTATTAGTTTAGATTGTAAATTACAATAAATGAGTAGTTAAACTTTATTAATTCATTACGTTTTTTTTTTAAATTGAAAACTTAGTTAACAAAGATACATGATTACTAGAAATAATAGAATGGAGGCGGGTTTACATCCCTTCAGAATTCACACTGGAAAAAATATTTTATTTCTTTCAAAAACGTAATAATAATTATATAAAATTCAATTTTAGGTAAATACATTAATTAATTAAGGAATTTTGTAAATAAACCTGATTTTTAAGTTAAAATTTTGGAGGAAGTATTTTTAATTTGACAATCTTATGGCGGTACTCATGAATTTTCAAAATCTTAAAAGATCTTGAACTCGTTTTAAACGTGATAATCAGTCCAAATTAACTTAATGATATATACATGAACTTCCATTAATCTATATTTATTGAAGATATAATAAAATAATACACAAATTTAATTAAATATTAAGAAAAATGTTTTTCATTTTATTTTCAATTGTTACCATAACAACCAGGGGGATATTACGTCATAAGTCAAATTTACACCGGCTGAAAAATTCTGAAAAGATCTTTAGCAAGGTGTGCTCTAACCTAAATTTTGTAAAAAATAAATTAAAGATTTATTAAAAAATCATGGCTGCACAAGGAAAAGGGACATTTCAACCAGTAAGATACATGCATTAATTAATTTTTATAAAATTACTTTGTAATTAATCTTATTTTTCTATTTAAGGATTCAGATGTTCACATTACGTATGAAGATCAACAAAAAATAAACAAATTCGCTAGATTAAATGCTAAAATGGATGATTTTAAGGATGAAATGAAACTCAAAGAAGTAGGTTTTAATTAAAATTAATGTGGAAAGCCAAATATAATTTTATGAAATATTTTAGAATGATTTGAAGAACTTGGAAGATGCTTGTGATGAAATTTCCTTAGCTGATGACGATGCTGGAAAAATACCTTATTTAATTGGAGAAATATTTATCTATCAAGACGTAGAAACTACTCAGGTATGTGTAAATAAATTATAACATCGTAGAGATGTGTGTTTGCTATTTCCTTTCGAATATGAGAGTAAAATATTTCATGAACTAATCATTGTAGTTTGCTTTTGTTAACATTTTATTATTTATTCAATTATTTTTAGAATTGCTTAGAAGAAGCGAAAGAAGCAAAGAAAAAGGAAATTGAAAAATTAAAAGATAAGTGTACAGAAGTACAAGGTTTAATGACAGAGTTAAAAGGGCATTTATACGGTAAATTTGGAAGTCACATTAACTTGGAAGCAGAGGAAGAATGAAACACACCATGAAATATTGTTACCCACGCTTTTACTTTGTCATTTATTTAATTTATTAACCAATATGAAATTTTGCATATTCATATGTATCAGGACTATATAAGCAATTAAATGAAACTTAATAATATTGTTTTTTTTTTTTATTAAAAAAAAATAAATAATTTTTGGAAGAAAAATTACAGAACACAACCATTTTTATTTTTTTTTAATATACTTATAATTTTACTACTGATTTAAGTACTACAACCAATAAGAGTATAGAATATATAATATCACTTTTATTATTATTTTTTTTAAATTTGTTTTCATCATTTTCATCCATTTTTTTATAGTTTCAAATCAACATAATTTTCAGAATGCTCCCCCAACTTGTCAAACATGCGTCAAAAAAACAAAATGGCGAGCGTTTCTGCAAACTAATATTTAGTGGTGTTTATAATTAAATTATTTGAATAAAAATAAAGTATACCATCGTGTAAAGATAATAAATAAGATCTAAACTGTGTATATTTAATTTTTTTAGTTATAAGATTAACTTATGTTGTTTAAAGCACAGTATATGCTTAATTGTGTGCTATATAAACTTAACCTCAAAATTTTAATAACATTACAAATATAAATATTTATAAATTTATACACAAAATATATTAATTAAACATGGCTGATAGTGAAGAAGATCATGATGAACAGACAGGACTTGATCTTACTAATATTTTGTTTGGTAATATTGATGATTCCGGTCAGTTGGATACTGATTTTCTTGATTCGGAGACGCAACAACAGTTGTCATCTCTTGGCAGGCTGGGTTTAGGGACTTTTGCAAGACCTATGCTAGGTAATTATCAGGAAGTATTAAGTTTGTGGATAAAGGTGTTGGGTTCTAGTATTAAAAAGTGGTTTGTGTTATTAAAAAACAGAAATTTACAGTGCGACATGTTTGTATAAATCTATACAGGCATACCCCACTTTGCGATGATTCACTTTTCAATAATTCAGTGATACAACAGTTTTAATATGTGAATATATTCCAGTATTTGATGCCTTGCAAATGCAGTGTATATTTTAAATATATATTGTTTATTTATGTGAATTATGCCTTGAGAAGTGAGAAAATTGATGTGAGATATGAAATTTCACACGTTTCGTTGTTTCGCTGGTATTTAATAAGTGAAAGGACTAAAGTTTTGGCTCAACTTTCATATGTATCCAACGCTTTAGTGTACAGTTACTTGATACGCTGAGTATAACATGTGGAATTAACTCTTTCGAGAAGCATATCTGTACGTCTTCAGTTTCATGGAACCAACTAGCGAGAAACGTAAATGTTTGAAACCCTGCATTTTTAGTATGCATACAATAGCTAACTTATACTTTTTAAAATAATCATGAATGCAATTGTTGAACGATATTTTTAAATAAAATAATAAAGAAATGGAATAATCAATTGTAAGAACGCGTATGGAATCTTCACTTAAATCAGTAGGTCGTCATTTTATTAGTAAAATCACAATAGAAAAAGAAAAGTTAACAAAACGATTAAAAGCCTCACTTAGACGGTAAAAGTTACTAGTATTCAAAATATAGTTCCGCTTAAACCAAAGAAAAGGCTATATGTTCAAAAAACAACATAAATAATATAGTTGTACTACGTAAGAGAAGCGTATATATTCACTAATGCTAAGAAATGAATGCCGTAAGCATCAGACTGTCTTCAAATCTGACCTACAATGAGCAGGGATTTTGATGTCTCATAGCGAAAGAGTTAATAACGACTGGCTTAAATTGCATATACAACATCCACTTTTCGGTGTTAAATAAATGCATTAAGGACAAAACTACATCTAAAAACTAGGGAGCTATTTTGTGAGCAAAATATTAATAACTGAAGATCTCGTATAGATCGATACAGTACGTTTATAAATAATAAATAATACACTTGGTTATATTCCACAAAATATTTTATTAAAACTTAATATATTTCGGCTTGTTAGGTCATCTTTAGAAGAATGGATGTACATGAAATGCTGGCAATTTTACCTAAATATACTGGTTAACTATTACAAACAATTGGTGTGAGAATGGATTAGAAATTAGGAAATACCATTGACCAAAGTCTTGAGAATGGGAGATTCCAACAGATCAAGTTGTTTATTAATAAGATTATGCCATTCTCGCTGTGCATATTTAATCTCAGGAACAGCTAGATCTGTTGGAATCTCCCATTCTCAAGACTATGGTCAATGGTATTTCCTAATCCTTTCTCATACCAATTGTTCGTAATAGTTAACCTGTATATTTAGGTAAAATTGTCAGCATTTCATGTACCTACATTCTTCTGAAGATGGCCTAACAAGCCGAAATATATTAAGTTTGAATAAAATAATTTGTGAATATAACCAAGTGTATTATTTACTATTTATTCATCATGTTCCATCAAGAGTTAACAGCTCCATCAATCAATATTATAAACAGTACGTTTAACTAAACTCTCTTAATAAAAATTAGGTGTAAGATATATACGGAAGTTTTACCAAAGTTTTTTATGAACAGCCAAATTAAGGTTTAAAAATAATTTTTTCAAGACGATTTCAATCTACAATACCTTTCATTTGTTGTCAATGGTCTGGAATTGAATGTCATAATAGTGGTGTATACCTGTATATTTCATATTATATTGAATTCTCACTTGATCTGTAATTGGAAATAATAAATAAATAAAAAGAAAATATTAATTAAATTAATTTTGTGTTATGACTGAAATTTGTCTGAAAATACTGTCTAATATTTTAAAATCATATTACCTGACAACCAATTTGACAGTATCAAATAACAATTTGTTTTGTCACTTCAGAATAAAGTCAGTAAGTCTGATCTAAAAAGGTTAATAGATGTTGGATTTTCGTTATTTAAACTTGTGGTACCCACAAGGTAATTTTTTAAATATATCTTTTAGATCTGGTTGTCTCACAGGAACTAATCACAATTTTTTCTTAGTCAAAAATGAAATATTGAAATAACTGGATTAATTTCATTTAAAAGCTTGTATTATATATGAAAAACTTCAATTTATCTTCATAACCTTTTTCATTTTGCCAGTTTAGATTTTGAAGTTGTAACATAACCAGATCTAACCTAACTGTCATTTATTTTAAAATAAAAAAAAAATCAAAATTTGAAACCTGTCAAGTATTTTGATTGTTATTTGACGTATGAAGGATCAGAGTCCAATAGCAGAATACTTGTATTTTTTCTTCAGTACTATACTAATTATTGCCCATCAGTACACTATTTAACGACTTACGTCAAAACTGTCAAATTACTGAATATCAGCAGTTCTTAAACAGTTGCGGAGAACTGCGTAAGTTGAAGTGAAACGCCTCTAACGTCCGTAAGCTTCTAAACTGGTTGAATTTCCACGAGTTTTTGGGAGTCCTAATTTAGGAAAAATGAGAATTAAAAATTTCTGGAACCGGGTACCCAATAATTAAAGATGCAAGAGGGCCAATGGGCTACCTGTGGCCTGCTTCCTCTTTTCATCTGAAATGATAGGAAATTTTTTACAACGAAATACTCACAGATAAACAAAAATACTCGAAATACCTGACAATTACGCGTTAATTATCCGCTATCCGTTAACATGTAGCGGATATATTTTCATTAATATAGATGTTTATCATACATAATATTTAATAATAACATACAAATTCGTGTATTAATTCAATGAAAATGTTTGAAGTTAGAAATAATTAATTTTTAATGTTTTTTACTAACTTTGGTAACGAAATTCTTTGTCATTTTCAAATACCGTAAAAAGGGGTGTATTGGCAACACTTTTCAGTTGTAAATTTGTTTAATTGCTAGATGTTTTTGATTTACATACCTGATTTTTTTATGCCATATAGCCTGTTTCTTTGGTTTAAGCGGAACTAGATTTTGGAAAGTAGTAATTTTTATCGGTCAGATGATTATTTTGTTTAGAAAAATCCCTTTTCAATCATTAAAAAGTGAGCTAAATTCCATTTAGTTCCACTCAAACGTTTGGAATAGCCTATAATTTTACTAAACTATAAAGATTGCAACAGTAATACATTCAGCTCAATAATTAACAATATTACCAACAATAAAAAAATATATTCGACAGCATATTTATTTATTTTTTTTTTTTTTGGAGATGTTGTTTTATTTATGACTAGAAAATCTGTTTATAAAAATATAGGCTATTCCAAACCTTTAAGCAGAACTATATTTTCGTAAGTTATCACTAGCTAACTTTTTATGTATTGAAGTGGGCTTTACCGAAACAAAATAATCAAAAGCTTCAATCATTCGGTAAAAGTTACAAGATTTGTAAAAATATGTATATTTCCGCATACGCGGTAACGCATACGCTTACATATGTACTTCCTAGCTAATTTTTAAGCAATGATTGTTTTTGTGATATAAAAACAATAAAAATTATAATGTTTTCTATTTATGTTGTCATTTAAATTGCATTTATTGTTTATATAAAAATGAAACTGAAAAAACGTTTAACATATTATAATTAAGGCGGCGCACAACCCTATAGTTCTCAATAGTTTCTTATACAAAACTAATAATCGGAAATAAAATTAATAACAATCTATATATCAAAATTTGCAGCGAATTTTTATCTATCTAATAGGATATTTTTAATTGTAGAAAAAACTGTAATGTAATTGTAAATAAGCAAATTGCATAATATACTCCATCTTGTAAACCAATTGACGCATATTTGCGTACGATGCGGCAAATTGTAGCTAAAGCTTCATTCTACAAATATGTTTATAGCTATTTTGCTCTATTGTGAAAACTACTTATAGTTATTATACTTGGTAGTCTATGTTTACCGCCATCTTGAATCTGCCGCGGTTTTCAAAATAGGTGTTACAAGAAAAATGATTTAATCTTCTTAAAGAATACGTGTACCAAGTGGCATTCCAATATCATCAAGTTTAATATTTTTCGACGAAGGTTCTAAACTATAAGGAATCAAGTCGAAAAAAATGTTGATGTATTATTTGAACATTTCTACACAAAACTATATAAATATAAAAGTAATTCGAAACCCACAAATAGATTTAAAAAATTACAGAACAATATCGCTGATGTCTATTTTAAAGTTATTGAGCGATATTATTTTTACAATAAATGTTTCTACAATTAAAAATATCTTATTAGATAGATAAAAATTCTGTGCTAAATTTGATGTATAGATTGATACTAATTTTATTTTAGATTTTTAGTTATGTATAAGAAATTAGTAACCACTGGGGGTTATACGCAGTCTTAATATAGTATTTTAGTATTTTATTAATATTATCTTTAATTATCTTAATATATAAGATAATTTAGTACTAGTTTAAAAATATGGTGTTTCCAGTTTAGATTTGTATCGAGATATGTGCCCAAAAACTTTACATTAGCCTTCTCGATATGTAAATATTTCTTATTTGTAATAAAAGTTTTGAGTTTGGTTTAATTTATTCGCAGTATACTTGTTTTCCACATTTCCATTGCCTCTTAAGTCGTTGTTATCGTCTCTAATTTAAGTATTTGCAGCACATAAAAACTTCATCTGTGAATAAAATTGTTTTTGCCGGTATATTGTTAGGTAGGTTATTATTATATAGCAAGAACGGAATAGGGCCTATAACAGAACCCTGGGCTATTCTGTATATAATTTTTTTGGACTGTGTGAGCGTACCGGTTAATAAACTCAATAATCTACAAGACATGACAGTAATTAAGCAATTATTCCTATTATTTAACCCCTTCAGTAATCAGGAATCATGATGGGATTGAAAGTTGATATTATGGTGCATAGTGTGGGTCGAGAAATAAAAGAAATTCATAAAAAAATATTCATTTTCTCTCGTACATCGTTTGAATCATCGTAGCTGTCTTTTGTCTCGCTTCCACATACCATGAATCGTATTTATTTTCGCCCGAGTACATTCGGGAGTAATCTTTTCTGCAGGTAAAGCTTGCCCGAGTTATCTCGGGTGTGGGAATTTTCGCACATAATAGCCGCCCGAGAATACTCGGGCGTAGCCCTTGAGCGGTTAATGAGAAAAAAATGGTTGCTAAGATATACCGTTTAAAACAACAAAAAGTGTTGTGATCCACATTATTTTACAGTACATTTAAAAATATTAATATTCTGCATCGGGCACATGACTATCTCTTTTTGTCAGAATACTTTCATGCTTTATTTCGTAGTATGTACTACGTTTCTTATAACTACCTGGGCAGTCGAAAGCATTTCTTTTACCAATACGACCTGAAAAAAAAAAAAAACGACAATAAAGCATATTTATAGTGAGAGTACATTTTTGTCACAAAATATTAATATTTAAGCTTGAAAAGTACCTTAAATTTGTGGCTTTTCAATTGCGATGTTGGGTTACAACCTGTGTTATTTTAGCTGAAATAATCGGTGATGGTACATCAAACCAAACAAATCAGGACAATTCAGACAGTGAGGATGAATCAAGTCAATCAAAAGAATTACACGGTAATTCAGTATCAAACGGTGACCTTCCATCTCAGGATGCCTGTGATCAAAAAGCACCAACAGCCGTTGATTACTCAGATATTACTGAGTTAGCAGAGGATATAACGTTTGATACAGAAAAATATTCGAATCAAGATGGTGGAAACACAGATTATGATGCTGATGATGAGGATGGAGCAAATAAATGTGATAATAAACTTATGCCACCTCCTCCAGCACCAACTGGAATGGATATGGATATTGAACAGAAAGAAGCGGCAGAAATTAATAAAAGGAAATTGGAGACACCACTTGCTGCTATGTTACCTTCTAAATATGCAGATGTAGATGTTAGGGAGTTGTTTCCTGATTTTCGAGCAGATAAGGTAAGTGTAAGAATAATGTGAGAAAATTTGAGTCTTAATAACGCGGCTCCCCCAAGTGAAAATTTTGGTTATACTTCTGGTTGTAGCTTCTCTATTAGAAGTTTTCACCAGCTGCCAGACCCTTTCATCTTTATTAGATATGTTTGATCAACCTTATTATAACCCTATAGTGGGTTCAAAAATGAGTTTGCAGTACAGGGCATATGGAGTAGTTCTTTTTCATACTCTCTAATGAGTTTACACAATGACGCTATCCTTTTCTTGCTTGTCGACGTTGCCAGCTCTAAAACGCGCTGATCTGTGAAGACGCAGTATTCTACAAATGACCATATGTTTTTGTTGAGTGTTATTTTGAGTTTTATAAGAGTAGATTTTTGTAAATCATACTAGTTTTTCATATTATTATAATTGACACATTTGACACTTGTACAACATTTGGCAACACCGCTCCCATTTGCCATAAGAGCTATACTGCAAACTCACCTTTGAACGCACTATAGGTACGCAACAGGATTTAGTTCAATTGAGAATATTATTTAATAACTATTTATTCCCATTTTATTAATATAATCTCTGATTCTGGTCAATATTTCCCGCCCATCAGTTCAGTGAGCATAGACTGCATTTTGAGATACAAGGGACCTCGATATAAGTTGTACAGAGCGACCAAACTTACAAAAGTCACGGAAAATACGAACTAATAGTATGTACTGTAAAAACCAAATTTCAACCAAGAATGCGATTTTTCGTTACAAAAATACAAAATTGCTGAAAAATGTTATGTACGGAACGGGGGTACTGAAGTTTGATGGACATATTATTAATCAAAACAACCAAGATTGAATCCTGGTTTTTCTCGGTTTTTTATAGTGAGTTCGGGTATTCATATCTTTTTATCTTTCGTGCTTCTACGTCGTTCGGGTATTCAAGTGATGACTCTAAACAGCATTCGGGAATTCAAATGGTAATTCTGAACAGCGTTCGGTTTGACGGTGTGTGGAGCTTTTAGAGCGTATACACTATAAGCCCCACCTTGGCGAGCTATGGAATAGTGTGCAGACATGCGCAGTTTGCTGCAAGTTGTAAATTTACCCCGTTTTGATGTTTTGAACCATGCACATAACTAACGGCGTATTCGATTGGACCACTCTGGAATTGCTCTGTGAGCGAGCAAAGACGTCATGCTCCATCCGAATTTTACTAGCGAACGCACCAGAGCAACTCCCAATCAAATACGTTTTTATTATTGTTATTATTAATTATTTAAAAATACAGTGATTTCCTTGCGTAAACAGTACAGGACACTGTATGTATAATTTTTATTATTTTATTTTTGTGATTGCAATAATTTATTTGTTTTCTGTTTATTTTTATTAGAGTACGTTCATCTTAACTTCATGCCAGGGTATCATAAATTACGTCATCAATTCTGCGCGAGAAAACAGCTGATCACATTGACGTACATTAGGGTTTTAAACAATTGTTGTGGAAACCAAACACACAAAATCATGTATTTCAAATACATTTTTACTCATGTTAGTACACGGTATACCTTGAAACGTACGAGAAATAAATAATAATAATGGAGATAAACAAACAACATCGCACAATACGCGTAGTTAAACACAAATCAAAGTAAGTGACGCTACTGAAATGTGTCAAGCTAGCTGTTGGTAACGTAATGGACGAAATTTGGTTTCTGCGCAACTGAGTCGGTAACATAGGCCTGGCATGAAGTTAACTTGAACGTACTCTAGCAAAATGTTAATTTTTTTAAATTATTTATTTCTTTTAATTTCCTAATTTGATTTATTATACAAAAAGATTCATCAATACTTGATGAAGATTCAATTAGTTCTAATAAACATACTAGCTTTGAAATACCGCTACGCGCAATATTGTTGGACGCTGCTCTGACTCTTTAGCCAGAGCAAGAAAAAGTGTTCGCAGTGCACTCTCAGAGCAGTGACTTTCCCAATTTGATACGAAATTTTAACAACTCTAGAGCGACTCTCGGTCTATTGAATATGAAACTTGCTCGAGAGACCTGAGTGCATAGTAGAGCACCCAACCCAATACGCTATTACATTTGTGACATAATTTGTAATTTACATAATTATTATTTTTTGTAATTTTCAAGTCGTTCGGGTTTGCCGCGTATACGCTCCCTGTTAACTTGTTATTACCCTACACTTACACTGTACGTACTCTGCATCTACTCTGCACTAACGCTACCCCGAACTCTGAACGAATACCCGAACTCATTATTAGTCTTCTCCACTTTTTTATGGCGCGGTCCTCTGTTCATATAATTCTTTATAAATACATCATAAAAAAAGAAGTGTCTATGGAAGTAACAAGATATTGTTAAAATGCTTCTGCGAACTTTTCGATAGCCGAAGGAACGGTAGCCGACGAAAACTTCAGAACTTTGTTTTATTTGCAAAGTACCGGTACCGGTTTCGGTTCTTTAAATTTTAAGTGTAAGGTTAGGGTTTCGGTTAAGGTTTTAGTTCGGTTTTCCGGCTCTGTTTAGAATACAGTCAAAATAATCATCAATTGAATTTTGTTAGCGATAAAACACCAATATTGGGTGTTCAATCTGTGTGTTCAATTTTCAACGATTTCGTGAATACGATTCACGATGTAGAACGATACAACACAATTGATAAATTCGTATTTTTTATTGTGCCATATGTGATATTTATAATTACTGACTCATATACAGTTCTTGTTTAAACGATGTAGGTGTAAATATTGTTGTTACGTATATTGAGGTCCCTCTGTCTGTTGATCTGTTGTGTATTAATGTACAAATAAAATATATTTTCGATAGGTACTACGGTTTTCAAGATTATTCGGTCCTGGTAAACCCACAAGTTTACCTCAAATATGGCGTAGTGTTAAGAAAAAAAGAAAAAGACGACGTCACAAAGATAGTTCTGGACAACACGACTCTGAATCAGCATCAGATGAAGAGAAACATAAAATCAAACACAGAGGCTGGGCCTTTAACTATGCTCATATGCCACCCAAAGAGCAACTTGCATCCGACGACGAAGAAAAACTATTAAAAAAGGTAGAAAGAGGCGAACCAGAAAATAAACATGAACCTAGTAAAACAGATGATACTGGTCCAAAAGTAGCTGACTGGAGATTCGGACCAGCACAAGTTTGGTATGATATGTTAGAAGTTCCAGAAACAGGAGAAGGATTTAATTATGGTTTTAAATTAAGAGAAATTAAAGAAAGAGATGAGGCAGGTGATAATGATTTCCCTGATGATTCCTTTTTAATGGTCTCACAACTACATTGGGAAGATGATGTTGTTTGGGATGGGAACGATATAAAACACAAAGTAATGCAAAAGTTGAATTGCAAAACAAATGCAGCTGGTTGGGTACCCAGTAGTGGTAATAGAACAGCTCAAGCATTCAGCCAACCTGGTAAAGGTGGTAATGTATTAGGCCCTGGAGGTCCACTACGATTACCAACTAACAATATGCCTACACCAATACAACCACCAAAACAAGCAAAAACACAATCACACTTAGTACCTAAAACACAACAAAGAAACGATGCCGACAACGATGATACATGGTACTCCATCTTCCCGGTTGAAAATGAAGAACTTGTATACGGTCAATGGGAAGATGAAGTAATTTGGGATGCGGAAAGCATGAATAAAATACCTAAACCTAAAATTTTAACACTAGATCCAAACGATGAAAACATTGTTTTGGGTATACCAGACGATATAGATCCAGTTAAGCAACATGCTGATTCAGTTGCGCCAGTTAAAGTTAAAATACCACATCCGCATGTTAAGAAATCTAAGTTACTCCTTGGCAAAGCTGGTGTAATCAACGTTCTCCAAGAAGATGCTCCTCCTCCACCTCCAAAATCTCCAGATAGAGATCCGTTTAATATCTCAAATGACATTTTCTATCAACCAAGATCTTCAGAAACGTCTTTACGATTAAAAGTTGGTGGTGGAAATCTCATACAACACTCAACTCCAGTTGTGGAATTAAGAACACCTTTTATACAAACTCACATGGGTCCAATGAGGTTAAGAAACTTCCACCGGCCACCTATGAAACGTTTTTCACATGGCTCTTTAGCCCAACCAGGTCCACATCCTGTAATGCCTTTATTAAAACATATTAAAAAGAAAGCGAAACAAAGAGAACAAGAACGTGCTGCGTCTGGTGGAGGTGATGTGTTCTTTATGCGTACTGCTGAAGATTTAACTGGTAGAGATGGTGATTTAATCCTAGTTGAATTTTGTGAAGAACATCCTCCACTTATAAATCAAGTTGGTATGTGTTCTAAAATGAAAAATTACTATAAAAGAAAAGCTGGAAAAGATACAGGACCACCTACTTATAAATATGGTGAAGTTGCATATGCACATACTTCACCATTTTTAGGTATATTACATCCAGGGCAATCCATACAAGCTGTAGAAAATAATATGTACAGAGCACCTGTTTATGAACATAAAATACCTTATTCAGATTTCTTAGTTATAAGAACAAGGCAACAATATTGTATTAGAGAAATTGATGCGATATATTGCGCTGGGCAGCTTTGTCCATTATATGAAGTACCCGGTCCAAATTCAAAAAGAGCAAATAATTTTGTAAGAGATTTTTTACAAGTATTTATCTACCGTCTTTTCTGGAAATCACGGGATAATCCTCGTAGGATAAAGATGGATGACATTAAAAAAGCTTTCCCCTCACATTCTGAAAGTAGTATACGTAAAAGATTAAAATTATGTGCTGATTTTAAGCGTACTGGAATGGATTCAAATTGGTGGGTTATTAAACCAGATTTTCGATTACCTACCGAGGAAGAAATTCGCGCTATGGTTTCACCTGAACAGTGCTGTTCTTACTTCAGTATGATAGCTGCTGAACAGAGGTTAAAAGATGCAGGTTACGGTGAGAAATTCTTGTTTACCCCCGCAGAAGATGATGACGAAGAAATGCAACTCAAAATGGATGACGAAGTTAAGGTTGCGCCTTGGAATACAACAAGAGCTTATATTCAGGCAATGAAAGGCAAGTGTTTGCTGCAACTCACAGGTCCTGCAGATCCTACAGGATGTGGTGAAGGTTTTTCATATGTAAGAGTTCCTAACAAACCAACACAAAGCAAAGAAGAACAGGAATCTCAACCTAAACGCACAGTAACCGGAACAGATGCGGATTTGAGAAGATTATCTTTGAACAACGCTAAAGCTTTACTAAGAAAATTTGGTGTACCAGAAGAAGAAATCAAAAAACTATCCAGATGGGAAGTTATTGATGTTGTAAGGACGTTATCAACAGAAAAGGCTAAAGCTGGAGAAGAAGGAATGACAAAATTTTCAAGAGGAAACCGTTTTTCAATAGCAGAACATCAAGAACGTTACAAAGAAGAATGTCAAAGAATATTTGATTTACAAAATCGTGTTTTAGCTAGTGCTGAAGTACTAAGTACAGATGAGGGAGAAAGTTCTGATGAAGATAGTTCAGACATAGAAGAAATGGGCAAAAACATTGAAAACATGTTATCTAACAAAAAAACTAGCAGTCAATTATCAATGGAAAGGGAAGAACAAGAAAGGCAGGAGCTAAGAAAAATGATCATGGAAGGTGGAGATGATCGTAAAAAAGATAAAAAGAACAAAGACGATGACGACAACACTGATTCAATGGCTGGGCATGCGCAGCAAGGTAGAGTTTTAAAGATATATCGCACATTTAGAAATCCAGAAGGGAAAGAATTTACTCGCGTAGAAATAGTAAGAAAAGCTTCAGTAATAGATGCTTACGTTAAAATTAGAACAACTAAAGATGAAACATTTATTAGACAGTTTGCTACATTAGATGAAGCACAGAAAGAAGAGATGAAACGCGAGAAGAGACGTATCCAAGAACAGTTAAGAAGAATAAAAAGAAATCAAGAAAGAGAGAGATTGGCTGGTAATCTTAATAACAGTCCTGGTTTTGGACCTTTAAGTACCTTAGAAAGAAATAGTACTAGTAGTTTATTAGGTAGTGAAACAAAGAGCAATGCTTCTCTTAGCAATCCATCAACACCTCTTCCTCCATCTCACAAAAATTCAACATCATCTCCACCGAAGAGTAGAAGAAAAACAAAATTAAAACCAGACCTAAAACTAAAATGTGGAGCTTGCGGTAATGTTGGTCACATGAGGACTAACAAAGCTTGTCCTCTTTATCAAAATTCTGGTCCTGCTCCACCTCTTAATGTTGCAATGACAGAAGAACAAGAAGAAGAAATTGAAAAACAACTAAACGCAGATGATGAAGATTTGGTTAATGTTGATGGTACTAAAGTTAAGTTATCAGGAAAATTAATAAAACATGCTGAAGAAATGAAGAGAAGAACGTTATTACTTAAAGTGCCTAAAGAAGCAATGAGTGCTAGAAGAAAAAGACGTGGTGTTACAGATTTACATTGTGATTATTTGAAGAGACAACAACGACCAGCAAATAGACGCAGAACTGACCCAGTTGTTGTTTTATCAACTATTTTGGAATCAATTTTAAATGAAATGAGAGATCTTCCAGATGTACAACCATTCTTGTTCCCTGTTAACGCTAAGGTAAGAATTAGTTTAATTTTCTTATTTTTATCCTCGTTTTTACAGTTTTAAGTCGTGTTATGTGTATTGTATCACGCACCTACCTGCGAACAACGTTAAAGTTCCACGATAAGACTACAAAATTTCTAGATTCAATGGTTTCAATTAGAAAGCGAGTTCAGCTATAATTATAATAATTATTATTATTCCATTTATCATAATAGTGATAGTACATTAGCGGTGGCATTAAAACTAGGAACGAAATATTTGTTAATAATCATCTTCTTCTAGCAGTTAACTTTTATTTATAAATGAAACTGTAATTTATTATTCTATACTTTTATTCAGTGTCATTATATAAATAACAAAATTTACTGAAATTAAACAATACATTTTTGCAAATAACAATAAATATTTATTACATAACTTTTAGGCTGGCAAATAAAATAGGAATAAAGCAAATGAAGTACAGTTAAAAAACATGACAGTTAATTTCTAAAATTTTTCAAAAAAAGGTCTTTCCAAAGATTTTCAATTCGATTTAAATCCGTTGATTGTGAAAGTTAAGTAACTGGTATATTATTTTCGGGAGAGAAACAAGCTTTGATGTGTCTTTGTCTTGTTGAAATTTGCACCCTGGTGGCATGCCGATTTATGCATATGTAAGCATAATGTTTTCCATGGAAGTAATAGTTTTTATACGTTTTTATGAATTTCAATGTTTCAGAAATGACGTCATTTATGGATTAACAAAAACTTCTTTTGCTGCTTTAAATTTTGCAAACAAAATTATTGACAAACGTTAGACCTTTACTTGAACCTTAAAAGCCCTAGAAACTGTCATTAAAAACCTGAAGTACAGTCGACCTACAGTCTTACATTCGCGAGAATATTTTTGCCCACATGCATTTGTTTTCACTGCATCCCATGATCAATCAAAATCACCCAACGCCACTGATATATATATCTTTAGTCATTGTTTCTTTAATCTAATATATCCAATAAAGTGGATCTTTATTACACGGTTTTCTAACGTAAGTTCTGCCATTAGAACCGAAAAGATTTATTTTTGTTTCGTCGTTTCTTAAGATATTTTCCCACATATTGCTAAGCAAGATGTTTTTTTTTTCGTACATGTTTTTTCTGCCACAGCTGTATTTAATTTTAAAAGACTTTACTTTATTGTTTGTAAGTTTAACTTACAAATTTCGCCATGCTGTTTATTGGGCACAAGATAATTTGTCAAGAAAATGCTTAATTTCAGATAGAAATAACCACTTTGGACACAACCAATTTTATTAACTATAAAACTAATTATTGAACTACTCTTGAAGGTAATTCTTTGCGGACTCTTATTAACTCAAATGACTACTTCGAGTATTCTCGACGGCAGTTCTCCGCGGATTCATCTGTGCTTCAAAACTCTTTATAATCTTCGCAAAAGTGTATGGTGAATTGAATTTTCTTCTTCTCTCACGCTATCATGGGTAGGAAGCCATTTCAACCCATATATATATGCATAGATTATATTCATATCTATGTCCAGGATCTTACAATGTATTTATTTGTAGCTTGTAATGGATTACTATAAAATTATACAAAGACCAATGGATCTACAAACTATTCGAGAAAATTTGAGACAAAAGAAGTATCAAAGTCGAGAAGAATTTTTAGCGGATGTAAACCAAATTGTTGAAAATTCAACTCTGTATAATGGTTGGTATCTTAGGAATTATTCTTTAAAAAGTATCTGGACACTTACATCATATAAGCTATTAGTTTTTCATAAAAATGTCAATAACGGGTTGGGCCTGCTTTAATTACATTTTTAACTATTCTGGGAACAAATTTTGACTTCATGAGATATTCTACATTTTTTTCCAGTAGGTCCCGTATCGATTTTGACCGAACTGCCCTAGCTCACCCGACGTTCCAATTTATTTCATAAATGTTCTATCTGGTTTAAATCGGGACTTTGAGCTGTTTCCATTTTTAGGGTTTTGTAGGTATGACCAAAAAACCCTTATATCGTCATTTTGTCGTCTGTCTGTCTGTCTGTCTGTCTGTCTGTCTGTCTGTCTGTCTGTTCGGTAAAAATTGTAGCCAAACGGCTAAACCTAGAGAGTTGAAATTTGGCATGCTTATACAACTCTTTGACCCGCACATAGGAAAAATACTAAAACATCTAAAAAACATATCCCCCTAAAAATATAAACAAATATGTGCTCATCGAAAAAAAAATATTTTTTTTAAATTCTGAGTAGGGTATCAAATGAAAGCCCTTGGTACGTGGATTAACGATCAAATTTTTATTTTTGCAAAATAAATTATTTTGAAGCGATTTTTGCCAAAATTGTGCAAAAAAAATTTTGTCCCACACCCTGTAGCCCAGATGGTTTAAACTAAAAATCTGAAAAAATTCTAAGTAATGTACATTGGTGTGAACCGGAGTAGTTCAACAGGAATTTTTGATCAGATTATGTTTTTGGAAAAAAAGCATTTTTTGTGTTTTTTTGCTAATAATGTTGAAAACTTATAGTTATATAACACTCTAAACAGTAACGTGTATTTTGGTGCAGTGGCTAAGATACTGGCATTCTGCCCAAGAAAATGAGTTCGAATCCTACGAGAAGAGACAATATTATTTTTTATTTTTTTTTTTTTGCATTTTTATATTGTTTAAATTATTTTTTCAAAATTCTAGTTATATTTTGGCAATTGTTACATTTAATTTTTAAAAGCGTAAATTTAATAACCAGTGGAAATTGTTGAAATTATAATTTAATTCTATATTTCAATGTACACGGAATCAAAGGGGAGGAGCTATGACTAAAAACAACCAATGGAAGCCATAGGCGCAATTTTCAAAATCTTAATGAACCTTGATATATATAAAAAAAAAAAATACTGCACATCTTTAGAAACTTAAATTATGGTAATAGACATTCGAATTAAAATTCATACAAAAATATTTTGACATAAAATTTGTTTTGGCATCCCAAATAATCATCATTCACTTACTAAATACCTGCAAAACCCTGAAATGTGTGAAAATTCACACTTCACATAAATTTTTTACTTTTATTTCCGTTAACTATAATCCATTCCAGTGGCGCACAGAGGGGGTCGTAGAGATGAGGACCTATTTTTTTGCTCATCACTTGTATTTTACAAGTGAAGACCTTTTTTTTGTCATTACTTGTATTTCAAAAGCGACGAGCTTTTTTTATAACTTTTTTTTCTATCGCCCCCCCACCCCAAATTCCTGGGTGCGCCACTGATCCATTCCCTAAGTTTCCTCATCTGAGTAAGCCATGTTAGGGTAGCGTTTTTGCTGGTAACCACGAAATATAACTAGAATTATCTAAAATGTTTAAATACTCATCGGCCTTGATTTTAATACTAATAAAACCAATTGTCGAAACAGCGGGGCGTTTTCTACATTTAAAGAGATGTCCAGATATTTTTGTAAGATGGTGTCTGAATTTTCCTGTATAGCCATAATATGATCTCCGTATTTTAGGACCAAAAAGTTCGCTTACAACCGCAGCTCAGCGGATGTTAAACCGTTGTGTTGAACGCTTGGGTGAAAAGGAAGATAGACTAATGCGATTAGAGAAAGCTATTAATCCCTTATTGGATGATAATGATCAAGTTGCATTAACCTTTATATTAGACAATGTTGTTAACACTAAACTGAAAACTATGTCGGAGTCTTGGCCTTTCCTTAAACCTGTCAATAAGAAGAATGTTAAAGATTATTATAGTGTTATAAAAAGGCCTATGGATCTTGAAACTATTTCAAAGAAAGTTGCTGGTAAGATTTTTTAATATTAATTTTGTTGAATTTTTGTTATATGTATATTTTTTAGCTCATAAATATCACAGCAGGTACGAGTTTTTGGGTGATGTGGAGCAGATTTTGAAGAACTGTGAATTGTACAATGGGAAAGAGTCACCTTTTACAGAAAAAGCCGAGTTGGTTGTTAAAGTTTGTAGAGATACATTAGCGGAAGTAAGTGTTTGTTTTATTATTGTTTCTATTTCATATATCCTTATCTAGTACTAAGTTGTTTGATTTTGAAACAGTTTCTAGTAAATCTAATTAATTTTTATATTTTTGCAAAATCACGTAGGGTTAAGCAGCGATTCTTAACCGGGGGGACCGAAATCAAAAGAAAAAATTTAATTTTTACCAGTTTTTGCTTTTAAAATTACAATAAACTTAATTATTAAACAATAAATTATTAAGAATATTTAAAATGTTACTTCAAAAATTTTCTTGGGGGGTCCAGAAAATATTTTAGACTAGTTGGGGGGTCCCGAGTATAAAAAGGTTAAGAACCGCTGGGTTAAAGGATACTTTAAAATTTCGCAAATCAATTTAAAAAATCACTAATTTATATAATTTTTTTATTTTCTTCTTATTATTCTTCAATCTAAGAATTAGGCTATCCATCCTGTTCCAGTATCCATTTTGATTTTGTTCCGTTGGATTGCTTTTTAGGGTTTTGTAGATATAACCTCGTTGACTCATATATAAATAAAAACTGAAACAGAAAAAATATATTACTCGATAAATATCTCTGTATAGCGTGTTTTTGGAAACTGTTTAAGAATTGCTAACTTCTTTATTATAAGATATACAAAGGAGGTTAAACGACCTCTTTATGTTTTTAAAGTCTATCGCATAGAAAGTGTATTTATCTTTAATACATCATTATGGCACTATGGTTCTAAACCCAGTATTAAAAAGTTATTAAGACTAAAGCAACGTCTGTTTCTCTGTCTGTCTGTCCGTTTGTGCGATTTTCATTCGAGAACTGTTGATCCGATTTTTATGCGGCCATCCCATCTGTAGGTCCGATCATCTTGTCATGTTTTAGGCTGTTTTATTAAAATCGGTTCAGTAGTTACAAAGTTATAATGATATTTTTTTGCGCGGGTAACACAAAATCCATATTTTTCGTTTATTTTTAACACATTTTTTTAAATTATCAACATCATAAGTTTCGACAGCGATAAAATTAGTATACGGTACACGATTTATACATTAATCAGAATTAAAAGAATTTTTAAAATCTATTCAGTAGTTCAAAATATATTTGTGCGCGCGAGTAACACAAAGTCAATCTTTTCGGTTTATATTTAACGCATTTTCGTGAAGTTACAGTGAGTGACAAACAGTGAGTGACAAACTTAGATATTTCATCAGTAACAAACTTTTCGCACTATTTATACACTAATCAGAATTAAAAGAATTTATAAAATCGGTTCAGTAGTTTCTAGTTATGAAAGTTTGTGCAAAATCTGTATTTTCTTATAGGTATATATTTTTTACATTTTCGTGAAATTTTTAGTGACAATTTTTTGTTTAAGAATGGTGGATGTCCTCGAATGAATCCTACGACAACCACCAACTAACTAGGGCGGGCTAATATACTTATATGTATTTTGAGATTATTATTTTTTTTTAAATTAATTAATTTAAATTATGTAGTCAATTCTTGGGATATTAGGTCAATAAGTAAAACACTTAGATATTCATATATTTGAATAGACCGGTTTCGACAATTTTATTGTCTTCTTCAGTATCAATCTTTCCCAGGTCGAATTACATTTCTAATTGTTTCAATACAAACCATAAAGGGTATAAGAATAGGGGGAGTTCCTTGAGGAACTAAATGAGCAAATATATGTTGTGTATTATTAATTCACCCAAAAATTATAAATCTTAATCATAATGGTAATGCCAGTCTTAAAGTTATTGATATATGGCTAGATCTGGTATAAATATAAGGGAATAAACCTATAAAATTATTAAATAAAATAAAAGAGAATAAAGAAATAAATATAAATGTTCTTCCCTTATGATTAAATGGTCCTAATAATGTTTTAAATTCTTTATGAAGAGTATTAATGATATTAATTCAAATAATATTAAATCGAGAAGGGATAAATCAATATGTTATAGGAATTATAATTAATCCTATAAATGTTCTTATTCAATTTAATGAAAGATTTATAATATTTGTTGAGGGATCGAAAGTAGAAAAAAGATTTGTTATCATTTTCAATTTAAAGTTTTTTTAATTAATTTAATACGTGAGAATGATTTACTATGTTTTTTTTTGCAGTATGATGATCATTTAACACAGTTAGAGAAGAAAATATCTCTTGTTCAAGAAAGAGCTTTGGAACAAGCGGAAATGGATCTTGGTCCTGATGATGAAAATTACACCATTGCAGAACCAGATTTTCGAGGGGTATGTTATCATTTAAAAATCTATACTGCGTTTATAAAATTCTTGAGTTTCTTGCAAAGATATGAAAGTTTAAGCTGATCATATTTATATTTACAAGTCTTTTCATTTTTTATATTATATTTTAATTGTTTTAATTATGTAACTATTAAAATATCATGTTCCCATGACAAAAATCGTAACTCTCAAAATTATAATTTTGGTAGCATAACGTACAGTTTTTTGAGAAACATTCTTTCTCGGAGAGATTACACGATATTTTGAAATTCAACTAACATAATTCAAAAAATTGAAATACTGAGTTACGACAATCTTCGTTGGATGGGTCGAAGTATCAATAAACATGAAAAATAATGTGGCAAAACCTTCAAAATCTTTTACAATCTATTACACATCAATAAATAGTTTATATGAGCAGACATTTAGGCGAAATATTGCCCAGTTACAATATCCTATATAGGTAAAATATATGTGGGATTCTTTATAGGGAAATAAATTTAATATCCCAGCGCCACGTCGATAGAGCATATTCTTTGTTATTCAATATATTATCTATATGTGTACACTTACTTGATAAAATGGGAAAACAGTTTCATAGATTTTTTTAAAATATGTTTATTCCCAGTGATGGCATCCTAAATTTTCAGGAAGCGGTTCTATAAAGTCGTGTGATATCTAGGAACCTATTCTGTATTTTTAAGAGTGAAAACAAATCACTTACTTCCATTTATTAAATATAAGGAAAAAATTTTAAGAGCGTATTATTAATAACCTATAAAATAAATATTACATTTGTATCACTGCAGGGCACGGCGCACGATTCAAAACTGAAGTCAGAGTAATTCATTTGTTTTTAATAATTCTAACAACCGGTTCCCTAAGGTTTCAATAATTTTAAGAAACGGTTCGCGCGAACCGTTTCGAACCGGTAGGATGCCATCACTGTTTATTCCTATATGGGGAAACTTTTTTTTTTTCGGCAAAGCTGGAACACTCGAAAGCCACATTAAACTGTTATTCGTGTATTTGTTTACATGGTGAAAATGAACACGAGTTGTATTTTTCCTGTTTTCCGAGCTTTTTTTTAATTTAAAGGTAATCTACGATTTATAAGATACATATGTAATAATATACTATTCTAAAGAAATTTCAAGGATATTTTTAGTTTTTCATTGTATTTTTAATTCTTTTTGACTGTCTGTCAATATAATAACAACTAAAATATGGTAAATATATTAGTAAAAATTAATATCTTTGCCTGAAAAAGTAGAAGGGCCTTTTAATATATCAACTGATGATTTAGGCAAATTTTGGGTGCGATAAATGCTTTTTTTCAGTCTTTTTTTGGACGTAAAAAATCACTTTCCATAATATGTAACGGGCAGACATGCATGCATGGGCTTGGATTTTTGCCCATTTTTAGTTTTTGAGTCCATAAAAACCTACGATCCACTTTCTCTCTGCCTCCAAACGTCGTTTCAATTGATATTTTTTTCGATTTAGGTAAATTATGGAATGTTTAAGAAGGATTCTTCATTATTCACGATTTACATTGCGGCACACAACAAAATTGATTGTTTTTTTTTTCCATGATACACAAAAATAAAATACAAACAACAAAAAAACACGTATTTCTCCATTGTACAAAACAAAACAATGTGACTTTCGTATCTTTCACAAATTGCCACCAGATGTCAGGGCGCTTAGGACGTTTCCCCTATCATTTTAGTCTGAGATGCGTAACAATAACAAAAAATATGCTCTAATGAAGTTACAAAATTGACCGCTGTGGCGCTGGGATCTTAAATTTGTTTCCCTATTGAAATAGAGTAAACATTTTGATTAAACCAGTTTATTTTTTAATTATGTTGTTAAGGTTGTTATCAATAATTGTAAGTGAAAGCAAAGTTAAATTAAATAAATCACGCCAATAACGTTCATCAATGCTGGATCGCGTTCGGTAGGATCGTTCAGCCCTAGGTATATAAGTCTATAATATATAACGGAACTTATCTTTATATCAAGTTATAAATTATCTTGCTTAAGTTGTTAGAGGAAAATAATACGTTTTATATTTCAGAGTCGAGCTAGTTCACCAGAAACATCATTTGGTAAATTCCATTCTGATGACTATGACTTTGTTGATGTTGAAGGTGAGGTTGCACATATTGATCCAAATGCAGGAGAAGAGAAGAAGACTGGACGTGGTAAGAAGAAACTTGGTGCTACTCTTGAAGAAGGTAAAGACAATTACTTGATATCTAATTTTTACAACACCAAATTTCAGTCAGGATTATTAAAAATGTCTCAAAAAGTAAAACAATACAGCATAAAAATAAACGTTAAGTTGATACGCCTGAAAAAGTATATAAACTTCAAACAAAATCTGACTGGAGGTTATTTAAGAAGTTGTGTTGGAAGTCGGATTTCATTGAAAGTTTAAAGGAAGAATTGTGTTTCTCATTATACTTTTTACGTTAATACTACGCAAAAAATACGTAGTGCTAAAGAGAAAACTGTAATGTAGAATAGACTAAATAAAAGTCTAAGGATCTAGTTTCAAAAGTTGGTTAGGATTTCGGATAACTTTGAAAGTTTGAAGGAAGTATTGTATTTCCCATTATACTTTTTACGTCAATACTACGCAAAAAAACATGTTTAGGAGAAAATTATAATGTAGAACAGACTTCAGATGATAATAAGAAGCTGTAAGGGGCTCAATTACCACCAATATCAGAATAAAATATAAAATACCTTAAAATAACGTGTATGACTTCACACATAAAACAATGAACTCAATAGACCATATTAGTAACTACGTCACAAAATGGGACTCAGTGCTGCCGTCTCGCGGTTGGATTCCTTTTATTTGAATTTAACATGTTGTTTTTTTTGTTAAATTGAATTTTGGAAATATAAATTAAGTTTTCAAAGTAAGAGAATGCTTCACATCAAAACTACAAGTCAATATTTATTTATTAAAATTCTTATTTTATACATTATAATTTAATATGTCATTATTTATGCAGAACAATATTAATTTGAAGGTTAGTTTTGAAAATTTTACGTTAATAATCGTTATTATGGCAAGTAACATAGCAATAAGTGTGTATCCATATCTAAATGGTTTGAAGGGACAATATGTTGTTTTTATTTTATCCATTATTGTTTTTCATTTTCATCTGTCAAAAAACGAAAAAATTTGCAATTAGGAATGTAGCTGTAATGGTTACAATTTGGAGCAAAACAATACACCATTATGTATTCTAAAACAAAATATTAATAATTACTTGGTGTTAATTAAATAGATACTAAAGATATTTCGATTTTCGTACTATTTAAAAACGTAACTTATAAATATATCTTCGAATCCTTATTTATATATTTATAAAATCATTATTCTATAATATAAAGTATCTGGACTGTTATATCAGTATATATTTATGAAAAATACATATATTTTACTCCAAAATTGAAGATATTCATAAAATTAAGGTAACAAAAGTAATGTCACATGTATTTTAAACCTGTCAAAACCTTCCAAAGGACTCAGCTCTCAGATGGCAGCACATGTATGTGACGACACACTAATATGGTATATTTTCTTAAAAATTATATAGCGCTACATCCAACATGCATATGCAGTATACAATTATGGACATTTTTTTATGTCTTATGTCACATAGTTATGTAATCAGTTAACGATTACATAACTACATAATTACATAACCAAAAGAGACTGTATTGTTTTATTTTTATTGTTAAAGTTTTTCGTTCGTTTCCCTTGATGTATATACAAAAAGCATGTACTTTTTTTTTGTTTTTTATTGTTCTAATAAATGTATTTTTTGTAGATTTGCAATTTTCAAGTGAAGAAGAGTTTGATGAGGTACCTCTTAGTGATGGTGATGTTGACGAAAATAAAATGAGTATCTTGGTGTCAGCTGAAATTCCTCCAGAAGCCGAGAATGTAGCTGACGATGACAGTCAACAAGCTGCAGAAGCAATGATGCAACTTGGAAACATTAGCTTCTACCAACAAACTGAACAGAACGAAACACTTATTTATAAAGGTAAGTCCCTCAACAAATATAGTAACTATTTTTAAAGTAACAGTGTTTCTTTTGAGCATTAAAAGTCAGATTGAGTTTTGACCTTTCTTCTCTTAATGCAGCAATTCCCAAAATGTGCGCCGCGAAAATATTCCAATATTCCTCCAACTGCATTAGTTAGACCAATGTCTTAACTTGGGGCAAAAAAATTGTGATACATTAAGGGCCGGGAACTGAAAAGGTTTGGAAACCACTGTTTTAACGCATTAAGGGCGGATGGACGGAGAGCCCTCGGGTTCTTGACTGCACAACAGAAGAATCGAATACAAAGGGACAGACAGTTTAGATTTAAAATTTTGATACTGATTTTATTATACGTTTTTCAATCTTTGATTCCGAACATTATATATACAGAGTGTTTGTTTGAAACGGGGCACCCCGAAAATCTCCTTTATTTGTAAAGATACAAAAAATCTTCAGAACAAAAGTTAAACTAGACAAAAAGGCCCATCTAAAGGTTACTATAAGAATTCTGAGGCACTTCCGGTTTCACCGGAAATGATGTCAACTTTTGATCTAGCATAGGGAATCGATAATTTTATATTTTTTCCTAAAAGTACATTAAATTAGCTTTACAATGGCACCAAAAAATCATATTTTTATGTTAGCCATTTCAAAATGGCGACCATTTATTTACAAAATAATAATCAACATAAGTTTTACAAAGTTGAACGTAGCAAGCTTTGAAAACAATAAAAAAAAGAAACAAAATATCTCTAAAATAAACTATTTGACTATTTAGAAAAAAAAAAAAACTATTACTTTTTACAATTTATTACAAAAAAAAAGAAAAAATACAAATGTTCGATCAAACCACCATTATTGTCCACACATTTTCTCATTCTTAATAAAAGAGATATATTGTTTCTTTTTTTTATTGTTTTCAAAGCTTGCTGTTCAACTTTGTAAAACTTATGTTGATTATTATTTTGTAAATAAATGGTCGCCATTTTGAAATGGTTAACATAAAAATATGATTTTTTGGTGTCATTGTAAAGCTAATTTAATGTACTTTTAGGAAAAAAATATAAAATTATCGATTCCCTATGCTAGATCAAAAGTTGACATCATTTCCGGTGAAACCGGAAGTGCCTCAGAATTCTTATACTAACCTTTAGATGGGCCTTTTTGTCTAGTTTAACTTTTGTTCTGAAGTTTTTTTGTATCTTTACAAATAAAAGAGATTTTCGGGGTGCCCCGTTTCAAACAAACACCTTGTATATATATAGTGGCTTAACATCCCTTATGGGATTTCGCCGCTCATTGAGCTTTCTAAACCTAATTTCTTGGGGTGGATTAGTCCCCTTTTTATCTTTTTAGGTAGTTCCTATTTCCTTTGATAACTTTCTCCAACTATTTCTTGCTTTCACTTTACATTAATTTATTCCGGCCCTTTTTACCTAAAAAATGGTAGTACTTTTCCCGCCGTTCCCCCACCTTTTTCCACCATACTCCATATGCCCGGTCTTAAAACTCCGGACACATAGAGCGTACTCTAAATACACCATCGACCGCAAAACGAATATAATTGGAAGCACTCCGAGCGTCATATTGAACAAGTTTGAGTGTGCTACAGAACGTGCTCAGAACAGTCGGAGCGTCAAATCGAATGTACCCTTTATGATCTGCATGATCTCAAGTTTGCCACCCAATCTCCGGATGATATAGATATACACGCCTTTAGATCCATATTTCAAAAGTTTGATCTTTCGTAACGGTATTTTTTTATATGTTCTAGTCTTCTGCGCCGTATAGGAGAGGGGAGAATACCTAACACTTTAATAAGCGTCATTTCAGATCTACTCTAAGATCTCGATAGCATAATAATCTCATTTTATGTTCAGAAAATGTATAATTTATTTTTATTTTTTATTTGCAGAAGAAAGTATGGATGTTGATCCAAATTATGATCCCTCTGACTTCTTAATGGCTGGTTTACCAAAAATGAAGCAAGAGATTTTAGATATTAAGCCAGAGAAAATACACGACGATTTAGCCGTAAGTGAAAGTGAAGAAGAATGTCCACCGATCCAACAATCTTCGCATCATCTAATAAACGAAGAAGATGATGGCGGAGATTTATGGTTTTAATAACTATATTTAGAAATAGTTTATACAATTATTGAATGTTTTCCTTATTTAAGATAAATGTGTAATATACAAAATAATCATGAAATGTAAAAAGATTTTATCATCATGGAAAATATTAATTATTATGAATAATAAAAAGTTTTTATTTACAGTTTATTTATTTTTATTTATTTACTAATTTCATGGATTTTTCCCGCAGCTGAGTTTAGCTAAGCTGAAAGATGATCGATTGATTTAAATTGTTTTGATCGTTAAATCCGGATGTGATGGTAAGTCGACAGTAACATGTTAGGTTTGAGAGTACTAATTGTAATTTTGATTGTCGTGCCTATTCAAAAATGAGAGTGTTATAATTTTGAAACTATAAGGAATTTCAGAATACTACGAAGAACATTTTTTAGAAAATAATTTGTAGTTATAGTAGGGTGATCATTTTGTTAAGAAGGCAATGCGGGACGGAGTAAAAAAAAGGTCCTCACCTCCCAAATCCAAGTGAAGGGCAAAAAAAATTAAAACACTTGGAAAGAATTAGGGAAGGTCTAATTCCAAAAATAAATACATCTATAAAGAAGAAGGACATGTAGGAAACTAACAGATCTAAAGTGCAATATTGTTTGAAAAATTGCAGTTTACTTTATTGGATTTTTTAAATTGTACTATTTCAATGTCGGGCACCACGCTGCGAGGGGCATCAAAACAAACACTCGGACTACTTTTTTTTATTCGCCAGACTTTTTTTTACTACTGTTTTCCTTTTTTTTTTTCTGCTTATCAGACGATTTTTGGAATACCGTTTACCTTCTTTTTTGTTCGTCGGGTGGTTTTTGGAAGATTATTTTGATTTTTTTTTTTTTTTTTCTTACCCCTGGCGCCGAAAGAGTTAGCGCTGGCTCTGTTGATACCATCACCATCACGTTATATTCAGCATATTATTTTTACTATATTTTGACTACATTTTGCCTCAATATCAGAAGAAAAAAACAAGAAATCCAAATGAAAGTGATGAGCAATAAAATAAAATTCGAATCAAGGTATTGAGAAAGAAAAGGAAAATGGATCGAAGTGTTAAGCAAAAAAAAAGTAGACGAATTAGTAGAAAACGGAAATTTAAAAAACTGTGGGAGCGAGTTCCGGCGAACAATTTCAACCCATCTTTTACAGGGCCTCCATCAATTACAGGGCCTCCATTTAAATTCTAAGAAATGCAAAATGATATCATTCAGCCGAAAAAGGGACATATTAATTCATCCATATAATTTGAATAGAATATTAGTGGAAAGAGTGGAGATTATGAGAGATCTGGGTGTTTATTTTGACTCAAAACTAAGTTTTAAATGTCATATTGAACATATTGTTGCGCAAGCTTCGAAGAATCTTGGTTTTGTTTTACGGACGGGATATGAATTTAAAAATACTGTAACTTACATAACTCTGTTTAATGCATTTGTTAGACCAAAGTTAGAGTACGCTTCAGTGATATGGTCGCCATTTCAAAAAAAATACATACACTGTATTGAAAAAACTCAAACAAAGTTTTGAAGATTATTAGAATTTAGAATGACGAATACTTATCCTAAATATGTATCTTGTGGGGTTTTACAAAATAAGTATGAAGTTACGTCACTTGAAAAACGTCGTAATCTGCATAGCCTACTTTTATTACATAAAATTTTTGACAATACAGTATCTTGTCCGGACATTTTGGCTGAGTTTGGCATTAAAGTTCCAACAAATGGTTTGAGATGTAGGAACTACTTGTTTAATGTAACCAAGTTCTCTACAAACTACAGTAAAATGAGTCCCATCTCTAGAATGTCCCAACTATATAACTCTCTTCTGATCAGTGACACAGACATCGACATTTTTAACATAAGTTATGCTGGTTTTAGAAGCGCTGGAACTGAAATATTGTCTTAAATTTTAAATTTTGTTCATTATCCTTTAAATTTTGTTAATTATCCTTGAGTTTTTTATATTTTTTTATTTTTATTTTATTTTTTGTTTGTATAATGAAATATTCTATAACACATTATATTATTGCTGTTATTAGTTAGAGTTAAGATAGCATTATAATTAATACAATAAAATGTACAACTCAACTTATATATGTACATGTATAAAGGCACATTTTGGACTTCGGTCTGTTGTGCTGTTATTTCTAATAAATTAAATAAATTAAATTAAATCTTGTGCGGGTCTTGTTATATGCATTCCAAATTTCTACTCTCTGGTCTAGCCGTTTGGGCACAATTTTCTATACGTACAAAATACCAAATAGACACATAGGTGAGGTATATTTTGAAAACGTTCTCAGTTAGTTAAGTAAAATTTATGGCGCACAGCAACAGTGGCTATTTGCGCCTAGAAAAGCCTGTCTAAATGACTATATATTTGAGTATATATTAAAAGAATAAACAAAACAAATAAATAATTAAAATTGTATATATATATAATCATTTAAAAAAAATCAGCTGTGGCCACCACAGGACCGACCGCCATCACAAAGTATTTGTATAAAATACATTCTAGCAGCAGAGTAGAAATAACTTGACCCAATATTTTCTAACATATTATTTATATGACCATGGAAACGTTACATATAAGCAGAGCCGCAATAGGGGGGGGGCGGAAGGGGCTACGGCCCTGGGCGCACTAAGGAGAAGGGCGCTGACTGGCTTGACTAAGGGGCGCCATTGCGAAAGCAAGGACCGAGGACCTTTTTTTTGCTCGTCATTTGGATTTTGAGAGGTGAGGACCTTTTTTTTTTGCTCGTCACTTGGATTTTGGGAGGTGAAGCCTTTTTTTTGCTAGTCACTTGGATTTTGTGAGGTGAGAACCTTTTTTTTCTCATAACTTAGATTTTGAGAGGTGAGGACCCTTTTTTTTGCTCATCACTTGAATTTTGAGAGATGAGAACCTTTTATTTGCCAAGGGCGCCAAAACACGGCTCTGCCCCTATTGCAAGTTTTCCTTACTGCGGCTCTGCATATAAGTATAAAAAAATAGATAATAGAAAAAATTTCGATTTTTTTTTCGTTTTATAAAAAAATAACAAATAAAAGTTGTTAGATATCAGGGCTTCGAACCGGAACTGAACCGAAAACCGTAAAAAACCGTTATTTTTGTTGGAACGAAAACCGGAACTGAACCGAAAAAAAATATCGGTTTATTTCGGTTCAGATAATGGTTATGTGAGCGAATATAAATTACATTTTATTTAAGATTACTTTTTAAACTGATGAGCAGAAAAAAATCGTAATTTTTCTGACAAGTAAAAAAGAAATTGCGATTCTATTATTTCAGGGGAGGGGGGAACGCCCAGACCCCCCCCCTGGCAGCGGCCTTGGTATGATTATTACAAAATAAAGAATAAAATGTTCTTCTAAATTATAGTAGAAAATAAATTTCTAATACAAATAAAAGCATTTAAAAATTTATCACTTGGAACTAAACCGAAAACCTAAAAAAAAGTAATTTTTGCCAGAACGAAAACCGGAACCAAACTGATATATTTTTTTTTAATTGAACCGGAAAGAAAACCGAAACGAAAAAAATAACGGTTCGAAGCCCTGTAATAAATTTTTAAAAACATTTTTAAATTTTTATATTTATAAATGCTGTGCACTGTCGGGGTCCATTTATTGTTAAAATACAGAACTACGCAAAAGCAATTTATTTCCGCGTAAACGTTTAGAATAGCCTATAATGCTAATACTGGTTAACAAAATTATTCCTAATTTTAAAAATAAAAAATTATTTTTAATTTTTTTATATTTAATTTGCTGTGCCCTGTCGTGGACCATTTATTGTTTACGCAATTCGCGAAACTCATTCGCCTTACTCATTAGCGAAACTAATTAAGAGGATCAATTTCTTTACTTAATCCTTTATTGGTTAATTTTGGTCGACACTAGGTCACTAATCTTTCCAAATATTTCTCGTTCACAATCGTTAATGTAAAACAAGTAACAGAAACGTTCGAGGTAACAACACATTAAGTATTTTGTATAAAATACCCTTAAATTAATAACTACCTTAAGCGCTAGTAGCCATAAATGCTGTGTGTACACATTTTTACCAGTTTTATAAAAAGTAAATTTGAAAAAGTGCAATAGTGATGAAAGAAGTTGAGTGTCTATTGAAGGGTTAAGAAGGGACGTCCTATACTGACTCGACATCCCTTAGAAGCTAATAGCCAAAGATGCAGCACACCATTTTCTCAAAATTCAAAAAATTCTGTGGATTTTAAATTTTTTGTAAGTATTGTACAGGTAAATTTTATGTTTTTTCGATTGAATATTTTTAATAGCTCGAAGTATGTATGTTTCTTGGGCGCTAATAGCCGAAAATGCTACACACCATTTTCTTAAATTTGCAAAAATTCTGTGTATTTTCAATTTTTTGTAAGTATTGTGAATTTTTGGAATGTTTTTACGTCTCAATATTTTTAACAGCTCTAAGTAAGTTTGTATGTTCTTTGGGCGCTAATAGCCTAAACTGTTGTACACCATTATTTCAAATTTCAAAAAATTCTGTGGATTTTAGGTTTTTTGTAAATATTGTACAGGAAAATGGTTTTGAAAATGTTTCTTCGATTCAATATTTTTAATAGCTTTAAGTTTTATGTTCTTTGGGTGCTAATAGCCAAAGATGCTGCACACTATTTTTACAAATTTCAAAAAATTATATTGATTTTAATTTTTTTATTGTGTATTTAAGTATTGTGGAAGTAAATTTTTGGAATGTTTTTACGTTTCAATATTTTTAACAGCTGTAAGTATGTATATGTTCTTTTGGCGCTAATAGCCTAAAGTGCTGTACACCATTTTTTTAAATTTCAAAAATTCTGTGAATTTTAAATGTTTTGTAAGTATTGTGAAGGTAAATTTTTGATAGATAATGATTTTTCCATTCAATATTTTTAATAGCTCTAAGTAAGTTTGTATGTTCTTTGCGAGCTACTAGCCAAAGATGCAGCATACCATTTTTTCAAATTTTTAAAAAATCTGGATTTTAAAGATTGTTCTACACCATTTTTCCAGTTACAGAAAAATTAATGCGATCTTTTTACGCCAAGATTTGTTAGTATATAATAAGTGATTTTTTTTTGCATATTTTTTTGTCAAGAAATTTCTCAAAAAAAAGGATTTTTTGATATTTTTTTTTAATCTGTACCTCAGATTTTATTATATACTTGATTCAAAATTTTTAAAAAATGTTTTTCGAAAATATTTCTATATTTTTTTGGAATATTTTTGAATCAATATTTTTAACACAATAGTGAATCTATACGTCTTTTGGGCGATAATAGCCTAAGCTGCTGTACACTATTTTTACCAGTTACTGAAAAATATGTGATTTTTTTACGCCAGGTTTTGCAAGTATATTATTAAGTGATTTTATTTGGCACATTTTTTGTCAAGAAATTTCTCAAAAAAAATAGATTTTTTGATATTTTATTGAATTTGTACCTCAGATTTTATTTTGTTTTTTTTATTTTTATGGCCATTACTGCTTTGGCAATTAGCCAGGACAATGATTTTTGGAAAAATTCCATGCCTGAACGGGATTCGAACCCGAGACCTTAGCAACGCAGAGCATATGTGTTGCCACTACGCTACGCCGGTCGGCTTTTTTGTAATTGACAACGTAACTTAATTAAAATTTAAAATAATTTTTCAATAATATATATTTCTATTTTTTTGGAATATTTTTCAATTAACTATTTTTAATACAATTAACTAAATCTATACGTCATTCTGGCGCTAATAGCCTAAATTGCTGTATAAGTTGCTTAGTATGACATGCTCCCTAAGAACCTAAAAAGAGAGATCTATGGATGCTGGGCAACACCTTAAAAAACACAAAATATCCACGATTGTATATTGCCAGGGTTGGGGATGCAAATGTGTGTATTCAGCTCCATTGATCCTTAGCATAAAGTGTTCCCTAGGAACCTATAATGAAGGATCTGTGGGTTCTTATCAACACCTTAAAAAACACAAAATTTTCACGATTACATATTTCCAGGGTTGGGGATGCAATCGCGTGTATTCTGCTCCATTGATCCTTAGTATAAAGTGCTGCCTAGGAACCTAAAATGAGGGATCTGTGGATGCTTGGCCACCCGATTGCATATTGCCAGTGTTGGGGTTGCAATCGCGTGTATTCAGTTCCATTGATCTTTAGTATAAAGCAGGGCTTCGAACCGGAACTGAACCGAAAACCGAAAAAAACCGTTATTTTTGTCGGAACGAAAACCGGAACCGAACCGATATATAATTTTTTAATTGAACCGGAACGAAAACCGAAACGAAAAACATAACGGTTCGAAGCCCTGTTAGATATTGCTTTTATAGCAACTTTTATTAAATATTTTTTTTCGAAATATTTTTCTGTTATGAAATTGTCAACTGACAATAACTGAAGCGCCTCTAGTGAGATTTTGAGAAACTGACGGTTGTAGGATAGTCGAGTTTGTTTACTGTTGTTTTCATAGCAAGTTTTTAAAAAAATGTCTATAAAATTGCAAGAAAAAATTAAATGCAACGTGAATTGTTGTGTTTATCTTTGCAATGCAAAAGTAGGTCGTGATAGAGACCTAAGTTTTCATCGTGTTCCGAAACGTGGCAAAAAAAAACGTGTTTCTGAATTTACGTGGTGGTGCACGTGTAGTTATGGATAGAACACAAACATGGGAATATGTTCTTAGAAGTGGAAAGACAGTTAAAGACCATTTTAGAGTGTGTTCCCGTGTGTTTCAATAAATATCACATGAAGATACCATTGAACCTGTCAAAAATATCCTACCAAAGTCAGCCATGATGTAAAATGCAGTAGCGCTTCTATCGGTAGTGTCAGATGTCAATATTCGCAAAAATCTTAAAATCGACACGAGTAAACTCACATTTCTGTAAAAAAAAAATGAACTCTGTAAAAAAAATGCACCGACAACCACAAAAAAATTGGAACTAAGTCTGTTCAAAAAACTGAAGAGCCGCAGGGTGGTGGTAAGAGGCTGTAAAAGGAGCAATTACCATAAGATATCACAGATCAAAATAAATATCACATTAAAACAAGGTGCAAAACTTCATATACAAAACATTAAGGTCGATTCCCTCAGGAAGAGTATCAGCCTGTCCATGAGTACCCTGTCGACACCTAAAGCACCTGACAGGTCATAGCATAAGCCTAACCTTGACGTCCTCGGACTGTACCCACTGAGTTTTAATGTGTAACACAGACAAATCTGTGTTTCTTTTCCTCACGTTACTATGAATATAAAAAGTCAAAATTGTCAAAATAAACAGTTTTCAGGTAATTAGTTAGTATAATTTAATATTTGGAACCATAAATTATCAGTTATTGATCATTACATTAAAAAGGTTTAAAACCGTTAATAAACTACTTTATGTTATTCTGAAGTTATATGGCACCTGTCAAAAGAAGCATGCGACTGTTAAAGAAAAATAAAATTGGATATCTTTTAAAACATATTGAGATGAACATTCCTAAGAATGAAAATGTAAGTTTTAAAATATAACTGACTGTGGATACTCAAAATAGTAGAGCTATTTTATTAAAAATTTATATAATTACTAAAATCAGGCTTTTATCATAAATAAAACAATATAATACAAAGTCTGTCCCAAACGGTTAGGCGGAACTAGATTTTGCAATCTAGCTTTTGCTTAAATCGTGCTTTTCGGCCGTTTTGTTTAAGCTTTGTAAATCATACTTACAATAAACATTTTTTGGTTAAGGTTAATATCATTTTAAAATGTCATTTTCTTTATATTTTGATTTTTTGTGTCATTCTTAATACAAATTTCCCATTTTTTTTTTTTTTTTTGTAATTAAAATATGTAAACAAATTAATTCAATTTTGACATATGTCATTCGTTTCCATGGTTTCATTGTTGGAATTTTAAATTTTGACATTCCAACGTGAAAAATGAAATAACCCAGCAAACATTTTTATACGGGCCAGTACTGGTAAAGCACATACTCCCCGGCATTGAAAGTAATGGGCCAGTACCCCGGTGTCCCCGTGGCCGTTACTGGCCCATTGATGTATCAGTTGCTGGCCCAGCAACGGTAAAGTGCAAAATAATCGCATTAGTTGCAAGATTTATTTCTGATGGTTTTAAGTAAAAAGTATGAGTGAAGAAGAGTGCTTATAAAATGCTGGTAAAGTACTTCGTATAGGCGGAATGCGAAATACAAATGTGAAGTACATTATTAATACTGGCGTTGCATTTACTTTTGGTGCCAGTAATTTACCAGCATAAAAGCAGTTTGCCAGCATTCGGCCGTTAGTTGAATGTTTGCTGGGAACCCAAGCAAGGTCCCTTCTCGTGACAACCTAAAAGAACGAAATTTCCATTTAGTTCCGCCTAACCGTTTGGAACAGACTGTATATGTAATATTTTCAAATATTAATAGACCTGTACAGTGATTATTATTTTATTTATTTTTTTTAAAGAATATTAATTAGTTTTTATACACATTGCATATTTAATTTTGTAAATTTCGTCATGTTTTTGGCAAAAAATAATCATAAATATAGGGTGAACATCCGTCCCGGTTTTAGGTCAGTTGTCCCGGTGTCCCGAAAAATGTTTTTGGGACGGTCGATTGTCCCGGTTTTTACATAATTCTGCATTTGTAAGAAAATAAATATTACAACTAGTTAATCTGAGAGGTGAGGTCCTTTTTTTTGCTCTTCATTTGGATTTGGGAGGTGAGGACCTTTTTTTTTTGCTCTTCACTTGGATCTGGGAGGTGAGGACCTTCTTGTTTTTCCCTGTGTCCCGGTTTCCCTTCACTGAAATCTGGTCACCCTATAAATACTTTAAAGTTTTTAATTTTTGGGGTTTTTTCGCCATAATTGACCAAATATTTATCCAGTCAAAAAAAAAATGCATTTATATAAAAAAATAATATTTTTTTATTCTTAATAATATTTCTGTTACAAAAAATAAAAATTTAAATTGCTCCCTTATTATTGACTTAACAGCAAAATTTATATAACAAATATTGTTAAGAATAAGAAGACAATTTTTTTATCTAAATGCATTTTTTTGATTGGATAAATATTTGGAGAGTTATCGCGGAAAAACCCCAAAAATTCAAAATTTAAATTACTCCTTTATTATTGACTTAACAGCAAAAACTTATATTACTAATATTGTTAAGAATAAGAAGACAAATCTGTTATCTAAATGCATTTATTTGACTAGATAAATATTTGGAGAGTTATGGCGGAAAAACCCCAAAAATTAAAAATTAACAAAATTAATGTCTCTTTTATTATAGAACTTTTACGTAGGTGTTTTAAGGGGTTTCGCCTTCTTTTGACCTGTAGTATCACCCATTAAAAAAGAAATAAAGAAGACCGTAAACACCCCGTATAGATGAGGCATGTAGCGCTGGGTACTTTTTCCACCCATGAGCATTTCTTTTGAAATTGTAATCAGTCAATGATTATTTTGAAAAACGAAAGCGGGCCAAAAGGCCGCATGCGTACCCAGGGCCGCCTAGAGGACTTCTGGGGCCTCGGGGAGAAACTTTCTTTGCGGGCCCCAGGGTCCTCACTTCCATACAAGTAATGAACAAAAAGAAAAGGTCCTCATTTCCAAAATACAAGTGATGAGCAAAGAAAAAAAGGTCCTCACTTCCAAAATACAAGTAATGAGCAAAAAAAAGGATCCTCACTTCCTACGACTCTGCCCATGACCCCGGGCCCCAAAAACCCCGGAGCCCCGGGAATTTTCGGGCCTTGTCGGGCTTGTGCGGACCGCATCCATCTTTTCTATTTAAATAAATTTTAAAGACAAAATAAGTCACTATGGGTTTCAGGAATAATTTAATTCTTCTTTTAATTATCTTAATACAATATTATCGTTTTTCCATTCTTGTACATTACAACTGCAAGCGTCGCCCGAGATACGCTTTTGTCCTCCCTCTAAAACAGCCGTTCACTTGCGTGGCACCCGTTTGCCCTCCGCCAGGACCTCAGGACGTCTTATGGCGCGTCTACATCGAGGCAACCTGGTAGCATGCGACATGTCGAACGGTCGCATGCTACCAATGTGCAGCGGTCTGATGGGAGCCGTGCGACATGTTGCTCGTTTCCGTTGCTTGGCGGTAAACATCAAAGAGTTTTCGTGCGACACGCTACCAGTTCTGAAAGCCACATGTTCGCCATTTTGATATTTGATAGATGTTATTATAGAAGTATTTGTTTTTTAAATTAACTAGTGTTGTAAACGTTGCTGTATCAAAAATTATTTAGCAACTTAAATTTATTTAAGATAAGTGAGTAAATATAAGTTTGGATAAGATAGAGTATGAGAAATATTGATAAAAATAATTAAGTAAGGTTATGTTTTTGTTATGGAATTAAAATTTGTTACAAAATAGTATAAATTAGCTTGATATTATTTATAGTTATAAAATGTAATAATATTTTTGCGATCCGCCATATTTATTCAGTAAACTGACAGATCTCGCAACAATAAACAGTAGCACGCTCCCAGTGTTGGTGTAGACACTAGCTTGTCAATGCGACATGGTCTGACGGTCTCGTCAGACTTGTCGTATGCTACCAATGTGCATCGGTCTGATGGGAGCCGTGCGACTTGTTGCTCGTTCTCGTTACTTGGCGGTAAACATCAAAGAGTTTTCGTGCGACATGCTACCAGTTCTGAAAGCCGCCACATGTTCGCCATTTTGATATTTGATAGTTGTTATTATAGAAGTATTTGTTTTTTTAAATTAACTAGTGTTATAAGCGTTGCTGTATCAACAAAAATTATTTAACAACTTAAATTTATTTAAGGTAAGTGATAAATATAAGTTTTGATAAAATAGAGTATGAGAAATAATGATAAACATAATTAAGTAAGGTTATGTTTTTGTTATGGAATTAAAAGTTGTTATAAAATAGTATAAATTAGCTTGATATTATTTATAGTTATAAAATAATATATCATCGATCCGCCATATATATTCAGTAAAGTGACATATCTCGCAACAACAAACAGTAACACGCTCCCAGTGTTGGAGTAGACACTAGCTTATCAATGCGACATGGTCTGACGGTCTCGTCAGACTTGTCGTATGCTACCATGTTGCCTCAATGTAGACGTACCATAATGGCGCGTCTACATTTAGCGTGCTACTGTTTATTGTTGCGAGATCTGTCAGTTTACTGAATAAATATGGCGGATCGCAAAAATATTATTACATTTTATAACTATAAATAATATCAAGCTAATCTATACTATTTTATAACAAATTTTAATTCCATAACAAAAACATAACCTTACTTAATTATTTTTATCAATATTTCTCATACTCTATTTTATCAAAACTTTTATTTACTCACTTATCTTAAATAAATTTAAGTTGCTAAATAATTTTTGTTGATACAGCAACGCTTACAATACTAGTTAATTTAAAAAGAAATACTTCTATAATATCAACTATCAAATATCAAAATGGCGAACATGTGGCTTTCAGAACTGGTAGCGTGTCGCACGAAAACTCTTTGATGTTTACCGCCAAGCAACGGAAACGAGCAACATGTCGCACGGCTCCCATCAGACCGCTGCACATTGGTAGCATGCGACCGTTCGGCATGTCGCATGCTACCAGGTTGCCTCGATGTAGACGCGCCATTAGGATGACAGAGTCTTAAGAACAGAATCCCGTCGCAAGTCGAGAACTACCTGTATATTTAACTTATTTATACGTTTCATGCAAAAAAACTACTATGCAACTAAGAATAAACCAACCACTACTGCAAAAATGTTTACCATATCAAATAAATCAGAGTCGGAAAATATTTCTTCAAGTAAGTCTTAAAAAGGAGTTAATGTAATGTATAACAAAATGTGTTTTTATTTATTAGGAAAATTTGGCAAATGTTCAAAATGTCTAAAATGTCCTTACTGTAAGAATACGGTTTACACAATAGTGGAATCTAATTATAAAACTTGGCAGAAAAATGCAGCTGCTATCTTGTAAGTAAAATACTAAAACTACAAATATTATTAGTAATATTTTTTTACCAGCCATTGGAGAGTAGCCCTAATCATTGGGCTACCCCCTAATGGTTACACCTATGTGAAAGAGTGTATCATTGATTTATTTTCAGATTTGTAACGACTTATGTGTTTTTTTGGATTCCTTTAGTAATGACAAAATATAAAGAAGTTATTCATACATGTCCATGTTGTAAATATACTTTAGGCGTAAATGGTGTACTTCCGGATACAGTTCTTCCTGAAACTAGATACAAGTTATAATTACAAATAAAATGTTTACTACGGAACATAATTTTTTATTCTCTACTAAATCCTTTAGCCATAGTTACTGTTAAGTGTCGGGCTATATTGGATATTAAATTTCTGTTAAAGCTGGTGATTTTTCCATAACTCTTTCCATTTATTTCTGTCCATTAAGGCTTTAGCGTTACTCCAATCTATTTCTATTTTTTCAAGCACTTTCTTCAGTTCTTCGCTCTATGTTTTTCTTAGTGTTCCTCTGCGATTTCACCTGGATGTTCTTGCTTCCCTATCATTATTTATCTTATTTGCGGTAACCAGACAACTGGGGCCGTAAGACAATTCGCGCCGTTCACAATTGGGGCTTTTCACAACTGGGGCCATTAACAACTGGGGCGATGGACAATTCGCGCCGTTCACAATTGGGGCTTTTCACAACTGGGGCCATTAACAACTGGGGCGATGGACAATTCGGGCCGTTCCCAATCGGGGCTTTTGACAACTGGGGCCATAACTATAAGAGCTAGAATCTTCTTTTCTTTAAAATAAAAAATAATTATTTATAATAATTATTATAAAATAAGTTGGCATAAATTAAACTGCGTGTTCTTTTGAAACAAATTTTTTTTAATGGTTTGATTAAGTACATTTTGGTGAGAATTAGAATAAATAATAAAATTGTATTTTAAGGGTTGGCTTAAGTAAATTTTCGTGTTCATTTGATTAAAAAGAAATTGTATTTTAAGGGTTAGATTAAGTAAAATTTAGTGTTCTTTTAACTATATGAATAAAAAATGTATTTTAAGGGTTGGCTTAAGTAAATTTAAGTTTTGAATAAATAAATAAAAAATGTATTTAATTTTAGAAGTAAATATTTTGTAACTAAATTTAATTAATATGAGTCAACTACGAGAAAATCAGTTATTTTTTGTTTGACTATTTGATTTTCCTAGTTTTTTTTATTTTTTATGTATGGTAGTATATTTTTGTACATAGGTATTTTATGTATCTCTTTTATATAAAACGGGCGAAATAATCTAGATAAACATAATAAAAATTAAAAATTGATAATACCTATCATGGCTCTAATGTGACTAAATTTTCAAATACATAATCTTCATAATATTTGCTGCTTTAAGATTCTCGCCGATTTTATTTGAATATTATTTTCGAATGCACGTGTACTTACTCATTTTCTATTGGTTCAGAATTTAATGAGTGCGTGGAATATATAGTCAAAAGAGCACAAAATTTTACTTAATATAACTCTTAAAATACAATTTCTTTTTAATCAAATGATCACGAAAATTTTCTTAAGACAACACTTAAAATACATTTTTTTTATTTATTCTAATTCCCACCAAAATGTACTTAATCAAACCATTAAAATATAGGGCATGTTTCTTAATTCAGCGCTAGATCTAGCGCATAAAGCACAAATCTAGCAAATCGTTTCTTAATTCAGCGTAAAATTCTAGCAGGCTGTTTCTTATTACAGCACTAAATGTCCGCTAGGTACTAGCGCTAGACAACGAATCTAGCGGTTAATAAGGCTGCTAGCTGCTAGAGCTAGACAGGTGAACATCACAATTTGACATTTGACGTAATAGTTTTCTACTGTCACGCCTTGTTTATGTCAAATTTGTATATATGGCAACTCCTAACAATAATTTGAAGAAGTCGTTTCATTACATAAAATGTTATCTTTACTAACAACTACATAACCTCCTTGAAACCTAGCAACAATCTAGCAAATCGTTTCTTTATTTTTGAAATTTTGTATTTAGCGCATTAATCTAGCATCACAGCGAGCATCTAGCGCTAGAAGTTAGCAATAAATTGTTAGCTGAATTTAGAAACATGCCCATACTACTAGTTTTTTAAAAAAACACGCAATTTAATTTATGCCAACTTGTAAAATAATTATTTTTTATTTTAAACAAAAGAAGACTATAGCTCTTATAGTTATGGCCCCACTTGTGAAAAGCCCCAATTGTGTACGGCCCGAATTGTCCATCGCCCCAGTTGTTAATGGCCCCAGTTGTGAAAAGCCCCAATTGTGAACGGCGCGAATTGTCTTACGGCCCCAGTTGTCTGGTTACCGCAAATAAGATAAATAATGATAGGGAAGCAAGAACATCCAGGTGAAATCGCAGAGGAACACTAAGAAAAACATAGAGCGAAGAACTGAAGAAAGTGCTTGAAAAAATAGAAATAGATTCATCCACAATTGTGAACGGCCCGAATTGTCTTACGACCCCAGTTGTCATGGAACCCTTATTTGCATGTCCATACCACCGTATCTCTCGTTCTTCAATGGTTTGCTCCATAGGTTTAGTGCCTAGCTTTTCTCTAAAACTCAAGTTCCTGATTCGGTCTTTGGTTTTCCTTTCGATTTTTCTCAGGAATCTCATTTCAGTTATTTTTACTCTGTTTCGAATTGCTGCCGTGGTATTTCATGACTCATATTAATTTGGGTACCACTACTTTTTTGAAGATCTGCACCTTTTCTTCTTTCGGTATCTCTCTTTTATTGAGGAAGTATGTCTTTTATGGAAAAATATGCAAATAATATTATTATAATAAAAAAAAATAATTAAAAAAAAAAAAACTTTACTTAGATATCAGATTGTATTTGCAGAAGTAAAAAAAATATTTTTTTTTCTTGTTTTGCCATACAGCAGCGGTTTCCAAAGTGAGGGGCGCGACCCCCGGGGGGTCGTACAAGATTCACCAGGGGGTCGCGGGTCGCTGGATTTTCCACATTAGCTGTTATTAAAACAAAATATCGCGCACGGTTAATAGTTAAATACGAAATAAGAGTGGCTCTTTCTTCATATAAACCGCGATTTAACGAATTATATGCGAAGAAATAAGCCCATACTTCACATTAAAATTGATTTTTATTACATTTTTAATTTGTATTACATATTTAATATTAATATAATTTATTTTTATATGATTTTCGTGATTTATGTTGTGAAAATAAATATTTAGGAATTAGAGAAACTATTTACATTACATATTTTTGCTACTTTTGTGATTATTATTTCAATAAAGAAATTATTTACAAATTGTTTATAAATTTTCTAAATATGGGGAGGGGGCAGACATGGGATTTTTTTCTAAGGGGGTCGTTACTGAACAAAGTTTGGAAACTGCTGTCTCAGTATACTGAAGAAGATAAAATGTTTATCGAAACCGGTCTATTCAATCATTAAAGTTTATTTAAAAGGACCTTTATCCTGAGAATATCCAAAATTAAATATTTTTAATTATTTTTATTTATATTATGCTCTGAGCTACAGATAGCTCGAGAAAAGAATGCGAAAGTGTTAAATCTAAATGAAAGGCACAAATAAAAATACTTGCTATTCGTTATAGAGAATACAATTCGTCGTGAACTGTAAAATATATTTAAAAACTTTTTAAGTAAAAGTTATATCTTTTAAGAAACTTTATCCAAAGATCGAAAAAAACTCCAAAAAGATCCAAACTCAACTCGACTTACGTTGCCGTTTAAAAAGCAGTATCAAGTTGTCCTTGATATTCTGTTTTTTCTATAAAATTTCTATACTATTGTTCGATTCGGTAAGCTTTAGTCATCAAATTTTTCTCCAACTCTATCTTAATACAACTACAAGTACATAAAATTAAATAAATTATTATTATTATTTTAGTGTTTGATTTGATTGTTTGCTCCTTGCTGCAATAATTTTATTACTTCGATAGTTCAAAGATTATCTTTTAAGATTTAAAAAAAACAAAATTTAAATATTTTCTCTAAGGATATTGTTGAAAAATATTTGTTTTGTCTTTTACAAGAATACAATTTACGCATGTTGACTTGTGTTGCCATGCAGTTTCTTGTTTGGAAACAAAGGAGTACGAAGTGAAGGAGTAAGGAGATGCAATGTTGATGTGGAACAAGGAACAAAGGAAGCTGTAAGGGCGCAGTAGGCAATAGGTACTGACTGGATCAATAGTCGTCCTGACCCAGTTGATGTCTGGGCGCGGCCATCGCGACGGGCGCCAGGACGCTTTCTGTTCATTGATCGCCCTACTGACCCCATTCCTAATTACACAAATATCTATAAATATCACACAACTATGCTTACGCATATTTTAAACACGCATGCATTAGTTAATTAATTCGTGTGTTTTCATTTGGTATCGGTATTATTCAAATAATTAAAATTGGAAGGGTCTATTATATTGTTTTTGTTATATGACTGCGCACTTTATTCCAGTTTTCTGAAGAGACCAAGACACAGAACTAAAGTAAGTGTTTATGTTTAAAATATGTATTCTTTTTTTAAATATTCTTGCATGTTTATTGTAGTCAATAATTATTGTATTTAATATCGATAATAAAAAAGCTGGGTACAGAAACCGGATTGCTCCATTTTTTTAAATTTCAGGTTGATACCTTAAAATTAAATTGATACAAAAAACTGTTTTTAAAAGTAAAATTTGCAAATTTTTTCATGAAAATCATTTAAATAAGTACATATTACTTTGTTAATATATTTTGGTCAACATAATTAACTGATAACATTGACTTTGGAAGTAAAAACTAGATATTCGACAAATATTTCGGCACTATTTGCCAGGGCTTCGAACCGTTATATTTTTCGTTTCGGTTTTCGTTCCGGTTCAATTAAAAAAATATATATATATCAGTTCGGTTCCGGTTTTCGCTCCGGCAAAAATAACGTTTTTTTTTCGGTTTTCGGTTCAGTTCCGAGTGATAAATTTTTAATTGCTTTTATTTGTATTAGAAATTTGTTTTCTACTATAATTTAGAACACTTTATTCCTTATTTTGTGATAATCATACCAAGGTAGCTGCCGGGGGGGGGTCAGGGCATGCAACCCCCCCCCCCCCGCCCGAAATAATAAAAGCGCATTTTTTTTTTACTTATCAGCTAAAAAAAATACGATTTTATTCTGCTCATCAGTTTAAAAAATAATCTTAAATCAAATTTTATATTCACTCACATAAAAATTATCTGAACCGAAATAAACCGATATTTTTTTTTCGGTTTAGTTCCGGTTTTCGTTTCGACAAAAATAACGTTTTTTTTTTTTCGGTTTTCGGTTCAGTTCCGGTTCGAAGCCTTGCTATTTGGCAGTAAAATTAATATTCGGCCGAATACCAAATAAACAAAAATAGTGTTTGTTATTGAGTCAAATAAATACCTGTTTTTAAACGAATATTTATAAATAATATTTAAAATTATTCTTTTTGATATTAATTTGTGAACCTATTTATTTAACAAAACTTACAAATTAATTGATTGCTAAGAGGATCTCCACGTAAATCATCAAAATAATGAATTTAATTCACAAAAAAAATTTAACTGCCTACTACATTTCTTTACAACATCGGGTATTTACAAGTTTTGACTATTTTTTTTTTCTCCGATATAAATTTAAGTTTGCTTTTTTTACAAAACTATCTTATGAAATTATAAATATTTCATTAGTAACAAAACTGAAGGAAAATATGTACTTATTAATTATCACAATAATTCCTACCACATGTTATAGGCTATTCCAAAAGTTTAGGCGGAACTAACTGCAATTTTCATTTTTGTCTTGAGCTCTTCTTTTATGGTTTGAAGTAGACTTTTGTTAAACAAAATTAACAAAAGCCTCACTTAATCTGTTAAAGTAACTAGAATTGAAAATCTAGTTCCGCTTAAACCAACGAAACAGACTTTAATTTTATATTCTTTTGTTGATAATTTATTCAAATTAAATGGACAAAGTATCAGGGGAAAAGGGACTTTACATTAGTTAATTAGTGGAAAACAAAAATAACAATAATAATAATCATAATCCATTAAAGGTATATTATGGTGTAAAAAGGTAAGATTGTCTGCTCTCTCAAGTAAGAGTTGATTACGTTTATATTCATAAACATTTTTCAGTTCTGAAAAAAGTCTTTCGCTTTGAACACTACGAGGCAGGCGATGAAAAATAAATTATGACCGAAGAAAATAATTTACTAAAATTCATGTTTCCACCAGATATCGAATCCGACAAATACGAATACAAAAGAAAAGTTATATTTTTTCGGGCGGCCATTTATTTAAAACATACAAACAATACTAAATAGGTTAATATTTCTTTAAGCTGTTATTTAATTTTTCATATTTGTATTTATTATAAAGTGATTATTAGAAAAATAAAATAAATAATACATTTTAAAATTTTTGGAAAATGTAAGAATTTAAGAAATGAAACATTTGTATTAAAAATTACACAAAAAATCAAAATGTAATGAAAATGACAGTTTATAATGATATTATCTTTAACCTACAGGCTATTCCAAACGATTAGGCGGAACTAAATGGGAATTTCGTTCTTTTAGGTTGTCACGAGAAGGGACCTTGCTTGGGTTATTTCATGTTTGATGCTTGGTATGTGAAAATTTAAAATTCCAACAGTGAAACCATAGAAACGAATGACTTAAGTCAAAAATAAAAATACTTTTATACATATTTTAATGACAAAAAAATAAATAAATGGGAAATTTGTACTAAGAATGACACACAAAATCAAAATATAAAGAAAATGACATATTAAAATGATATTTACCTTAGCCAAAAAAATGTTTATTGTAAGTATGATTTACAAAGCTTAAACGGCCAAAAAGAACGATTCAAACGATGAAAGTAACTAGATTGCAAAATCTAGTTCCGCCTAAACGTTTGGAATAGCTTATAAAAATATTTATTGTAAATATTATTTACAAAGCTTAACTAAAATGGTCAAAAGCTCGAATCAAACTATAAAATTTACTAGATTGCAAAATCTAGTTCGCCTAAAGGTTTGGAATAGCCTAGGGTGACCATTTGCTTAAGAAGGCAATGCGGGACGGAGCAAAAAAAAGGTCTTTACCTCCCAAATCCAAGTGAAGAGCAAAAAAAGGTCCTCACCTCCAAAATGTTAAAATGCGGGACAAAATGTTAAAATGCGGGACGCATCTTAATGCGGGACAAAATGTTAAAATGCGGGACAGCCCCGCAAAATGGGGGACGAATGGTCACCCTAGAATAGCTTATAGTTGTTCAGTAATTTGATTAGGACCTAGTGTATATAATAATTAATAAATTATTGCAGTATATAGATTCTTTTTTCTTTCCCCATGGACGCCATATTCCTTTTTTCCTAGAATATACCCTCACTACGCCACTGTATTTTGACATAAAATGTAATATAAAGTAGATAGGCACATTATGCATCATATGTGATAAGTGAGTTGCATAAGCGTAAGGAACAAATTTAAGTCGTTAAATGCTCAAGTGTGATAATAAAAATGTATTTTTCATGACATCTAAAGTTATTGGCAGAGGTGGATTTAACAAGTGTTGGTGCCTGTCAGGATCTTTGAGTTGAAAGAAGCCTACAAAAAAAATCTACTCCTTCTCCGTCCTCAACTGAAATGTTGGCAGTTTTTTGCGTAGAAGAAAGTCATTCCTTTAGTCACCCGATTTGATCGAAGGAGTAGTTTTGTATCTAAAACAGAAGAGCTCGTTAAAATGACATTATTTTCAAACAATTAAAAAGAATCTGATTTAATGGCTTAATAAGTTGAGCGAGATTACTAGCTACTACCTTGTGAATTTACTCACGGGGCATAAAAACTGCTGTGGCCCTCAGCTGCGCCCCCCCCCCCTCCCGTTTTGTTACTGGGCAGATTGGGCAATGGGCTTCGTAATTTGAGAATATTTCGAATTGTAAAAGATAAAAAAAGATGAAAGCGACCTTTTGTCCCGCTTTCATCTTTTGAAAATCATATTTTTATTTTTATAAAAAAATTGTGCCTCTACTAAATATTTCCTGGTTTACGCTGCCCCCCCCCCCCCCGTGTTATAAGCTAAAACCGCCATTGTTTACAGTACACCATAAACCTGTTAAATATGAAAAAAAGTGTTCAAAATTTTCCATTTAATACAAAATTAGTGAATTGTTTGGATATAAAACACATTAACACCATTCTCTAACCATCCTATGGTTTCATAAAACAAGAAATAAAATCAAATAGACAATAAAATCAAACCTAAAAGCCCCATAAAACATTCCTTAATACTTTCTCTATTCCCAAAGGAAAGTAATCATTATTTATGTTGCTAGATTTGAAGACAATGAACTGATGACGTATTATAGTTTTTTTTTTCAAAGCTGTATAGTTCGAAGCGTTCAGTGATCGGTCACCACACTTTCACTGCGTACACGTGTACAAGCTTTGGTGCGTGATGCGTGAGTTGCATTCACAGTATCTTGACTCTGGTTTTATGCTTATGACTTGTACCGGAACTTGGAACGAAATAATGTTACGTTTGTATTCGTGTTGATACTATAAAGTTTAATATCTGTTTTGTTTATTCTGTAACATTTGATGGGAAACTAAAATTGGTTTTGACTTGGGAATTTGATTTAAAGTTTTGTTTAGATACCGTATACACTTTTATAAAGACATGGAAAAGGCAACATTCATTTTCACTTGACATTGTAATCTATAATAATATGACTAGAGGCTAATGACTCGATTCTGTGCAGCACGTAACGCGTTGCGCAAAATATCTATAGGCGTTACGGGTACCTATAAACAATTTGCTGATTCTGCACGCACCCGTAATATTTACATGCAACATTATGGATGCGTGCAGATTCAAACAATTGTGTATGGCCTAGGAGCGACCGGGCACGTGCCGTCTAATTCAATTTGACTTCTCGTTGTTTTGCTGACCACTTCGAAAAAAGGACCTGTAAAAATTTTAAATAGCTGGGCCAATAGCCCTAGTCTACCTCTGATAATACCTATAGGGAAATAAATTTAAGATCGTAGCGCCGTGCTGTTCAACTTTGGAACGTAGGTAGAGGGTACTTATTGTTATTGTTAGCTGTGAAGTGAAATTATAGGAATAAATATATATTACAATATTTTGTGAACCTGTTTTACTATTTTATCAACAAGTAAATTAATACAAATGTTTATAAAGTCATATTTTTGCATGACACGTCTCTAAAAAAAAATAAAAACTATATTTTGTGATGTAGGTTATGGTGATAAAATTTTTTATTGTGGATTATTCCAAGTTTATAGATGGAATTAAAAATTCACGCGTTGTATATGAAGGAGAGGTAGTGTAAGCAAATTTTAAACCAATGACCCACTTTTTCTCCAAATTTTTCTTTTTTAATCCAAGCTTTACGACAATTTACAACTTCCTCGATTCCAAGTTTCGTTATTAATTTAACATTGTAGGTGGAAATCTGAGGAATGATAATTCGGGGTTCCTCTTCTTCCTTGACTTGCACATAGGTACACAACAATAAGATCTGTTCATTTTATTGGACTTTGCAAAAACAAATTGTCTTGCGACAACAAACTTAAACATTATGACTAATGCCAACGACTTCTCCTTTGAAGTAAATCATTAAAAGTTCACCACTTATAATCTCTCTAATCTGGAAATGCCGATATTTTAAATAATCCACTACGAAAATTTTATCGCCATAACCTACAACATTCACAAAATATAGTTTTTAATTTTTTTTAGAGAAGTGTCATACAAAAATATGCCTTTATAAACATTTGTATATACTTACTTGATAATGTTGATAAAATAGTAAAACAGGTTCACAAAATATTGTAAAATATATTTATTCCTATAATTTTACTTTCACAGCTGTGTAACAATAACATTAAGTACCCTCTACCTACGTTTCAAAAAAGACCACCGCGGCGCTAGGATCTTAAATTTATTTCCCTATAGATTGTTTAAGGTACGCGTTACGGTAGTGCATAGAATTGACCCATACATCTTTTCGGCCTCATATTTCATTTTTACACATTTCAGATGATTATAAGAAGATATCTGCAATTTTGTCTGCCTATATGTCTGCCTGTGTGTGTGTCAGTCCGTCTGTCTGTCTGCCTATCTGTCTGTCTATCTGTATGTCTGTTTGTGTATGAGTGTGTCCGAGATTCACGCAAAAACGGCTTGACATATTTTCACATAATTTGGTATAATGATAGAGTAGAGCCAGGATTCGAACAAAGGCTATTCGCGACTCAAACTAACGTTGGCGGCGCTGCGTACGACAGTTGATGGCCGACGAAAAGCGTATATGTCAGAATTTTTTTCTTAATATTTATGTGTTCAAACAATATTTCGGCAAAAAAGCACTGTGTTTAAGCCACTATATTTAAAAATACGTCTTAATTCACATAAACTGCAGCACAACACACTACAAATATTATACAAATATACACTTCTGTTTAATTTACCAAGCCGCCACCAGATGTCTCACTGTTATTTGGAGTTGCGAATAGAAGTGATGGCGAAACTTTTGAGCTGGGTATGTCAAAATCGGAAAAATCTAGCGTAACTCGGGTATCATGTCATGTCTAGAAATCTCCATAATTTTGTGATATTTGCAGCCCTAGTAAAAAATAGTTATATTTTTAATATATTTATTTAAAAAAAAGAAAACACAAATAATTCTTTACTTTAGTGACTTTTTTGTTGTTGAATTACATTTGCTGAATCTTCAATTGAAGATTGGTATTTCGTGCATTTCAAGTCCAATCAAGCACTACTAATTTCACCTGTCAGTCGGTTTCTTTTATTGGTTTTATAATATATATATAATATATTTTATTAACAGCCTTGCGGCCAGTAAAAAGACAAATAAATACAAATTAAACAAACAAGATAAACTATACAAAAAAAAAATAATAATAATAATAATAAATAAATAATGAACAAAAATAAAGAACATATAAAGTTTCACCCTAAAACCAAATACCTTAGTTACAGGCAGATTTTTAAAAAATCTTGAAGCTATAGAAAAATTAGGAAATGAAGATATTAATTCATCGTCTATTATGTCTCCAAAGTAATTAAAGATTTTGTAGAAGTGAGAAATATTTCCCTAAAACTAAATAATTCGTTCAATAATTCAAGTCTATTCTGGTCATTTACATAGGGTGACTATTTTCTTGAGGCAATGTGGGAGCAAAAAAAAGGTCGTCACTTCCCAAATATAAGTGAAGAGCAAAAAAAAGGTCCTCATCTCCTCAAATACAAGTCAAGTGCACAAAAGTTAGAATGCGTCCCGCATTCTTGAAGCGGGACACCCAATCAAAATGCGGAACGAATGGTCACCCTACATTTACCACAACAAAAACGGTCAGTAGCCGGCCGCCCCTAGGTTTGGCCGCCCAGGGGGGGGGCACCTTTTGCATCCCTGCTAGGAACGGCCATGTCACCTTTAGTACATATTATTACTAATAAAAAAGATTGATAAGATTGGTACTAAATTTTCAGTTATTGTATTGTAATTCTATTTTAACTTACCCTATTTTGTATTAGCTATAAAATTTATAATGTAAAAATATTTTCACATTCAACATCCACTTTCTTGAACTTTTTCAGTAAAAGTTTAATACCTTACAGTCATTTTCCCTCCACATTTTCGTCGCTCACAAAAAAATAATATTTCAAAAGGGGACCACATATTAAATTTACTTCCCTACATGTCATATTCTCACATTATTACGTCAAATGTCTTTATCAATTGACGTTGCAATGTCTCAATTTCTTTCGATATTTTATAGAATATAAACAATGAAAATATGATATATTAAGATCTAGCAAGATGTTAGCTTTTGGGTCGCTTCTGGCATTGTCTAATACAACCATTATTTAAATAAATAATCTTTTTATCATCATTTGCCAACATTAAAGAAATTAAAATTCAAATAATTTCGTTTTCAAAACGTTTGCGTGCTATCAAAATTTTCTCGCGTGCAATCACTGACGCTTGTCATAGGTTCATCACTCCTGAACTAGGCGATGATCAAAATTATTGACAAACTGTTCGAGCATTACCTTTTAATTTTCGGGTTTTGGTAAACTGTCAAGTCTTTTAAATGATATTAATCTTCATAATTGGTTTCTTCATATGGGTCTCTACGGGGGGGGGGGGGGGGGGTAACAACTTTACTTTTACGAAAAAAAAATATGTATAAAATATCATCTTTATGAAATATAGAAACTAGCATTCATAAAATGTAAAAAGATAAAAATATAAATACATTGAAATGTATTGAATTACAAAAAGAACATATATTATTTATTTATCGACATTATTTTTTTCTAAATTAATCTTGAAATTGCCAGGTTTAGAACAAAAAAATATAATTGTGGGGTGGCTTCTGGCGCTCAAGACCTACAGCCCTTTTACCCAATGGATACAGGGTGGCCCTGAGTACTGACCTAATTATAGTTTTGTTTTCTTGCCTTTCTATTCTTAGATTTGAAGAGAACAGAGAGCAAATAGTAAACATTGCTTGCTGCAAAAATCCTGGTTTTGATTGCTACTAGTGTCGGCTATTGATCTTGTTGGCACTGGAATCAAATTAACCCGGTTTCGGATACTTGACCCTAGAACCGGGTATTCGGAACCGGGTAATAGTGCCAGCACAAGCTATTTTGGCGCCCGGGGCAAAACCAGCCAAACTGCGCCCTTTTAATAAAATGTGCAGTGGCGTACCGGAGAAGGGGATTGAGATCACGTGCACCCCCCCCCAATTGTTCAAGTACTACAATATCAACAGAAATAAAGAATATTATTTTAAATATTCCAGTCGAGAACAGATCGACTCTCTACTATTACTTTTTCTATTTTTCTTTCTTTTTTTCTGTTTATAATAATATAATAATAATAATTTTTATTAACATAACCATGTTATAATTTTAATTTTATAACTACATACATCATCTGATCAGGTTTTCAGCTGTGTTTTATTAAAGTCGTTTCAGTAGTTCCAAAGTTATAATGAAATTTGTGCGCGCGGGTGGAATTAAATTCATGTTTTCCGTTCATATTTAACGCATTTTCTTGAAATTATCAGCGACAACATACGGTTCGTCAGCGGTAAAGTAGAAACACAATTCATACACTATTCAGGAGTCACCGGGTCACCCTCTGAAGATAACTGGTGTTGTTTTGCGGAGTCTATATTTCTCGAAAGAGCAATTCTTTGTAGCGCATCATCGCGTGTCTAGCAACAACTTTTACCTGCTAGCGCCTTATAGTATAGTAGAACTAAAAAAAAATGTTTTTAAAGAGGCTCTCTGATAAGTAATACTATTCAGTTTAGTCCTGGCCTTACACTTGTTAACAGTATTGTCTTCTGTCCTATCACAAATTACCTAATTAGTTAATTACAAGTAAGAATATTGTTCCAACAAAATGTAGGTCAATAATATTGTCTCCGATATCTCCGAGCGAAACCGGGCGGGGCAGCTAATAAGTATGGTACATATACTAATATAGAAATAAAAAATTGCAAACAAAAATAAGTGAAATCATCCTTTACAACTCCCCTTAATTCCCTATACAACTCTCCATAAATTTCTGGGTACGCTTCTGAGGATGTGTACCAGGTCTACAAGTATGAAATGCGGATTTTTTTAAATAAAACACATTCCACTCAAAAGAACAGTAAAAGTTTATTTATTCAAAGTATGCTCCATTCGAAGTTAAACATTTTCCCCATCTTTCAGGCAATTTGTGAATACCTCGCCAGTAGAACTCTTCCCCTTTCCCCGCAAACCTTTCATCTAGCCATTCTTTCACATTTTCATATGAACAAAAGTGCTGCTCGGCAAGTGCGTGACCCATCGATGCAAACAAGTGGTAATGTGAAAGGGCCAAGTCTGGTGAGTAAGCGGCATGGGATAGCACTTCCCACTTGAGTGCCTCCAATGTGTTGCAAACTGATTTTGCCTTATGTGATGGAGCGTTATCGTGAAGAAAGATTACCTTGTGCTGTCTTCTTTCGTATTCTGGTCGTTTTATGAGCAGCGAATGGTTTAATTCGATCAGTTGTTGTTGGTAGCGTTGGGTATTAACTGTTTCACCAGGTTTTAACAATTCATAATAGACCACACCCTTTTGGTCCCACCAAGTACAGAGCATTGTCTTTTTGCCAAAGCGATTCGGTCTTGCAGTTGATGTGGATGGTGAGCCTGGGTTCACCCATGATTTTTTGCGTTTGGGATTTTCAAAATAAATCCATTTTTTATCGCCAGTAATGATACGATGCAAAAAAGACTTTCTTTTGTATCATGCAAGCAAAATTTCACAAGTGTTTTTGCGTTTTTCCATCTGCCTCTCATTCATTGCATGTGGAACCCATCTGCCGACTTTCTGGATCTTACCCATCTCTCGTAGGCGATTGGAAACAGCTTGTTGACTAACGCCTAACTGCTCTGCTAGTTGTTTTTGTGATTGACTATCGTCTTCCTGTAGCAATGTTTCCAATTTTGTATCTTCATATTTTTTTGGAGGTTTTCCATGTTCTTTGTCTGTAGGATCAAAGTCACCACTTTTGAAATGCCGAAACCATCGTTCACACGTATCTTGCGATGGAGCATATTCACCATAAGCTTCTCGAAGCAGTCGGTATGATTCAGCAGCAGTTTTTTTCAAATGAAAACAAAACAGTAGTACTGTCCGCGAATGCTCTTTATTTGGCACAAAATTTGACATTTTTAACACAGTAAAACAAAACTATATGATCACTTTTCAAATTATAACCTATACGCATTTGACACTTAATGATAACTTAACAAAACACCATATATGTGTTGAAACTTTGAACTATACACTGTTTGCGCGGCAAGTTTGAAAAAAATCAGCATTTCATACTTGTAGACCTGGTATATTTGAGCGCCCGTTTTGCGCCCCTAACAGCGTGGCGCCCTGGGCCTGTGTCCCTCTCGCCCCTGCCTTTCGCCGCCGCTGCTGGACAGTGCCTTCTAGCCGATTAACATATTTTAATATATTTGTTTTTATCTAGGTTAATTTCTAGACAATATTTCACTGAATTTGCTCTTAAGTGATTGTCCACATGATACTGAATACGTCAAATACCCCTTTATAAACTATTGCAAAGTTATAAATATAATATGATCTTTCCCACATTCATAAACAATCAAGTTAAGATATATGGGTTGATGTGTGGTGTGCAGTTATGATCCAACCACAGACATGCCTGTTATTTAGAGCTTCAGGGGTAACAAATACAGGTCAGCTTACTTATTGATTGATTATGTTGTTATTGATACTGTTTAGATATGTATAAAGTTAAGCAAACTATATTATGTTGTTTTATCTTAGAAATTGAAAGTCAGATAATCGATTATGAATGTAATAAAAAGTGTCATATTTCTAATTTAAATTTTCATTATAATACTTTCTAAAATTTAAATTTTTGCGTGTTATTTTATCTTTTGTTATCTTGTATGTGTATTAAATAATATTCTAACTAAAAAAATATTTATCAGATCATTATTAGAATCAAATACGTGCCAAAGTATTCGAGATTTAGCAGGCAAATTAAATACCTACTCCCTCCGAAAATATGATATACTTTTTGATTTTTTTCTTGTCCGAAAATATGAAATACATTTAAAATTTTAATTAATTAGAACGATTTTATTTATGAAATAGTTACAAATATCTAGTAAAACAAAGAATAATACAAAAAAAATAATTTAACAAGGACTTGTCTGTCTCCACAGCTTGTATGGAACATGATGTTGTTTGTACTCATCCCTTACGATGAAGTTGAATTATTAATGTACGGAATCTTATAGGAATTCCCTCCTTTTGCTAACAAGGTTGCTTTCAGACAAGTTTGTTAGAAAAACATTATCAAGGGTTTGTATGTTTAATGCATTAAATGCATTTTGTACGCATTCAATCAGTTCGTCGATTGTATTCGGTGAAGCTGTATGTTGTAAGGATTGCATAGAATTGAAAAAGCCAAGATCCTATACATTAAAATCTGGACTATTTGGCAGTTGTGATTGAAGTCGATTTGGAACTTCTTCCTTGCAATTCAACATAATTTTGATAAAAATTCGCCGATTTTTTTTTTCTGTGAATTACTTTTGACTTATGCAAAACTATTTGCGCGGCATTTGTTTATTAGTTGCCTAGCAACCACTCATTTAGAAATAAAAACAAAAAAGATCAAGATAATATTACTTTCGTTAATCCTACATTTTTTTGAGTAATGTATATTTTCGGACGGGGATAGTAATTTCTATCTCGTTTACTAGAAAAGCGCACTCGCTAATTCGTAGCTTGGCTAAACTGTTCGACCATACCCACCGTAGTCATCTGACTTTGCCTTTTCCGATTATTATCTCTGTCAAACCCTTTAATGGGGTCAAATTTCTTAAATGAACACCAGTAGTGGGATTACAATTAATAGAATTCTATTCTAACATTGGGATTAAACAGATTATATTGGCGATTGCCAAGTCACTACAGTTTTTTTGTCAACTATAGAATAGAATTATGTTACTCATAGTCCCACCATAGGTTCCTTGAGAACTTTTTCATGTTAAAACCGCTGGAATTTTACGCAAAAGGAATTGAAACTTGATTCCCTCCCTGATAAATGAAGGGCTTGAAATGGAAAATTTCACAAACCGAAGCACCACAACAATAGTTATAGCTACTCTGTTCTTCAGACAGTCAGAGAAATATTATTGCAAAAAAAGTTTTGAAATAATTATCAGATCAAACATTCCTGTTGTATTTTTCCGGTTTTTTACTTTTTAGATTTTTACATTAACCCACGCACTGTAACCTAGGGGTGTGGGACAAGAGTTTTTTAGCTCATTTTTTGCAATAATCATGTTAAAATAAATAAATTTAAAAAATTACTTTCCGATGTTTAGTCTTCGTTTTAAAAGTTTTCTTTAGATACTACATAATAAATTTTAATAAAATAATTATTATTTTTTTCAACAACACATAAAATTAGATATTCGAAAAACTAATGTGATCAAAAATTCCTGTTGAACTATTACGGTTCCCATCATACGGTTCCCAAAAATCGATTTTCACAAATATTAATTTGCTTGTTTCTCCACGCATTAAAACGTTTCATTAGATACAACTCACTCAAAACATTTTCATTGAATCCATATTTGTTTATATTTTTCTGGCGATGTGTTTTTTGAACTCTCAATAGTTTTCCCATATGTGGGTCAAAGAGTTGTACAACGATGCCAAATTTAGTTAATTAGTTAAAATGTTTTACTTTGAGCAATGATGGCAAATGGCGCCTTACACAGCTCATCTTTATAACTAAAATATTATTTATAAGTTAGAATAAAAGAAACAATAAATAATAGTATTTTAAACATTGTTGTACGTTACAATTAGCTAATACTTCGGTAAGTTCTGAAGTTTTACAATTGACTCTCACAATTACTGTGTTTTTAATTTAAATTTTTTATTTTTTGTAATGATAAAACGCAATAGTTGTAGGTAAAATATTTTATCTATCATAATAAATGCATTGTGTCCAACTCTAAATACATAATACTGTTCATATTGCAACATGTGTAAAAAAGTTACGCTCATGTATGGTTCGGCAACCGTCTTCTTTTTTTTATTTATTTATTTATTTATTTATTTATTTATTTATTTATTTATTTATTTTGGCTTAGCTACTCAGGCCATTATCCAGTAGATGCATTTATTTTTGAAAAATCCATGCCATAACCGGGATTCGAACCGGAGCCCTCATGGCCTAGAAGTCAGTGCATCGCTACACAAACCACTACGCCATGGTGACCGGCTGGCAACCATCTTGATTACAGAGGTAAGTTAAATAACTGACGCTCAGATTTCTATGTTTATAAATTAAATCTGATGCTCTATTGTTTTTACCATAGTCATCTACGTAAAAAATACTATACTAGCGTCGGCGAATCAACGAAGTTACGTCACACGACGTAACAAACGTTTGCAATGTTCCAGACAATACAGTCGTTTGTTACGCCGTGTGACGTAACTGCGTTGATTCGCCGACGCTAGTATAGTAGTTTGTCCATTTAATTGTATTCGTAGCTCGTAACTCTGCTAATAACAAGTTAGTAATGGTACAGAGTTAACTTTGAACAGCCTGAGTAATAGAATAAGATACTATTTACATTTATTTATTGAAAAATATAATTAACGTACGAGAACGAAACTTATTTATAACTTGACTCAATATTTGGTAATTACATATTGCTTTTAAATCATTTATTATTCATAAATTCACTATATTCGTTTTAACGCGCGTATTTAAATGTCAAAAATTCAGAAAAAACTTTTACAAAGTTAAACAGTCATATTTCTTCCTATTAATTAGAAATAAATGATCCGAAAGTGTTATTTAAATTCCATATACTGAAATGAAAACTTCGAAACTCAACAAATTCACATTCTAACAACCTTAAACGAAGTCATTTTCGTATATCTTACTGCGCTTGAACTAGATTTACATTAGAATGTGAATAGCAACAATATTGATTTACAAGATTTAAGTAGTGTACAGTCTAAGCTAATCTCTTATTCAAGACTTTCCTAGAAGGTTTATTAGATTGTGATGATACTGGTTATAGAGTGTTGAGAAAATTACACCAGCAGTACAGAGCTGTTCTTTAGGTTGCGTGAGTTCAGGCGTAAACGAGTTCGGTGCTAGGCTATGTTCGTGATACGTTCGGTCATATTCGAATCCTTTTACCGCGCTGATGCAATAGCTTCGTCATAGCGCGACATTCGATGGTAGAAGTTGGATGGATGGTGGACTGCCATTTAGAAATTAGTGTTATAACTGGTTACTAGTGGTGATAGAGCTCTGCTAAAAAGGTGATGTACTTTACTTTGATAAATACATTTATATCAGTGAATATTTGTATTAAATATTTTTTGTTTGTGAATTGTTTTATTGAAATGAAGATCGTTGGTGTAACGAGTGACCAAGGTTTTTCTTCAATTTCAGTTTGTAAGGATTTATTTTATAACATTTTGACCTGTATGTAGATAATGTGTTGGTGAATGAATGCTTTTTATTTGTTGCGCAACTTTGGGTATTTCGTAACTATTTCCTAAATTTACAACAGATGAGTGTCAATTACTAATTTTTGAGATTCTAATTACGAGCGAGTGAAAATTATTTACGCAGTTAACATAATTCCTGCTGTTTGATATTAGATTTATAATATTATCAACAAATACATCCTGTTAGTGTGTTTCATTGTGGTTGAAGGTTTGTTCAGTCCTTGGTAACAATTTTTACTTTCATTTCGAGCGCGCTTAACCGTTAACTCTGATAGGGTGGCGTGTTGGATGAAAACCCAGGACCGCGAGAGCAAGTGAGCCAAGGCCGCTTGAGCGACACGTGTGACCTAGTTGCGGGACACGGAACGACCCGACACTATACGAACATTATAATCAATAGTCGTTCGTTGTTACCGAGTCTTTGTTCTCACTTTACTTTTTTCACTTGTCAAATACAAATACTAAATCACGAATAGTGTGTTGTCAGGTGCATGTTTATGAAAGTACCATATTAATGGGATTTCGTGTGTGAAGTTGTTAAAAAGAGAATATTAATGGTTATTATTTGAAGTGTTCGCGGAATGAATGTGTATTTAACCCGCTTTTTACTTCCTAACGTATTTGTAACTTCTAACTCGTTAGTTTAACTTGCTAGTTCATGATTCAGTGACCTGTTGATGAAACTACAAAGTACGTAGCGCGAGTTGGTCGAGGAAATCTATGGGCATTCCACTGTTGAACGGGCATTGCACAACATATTCGAATACAAAATCGAGAGGTGCATTGTGCGTAGAGGAGACACGTGCAGTGGGTTCATTGACCCATACACGTGTCATTGTGCAAGAGAGACAGAGACAGTTCAGTAACCCGCTTTGCTCCACGTGCCCCTCTGCGTTCGTTATACATCTGTAATAAAAAGCAGTGCGTAGTGCTGGTGGCGCTGTGGGCTTAGTTAGGGTTCGAGGGGTCAGGCGGGTGGTGGATACTTTCTCACAGCCGCGTATCTAACTAACGCTTGAGTTGCGCGCTCGCGGGGGTTCCCAATGTGTTGCGCGATGCTTGCGATCAGTCTAACCTGATGACGTCAGGTTACGCGGAAAGGGGGGAGGATTTTGGCCAATGCGGTGTAGTCGCGCGCAATCGCACAGTTGCGGGGAGCGGCGCGGTTTGCTTCGTCCATCGAGGCCCCGCGCAGTTTCCTTTTCCGCGCAATCTGCTAGCGTCCGTCTTCGAGTGTGCTTCGTTAGTTGTCTTCGCTCCTGTGTTGCCTGGAATACTAGTATAACTGATTTACTTATTCGAGAATATAACGGCTACGATAAGTTGCGGTTACGAGGCAGTAAGTACTGGTTATTACGTGCAACACGTGATGAAGAATTAGATAGTGTTTGTGGCTTTTAAATCGCGACCCACTTTGGTCAGCTTCCGCATTGCTGAACGAAAGGCGCCATTTTGTGTGCCATTCTTCATGTTTTTTATTTCTTATTTCGGACAGTGAGGAAACCAGTTTATTTGTACATTTTGAGAACGGAGTTTTATGTGACGTCGGATTATTTTACGTTTTGGAAGTTTGTGATATATGTCGTGGGAGTGTTTAGTCCGGGATGACATCATCGGTAATTACAGTGTACGACATCTTAATGAGACAATCGCGTTGCGAAATGTCCGCGTTGGTAGATACGTTCCGAGAATTTGCAACACACGAATGACTTCCTGCCGGGTTTACATCGTTCTTTGTGACGTTCACAGTGGCAAATGTATTCACAGTAGTCTATATCCGCATTGTGATGACATCAGTGGACCAGTCAACCGCCAACTTTACTAACGTAACTCGAGAAACGGGGAGAGGAATCGACTATGGCTGTTTTATACTAGTCAGTCTTTTTCTCTCTCCTATTTTCTTGTTGCATATCGCATCTAGGACGAGATGGACTTTCTACAAACAATGAAATCTGTTACGCGTCGGTATTCGTTAGATTGCCAGAGCAGTGGAAGCAGGGATGCCATTAGCTGTCTATTTTATCAGCTGTGGTGTCACTGATATTACTGTTTATTTTCCTCTACAAGTAGGGCCGAGGGTTGCACCCTCTCTAGGATTAGGGGTTGGGCTAGCCTATAGCACCCCAATGCGCGAGATACGTTGTCCTAGGCCAACCGACTTGCACGATAGTTAGGGCCGCCCCTACCTATATCTAGTAGGCGGATTTTTCTACGACTATCAATCACACAACTTATTACACCATTTTAAGGGAGTATAATGTTTTAATTTTTCGTGATATTCATAAAAATAAAAACTATATTACAAAATCATGAATTTTTACTCCCTTTACACACATAGTTATATTTTTTCTTTGTTTTACAATTTTAATTTCATAGAAGCATTTTTGTAGAATCGCATAAAACGCGAAATTTGAACGTTATTTCAGGAAATAACCCTACCCCCCTCTCCAGCGTTACAGTGAACCAATGAGAACGCGGACCAAAGCGGGGCACTCCCAATTACCAAAACTTTCCATGGCAACAGCAAACCGTCACGCACTATAACTTGCTGTGAATTTTCAACTTCCTGTTTTATTTCGTTAAATAATCAATTCGGCTTCGTTTCGACAAAAAAAAACGAACTTTCCAACTAAATCATTAGACAAAAGAACGTATATATTTTAAATTTAACAAGAGTTTTATTTGAAAATTATGGACATGCGCAATAGATAAGTTTGTATAGCAAATTCTTGTGTAAAATTATGACGCGAAGAGGAAATAACATGGCTGATAACCTCAGTATTACGCGCCAAAATTATAGATTCCAAAATTCAAGGTTCAAAGTATCTTAACCGTTTTTTAAAATTGCAGTTTGATGTTAAATTATACTTCTTAAGTTATTTAATAGACAACACTTTTGCCGTTTTGATTATAATTATCTTTTCTAATTAAAAACTACGTTTGTTCAAGTTATCTTGGTGTATAAACAAAAAAGTAGACTCTAGTATTATAAAAACATTAACCTAGTTCTATTTATACATAAGTTTTCCAGGTCCCGAAATAAATCCATACTTATTTCGCACAGGAAGTGTGTAGACTTGGCAACATGGATTACGTAATATTACACAGCACACTACATATGCATGCATTGAGAATGGCGTATGAGTCAGCTGTTTAAATAATATTCCCGCAGCTTTGAAGGCAATTAAAAATATTCGCCACATGTTCTGTTGCGATAAACGAACAAAGAAAGCAAGAAATGCCGTTCGCTTGAATTCCAACATATACGTATTCGCAAACGGGTTTTTAAAAAGAATTGACGCATAACGGTCATTGGTTACGCAGGTTTTAAACGCGGGATCTGTGAGGTCAGGTCCCGCAATTTAACCCATCTTTCGAGATACTCTGCTTTAGGTATTCTATACTGAAACTAACGGGAAAATCGGCAGCCATTGTTCGCCTTGCGCGTTGCCAACCAAACAATTTACAATTCTAATGGGTTTTAGGAAAATATATTGCGGAACTGACATGTTTAAAAAGTCGTTGAAAAATGTTTTTAAATAAAATTGGGAATTTAATAGATTATATTTTTACGACAAGACCATAATATTTTTTAGAAAGGAGATAAGCGAGATTTTTATTTAGAATTTCATAACATAACTGTTAAAAATTGTTCTATATAGTTTTGTAATATTTCTAATTTTCTCTAAACCGCCTTTTTACCGACCGTAACATATAGTAAGGGTACTGTAATCATACCAATTTTAACTTTTCGAGATATTTACAGATAAACACGAATTAGGTTTTTTGTAACACGAATAGACTGTTTTTAGCGTCTGTTTATCTGTCTGTGGACACGTGTAGAGCAAATTTGGTTTAACGGATTTTTAAGAAATTTTATATTTAAGTTTCGGACGTAAATATCGCAATTTGATCAACTTTTGGTACTAATCTGTCCACCGGAATGGATATTAATAATAATAATATATATTTATTGACTAAGATACATACATAGTTTATTGATATCAATTTTATTCGTTGTACGTGTATCTCGCAACAGAGAAATATTTCGAAAAATATCATTTAACAAAAGTTGACAAAAATAACAACTTTTGAGACATTTTTGATGAGACTTTTTATAACGTTTCATATTTTTCTGATATTTTTTTTCTAAGCATTTTTGTAAGTTGTTATTAGCTATTTTTTTATATATTGAAGTTGGCTTTTCCTGAACAAAATGATCAAAAGCTTCAATCAATCGGTAAAAGTAATTAGAATTGAAAATCTAGTTCCGCCTAAATCAAACAAACAGACTTTATGTTTCCATTATTAGGGTAAATTATAAATACTTATCATGAAATTTTTATTGTAATATAACACGTTATTATTTTTTTAGTTTGTTGTATAGGCTATTCCAAACGTTTCAACGGAACTAAATAGAAGTTTTCATAAGCTCACTTTTTGATGATTGAAGTGGGCTTTTGCTAAACAAAACGATCAAAAGCTTCATTCAATCGTTAAAGATTAAAAATCTAGTTCCGCTTAAACCAAAATACCGACTATAGGTATAACCAAAAAACCCTTATAACGTCACTCATGTATCTGTATGTCTGTTTGTACCGTAAAAATTGTGACCAAATGGCTGAACATAGAAAGTTGAAATTTGGCATACTACAACTCTTTGACCCTCATATAGAAAAACTGTAGAGGGCATAAAAACACATCGCGGAAAAATATAAACATGTATTCAGAGAAAAAATTGGTATATATTTTTTTAAATTTTGAGAAGTTATCAAATGAAACTTAATACAAGGATAAATCAACACATATTTATTTGTTAAAATCTTTTTTTTTTGTGATTTTCACCAATAATGTGTCAAAACTTTTTTCTTCACCCAATTACCCAGAGGGGTTGGTCCAAAAATCGGAAAAAATCTCAATAATGTACATTGATTGGAACTCGAATAATCCAACAGGAATTTTTGATCAAATTAGTTTTTCAAAAAATATCGAATTGTGTCGTTGAAAAATTTAATAATTTTTAAAATAATTGTTTTGTTATAAAAAAAAATTAAAAACTATTCGTTTTATTCATGTGCCGAACTTGTCAAAACCGAAACTCGTACTTTATCCATTTTTAATACGCTCGTAATGAGTCTAATCTCTTCCGATTAAAATGAGTCCAATTAAATTTAACTGTGAAGACCCTAATTAGACCCTAAAATATTAATAATAATAGATGATCAAAAAGAAAATGTTAGGATAAATATGGAAAAAAAAGACACCTAATAAAAAAAGGTAATTGTATGAACTTATATGAATTTGTCAGAATTGCAACTTATAATGCAGACTTTTTCTAAATTTTCGTTAGAAAAACTATTTCTGCTTGGCGTAAGAATATTTTTAAATCTTGAAAAAGTTTTTTCGACTTCACAAGTAATAACGGGGGCTCTGCAAAAATAATTTCGATATTGATCAAAATATGGTTTTAAAAAATCTGGGCAGTCATCGGAATAAATTTGTGTTAATATACGAAGGTCTGGATTTCTCTGAAGAACGAACTGCATAAATTTTATTATTTAGATAAAGGCCGAAGTCACGAGATACTTGTTTTAATTTTTTTATGGCCTTTGCTGCGTCGGCAATTAACCAGGACAATTCTTATTCTTTGAAACATTCTATGCCTGAACGGGAGTCGAACCCGAGACCTTAGCAACGCAGAGCGCATGTGTTACCACTACGCTACGCCGGTCGGTATTAAAATTATCTTTGAATCCACCGACATTAGTTTTATGTATCTTTCCACTGACGTGTTGAGTTAAATGATTTATTTTTATGCATGTTATACATTTTTTACAAAGTATACAAAACAGTGGTTTTTCGTTAATAACTTGAAAATGATCAGTAAATCCATATTTTGTTAAAATCTGATGTAAAATATTTAATTCAGCCATTTTAATATCTCCAAAATAATAAAAATATAAATAGCAATAATAAGAAAAATGTCTACACATTTTTCTTTCAGAAAGAAATATATTTTAAAAATGCTATAATTATTATTGTAAAAAAGTGAATATTAGATTAAAGAAGTATTCGAAAGTATATACTTTAAATCGAAATACCTATAAGAATTATTGTTCAGCTCTGTTCACAGTTCAGAACAAAAATAAATAGTTGACAGGACTTGCAAAGTTTATACAGATTAAATAACGGTTCAAAATATTAAAGGTTTTAATGTATTTGACGTTTGCATTAAAAGAAATGTTTTTCTTTAATAACATTTCTTAACAATGATAACATCTCACAATGATATTGCATTCAACAATACACATTATGGAAAAACATATGTAGTAGCATTTGTATTAATATAAGGTGACCATTCGTCCCGCATTTTGGATTTGGGAGGTGAGGATCTTTTTATTTTGCTCTTCACTTGGATTTGGGAGGTGAGGACCTTTTTTTTGCTCTTCATTTGGATTTGGGAGATGAGGACCTTTTTTTTTGCTCCGTCCCGCATTGCCTTCTTAAGAAAATGGTCACCCTATATATATATATATATATATATAAGACAGGAATATTTTTAGATAACGAGTACCCATTTATTGATATTATGATATGAATTTTTCTACGTCTATGAACATCTCCTTAATAATGTCGTTAGTGCAGATTTTCCTAAAAACGTCCGAGCCCTGATTATAACATTTCTTTAGATTAACATGATTTTTACAAAAAATTAAGCTGAAAAAATTCCCATACTCTATATCCTGTCATTAGGACGTTAAACAACAACAACAAAAAAATGTGAGTAGTGCACATTAGTGTGAACCGGAATAGTACAACAGAAATTTTTGTCCTGATAATTATTTCGAATGTTAACGAACACCGTGCTTACAATATTTATTTGATTGACTGGATAAGTCTCTAGATGGAAACCGTGAGTGTTCTTTCAAAAATTGTGAAATTAATAATTTTTAAATTTTACCCACAATTTGTTATCACTCAGTAAATACCTACAAAACCCTCAAATGTGTGAAACCCTCATTTTTTTTAAATACAGTCGATTCCGCTTAATTGGGACACATCGGGACTTAGACATTTTGGCCCATATAAGCGGCTGCCCCAATTAAGCGAATTTCACATAAAATTAAACAATGCATATTTTTCTTTCAATAATTTTATTTTATAAACTCTTGGACAAAACTATAAATTACATATAACCAAAAAATATAAACTTTTGAGAATAAATAATAATAAATTCCAAAATAAAATAATAAATAGGTACATACAATTTAATTCAATGCAAAAATGCGTCAAGTGTAGTCTGTCTTTTGTTTTTGTAACATTTCACTTCTACAAAATCAGCACAGGTATTCAGTGCGGATGTAGGACTCCCTTCATTTCCTTCCTGCATAAAATAATGCTGCAATATTAAATTCTTTGTACATATTTTTTCTTGAGAATATGTGTAAAATAATATGTACTTAAATTTACTGTCCCAATTAAGCGGAATGTTGTCCCAATTAAACATGTAAATTTACTATTGGTTCCTTGGTTTGGTTTCTGTTCTTTGAGATTTGGCCCAAATAAGCGGCTGCCCCAATTAAATGGTGGCCCAATTAAGCGGAATCGTCTGTACTAATTACTCTGTTAAAAAGTATTTTATTTGCATTTTGTGCTACAGCTTTTTTTTGTCACTCATATGTCTGTACCATAAATATCTGACCAAACGGCTGAACCTAAAGAGTTGAAATTTGGTATGCGTATACAGTTTTTTGAACCGCATACAGGAAAAAAAATCATGGAAAATAAATACGAGAACATTTTTATTTTATAAATTGTGATTGGGACATTAAAGCAATTTTAAGAAAACAACTGAATGCCATTTTTATCAATATTTCAAATTAATTTTGACCCACACCCTATGGCACAGATAGGGAATTTTAAAAATCTAAAAAAATCAGAATTATACATTGAACTTGAACCGAAATAGTACCTATCTACAGATAGAATTTTTGATCAGATTGTTATTATTTAAGTTATTATTAAAACTAGGGCAAACTTGGCTAATTTCGTGATATTAAGAACTATTTTCATAGTAACATTCTTAAATTAAAGGGGAAAACAAAAATGTTTGTATGCCTGACAAACTATAAAATGTAACTCCGAAATTTTTAATTTTATTGAAGTGCTAAGCTTTGATGCTGATGTGAAGCTGGTATAATTTTGTGATAACCAAGATAATTCCGTGATAATACGTTTAATTATATCTAAGCTCTATGTCGACATTTTTTTCAGATTTTTCTAATATGATAGGTATAATTTAGGGAAATGGGCTGCTAAGGGGTACGCAAGTCAAAAATGTTGGGAGTTTTAGTTTTATTATAAAGTCAAAATACCTATATAAATTCTAACTTAGGTTGAAAGACATGTTTTCCTAGTTAGAAATGAGGTAGTTATTCAGTATGTAAGTATGTCAACAACGCTTACCTTTGGTCCTCTACGAGTTTTTTTTCTAGATAGTTCTGGATAAGGAATAAGAAAACATCTGGCTCTTAGGAAGTTTTTATTGATTATATCTTTATTATGACATTTTATATTAACATACATTACAACAGTACACTGTATATAATAACAAACATATTATTGTATGAAATTTTATATTTCACTGCTGATAAAAACATTTTTTGTTTATTTTTATTTTATAGTGATATACACACTCCCATAGAATAATATTTTTAAAGTGTTGTTTTGATAACGCTGTAAGCCTACGTTTTAAAACTTTTTGAACTGAGACTCACTTGCAAGAACCGAATTTTATATTGTGGCCCATTCAATGTATGTCCTAAATTTCAACTTCAAATTACCAGTCCGCCAATGTCGTTAACGATTTTATGTAAATGGTTACAATAAGTTATATTTTATTCTTTAAATTGTAATATACTTACCTATGGGGATCGCATAAATATTTGTATATATTATACTGTTTTTTAATTCGAAGGAGCAATTCAAAAATACCGTGCCAAAAAGCTGATCTGTAAATGGGTGCGTTTTGTTGTGCCAATTCTGGTTTCGGTTTAATCAGAATACGCGTTTTGTCGGGACAATATTTTCATTCTATTCATTCTACTCATTCGATGATTTGAGGTCAAACGACTGGAATGAATAAGTATGGTGGGGATAAAAAGTAATATTTAAATGCAGTTGTTTTCATTTGGTTTTTAAATGTATTAGAATTAAATCTTGGTATTACTGCTTCAAAATAATTCTCACTTTTAAGTATTTTCTCATTTTGTGTCCTTTAATATAGTATTGTTAAATCTAAACTTAAAATTTATGTCCAATTCAATTATTCGTTCTGAAACATTACGTTCTAGAATATTTGCTTCAAATATAAAGTTTTCCTATTCTGCATTTATTATTTAGATTATTCATTTAAGTTGAAATATGTTCGTTATTTGTTCTGCAACTATATAATTTAACCTCCATACAAATGTCATTCCATGTTTACTTCACGATCAAAATTATCGTTTTCTTGCGCATCAATTCTAGTACTTCTAACCAGCCACCAACAAAACGCACCCAATGGCTGCTGGCAAGTCTTTTTTACATACAGCAAATTTTCATGACAACGGCAGCCATTACTTAAACTGTCAATCTCAAAATTCTATCAAAATATCAGATAAATTAATCACATGATTGGTATTTAGATGCAACATATTTTTAAATTTAATACTTGCAGGAATTTTATCTTTAGTTTGTAAATATTAATGCTTCTTAAAATGTTATAATTGTAAATCTTTTGTACTTACTCCTCGGAATTCAAAAACAGACTATAGTAAATATAACTGGGGAGGGTTGTAATAATACGAATGTTATACAGCCTTTCTGTACTAGTTAAATACAATATTTTATCTACATCTAGTTTTATCATTAGAAAAATAATAAATTTAATTTAAAAACATAAAATTTGAGCGTTAATTGTAAAACTTATGAGAACTGACGTCATCAAGATGGTTTACCATCAGCTGATTGTAATCTACAACAATATTTAAAATACTATAATTTATTGTTTTATTAACTTATAAATAACATTCTAATTATAAAGATGGGCTGTGTGAGGTACAAATAGCCATCGTTGCTGTGTGTTTTTTAAACCTTTCAACTACAGTATTGCGCGAATTAATGGAAACAAAAGGAGTTTTTTAAAAATATGATTGTAATTCAAAATAATTCTAATACAAAGTAATTTTATGTGTAAAAAGTAATTTAATTAGTATGATATATGACCACCTTTGGCTTTTATCACAGCTTGAACCCGTTTTGGAATTGAATCTATTAACTGTTTGCAGTTTTCTTTTATAGCAGTGTCCGCATTCCAGATATTATTTACTGCTTCTATCATTTTATTTTTTGTTGGACAATCCATTTTTTTGGAGTCTAGCCTTGCATATGGCCCATAGATTTTCAATTGGATTTAGATCTGGTGAGTTTCCAGGCCAATCCAGAAGAACAACCCCTTTGTTCTGGAAATATTCTCTCATTCGTTTCGAAACGTGACACGGGGCCGAGTCCTTCTGAAAAATGGGACCATCAGCTGCTTTGACTTTTTCCAGTTCTGTAAACAAATATGACTCCAACATTGCTCTGTATTCCTCACTGTTCATCATACCTTCAACTGGAATCAGTTTTCCAGTACCCATGTATGAAAAGCAGCCCCAGAACATCTTTTTTACAGGATGTTTTACTGTTTGAACAATATGGGACGGTGTGAGCGCTTCGCCTACACTTCTTCTCACGAACTTCGAACGCGACCCCTGTGCTATAAAGTGTGTTTCATCAGAAAATAAAACATTTCTCCACTCTTCTACAGTCCAATGGGCATATTTTTTAGCCCATTCTAGCCGTTTTTTCTTCATGGGAGCCGTTAGAAGTTGTTTTTTTTGTGACCGCACGGCTTTTCGGCTAGCTTCTATCAGCCGTTTACGAACTGTAGAATCGTGAATTTTTACGCCAGCCTTTTCCAGATCTTGTTGGAGTTCAAAACTGGTCTTCCTGGTATTAAGTTTACCATTTCTTAGTAAAAACGATTCATCCCGTGGCGTTGTTTTCCTTTTTCTGCCACAATTTCTATTCCTACGCACTTCTAGAGAACCAGTCTCTCTTTTCAGCTTTGATATTTTGCTTACAGCTGAGACACTTACTGAGCATTCACGGACAATAGCCCTTTGGGTCATAGAAGTGTACTCACTAAGCGTGGTAATCCTTTCCCTTTTTCTCGGCGTAATATCCATGATCAAATATATGATATGCTAACCACTAAAATTCAATTTATAACAATATAATATGTAAAATTAACAAAAACTTTTAAAACTCACCCAAAATAGGTGAAATTCACATTAATATAATGCACAACCTTGAACCAGTTAGAACAAATATTTGAATTGTCAGTGAAGTGTTGCCAATTCTAGTAAAATTAAAAATTCAACTTTATTTCCATTAATTCGCACAATACTGTAACTAATTTACTAACAAAAAACGTACAGTGTATAAAAGGTTCATCATTTACGAATGAGCACGCATGCGCGTCTCATACAGCGTGCAATATGAACAGCTTTATGTATTTGCAGTTGGACACATAATGCATTTATTATTTATTGATCGTAATTAAAGATATTTATCTACGATTATCAAATAATAAATTATATGTCCAACTGTAAATACATAATGCTGTTCATAGAGCAACAAATGTAAAAAAAGTGATGCACGTACGTGCCCCCCCCCTAAAAATTAACGGTTTTAAAATGTTAGAATTCTATAACAAAATATTAATGATTACTTAGTGTTAATTAAATAAATACTAAATATATTTCGATTGTCATATTATTTAAAAACGTAAACTATAAATATATCTTCGAATCCTTATTTACATGTTAATAAAAACATTATTCTATAATATAAAGTATCTGGACTGTACATATTAGTATATACTTATCAAAAATGCATATTTTTTGCTCCAAAATTGAAAATATTCATAAAATTAAGGTAGCAAAAGTAATGACACATGTATTTTAAACCGACCAAAAACTTCCAAAGGAAAACGTTATGCGTGCAATAATTATTTATAATTAAATATGAAAGTGTTAAATCGGGTCCTGGCTCTGGATGACATTGGCCACCCCTTATTACGCCACTGTATCGAGAGAAAAAAAAAGTTTAGAACGCTGCAGTAGATTTTCTGTTATGAACTAAATAACTTTCCCTGTAATATAACCACTAATAATTCACTATAATTTAACTATTTTCTAGAAAATAACACAAGATAGTTGCACGTAATATTACTTTTTAATTTAGAAGGAAAGGAATTGCAACAATTCTTGTATTTGTTATGTTATGAATGTATTTAATTTATTTAGTTATTTCATAAGATAAATTATGTGGCCTAGCATTCTCAGAATTGTCGCCATTGCAGTTATTCCCTATTCTCTTTTATATTATTCGTAGAATTGTAGAATGGAGAAGAAGGTTAAAAGACAGGAAGATAATTGGATTCAAAGACATGAAAAATTGTCAAGACAAAGGAATTACAAAAATAAATACATTTCGAGATTAAAGTATTTTTAAGTATTTTATTTTTGGTAAATTTAATTTTATTTTGTCTCTCTCTTTCTTTTTAAACATTGTTAGTCCTGTACTTTTGGCCAGACCCATACAAATTCTCTCTCTTTCTCTGTTAAGTGGTTTTTCTAGGTATTTTCTCTTCATTATTAGAAAGTTTTTTCCCCTTTTTTAGGGTTTTGTAGGTATGACCAAAAAACCCTTATACCGTCATTTTGTCGTCTGTCTGTCTGTCTGTCTGTTCGGTAAAAATTGTAGCCAAACGGCTAAACCTAGAGAGTTGAAATTTGGCATGCTTATACAACTCTTTGACCCGCACATAGGAAAAATACTAAAACATCTAAAAAACATATCCCTCTAAAAATATAAACAAATATGAGCTCATCGAAAAAAAAAATATTTTTTTAAAATTCTGAGTAGGGTATCAAATGAAAGCCCTTAGTACGTGGATTAACGATCAAAATTTTATTTTTGCAAAATAAATTATTTCGATGCGATTTTTGCCAAAATTGTGCAAAAAAATTTTTGTCCCACACCCTGTAGCCCAGATGGTTTAAACTAAAAATCTGAAAAAATTCTAAGTAATGTACATTGGTGTGAGCCAGAATAGTACAACAGGAATTTTTGATCAGATTATGTTTTTGGAAAATAACGCATTTTTTGTGTTTTTAACTAAAATATGTTAACTATTTAATACGTTGTGTAACATACCACATCAGTAGCTATCGTGGCGTGGTTGGATTTGTCGTACGCTTAATAATATAAGTTAACTTGCAAACTAGGGTTCGATCGAATCCTGTTGATTTTATTTTTTGTTTTTTTTTTGCATTTTTATTTTGTTTAAATTATTTTGTTAAAATTCTAGTTATATTTGGTAAATGTTGCATTTAATTTTTAAAAGCGTAAATTTAATAACCAGTGGAAAGTGTTGAAATTATAATTTAATTCTATATTTGACGAAATTAAAGGGCGGGACTTATGATGTAAGCAACCAATGGAAGCCATAGGTGCAATTTTCAAAATCTTAATGAACTTTGCTGTATAAAAAAAAATACTGAATATATTTAGAAACTTAAATAATGGTATAGGCATTCGAATTAAAATTCATAAAAAAATATTTTGACATAAAATTTGTTTTGGCATCCCAAATAATCATCGTTCAGTTACTAAATACCTACAAAACCCAGAAATGTGTGAAAATTCACACTTCACATCAAATTTTTTATTTGTTGACTTTAGCAGCTTTGGCTATTAGCGAGGTAATAAAAGAAGAGATTAAGGGTTTGTAAATTTTCGATTATAATTTGATATTTTCTGATTTAATATAGTTATAGTAAATAATTTCATAAATATCTAGAGCAGGGGTTCCTAAACTTATGTAGTCCAAGGACCCCCTCTTGAACAACTTGCGGACCCCATCCCAACCCTAGGCATTTTACGTCGTTCTTGACACTTAATTTCTGGCTCAATAATCTCATAGGCACTACGTTATAATAAATATTGGTAAAAATGTATCGCTGGTTATTTTAATAAATGGTCTTGTGCATTTATAGAGATGAACATTTTTATTAGCATATAGAATAAAAAACATAAAATGAATAAAACTAGTAGTAAAAAGAATTAAAAAAGTTACAAAGTATAATACGTTAAAATCATACAAACATTTCTTGGTCAAATATTGATCAAAATAGATCTTATTATAATATGTTTTCTGTAAATAATTTGCAGTTGAATAAAGATAATTAAATTTTTACTAATTATTGTTTAGTTATATCAATAACTAGTTAGGTAACAACAAATACAAAAAGTCTTGACCATGTAGGATTTTTATTAAATGAGTTATTTGAATAAAAGCGAAAAGTTGGCGGTTGTAAAGTTAATGTCAAAATTGTTTCCCGGACCCCAGTTTAAGAACCGCTGATCTAGAGAGTTATAGTTTATCTCAGAAAGAGCGATAGTAATAAAATTTATTATTTGTAAAAAGTTATTGTTTTTTCACACAGAAGCGGCACACAAAATATGAATAGTTCGAAACGAAATATTGCTAAGAAACAACCGAGTGTGCCGCACATCTTATATGGGAATACGAACTAGGGTTAAACACAATAGATCATAAAAATTTTACCCTAAAATTTTGAAGAAAAATATGGTCACAGCATTTAATGATATGATAAATATGGTCACAGGCGTGCGTTTAATAAAATGATAAATAGTAATATAGAAATACACAAAACCAATTTAAACGTGTTTAAAATGTGCACGCCACTGGTAACTGCCTGACAAAAAGATTTATTATTATCGCTCTTTTTGAGATAGACTATAGTAGCAAGAAGCGTCTGAATATTGGTAGGTAAGGAATTTTTTTGGATAACCAAATTTTGTATGAATATGTTACAATTGTGAAAATGAATTGGGTATCCAAATACCAAATAATAAGTGGTTCAAATCGCTGACAGACAAATTATCACACGGACAGAAAGGAGTTACCATATTAATTTGTGTAGCTCTGATGAAGAAATAAAATATTTCGAAACTGGTCAGCTAGATCTAGTTGTATCATTTATGTCCGCAACCCGTACAACCTTCTCCACATATATTCACTTACGGACACTACCAACTCCACATCTAACACACACAAACTTGTTAGTGACAATCAACAGTGCACAGGTCATAGCGTATAATCTACTAATTTGAGAGCTCTGGACGCAGCTTTAGTCGCGTGAGCCGCGGTCTGCCGATCCCTGGTATAGGCTATCCCAAACGTTTAAACGGAACTAACTGGAATTTTTATTTTTGTAAGTTGTCATGAGCTTTTATTTAAAGGTGTAAAGAGGGCTTTTGCTAAACAAAATGATCAAAAGCGTGACTTAAACGGTAAAAATTACGAAAATTGAAAATCTAGTCCCGCTTAAATCAAAGAAACAGGCTGTATTTAATATCCTTTCCAGATCTTCTTTATCCTATGTCATTTTCGTCACGTATCCTACCCACTGTAACGCATTGCCTCATTCGTATAATATTCGGTTTTAAGTTCGGTTGAGTATTTTGTCTCTCAAATTATTTTTACCAATTTCTTTTATTTCTTCAACAGATGTACAAGTTATTTTATATAATTAAATTCTTAATAAGAGTGTTCATTAATGTTTTTTAATAAGATGAAAAATAGATATTTTTAACTGTCTAAAATCAATATAATATTATTTTCCAATATCTCCATATACTACGCTTTCAATATTAATTAAGTGTGGAGTCAGCAGTCGGATATAACGTTCAGAGATATGAAACGGCTCACATATTACAAAACTCTGTTTACTGTACAAGATTTATCGTTAGTCTAATGACACACTTTCAGTAGCCTCTGGAAAAACAATCTAAATAGGAAGTTAATGACAAATATTCTGATAAGCGCTTATCGCTAAAAAATGAATACCACAAAATGAATCATAATTAAAATGAAATGCTTTACTAGAATGCTGAGAGAAGTGAGATTTAATAAACCGTAATAAACGCTGGATTAAAGATTACTTTAATATAAAATGACCTTTAAGAAATAATCCAAATGCTGCAGGATTTAGTAAAATAGGAGGAGGTAGTCTCAAGATAAAGAAAGATAAAACAATGCTCACTAGCAGAGTTAGGATACAGTTAGGCATATGAGAACACCATTCGAGCAAAGCGGCTCATAAATACCAATGATATTCTTTCCTTTTAATTTTAAAACCAATTGGCCGCACGTTTATCTTAATGGGACCCATACTAATCGATTTAATTTCATATTGTGACGAAAACGTTTTGATTTCCCTCATGGGACGCCTATGGTGAAATTTCGTGGTTTAATCTGGAAAGTTCTAGTAAGTCATATCCATGGAAACCATGGAACAATCTAGAAAATTTAAAAAAACATATAACATTGTAACAATCGAACCGAGTTTACTTGGTAACGAGATGTTTTTATGTAGTCAGTCGGTTTTCAGTTTTTTGTTCAGGCAAGTAAACTGACAGTCTGTGCCTCCGGGCGAAAAGTGTTGTTAGTATTCCGTATATTACAAAAATATAAGTAATATTTTAAGTGTAAATAAATTTTACCTTCTGGAAAATTCTGCGTTTTTTTTATTGAAGAACCCGAACACGTTATAATATTCTCTCTGTACGGTAGAAATTGCAGCTAAACGGCTGAACATAGAACTCTTGGACCCACATACAGTAAAAATATAGAGTTCATAAAAACACATCGGGGGATAAATATAAATAAACATTATAGGTTATTGTTTATAGTGGAACCAAATGGAATTTTAATTTTATTAAGTTGTCATTAATAAAATACATTAAGTTGAGCTATTTTTTAATGTTTGAAGTTAGAGTTTGCTAAATAAAATGTTCAAAAGCTTCAATTAAACGTTAATAGTTACTAGAATTCAAAATCTAGTTCCGCTTAAACCAAAGAAACAGGCTCTATATGTATTTAATGAAAAAAGAAATATATATATTTTTTATAATTTGAAGGGAGTATTAACATAAACCTTTAAATGGATGGATAAACATTTTTATTTTTGAAAGATCAATTTTATTTATGGGATTTTCGCCAAAAATATGTTCAGTCAAAAAACTTTTGTTTCCTACCTTATTTCACAGAGGGATTGATCAAAAAATCTGCAAAAAAATATCAATAATTTACCTATATTAATGGGAACTAGAATAGTTCAACAGGAATTTTTAGAAAATTATCGTTTTTTTTTATGTCGTTGAAATAAATATATTTTTTAAAATTGCGTTGTATCAAAAGAAAGCTTTTAATACGCAAATTAAGGAACGGATATAAGTTTTTTAACATTTCTTTACTTTAACAAGGGTTTTTTCCAAAAATGTACTTAAAAAATCAGCTGTGGCCACCACAGGATCGACCTCCATCACAAAGTACTTGTATAAAATACATTCTAGCATCAAAGTAGAAATAACTTGACCCAATATTTTCTAACAGAGATATTATTTATTATGACTATGGAAACGTTACATATAAGTATGAAAAAATAGAGACTTACAAAAAAAATTCATTTATCAAAAAATGTGTCAAATAAAAGTTGTTAGTTATTGCTTTTATAGCAACTTTTGTTAAATAATTTTTTTCAAAATATTTTTTGTTAAATATTCGCAAAAATCTAAAAATCGACACGAGTACTCACATTTCTAGTCAACCGATTTTTACTAAAAGTTGATCAACATAAAAGTTGATCAACTCGTGCCATTGATGTCAAAAGCTTAAATATAAAGTTTCATAAAAATCCTTTTAGCCGAATTTGCTCTGCACGAGTACACAGACAGACAGACAGACATTATGCTAAAAATAGTCAAAACGTTATGTAGGGACCTCAATTCGTGGAGATCCATCGAAATCTCGAAATGTCAAAATCGGTATGATCACAAAACCTCCCTTATATATGTTGGCGGGAAACCCAAAGAGTTTAAACTAAAAATCCAAGTAACGTCCATTGATCTAAACCAGGGACGTACAAAATAAATTTTTGATCAGATAGCGTCTTCGGAAAATATTGCAGTTTTTGTGTTTTTGACAAAATTAATTCTTTTTTTAATTCACAGCTAAATTATGACTACTAATGTTATGGATTTTTTTTTGTATTTATGGCTACGGTATAGTATGTCTACTTTTGAAATTAAAAATATAATAAATACATTTTAACAGCTGAGAATCGAATTCATGTGTCTAAGCTCCGCCTTCAGCATTCTGTTGACTTCTTATACGTATTAAATGTGTGAAAGTATGAAAGTATCCTAGATTAATTCTCCTAATATTTAATTTTTGTTAATATATGACAGAAATAACACATATGTATGTTATTATTATTTTTCACGGCCTTTGCTACCTGAACAGGATTCGAACCCGATACCTTAGCAACGCAGGACACATGTGTTACCACTACGCTACGCTGATCGGCTAACATATATGTAGCTTCTAAGAAAATATAGGTGGTAGAACCGGTGAGATATTGGCAACCTACCCCTATGAGCGATTTTAGTGGATTAGTCGGTAATGAGGTTATACGACCGCAAATAATCGTCAAAGCGCAATCGGTAGGCGTTATTTTAGTAATCTAATTATTTCTACATTGTTTTTTTGTATTTGTTCAACTCAGGAAATCTTCCTTTCATTCAGCTTGCAGCTTTACTAATGTAAAATTCGTTGGTAATCATAATATTTTTTAGCCTAGTATTTTAAATTTTTTATTAACGGGTAAACTGTAATTGACTTTTTTGGTATCGTCCATTTATTCAATTGTCCTTGATAACGCATTAAAAATTGAATTTGGGAACGTCCTCAATGTTTAATTACTTCGGGACCTACCCTAATGGAAATCGGGGAATAAAAAACAAGATGGCTGACATGATAAATCGATACTTTTTGAAATGGAGGGAATATTGTGCTATTCTGTTGGGTAACAAATTGAGTCTTTCACATAAATATGTCAAAAGCGATACTTGAAAACGTTTGTATTGTCAATAGATTGGTTGGGTTTATTGTACACAAAATTTTTAAGTACTTATACCTGGAGACTTTGGTAACCATTTTGAATTTGTTGACATTTAGTGTTAAAATGGCTATTTAATCTAATTACTTTTTACTAGTTTTATAATGAATTGTTGTTATTTAAAAGTTTCCATAATGAAATAAATTTAATTGTTAAATAGAATATTTTGTGATGAATATAATAAATAAACGTCCAATAAAACGTAAATATAACGTTCTTTTTTTATCTTTTATTTATAATGCCATCTACCAAATTGTTGGTGTATTAAAAGCAGCGCCATACCTGCACTTCTCGCGGTTCTGGGGGGGGGGGGGCGAGAAGTTTTGGGGCCCAAGTAAAACCAGATTTCATAAATAAAAATGTATATGCATGTAATGTATACAAAATGCATATTTATTGTTTAAAAATGGTCCATCTCACTCTCCTATTTCTTTGATTACCTATTTTCATTTAGTTCTTTTTTAAATTATTTTCCCATAAATTATGGAAAATTGTATTTCAAGATACGAACCGCGGTCAGAAACGAATTAAGTCGTAAGTTGAGGTATATTATTACCATAATGAAGAAATGGTCACTCTTGTTAAGAAGCTTAACAAAGCGGTAATTGGTTTATGGCAGTAATCTTAAAACCCGTTGCTGTAAAAAGAATATAATAGGTATTAAGGGAATTTTAAATTTAAATAGAATAGATCTAACAGTAGTTCAATTAAAGTTTCTTAAAAACCATTAAGGATATTTTCCAAATTTATAATCGCATTGTTTCTAAATTTTACGGGTTGTTCTACTTCTTTGTTAGTTAATTTTCAACATTCATAGCGTGCATACATTAACAACATGGCTCTTTGGCGACCATTTGATTTTGCAGAAATTTCTAATTTCTGTAGTGAAAATAGTGAATCTGTGCAAGGTGATTTGGAGTGCGAAAATGTGGATGTGGCTACTGTTTTAAGGCTATCGCTATATTCTTGTATTTTAAACCCTATAGAACTAATATGGAGCCTATTAAAAGGTAATGTGCGCAGGAAAAATACAACACAAGTGACACTTTAGTACAATTAATTAAAGACGAAACAAGTGCAATAAGTAGTGATTTGTGGAAAAAATGTGTAGGACATGTAAAGACAATTGAAACAATTTTTTTATAAATCCACCAAATAAATCTTCATATTTATTAATTTAAATGACATTGGTAGTGACACAAACTCTGATAGTAATATAAACAATGATAATAGTGATAATGATTAATATTTTAATAATTTTAAACTACCATAAATTGACAAGTTAAAGAAATGAATGATTTTTGTTTGTGCAACTTTGAAGTATTTAATATAAACTTTAAAACAAAACGATTTTTAAACATGCCTGTATTTATAATTCAAATATAGCCTGATAAAAATGTGAAGGAATGTCATGTGAGTATATACAGTTCATTCTAAACAGCATATAAGAAAACACGTTTATTTAAAATAATTATTACGGTCCTGGCAACTATTTTAACAGAACCATAAATTCAGCAGATATAATGGTTATACTGTCAGACATTATTGGAATCAGCAAGTGAGAATGACCATTTCATTTTGGAAATACTATACCACTGTATTTCAAGATTAGTTTTAGCGTGTCCCTCCGTAACTCCCCAAATATTCATCGAATTAAAAAAATTGATGTGAAGTGTGAATTTTCACACATTTCAGGATTTCGCAGGTATTTAGTAAGTGAATGATGATTATTTGGGATGCCAAAACAAAAATATTTTTTTTGTTAATTTTAATTCGAATGCCTAGTACCATTATTTAGGTTTCTAAATATGTGCAGTATTTTGTTTTCAGTAACAAGGAAGATATTTTAAGTTTTTTAATAAACAGTTTAAACCCCGAAACATCCTTTTAGAATAAAAATTTTGATATGCTTATAAGCGTATGTTGAATCCTGTTTCTACTCAATCATACTCAACAAAGAATAAAAATAAAAACAGATTTAGCCTCCAATTTTATTAATATTGGTTTGTGTGGTGGATAATATTAATAAATATGATAAAGTAAAATCAAAAAGATTCTTTATTTAACAAATTATTTTATTGTCACTAGACGTGTGTACATTTTAGCTACAAAATAGCCATTCTTCATCAGCTGAATAAACTCAAAATAATTTGTGAATTAAAGTATCTTTTTAATTTTACCTCATCCTAAACGTTAATTCAATAATTAATATTATTTAATGAATATAGTAGGGGCCCTAAGAATGTATTCGTGGGGGAAGAACGACATTTGAAGCTACACCATTGATTAAAAGTGTATACCTATTGTTACAAAAATGTTGAATATTGTCAACGATCGTTCGTTTCCTTTTGTAAATTGACAAACAAAAAAGCTCCTAAATTCCTAAAGTCAGGAGTTTTGTGGTTTTTGAGGATGAAAACAAAGGTTCTGATAACAAAAGAACAAAAGACAGATCCAGTTTTTGTTGCATCATTTATGATGTACGATAATGTACTAGCCTAACGGATAGTAACATTTCACAAAACTTACACAGATAATAAAGGAGGGCAATTTCGACTAGTGACTGCGGAAAACGAATTATATCAAGGCGTAGTGGTGTAGCACAGATGCAGAACTAGGACAAATGCGGGTGTTAGAAGAGAAAAGGAAATTGTGACGCAACATCATAGCCGCCATATTGGATGCGCAACGAATACGGCCTCGCCTTGGCCCTGCACGTGTCGTTAGCGTGTTCCTCTCCCCTCACTTCCCCTAGTGGTTGTTCGTGTTCTATCGTGCTGCTACGAACAGAGAACTGTGGAACTAGCGTTGTTTCTAACATGTTAGGCTATGATATTTCACAAATTGAGATTAATTACGAACAGAAAATAAAGAATAGACGAAACTAACTAGATTTACACTGCTTTAAATCGAATAGAGAAACGAAATTGTTGCTTTATTACATGTTTGTTACGGTTCAAATGCTTACTATTGATTTTAAATTTAAATTTTTTGTTGGGATATGTGTATAGTATTGTTACAGAAAGGGAAAACGCTTTCTCTTGTCAATAAACATGGTTTACTAACATTTTGTTCATAACCTATTTACACGATAGAATTTAATATTACATAAACTGTTTTAATTTTTCTTTTTTAGGGTTCGTATGAATGACCCAAAAACCCTTATAACGTCACTCAGTGTCTGTCTGTTTGGTAGATATTGTAGCCAAACGGTTGAACATAGAAAACTGAAATTGGGCATGCTTGTACAACTCTTTGACCCACATAGACGAAAATTATAGAGTTCAAAACAACACATAGCGGGGATCTTTTTTTTTTTTTTTAATAGGATTTTCGTCGAAAATGTATCAGAAAACTTTTGTGCCCCATCCTTTTTTCCAGAGAGATTGATCTAAAAATCTGAAATAATTCTCAGTAATGTACAGTGATGGGAACCGGAATAGTTCAACAGGAATTTTTGATCAGATTTGTTCTTTGAAAAATATCAAATTTTTTGTATTGTTGACAAAATTATTATTTTTTTAAATTTATTGTGGTATTCAAAGAAAGCTCTTAAGACGTAGATTATAGAACGAAATATAGTTTTTAAATTTCTTTTATTTTTACACGATTTTAGCATAACATGTGCTAACAACTCTTGTTCTACATCTTATAGCCTATCCTTGGGTGTTTATAACATGAGTTCAAAAAGTTATTCCATAAGGGTTGGCTATGGAAAAATGAAATAATAACTGCAAGCTTAAGAATTGATTAACTGTCATCACTGTTGTTTTATGTCATAAATTTATATTTTGTTATATAAAGATTGCAGTAGACATTTTATTTTTCCATAGCCAACCCTTATGTAATTACTTTTTGAACTCATGGTATTTAATATTTTGATTTTTATATTAACCCTGGTTGATCTAAAAATCTAAAAAATCTGAGTAATGCATATTAATGTGAACCGGAATAGTAATTTAAAGAAGAATTTTTCAACAGATTATATTTTCGAATAATCGATATTTTTGTGTTTTTGACAAAATTAATTATGTGTTTAATTCATTGCTAAATTATGGCTAATAATGTTATGGATTTTTTGTATGTATGTAGTGTACACAGAGCCGCAGTAAGGAAAACTTGCGCTAGGGGCAAAACCGTTGTATATCATATTTGTATATACACATATACTCATGTTTTTTACGTTTGTAATTTTTATTAATTATTATTATAATTTGTTTATAAAAATAAAAGTTTCTCTTTGCATCTTATGTATCTTTATTCCAATATAAACATATTTTTTACATCAAATTATACAATGGACTGCTGAACATATAAAATACTAATCTGCTTTCCCAAATTCATATCTTGATTAGCTGTTAAGAAAAGTTTTAAATCAGTTTTTGAAAATTTTAAATACTTTCCAAATATTTTACCATTTGGTACAGGATCTTCATTATTTTCAGGTTCAGGATCTTCATTATTTTCAGGTTCAGGATCTTCATTATTTACAGGTTCAGGATCTTCATTATTTACAGGTTCAAGCTCATCATCATCAATCTCAACATAGTTAGGTATTCTTGCTTTTGTTGCTATATTATGCAAAACTTACCCTTCTTTCACTACACGATTTTCTTCCCTCGTAGTGGGGAACTTTATATGAATTGGCATTAGATATGTTGTTATCAGATAACAAATTTCATCGATCTTCTAACCATAGGCTGGCTCAAAGAAGTGAAATTGTGAGCCCCTGTAGTAGCCTGATATAAAACCTGTATATAAAAATATATAAATGAAAACATGTATGCATAAAAAAAAGTTTATGTGTGGTTGTAACGTGATATTTTAAGCATAATTACCTGTTATGATCCTCTTGTAGTAGTTGCATTAGAAATAGGGCGAAATTTGGATCATTAATTTTTTTTTTTAGGTGACACGAACAATACAAACATATACAACTTGACTTCTATACAGTACTGTAACTGACTTACGGCCAGAAAATTATCGCCGTAACGTTACAGCGATATTTTACATCGGTGTAGAGTTTCCAGAGCAACGCGTGTCAATACAGAATAGCACTTTCCTTACAGCGCTGTATTTTACAAAGTTATAGCGCTTACAGCGGTAGAAAACTCATACAGAATAGACCCATTAGATACAAAGTAAGTCGCAGAAAAAAACACTGGAATTTTTTAATTTAAATTTTATTGTGAGAACATATTCGCAAACTATTTAAATTTAATTTACAAAAAATTAAAAGTAAGCTATTAGTAATGCAAATTAATTAATAAAACTGGTGATTTTGATATATAGTTAAAAAATCCACACCCTACAACTAACAGATCAAGATGGAGGACTTACCCAAAGAAGAAGAAAGATAGAAAAAAAAATATATTATCCTATAGACATCCAGCATTCTGTTGGCCTTTTTCACTTATTAAATACCCACAAAACCCTAAAATATGTGAAAATTATCACTTCACATTAATTTTTATTTCTATTTAACAATATTTGTAGAAACACATAGATTATTTGTTTTACAAAAATGATAAGAGTTTGTTTATATGCATATGTATTGAGAGGATATCTCATGAATTACGTAATAAATGCATTATATTTTTTCCGCTATACTATCTTGTTTATATTCTGTAATTGTCTTTTATTGCAACTAGCATTACAAGCAAGGGCGAATTATAAATTACTGATAAAATAGGAAAAATCTAGCGCAACCATAGGCGTCAACATTTCATTTTGACCGTGAAGGCAACAAAAAACATCTGTAAAACAGCGGTGAGCAAACTGCGAACCGCGGGACGAATATGGCCCGCCGAGTGATTTCATGCGACCCGCCAATAAGAAAATACGTTTACTTTTCTTATTCAGCGTAATCAACACATTACTACCGCGCCACTTAATGCTGCATTCGCAATGTCAAATTATAAATTAAAATTAGTACTTAAAATTAACGTAACTGTTTGCTATACGTAACTATAAGTTAGCGTTCACAACCTTCTAATTAATACTTATAAATTAAAATTAGGAGTATGAAAAGTCCAAACTTTTACGCTTAATTTCTTAATGAAGCATGCGCAGTAAGCATCCGTCAGACCTAAAAATTTCTATGACCACCCACGTGAAAATATTTCTCATTTCATACTTTATGCCATTATGAGGACAAAGAATACATCGATAATTTAGACCACTTACAATTTTTTTATGTCTAATATAATTAAATATTATTAATTGATAGATGTAGCTACTACCTCTCTATGGAACTATGGTATCACAAAAACATGGTTATCGAAGGCTTCAACAAGTTCTTCAGGTGATGAAAATCGCTGACCAAGCATTTTTTGTTTGACATTGGGGAACTAAAGTCGTTAGGGGATAAATAAGGTGAATACGGACAATGAGACATTAATTCGATGTTTTTTCTCCTTCAAATAATCAATTGTTTGACGTACTGTGTGGGAGCTTGCTTTGTCATGATGAAGAATAATGTGACGTTTTTGGTTGTTTTTCCTTTTCCGTGAACGATTAACTTTTGTGGGTTTCGGTTCATCTTCGAAGACCCAAACAGAGGACTGTTGCTTAGTTTCCGGTTCATATGAATAAATCCAATTTTTGTCACCTGTAACAATGTTGTATACGGATTTTGCAGTGCCTAGGTTGATTTTTTTTTAGCATTCCCTTACACCAATCAAGACGAGCCTTTTTTGAGTTTCGGGCAAATTATGCGGAATCCATCGGGAACAGATCTTTTTCACAGCTAAATGTTCATGCAAAATCGAATGTATTGAAGTCTTCAATATGCCAAAGGATGCCTCTATTTCACGGTAAGTCACATGCCGATCTTTTTCAATAATTTTGTGTACAGCATCGATGTTTTTTTGAATCACAACCGATTTTGGTCGACCTTCACGAGATTCATCACTGACGGACGCGTGACTACGAAGAAATTCTGCAAACCAATTGTAAACAGTCCTTCCTGATGGTGCTTCATTACCAAAAGTTGAACAAAGCGAATTTATGCATTGTTGTTGAGTTACCCCTTTACTAAAATTGTAAAAAATCATCCAACGAAAACTTTCACGAGTAATATCCATTTTTTCACAAACGCACACTGTCAACAAACTACTCGGTCAATTTATAAGCTGCCACAGATTTCAAAATAACAAATGTCAAATTTTACGAATATAGTAATGACACATTTCAATAATGCCATCTAGTGGTCGTTTGTAAAAACATAAAAGGTAACCCTCATATAATTTTGCTTTTTTAAATAAATTTGTATAAAATGTCATTTGTCTGTTTATTTATTGAAGGATCCTCATGTATGAAAAGTTGATATTATTTGGCAATGAGCACGAAGAGATTCACCACCCTCTGATCTATAACCTACTTCTGCAACAACTCCTATGAATTATATTTATTATGTATGGCATCAGATTTTTAATGTTCTTTTTTTCTTCGCCAAGCTTAGTAGCTACTTTTTAACGATCTTTAACTGCCTATTCGTCGTTTCAAAATTTGTTTTATTTTAATTTAAATTACAGTATTATATTAAAAATGTGTGAAAGTTCCGGTGAAATTTTAGTTTTTTAATTATAACTATAGTTCATTGCCCCCAGCTACTTCCGTTCTAAAAGATAATCTACGGCGTGAACTTTCTTTTCATATTTTATGGTTCATATTGCTCAATTGTAAATAAAAAAACAATACAATTTTAGTTTAGAATAGAATAATTAGTTGCTTTTCAGACATTATTACTGTTTTCATGTATTATAAATTTTAGCTCTATTAAGTAAGGAGCGTTCATACAAAAAGGGTCCATACGAGGACAACGAATGCGAAAGAGGCAATAGGCAAAATAATTATTGAGAATAAGGCGCATGGTTTACACGATCTACTAACATGCTCTTTTGCCTTCCCAGGTGCAACAGCAACTATTGCCTGAACTCTCCTATAGTCGGATTGCTGATAAGTGACTGTTCGTTGCTACAAGTATCGATATTCAAAATTATATGCTCTCTCTGTCTATATCATTATAATTATTTGCATACCCATAATAACGTATAATGACCCAAGTTGACAATTACCTTCAAAATTATTTGAATGAAAAACAAAGCATTAGAAAGAAACGGCATGATTCGTAGATATCTTTCCTAATTAGAGCGCGAAAATTAATTTACAGCAGTACTCAAACAAACAAAATTATTAATTTTAAGGTAATAATTATAAATAAGGAATTTATACTCATATGTAAATTTTGGATTATAATTTTTTGTTTATTCCAGCAGATTTAAAATTAAAGTTTTTGAATTTAATAATTGGTCGAAAGCCGTAATTTAATTAATATTTATTACCAGACACTGACAGTTAAGACAAATAACAAAAAACATTTTTAAAATCGCTGAAAAATGGTAACTAGATTATTATATGAATGCACTACTTGATACATATATGTAACAGTCACCTATCAGCAATCCGACTATATCAACAGAATAATGTCTACTTACAATTCCTTTAGCGAAATTGATAGTTTTCACCTTAATTTACACCAATTTAAAAAGGCTTTGAACACAATTCTATTGAACTTCTGACCTTATTATTGGTTGTTATGTGTAATTTGTATGCTATTGTAACCTTTGTAAATGTTATATAATAAAATGTAATTGTACCATCCCTATAATTGGGATCCCTATAATTTCTACCCCATTATAGCTTATGGTTACTTCTAAACACAAACAAATGACGTGTCTAAACAGGTGATCTAGGTAAACCTTACAGGTTGCTTAAAAGCAAAAAAGGCATTTGGGTAAAACGTCTTACTTTGATAGCAAATCTTAAATTGAACTGTTACACTACAGTTATTAAACGGCATTTGAGGCGTTGATAAAAAATATAATAATGTATGAAGCAGAAGTATGGCGATGGGCGGAACGAGAACATATAGAAAAAGTACAAATAAAATACTTAAAATGGATGTTAGGAGTAGACACGAACACACCAGCATACATTATACCGGAAGAGACGAAAATGAAGAAAATAAAAATAGAGGCAGTCAAAAAAAAGCCATAAAATATGAAGAAAATATAATTAAACACCCGGAAAAAGAAATTCTTTTTGAATGTTGGAGGGAAATGGACAAACAGAATCAACAAGGAAAGCCACTATCAAGATGGGAAAAGGAAAAGAAGGAAATGTATGAATATTGTGGCTACTCAACAGCAGCGATAACACTACAAAGAACGAATGGAAAAGAATTGGGGCACGAAGTAGCAGAGCGAATGATCGACATACAACAAACGGAGCAAGATACAAAAATAAGAGATTCAAGATATAATAGAAAATATGAAAAGACCTGGACGGTGAGAAAACCATAGTATTTGACAGAAAAAGGCAGTAGAAGAAAAAGTGATAGCGAGATTTAGATGTGGAAATGAGGAGAGGGACAATAATTTTTGGATGAAAGAGGAAGAAAGAACATGCAGAATGTGCAGGGAAGGTAAGGAGACAATAGAACATTTGTTGGAAGAATGTGAAGAAATACGACACAGAACTGAAACGAGAAAGGAAATTTTGGATGAAACAGGTAGGGGGTATGAATGGATAAAAGAAGTGAAAGACAGAAGAGAGGAAATTAAGACATTAACTAAAGGAGAAGGAGAGTAGCTTTTAAGCCGAAAGGCAAAAATTATAATTATTATTAAGTGTAAGTTAATTACTGTAAGATAAACGTAGTACATAATATTTAATAATAAAAATATCTATCTATCTATCTATTAAGCGGCATTTAATTGGAGACATATGATTTTGAACCCGTCGTATTTCGCTGGTATTATTTATCAGGAATTTCAAGTTCTGAAACAACCCACGGATAAAACCATACCAAAGAAGACAAATCCATTAAAAACTAAATTATTGTTGAAAATTTACATTCCCTTTTTGCATGAATGCTCCTTAGGTGTTGAAATACATCGTTGGTCGTCCAATTTACAGAAGGTTGTAGAACAAATTCTTTATATAAATTTATAATCTGAAATAAAACTAATCTCAAATGAGCAATTAAGATAACATACAAGTTACATTGTTCATTTTATGACATACCGCGCCGTTGTGTTAAACTTTAGTGTAATTTGTAAAAAAATAATACCAACCTTTTAAAACCAAGACTCAACAATAATTACTTAGGTCTGGTATTTCAAATCTTAGATAGTGGAAGAATAATTAATATCTCAATCAGTGGCGGACTGGCCCGCCGGGATACCGGGCAATTTCCCAGTGAGCCGGTTCCAGTAGGCTCGATTCTTGATTCAATGGGGCCGGTTCTTGAACTATGAGAATTATGCCGGCTCTTGACCCCGTTTGATCCGGTTTATTCGAATTTGACAGGGTCGAAAAATTTTGACAGTCCCCTACTGATCTCAATTAAATCCACGTTAACTAATAATAAGTTCGAATTCATTAACTGATACATTCGTTTTTAGGATTTCGTGGATATAAGCAAGAAATATATGTAAATAACTGTATGTGTGGTGGAAATTGCAGTCAAATGGGTAGACCTAGAGAAATGTCTGCCAAACTATGCAACACGAATTTTTCAAGAAATATTCTAATTTGTTATACTCTATCTCAGAAAGACTGATAGTAATAAAATTTATTATTTGTAAAAAGTTATTGTTTTTTCACACAAAAGCGGCCCACAAAATATTAATAGTTCGAAACGAAATATTGTTAAAAACAACCGAGTGTGCCGCACATATTATATGGGAATACGAACTAGGGTTAAACACAATAGATCATAAAAATGTTACCCTAAAATTTTTAATAACATATTATATTAATAATGATTTCGTTGAATTTGTTTTATGCATAACACCCAAATAAATAAATAAGAAGTATAGAAATTATACTCAAGAGAAGTTTGGGCACAAGAAATGTTTTAAATAAATTCTACAAACTTAATCAAAAAAAAAAATAATAAATAAATAATTCCCACGGTACTTTTTTCCCGGGTTGGAATGTTTAATGGTCACCTTAGATAAGTCACTAGTTAAGTATGTTGGATAATAAGATGTGAATAAATCCGAACCACTGGCACACACAAGGGGGGGGGGGGTCCAACGGGTCCGGGCCACCCCCGTACCATTTTTTAAGTGTACCTACGTTGAAATACATTCTACAAATGTTCGTAAAAACATTGCCAAAATGATTATAAATTAGTAATAATATTACAATAAATTTCATAATCATTGTTATTGTTTATAATAAGTTTTAAATATATAATATTTCTATATAAAAATTATGTCTATAATTGGACCCCTCCAAGCCAAAAATCTGTGTGCGCCACTGATCCGAATGTATATATAAATGTCCTAAGAATGTGAACAGCTAAATCCAATTTATTTTGAACAAAATAAGAAAAAATATTACTTAAGTACCATATTATAGAGTACCAGTTACATAGATACTAAATAACCTCGAAATATGTTTGGCAGATGAACAGTTGTTCGCTACGGTCACATGAATATGCGTATCCTATACTGCGCCATTATTGGTTCATTCTGTCCAATATTTTAGGTCTAGACAATAAAAATTGGCTGGTTTTCAGTATCGTACAAGATCTCGTACGAAAATCCTATAGTACACGATACAATAATTTGTGTACTACAAATCGTACTAGATTCAAAACGAGAAATCGCATCGTGTACTACAGGCATAAGATTTGGATAAGATCTCTTAAAATAGTTTTGTTTCAAAGAGGTTCACTTAATAATCTCAAACTGAAACAAAGGTCCTGTATAATCTTTACCTGAATAGTTGAATTATAAATGAGCGCATAATGTGAAGAAATAGTAATTTGTTATACTAGCAAAGAAAAGAATGTAAATTTAAACAAAAACTCATTTAAAATTACCATTTGACATCTCAATAAAACACACAAAGAAAATTAATGATTCCTCATGACGTCATTATATTTCTTCCGCCTACTTTCCATTGAAAAATTATATAATGTTGTTATTCTACAAACAATATTACTGATAATTAGATATGCATATATTTCTTTGTTAGATCTATTGCACAAAGAGTTGCGGTAAAGAAGAATTGCATATTCTATGAGATAACTACACTTAGGATTGGTGTTATTTGTAAATATTGTATGTAAATTTACTTAATATTATACAGTGATGTTATATCTTTACTAGGAAATCAATTTCCTATGCGATATTGGTTTTGAAACACCCTGTTTGTGAAAATTACTTAAGTTGTATAAATAAAATTGGAAGCTTTTTAAGGTTTTGTAGGTATGACAAACCCTTATAACGTCATTTATGTGTCTGTCTGTCTGTTTGTCTGCCTGCCTACCTGTCTGTCTACCTGCCTATCTGTCTCTTAGGAAATTTGCCATATTTGTACAACCCTTTGACCCACATATAGGAAAACTATAGAGAGTTCCAAAAAATACATAGCTGGAAAAGTATAAACAAATATACAGACCGTTCTTAAAGATTGATAGGAGTTTAAATTTTTACATAACAAAATTGAATCCCTAACTGTACCTGATGCATTTAACCATAAACATACATAGGATATTTTTGACACTAACATTTGTATATTTAGTATTGCGTTTTTTTTTATTATTTTCCAATGTATTTATTATCAGAAAAAACTTTTTTTATTGCCACTTTTATATTATTTTGCCTTCATTGCAACTGACGCAATATCTGGTGGTTTCCCGATAAAATTCCGTCGCCATCATTTGTTTATTTCAATTTTTAATTATTAACAGTGTTATTTGAATTCATTTTAATGAATCTTCACAATATACAGGATATTTGTTTGAAACGGGGCACCCCGAAAATCTCCTTTATTTGTAAAGATACAAAAAATCTTCAGAACAAAAGTTAAACTAGATAAAAAGGCCCATCTAAAGGTTACTATAAGATTTCTGAGGCACTTCCGGTTTCACCGGAAATGAAGCCAACTTTTAATCTAGCATAGGGAATCGATAATTTTATATTTTTTTCCTAAAAGTACATTAAATTAGCTTTACAATGACACCAAAAAATCATACTTTTATGTTAACCATTTCAAAATGGCGAGCATTTATTTACAAAATAATAATCAACATAAGTTTTACAAAGTTGAACGTAGCAAGCTTTGAAAACAATAAAAAAAGAAACAAAATATCAAGTTATTAAAGTTATTTCATGTTATTTCATATAATAACTAGTTATAACAGTTTAATATGATAATATGTTTATTTAAGTTTTTTGTACATATATACATACATTAACTTACGTCTAGAAAAAAAATAATAATACAATACAATATACAAAATATATAATACAAGGAAATATAATACAAAGAAATATATACATTCATATATCAGACTATATTTCCGATATCCTTTAGGAATTCTTGAGTATCATAATAAGCACCTTTTAAGAGAAAATTTTTAATTTTCCTCTTAAAGTGGTTCTTATTTAGACTGGTTAATGAGGTAGGCATCTTGTTGTACAGGTCAATGCCTATAAACAGAGGCAGCTTCCTACTTGCTCTGTACCTACAAAATGACACTATAAAACTATCCTTATTCCTAGTGTCGTAATTATGATTGTTCAAATTTTTTTTTATTGAACAATGATTTTCTTTTACGTATAGTAATACATTTAAGATATAAAGCGATGGAACCGTTATTTTAGAGATATTTTGTTTCTTTTTTTATTGTTTTCAAAGCTTGCTACGTTCAACTTTGTAAAACTTATGTTGATTATTATTTTGTAAATAAATGGTCGCCATTTTGAAATGGTTAACATAAAAATATGATTTTTTGGTGTCATTGTAAAGCTAATTTAATGTACTTTTAGGAAAAAAATATAAAATTATCGATTCCCTATGCTAGATCAAAAGTTGACATCATTTCCGGTAAAACCGGAAGTGCCTCAGAATTCTTATAGTAACCTTTAGATGGGCCTTTTTGTCTAGTTTAACTTTTGTTCTGAAGATTTTTTGTATCTACAAATAAAGGAGATTTTCGGGGTGCCCCGTTTGAAACAAACACCCTGTATATTAAATTTAAAATACTTATTCAATATTGGCACGAAAGGGGAAAAAAATTATTTTAGGTTGTCACGAAAAGAGACCTTGCTTGGGTTATTTCATGTTTCAGGTTTGGTATGTGAAAATTTAAAATTCCAACAGTGAAAGCATGGAAACCAATGACATGTCAAAAATTTTAATACATTTTTCCATATTTGAAGACAAAAAAAAAAATGGGTAATTTTTATTAAGAATGACAAAACAATGAGTGAAACCATGGAAACGAATGACATTTATCAAAATTTTTAATACTTTTTTACATATTTTGAAGACAAAAAAAATAAATAAATGGGAAAATTTTATTAAGAATGACAAAAAATTAAAATACAATGAAAAGACATTTTATAATGACAATCAATTTAATTTAGAATTTGCAATGTGAGTATGATTTACAAAGCTTAAATAAAATGACCAAAAGTCCGAATTAATAAATAAAAATTACTAGATTTCAAAATCTAGTTCCGCCTAAACGTTTAGAATAGTTTTGTAGGTCTATTGATTTATGTTTGAAAATGATATGCAATCAAATTTCAAATTGATTAAATAAATTGTAACTGATCGTCATGAGAAAAGTTTTGTATGCATCTCGGGAGTAAACTGCATTAATCCCTCAAATGAAAATACCCTCGACTCTCTTCTGTCGTCTCCGACATTCCTTACATTCTCGGGATTAAACCATCACTTTACTCCCTAGATACATAAATAACTATTATAAATGTTTTTAATGACTAAATACATTATTACGAATTAGTCCATGTATATTAAAGTTACTCTGCAAAACTGAAAATTTGTCATTTCAATGATTTCAATTGTTATTTAATCTGGCTAAGTAATTGAATTTAAAAGCTATTTTTTATATGTGCATTGTTTATTCAAATCGTTATTAACAAGTTTTACAACAATGACGTAACAGTTTTTAATTCGTTCCAAATATTTTTTGCTGTTATTGACATTGAATTTGAGTTAAATTTTAAGTAAAAAACACTTTGCAAAACAAGTAGAGAAAAAAACACATGTTAGCAAAACAAGAGGAATATTAATTACGTCATTCTATATGCAGAATTTAATTTAAAAGTTTTAATCCATAATTTAACAAAGTTTAAAGAATTTTTAAAAGTTTAAAATGCGTGAATTTATAATTAAATTTGTAATTTTAATGAACATTCTGGTGTCAATGATTTTAAAATATGCTTTTATAAATAGATATTTGATAAAAATAGAGTTTTTAACATAAAATTTTTTTTTAAATATTTAATTAAATAACTAGTGCGTTAATTAATAGTGCAGACTAGTTGAATCATTTGTATTTGTTAATCATAGGTTAATATTAAACAAATCCTGCACTATTCACATAAGAAAATCAATGGATAAAGTTCATTTACGATAACTATGAGATGACGTCACACTTGGTTAATTTAAGTACCAATATAACTCAGTTACTAAATTTATTTATTTAATGTTGGTAAGGTTTTTACGCGTTGCCAGTTTGAGATTGTATTGTTCAGTCGTTTTTAGTCAGATTTGACATTTACGTGCTACGTTACATTTTGTGGGGTTAAATTTTATTTTTTATGAAATAATATATTATTGTAATAAATATGCCGAAAGATCTTAGTAGCCGTGCTCAAAGGATGGTTTTGTCTCTTATTAATTATTTTGAAAGAGAGCGAGATAATGGTGGATCTTTAATGGATTTAAAATGTGTCAGAGATGAGAGTAAATATTAAATTTTGTTTATATGTATGGTCTTTTCACTTGAATATTTTTCTACAAATAATTGTTAATTAACTTTTTAGAGAGTTGCTGCTTCATTAGATGTCAGCATTTCGAAAGTAAATAAAATTGCTGCTCAACAAGCGAGAAGTGAAGTTGTCAGTAGCCCGAAAAAGAAACGAACAGGTACTAAATCTGTTGTAGAATTAGACAATTTTACTACAGTTAGGATACGTTATGTAATTTATGAGATGTACCGTAAATATTATATTATATTAATAAAATATGTTCTATTTACATTTGTTACATTCATTCTTTTTTGTAATTTTAACCTACAGGTCTGTTACGTATAGTCATAACGGTTTATTATCATCAGATCCAAGCGAAAAGTAATTTTAGCGTACTCGTGAAATTTACTCTTGCGCTAGCGGTAATAATCTGTTCGACTGGCAATAATTGAATATTCATTATTTTAAGTAAAGTTGTATCGAACGTCAGCAGAATCAGTTGTTGGGAGCAGAGCCGCAGTAAGGAAAACTTGCGCTAGGGGCAAAACTGTGTTTTGGCGCCCTTGCCAAATAAATGTAAGTGATAAGCAAAAACAAGTTTCTCACCTCCCAAAATCTAAATGATGAGCAAAAAAAAGGTCCTCACCTTCGCAATGTGGCGCCCTTTTCCTTAGTGCGCTAGGGGCCGTCGCCCCCTCCACCCCCCCTTACTGCGGCTCTGGTTGGGAGTCTACTGATAATATGAAAGAAGTCGCGATTAGCTGATTAAATTTGAATAAAATATTTACGTAGTTCATTCCTACTTACTCTGTACATCCCTCAAACTAAAGGTCTCCTACATAGCGAGTTTCCAAAACTCGCGAGTGGAACGAGCCTGAAAATCATCTATGTTCACTAGCTGGTTGCTATAATTCTTAGGATGGATGTAGGAACCTCAATACGTGGAGATCCATCGAAATCTCGAAATGTCAAAATCGGTATAATCACAATACCTCCCTTATATATGTTGGCGGTTGGTAAAAATTGCAAGCTTAAAAGCTAGAAAAGTTAATTTTTTGTAATAAATAAATAAAATTATTACAGTAATCAGTCAACTGAAAAAACGCACTTAATATTTACTATTACCAAATTATCATTACTAATACCAAATGCGTTTTCTAAAATTTGTAATTACAAAAGATTATGTTATTTATTATTTCGTAAAGACCATATTTTCTTCATTTATTTATAAAGACCATAAGTCGGAGTTTCCTCATAACCCTTCCACAGGTGTTTAATAAATTCTTCATTGAAAAACAATATCACTTACAGTACATTAAATATTGTAATTGTCTGCTTGAAATGTTTCCATGTAAACAGGTTGAGGTAAATATTAGTAGAGATCTGTTGATGTCAGGCAAAAGGGCAGGCAGTTGTCATAACGTGAATTAACAGTATAAAGGCAAATATTGTAGAGAGAAGTGAGTTGAACGTACGCCGTACGGCAATGCAACGTGCAGTTATTATTTATGAAATCAATATTTAGGTGCGATCGTGCATATAATCAACTCCCCTCTTACTGTTGCTCATTCGCACGAATGCTACGTTTTCAACTCTGTTATTACCTTAATCGCTTATTTAAAACAATGTTTTAAAGACACGCCAAACACTGGTTTATACATTATTTTAATATTCAACCTAGTAGCGAAAAATAGAACTAAAGTAGAAAATTTATACATCTATACACAGCTTTGCGATACTAAAACTTACAACACCCATGGCAGAATTTTGGTCTAGTCTCACAGTGATTCTCAAAGTGGGCGATACCGCCCCCTGGAGGGCACTGGAACAATCCAGGGGGGGCAATAGTCGCCTTGGTGCATTTGGAGGGCATTGAAAATGATGAAGAATTGCTTACCTATTGTCAGCACTTGGATGCGCTCCATTCTGACTTCAACCAACGATTTGAAGTTATTTTTAAAATGAACATACCCCATTTGGGTTTGGATCCTTTTTCAAGTGCAAACACTCCAAAACTACAAGAAGAACTGATGAAAGTAACAACAAATTATGAATTGAAATTTAAATTCAAAGACGGCTACCAACAGTTCTGGCTGCAAAAGCAGATTCCTACAGCTTATCCTGGGTTATGGGCTATAATACAAAAGTTGTTAATTGCATTTTCTTCGTCATATTTAGTGGAACGTGGGTTCAGTGCGGTCACACATCTACAACAGAAACAAAAACAAAAAAAAGAAACCGACTGCAAATAACTAATCGCGGTGATTTAAGAATTACTGCTGACCAAAATAGAGCCGAGGATTGATACATTGATAGCAGCGCACCAGGATCATCCTTCTCATTAGATGAGAATATAATTTTAATAAGTAATTTTTAATTTCAAGCTTCAAGGTGTCTTATTTACATCATCTTTCTTTGCTATATTTTAGAACGTAGGTTGAAATATAGATACATATATCCTTCTGTTTGTTTGTTTAAAGAATGTAGATTTCCAGGGGGCGCTCAGTAATTTTTTTAATAATAAATTTGTTTGAGTTTTATAACCACTGGTCTAGCACCTCATCCATAATTACGAGGATTGCTACTTAGGTTTTGCGGATAACGAGGGACAACAAAAATTGATTATTTTTAATATTTTTATTGTTTCACCTTTATGTTCAATAAACTTTTCCATCTGATGAAATTAATCCTGAAAGTACTGGGCTCATTGTTCAGGTATCACCGTAGAAATGAGATTTTCATAGGCTTCAATCACGGCTTCAGAGCTATTTAATTTTAATCCGCGTATTTTATCGCTTTCTAAAAAGGAAGAGGAAGAAGTCACAAGACTGTAAGTCGGGACTGTAAGGCGGATGAGTAATTTCTTCCACTCCAGAAGCGGTCAGGAACTCGGTAGTCCTATCTGCGGAATGTGGTCGTGCATTGTCATCATGAAGGAGGATTCTCCCCTCTTTGTCATTTTTCGCGTACTCCATATGGATGTCTCCATATCCTTGGAAGTGCAGCGGTTATCCACCGCCAACATATTCTGGACATCTTCGATAGTTTTCGGAGTGACAACACGTTACAGGACGACATTCACGATGTTCGTCTTTGAAAGAAATCCTCCCATGCAAGAACTCGTTGAAACTTGTCGAACAACGCTGAACCATCGTTCTACAGTAGCCAAGGATGGTGTTTCATCGCCAAAAAATCTATTTAATTTTGTGAACATTGTTGTCTTTAAAATCATGAACAATCTTGGCTCGAAAATGTTCGCGTGATCTTTCTATTTTTAATAGAAATGGTTTTATTTAAATACATGGTAAAAATCGTACACAATTTATTTCTGTCACTTGTTAACACAAACTAATATAAAAAACATGAACAAAAAACAACTTGTCGAATTCAATATTTATCAAGCATCAACAAAGTTATATATGTATATACATACATATATATATTTTTTTTGCATAATCATATTGATAATAAAAACTTCATCCTTTAGGCTTTGTCACCGGCAGGTGTCAGACTGTGTTGGAATTTGAGCTTCTGCTAAAATTGGTCATTTTTTCCATAAGTCTTTCCATTTATTTGCTTTCCCAGGCCTTTCTCTTCGATTTCTCCTGGAAGTTCTCGCTTCCATGACTCTTCTTGCTTCCCTGTTATTATTTCAGTAGTTTTAACTTGCTTTAGTTTAATTCATCCTATTTACATACCACCTTAACTAACCCTAGCTATCGATCTTCAATGATTTCCTCCACAGGTTTCGTGCTTAGCTTTTCTCTGAAAGTCTAGTTTTTGATTTGGTTTTCAGCTCGATTTTTCTCGGAAATCTCATTTTAGTGCTTCTTATTCTGCTTCGCATTGCTGCCATGGTAGGCCATAACTCTGATCCGTATGTTAATAAGGGTACCGCTACTTTTTTGAAGATTTCTACCTTCGCGTTTTTCGGTATCTCTCTTTATTGAAGAGGGATGTTTTTATAATGTTTTAAACAGTCTGACAAATACGCTTATGTTCTTATGTTTTGTTATTGCGACGTTCATGGAAGAATTTAAGACGAAACCAGTAGAACATCCAATATAAGAAAGTCAAATGAAATGGGTAGGATATGTCCAAAGAATGGGAGAAGAAAGAAATTGATGTAACAAAATGCCTACAGTTATTTATCGGCAGAATCAATTTGATTATTTTGTTGGGGATTTATTTTACTACATCTAGTGGCACGTTTTAGTAAATACATATATTACCGTATTTTTCGGACCATAAGACGCACCTTTTTACACAGAAAAATCGACTCATAATTGGGGTGCGTCTTATGGTCCGAAGATACAGGTGCGTTGTTTCAAAAGTGTGCGATATTAGTGTGGAATTAATTCGGAGCGCATAAAACAGAATCAACCAAGAAAATATAATAGAAATGAATACAGAATTAGTAATTTCTGGAGGCCTTACAAGTCAACGACAACTCTTGGGTCGATTAATAAACCATTTAATAATTTTATGCGGGAAGAGTGGAACAAACGAATGATAAAGCCAAATCGCGATGTTACAGCGCGGATAAAACGGACGACAATTTCAAAAGTACCTGGGTAAAAAATTCATGGGAATCTGTAAAAGAAAAGACGATTATAAAGTCTTTTAAAAAATTCGGTATAAGCAACGCTTTGGATAGTATCGAATATGACTTGGTTTTTGAAGAGATTGACTACAATAGTTCAGAGGATAATAATACGAACAATGACATTAACGGACGAGTGACATAACGATGAACAGAATGTTGCTGGTACAAGTTATTGTAATAATAAATATTCTTTCTAAAAATTGTCCCATCAATTTGGGGTGCGTCTTATCGTCCGGTGCGTCTTATGGTCCGAAAAATACGGTACATTCCCAAACAACTACAGGAACTTTAATTTTAAATCAGGAGGTCTATTCTGTAAGCTTTTGGACAGTTATTGTTACAGTGTTCTGTCGAAAATTTCTATAGTACAGTATGCATAAAAGTGATCTTGACAGTGTGAAAGTGACTGTCGAAAAGTTACAGAATAGATCCCCAGGTCATTTTTCAATGAAGCAATTTTAGTAAACCAGAACAGGTAATCTTTCTACGTGTGTACTGACAGGCATCAATAAGCGCCGACAACTTTCTACGTGTTCGTACCTTTATACATTATTCGAGTTAGGATAAAATCGTGGTTTGAAAACACGCTTTATTCGAGAAGTATTTTAAGTGTTTAAAATTTTACACCAATAAATATAAATTTCAAAATTTCACGTGATTCTATTATTAAAAAGTGTTTAGAACTTCTGATTGTCGTATCATATGATTCTTAATCCAGAGCAAAAACGTTTCTGAACCAGAAGTTGTTTAACTGGGCCAGTCCATTCTTCCTGTACTCCCCACAGCCCTGATTTGCGCAATGCCGTAACTTCTGTTTGTTTGCAATGCTAACAGAACAGATCAGAGAAGCTAAGAAATTTAGGTCAAATCAGGGAGATAAAAACACATAGTCCCAAAGTGGATTTCATCAACCAGGAATACTTCTTTTCAGATAAAATATGAACGCTAGAAAAATCATTCGACTGTGTCGATAAAACTGATGTGATGAATGCACTTCACAAAGCAGGAGTATAGAAGCAAAGTATTATATTTGTTCGATAAAATGATATTTAAGGATTTTATAGGTATTTTATTATGCTTAAGGCTGCCAACTTTTTACGAACTAAATGCGAAACATTTTTTTTAGGACCTCCCCCCAAGAAATATCTGCTCTCCATTTTTATCTGTGTATCTCCTAAGATTTTCTTCGAATTTTATCAATGAGGCTTATAATTCACAATTTAATTACAATTAGAAAGCACTTCATACGAAACTATTAATATTTTATTATTAAAATTATATTAAGTTATTTTATATCTCACTGTCTTTTAAAATCATATTTTTGTACATTTTTCGAATTTTCTTCAGAGGTTCAGAGTCAGAGTTAAAAATTTTATAAAAGCTCTCACATTTTTCCATATTAAATTTTACTTGCAACATTGCATGAACAATCTCAGTTTTAAGCAACGTTTTTTCAGACGTCCACACAGAGCCGTAGCAATGTTTTTGGCGCCCATGGCGCCTCTTAAAATATCGCCCTTGGGAAATACTTAAAGTAGACACTTGTAAATTAATTTAACCTAAAATAGGTATCATTTTTATTTTAATAGAAAGGTGAAAATACAAGTAATGATCTAACAAAAACGTCCTCCCATCTAAAATACAAGTTATGACTAAAAAAAAAAGTTTTCATTTCTAAAATACAAGTGATGACAAACAAAGGTATTCACTTCTAAAATACAAGTGATGACAAACAAAAAACGTCCAAGGTGGCGCCCCTCAGACCTCGCGCCCATTGTACTTGCCCCGATGCCAGGGCGTTGCTACGGCTCTGCATCCACATTGCATTTACAAGGGAGAATACTCGCTCAATGGGTCCGTTTGTTCAAGTTATACAAAACACATACTGAATCAGTAGTTAATATTATATTAAGGGAAATCTCCTGCTAACTGCTAACAGTGTGAAGATATTAAGTTGTATAAAAATTAAATGTTAAATTTTGGATTAAAAAAAATAAATAAATCGTTAATATTTAGTTAAATTTTTTATAAAAGCAATATTATTATTTTAGAATAAGTGCTATATATATACTACGGGACAATTAATAATTTTCCGGGACGAATTTACGTATCAATAATAAAGCGAGACATGGGTCGCTAATCCAGGACTGTCCCGCCTAATCCGGGATGGTTGGCAGCCTTAATTATGCTGAAAGTCTAAGATAATTGTTTTTGTAGTATTTCTTCAAAATAAACAATATTTTGAAAATCATTTCTTGCAATTAAGAGGTTGGTCAAAAAATCTGAACAAAATGCACACTGATATGAACAAGAATAGTTGAATAGGAATATTTTGATCAGACTAGGTTTTGGAAAGATATCGAAGTATTTTTGAAAAAATATATAGTAGTGTTCACTAATGGGACTACACGGACCAGTGGACGCGCACCCAGGGGAGCCCCTCCCCCCTAAGAAAGAAGGAAATAAAAATAAAAACATACAAACACACTAGAAAATTTTCACCATTGTCTTACGTAAATATATCTATTTAAAAATAGAGATGAGTATTTTTTTTTAGGTCGTCACTTGTATTTTAGAAGTGAGGACATTTTTTTTTAGGTCATCACTTATATTTCCGAAGCTACGACCTTTTTTTTTTATCATCACTTCCGCCCCTCCCCATAAATTCCTGGGATACTGACACGGACCAGTTAAAAACAGTTGCTATTTATTATTAGGAGTCTTTTAGTGTCCTATGAGCAATAGCGTCCCTTTACTCACATAAGTTCTCCATTTTTATATGTTCATTGTCAGGTGTTCCCATGTATATCTTCCTAACCATTCTGTCCTCCCTTGTCCTCATCACGTGTTCTATACACTGTAATTGTCTATCTCCCAGTACTTGTGTTACATTTGGCCTTGAGTACAGTTTTTTGATATTTTTGTTTTTATGGATTTTCATTCACATTAAAGAAGTAGAGCAATGAAGAAACGAGAAAACAAAAAACAATGTTTTCTTTCCATTACTTATGTATAAATTAGTTTCACAAAGTTAAATTCGGAAATAGCCTTCGTTGCTGTGCGCCAAAAATTGTAACTATAGTCTATCTCAGAAAGAGCGATAGTAATAAAATTTATTATTTGTAAAAAGTTATTGTTTTTTCACAGAGAAGCGGCACACAAAATATGAATAGTTCGAAACGAAATATTGTTAAGAAACAACCGAGTGTGCCGCACATCTTATATGGGAATACGAACTAGGGTTAAACACAATAGATCATACAAATTTTACCCTAAAATTTTGAGGAAAACTATGGTCACAGGCGAGCGTTTAATGATATGATAAATATGGTCACAGGCGTGCGTTTAATAAAATGATAAATAGTAATATAGAAATACACAAAACCAATTTAAACGTGTTTAAAATGTGCACGCCACTGGTAACTGCCTGACAAAAAGATTTATTACTATCGCTCTTTCTGAGATAGACTATAACTATCAACATTAAAATGTCGACTATTCAATGTTATAAAGATTTCTCTTTCGTTGGTTGGGTAACTCATCGGACGTTAGATCAGGCGGAATAAGTGCAATAAAAGTGATACATCTGATATGTTTCCGGTTTTATTGAACTTATTCCGCCTGACCTAACATGCTAGGCGGAACCCCCCCCCCAGGAATATAAGTATTGATATGTCAAAATTTTAGACCGTAACTCAAAAGTGACCATATGTTTGCGCTCTAAGGCTAAAAATTTATAAGTATATCAGTTTTTCAAAGAAAAAAATTAAAAACATTGTTTTTTTATTTTTGAAATTTTGATCAAAAATTTGTTGACTCCGATTTTAGCCAAATATAGTTTTAAACTAATTTTGGGGTGCGGATTATGAAAAAAATATTTGAAAAATTCATGCTTCCCTAGTTTTTGAGTTAAAGCCGATTTGGGTCAGTTTTTTGCCTATAATTCCAAAACTTTTGTCTAAACTTCAAAATGGGCCAAATTTTCTTGATCTATGACCAAAAATACATATTTAAACCAATTTTCAATAAAATCGGAGACAAACATTTTTTGCTTAAAAATCACGATTTTTTTAAGGTCTACTCCTTACGATTTTATCGATTTTTGGTCATTTTCAAGGGTTTCGGATTACTACCCATACAAAATTTAATAATTAATTTATTAAAGCCCATTTTATTTTTTTAGACTAAATAATGTATGAGAATTTTAAAAATTCAAACCACAGATTTCTATCCCTAACCATTTTTTAGTTAGGATTTAAAAAAAAAACAAAAAATTTTAAAAAAAATTAAAAATTTTCAAAAAAATTTTTTTGCTTAAAATTTGCTTACAAGTCAGTTTTAGGGTTTTAAGATTTCAAAAATTTCAACCGCAGATCTTTATAGCATTTCGTTTTTGAGATACGTCCATGCGAAGATGAAAATTTCTATAAATCACACCATATTAAAATATGTCATAATTTTAAAATGCGCATAACGAATAAGGTCTCATATATTTTCTAGACTAAATAAACTACGAGGAATCCAAAATTTAAAAACCGCAGGTCGCTATCTCTAACCGTTTTTAAGTTGTGCCTTTTTTGAATTCACAATTTTCACAAATAATGTAAATTATTCACCATTAATTTGAATGGGACCAAAGTTTCGGTGTAATATTTTATTTTCGAAAACTATGAGATCGACAACATCTCGCTTTGTTAAGGTCCATATTTCGGAGCCATACATAAGTACGGGACGTTACTAAAACTTGGTATAATCTGATCTTGGTCTTCCTAGAAAGAAGTTTCGTTTTGAAGAGGGACCAAGTGCAAAATACGATGCATCAGTAGCTTTAATTCTGTTCATAATATCCTGTTGTAACAGATTCACCTGATTTATCACGTGAATTGATTTAATTTTTTAATTTGAACACGTACATTGGTATATCTTATTCAAATAATATTAAATTTAGATATAAATTTTACATACTTAAATATAACATCAAATAGAATAAATTTCAACAATAGATATAACAAAATAAATAAATAATAAAAAATTAAAGTAACACTTGAGCTTTTTAGGGGGGGAGGGGGCTCGGCTCCATTACAAGTTTGCATAACGCGAGGTTGATCGAAAAAGCGTTGGTCGTGTAATGGTAGAACTTGCTGCAGTATAATTTACAGTATTATTTAAACCGGTATAAAACTTCTATGATATTTTATTTATAGGTATGTAGGTAAAATGAATTATTCTAAAGGTAACATCTTCTACGTCGTTGTTAAAATATTAAGTGGCTGTGAAGACAAAATGAATGAGCTGATAATTAATGCAGTGTGTTCGTAAAGTTTAGTAACGAGACTGTGTAGGTAGCACTCAAATGCACTGCAGAACTAACACATAATGCATAATTAGTTTGAAGTAGAGCTTACAACTAAGCTTTATAGCTACTACACTTGAAAATATTAAGGTCTAGCTTCAGGGCTGTTATGTCTGCATTGTTTGCCTATTCATTTACAAGAAAACTGTTATCATACTAGCAAACCCATCGCAGAATACCTGCGAAAGTAGGTTATTAATTTTATTTATCAATTAAATTACCACAGCTAATATTGAGTACTATATATACCAGTCAATCTCCAGCGTTTATACACCTACACTCTTTTCAAATATTTCTTTAAAAATCACTGTTTGAATCAGGAGCTCAGCTAATGGATTGAGCCCCCCCCCCCCCCCAACACTCAAAACACACGTTATAAGAGACACATTTGTCTTGTAATTAAACGTGAGCCCACCCAAAAATAAAATTAACTTCTGAGCCCCCCTAAGTAAAAATTCTGGGTGTTCGCTGACAGTGAACCAGGCGAGCACCCAGGGAGAGCTTACGGGTTTGAGCCCCCTCCCAAGAACTCAAAAAAACACGTGGTTTTAGTGTTTTTAAGGAATACATTTGAATTCTAGATCTCATGAGTTTTTTTTTTAGTCATTATTTTGGCAACTTTATTTTGTAAAACTTATGTTGATTATTATTTTGTAAATAAATAGTCGCCATTTTGAAATGGTTAACATAAAAATATGACTTTTTGGTGTCATTGTAAAGATAATTTAATGTACTTTTAGGAAAAAAATATAAAATTATCGATTTCCTATGCTAGATCAAAAGTTGACATCATTTCCGGTGAAACCGGAAGTGCCTCAGAATTCTATAGTAACATTTAGATGGGCCTTTTTGTCTAGTTTAACTTTTGTTCTGAAGATTTTTTATATCTTTACAAATAAAGGAGATTTTCGGGGTGCCCCGTTTCAAACAAACACCCTGTATAATGCGTACGTAAAAATTTGCTTTAGGGTGTTAATATTTGTGTGGACGCCCCTGCTAATTTCGTTAACTCTACCTGAGTTAGCGGCCTTGTGTCTGGCGTGTATAATACAGGTATATAACAGGTAATAGTTGAATTTCATCTCGCTATTATTATCATATTTGTCTATTTCCCTACCCTGTTTCGTATATGCACTGGCTTAGAATTTTACACCAACCTTATTGGTGGCCGGCCACCGTGGCGTAGTGGTTAGTGTATCGATGCACTGATTTCTAGGTCATGGGGGCTCTGGTTCGAATACCACATATGGCATGGATATTTGTGTTGTCCAAAAAATGGTGTTGGTAATGAATAAAAAAAAAAAAATGCATATACTGCCCAGCAAACATTTTTATACGGGCCAGTACTGTTGAAGCACATACTCCCCGGCATTGAAAGTAATAGGCCAGTACCCCGGTGTCCCCGTGGCCGTTAGCTGGCCCATTGGTTTATCAATTGCCGGCACAGCACCGGTAAAGTGCAAAATAATCGCATTAGTTGCAAGATATATTTCTGACGGACCAGTGCTTATATTATACCCACTCTCTAGTATTTCAAATGTAACATATGTATATTTACCTTATACTTACCCAGTATTAAAATAAATTAATGGTTAGGTGCAAAATAAATACGGATTTGGCCAGAAAATAAATTTATTCAACGCTGGTGAAACAAAATTAAAATGTAACATATTATCAAAAATAAGGAGTGCTCATAAAATGCTGGTAAAGTACTTCGTATAGGAGGAGTGCGAAATACAAATGTGAAGTACATTATTAATACTGGCGTTGCACAAACTTTTAGTGTCAGCAATTTACCAGCAGAAAAAGCGGTTTGCCGGCATTTGACCGATGGTAGAATGTTTGCTGGGTAGATAATGGCCTTAGTAGCTAAGTCAAAAATTAAAAAAAAAAACTTATTGGTATAAAATTCTTTTGTAATATGAATCTTCTTTTGTATGGGTCCTTTGAAATTGTCATACGGGTCACTGTATGACCCGCGGGTCATATGTTCGCCATCACTGAAATAGTTAAAAATTTATGTAAAGTGTGAATTTTCACACATTTCAGGGTTTCGCAGGTATTTAGTAAGTGAATGATGACTATTTGGGATGCCAAAACAAATTTTATGTTAAAATATTTTTTTATTAATTTTAATTCGAATGCCTAATACCATTATATGGGTTTCTAAATATTTACAGTATTTTTTTTATATAGCAAGGTTCATTAATATTTTGAAAATTGCGCCTACGGCTTCCATTGGTTGTTTAAGTCATAAACTCCGCTCATCTGATTTCGTATACCTTGAAACAAAGAATTAAATTATAATTTCAACACTTCCCACTGGTCATTAAATTTACGCTTTTAAAAATTAAATGCAACATTTGCCAAAATATAACTAGAATTTTGACAAAATAATTTAAACAAAATAAAAACAGAAAAAATAAAAATTGACGGGATTGGAACTGTAGTTCGAACGTTATCGCTTCGTAAGTTGCAATACTAGGCGATAACATTACCACTGGACTATAGATGTTCACTCGTTTACCGTTCTACCGTTTTAAAAATCGGATTAAATATTTTACATATTGTAGTTAAAAACACAAAAAATGCGTTATTTTCCAAAAACAAAATCTGATCAAAAATTCCTGTTGTACTATTCCGGTTCACAACAATGTACATTACTTAGATTTTTTTCAGATTTTTAGTTTAAACCATCTGGGCTACAGGTGTGGGACAAAATTTTTTTGCACAATTTTGGCAAAAATCGCGTCAAAATAATTTATTTTGCAAAAATAAAATTTTGATCGTTAATCCACGTACTTAGGGCTTTCATTTGATACCCTACACAGAATTGTAAAAAAATATTTTTTTTTCGATGAGCATATATTTGTTTATATTTTTAGGGGGATATGTTTTTTAGATGTTTTAGTATTTTTGTTATGTGCGGATCAAAGAGTTGTATAAGCATGCCAAATTTCAACTCTCTAGGTTTAGCTACAATTTTTACGGAACAGACAGACAGAGAGACAGACGACAAAATGACGGTATAAGGGTTTTTTGGTCATACCTACAAAACCCTAAAAAATGAAGAACAAAAAAAAAATAAATAAATAATTATGATAATAATACCGAATAGAACTTAATTTTGATATCTAGATAGGCTTTTAGGGTTTCTACAGAATAGTTTTGTCTTAAGAAAAGGATTTTCTGTCCCAAATTATCTTTACCCTTTACCAATATCTCCTATTCCATTCTCACTCGTCTTATCCAATATTAAAGTATTAGAAAACGATTTCAAAAAGAAAATAGAAAATTTACAGAAAACGTGTCAAATAATTGAATCTCTATAAATCAAACGATAAATCCTGGATCAAATGATCCAGATTAAAAATAAAAGAAAACTCAAATTACACAAATTCTTTCTATTTCCAATTTAATTTCATTCGGTTTGAAGTTTTACTGCGTTTCAATTTTATTTCTAGTGAAAAGTTTATTTGTACTAAAACTAAAATTGAATTACTCTAAGTTATTTTTTGTTACTGAAAGAATCTAAACATATAAAACGGAATTACGTAACCATGAAGTACGTTAAATTAAATAGTTTCGCAGAAGTATTTTTAAAATTACATTATGTAATTACTGTGTAATATTTCAGTTTAATTTTAGGTCTAGACATAATTTAGAATCATGCTACCCTACCCATATGATACTTTTTTTTAAATCGCTATTATTTATCTGCAAACACGCACGTACACGGTCTGATAAAAAAAAATGCTAGCGTAGCTTAATACCTAGTAAAGGTACCTTACCTAACCTAATCTAACCTAACCGGATCTTGGTGTTCATAGACAGGAGTTTCATTTGAAAAGTAGACCAAGTGTAAAATACGATGCATTAGCAGCTTTAATTCTGTTCGTGATTACCTGCGGTATTATTTAGTTAATTTAATTAAAAAACACAAAAAATTCTGAACGTCTATTGTTTAACTTCTGAACCTACGTCATCAAGATGGCTGCTGAACCATCAGCTGATTGTATTATACAAAAATGTTTAAAATATTATTATTTATTGTCTTATTTACTTTAACTTATAAATAATATACAGCAAAAAATTCATAAGTGTAAATGTACATTCTCAGTTTGGTTAAAATTTTCATTAACATAAAAGTAAACCGTTTTTTCATTTATTCAAATAGTGTTATTTTTATAAAATATTACTTTTTCAGTGTTAAAATTAACACTACTTTAACACTATTTATTTTCTATCACAATTTAACGAGTATGTAAGTGTAAACTTTACACTAAATTTCCCTGGAAAAGAAGTGTAACTAATTCATAATGTAAATCATGGTACACTAAAAGTTCATAATTATAAAAATTGAAGTGTGAATTTGACGTGAAGTGTGAATTTTCATACTTTTCAAGGTTTTGTAGGTATTTAGTCAGTGAATGATGATTATTAGAAGGCCAAATGATGACTGCATGTCACTACATAACACAATTACAAGTGTTGGTTTTAAATCCTTTAAATCAATATGTATATATATTTTTTTCAATAACACAAAAACTATAATATTTTCCAAAAACGAAATCAGATAAAAATTCCTCTCGTACGTTTTCGGTTCATAGCAATTAAATATATTACTCATATCATTGCTCAGAATTTTTTCAGATTTTTAATTTAACCCCTTAGGGTTAACAGGTGCGGGACACTGATTTTTTAACACTTTTTTTTGGAAAAAATAGTATTACAATAAAAAAATAAATAAAAAACTACTTCCCATTCCTTTATCTACGTCTTAAGAGCTTTCTTTTGATACCACACAATAAATTTTAAAAAACTTTTTTTCGACTACACAAAAAATTATATTTTGCAAAAAAACAATTTAATCAAAATTTCCTGTTGAACTATTTTGGTTCCCATCAATGTACATTATTGTGATTTTTTTCAGATTTTTAGTTCAACCCCTCTGGGAGATAGTGCATCCACGCATTAAGAGGTTTCATTTGATACCCCACAAATTTTAAATAATATTTATTTTTCCATTAAATACATATTTGTTTATACCAGGGCTTCGAACCGTTATTTTTTTTGTTTCGGTTTTCGTTCCGGTTTAATTAAAAAAATATATATCGGTTCGGTTCTGGTTTTCGTTCCGGCAAAAATAACGGTTTTTTTCGGTTTTCGGTTTTTGGTTCAGTTCCGAGTGATAAATTTTTAAATGCTTTTATATATATTAGAAATTTATTTTCTACTATAATTTAGAAGAACATTTTATTCCTTATTCTGTGATAATATTACCAAGGTCGCTGCCAGGAGGGAGTTCTGGGCGTTCAACCCCCTCCCCCGAAATAATAGAAGCGCATTTTTTAAATTATCAGTTAAAAAATTACGAATTACGATTTTTTTCTGCTCATCAGTTTAAAAAATAATCTTAAATAAAATGTATTTTATATTCACTCACATAAACGTTATCTGAACCGAAATAAACCGATATTTATTTTCGGTTCAGTTCCGGTTTTCGTTCCGACAAAAATAACGTTTTTTTTTTGGTTTTCGGTTCAGTTCCGGTTCGAAGCCCTGGTTTATACTTATCCCGCGCTGTGTTTTTTTGAACTTTCTATAGTTTTCCTATATGTGGGTCAAAGAGTTGTACAAGTATGCCAAATTTCAACTTTCTCTGTTCAGCCGTTTGGCTACAAATTCTAACGTACAGACAGACAGACACATGAGTGACGTTAGAAGGGTTTCCTACGGTCATATCTACAAAACCCTAAAAATGGGCTCAGGAGGCCCAAATAGCCATCATTGCTGAGCGCCAAACATTTAAACGGGTGATCACGCATGCACTTCACTTTTTTACTACTTGCAACAGGCGCGTACCTAGGATTTTTTCGGGGTGGGGGACTTAGAAGATGAAATTATTGAAATTATGGAAAAGGGTTTCACTTCTAAACTAACAAGTGGTACCCTAAAAAAAGGAGAAGATATTGAAGAAGAAGAAAATGATAATGATGAAAAAGAAGGTTATTAAGAAGAAACAGATAATGATGAGGAAGAAGAAGACGAGTAAAAATATTTAAATGTCTAAAAATATTATTGGCTTTCTTCGACCCAGAAAGAAATTAAAACATCTTGTTTCAGTGCCCAATCTATATATATAAAATCGTAACTAAGCTACCTACTCATAATCAACGCCCAGCCCAAACCACTGAACCTACAATCATGAAATTCGGCGAGTATATTCCCTCCATGACGTAAGCACCCACTAAGAACGGATTTTTCGAAACTCATCCTCTAAGTGGGTGAAAAGGGGGTTAAAAGGGGTAAAATATGGCTTCACGGTTTCCTTAATATCTCTTAGGTCCAATAAGATATCGACTTGGTTTTTGCTTACAAAGATTACTCATGTAAATATTAAAAAACTTATTTCAGGATTTTGTTCTAATTGACCCCTAAAGGGGTGAATCTACAATCAGGGTGAATTATAGAACCCTTCGCATCTTCTGTGTTTTTTGTGTTATAACATTCCTTTTTGGCATATAGGTATCTTTTTAGAAAATTTAGAAAGTGTTTTGACCGTTTTTTTAAATTTAACCCCTAAAGGGGTAAATTGGTATTTTTTATTCGATAGAATTTCGTCTAGATAAAGAAACATAAAATTCGGGGAGTATATTCCTTTTATGACTTAAGAACCCCCTAAGAAATAATTTTTTGAAATTCGGCCTCTCAGGGGTTAAAAGGGGTGAAATGTGTTTTCACGGATTCCTCAGTATCTTTTAGGTCAGGAATATATCGCCTTGCTTTTGCTTACAAAGACTACCCACATAGGGAAAAACTTATTTTTCAGGATTTTGTACTAATCAACCCCTAAAGGGGTGAATCTACAATCAGGGTGAATTATGGAACCCTTCGCATCTTCTGTGTTTGTTGTGTTATAACATTTCTTTTAGGCATATAGGTGTCTTTTGAAAATATTTAAGTGTATTGACCTTTATTTTTAAATTTCACCCCTTAACGGGTAATTTGGTATTTTATATTCGATAGAATGTCGTCTAGACAGAGAAACATAAAATGCGGGGAGTATATCCTTTTTATGACTTAACAACCCCCTAAGAAATGATTTTTGGAAATTCAACCCCTAAGGGGTGAAATGGGGTAAAATGTGTTTTCACGGATTCCTCAATATCTCACAGGTCCAATTATATATCGCCTTCATATTTGCTTCTAAATATTATCCATATAAATGTTGCAAAACTTATTTCAGGATTTTGTCCTATTCATCCCCTAAAAGGGTGAATCTACAATCAGGGAGAATTATAGAACCCGACGTATTTCCTGTGTTTGTTGAGTTATTAAATTCCTATTTGGCATATAGATGTCTTTTTAAAATATCTCGATGGTTTTGACAGTTTTTCAAAATTTCACCCCTAAAGAGGTAAAATGATATTTTTTATTTGATAGAACATCCCTTGGACATAGATACATGATGTTCGCAAAGTATATTCCCTCCATGAGGTAAGCATACACTACGACGGGATTTTTCGAAATTCAACCCCTAAAGGGTGAAATATAATTTCAAGGATTCTTAAATATCTCTACAGACCAATAAGATATCGTCTTGGTTTTTCTTATAAAGATTACCCATATAAATATTGAAAAACTTATTTCAGGATTTTGTTCTAACCCACCCCTAAAGTGGTGAATTTCTGAACAGGGTTAATTATACAACCCATCATATTCCCTGTCTTTGTTGAGTTATAAAAATCCTTTTGGCATATAGGTGTCTTCAAAATATCTTGAAATGGTATTGACAGTTTTTAAAATTTCACCCTTAAGGGGTAAATGGGAATTTTGTATTCGATTGAACATCCCTTGCACATAGATAAATGAAATTCGTGAAGTATATTCCCTCCATGACGTAAGCAGCCACTAAGACGGGATTTTTCGAAATTCCACCCCTAAGAAGTGAAAAGGGGTGAAATGTGATTTCAAAGATTCCTCAATACCTCTTAGGACCAATAAGATATCGTCTTGGATTTTGCTTACAAAGATTACCCATATGAAAAACTTATTACAGGATGTTGGCCGAATCAACCTCTATAGGGGTCTACAGTCGGGGTGAATTATACAATCCTTCGTATTTCCTGTGTTTATTGAGTTATAACAATCCTTTTTTGGCATATCGGTGTATTTTTAAAATATCTCGAAATGGTTTTGACAGTTTTTAAAAATTTCACCCCTAAAGGGGTAAATGGGTATTTTTTACTCGATAGAACGTCCTCTGAACAAGATACATGAAATTCGTAAAGTATATTCCCTGTATGACGTAAGTTCCCACTTAGACGGTATTTTTCGAAATTCAACCCCTAAGGGCTGAAATGTGATATCAAGAATTCCTTAATATCTCTTAGTACCAATAAGACATCGACTTGGCTTTTGCTTATAAAGATTAACCATACAAATGTCGAAAATTTTATTTCTGGATTCTTTCCTAATCAACCCCTAAAGGGGTAAATCTATAATCGGGGTGAATTATACAACCCGTCGTATTTCCTGTGTTTATTAAGTTATAACATTCATTTTATAACTTAAAAGTTACCCGTGCACATGTTTAGAAACATACTACGAATTTTACACAAATGAACCTCTAACGGGGTGAATCTACACCTGAGGAGAGAGTCAGCAATGTGATCTATAAAGAATCATGATTTACAATAATTGCACGATGATGGCAAACCGTCAATAAACCGTAGCGAAGCACGGGTACTCAGCTAGTAAACAGTATAAAATGTTAATGATAATGAAGACGACGATGAAGATGATGGCGAAAAAGAAAATAATAATAAAAATAAAGATGACGAAGATGATGAAGAGGACGAAAACGAAGCAAACGATATTTTTCTTGCATCTTGCAATAATTACATTTTAATAATTTATTTAGTTATTTATCAGAATTCCATCATTTTAATTCCATTTAGTATCCATTATAATTAAATATAAAATATAATAGTTACATTTAAAGTAATAAAGAAAAATTGAAAGCAATTTTGTTAAAATTACTCAATTCCCCTATTAATTTATTAAGATCATATTTCATTCAAAATGAAGGTATTATTATTTTACGTCATGCAGCAAAATACAATTTTTCATAAAAAACCGACAAAAAATGCAATTCTTTTTTTAGGTAACCTAGATTTTCTTGCTTTTCTACTTTCTGAACAGATCAATAAATCAACGAAACATGTTATTTCTGCGTCGCTAGGACTCCTACTAACCAAAATCTTACAAACGATTTATTTCATGGTCGTTAAACTTTGTATCTAAAACAGAGACATTCAAACTTTCAAATGTGGAAATTATCAGTTTCCAAAACTTTTTTGAAATAGGTAGCCAGCTCCGAATTAACTCTGTTGTTTCAGAATTTGCTGAAATGTTAGAAGTCTGCAGTTGGATTTGTACATTGGATAGGACTAAACAAACGCGGGATCCGATTTGAACAATCTCCAAGGATCAAATGGTTTAATATATAATAAAGGCTTAGTGGGCACTGTCCAGAGGACATACATTTATAAAGCATGCTTCTCGCAAATTGGACTGTATAGCAATGTAAGAATTCATCCTTGAAGGAGAAGAAAAGACTGAATCATCATATATGTATATTTAGAAAAAGGAAGAATAAGAAGATTATTAGTTTATATCGCTCTACGACGTTTTCCAGCTTCCATTCTCCACTGTCGTCTATTTGTAGAGTTCTTTTTCATTCATTTCATTTTGGATTCCTTCTATCATTTTTTACCGACCGCCAACATATATAAGGGAGGTATTGTGACCATACCGATTTTGACATTTCGAGATTTTGATGGATCTCCACGAATTGAGGTCTGTCGGTCTGTCTGTCTCTCTGTCTGTTTGTCGGTCCGTGTACACGTGCAGAACAAATTCGGCTAAAAGGATTTTTATTAAACTTCATATTTAAGCTTTTGACATCAATGGCACGAGTTGATCACTTTTGGTAAAAATCGGTTAACTAGAAATGGTTTACTCGTGTCGGTTTTAAAAATGTTGCGGATATATCAGAACGGAGAAATATTTCGAAAAAAAAATATTTAACAAAAGTTGCTATAAAAGCAATAACTAACAACTTTTATTTGAGACATTTTTTGATAAAGCAGCATAAATTAAACAAGTACTTTGTGATGGCGGTCAGTCCTGTGGTGGCTACAGCTGATTTTTTTTTTTTAATTTCTAGGTCTTCAACAAAATAAAATTAAATGCTGTGATATTTATTTTAATGTTTAATTTTATTTTGTTTTTTTTTTTTAAATATAATTTTATGAGTTTAACCAACTTATACATCAGAGGAGACTCTTAGATTTGACTGTAAGTTGCACAATTCTGTATAATACATTGTATTAATTTAAATAAAATTTTCAGCCCTTGAAAATGGTCTAAAAATTTAGACCGAAATATCGGGTATGAGTAAATATTGAGTTTACTTTTCTCCACCGCTACTCCCAATAACTTTTACTACTATATATATATATATATATATATACCGGTGTTTTACAACCGCCGGTCCTGTATATATATATATATATATATATATATATATATATATACAGTGATATATATATACAGGACCGGCGGTTGTAAAACACTGTTCCAGGTAACTATCTGACAGATAAGGTTATATGATACTTTCTGTGCTGAATAAATGTCATCCCGTCTTTCAATACAAATGTATCTATCGGATAGTTATCTAACGGATAAATGAGACTGATGTATTGAATTCACTGCTTGGTAATGACATTTATTCAGAAGGTAAAGTTCCAGATAACATTATCTGTCGGATAGTTACCTAGTGGTTTAAATGAAGGTGGAAAGACCGGGCTTTAAGGTCATAATGCCCGGGGGTCAAATGAACCCGTAAATAAAAAAATTAACCTGTATAAAATTCTCGAGAGATAACGTAATTTTCATCCCTTTCTGAGATCTCAGAATTATCATTGATAGCCCAAAAGTCATCCTATTATCACCTCTGTCCTCCCATTTTACCATATAGGCCATGTCTCCAACGCTATAGCTCTGAAATTTTAATAAATCCTCAATCAAAATGTATAACTATTTATATAAAGATACAATATAAACTATTTTAGATCATGTAGTACCAAGTAACTTCCAAATTTAACGTTATACCTCATCTTCAATAATAAAAAAATAGTGTATTGGGCCCGGTAGTTCAATTTCAACCATCTGTATACTATTGATAAAATATTAATATGTGTTTATTCTCATAAAGAATTATTTTAAGCAATTCTGTTCCTTATGTATTAATTGTTAATGACTATATTCCTTAATGAGCTTTATCAGGATTAACCATCTTGATATGTAGTGATACGTGATTTTTGCAAGTGGCGTCTTCATTTTTTTCTGACGTTTTTAGTTATTTTTAAGTGATAAAAGTGCAGAAAATACTTGAAATAGTGTGTTATAGTTTGGATTTAAGTGTTTGGACTCCATGAAGACCAAAATTGGAGCGACTGGAAAGGTATTTGTAGAAATATTTGTTAATTTTATAATGTAAGTCATTGTTATGTAGAATGTGCTTCTATGGACAATATACAAGAAACACATACATGCATACACTATCGTCTATAACTAGAGAAACAAAACTATGTTTTAAATCATTTTCATAAATCTCGATTATTGACTAAATGAATATTGAGTTATATTGGTGTAGCAACAACAATTTACAAGTTAGAACCTGCTCTTAAAAATATTTGTTGTACTGGTACAATAAATAAAATAATTAACTTTCTGCTGCAGCAGACCATCTGCATATTTCTTTTGTAAGACTTAATAATAAAACAATTTTTTGTGGTTAAATTTTTTCCTTTGCCCTAGCTCCCGTTCTTGTCCTGGGTTATATTTTCATAATTATGGTAAGCCTATATATATTTATATAAGCTTATATACTGCCAAAGGGCTAAACCTAGAGAGTTGAAATTTGGCATGCTTATACAACTCTTTGACCCGCACATAGGAAAAATACTAAAACATCTAAAAAGCATAACCCCCTAAAAATATAATGTAAAAACAAATATGTGCTCATCGAAAAAAAATATATATTTTTTTATAATTCTGAGTAGGGTATCAAATGAAAGCCCTTGGTACGTGGATTAATTATCAAAATTTTATTTTTGCAAAATAAATTATTTTGTAGCGATTTTTGCCAAAATTGTGCAAAAATTTTTTTGTCCCATACCCTGTAGCCCAGATGGTTTAAACTAAAAATCTGAAAAAATTCTAAGTAATGTACATTGATGTGAACCGAAATAGTACAACAGGAATTTTTGATCAGATTACGTTTTTGGAAAAAAACGCATTTTTTGTGATTTTTGGCTAATAATGTACACAAGTTATAGCTTTGTAACACGCTACATTGGAACGTGTATGCTAGAGTAGTGGTTTTAATGCAGGAGTTTCACCCAAGTAACTCGATCCGAGAGGGATCGAACCCTGCGAGAAGAGACAGTATTATTTATTGTTTTTTTTTTAAATTTTTATATTGTTTAAATTATTTTTTCAAAATTCTAGTTATATTTTGGCAAATGTTGCATTTAATTTTTAAAAGCGTAAATTTAATAACCAGTGGAAATTGTTTAAATTATAATTTAATTCTGTTTCAATGTACACGAAATCAGAGGGGCGGAACTTATAACAACCAATGGAAGCCATAGGCGCAATTGTTAAATATTTTCTTAATGAACCTTGCTATATAAAAAAAAAAAAAAATGCACATATTTAGAAACCTAAATAATGGTATGAGGCGTTCGAATTAAATTAACAAAAAAAAATATTTTAATATAAAATTTGTTTTGGCATCCCAAATAATCATCATTCACTTACTAAATACCTGCAAAACCCAGAAATGTGTGAAAATTCACACTTCACATCAATTTATTATTGTATATTGGATATTACAAACGTTTAAGCCGAACTCGCTTTATAGTGATTGAAAAGGGCTTTTGCTAAACAAAATAATCTAAAGCTTCATTTAACCCACAAAAATTACAAAACGTTAAAATCTAGTTCCGCTTAAACCAAAGATACCGGCTATAGTACCACCTTAGCACGATATCCACAGCATACCAATGATATGATACCACATACTTAATTGTTTTTTTTAATGATTAATCAAACATTATAATGGTTTCTTGGTTATAACTACGATCCCCCCACCCAACAAGCGTGAGACAAAAATGGGTCTAATCAGTCCAATCGGTTCTGAACTTTCTCTTTTCACATGAAATTTTCTCTCTCTCTTCTCCAGATTTTCAAGACACCCATAACATTAAAAATGCAGCCCATGATAAACTTTAACAACCCTGTATGACGTACGCCACTGTTCCCAGAGTTAGTATAAAGTGAATGATTAAGGTTAATGGAATTTAAAATTCATGTAAACACGTCATTCATCTTGTAATATGGCATCACATTTAGCAAAATTGCGTTATTAGCAAATTATGAATCATCTACAAGTCATCGATTACATCTCACAACGGCGTCCTGCTCTTGTATACGGAGATTGCTCCATGTTTATGAAATTACATTTCTCCCGCTATGAATATTTACAAGACCTGTATAATTTGTTATTCATAAGATAAAAATAAGTTACATCTGCTTTATGTATCATGACGTAATATATTTTATATTGGAATTAGAAGAATGTTTCAGGTATATGGTATATATCACCACTGAATTGCTATGTTTCCAGAAGAAATATACTACATGGATTCTATATTTGTTTTTTCGCAATATACACAATGTAAATAATTATAATAATAATAGTAATAATAATAATATTTATTATGTGCTAAAAATATTACATTTTTTACAATCGTCAATAACATTACTTTTACAAAATATGTAGGGGACATTACAAGATGCATATTATATTTTTATACATTAGGCGAGGAAACGAAGCAGTGAACTTCCGATTTTTGGCGCAGTAAGACGGATTTACATGCGGTTTGGTGCATTCGATTCGTTAGAGCCTCAGGAAATTTTGTGAACCAACGCGATCAATGCAAAATGAAAAACTGCATTTGTGCATAAGAAAAATGCATTGGAAAAGCATTTTTCAGAGTTGCAAAATCAAAAATTTATAACTCGGTATAAATTCACTAAAATAAGTCAAATTTTGATACTCGGGGGTTTTTGGGGTCGCTGAACACGAATATCGGGACGAGAGAAGTGTCCGAGGTACCTGGTGCCCAGGGTGGACACTACGTACATCGTCTCCTAGAGTTTTATGCAAATTTGATACAAAAGCAGTTGAATCACGTTACTCGGAGGTTTTTGGGGTCGCTGAATCCGAATATCGCAATAACGAACGTCTCCGAGGTACCTGGTGCTCAGGGTGAGCGGTACTTAACCTCGTCTTCAGGAGTTTTATGCGAATTCGATACAAAAGTAGTTGAAACACGTTACTCGGGGGTTTTTGGGGTCGCTAAATCCGAATATCGCAATAGCAAATGTCTCCGAGGTACCTGGTGCTCAGGGTGAGCGGTACTTACCCTCGTCTCCTAGAGTTTTATGCGATTTGTTACAAATGTGGTTGAAATACGTTATTCGAGGTTTTTCGGAGTAATGTAACAATGTTTTTTCAATAAATACTTTTTATAAATGCGTATAAATATATTTTTTTATTGATAAAACATTAAAAATAAGCCAACCAATTCGACAGAAAATCCACGTGTGCGTCACTAAAACTGTCTACACTAGACACGGTGAAAGTAGGCAAAGAACGTTATAATACCTGAAGTCGCTTAAACATAGGATCAATGCTACCAACTGAATTATAAAAAGGCGCCTACGTTTAAAAAAAATTAGTTTCAGTATACAAGGTTTGTAGTCCTGGGTACCAGATCACCTTGGCACTACGAACTTCGGAGACATTCGCTATTGCGATATTCGAGCTCAGCGACCCCAAAAACCCCCGAGTAACGTGATTCAACTGCTTTTGTATCAAATTTGCATAAAACTCTAGGAGACGATGTACGTAGTGTCCACCCTGGGCACCAGGTACCTCGGACACTTCTCTCGTCCCGATATTCGTGTTCAACGACCCCAGAAACCCCCGAGTATCAATATTTGACTTATTTTAGTGAATTTATATCGAGTTATAAATTTTTGATTTTGCAACTCTGGAAAATGCACTTTTCCAATGGATTTTTCTTATGCACAAATGCAGTTTTTCATTTTGCATTGATCGCGTTGGTTCACAAAATTTCCTGAGGCTCTAACGAATCGAATGCACCAAACCGCATGTAAATCCATCTTACTGCGCCAAAAATCGGAAGTTGGGCTGATTTTTGTGCTTCATTGCCTCGCCTACATATATAGGTTATAAATGTGCATATGTTTACAAATCTCATACATAGGTACATGATATTTAGCTGGACAAACTGAGTGATCATAGAACCTCCTTCAAGTCACTGAAATCGTTTATCAGATACTCATCAGTGGAGTAGAAGGCCCTGCATATTAAATAACTCTTGGTTATTTTTTTGAAATTTAAAATGTTGAGATTTTTGATGGCTGGAAGAAGCACATTGTAAAATTTAATCGCGAAGAAATTGGTACTATACCTGGATATTCCAAGTCTTGTGAAGTCTGGACGTATCTCGTTTTTATTTCTAGTGCCGTACTGAACTTTGGACTAAGAATTTGGTTTGGTTTTCAAGAACGTAGAGGATGCAGTGGTGAATATACAGGGAAGGTAACGTTAATAAACCCAACTCCACAAATGCTTTCTTGCAGTCGCACTGGTATTGGATATTCCCCATAAACCTGACAGCTCTACGTTGTAGAGAAAATAGCCGTCCCACATCGCTGGAATGACCCCAGATTAGAATGGCATAAGGCAATTGAGTTTAAATAGAGGCAAAGTAGTAGGTTCTTTGAACTGCCTTAGACGCACACCATTTTAAATTATTTAGGCAGTAAATAGACGAACAAAGTTTCTTGGCTATTTTGTTAGCATGCTGATCCCAAGTCAGCTTTCTGTCTATTTTTAGACTTAGAAAGGATACTGAAACTGGATTGTTGGTGTCTTGTAGATTTCTAGTAGAGAAGACCATAAATTGAGTTTTGTTCGTATTGAAGGTTAACTTATTTGCCAGAAACCAGTTGTGGTAGTAGGACATGGATAATTCTCTATTATCTATAAGTGACGTTAGGGATTTGTTGCTATCAAGGACCGTAGTGTCATCTGTAAAGAGGATGGTGTTTAACTTGTTACCGAAGGGTAGATCATTGATGTATAGTAGGAATAGAACAGGGCCCAGAACTGACCCTTGTGGGACTCCGTGTTTTACATACAATGTCTGGGAGCTCTCGTGTCCTGCGTGTACAAATTGTTTCCTGTTTTTCAGGTATGACTCTATGAGACTGATGCTCTCGGGAGTAAACTTGTAATATAGTAGCTTTTTTGTTAAAATATCGTGATTAACGCAGTCAAAGGCTTTGGTCAAGTCAAGAAAGCTACCTGAGCAGTAGAGTATATATAGAGCGTTCATTAATGACTGATAGGCATTTGAATTTAGCGCGTTGTCGAGGTAGTATATTTAGTCTCACAATTTGTTGGATTTCAGTACAACTGTAATGTACAACTCTACATGACGTATTTAACCATAATCGTGCATAGGAAACTGAAGCTGTAGCCCAGATGGTTTAAACTAAAAACCTGAAAAAATTCTAAGTACTGTACAATGGTGTGAACCGGAATAGTACAACAGGAATTTTTGGTTGACGATGCACAAAAGTTGTAGTTATGTAACACATTATATTAGAAGGCGTATCATGGTCTAATGATTAGCTTGCTCGCTTGCTACCCAGAATACTAGGGTTCGTTCCCGGGCAGAGGAGACAATTTTATTTTTTCCAATTCCATTTTTATTTTGTTTAAATTATTTTGTCAATACTCTATTATTAAATTTATTTAATAACCAATTGGAATTGTTGGAATTATATTTTCATTCTGTGTCATGTATTCAAAACCAGAGGGGCGGAGCATATGACTTAAAACAAACAATGGAAGACATAGAAGCAATTTTCAAAATCTTAATGAACCTTGCTATATAAAAAAAATACTGCAGATATTTAGAAACTTAAATAATGGTATTCGGTATTCGAATTAAAATTAACAAAAAAATATTTTAACATAAAATTTGTTTTTAAAGTTGTTGTAAAATATGCTATAAGCTGTTTACTTTTGTAAGGACAAACCAGACCTAGTTATTTTGGTTACTTTTATGGTGTAATACGGACTTTAAATGTCAATTAAAAATATTCCTTACGCTGTATACTGACTAGATTTATTGGTTCTGATAATTATTGAGAAAGTGAAATTTTTTATAATTTTTTAATACCATTTTTTTTACATGACATACAGTTACAAAAGTGCCAACTATTAAAAACAAAATTTCCTCTTAGTTTGTTCTTACAAAAGTGAACAGCTTTATATGAAATAATAATTTTAAAATGTAAAGTATACAATAATTTCCATAATAAATAATAAGTAAACAATAATTTCCTGAAACTGTTAAAAATACATGGTTACCGGTTAATCATAAAAGGTTCGGGTTCAGGTTTTGGTTCATTGACCTTGAAATATAATGGTTCGGTTCAGGTTCAGGTTCATGAAAAATATAGGTTTTTTCGGTTCAGGTTAGGGTTCAGCTTCAGGTCCCTGGTATTTATTGTTAGAAAAGGCTTTTATAAATACCACTTTTCTATATATAAGTAAAAAAATAGCTTAGATTCGAGATGGCTTTGACAGATCTAGACAATACATTTATTACTAAAGCAGTGAACGAGGAATCTGGAATTATTTCTCATTAATTTGCCTTTGTTTCCCTTTGTACAGCCTCTGCTAAGTACCTACGTTTAAATTTAATCTAATGAGCGGGAAATTTAAAGCTTATTAATCATTAATGAATGCTCAGTAGATTTTAGGCCGAAAGGCAATAAAATAAATAAATTTCTTCTATTAAATGTATATTTTGAACCGTTTTTGTAAAAGTAATTTAACGTAATAGGTTTTGAAATCGAGATACTTTATTAAATTATTTGTAATTGTAAAATTGTAATCGAAATTTTCTGATATCGTTCATTTATTCAATTGTCCTTGATAACGCATTAAAAATTGAATTTGGGAACGTCCTCAATGTTTAATTACTTCGGGACCTACCCTAATGGAAATCGGGGATTAAAAAACAAGATGGCTGACATGATAAATCGATACTTTTTGAAATGGAGGGAATATTGTGCTATATATTCTGTCAGTTATTTATCAAATAGAACCTTTTAAATATGATGTCATATTTGATGCATGGATCAATTCAGTTTTTAAGAGTCTGATCAAGGTCATATAACTGATATAAATAACGTACTGATATGTTTCTATCTCACTCACTCTGACTGTAAAAGAATTACAAGTGAGCAGTTTGTCAATCTGCTGTTACTTAACGTAGCTACGACAAACTTGCATTTTCACTGTTTGTGTTTGTGACAATTCACTGTGTGTGAGTTTGTCTTAGATTGTAGCATTACTCTAAGTGAACCAATGGCGTAAAACCTGGGAGGCGTGACTCTAACATCATACACTTCGTAAGTGACCTTGAGCAGACTTCTCTTAAAAACTGAGGTGTAGTCAATAGATTTGAATTATTGGACAAAATTGGTGAAATATAAATGTATATAATTCTTTAGTATTTATGGTTTATTTGAATGATTTGATGTTGCTGATTGTAGTTGACTAGTTTAGTTAGATTAGTGGTTTTCAACCGATATACCCCGGCACAAAAGTGTAACCAATACAGTTTGTTCAAAGTGACACCATTATTAATTCTGATATTAACAGAGCTACGATTACAATTAAATGGACGGACTATTAGTATTTTTTACGCAATTGATAATGGCGAAAACAGCGAAACAATGGAGCATCAGATTTCCGAGATCTTTACAAAAACAAATCTTTTTAAATGGAACCCCTGTGTATTTTTGGATATTCCGAAACTTATTGTAAACAAAAACTTCTGTATTCAAAAGTATCCCAAAATTCTAATCAATTATTTTAATTTAATAAAATATATCAAGATCAAGATTGCTATGAAATAAGTCAGATCAAGTATCAAATAAACTACAAGTACCGATATCTACAAACAGTGCCGTAACTAGGCAGGTGCAACAGGTGCACAGGCACAGGGCCCAAGACGAAAGGGGGCCCTAAAATGGTCAATGGGGGGGGGGGGCTAAATCAGAATGTAGAGAACCTTTTTGTGCAAACTTGCACAGGGCCCAGAAAAAGCTAGTTACGGTTCTGTCTACAAATGTTTGTGTAGATATATGGGGACTTTTTTGACAATCTTAATTCAATAAATTAATTTTAATACTTAAAATGGGTACCTGTGTATACAGAAGTAAAAGGATCAGGCGAATCTTCACACTGCCTACGTGGTTTTTTATATCTATGGTCAGAGGTCTAGAAATAGAGAATTTACCTTCTCTGCCCTTGTACGTCATCTAGGCGTTAGGAATATATTGTTAATACTAATAATTTAATTTAATTAATAATTACAATACATTATTTGATTAAATTCGGTGAGTAACCGATGGACAATGAAATTTAATCGATTTTCTACCCCCACTCTTCAAGTGTTTTTCTTTTATTTTCTGCCCCTCTGTGATTTTATGGATTTTTACCCCTCTGTCTTCAACAGACTCGTGATTTTGTAAATTTCTACCCCCCATCAAAATCAAATAAAAATGTATGTATAGATCATTGCTATCCAACTTTTTTGTATACGCCACACACTTAGTATTGCTTTGGGGAAAAAATGACCAAATGATACAAAAATAAAATAAATAGTATATATATGTGGGATTTTAATGTTTCCGCATATTTGTCTCAACCAGAGCCAACTAAGACAGACGACAGACAGAGACAGACAAATGACGACTGTAACTAAGGACGCTATTATTATTGTTTATTGTTTTGTTAATTTTGTTTATTTAAAATTATTTTTATACATCAATGGCATCAATATTACTAAAAATTATATTATTAAAAAATCCAGTCATAAAATTCAAGCAGCGGAAATGAAATTTTTGAGAGCTGTGAAGGTATGTAATACACTTGACAATATTCACAATGAAGATATACATAAGGGAAGAACTGAACTTATCTCCCATATTGCTCGCTCGCAAAATTTCCGAGCAGGCTCTGCTGTATAAGCCAAGAGGAGCACAAGACCGAGGAAGACCAAAGAATAGATGGGGTACCGAAACAGATTGTACATTCTAATCCATGAGCGATAAATATGATTTTCAATTGAATTTTTCTTTTTCTTTCTTCATTCATGTACCATATCCGGTCTCCCTGACGTTGGGGATCACTTGAGCCAAAGCAGATCTATCTATCTTCTGCCAATCTAAAAAGTTGTTCTGCATTTCTTATCCCGGTCCAATTCCTTACAGTACTTAGTCAAGATTATCATCTACCGATTCTCAACCTCCGATCTTGCCTTTTAGTATTAGTTGGAGAAGCTGTACATTTATTTCTTCTTATAATACGACCAAGGTAAGAGATTTTTTTACACTTCATTGCCCTTAGCAACACACAGTCTGTTTTTGATCTTTGTAGAACTTCGTTGTTAGATACTCTTTCTACCCAGGATATTCGGAGAATTCTTCTATGCAACCACAGTTGGAAAGTTTCTAGGCGATTCATGGTACTAATCTTGAAGCTTCAACGCCATATAGGACCAAATATAACATTTGACTGTGGCACAGTTTATGGCTAAGGATAACATCACAGAAGAATGACCTCATATTATTGAGAGTGACGCGAGCAATCTCAGTTCGACATTTTACGTCCTTGCGAAGATCTAGCTCCTCGGTAATGAGACAACCTAAATATTTAAATATTACCACTCTTTCGACATTTCTACCGTCAAGATAAAGAAATACAGTCGATTCCGCTTAATTGGGACACATCGGGACTTAGGCATTTTGGCCCAATTAAGCGGCTGCCCCAATTAAGCGAATTTCACATAAAATTAAACAATGCATATTTTTTTTTCAATAATTTTATTTTATAAACTCTTGGACAAAACTATAAATTACATATAACCAAAAAATATAAACTTTTAAGAAAAAATAATAATAAATTCCAAAATAAAATAATAAATAGGTACATACAATTTAATTCAATGCAAAAAGGCGTCAAGTGTAGTCTGTCTTTTGTTTTTGTAACATTTCACTTCTACAAAATCAGCACAGGTATTCAGGGCGGATGTAGGGCTGCCTTCATTTCCTTCCTGCATAAAATAACGCTGAAATATTAAATTCTTTGTACATATTTTCTCTTGAGAATATGTGTAACAATATGTACTGTGATCTTAAATTTACTGTCCCAATTAAGCGGAAAGTTGTCCCAATTAAACATAAATATACTGTTGGTTCCTTGGTTTGGTTTCTGTTCTTTGAGATTTGGTCCAAATAAGCGGCTTCCCCGATTAAGCGGTGACCCAATTAAGCGGAATCGTCTGTATATTATCGTAATTTTCTTTTTTAGGTTTATTCAAATTTATTTAAACCATATATTTTGCGACATACTACTTAGTCGTGACACATTAAGGTGTCGCGACACACCGCTTGGAAAGTACTTTATATAGACAATACTATAGGACCAGTGTTTCTCAACGGGTGGTCCGCGGATCAGTTTTTGGTGGTCCGCGCACATAAAATTTCATTAGAATTAATAATGGGCCTTATGCAAAAATAATATTTTTCTTGAAGTTGGTGGTCCGCGGTTAGTGTGGAATTCTGAAAGTGGTCCGCAACTGTTGAAGGTATGAGAAACACTGCTACAGACAATAGATCATTCGTTGTTTCGGTTGTATTGATATTATTATTTTTTAATTCGTTACTCATTATGAAGTATTATGTATACAGTGATTCTTTGCATCCGAAAATCCAATGAATGTAAGTTACAGAAAAATTCAGTTTATTTTCCCAGCTAGATAATATGTCTGTTAACAATTCCATATTCCCAAGAGTTCCAAAATACAAAAGAGGCTCATTCAATTGTTCCAGCGTTGTAGACAAAAAGACTATGATAATTTAACAGAAAATACAAACAACTTATTGTGTTACGGTTCTGAACATCTAATTGAATCGGCCAGCTCGGTAAATGTATTGTTTGAATGTATATCTAGGTCAGCAATAACTGGGTTACTATCATTTGGTTTGTTTTAGAACCTACACCAAATGATTATTTCAAGGCCTACTAAATATGAATAGTTAAACTACTTGCCCACTTGTATTAGATAAATTAGGTTAGGTTATAGTTTTAAAATGGTATTAACATAGTTTTAGACATGACTGCAATACATGGCATTTGTATTTGTCATTAATTATTTCAATAGAACAGTGTTGGATTTATTTGATTTGCGGCTGTAAGTTATAACTTAAATGAACCTTCCTGCGCCCAGCAAATATAAAATGTTACAGAAAATAACTAAAGTAAACAGATTTCTATGGGTCGCTCCAAATACGAGGGCTACCTCTTAGTTTTTACAAAAACTAAGAAAGAAACATTCTTTTTTGGAAAAAACTGTTTTATTGCTTTTTAAAATATTCGCCTTTAAGATTTATACACATTGCATGCGTTCAAACCAATTCTCGAAACATTTTTTCCACTCTGAAGTTGGTATATTTATTTAAACCATATTATATATCACCAACCATATATTTATCAAAAACATGGTTTCCAAAGGCATCAATAGCTTCTTGAGGTGATGAAAATCGCTGTCCACGCATTTTTTGTTTGGCATTGGGGAGCAAAAAAAGTCGTTAGGGGATAAATCAGGTGAATACGGGCAATGAGACATTAATTCGATGTTTTCTCCTTCAAATAATCTATTGTTTGACGTGCTGTGTGGGAGCTTGCATTGTCATGATGAAGAATGTTGCGACGTTTTTGGTTGTTTTTCCTGATTTTGTTGATGACTTCTTGCAAACAAATTGTTGTATACCATTCAGTATTTACTGTTCTCCGATCCTCTAAAAGAATGGTTGCGACATGTCCAGTACAACCGAAGAAACAAGCGATCATTTTCTTGGAAATGCTTCGTAAACGAACAACTTTTGTGGGTTTTGGTTCATCTTGGAAGACCCAGACAGTGGATTATTGCTTAGTTTCCGATTCATATGAATAAATTCAAGTTTCGTCACCTGTAACGATGTTGTATACGGATTTTGCAGTGCCTAAGTTGAATTTTTGTAGCATTCCTTTACATCAGAGGTCGGCAAACTTTAGAAGCCAAAGAGCCAAATTCACCCTTTACGGCATCTGGAAACATTTTAAAGAGCCATAATTTTGTTTTAATACATGACTTTTTGAATATTTTATAAATTTTATTCCTTATCAACTTAATTTAAAGAGCCACACGAATGTCCTTAGAGAGCCGCAGTCTGCCGACTCCTGCCTTACACCAATCAACACGAACATTTTTTGAGCTTCGGTCAAAATATGCGGAATCGGGAACATATCTTTTTCACAGTTAAATGTTCATGCAAAATCGAATGCATTGCAGTCTGCGATATGCCAAAGGATGTCACGGTAAGTCACATGCCGATCTTCAATCATTTTGTGAACAGCATCGATGTTTTTTTGAATCACAACCGATTTTGGTCGACCTACACGAGATTCATCACTGACGGACGCACGACCACGAAGAAATTCTGCAAACTAATTTTAAACAGTCTTTTCGGATGGTGCTTCATTACCAAAAGTTGAACGAAGCGAATTTATGCATTGTTGTTGTGTTAGGCCTTTACTAAAATCGTAAAAAATTATCCAACGAAAACCTTCACAAGTAATATCCATTTTTAGGGTTTTGTAGGTATGACCAAAAAACCCTTATACCGTCATTTTGTCGTCTGTCTATCTGTTCGGTAAAAATTGTAGCCAAACGGCTAAACCTAGAGAGTTGAAATTTGGCATGCTTATATAACTCTTTGACCCGCACATTGGAAAAATACTAAAACATCTCAACAACATATCCCCCTAAAAATATAAACAAACATGTGCTCATCGAAAAAAAAAAATATTTTTTTTTAAATTCTGAGTAGGGCATCAAATGAAAGCCCTTGGTACTTGGATTAACGATCAAATTTTTATTTTTGCAAAATAAATTATTTTTACGCGATTTTTGCCAAAATTGTGCAAAAAAAATTTTGTCCCACACCCTGTAGCCCAGATGGTTTAAACTAAAAATCTGAAAAAAATCTAAGTAATGTACATTGGTGTGAACTGGAATAGTACAACAGGAATTTTTGATCAAATTATTTTTTCGGAAAATAACGCATTTTTTGTGTTTTTAACTAAAATATGTAAAATATTTAATCCGTTATTTAACACAGTAACTAGCGAACATCCATAGTCCAGTGGTAACGTTCTCGGTTGCAAACTACTATTCGAATTCAGTCAATTTTTATTTTTTCTGTTTTTTTTTGCTTTTATTTTGTTTAAATTATTTTGTCAAAATTCTAGTTACATTTTGGCAAATGTTGCATTTAATTTTTAAAAGCGTAAATTTAATATCCAGTGGGTAGTGTTGAAATTATAATTTAATTCTATGTTTGAATGTATACGAAATCAGACGGGCGGAGTTTATGACTTAAACAACCAATGGAAGCCGTAGGCGCAATTTTCAAAATATTAATGAACCTTGCTATATAAAAAAATACTGCAAATATTTAGAAACCCAAATAATGATATTAGGCATTCGAATTAAAATTAATAAAAAATATTTTAACTTACAATTTGTTTTAGCATCTCAAATAATCATCATTCACTTACTAAATACCTGCAAAACCCCGAAATGTGTCAAAATTCACAAACATGTTTTTTTTAAATGCTTCCTGTCAACAAACTACTCGGTCAATTTATAAGCTGCCACTGATTTCACAATAACAAATGTCAAATTTTACGAATATAGTAATGACACATATCAATATTGCCATCTAGTGGTCGTTTTTAAAAACATAAATGGTAACTCTCGTAATGTAGAATATATTGATAGATTTTTTAAGGTATTGTGCAAGCATACAAATCTTAGAGAAGTTAAATGAATTTTCTGTATACATTTTTAAATTAGCTACTGGGCCGTATTGTATTGTTTATCGATTGTATTATTTCATCCCTACGTACGCAAAAATATACAGCGCCTTAACTGTATATTTTTATTCGTAGACTGCATAGGATCTTAGTTTGGGAAATGTTACAAATATGAATGATAAGTTAAACATCTGTTTCTTTTCTTTGATGACTATTTCAATCTGTGGAAATATTATTGTCCTTGAGATGACATAATTCATCACATTACTCTGTGAGATAACTTTTTATCTTAGAACTAATTCCACTGCACTTAAATGAAATTACTTGAGCCTTGAGTTATTACTTGCACAATGGATAAAACAAAAGAAAATTCAAAACATATGATTATGAATTAACGGAAGCAATAGAGAAATTTGCATTAAAATTTTATATTTCGTCCTTGCAAATAATTACTAAAATAATTTATTATAGAGATTACTTTTTTTTAATAAATAATTTTATTATTAGCGTAGGTTAACGCAAATGATTTTTATCACGTGGAATTTAACATGTGGAATAAAAAATTACAATAAAGTTTCATTTTGATACAGGCAATATAGAAATCTTAAAACGGTCAATCAGAGTTTCAATTCGCTATCTTTGTACAAAACTCTCATCACCGGCGCTACAGCTCGAAGTGAACCTAGGCCTCCTGTTTCCAGGGGTCATGACCATATTTTCAATCTGTGTACATTCAGGAGTAATATGGTCAGTATTACGTCAATTTTTTACCGCACACAGAAATGCACCTACAGTTTATAGCCGGTTGCGAACTACTAAGGAGAACCTGTAAATTGTATAAATATTTTTCACCCAATTTATTTGAGATAAGCAGGAGCTGAACGTCCATATCCTTCCTTAGCGGTCAAACAGCATATGCAAGCGAATTAACGTACTCTTTGGTTTGCTTGTACAAAGCTTTATTTAATATTATTTGTTATTTATTAGTACAATCTGAATCATGATACTGTGCACAAAACTGTTAAGATTTGACAGGAAGAAATATGTGTGCAAATACCAGGGCCGGCTCAGAGGTCGGGACTTCGGAGATTTTTCCCGAGGCCCTGCGCTTAAAGGGGTCCCGCGCTTTCATATTTCTAACAATTATTAGTAGCTAGGGCAAGTTTTTGACACCAAATATAATATTTTCCCGAGGCCCCACAAAACCCACAGCCGGCACTGGCAAATACCAATGGATATAAGATGATTTTCTTGGAAGGATTGAAAAAATAGGCATCTAAACTTATGAATGAGCAAAACAATAGTATTGAAAAGTGCGAATTGAAGTTTGAATGTCAAGAGAAAGAAGGACGAATTGAAGTGATGACAAAAAAAAGGGCTTCATGGGGGGATCTAACCCTTACCTACCTGCGCCACTGGCAAAGACTGTGAAAGAATACACGTTTTATCATGAATTTCTCTTTAAAAAATTATCCCAGTGTGGTTTTCATATTCACTCGATTTATCACTATATGTTCTTATTACCAAAATTGAAACTGAAAGTCAAGGGCAATTGTTTTTAGATTGTTAACAACATTGAAAAATCTATAAAAGATGCTAGGCAGAGCTTACCAAGTAATTGTATGTAACGGCTGTTACTTTGAAGGGATTTATGTTATTTTGACGTGAAATTTACGTCTGTTCTATCGTTTGCGTGGTTGACTCTTAAGAAATTACGTGTAACGTTTTGGCGTTACGCAAGAACTTGCTCACCATCGCTTATACCAAAAGGCAATTTTCAAAAGGCATATACGGCTCGAAAGAGCAAGGGTAGCTGTATACAACAACGCACGTGTTAAGGTCTTGCGCCATTGTTAGCGCGAACAGTGGTGAAGGGAAGTAGATGCTCGAAATCGGAGCTCATTGCGACAATCCGCGCTCATAACTCATGAAGTAAATTTATTAGAGAAGTCGGGTCCTTTGATAGAGAATCGGTTACTTTACTCAAGTTTAAATGTAAGAAAAAACCTAAGTGTTCTAAAGTTCCTAAAAATGACGATACGCACCTCCAAACTTCACAATGCCTTAGAAATAATGCTGAACGCATGAGACAGTACCAGAAATGGAAGGCTTTGGTACAAGTTGAAAGTACTAAGACCCCAAAATCGGAGCTGAGCTTGTCCGAAAGTATGTTTATGTTTATTCACAAAATAATTGTACATATACATTCAGTAACATAAATATATAATGCCACGATATGCACATTAAAAAATTGATGTGAAGTGTGAATATTCACACATTTCAGGGTTTCGCAGGTATATAATAAGTGAAGGCGGTATGCTAACTGTGTAGGACAAATTTTAGTTTGTAGTAATCACGACAAAATGAACGATATTTTTAAAATAATTTATCGTCTGTTAATCATATAATAAGACTGGTTATTAAATTTACGCTCTTAAAAATTAAATGCAACATTTGTCAAAATATAATTAGAATTTTGACAAAATAATTTCAACATAATAAAAATGCAAAAAAAAAAACAGAAAAAATAAAATTCCAGCGAGTTTTAGCTAACGACACCAGTGCTCTAACCCATTACTCTATCGCACGCCTTGCATGTGAGTGTCTTACATTGGTATAACTTTTGTACTTTGTTAACCAAAAACCACAAAAAATGAGTTTTTTTCCAAAAACGTAATCTGATATAAAATTCCTGTAGTACTATTCCGGTTCACACCAATATACATTACTTAGAATTTTTTTAGATTTTTAGTTTAAACCATCTGGGCTACATGGTGTGGGACATAATTTTTTTTTCACAATTTTGGCAAAAATCGCATCAAAATAATTTATTTTGCAAAAATAAAAATTTGATCGTTAATCCACTAACTAAGGGCTTTCATTTGATATCCTACTCAGAATTTAAAAAAAATATTTTTGTTTTCGATGAGCAAATATTTGTTTATATTTTTAGGGGGGTATCTTTTTTAGATGTTTTAGTATTTTTCCTATGTGCGGGTCAAAGAGTTGTATAAGCATGCCAAATTTCAACTCTCTAGGTTTAGCCGTTTGGCTACAATTTTTACCGAACAGACAGACAGACAGACAGACGACAAAATGACGGTATAAGGGTTTTTTGGTCATACCTGCAAAACCCTAAAAATTAATTTTAAAAAAAAATACAATAATAATACAAAAAAAACAGTCGCGAGGAATCACAAAAAACAAAGACAGACAATCTTGTTGCTCCTTGTGAAACCTTGAGAAAAAAATAAAATAATAATATAGACCAAAAAAAAAGTATTAATAAATATAGTAACATAAATATTTGTTTTTATTAATTACAAAACTATTAGGTAAAAAGACATTATTGCGTTTACTATTTATTGCTCTGAATATTCATCTCTCAGCACTTTTTTCCAGACCTTACATACTCGTATTAGGATATTTCACATGTAATAACCGTTTCCTTGTAGGATTTCTTTGAGGCAGTCTTCCGAAACACTATGCAGAAATTTCTCGACTTTAACAATATATTGATTATGATTACGAGAAAGGATATTCATAAAATTATCTACAGGGTCCTTATTAACAAAGAAATTAAACAAAACAGGAATGAAGTAACGAAAATTAGATTGACCAACTTTCTTTTTAATACCAGCGGAATAAGATAACTGCGATATTTTAAATCTAGTTGAATATGCGTGAAGAGGCATAGATAGTAAATCTTGAAGATACTGTTTATTTTTATAAATATATCTATAAATAGATAAACAATATAAGTGATTTATGGTGAAAATATTAAGTTCTATAAATAGTTCTTGGATACCGCCGACATTTTCCATACATAATTTTTAAGATCATTTTTTGTGCGGTTTCTATTTTTTTAATTAACATCTTGCCACCTCATCCCCACACAAGAATACCGTAACTAACTATCGATTGAATAAACGAGAAGTATATAATTTTGAGATTATTTAATTTCATTTTCTTTTTTAAATTAATAAATATATAAATGAATTTTCTAATTTTATTGATTAAAGTAGTAATATGACAGTAATATTTAACTTCGAATCTACATGAACTCCTAAATATTTAATATCATTAACCTTTTTTATAGTAGTAGAACAATTGCAATAATTTTTTGAACAGTTAAATTTATGAATGATGAGTTCATTGATAGGAAAGGTACTAGAATTATACCTAGAAAAAGCGATAAAGTGCGTTTTTTTATAATTTAATGTAAGAATATTTTTATCTTCCCAGTTCTGAATATAAGCTAAGAAATCTACTATTCTACTTCACACTTCTTCCCAAGTAGTTCCGGAAGCATACAGAAGTATCATCCGCATAAGAAATTAAACTACCTTCTAAAAAATTATATTTTAATAAATCATTTATGTAGACCAGAAATAAAATGGGACCCAGAATCGAACCCTGAGGAACCCCACAGGACACTAATCTGGAGTTACTAAATTCACCACCTATCTCAACCATTTGATGTCTATCTCTAAGATAGTATAAAACCAAAAAATCCGCAGAGCAACTATCGACCTCTACAGGTCGTCCACCAATATCGTCCCAATAAATTAACACAACCAACATCACGAAATCACCAGAGTAAATTCTACGCCCATAATCTTCCGGTTGGAGAGGTCCGAGATTTTAGGTTCGAGGTCCGAGGTCCGAAGTCTCCTCCCCGCTCTTTTAAAAACTTTTTGAGTCAGTTATTTTTTAACAGATTTTATTGTTATATATTTTTTTATATTCTTGTCTTTTATTAGTCGGACATTCTTAGTAATCAAAGATGGTTTTATAAAGACCTTTATAAGCTATAAAACACTAATAACGGTTAATTACTGTAAATTTCTCATTTAATGTTGCAATTTAAACCAAATCAACTATACAAGTATGACTAATATCATGGAAATCATGCTGCAATAACCCTCATATAACTAACCTGCTTAATAAACTATTGAATCGTAACTATTCTTGTTAGACTATCGAGAAATCTTTATACAAGTTTCAGTAATTTTGTAGTACGAGCTGTCTTACCATAAATACTGTTACAAAGTTTTTAGTGAAATTCCAAAAGATGTTTTAAGATATTTTAACTATGTTTTAATACACAGATACAGTGAATTTCTTTAATCTTGCAATATAGGTATTATCGTTACTATGGTAATTGAAATCTGACAGCAATGTAAAATTGCGTTTCTTTTAATTTGCAACATGGGCGATTTAACATTGCTGTCAAAATAATTTGTCGTTACTAGGGAAACCATTCATAATAATAATTTCAATGTTGCAGGATAGCCAACGGAGTGGCCGAGCGCATTGAGTCGTACGGTTTAGACTGGTGCAATATACAGTCTGACCTGGGCGGTCGGTGGTTCGAGCCTCCTTCGTTGATGATATTATTTGGGCGAAAATAATATGTTTACATTACTCCCATTTTCACAATCATTCACCCCTCATCCAGGTGTAGGAGCTCGCCCCCTGGCATCGGCGATTAGCCCCGTTGCAGAAATAGGCCGATGTAAAATAAATAAATTAATAATAATAATAATGTTGCAGGATAAAAGATATTCACTGTATATTTTAAACAAGAAACACCAATCAGTTTTCAAAATGTCCACTTCTGGCCGTTATACAGCGCTTGTCCCTGCGGCCACTCGTCAATAGAATTACGAAGGGTTGCTACAGAAAAAAACTTCCGCTTCCTTCATCAGGAAGCGCTTCAGACTAGCGATTTAGTGTGATTTCTTGCACAGACCAACATTTTTAGTCCAAAGTGTTGAGGTCAGAGCTGCTAACTGGCCAATCAGCAGGAGAAATAAAGTCTGGTACGTAGCTTTCAAGCCACTGCTGCGAAGCCTTCGCCTTATGGGCTTACGCTGAATTTTGGTGGAAGCTCCAGTGGTGACCAGCGAAGAGAGAGTTGTTCAGTTCTTTAATTATCGACTTCAACATGGTTTTTTAGTTGTCTTTGGCCGATGATTTTTTTAGTTGACTTTGACCGACGTTTTTACTTCTTTCTCGTAAAACTTAAGCTTAGTTGTACTGACATAGCTCTAGCCTGAACAAACCATAATTGAAGCAGGATAATGACCCCTCTGGATCGTCGTCGCTTTCTCACAAGCTTTTCGTGAATTTATAGCATACACCGTGTCTGGCGATTGAAAGCTTCTTCAATATTAAAAAATATTTGCATGAAACCCTCTGTAATGCTATTGACGAGTTACCCTGGACACTTAAGCGCTATTTAACTGCCAGAAGTGGTCAATTTGAAAACTGACTGGTGTTCCTTATTTAAGATACATCTATGTATTATGTAATAATAAAAAAGTAATAAGAGAAATATCTTTAAGCGTCTTCTGGATTTTCGTTGAAAACTGTGTGACAGTATGGTAAGGCTACAGACTTAAATTTGTTCTACATTATACTTTTCTCCTATGCACTACGTAGCACTGCGTAGTATTGACGTAAATAATATAATAGGAAACACAATACTTCTTTCAAATTTTCAATGCTATCTGACATCGAACACAACTTTTGAAATGTCTCTCTTCAGACTTTTTTTGACGTATCGATCCTTTCCAAGGCGTACCAACTTTACGTTATTTTTATGGAGAACTATGATGTATTTATAACGTTGCTGTAATGATGTACAATGATGTTTGGTGTATGGATACCTTTTCAGGGGTACCTACCAACTTTACATTTATTTTTATTCTGTACTGTTTTACTTTTTATAATAATTTTTAATAATCTTAATCGAGATCTGGTCTTGTAAATAAAATCTCTATTGAAATATAATTAAATATAAACTAGTATAATTCAAATGTATTTATAAATTGGCACTTTAAATTGTTAAGTTGGCAGTTTAAAGTAACAAATGACAGAAGGTGTTGAATATTTCTTTCTGCAGTATCTTGCAGTATCAGTTTATGCACAGCATCAATATTTTCCAGAACAACAACCGATTTTGGACGACCTTCACGAAATTCGTCCTTAAGCGAACTACGGCCACGATTCAAGTCGGCAAACCATCGATAAACAGTAGTCCTTGATGGTGCTTCATCGTCAAAAATCGAATTAAGTTCATCGATGCACTGTTGTTTGGTTAATCCACGTCGAAAGTTATAAACAATAGTCGCTCGAAAATGTCCACGATTTAATTCCATTTTTAGCCGAGATGATTTTTTTCAAGTTACTGTAAACAACACAAATAGCGCTCGTACGTCAAAACGTTCTGAGTACGTATATTTTCCAAAATATCAAACTTTATGATAGAAGCGTCAGTTGCCAGATGGCAGCACTAAGTTAGCCCAATCCCGAAATATAGGAGCCAACCTTGGTAAAACAGCCTTTAGTGATTCTTTGTTGCTTGCTGTTTAACATGTTTCTTCTTTTTTATAGACTGCCTGTCAGAAGGTTATTGTCATCTCAAATTTTGATTGCATTTTTGTTGATTTCTCTAAATAAATATATACAAAATAGTATTGTTAATGTCCTTCATTTCTGTATTTTGTCGCATGCGGCAAAATCACAGATATAAATATTAAATTACCCCTAATTTGAATCAAGGTAAAATATTATATTCCCATATATTTGTAATCACATCACGCTAAAACAAATATGAATAAATTAATAAATATCAGCCTGCAGCCTTCGGATTATTGATTTACCTATTTTTTCAGAATAATTTACTGTTCCACTCCACTTGTTTTCCAGAAAACTGTAACAGAAAACCACGCTAACGATAGGAAAATCGTGAGTAAAATATTAACCAGTAACACGAAACGCGGTAAAATTGCAGAACATGAGAGCCATGAAGAACATGAAAGCTAGTAACGACTAATCATCATCAACATGAATTGGGCTACCGTCTCAGGTGGATCTGGACTTTATCTAGTTTAATTTTAATTTAATTTAATTTGTTTATTTATACCCAAAGTACAAGATAGTTGATTTTTTACAAATAATAATAATCTTAATAATTTGTACAATGGATAAAGGCCCATGTCATTGTAAGAATACAAAGACTGTTCTTCCTCATGAGCCCCCAAAAAGTATAAGAATATAAATATAGCACATATTAACAGAACCAGGGTTCTTTGCTATTGACAATTCCACAATTGTCATGACCAACATTGAAGTATGTAGATATGTAACGTTTCCTAACTTGGGAACGTTCTATACCTGTCATTCGCTTCTATTAATAGTTTCAGTTAATAAAGTCAACGATTTTATTTCTTTTTTTTTTTTGGAGTTTTGTGACCTATTGGGTAGAGATTGTATGCAAATGGCTGAACACTGAAAGTTGAAATTTGGCATGCTTCTACAAGTCTTTGACCCACATATAGGAAAACTATTGTGAGTTAAAAATAAATACTTAAAAAAATTTTAATAGGTTTTTTTCCAAAAATATGTCAAAAAACTTTTCCAGAGTGGTTCATCTAAAAATCTGATTTTTTTTTCAATAATGTACATTGATAGGAATAGTTCAACAGGAATTTTTAATCAGATCAGTTTTTCGAAAAATGACAATTTTTTTGCCGTTGAAAAATATATATATTTTTACCGACCGCCAACCGTCATAAGGGAGGTATTGTGATCATACCGATTTTGACATATCGAGATTTCGATGGATCTCCACGAAATGAGCTCCCTACATAACGTTTTGACTATTTTTAGCATGATGTCTGTCGGTATTTCTGTCCGTCCGTCCGTATGTCCGTCCGTCTGTCCGTCCGTCTGTCTGTCTGTCTGTGTACTCGTTCAGAGCAAATTCGGCTGAAAGAATTTTTATGAAACTGCATTTTTAAGCTTTTGACATCAATGGCACGAGTTGATCAACTTTTGGTAAAAATCGGTTGACTATAAATAGGAGTTTACTCGTGTCGATTTTAAGATTTTTGCGAATATTTAGCAACAGAAAAATAATTCGAAAAAATTTATTGAACAAAAGTTGCTATAAATGCAATAAGTAATAACTTTTATTTTGAGATTTTTTGATAAAACGAAAAATTTCGAAAAAATTTTGTAAAATTTAAATTTTTTTTTAATACTTATATGTAACGTTTCCATGGTCTTGATAAATAATATCTCTGTTAGAAAATATTAGGCCAAGTTATTTCTACTCTGCTGCTAGAATGTATTGTATACAAGTACTTTATGATGGCAGTCGGTCCTGCTGATGGCCACAGCTGATTTTTTTTTTTTAAATTTATTGTGTGATATCAATTGAAAGCTTTTGAAGCGTAGATTAAGGTGCGGAAATATCTATATTTTAATATAATAAAATAATAATATTGATATTATTTCTATTTTGAATGATTTAATTTTTTTTTAAATTTGTTGGCAAATTACTGTCAAATTTACAAGCATTATACCTAATACATTTTACAAATAATGTTAAGTTGTACTTATTTGTGTTAAGTTCATTTTTATGTCAAGTATTATGTTGGTGCTGTGGGATATTTGTGTTAAATAAAGAAAAAAATATATGACTGAAAATTAATATTTCAAAGATATTGAAATATTATAGGAACAGTTAAAATTTCCAAACTTTTAAATGCAGCTCGACATGAATCTCTCCGTTTCAGAATAATAAAAAATTTCTGAAGCTCGGATGATTTTCCCCAGTGCATTATTCCATATTCAAGTAGCGTGTGAAAATTAGCAGTATATATATTTTTCAAAACAAAGTTGCTGCACTTGGAAGCTGGACAGTCTTGCACCTTATTTTAAAGTGTTCTATTTCTAGACTGTGATATTCGATGGTAACTGGCCCCTTTATAGCCTCTTACCATCACCCTGCGTCTGTTCAGTTTTTCGAGATTGCAAGATTTCTTTTATTGAGTATGCGTATAAGATTTTATTTATTTACTGTTTAAAATATGTAGTGTAGTAATTTAGATGAGCTGAAAATTTTAACTAACTAACTGCAATTTGTTAAATAAAGTAGGACCTGTAATAGATCCCTGAGGAATACCTGTATTCGATGCGCTAATATCTGACATGATAGTTTCGCTTTGGTCAGTTTGAATTTTTACAGCTTATGTTCTATTGCTCAGATATTATTTGTGGACAAATAATTAAAATGAACACCTTGTAGATCGTCTTATTAACACCTGAAACGCGTAGAAGTATGGTCGAAAAAATAAAAATACAGATAAATACTCCAATTTTATTTATATAGGTGCCGATTTACTTTTTCCAAGTTTTTTTATAAGTTTTTTAATTAAGAGAATGGTGTCAAAATAGCTATGTATCTTAATTTCCATAATAAGCATGGAAATACAATTTCTTCCCATATAGAAGATTAACTCTTAGGGCTGGGCGAAGTAATTGGTAGTGTTTGGTAAATTCTGTACTTAATATCTAGCTATTTCCTACAAGTCTGAGATTAGGAAGTAAAGATTTATAGCATGAAGTTATGTAGGTTATCTATTTTCAACACTGCTCGAAAATGAGAGGAAGAGAAAGATAAAAATAGAGATTATGGATAAGTACTTAAATATTCAATAATCCATAAATTTTAACAAACTTTGTTAAAATTTGGCAAAAAAGTACTTATTATTAAATAATTATTTTTATAGCAAAATTTATTGCATTAATATTATTGGAATACTCACCAACATTTAAGACTAAAAGAAAGATATAATTAATATGGAAGGATATGTACTCTTGTACCACATATAAGAATCATGGGCAATTGGCGATAATTAGAGAAGAACAGAAAAGATTGAAGGAATGCGATTAAAGAGGCAATTATCCAGCAAATATGGGAATGTCATTGATGATGATGAATATTTTTAGGATATACTGCCTGTTTTTGAATTAGAAAAGAAAGCCGTAGAACAGTGATTCTCAAAGTGGGCGATACCGCCCCCTGGGGGGCGCTGGAACGATCCACGGGGGCGATAGTAGCATCGGGTGCATTTGGGTGGCATTAAAAATGATGAAGACTTACTTACCTATTGTCAGCACTTGGATGCTCTCCATTCTGACTTCAACCAACGATTTGAAGATATTTTTAAAATGAATATACCCGATCCTTTTTCAAGTACAAACACTCCAAAATTTCAAGAAGAACTGAAGGAAGTAACAACAAATTACGAATTGAAATTTAAATTCAAAGACGACTACCAACAGTTCTGGCTGCAAAAGCAGATTCCTACAGCTTATCCTGGGTTATGAGCTATAATACAAAAGTTGTTAATTGCATTTTCTTCGTCATATTTAGTGGAACGTGGGTTCAGTGCGGTCACAAATCTCTTAACAAAAAAAAAGAAACCGACTGCAAATAGCTAAACGCGGTGATTTAAGAAAACTGCTGACAAAAATAGAGCCGAGGATTGATACATTGATAGCAGCGCACCAGGTTCATCCTTCTCATTAGATGAGAATATGATTTTAATAAGTAATTTTTAATTTCAAGCTTCAAGGTGTCTTATTTACAACATCTTTCTTTACTATATTTTAGAACGTAGGTAGAAATATATGGGTCTATTCTGTATGAGTTTTCTACCGCTGTAAGCGCTATAACTTTGTAAAATACAGCGCTGTAAGGAAAGTGCTATTCTGTATTGACACGCGTTGCTCTGGAAACTCTACACCGATGTAAAATATCGCTGTAACGTTACGGCGATATTTTTCTGGCCGTAAGTCAGTTACAGTACTGTATAGAAGTCAAGTTGTCAAGTTGTTTGAATTGTCCGTGTCAACTAAAAAAAAAATTAATGATCCAAATTTCGCCCTATTTCTAATGCAAATACTACAAGAGGATCATAACAGGTAATTATGCTTAAAATATCACGTTACAACCACACATAAACTTTTTTTCTTATGCATACATGTTCTCATTTATATATTTTTATATACAGGTTTTAGAAACACTGTATTTTTTAAGTAATGGATCTTATCAGGCTACTACAGGGGCTCACAATTTCACTTCTTTGAGCCAGCCTATGGTTAGTAGATCGATAGTAGAAATTTGTTATCTGATAACAACACATCTAATGCCAATTCATATAAAGTTCCCCACTACGAGGGAAGAAAACCGTGGAGTGAAAGAAGGGTAAGTTTTGCATAATATAGCAACAAAAGCAAGAATACCTAACTATGCTGAGATGCCTGTAAATAATGAAGATCCTGAACCTGAAAATAATGAAGATCCTGTACCAAATGGTAAAATATTTGAAAAGTATTTAAAGTTTTCAAAAACAGATTTAAAACTTTTTTTAACAGCTAATCCAGATATGACTTTGGGAAAGCAGATTAGTATTTTATATGTTCAGCAGTCGATTGTATAATTTGATGTAAAAAATATGTTTATATGGAATAAAGATACATAAGATGCAAAGAGAAACTTTTATTTTTATAAAAAAATTATAACAATAATTAAAAAAATTACAAACGTAAAAAACATGAGTATATGTGTATATACAAATATGATATACAATTACCGATCGATGACATTGATCAATGCCTCTAATTTTGAGGTTAGAAATAAACATAGTGAAGTTAGCTACAATGTAAGCAAAGTTTAAATCGACCGAAATTACAGAATGTGTTACAGAATAGCTAATGCTCAATATTTATAGAGCCGCCGTAACTTGGCACTTTACAGTGCTAAGCTCACTACAGCGTTATAGTGATACAGTACTGTAAACATTTTTTTACAGAATAGACCCAATAGATACATATATCTTTCTGTTTGTTCGTTTAAAGAATGTAAATTTCCAGGGGGCGCTGATTATTTTTTTCTGAAAAGGGGGCGGTAGGCCAAATAAGTTTGAGAACCACTGCCGTAGAAGAATAGAGAACCGTGGGTCCACTAACAGAAATTGCATTTCCAAATTTATTGATCATTCCTCATACTGCATTTATTTATTCTACATAGTGCTAGGGATGGGAATTTATTTTTGAATATCGATATATGCGCGATTTGATACATCGTAAGTGTGATATCGATATTCGATATATATCGAAGTAAAAATATCGATATTTTCGATATATCGAAATAACTAACACGTAACATTTAAGATATATAAATTACATATTTTGTGGTTGGCTTGGCGGGAAAAGAAGTCGCCAATTGACAGACGATCACTTTACAGTTGGTACTCACCCAGATACCAACCAACTTTCTAATATTATCCTTGTTAACAGCTCTCTTAATTAAATATATATATGCTATTCACTTTTGTAAGGACAAACCAGATTTTTTGGTTACTTTTATAGTGTATTACGGTCTTTAAATATCAATTAAAAATATTTCTTACACTGTAAAACCGACTTTAGATTTATTGGTTATGATCATTATTAAGAAAGTGACATTTTTTTATAATTTTTTAATACCAACATGACAATTTCAAAGGTGCAAATTATTGAAATCAAAATTTCGTCTTACAGGTTATTCCAAACGATTAGGCGGAACTAAATGGAAATTTCGTTGTTTTAGGCTGTCACGAAAAGGGACCTTGCTTGGGTTATTTCATGTTTCAGGTTTGGTATGTGAAAAATTAAAATTCCAACAGTGAAAAATATTTTAATACATTTTTCCATATTTTGAAGACAAAAAAATTAATAAATGGGAATTTTTTATTAAGAATGACAAAAAATTAAAATGTAATGAAAAGGACATTTTATAATGACAATCAATTTAATCTAGAATTTGCAATGTGAGCATGATTTTCAAAGCTTAAACAAAATGACCAAAAGTGCGAATTAATTGATAAAAGTTAGATTTCAAAAATTAGTTCCGCCTAAACGTTTGGAATAGCCTATAGTTTGTTTCTACAAAAGTGAACAGCATATATTTAAATGTAAAAAATATACAAGAATACCGATATTTTGTACGAATATCGATATATTTTTCTAAAGAATCGATATTTTCGATATATCGATATATTGTTCCCATCCCTACATAGTGCTACTATTGACTAGGATCTGTATAATAAGACGTCTTTGTTGATTTTTGAACTATAAGAGAGAAAAGGAAAAACCAAAAATAATTTAAAAATTTACTGTAAATATTATTACGCTACTACCTAGTAATTGGTCCAATCTCCATTATTATAAATTATTGCTTGGCATCTTTTTGGTACACTTTCTACCTGCATTTCGGCATACGACTCTGGCAGTGATCTCCATAACTGCCGTATTTCACGAGTTAGCTGATCCAAATTTTGAACATTTTTTGTTCGAAGCTTATATTTCATGTACCCCCATTCAGCCATGAAAACTAGATTCATCAGAGAATACCACATCACTCCAATCACGGTCTAAATTTTCCTTGGCCCAAGCGAGTCGTTTTTGAACATATTTCACCGATAACAATGGTTTTTGTTTGGTGCTCCTGAATTTAATACCATTTTCAATTAAATGACTTCTCAGGGTCATTAGACTTATCATCTAATCAAGATTAGACTTAACTTAATGTTCTTTTTTAACAAAATTGCCTGATACTTACGTAAAGATAACATAAGATTATTTTTTAAAACGTTAAAAATCACTTTATTTTGTTTTTAGTGGTCACTTTTTTTAATCCACGATTAGGTAAATCGTCGACATTTTTATTAATTTTATAACGTTTCACCCAATATTTCACAAAGTCTACTGACTTGTGCATGCATTATGCTGCATTTGAAAATGATATTTTTTGCCCTTTTGGGTGGGTACATAAAAATACCGCTTCAAAACGTTTTGCATAAATAGCAGTCATTATAACACCGCACAACCGCACTACTGAAAGACAAAACACTAACTAAACAATTTTTATTAATGAGCGTATTAGGTTTTGATGTTCTTATCATGTTTGAACCTATTTATTATTTGGGCATATGCCTAATCATGAATCATAAGCATGTCTGTCTTATTATACAGACTGTACATTTTTTTAAATTTTGAGTAGTAAATTTTGAATGAAATCTCTTAATGCGTGGATAAACGGACAAAATTTTCGAAGAATCAAATATTTTTATGGGATTTTCGCTAAAAATGTCAAAACACATTCTAGAGGGATTGGTATAAAAATCTTTAAAAAATCTCAATAATGTACATTGATGGAGAAATAAGTACGTATGTTCATACCTACGTTCTTTATTATTGTCAGTATAAGTATTTTTATCAAATTATTAATTGATTGTGATTTATAAACATTGGAAAAACTATTTTTTAGAGACTTACAATTATTTGAGAAAAGAAGATTTTTCATATACACTATTATTCAGAAAGGCGATCTTTTTCAATTAGTTTTAGGTGTGCCGGTTTACAGAAAGGCGTTCTTTTCTCATTTGGGTTTGACATTTTTTAAAAAGGAAGGCTCTTTTTTCAGAAGGGCACTCTTTTTCAGAGAAACGCTCTTTTTCAGAGAGGCCCTCATTTTCTGAGAGCTGCTCTTGTTCAACAGCGTAAAGAATTCAAAACCCCCATTATTATAAAATTTAAGTTTTTTTTTTCTTTGTGTGTAAAATACGCTGTGGCGGTCGCTATGGCGTAGTGGTCAGCTCATTTGACTGCTAACCACGGGGGCTCGGGTTCGAATCCCGGTGATGGCATGGATGTTTGTATTTGTTATAAAATTTCTAATGTATCGATAATAAAAATAAAGATATGCTGGTTGATGTCCATCGTAGCTTAGACCAAAAAATTAAAAAAAAAAAAAAATACTCTGTCACAAAACAATTAATTAAATTATGTGAATATAGTTAATTAATTTTTATTTTGAAGGAGCACTGAATTTGTCCGTAGTACCAGCCATAGTTTTGGGGCTACGGGCTGCTGGCTGGTCAGCCTGCCCCTGAATCTGGCACTGCTATTGTGGAGCATTAAGAGGCAAACCAGACGAATCCTCTTAACTTGACCTTAAGTAACTTAACCTTAATGAAGCAATTTTAATACAGTTATCCAATTTTTGTGTAGCAGAACATTTCCTTGTAATTAATTAGAAATAACAGTACACCATTATTTTTGTTACACATAATTTTCTTTGTTCCCTATTCCCATTATTTTCGAGTAGGTGTATTTTCTATTTGTGATTTTAATTTCTTTGTTGTTGTAGTGTTTTTGTTTGCACGTCACTGTCATGACACGGTAGTTACGCCTCTGACCCACATACTACAAAATGTACTCTCATCAAATGTAATCAACAGCAATGCACTCACGTTATGTCTCGTATCTTGCTCATTTCCACACCTTTAATCTTCGCACATTATATAACAACAATTATTGCTGATGCATAATGTTGTTAGAAATTTAATAAATTTGAAAGTATACGAAATACATTATCTGCTCAAAAAGTTCAGTGATTGACTAATACAGTGGCGTACCTAGAACTTTTTTATCACTGGATGCCATATTTAAATTAGACAGTAATAAAGGAGGCCGCATAAGTTAAATATTAAGAGGCCCTATAAATGCAACTTTTATAAAAATACAAAATACTTTTTTAAAGGCCACAAGAAACTTACGGAGGCCGCAGGTCCCCCACCTATGAGATAAAACATATACATAATTTACAAAAAAAATTACCATTAAATATTTTTTATTTTATATTTATAAATAAATAATTTGATTTATTTTGGATAAACAAACAAATTGTACACATATGTGTATGTAAACATTTATATATTTACTCTTCTAACTTTCATAGTAGAAAAATCGTGTATAATGCTCTCAAAATTTATATTATTTGTAATTCTCTTTTTCTATGGACAATATTGCAAGATTTTGTATCTTAAATCACTCATTGTGGAAGATAATTTTTTATAAACTTCAATTTGGAGAAGCTCCATTCGCAACTAGCGACACTGATAGCAATTGTTAAAAAAATTCTTAGCAAAATTACAATGTAGGGTACAGAATTTTCCAAAACATAGGCATTCGATACAGCATTCGATAAACATCGAACACGGAATAGTACATAGAACTTCTACTCGACGTCGGCACCAATGATGTCTGTATCCGAACAAAATTTTTAGAGATAATATATTCTACCCTACATTGACTTGACGACGAGGAAAAATATTCGAAATCATATAGTAATTCATAATTCGTGGAAATCGAAAGTTGTTTTTTACAACTATAACTAAATATAAAAATGTCGCCCCAAAATATGTGCCGCCACATGTAACTAATGGTGCAATTCTGGGTAAATCTGTAAGCTTACAGAGATAATCTGTTAAAAATTACCCATAACAAGTGGGCAGTATATGAGAAGATATTAAATCCAAATATCCCCAAAAAGCAAATATTTGAACGTGCATTCTACGGAAACTCCTGTATAGAAACTTGAAGGATCACCAAGCATACAATGACCAATTGAGAGACTGAAAGAGCCATGGAGCAATCTATGTTGTGTATGTATTAGTAAAAAAAAAAAATCAGTTATGGCCACCACAGGACCGACCGCCTTCACAAAGTACTTGTTTAATTTATGCTGCTTTATCAAAAAATGTCTCATTTAAAAATTGTTAGTTATTGCTTTTATAGCAACTTTTGTCAAATAATTGTTTTCCAAATATTTCTCTGTTGTGAAATATTCGCAAAAATCTTAAAACCGACACGAGTAAACTCCCATTTCTAGTTAACAGATTTTTACCAAAAGTTTTACACTCGTGTTATTGATGTCAAAAGCTTAAATATGAAGTTTCATAAAAATCCTTTTAGCCGAATTTGCTCTGCACGTTTACACGGACCGACAGACAGACCGACAGACCGACAGACAGACAGACAGACAGACACACAGACAAACAGACAGACAGACAGACAGACAGACATCATGCTAAAAATAGTCAAACCATTATGTAGGGACCTCAACTCATGGAGATCTATCGAAATCTCAAAATGTCAAAATTGGTATGATCACAATACCTACCTTATATATCTTCGCGGTTGGTAAAAACAAATATTCGGATACACACTTGGGTTGGTAATGTTATTAAAAGAGACGATGGCCGATGGATAAAAAGCACTGAAAAAAAAATGTACAGGTGATCCCGAACGACTTAGAATAAGATGGAGCAAGTATATGCGCAAATCTATAGGAAATCTGTGGCCCGGAGTAGCTAACAACCATCAGCATCTAATTGTTGAAAATAAATCAGAAACTAAAGGAAAAACGTCCAAATGTATTTAACCGAAAAGGAATAATTTTACATCATAACAATGCACGTTTTCACTCAGCAAAAATCAGGACTTATTTAGATCTATGGAACATACACTCAGAGATAAAAAGTTTCTAAATATCACCGATGTAGAAAATTACTTGATATTTCACCAGTTATTTTAAGTCGAACCCAGAATATTTCTATAGCGAGGGTATCTAGTACAACGTTGCAAAGCCGTAATAAATAATGCTGGAAATTATATTTTGTAGATATATGTACATAAGAAAAATTTCTGAAAAAAATGTACTTCTTTCTAGGGAATAAAAAGCTCTTAATGCCATGTAGCTTACGGTATAATGACTGTGTTTAAAGGTACGAGTGAAAAAAATGTTTTATTTATAAATGTTAGCGTCTAGATTTTATTTTTGCAAAAATATCTATAAGTTGTTCACAATCTAAGGCCCGGTTTTTCCACCTTCAGATAAAGTTCCAGGTAACTATCTGACAGATAAGGTTATTTGTAACTTCATCTGCTGAGTAAATGTCATCCCTTCTTTCTATACAAATGTATCTATCGGATAGTTATCTAACAGATAATGAGACTGACGTACTGGAATCACTGACTGGTATTGACATTTATTCAGCAGATGAAGTTACAAATAACCTTATCTGTCAGATAGTTACTTGGAATTTTATCTGAAGGTGGAAAGACCGGGCCTAAATCATTTATTGCTTTGTTTTCAATATTGAACAATGCCTATGAATCTAAACGATTTTGCCCCATTGTAGATCTCAAATAATTTTTTATTCTTTTCAAACTAGAAAAGGATCTTTCGGCTGATGCATTTGAAATTGGCATTGTTAAATATATTTGCAACAGTGTTAATACATTTGGAAATGTTGATTTTAATTCATTTGTTACAAATATGCTAAATTTTTCTTCAATCGATTTTTTTTTTCAATGATTTAGTTAAATGAAGAAATTGAAATATTTCTGCTTCCAAGTTATCTCCATCTACATCATTTACATAAAAACTAGCCAATTCTCTCAAAGACTCCTTTTGTTCAATAATATCATCAGTAAAAAAACATTTAAATTTATTTTTAATTTCTTAATATGATTTGATTCTTCCTCTTAAATTTTAAATAAAATGATCGCAAATAAAATAATAAATATCTATTTCAAAAGCATCCCTTGAGTCAAAATAATTTCTTCATCTATTCTTCCCATCTGGTTACAGTTAAAGTCATAAATAAAAACAGCCTATGTAGTCAAGTTGACCTTTTCCTTCTTCTGAAACACTTGTTTCTTCAAACATACGTATAATAAAATATTAGATTTTAACCAGAAATTGTAAAAAAATGGTAATTTTGAAATAAAACTAAACTAAGCTTGAACTCAGAACAGAACTTGAAGAAACAAAAAAGTTTATGTATTTGTATTATTTTTCTAATGTATGTATTTTATACGGTAAAATAAATTTTGATTTTTTCTCAAAATTTTTGGGCCTACCGCAAAAAATTATGTAAGTTGATTAGAAGTGGGCCCCTCAGGTCTGGTGGGCCTGAAGCATCCGCTTATCCCGCTTCTGCTAGAATCCGGGCCTGGCTAAGTGTGGTGTATAATTAAAAAGTTGAGTGCTACTACCGGTTTTAAATTTAACATTAGGTAGAACCGATTTCTACAATCCCACAATTTTACAACCTATTTCGATCACAAAACTATGTAGGTACAGTTAGTTGAAATTTTTGACACACTGCATCAAAGGCAATTTGCGCCTACGCAGCTAAAACACATCACATGGTTCATCTGAAGTATCTTCAATATGAAAACCAAACTGTATAACTAATAAACTTCTATATTTTTTAATTTAAACTATGATTGCCCCTCCACTTGCTTAGACCTAGAGTCGTCACTGATATTGTATTATATTTCATTATATTATTATATATTATTATTTCACACCTCTTTAGTGTTAAATAACAAGTATTTCTTCTTATTTTCTACTTTATCATAAACTAAATCGAATCGAATAGTATTAATTACCATAATTACAATATTTCTCACATATATAAGACAATAAAACAAAGAATTAGAAATAAAATTGCTATTTATAATCATTAATATCTTTTCCATTTCCTATTCATTTCAATAAGTTATTCTGTGAACATAAATAATCGGAAATTTATTAGCTGTCCCATTATTTTTTTTCCTGTTGCAAACATAGATTTGTTTTCTGTCAAACTGTTCCACATCAAAGAGATCATTTCAAGTTTTATGTCAGCCTGTTAAATCTGTTGATAACGGATATGTTTTTTTCTGGATTACAAATCAGGATTAAGTTTATTTTATTTACACACAAAGTCATAAATAATAGTAAATAGGTAATTTTTTAATCATTATATTTTTTAGTATACATAATGATGTTAATGATATTTACCTTGGGTAAATATGTGCCTTGAGGTAATTTTTTGTGAAATAATAGAATTATGAAGTTAAATGCGACGATTATTTATAACAAAAGATAGTACTTCAGGCTGTTTCTTAGAAAACAAATGTCATACAAAGAAAATTTTCTAATAGAACTTCTTGAAATACAATGAACAATTACTGTAAAATTTAAGCATCCTTATACGAGCTGTAGTAAAAATATATGAGAACTGCGCGCGTTGTATAACACCTAGTAAATAGGGATTGGGGGGGGGGGGGGTTAGTGACTTGATACAGCTGTACTTTGTGACTTGACTGCCATTGAATTTCTTTTCCTAAGCCAGCGGATTTCTTTCCCTAAGCCAGCGGTACTTAAACTGGGGGTCCGCGAAACAATTTTGACATTAACTTTACATCCCCAAACTTTTCGCTTTTATTCAAATAACTCGTTTAATAAAAATCCTACATGGTCAAGACTTTTTGTATTTGTTGTTATCTAACTAATTATTGACATAACTAAACAATAATTAGTAAAAATTTAATTATTTTTATTCAACTGCAAATTATTTACAGAAAACATATTATAATAAGATCTATTTTGACCAATATTTGACCAAGAATTGTTTGTATGAGCTTAACGTATTATAATTTGTTACTTTTCTATTTCTTTTTACTACTATTTTTATTCATTTTATGTTTTTTATTCGTAATGCTGATAAAAATGTTCATCTCTATAAATACGCAAGACCATTTATTAAAATAACCAGCGATACATTTTTACCAATATTTATTATAACGTAGTGCCTATAAGGTTGCTGAGCCAAAAATTAAGTCTCAAGGTGGACGAAAAATGCTTAGGGTAGGGATGGGGTCCGCAAACAAATGTTGTTCAAGAGGGGGTCCTCGGACTACATAAGTTTAAGTTTAAGAAGCTATTTCATTCGAATTTTATGGTGGCTTTTGTAATTCGATTTTCTTTACCCGACATTTAAGATGAACCTGATCGAAGAGCAGCGTGTTTATATGAAATTTTGTTTCAAACTTGGAAAGATGGCGATAGAAATACTTGACCTAAAACAGATTTTAGGAAGTGCTTTGAGCCAAACTGCGTGTTTTAAAAATGGTAGAAAATCAATCAAAGATGACGAGAAATCGAGTAAGCATTCAGTTTCTAAAGCCAATGAAGGTCGGTACCTTAATTATCTAGGTTCTTTTTAGAGTTTTGTAAGTATGAAGTATGGCAAAAAAAATTTTTATAACGTCATGTGTCTGCCTGTCTGTTTGGTAGAAATTGTGATCAAACGATTGAATATAGAAAATTGAAATTTGGTATGCTTATACAATTCTTTGAAAATGGCGCGTAACGGGGAGGGGGTCACGGGCTACAGCTTCTGAATCCCCTTTAAGAATAAATCTTGGGTGCGCGCCTGGTTTGACACACATATAAGAAAACTATAGTGATTAAAAAAAAACACAGAGCGGAAAAAATATATATTTAACGAAAAAATAAATATTATTTTGAAATTTTGAGTGGACTATCAAATGAAACTCTTTTAGTGCATAGATGAAGCAACAAAAAATTATTTTTGATAAATCAAATCATTTTATAGAATTTGCGGAAAGAAATGTGTCAGTGAATTTTGTCCCCCGCCCTATTTCTCAAAGGGTGCGATCTAAACAAAAAAAAAATCTGAAATAAAAATATCCATAATGTACACTGACGGAAACGGAATAATAGGAGATAGGCATGATTTTTTTTATTATATTCCTCTTGTTGCATATATAAACATAAAAAACAGTTTTGCATTTTTTTTTTTTTTAATTTGAAGGCTTGATAAAATCATAAATGTATGTAGCTCGCGAAAACGACGTGTGACGTCATACCCCAACTAAGTGTACTGCGTACAGCCTACACAGTCTGTCGTGAACTTATTTGCTTGTATAACTTTTATAGGTTATGTAAAGTTAGAGTGATTTTAATTAAAATAAAGTTTAATTCTATAAAAACAATTTATACATGTTTACCGAATTAAATTATATATTAAAATATATAAAATATGGAAGATCCAGGCCCCAGTACTTCGAAACATAGTCGAAAATATTGTTTAGTACCGATGTGCACAAATAGTTCAATTATAAATCCAAAAAAACAATTTATATCATCAGGGCCGCCCCTAGGCTGCGGCAAGTGGGGCACTTGCCCCAGGCCCCGCGCCTGTAAGGGCCCCGCGCTTGGACCGTCAAGTAATAAAATACATTAAAAATATTATTCCAAGTTTTATAAATAGTTGGAAAAAAATTATATTTTCATTGAGTATGTGTACTTTGTTAATAGTTAATAGTATTAAAGAAAATATCGTTATTCAATATATATATATATATATATATATATAGATGGGGCCCCGCAATTCCATTTTTGCCCCAGGCCTCGCAAATGCTAGGGGCGGCCCTGTATATCATTACCTGATGGCGAAAAACAACAGAAAAAGCGAAAGTTGTGGCTGAAAGCTATGAGGCGAAATAAAACCGATATTTCAGAAAAAAGTAAACTTTATGTTTGTGAAGACCATTTTAATGTGAGTACATATATTTTATAAATTATTTTAATAATAAATGCGTGAAAAATTGTTTAAAAACAAATACAAAACTCTGGAACAATACAATATACACACGTAAAGATTATGTTTAGTCTGTATCTGTGACGTCAAACCCCAGCAGTCTCAGTCGTATTTACTCGGCAACCTTCGCGCCGTGGTCGGCTTATTTCAAATTTACAATATTTTAATTAAACAATTTGGCTATAATATTAATTAAAATGTGATTTTTGTTTTGTTAGGTGACATAACTAACATTAACATATCAAAAAAATGTAGTTTTAAGGAAATATAGATTTTATGCGTATCCCCTATCCAACAGAAATTTTTGAACAGATTAGATTTAGAAAAATATCGAATTTATTGTGTGGTTGAAAAAAAAAATTTTTTTATAATGTATTGTGTGATATCAATAGAAAAATCTTAAGACGTAGATTAAAGAATATAAGATATTTTTTTAAATTTATTTATTTTAACACGTTCTTAGGCAAAAATGTTTTAAAAAAACTGTTGTCTCACACCTTATAACCCTAGGGGAGAGAGGCTAATCTAAAAACCTGAAAAATTTCTGAGTAATGCACATTAATGTTAGCCTGAATAGTACCATAGGAATTTATGATCTGATAATTATTTCGAAAGATTTTGAATTTTTTGCAACACCGTGCTTAAAAATTTATCTGACTGATTGGAGCTCTAGTTGTAGCTGGGTCTCAAGCACGGTTGTAGGTCTCTAGATGGAAGCACGTGATTTATTCAAATGTTATCGAAATTTATGATTTTTTTATGTTCCCACAATTTATTATCACTTACTGAATAAAACAAAACCCTGAAATGTTGGAAAATCCACACCACATTATGTTGAACAATAATATTTTAGATTAAAGATCGGGCGTTGGTCTTTTTCACTTATTAAATACCTACGAAATTCTGAAATATTTGAACATTCACACATAAATTTTGTATTAAGTAGTAAAAATTATGTACAGGTGTCGAGAAATTCGACCTTCAAACCACATTTAAATCATTTTTGCAACTGGATTAAAATTTTAACGATTTTTATTGTAGTATATTTCCATTTTGATTTCCAATACATATTTTATAGGTAGCTTATATTTCGAAGAATCAGCAGCCGTAAATAATTTAGTTATATTACTGTTTCAAAGCACCTGCGTACCTTGGATCTATACAAAAATAGAAAAGAAATATCTGGTATATTGCCAAAAATTTTAAAAAGACAACTTTATTGTGGAAAAATAGATGGAAGTTAAGATTTTTTAAAAACTTTTCTCTTTTTGGTTCTTTCAGTTAGTATGTTTCATTTAAAGTAAATCAAAAATCAACTGTTGTTACCAAAGACTGTCCGTTGCCATAAAGCACTTAAACAAAATAATTTCTAACAGATAAATTATTATTTAAAAAGATAATTATTAAAGAAGCGCACCCATGGGAGTGGGAGCTCACGGGCTTGAGTCCCCCCCAAGAAAAATTCCTGGGTGTGCACCTAGTAACAATTTCATGATATACCTTTATAGGCATTACAATTTACCATAATCACGAAAACGTACTTATACATATATGATAAACGCTTTCTAGCTTTTGTAATAATATTAATTAAAACACACAGATTCAGGCACAAACGAGCATTTATTACAACGTCTATTTACAATCTGTCACATATATGTCGTCATGTTATAGTTGCTATCGTAACATATTACAAAGGACGTCCATGAACCAGTCCTGATCCTAACACGGCCATCCTGATCTTGCCGCGTCTAAATTTAACTCTAATTAATCATCTAATTTTAACTGGAAAACAAAACAACTTGCTATTCTAACACGGCCATCCTGCTCCTGCCACGTCCTCGCGGCATCTTCAGAATTTAATAACTGCCCGTCTCCTTGACGTTCCTGACTATCCAGAGTTTCACTGACCTCCTTGAGGTCCCTGACCATCCAGAGTTCCTCTGAACTCCTTGAGGTCCTTGACCATCCAGAGTCAACAAGACAAACACGGCCATTTTAGGTCCAACAACTCCTTGAGGTCCCTGACCATCCAGAGTTCCTCTAAACTCCTTGAGGTCCCTCACCATCCAGGGCCAAACAAAACAAACATAACTCCTTGAGGTCCCTGACCATCCAGAGTTCCCCTGAACTCCTTGAGGTCCCTGACCATCCAGAGTCAACAAAACAAAACGACCAGTGTGTCTTGCGGTACTCAACAAGCTATCAATTCTCAACTCAACTATCTATCAGTTTATTTCATTACAGGTTGTCTACAGTACCCAACAAGGTCAGTGACTGTCGCTGCTTCATAGTCAGTGCTTTATCATTTTGTCAAAGCTATAAAATGTCTCTTACAATTGTCATTCTCAACCTAATCAGTTATCTTCGTACATTCGAAGCGTTCGTCCATTCTGACATTTTTTTTTTTTAATTCTGTTCAGATCACTTCATTTGCCATTTCAGGTAACTGCAGCCTGGTCTGTTCTCAATTACTTTGGTAATACAAGTTAAATTAAGCAGACCCTATGGTTCTTACTGTTTAGTCCTTGTTAGAATTCTCCAAGAAACAAAGAACACATTAAATGAATTTATCTCCTGGCACTAAAATATGTTCTAAACCTGCAATAGCTGTAACAAAAAATCTGCGCAAGCAATATGCACAGTTTACATTTAGTATTATATAGCATGTGCTTCAATTATAAAATCTCTGTCCTTTATATTGGCACTTTCGTCCAATATGTACCATTAGTACAGACCTAAGGGCAAGACATCTTGGACGCTTTACAAGACAACTTTGACACCTTTCGCCTGTCAATTTTGGCTGTGTCCTTACGATTACCAAAATATTCACAAACTTTGTATTAATACACTTACGAGAACTAAAATTTTTACGTTCATTTTGATTAAAAACCGGAAAAAATAAAAAAGTGGAAACCAAAATTACAGTCGCTTCGTTGCTAAGCAACACATGTAAAACTGACTACAAGTCGTAATTCTATTGGTTTGACGTCATTACTTGGCGCATTACTATGACATCAGTGGCCAGTACTCGTGGGAAAAGCACTCTATATTAGTTATGAGTATGTTCATGTGAAGACACGTCCCACAATTCTACTTGTTCTTGTGTAAAATTTAGCAATATTACTAACCCAAGCATTAAAATTTGACCTGTTAAATTGTCGTAAATTTTTTCTTATTTAAAATTTAAATAAATTAAAATAAATTTGCAATGATATTAACGAGATTTCAAATATTTCCTCTTTAATAAATCATATAAAATATTTTATTTCAACTAGTTTTTGCTATTTCATTACATAGCACAAAATTTGGCACGGAGACTTGACCTCGGAGTCCTAAAATCTGACGAGAAACCGTTACTCTAACGTTTCTTGAATATTTAAACAAGTCTAAGTTGGAAATCTCGCGATAAAATACCATATTTAAAATTTTTCTTTCCTTTTGCGTGTTCAAGGCTTTTAACGGTTTCTGTGAATGATAAGAATATTCAAGGTCAATATTGCGAATATTGATAAGAGTAAAGTGATAAAAGGCAGTGATAATAGCAAGGGGTATTTATTTTTCAATTATATTGTGCACGCCTTTATTCACATACAAGATATTTATATTTTATATTGTATGTACAAAAAAGGTCTTGAAGACTAAACTAAGAAACAAAAATTCGTTTTAAGAATCTTTTTTAAGTTAAGCCCCTGAGCCCCTTCTGGATGCGCGCCTGCCAGGATAATATATTTGAAATTCTTGATGTAAAATCCAAACAATCCAAAATTCGAATTCTTCGAATTACTGATATGATCAAAAAATCTTGTTGAACCCTTCTGGTTCACACTAATGTGCATTACTTTTTCAGTTCGAGATATAGAACGAAGGACAAAAGTTTTTTGCACATTTTTGTCAAAAATTGCACTAAAATTAAAATTAATTAAAAACTAATTTTTGATCTTTTTGGTTCCCCAACAAATATAGTAAAATTTAGTCTGTTGTTCACTTTTGTAAAAACTAAGAGGTAATTTTGATTTCAGTAGTTTGCAACTTTGAAATTGTATGTCATGTTGGTATAAAAAATTTATGTGAAGTGTGAATTTTCACACATTTCAGGGTTTCGCAGGTATTTAGTAAGTGAATAATGATTATTTGGAATGCCAAAACAAATTTTATGTTAAAATATTTTTTTTTTTGTTAATTTTAATTCGAATGCCTAATACCATTATGTAAGTTTCTAAATATGTGCAGTATTTTTTTTTATATAGCAAGGTTCAATAAAATTTTGAAAAAAATCCTCTTAGATAGATATATAATCTAAAAATATTAAGTGAAGGCGGAATGCTGAGTGTGTAGGACATATTTTGCTTTGTAGTATTCACTGTAAAATGAACAATATTTTAAAAATAATTTATCATCTCTTAATCTAAGAGCTTTAAAAACAAATTTTATGTTAAAATATTTTTATGTTAATTTTAATTCGAGTGCCTAATACCATTATTTAGGGTTTTAATATGTGCAGTATTTTTTTTTATATAGCAAGGTTCATTAAGATTTTGAAAATTGCGCCTATGGCTTCATTGGTTGTTTCTAGTCATAGCTCCTCCCTTTGATTTCGTATATATTAAATTATAATTTCAACAATTTCCACTGGTTCTTAAATTTACGCTTTTAAAAATTAAATGCAACATTTGCCAAAATATAACTAAAATTTTGAAACAATAATTTAAACAAAATAAAAATGCAAAAAAAAAATAATAATATTGTCTCTTCTCGTGGGATTCGAACTAATTTTCTTGGGCAGAACGCTAGTACCGTAACCATTGCAACAAGATACACGTTACAGTTTAGTGTGTTATATAACTATAAGTTTTCAACATTATTAGCAAAAAAACACAAAAAATGCTTTTTTTTCCAAAAAAATAATCTGATCAAAAATTCCTGTTGTACTATTCCGGTTCAAACCAATGTACATTACTTAGAATTTTTTCAGATTTTTAGTTTAAACCATCTGGCAAAAATCGCTTCAAAATAATTTATTTTGCAAAAATAAAAATTTGATCGTTAATTCACGTACCAAAGGCTTTCATTTGATACTCTACTCAGAATTTTAAAAAAATATTTTTTTTTTCGTTGAGCACATATTTGTGTATATTTTTAGGGGGATATGTTTTTTAGATGTTTTAGTATTTTTCCTATGTGCGGGTCAAAGAGTTGTATAAGCATGCCAAATTTCAACTCTCTAGCTTTAGCCCTTTGGCTACAATTTTTACCAAACAGACAGACAGACAGACAGACAGACAGACAGACGACAAAATGACGGTATAAGGGTTTTTTGGTCATACCTACAAAACCCTAAAAATGGTAAAAAATGTCAATTTATTAAAATATGATATATTAATTATAATGATCATAACCAACAAATTTGAAGTCTGATTTACAGCGCAAGGAATTTTTTTAAATGGCATTTAAAGTTAGTAATGCACTATAAAAGTAACCAAAATAACTAGATCTAGTTTGTCCTTACAAAAGTGAACAGCATATACAATACAAATTATTTAATAACCAGGAAATATAAATTGATCTAAAATTCCAAGTGTATTATTTATTCATATTGGTTGGAATTACTCTAAATTTATTCAGATTTTAAACCAACCTCACATTTTTGGTGAAATTCGAGTCAAAATATTTTTTTAAATATAATTTTGTTTGTTAATTCACGTATCAAGAGCTTTCATTTGGTACTCCACTCAGAATATTAAAAGGTTTTTTATTTTAATGCGTACATAAATAAATAGTTATTTATGTAAACAAGTGCATAAAGCAGTATTTTATTCACGAATGAGAAGCGCAAGCCATAGGCGAGTGCAGTAATCTCATGAGTGTAAAAAAAGTTTTACGCATGAGTTACATACAATATTTTTTCTACGACTGTCTGCAATAAAAAAAAAGTATACATAAAGTTCGATTATCCAGAGAAGTCTCGCTAAGGTCATATGACTGAAATAATAATTGTTCTTGAACTGAGAACAAAATTTCGTACTTGTTTCCATGCTTTAAAGAATTCTGGTAATATTTTGCTTTCGATGTCGGTTTGTTTTCATCCTTGATACAAATTGAACTAAAGAGTCGGGAACCGATAACTTTTTCCGGCTCCCAACTCCTCCAAAAAGCTTCGACTCCTCGACTTCCGACTTCGACTCCCGACTCCGACTCCGACTCCCCATCCCTGGCTCAGAAACCATTTTTTTAATGGAGTAAAGTCACGTTTAATTTCAAGAAAATTGCGTCCCTTAAGAACCTGTTTTTTGAGTGCTTGGAGGGGCTCAAGCCCGTGAGCCCTTGCTGGCAGAAGGGTTTCTTGGTCATATCTACATTTTGTAGGCTTTTAAAATGGACTTCAGGTCTTTATCTGGTTTTGTTGTTGCTAGTTTATTTATTTTTTTGTCATTATCTCTGTTTCACTCAGCATGGTGTTTTTTTAGGTGATTTTATGGCTGCATCGTTTTATTGTATCTTCGGAATTTCAGTTCAGAATCCTTGTATACTAATTTAAATAGATATAATTATGCTTATTTTGCAGTTAGTGTACTAATTAGTAAATTTATTTATTAATAAAGCAGTTAAATATTTAACAAGGGAATTCGCGATAAGATAATTTGAAATGATAACATTCTTCCTCTCAGTGAATTTCCTTTTAACCATAACCGACATTTTACTTTGCCTTATCTGCAACATGTAACGTAACAACTTCTCATTTTTCCATCGCATTCTTGATCAACGTTTAAAGATAACACCTCACTATGTATTCATCGGATAGAGTGTATACTCATTAGAATATTACTTGGCAACTTGCGAAAGATCGTTTACATTCTAATCATAAAGCACTCAAATATGTGACAGGATAGTTACCAAAAACTATTAATAGAATAAGTCAGATTATATAATAATGAAGCCTAAATTGCATCAAAACAAAGGGTCACCATAAACTTTCCAGGGTAGTGACGTAATCAGTGGAGGAGGGGGGCACTTGGACACGTTTTAGAACTTCCCCCCCCCCTTTCTCCCGAAGAAATACATTGAACAGAAAAGAATCGTTTCTTCATTCTAAATCACTTTTTTTGTATATATATATTGTTTGCTATTAAGTAAATAATAAGTGAGATATTTCAAGTGTATAGAAAACGCTCCCCATAGCCCCCCCCCAGATATTCATCTATTAAAAATTACGTACAACAGAAACTAATCTAAACCATTTTTTTATATACTATATTTCTATCTTAATTAAATTACAAGTGAGATATTTCAAGTGTATAGGTAGGTCCTCATGACCCCCCCCCCCCAATATTCATCATATTGAACGTAAATATTTCTTCCAGAGCCGGACAAAGGTATTTCTGCGCCCGAGGCAAAGTACCAGTTTTGCTCTCCCATCCTTGATCATAACCAAATAAAAAAATTGATGTGAAGTGTGAATATACACACATTTCAGGGTTTCACAGGTATATAATAAGTGAAGGCGGTATGCTGAGTGTGTAGGACAAATTTTACTTTGTAGTAATCACGGCAAAATGAACGATATTTTTAAAATAATTTATCGTCTGTTAATCATATAATAAGACTGGTTATTAAATTTACGCTCTTAAAAATTAAATACAACATTTGTCAAAATATAACTAGAATTTTGACAAAATAATTTCAACATAATAACGATGCAAAAAAAAAAAAAGAAAAAAAAAATTCACTCCGTACTCGAAACCCTTCGTTTTCCAGCGCATTTTAGCTTACGACACCAGTGCTCTAACCCATTACGCTATCGCACGTTTTGCATGTGAGTGTCTTACATTGGTATAACTTTTGTACTTTGTGAACCAAAAACTACAAAAAATGCGTTATTTTCCGAAAACATAATCTGATCAAAAATTCCTGTTGTACTATTTCGGTTCACACCAATATACATTACTTAGAATTTTTTTAGATTTTTAGTTTAAACCATCTGGGCTACAGGGTGTGGGACAAAATTTTTTTTGCACAATTTTAGCAAAAATCGCATCAAAATAATTTATTTTGCAAAAATAAAAATTTGATCGTTAATCCACGTACTAAGGGCTTTCATTTGATATCCTACTCAGAATTAAAAAAAAATATTTTTGTTTTCGATGAGCACATATTTGTTTATATTTTTAGGGGGATATGTTTTTTAGATGTTTTAGTATTTTTCCTATGTGCGGGTCAAAGAGTTGTATAAGCATGCCAAATTTCAACTCTCTAGGTTTGCCGTTTGGCTACAATTTTCACCGAACAGACAGACAGACAGACAAAATGACGGTATAAGGGTTTTTCGGTCATACCTACAAAACCCTAAAAAGGATGCCGGATCGAAATTATGCCGGAATTAATTATGCGCCCGAGGCGAGTGTCTCACTCGCCACACCCTAGCTCCGGTCCTGGGTTCTTCATTGTATACAAATTTTCTTCTATATATTTTTGATGTAAAGTGAATAATAAATGAAATATTCCAATATTTTAGATTTGGGGTTTGTGCATCCGTAACTCCCCAAATATTCGTCCAATTGAAACAATTTATGTGCAGTATGAATTTTCATAGATTTCAGGCTTTTTTAGGTATATATTTAATAAATGTATGAAATCAACATAATGCATAGGACAATATTTTTTCTATAATCATATCAAAAGAGGTCATTGGTTCGGGGGGGGGGTGCATTTCGAAAAAATATTTGTAAAATAACACAAATTTATTATTGTTTCTTTTACGGACACGGGTGGCCTTATATATTTATTTAATTTTGAATCTATTTAAATTATTATTTATAAAAAAGATGATTTTTATTTTCAATTGCTTAGTTTTTATTAAATAATTATATGATTTTTCCATTCTTGGGGGAAATTAATTTTTTTTAGTTATATAATTTAGGAAAATTACGTCACATTAAAATTAAAATTAAAAAATCCCAGCGTTTTTTTTCTGCATTTGCTTCGTATTCAAGTCTTCATTAAATTATTAATAAGAGATATATTGATATTTTTTTTCAATTTATCAGTATTTCACTACTATAAATGAGACTTACTACCAGGGCCGCCCCTAGGCGGGGGCAAATGGGGCGCTTGCCCCAGGCCCCGCGCCTATAAGGGCCTCGCGCTTCGACCGTCAAGTAATAAAAGAATAAAATACATTAAAAATATTATTCCAAGTTTTATAAATAGTTGGAAAAAATGTATATTTTCATTGAATATAAGTATGTGTACTTTGTTAATAGTTATTAATATTAAAGAAAATATCGTTATTCAATATATATATAGATGGGGCCCCGCAAATCCAGTTTTGGGGCCCCGCAAATGCTAGGGGCGGCCCTGCTTACTACCTTATAATAAGGTGGAGCTTACATACATGAACTCGAATCTCAGCTGTTATTTTTTTTTTTATTATATTTTTAATTTCAAAAGAAGACATTGTATTGGCTATGTCTGAGGTAGTGTACCTTAGACCAGTGTTTCTCAACCAAAAGCGTACCGCGGACCGGTAAAATATATAATTTTCTAACGCGGATCACTAATAATAATTTTTGGTACATTTTTTGCCATTACTCAAATATATTTAATGTGCTACTAAATACATTTATTTTATTTGCAGAAAATCACAGAAAGTTTACAGAAAATAAACAAAATATAATTTATTTACATAAAAAATGTGTAAAAAGTAAAAAAAAAACTACAAAAAACGAAAATTTTTCGCGGACCACTAAAATTTTTCTGCGGACCACCTGTTGAGAAACACTACCTTATGCCTGTAGTACACGATACGATTTCTCGTTTTGAATCTCGTACGATTTATAGTACACAAATTATTGTATCGTGTACTACAGGATTTTCGTACGAGATCTTGTATGACATTGAAAATCAACCAATATTTATTGTCTGGACCTAAAATATTGGACAGAATGAACCAATAATGCGCAGTATAAGATGCGCATAGTCATGCGACTGTAGCGAACATCTGTTCATCTGTAAAACTTATTTTGAGGTTATTTAGTATAAACTTTAATAATATTTTTTCTTATTTTGTGTAAAATAAATTGGATTTAGTTCGTATTCTTTTATATATTACGTTTGGATTTTTTCAACATCTTATTATCCAACATACTTAACTAGTGACTTATCTAATGTGACCATTAAACATTCCAATCCAGGGAAAAAGTACCGGGGGAATTATTAAAAAAATATATTTTTTTTGATAATGTTTGTAGATTTTTTTTAAACATTTTTTGTCCATAAACTACTCTTGATTACAATTTCTATACTTCTCATTTATTTATTCAAGTTGGGTGTTATGCATAAAACAAATTCAACGAAATTATTATTAATATAATATGTTTTTATTTTCTTTAAACTATTTTATAATGCTAATAATGACAACAATAATATTTTTTGATAAAGAAAAATCGTAGTTTTATAGACAACAATAATAAAAACAATAAATAAATAAAATAATAATTCCCTTCAATTTCAAATATAATAAATTAGAACAGAAAACGGTACGGCTTTGCGAAACCAGGTGATTTACTGATTTGGGACAAAGATTAATATTATCAGTCTTTAAAAATTGGTAAACTATTTGTCCATTCTAGGTTAAGTACAATTATTTGAATTCTGTCAACTTACAAAAATAGACGTAGTGCGCATCAATTGGTACAGACTCAAAGCGATAAATATTGGATGGTACACTACAGTAATTTTACATCCGATAATTCTGAACAAAATTCTCAATGCAATAATTATCGTACGACAAATCGTACGAGATTCAATTCGAGAAATTGCATCGTGTACTACAGGCTTTAGACATAATTAACAACATAACCTAACAACATAGACATGTCTTTTTTTAACTCTCTATATTTTTCTTATATGTGGGTTAAAGAGTTGTACAATCGTGCCAAATTTCAACTTTCTATATTTAGCTGTTTGGCTACAATATCTACCGTACAGACAGAGAGGCCCATGAGTAACGTCATAAGGTTTTTCATTTCTATAAAAATGCATAAAACAGAAAAGAACACAATGGGATATAACTTCAAAAGATTAGTTTTAAGGTGTAACTCCTCAAATACTCATCCAATTGAAAAACTGCATAAAACAAAAAAGATTCGCTTTCTTATTATAAATAATTTTGATTATATATATTTTTCTGTTAAGCCAACAATAAAGGAGATATTTTATGTTTTTTAGTAAATACTCGTAGTTTTAACCAAAAACACACCTTTAGAATAAACTTTTTTGAAATGTCATATAGCCTATGTTTGATTCTTGGTTCCACACAAAATTTCGTTATAATGTGTCCAGCCGTTTTTGTGTGAATCTCGGCATTCAAACAGACAGACAGATATACAGACAGAAATTGATTTTTTGCGAAATTCGTCTTACAATCATCTAAAACAGTGCTTCTCAACCTTTTATGGCCTGGGACCCCCCAAATTATATAAATATCGTCTGCGGCCCCCCTATATATATATATATATATATATATATATATATCAAGATAACATGGATGGGAACACGAGGTTTTTCGAAAAGACGACGTTGCTCACACGTCACTCACACGTCAAAAATTTTGAACTAAAATTTATTCACAAAATTGAATGGTATTATTGAAATTTTCCGGAAAAAACCAGAATTACAGGACATCAAGGACAATTTCGAATTTTTAAATAGGAACGTATGTCATATTGGATATCTTTGGATAGAGCTTTTCAACAACTTTTCCTTAAACATTTTTTTAATATATTTTACGGTTGACAGTAACTTGAAAGTAAAGTATTTTTATTTACAAATGTTCAAAGTGTTTACCATTTTAATTTAAACACATTCGCATCCTTACTCTTGAGTTACCTGTAGTTCGGAGAGCAATTAAAAAAATATATAATAACAAATATTGCACTTTCAAATCGTACCTACTTCAAAGCACAACTTGAAAATAAGTACCTCCAACGCGAACCCATTAACCGACTCATACAATTTATTTGATCTTGATATAGTCTACTTATAGTCTGTTTCTTTTGTTAAAGCGGAACTAGATTTTCAAATCTAGTAATTTTTATCGATTAAATGAAGCTTTTGATCATTTTGTTTAGTAAAAGCCCATTTACTCATTATAAAGTTAGCTAGTGACAACTTAAACATTTGAAATAGCCCGTAGTTTAAATTAGTTGTCAAAATAAGTATATTAAGTATAAAAATAAATAGAATATTTATTTTATTTATGTTGTGAAAGGTATATTTTTATGAATATCAATATAAGATACTCGTATTTATAAATATGAATAAAATTTATATCTTGTAAGATTGAGTGCATTTTTATTATATTTTCATGTTTCGATCTTGTATGACTTCGCGGCCCCCCGGTTGAGAAACGCTGATCTAAAACGTGTAACCAAATATGAGGCCGAAAGAATAATATATATAGCCTCCAGTTTTATAAATATATATATTTTCTTGAAAAATCTGGTGAAATCTTTTAGGTCACGCAAGTCCTTACCTATTGACAATAGATTTGAACTCGGGACCTATCGATTACTAACCCGAAACCGAGTAGCTGTCCTAACTGGGTCACAGCTAAATTTTCCACTAGTATCAATACCGTTCGTGGCTCCAGATTTTTATACGCAAGGCACGACACTACTAACAGAGATGCTAAAATCTGATACGCTCTGTAGAAAACTTTTCCAGTTTTATTTTTTTCAGTTTTATTTTCTTGAATTTAGAATGGTAAAATAAAATAGTAAGGGAAAGTTTTTAGTTCATAGTCATAGAGAGCAAAAACAATATAAAGGAGAAAAAAGCGAATGAAAGAGAGGAAAAGTGAGAAAGAGAGAGAAAAAATAAACAAAAAGAGAGAATGAGAAATAAGAAAAAGAGAGATAGAAAGAAAAGTACCTCTAATAAAATTTAACTAACCTAAATAAACTGATGCTCCAATGGCATCTGCAAACCTATCCATTGATCCCAGTGACGATTTCATCCCTAGATTCAAAATTCTCGAAGGAATTCGACATATTTGTTGCTGTTATTTCTTATATATGTTGCTGATCTTTCATCAATCATTGCGTCTCCACATGCGATGTTTGCCGATGATACTAAATTATTTAATAATGCTGTAACTGATCAACAAGCAATACAGATCGACCTTGATGAGATCTTCCGTTGGTCTACAAAGTGGTTAATCCCACTCAATGTTAACAAGACCAGCGTGTTACACATGGGCTCCAATAACCCACAACACCTCTACCTGCTTAACGGGATTCCGTTAAAGAAAGTTGATTCTCAGGTTGACTTGGGAATCATTATTACATCAAACTTGTCTTGGTCCCAACAAGCTCTAGAATGTGCACGAAAAGCCAATTTTATGCTTTATGTCATTAATAAGTCCTTTTCGAGACCATCACCCTCACTGGCGCTAAAGTTATTCACCACCTATATTAGACCAATTCTTGAGTTCAGTATTGCTGTGTGGTCTCCGTGGCTAATTAAGGACATTAATTTATTGGAGCGCGTGCAACGAAGAGCCACCAAGATGTCTCCTCAAATTAAAAATTTGCCCTATGAAGAACGTCTTCAAATTTTAAATCTTACGCCTCTTTCTGACCGTCGACTTCGAGGTGACTTAATAGTGGCGTTTCGTGTCTTAACGGAGAATTATAATTGTGATTTGTCGAATCTATTTGTGTTAAGTGCGAATATGGGATTACGAGGTCACATTCTTAAGCTTAAACATGAAAAATATCGAAAGAAAGTGCGGGAAAGTTTTTTGTCTAATCGTGTTTCGATATTTGGAATAGTCTGCCTAGCTCTGTTGTCAGTTCCAACAGTGTGAATATTTTTAAGAATAATCTAGATAGTTATTTCAATAGTATATAGTATATGTTTATTATTTGGGTATTACATTTTTATTCTGTTTATATTATTTCGTAATTCATTATTGTTATAATAATATGTATTATTATTTTGTTTTCGATCCTTTTGTAATAGTATATAGTTTAAGTTTGATTTAATATTAGTTACATTTTGTTACATTTTATGTCCGCTCTTTCTGTAACACCGATGTATAAATGAATGTACTTGTATCGAAGCTCTACAAGCCTTTGGCTTCTGCTTCATGGAATAAGTAAATAATAATAAATAATAATAATATTTTCAAAATTATTAATATTTTGTAAGATTTCTGTAATTTCTATTTGAAATAACCCCCTGTTACAAGTTTATTCGGAGCAGTGATGTGAGTTGGGTAAATACCCAGTGGGTAGGTAAATATAAAAGGGTATTTACCCGAGGTTTATTTAACTACCAAAAAATTAGGTATTTATTTATTTATTTTTTCGTCTTCGGTGAGTTCACCATTCCGCCAGTGCATAGCTTTTTATGTTATTATAGATTTATGTTGATTTCCGTGAGGAAACCGGATATTTTGTTGCAAACTGTTGATGTGGGGTTGTAAAATATTGATTTTATGGAAACTGGACTAGAATTGTTACTTAAAAAATGTTGGATTATATTTTTTTTTGTTTAGTTAATTAGATTATTTTGTAGATAAATTTGTTTATATGTTAGTTTATATGTTGATTTTTAAATACATTGTATTAATTATAAAAATAAACAAAAATGTGAAATATCATAAATATGTTAAAAATAATTATTTATTGACTTCATTTTGAGAGTTTAATTGAGAAAAAACGAATTCCAATCTGTGTGATAGTTAACATACACTTTTAGGGTTTTGTAGGTATGACCAAAAACCCCTTATACCGTCATTTTTTCGTCTGTCTGTCTGTCTGTCTGTCTATCTGTCTATCCGTCTATCTGTCTATCTGTCTATCTGTCTATCTGTCTGTCTGTCTGTCTGTCTGTCTGTGCGGTAAAAATTGTAACCAAACGGCTAAATCTAGAGAGCTGAAATTTGGCATGCTTATACAACTCTTTGACTCGCACATAGGAAAAATACTAAAACATCTAAAAAACATATCCCCCTAAAAATATAAACAAATATGTGCTCATCGAAAACAATATTTTTTTAAAATTCTGATTAGGGTATAAAATGAAAGCCCTTAGTACTAGGATTAACCATCAAAATTTTATTTTTGCAAAATAAATTATTTTGAAGCGATTTGTGCCAAAATTGTGAAAAAAAAATTTGTCCCACACCTGTAGCCCATATGGTTTAAACTAAAAATCTGAAAAAATTCTAAGTAATGTACATTGGTGTGAACCGGAACAGTACAACAGGAATTTTTGATCAGATTATGTTTTCGGAAAATAACGCATTTTTTGTGTTTTTAACTAAAATATGTTAAATATTTAATTTGCTATGTAACACAGTAGATAAGTAAGCGCTCGTAGCGTAGTGCGTTTCGCGTTTCTTTGTATTTGCAAACTAGAGTTCGATTTCTGTAAATTTTAATTTTTCTGTTTTTTTTTGCATTTTTATTTTGTCAAAATTCTAGTTATATTTTGGTAAATGTTACATTTAATTTTTAAAAGCGTAAATTTAATAACCAGTGGGAAGTATTGAAATTATAATTTAATTCTATGTTTGAATGTATACGAAATCAGAGGGCGGGGCTTATGATTTAAGCAACCAATGGAAGCCATAGGTTGAGTTATAACATTGGTTTATGGCATATATTTTGTCAATTATAGTTGAAGGCTCGAGGAAGAAGCGTGTGTTTTGTTTTCATTTATAACGTACTCTGGGTATGCTCGCGTATGTTTTTAACAAACGCGAGCTAGAAATGGAGCCTGCAGGAGTCTCAAGTATTGTTAAGATCAGAAGTCGTACATTAAGATCGAAAATTTACGTCGCAGAAATCCACAGAGCTTTAAGTGAAATTTTTGGCGACTTAACAGTGGACCGTAGTACGGTTTCTTGTTGGGCTAATTGTTTTCGCGGTGGTCGTGTGAGCATAAACGATGATCCAAAACCAGGATGATTTTTGCTTATGATTGCTAAGGAATCATCATGGCAGACAGAGTTCCATGTGGAACAAATATCACAGCGGTTTATTATTATGACTTTATGAAAAAAATGTGCAGGAAAATGCATAAAACCCGATCTGAGTTGCTCGAGTTTTGGCCATTCATTCTCCATGACAACGCTCGACCTAACATCGGAAATGCCGTAACCAAAAAACTACGTGAATATAGCTGGGAAGTGTTACCCCATGCTCCCTACAGCGGACATGAGTCCACCAGACTTCGACTTATTCCCAAAGCTGAAAAAACCCATGCGTGGACATCGTTATCGGTCTCTGGAAGAGCTTAATGGCGCGTCTACATTGAGGCAACATGGTAGCATACGACAAGCCTGACGAGACCGTCAGACCATGTCGCATTGACAAGCTAGTGTCTACACCAACACTGGGAGCGTGCTACTGTTTATTGTTGCGAATTATGTCAGTTTACTGAATAACTACTATTTATAAATATAATTTTGTAATACGAAATTAACAGGGAAAGTTCATTTTTTATGTTGTATATTGACAATACATTTATAATATTATCATAGTATTGGTTCACACGGATACGCCAAAGTCTGTTTACACCACAACAGTCACCAAAGTAACCAGATCTAGTTTCGTATTACAAATTGAGACGGATTATACTATTATAATATACTATTTTATAACAAATTTTAATTCCATAACAAAAACATAACCTTACTTAATTATGTTTATCATTATTTCTCATACTCTATTTTATCAAAATTTATATTTACTCACTCACCTTAAATAAATTTAAGTTGCTAAATAATTTTTGTTGATACAGCAACGCTTACAACACTAGTTAATTTAAAAAACAAATACTTCTATAATAACTACTATCAAATATCAAAATGGCGAACATGTGGCTTTCAGAAGTGGTAGCATGTCAAACAAAAACTCTTTGATGTTTACCGCCAAGTAACGGGAACGAGCAACATGTCGCACGGCTTCCATCAGACCGCTGCACATTGGTAGCATGCGACATGTCGAACGATCGCACGCCACCATGTTGCCTCGATGTAGACGCGCCATAATGCTGCCGTTACCCGAGCCATTTGACAGATGAACAGAGATTGTGTCTTGGATGGAATAGTAAAGCTTCCCATACGTTACTCGGTTATTGAGAAGCAGGTAGACTATATTGAAGGATTGTAAACAAATACTGTAATAAAATTATACATGTAAAGAAACAGAAAAATCGTGTGCATTATATATGAAATGAGTCTCGTATTTTCAAAAATATGCCTCTATATTTTGCCCCTCGAAAAAACGGGCACTCAAAATCATAATTATTGATTTATTGATTTCAATCTTACATATATACTGAATAAAAATGTAAATATAATAATAATATTTTCCTGCTGTATAAAATAAAAGAACAATTCTCATATTTTTTATAGCAACATAAAAATTCCTGTAAGATAAAAGATAAGGTATCAACTTCCAACTTATACCACACATTGATAAACTGTCAGAGTTTATGAAATATAAATCTATCGCCGAAAATAACCCCAAATTTCTAGGTCGCATAATGTTTCTGTGACCCCATTCTTCATCATACATTTTTCACCTCTTAAAAATATGTCTGAACTGAGTTTAATAAAGGGGATTCTGAAGTATCTAGCATTAAAGATTTAAAACTAAAAGCAACTGTTCTGTATTCGTGAAACAAATCCAAACTCTCTCATAAAATTTAAATGTGCTGTGCATATTTATACCTTACCATGAAAAATAAATCAACGTTTCCTATGAGATACTTGCAAAGATTCTAAAATGGGCGCATCTGAACCTGTTTGTTTTGTTTATGGACACTATGATACATTTACTGTGGAGTTCTCAGAGCTCATGCAGTTAATATACAGAGGTCACTGGGTATCATTTGCATAAAATTTTTAAACAGTCGTAATCCAGAGGCAGCGTACATTTTATTTCAAAAGAAGAAATCTATGAAGGAAATAAACGAACTAACATTGTATGAAATAGTGAGCATTGTGCACTGAAATAGCATATGGATTAAAACAATAGTATGAGAAGATATAAGATGGATATAATGAGTATGAGTAAGAACGGGATTAAGATGAGTGCAATATCGATTAAAAATGGACCTCGGTATAAGCATGTTTGTCTAGCGTAGGGATGGGAACGATATATCGATAAGTCGAAAATATCGATACTTTAGAAAAATATATCGGTATTTTTATATCGATATTTAAAATGCGATATATCGCGCAAAATATCGATATTCGTACAAAATATCGGTATTCTTGTATATTTTTTACATTTAAATATATGCTGTTCACTTTTGTAAAAACAAACTGTAGGCTATTCCAAACGTTTAGGCGGCACTAGATTTTGAAATCTAGTAATTTTTATTTATTAATTCGGACTTTTGGTCATTTTGTTTAAGCTTTGTAAATCATGCTCACATTTAAATTCTAGATTAAATTGATTGTCATGAAATGTCCTTTTCAATGCATTTTAATTTTTTGTCATTCTTAATAAAAATTTCCCATTTATTTATGTTTTTGTCTTCAAAATATGGAAAAATATATTAAAATATTTGACATATGTCATTCGTTTCCGTGGTTTCACTATTGGAATTTTAAATTTTCACATATCAAAACTGAAACATGAAATATCCCAAGCAAGGTCCGTTTTCGTGACAACCTAAAATAACGAAATTTTCATTTAGTTCCGCCTAATCGCTTGGAGTAGCCTGTAAGACGAAATTTTGATTTTATAATTTGCACCTTAAACTTATATATCATGTTGGTATTAAAAAATTATAAAAAATGTCACTTTCTTAATAATGATCATAACCAATAAATCTAAAGTCGGTTTTACTGCGTAAGGAATAATTTTGATTGACATTTAAGTCAATCCATAGTACAAGTCCAAGTCCATAATACACTATAAAAGTAACCAAAAAGATCTGGTTTGTCCTTACAAAAGTGGACAGCACATATATATTTAATTAATTAGGATTAAGAGCAGTTAACTAGGAAAATATTAGAAAGTTGGTTGGTAACTGGGTGAGTACCAACTCTAAAGTAATTGTCTGTCAAGTGGAGACTTTTTTTCCCGCCAAGCCAACAAAAAAAAAACTGTAATTTATATATATTGCATGTTACGTGTTAATTATTTCGATATATCGAAAATATCGATATTTTTACTTCGATATATATCGAATATCGATATCACGCTTACGATATATCGAATTATATAAATTCCCATCCCTAGTCTAGCGTAGTATTGTACCCGGATTATATGTCGCAGACAGATAATTATAGAAAATAGGAAATATAGAAAAATAGCTTCTTCTTTGGCAAATAATATCTGACAGAACGTTATTGGCCACATGTAAATTAATTTTATTTTATAAAGCAAATATTATTATTATTATTTATTAAGTTCAAGAAGCATTAGCCAGAAGCTTGTAGAGCTTCGATACAAGTACATACATTGGTGGTACAAATAAGAGATGACATAAAATGTAACAAAATAACATAAAAATAATTAAATATAAATATCCAGATAACAACTAATATTAAATCAAACTTAAATTGAATATATTATGAGAATTCTTTACACAAAAATATTCGATAAATCACATTTGTAAGATTTAAAATTCGAAGAAGTTCTTTACAAGATATTCTTTATTTGATAAGACATCTTGGTGGCTTTTTGTTGTATGCACCCCAATACATTAATGTCCTTAACTAGCCACGAAGACCACATAGCAATCGTACTCGAGAATTGGTCTAATGTATGTGGTGAATAACTTTAGCGCCAAAGAGGGCGACGGTCTCGAAAAGGATTTGTTTTTGAGACTTTGTTTTCAGAGCTGCATACATTTATCGCCAGCTTAGTGAGAACTCCAATTCGTCCTAGTCGTACTCTTCTGCTTCTGTCCTGTAGATTGTATGCTATTGCATAATGCCGGGTTTACATTGGTAGAGTAAAAGAGCTAGTAACTAGCGCAGGTACTACGCGCTTTACTCTACTATCTTATTTTCAGGATAGTAGGTGTTCATACGCAATTGACATACATATCTTATTTTCTGGATAGTAAGTGTCAAAACACATTTGACATCTTCACTGTGATTTTGTAGTGAAATTATCTTTTTGCAAAAAATAGTTTATGAATGTGGATATACATCGTCGCCGGCGTGATGCCATTAAAGAAATGGTATTTTGAATTACATCATTTCTTGTGGAGGAAATAATTGATTGTCTTATTGAAGTATTCGGTACAGAATATAAGCCTAAACAAAAATGGGTTAAAAAATGGATTGATAGAAGAACTACCCATGGCAGAAGAACTAGCTACCCATGGAAGATCAAAAAAAAATACAGTCTGTGTTTAAGAATGACACCAGATGATTTTAATAGGCTATTAAATTTAGTTAGTCCATTAATACAACGAACTGATACACTAATAAGGGATGCGATTCCAGCAAAAATAAGATTGGAATTAACGCTTTATTTCCTATCCACAGGAAATAGTTATTGTAGCCTACAACAGTGTTTCTCAACAGGTGGTCCGCGGACTACCAGTGGTCCCCAGAAAAATTTTAGTGGTCCGCGAAAGTTTTTATATATGTTTTTTGCAGTTTTATTTTTAATTTATTTTGCACATTTTTTATGTAAATAGTTTATATTTTGTTTATTTTCTGTAAACTTTCTGTGATTTTCTACAAATAAAATAAATGTGTTTAGTAGCACATTAAATATATTTGTTTTCATGCAAAAAATAAACCAACAATTATTATTAGTAGTCCGCGTTAGAAAATTATATATTATTCTGGTCCACGGTGCGTTTTTGATCGAGAAACACTGGTCTACAACATCTTTTTCGTGTATCAAAGGCAGTTATTTCACAGATGATTTCAAAAATCATCAATTAATAAATCAATGTTACGCAATTTATGTAAATAAATTGTAACTTACCTGATATGGGTTTTTTTCTATTTATTATGACAGGTTACCGCTTGCCGTCAATTTGAAATTAATCAATTTTGCGTAGTGGGGGAAAAGACAGTAGCTAGTAAATACGTCGACGAGCTAGCTGCTACCCTAGCCCAACTACTAGCAGCTAGTACTCTACTAGTCACAATGTCAACTGTTTACACAGGGATAGTAACTAGTTGCTAGTTACTTGCGCTAGTTACTAGCTCTTTTACTCTACCAATGTAAACCCGGCATAACGGTCAGCTCTTTAGAAGTTCTTGGAAGAGTGTGCTTTAACCAACCATACTTTCTTCTTTTTATTTGCTGAATCTATACAGCTCCACTCCTAGATAAATAAGGCTTGTTAAAAGATAAAAACTCGCAGCAGATCATGGGAAATTAATGTATGTTGGTTTCTTACTACAATATGTATTGTTGTGTTTACACTTGTTTTACATAGCCTCAACTATTTGGATAAATCTTATATATTGTGACATCAGTTTAAAGCATTTCTTTTTAAAACTAAACTTGATTTGGTTACGTTATTCATTATTTTTGACGTAGAATACGTCTATCGTTTCGTTCCTGTATTGGATCCCTAAGTAAAAATTCGCCTGTCCCAAAAAGGTGTACACCAGACTTCCTTCAATAATTGCAAAAATATAAAAGCTAACATCAATATAATAACTGAAGGGGAAAAGAGGAAAATTAGGTGGTAGAGTCAGGAGGATAACGAGGTTAAGATGCGGCAAAGAAAAACGGAAGAACAGATACTGGGCAAAGCCAGAGGACAAGCTCTGTAGAATGTGCAAGGAAGAACAGGAAACCATAGAGCATTTAGCGAAGAGATGCAGAGAGATGACAGTCCGGTAGGAAGAGATAAAGGAACTGATCAGTGAGGAAGGCAAGGGAGAAAGATGGGTGAGGGAACTGGAGACAAGAAGGAAGGAGATCGGAGAGGGCAGCCGGAATGAGAATAGGAAGAAAGAGAAGGACACTAGAGGAAGAACAAGGAAACGAAATAAAATATTGTAAAAGATTCATATTGGTAGAATTAGGAAATAATTTCATTCAGCTTTTTGGACAAGTAGCGTTTATTTTAAACAATACAACGTTTCACCCAACAATGTTGGTGGCTTCTTCATGTGCTATAACAATAACATAACAGTAAAGTAACAATCTTATATAATTATAAATTATACATATTTTATGTATCTATATTTTAAATAGGTGTTCAGCTCTCAAAGGGTTCTGAACTTCGGTCTTGATATACCGTTCGAGGTATCATTACTCTTGTGCGTACCATTGGTTTTTGGGGGATTCGTATTTCGAATTGTATTGATTGCTCCGGATTTCATTGCTTATTTTTGGGGTTTTTTCACTAATTTAGTTGAATGTGAAGTTTGATGATTTTAAGAGTTATTAGTGCATCATGTTGTACAGGGGGTGACACTGTCAACCTTGCGATTTGTGCGTACCAGGTTGTCAGGGTGGATAGTGTGACTGCCTGTCATATTGATGCGTTGGTCGGTCTTACTATCATTCTTTATTTATTGAATCTTTGTAAATCTTGGACATTAGTATATTTATATCTAGTCTTGTTTGATATGTAAATTTAGTTAATAGTCACTACCTATGGTCATCATAGCATTATATTCAAAATTTAATTCCTGTTTTTCCTATTTTCTGTATACTTCAAGTTCATATATTGTCGTATGATATTCTGCAATTTCACCATCCTTGGAGATGATTGATGTACAGTCTGTTAGATTTACGTTTAACTAACATAGGTAAATTAATTTTATAATTATATAAGATTGTTACTTTACTGTTATGTTATTGTTATTGTTATAGCACCTGAAGAAGCCAACAATGTTGTTGGTGAAACGTTGTGTTGTTTAAAATAAACGCTACTTGTCCAAAAAGCTGAATGAAATTATTTCCTAATTCTACCATTATACAAAATTGGACGTTAAATACTTTTCTAAGATTCATATTGTAATGTTATTTTATTTTTATTACCTTGTATAATTAATACCCTACACGCCGCAAGGCCTAGGGGATATAAAGAATATATATTATATATACAATATAATAACTGAGTAGAAGAGAGGAAGGTCCAAAGAGTCTACCGAACTAGCGCTCAAGGTCAGATGACGCAATAGTATTCGTTTCCACTATTCTGTGGTGAAATCGGCGCGCGTTTTTAATTTAGTATACCGCGACGTGTCATTCGTTTCGTCTACGTGAAATTTATCGGTGTCTGTTATAATATTTGTGAGAAAACTTGATTAGACAGTCAAAAAAATAAAAGTAAATAAAAATAAATCCCTCTAAATAATGGGTGTTTTTTTTAGAGGTATAGAACTTTAAATTGCAATAAAACAACGATGGATTATTCGATTGACATGAATTTTTTTTTATTCGAAAGATAATCTTGTGGCATTACATTTTAAATATGATTTCTGGCATATGACCGCCACGGCTGGCTCGGATGTAGTCCAATCTGGACGTCCAATTTTCGATGACTTTTTCCAACATTTGTGGCCGTATATCGGCAATAACACGGCGAATGTTGTCTTCCAAATGGTCAAGCGTTTGTGGCTTATCCGCATAGACCAATGACTTTACATAGCCCCACAGAAAGTAGTCCAGCGGTGTTAAATCACAAGATCTTGGAGGCCAATTCACAGGTCCAAAACGTGAAATTAGGCGGTCACCAAACGTGTCTTTCAATAAATCGATTGTGGCACGAGCTGTGTGACATGTTGCGCCGTCTTGTTGGTATGATTTAATGTAATGCCACAAGATTATCTTTCGAAAAAAAAAAATTCATGTCAATCGAGTAATCCATCGTTGTTTTATTGCAATTTAAAGTTCTATACCTCTAAAAAAAACACCCGTTATAACTCTGCGCATGCAATCATTTCTAACAAACATCCAACAACCACGCGACATAATCTACGCCTAAAGACTTTTAGCCGTGGCAATAATTTAGAGATTACGAGTGTCAATTTTAACATGTATTGTTGTGGTCGAAGACAGTGCTGCTTAAACTATTTAATATGGCTTTACGTAACCGATATTTTATTTGTGCCATATATTACACTATTGTTTCTTTCTTTTCTGGAAATTCAATTTAAGTAGCACTGGTTTTGATACTTGCTCTTGACATATCATCATAAAGATTCTAAAGCCAGCTAGCGTTTTTTTGAAATGAACGAATGTAGGGTAAAGGTGGGATAGATGCCCCAGTTATAAAAAAACAATCGTGTTGCATTAATCTTAATTATTAAACTTTATCTATTACTTTGCTATAATTCTTAAATAATCTTACTACACAATAACATAAAATTAAAACACTTATAATTATTCTAAATATATAAAATTAATGATTTAAAATAGTACTGTAATTGGCCATATATCCCATATCGATGGGATTTTTGCCCCATATGGTGGTATTTATGCCTCACTAAAATAATACATTTGATTTTGACCAACAATTTTAATATTTTTTTAAAATAACAATTAAAAATTACAATTTAATCAAAATTACAATTTATTATTTTTTTTTACCGACTGCCAACATATATACGGAGTAGTCATACCGATTTTGACTATTTTTAGCATGATGTCTGTTGGTCTGTGTGTCTGTCGGTCCATGGAGATGTGTAGAGCAATTTTGGCCAAACGGATTTTTATGAAACTTCATATTTAAGTTTTTGACATCAATGGCACCAGTTGTTCAACTTTTGGTACAAATCGGTCAACTATAAATGTAAGTTTACTCGTGTCGGTTTTAATATTTTTGCGAATATTTCCCAACAGAGAAAATTTTCTAAAACATCTATTCTACAAAAATTACTATACAAGTAATAATTAACAACTTTTATTTGTAACATTTTTTGATAGGACTTAATAAATTTTTAAAACTTTTCATATTTTTGCGATATTTTTTCCAAGTATCTATTTTGGCATATATGTTGTTGCGTGTCCTTGGGAAAATGTTAGTATAAGATTATATATATATATTTATATATATTTTATTATAAGATTATATCTACAATGCCCGAGCCATATATCCCACATTTATTGCGGCCTTATATCCTTTTTCTATGGGATAGATGCCCCATCTGTTTATTTCGAATGTATACAATATTGAGCATTATTTTCTACTCTATAATGTGAGGTTAAGTGTCTTCTGATACCTAGTAATGAATCTAATTTTGTTAAAGTTATAGTTATGTCATAAAACCTTAAGACAAAATGTCGTAATTATTGAAATACAACCACTCATATGAGCACCTACCTATACAATTTAATTTTTCATAAACTATTAACATTGATGATAATTTAACACATTTATTTCAGAAAACTGTTCGTAAAAATTTCGTACAAACTGTTAGTACTGAAATGATACAAACACACACCGTTATGGATATATGCGAAGTGGGGCGTTTATCCCACTGGGGCATCTATACCTACTTTACTATATACAAGGTGTCTCAAAAGAAATTTTATATTTATTTAGCTTACTGCGTGAACGCAACGTATCCGAGGGGCGCGGGGGTTATGTCAATCGGTAGCCTGGCTCTTGGGAATTCAGTCGCTATGGAGCGTTTCTCGGGAGCAGACCGCGCGTTATGCGTGCGAGAGTTTTACAAAAACGGTGATTCGGCGACTGTAGCGCGTAGAAAATTCTGCAGTATTCGAGGTTTTCGCCACTTAAATGATGCGCCAAGCATTCCTCTCATTCGACATTGGGTTAAAAAGTTTGAAGAGACTGGTACAACGCTGGATAAATCAAAATCCGGGCGACCCAGGTCATCAAGAACGGTAGAAAACGTGGAGAATGTTAATCAGTCTGTTCGTGACGACCCGAACCTTTCAATTCGGAAGCGCGCAAGTGCTTTAAATGTGCATAGATCATCATTACATCGCATTATGCACAAAGACCTAAAGCTGCACCCCTACAAAATTCAATTGGTGCAAGAATTAAAGCCCCAAGATGCCAGTCACAGGCTTAATTTCGTAAATCAGGTGATTGAGCGATTTTCAACGTTTACCAACATTTTGTTTTCGGATGAAGCTCATTTTCATCTTAATGGCCACGTAAATAAGCAGAACTGCCGCTACTGGAGTGCAACGAATCCGAAACGCAAACAACAGAAACCCCTACATTCGCCTAAAGTGACCGCATGGGCTGCGATGTCGGCGCGAGGAATTATCGGCCCTTACTTTTTTGAAGACGAAAGGGGGCGTGCAGTTACAGTGAATTCAGAGCGTTATGTGGAGATGTTAGACAACTTCTTGGTACCTGAACTGCAAAACTTTCCTGGCTATAACCAAAGAACATGGTTCCAACAGGACGGAGCAACTTCACACACGTCCAATATGTCTCTGCCACGCGTTCGTGAAATTTTCTCAGGCAAATTGATCTCCCGGAGAGGTGACATAAATTGGTCTCCACGCAGTCCAGATTTAACCCCTATGGACTTTTTCCTATGGGGTTATCTTAAATCTAAAGTTTACGCCAATAAACCGACTTCACTGGCGCATTTGAAAGAAAATATCCGTCACGAAATGGCAGCCATCCCTGAGTCCACCTGCCGAGACATCATAAGTAATTTTACTGTTCGATTAAATGAGTGCCGAGAACGCGAGGGTCTACATTTAGACGATATTATTTTTAAGAAATAAATCCCCAAAAAGTGTATTTTAATAATTAATAAACATTTTTTCTATATACGGCTTACTTTTTTTTTAATCGATCCACTAAATATAAAATTTCTTTTGAGACACCTTGTATAATAACTGCAGGATTGGATAGTGAAGATATCTTTGAGCACCATATCTAAATTCCCTCCTACGTACAAGTATTTGGTACACTATATTACTGTATTCATTGTATTCATTTATCAGCAAAATGTTCAGGACATATAATTTGTACTATTTTTTTTTTTTATTATTTTCTTATTGTTACAATAATTCTTACAGAAGAACACTTGAATACTTCCCCTTGAAATTTGACAATGTGCCGCCTCTGTTGTATGATGCACACTCTCCCTAGGTACCAGATCAGTCACATGAAGAGAATTTTCTGTTTCATGTACAGTGGTACTTATTATGCATACAATGCATTTATCTTGATGCAATCTAGGTGCGTTTGAACCTTTAAGCGCCAGTGAGTATTACTTTCTAAGATTTCTTCAAGATTACACCAACTTGTAGCTGAATGTAAAGCAATCAAAGGTGCGGCTTTAACTAACATATCCTCATTGGGAAGAACTACTCAACACCCATCTAGTTTATGTTCCTGTAACAGAATGATACATGTAAATAACAGCAAAATATGAAAAAGATATTTTAAAGAGAGATTTTTTTACCAATAATATGAGAGACTATTTTCATCTTTGGTTAGGCATTGATTAGTGATAACCAGGAGTTAGGTTACATTTTATGCTACGGCTAACCAGTACTTAAATATTCGATCCTTAACCAAACCTTGAAAAGACCGGGCCTAAGGGATAAAAGTTGTAAAAATATAATTTGTTGAAACCAAATCTTCCTGAAAAATACTCGACATATTCTGGAAACTAAGAACTATGCAGAGCCCAAACTGTGTTGTAGTCAGTAATGTACCAACTATTTACTGCCAGTCGTAACCGTAAGGTGTGTGAATATAGTGCTGATTACAGTGATTGTATAAAGACAGTATGGCCATATGAACTGTAGCTGCCATTTTTATTCCAGATTTGTATTGGGTTATATGGAATAAATGATAATATATCCTAATATATTATAATATTTCTTAATGTTTTAATAATTTTACGTATTTATGTTTATATATATGTTTGTGAATATCAATTTATTGTTAAGGAAAAAAAAAATTATATGATTCAACATTTATTTAGATAAATATTAAAATTACCTACCGATGAAGGTATTTTTTGTTGACATAAAAAGAAAACAAATGAAAAAAAATCTTAAAAAAGGACATGAAAGGAAATAAAAGAGATATGTTTTTATTATTTTATAATTTTATTTGACAACTTATATTTAACGAAAACATTTTTTTTTATAAAAACGGGGGGTTACAGTCGTAAATTAAAAATATAGTTATTAATTTTAGTTTGAATATTTTAGATTTAGGAAAACAAGTTCAAACAGGACATTAAAATTAGAATAAAAAGATAGGAAAAAAATAATAATAAGGTTCCATAAAAAGTGATATTGGGTTTTCTAATTTTTGGGAAAACGCACTACACAATACAACAATATTCACTATTAAACGTCTAAAATGGCTAAGTATACGTATATTATTGGAAAATATCACTTAAATCTGCTGAAACACAAGTTAAACACATGTAAACCATATGTAATCTGTAACAAAGTTGGAAGAAAAATGGCGGACTTCAGCTCGACCAATAGAAAATGAGACCAGCGTATGGCCACACTGTCTTTATACAGTCATTGTAGTGCTGATTACTACCGTACTACTACTTATTACATTTGGCACGGGCCTCTTCATTGTGAGGAACTGAATTTCCAGGTCTACAACGCGTATTGTGATTCAATCCGACTTGGGAGCGTTGCTTAATATATTTTACGCACAACTGAGTCGAAACTGTTTGTTTGCATCTTAGTTCCATGACCGGAACAACAAGTTTATACCCGGTGTGTTGTAAATAAGGCAAAACGTCCGGTCATGATGATTAGCGAACTAAGTAAAATTCAAACATACGATTCGCAACTTTATATTCAGTTTCATAGTGGTCATTCGATTTACGGGAAAGCAAGCTAAATAAAGCTTCATTAGTTGCTACTAATACTTCTTATGAAATGATTCGTGATGCTTCAATTACCTCCATCAGCAAATTGATTCTCCATTTTCCACTGCATTGACTCTGGCTCCGACTCAGGCTCATAATGATGAACCCAAGTTTCATCTCCAGTAAGAATCTGGTTCAAAATTTTATCTTTGTGTTCTCTGCAGAGGTTTAAAATCTCTCGAAATCACACGCGCTGTCGTTTCTGAAGCGGCGTGAGCATTCTCGGCACTCATCTTGTACTAGGGTGACCATTCGTCCCGCTTTTTGCGGGACTGTCCCGCATTCTAACATTTTGTCCCGCATTAAGATGCGTCCCGCAAAAGTCCCGCATTTTAACATTTTGTCCCGCATTGTAACTTGTATTTGAGGAAATGAGGACTTTTTTTTTGCTCTTCACTTGGATTTGGGAGATGAGGACCTTTTTTTTGCTCTTCTCTTGGATTTGGGAGGTGAGGACCTTGTTTTTGCTCTTCACTTGGATTTGGGAGATAAGGACCTTTTTGTTTTTGCTCTTCATTCACTTGGATTTGAGAGGTGAGGACCTTTTTTTTGCTCTTCACTTGGATTTGGGAGGTGAGGACCTTTTTTTTGCTCTTCACTTGGATTTGGGAGGTGAGGACCTTTTTTTTGCTCTTCACTTGGATTTGGGAGATGAGGACCTTTTTTTTGCTCCGTCCCGCATTGCCTTCTTAAGACAATGGTCACCCTATCTTGCACTGACTTTTGACACCCCTAGGTGCCACGCTAGTGACATAGGGATATACGACCTTGGACAGCGTTTACAATTTATCGATGTGCTATTAGATGACACTAATATCGCACAGAATACATACAGCGCCACAGTTTCAATATTCAGCCACTTAAATTTTGAATTTGAGTGTGCTTTGAGTTTTGAACTCTGTTTTTTTAATTACGTGAGAGTTAATTGATATAGAGAATTATATTAGTTAATTCTGAGTGAAATATTGAAGTTTTAATACAAACATTTTGTGTTTTTGCAAAAATTGTTCATAATAAGAAAACAAATCTCATTTATTCTGTGCATTTTTTCACTTGGATGAAATATTTTATATTTAGTTTAATTTGCTGTTCATTTAATCACCAGTATCGCAATTTATTGTTAAACATGCACACTTTTTCTTGGAGATAAAATTGTTTGATCTATTTAGCAAAATTTATATGTTAATATAGTTAATATGTTAAATAAGAAATGTGTACATGTTTAACAAATGTAGAATTCTTACTAAGAATAAAAAGTACATGATGACGCATTCAAATTTCGCGGTTCAACGGTTTTAGTTCCGGATGTTTTAGCAGAGAGTAGGTAGTACGGTCAAAAATTTTAACGTGGGTATGTCCCTTCTTGAATCTATTGCTCTGTGCTAGGTGCTGATGGAGAATATTCAAAATAGTTGTAGATAATACTCCAACCATTTCTGCAAACTGCGTTTTCTTCAAATCGCTATCTTCCAATACAAGTTTTTCAAATTTTTCAATAATTTTTGAAGAAGTGACCTGAGCGAGGGTCGTTTTCAATCGACTTTCTGCCTTGCTTAAAAAGGCTATGCCATTTGTAAATCATGGAATTTCCAAGGCAACAGTCCTCATAAATCGTTGACATCTCTTCCAAAATGGTTTGAGGTGTTTTTCCTTGTTTTGTCAGGATGCATATAGCGGAATAAAACTCAATTTTGTCCATAGTTGGAGTGCTCGATATATTTTTACTTGTTTATTCGGCAATATCTGACAGCATAATGAAGAAATCAAATTGAAACTTGGTACAGTTACTAATGATGAGTCATACAATTGAACTACCTGCACAGTTTTGAAAAAACCCTCCGATAACCCTTTCATTCCGCGAACTTTTTAACCTCCTCTCGTATATGGCGGCTCCTGTATGTACCAACTAAGATCAAGTGATAATCTTCAAGATCTTCAACATGCAATAGAATTCCAAAGAAAAGTAACCGCTGTGCAACCAGTCTCACCGTACATATATCTTCTTTTCTTCGTTTAACAGACTCTTCTTTACCCTCTGAAGCTATAAATGTGGGTCTGGATCTGTATCCAGAACCTGCAGCCTTAAATTTGCACATTACTATAATCCAAAACCTCTCTTAAAATTAAAAATCGGCGTCTTGTATCTACAACTCTGTATGTTCTAAATAAAAATTATATTTACTGTATTAAAAAGCATAAAAATATAAATATTTTAGCACTGTCAGCATTAAATATTACAAATATTACAATATTGTTTATTATAGTCTGTAATTAATTGGTAAAATAAATAATATGTAAATTAGTAGCAGGAAGTAGACAATTACAGTTGAAAGCGAATTCTTTTTTATGTAATGTAGCTAATATGTCGGTATGTTATAACGACATTTTATAGTATAATGTATTAACGACACCGCTGGGACTAATTCAGATCTCTAAAAATAAATTGAGACTGGAGAAAAATAGACTAGAGATTGGAAGAACAGTGTACCGAGCCAAAATTCACTCTGTTATAGTTATAGATTATTATTATCGTTAAACTTGTTTAAAAATAAAAATGTAGTGAAAAGGAATATGATTGAAATATTCCATAATCAACTGTGATATAAATAAATATAATATAACAAAAACTAATAATGACAATTTAACCATTCAAATTTGATTTCTTCCTGTTTAAATAAATTATAAGAAAATACTATCAATATTGTGTCAGTCACAAGTTTGAAATATATTGAGCAACTTATAATATACTAGTGCACCCGTTGCCAACTGTGTTGGCAAACAAATCATTACCTTAATGTGGAACTTGCTCGACACCTCAGACTTCTTTCTCTATACATACGCCTAACTTCATCAAAAAAAAATTAAATTGAATCAACTCTTCGCGTATTATTAAAAACTGGACAAATAATGAGTATGGGGTAGATTTACAATATCCCACTGAACACTGCGCATGCGTCACACACACGTCATTTGTTCAATATACAGAGATTCTAAACAGGTGGGGTTGTGCAGAACTTTTAAAACACAATTTATTTTTAGGTGGTTTATAAAAAAATTAAATAAACAGTTATCAACCATAACCTAAGATAGTGTTTTTAAGGTGAATCACTGTCCCTGGCCCTGCACAGAACAGTTAAAATACAATTTATTTTTAGGTGGTTTATAAAAAAAAAAAAAAAACAGTTATCAACCATAACCTCAGATAGTGCTTTTAAGGTGAACCACTGTCCCGAGCCCTGCACAGAACAGTTAAAATACAATTTATTTTTAGGTGGTTTATAAAAAAAAAAAAAAAAACAGTTATCAACCATAACCTAAGATAGTGCTTTTAAGGTGAATCTAACCTAAACTAAAAGGTAAATGATATTTTAATGTGATAAATAAACAGAAACCATTGTTTTAGAGCCACTGATAATTCTTGAATTATTTAGTGTAGTCGTTATGTGCTGCCATCTGTATAGAGTTTGCAGTGGGATATTGTAAATCTTGTCCTATAAATCGTAGAAATAAAAAAAATATAAAGCATTGAAAAAATAATAATAAAGAAAAAAAGTCACATTTTTCTTACTTTCATCAAAACCAAATATTTTTTAAAATAATTATTTTTCTGCTAATAATAATTTTAATCAAAAATGTCGAATATCACGGAAGGATAACGTTTTTCTGTGTTTTGTTGAAAAAACCGATCCGTGTATTTCACAACTAAATTAATAATTGTGAAGTGATTTTTTAATGAAAAACACAACTGTCATTTTTACTAATTTATTGTCAACACTCAAAACAAAAATTCACAGCACACTACTGTCAAATACATAAACAATAATTTCTTATTATCTGTCTCATTTTGTAATACGGAACTAACAGTAAAAGTTCATTTTTTATGTTGTATATTGACAATACATTTATAATATTGTCATAGTATTGGTTCACATGGATACGCCAAAGTCTGTTTACACCACAACAGTCACCAAAGTAACCAGATTTAGTTTCGTATTACAAATTGAGACGGATTATACAATTCTATCAATTATTATAAAAAGTGTTCGTAGAATATTCACTATTATTGCATCTTATAATAATTATAAAAAGTGTTCGTAGAAAATTCACTATTATTGCATCAACAATATATTTTAAACAATTTTGACATAAATAATTAACATATGCGCGCCTCTATCGGGGAATGAAGAAACGACCGGTCGAACATACGAACCTCTATGATACGAACATACAAACAGGCGTATTATATTATAGGATTGTTTGGTCTGTGGGTATTATTGTACAATATTGCTTTAGTATACGAGGGTTACCTTCTATTTTTTTACAAACAACCGCTAGATGGCAATATTGAAATGTGTCATTACTATATTCGTAAAATTTTACATTTGTTATTGTGAAATCAGTGGCAGCTTATAAATTAACAGAGTAGTTTGTTGACAGCGTTTAAAAAAAAACAAGTTTGTGATAAAATGGATATTACTCGTGAAGGTTTTCGTTGGATGATTTTTTACGATTTTAGTAAAGGCCTAACTCAACAACAATGCATAGATTAGCTTCGTTCAACTTTTGGTAATGAAGCATCATCAGAAAAGACTGTTTACAATTGGTTTGCAAAATTTCGTCCTGGACGTGCTTCCGTCAGTGATGAATCTCGTGAAGGTCGCCCAAAATCGGTTTTGATTCAATAAATCATCGATGCTGTGCGCAAAATGATTGAAGAAAATCGGCATGTCACTTACCTTGAGATAGAGGCATCCTTTGGCATATCGCAGATTGCAATACATTCGATTTTGCATGAACATTTAGCTGTGAAAAAGATCTGTTCTCAATGGAACCCGCATTATTTGACCGAAGCTCAAAAAAGGTTCGTGTTGATTGGTGTAGGGAAATGTTAAAAAAATTCAACCTAGGCATTGCAAAATCCGTATACAATATCGTTACATGTGACGAAACTTGGATTTATTCATATGAACCGAAAACTAAGCAACAATCTACTGTTTGGGTCTTCCAAGATGAACCGAAACCCACAAAAGTTGTTCGTTCGCAAAGCACTTCTAAGTAAATGATCGCTTGTTTCTTCGGTTATACTGGACATGTATGCAACCATTCCTTCAGAGGATCGGAGAGCAGTTAATGCTGAATAGTATACAACAATTTGTTTGCCAGAAGTCATCGACGTTCCCACACAGCACGTCAAACAATTGATTATTTTGAAGGAAAAAAATATCGAATTAATATCTCATTACCCGTATTCACCTGATTTATGCCTTAACGACTTTTTTTGTTCCCCAATGTCAAACAAAAAATGCATGCACAGCGATTTTCATCACCTCAAGAAGCTGTTGAAGCCTTCGAAATCTATGTTTTTGAGATATCAACTTCAGAGTGGAAAAAATGTTTTGAGAATTAGTTTGAACGCATGCAAAAGTGTATAAATCTTAAAGGCAAATATTTTGAAAAGCAATAAAACAGTTTGTTCCAAAAAATTTTTTTCGTTTTTAGTTTTAGTAAAAATTTAAAAGGTAGCCCTCGTATCAATTATTATATTTTACACAGTTGTGCCGCGGCAAAACTGTGAAGTTGATCTGTACGAACTACTTTAGTATACAGATACGAGGGTGCGTTTTTATATTCGCGGAATGGGAGGTAAGGAAGGTAAATAAAAACAAAGAATTATTTTTCTTTTTCAATGTATTCTCCCTTAACATTAATACATTTATCAGATCTAGTAATTAATTAATTTATACCAGTGAAAAAAAAATTATTCATTTTTGTCTTCAAAATACGCTGAAACTGCAGCTTTTACTTATCATCGGACGAAAAATTTTTTCCTCGAAGTTCTTTCTTCATATTCGGGAACAAATAGTAATCGCTGGGGACCAGGTCTGGACTGTAGGGTGGATGATTTAATTCCTGGAAGCCTGCCTTGTGCAGGGCAATATGTGCAACTCGACCTCGATGAACGAGTGCGTTGTCGTGCAAAAGCAGCACACCTTTTGCAAGTTTTCCTCTTCTCTTTTCTTTGATGGAGTCCCTTAATCTACAAGTGTGCCATAATATTCTCCCGTTTTAGAGACGCCCTTTTCTTTGTAGTCGATGAGCAGGATTCATTCAGTGTCCCAAAATATGGTCGCCATGAGCTTTCCAGCTGACTGTTGCACTTTAAACTTCTTTGGCGGGGGTGTTACTTTTTTTGTGCCATTGCACTGAATCTTGTTTGGATTCAGGTTCATCGTTATGAACCCACGTTTCATCTTCTGTAACAATCCGACTTAATACTCCATCCTGGTCTTCACTGCAGAGCTTCAAAAACGCTCGTGAACATGCCTTTCGTTCCTTTTTTTGAGGCGGCGTTAGCATTCTCGGGACCCATCTTGCACAGACCTTTGTCATACCGAGATGATCGTGCAGAACTTTATAAATGGTTGTATTTGATAATCCATCCACTTCTGCAAGTTGTTTCTTTTTCAAACGGGCATCTTCCAATAGTAAATTTTCAACTTTTTCCACAAGTTCTGGCGTGGTCACCTCGATGAGACGTCCAGGGCGAGGATCATCTTACAGGGATTCTCTGCCTTGCTTAAACAGGTTAGGTCACTTATACATCATGGTTTTACCAGGACAAGAGTCCTGGTAAACCGCTGATATATCTTTTATAATGGTTTGCACTGGTTTTCCTTGTTTTGTCAAGAACTTTATAACGGCACGATGTTCGACTTTACTCATGTTAAACATCTCTTCACGTTCTGACTTGTGTAAATGACAATAACTCAAATACTACTGATTGAATAATAATGCAGTTCGGTATATATAGTAATAAGACATCAAGCTAGACGTTACGATTGATTTACTAAGCCCGGCCCCTCAGCAACCCCTCCATTCCACGAATATAAAAACGCACCCTCGTATAATATAAATTTAAAAATGTTAAGTATGAAAGTATGTGTGAAAATCCATCTGGCAGAATATCTATGTATGAGTTATGTAATTCAATAGTACTTAAATTTTGTGGTGTTTATGATGTATGTTAAAACCATACGTTACATAACATTACACAATAAATATTTGTCTAGCAATTGATTAATATTTCTCAGTACATATCATTTGAAATCAAACACAGATGTCACGATTTACAGACGGACATATTATTTATTTATAAATGTTGTTGCAGTTAAATATGAGATGTAATTATAAATTCTGTAACATTATGAGAGAGAATTACATGAAATGTCAAATGCAGTAGTACTCAAACAGCTTCACAGACCAACACAACATATACTAACACATTGCATAATAAAGTTGGTAAAAGCAATTCTTATTTAATTGCATGATAATTACAATATTTTCATTACTTCGTAATTGGAAAGTCTCCATTATCAGGAGTACTTATACGTCAACTGTGAATGTCTAGGATTTGTAAGTTGTTACGCAATTTCCGTCGTATTTCATACGCTGTTACTTACGCTGTTGTTCAATGACGGTTCGTATAGGCCATACTTCTGGAAGATTCATTTTCATCTAGCAAGAAGAAGGAATTAATGGGTTTCGATTGTACAACATCTCGGCATATAAACAAACTGGTATATGTTTAATATTTGGACGATGGGTTCCATATGAACTTAACGAAACCAGTTCTAAAAACAGCAGATATTCTAAGCATTGAAGTACTGGTGTACAAAAATAACTTAATATGGGTAGCAGAGCCGCAGTAAGGAAAACTTGCGCTAGGGACAAAACCGTGTTGTGGCAAATAAATGTAAGTGATAAGCAAAAACAAGGTTCTCACCTCCCAAAATCCAAATGATGAGCAAAAAAAAGGTCGTCACCTCCTAAAATCCAAATGATGAGCAAAACAAAAAAAGGTCCTCACTTCCCATAATCCAAGTGATGAGCAAAAAAAAAAAAATGTGGCGCCCCTTAGTCAAGCTCGTCAGTGCCCTTTTCCTTAGTGCGCTAAGGGCCGTCGCCCCCTCCGCCGCCCTCCCTTACTGCGGCTCTGATGGGTAGCTCACGTTATCCGAATGAAGATGATCGACAACCTAAACAGTACTCCAAATTAGAACGTGGTAATAAAAACCCGGCGGTACCTTGCAGAAGGTAAAAGGATTCCGTTAAAAATATTCTAGGAATATGCAATTTAACGAATCCCCATGGAAAGAAACAGCTACAAATCGCCCTGCTTGGAGAAAGTTGACTTTCGAAGCAATAAACATTTTTGAGAAGAAAAGGATCGAACGTGCTGAGATCACTACAGAGAGAAGAAAACTCTATAGTAACTATTTAGCTACTGGCGAAGCACCGTCCTCGAAATTCGACGTCGTTGGATATATAACGAAACCATATGCTCTTTGCTGTTGGCACGACAAATTTTCACCTTTTTTAAAACAATTGGTACTGAAAAATTAATTGCGATGGTGGGATGAAAAATGGTACGAACACCTAGGCACAGATCGTGTTGGTAAAACTTGATAAGTTATCTTCTATCACATGTTTAGTATATTGTTAGCAAAATTGTATACAGTTCTGACATTTAGTTTAGTTTTGACAATTTAGTTTAGTTTAGTTTTTTAGTGTGGTCAATATATGTGCTGTTTTGGTCACTGCAGAGAACAAACTCAGCTATCTCAGGCTCGTTTGGAAAGGTTTAATAAAAATTCGGTGGGCTATTTGCGTTGCTTGATGACCATGGATGAGGCATGGGTTGATTAATACATGCCTGAGATTAAGATAAGTTCAAAAAGTGGATTCATCGCGGTTTCCCAACTCCAAAGAGGGCTAAAGTGAGCCTTTAGCTGGAAAGATCATGTAATCCATTTTTCGAGACATGAAAGGAATGTTACACGAGGGCATATTGAAAACTAATGCCTCCATAGCCATAACTTTTATAATGTCGGACCAGACCGTGTCAAAAGTGGTTTGCCATTTACCTTAAGTATCTGCATAAGTCCTCCTAGCGGAGATTCTCAGCAACTTCGCGTTTGCGCATGACAGTTCTAAACATGGCGGCCGACATGGATGTGCGGTTAAAACAACGAGCTGTCATTGAATTTCTTACTGCGGAGGGTGTAGCGCCCATTGATATCTATCGAAGGTTAAGTGCCGTCTACCGTAAGGCGTGTGTTGATGTGAGTACTGTTAGGAGGTGGGTAAGGACTGTGAAAGACGCAAGTCCTGCTGAAACGGATGTCCATGATCGGGCACGCCATAGCCGACCAGTGTCTGCATGGGGTGAAAGGCAGGTGGATCTCGTGGATGAACTGGTTCGTGAGAATCGACGGTGTAAACAAACTGACATAGCCAACAGGGTGGGTATTTCACAAGAAAGAGTACATCACATTATCTGCAATGTGCTGCAGTTCAAGTCAGAGAACGCGCGGAGCACTGAAGACGCTTGTGTTTCATGACGTTTTACCTCATCCACCTTATAGCCCAGATCTTGCGCCTTGTGACTTTTTCCTCTTTGCAAAGCTTAAGGAACATCTCAAGGGCAAGCGTTTCTCTTCGGATGCAGAGGTGATAGCGAAGGTGCGGGAATGGTGCCGTGGGAAGTCTTCAGACTTTTCCGTGACTGACTGGAAAAACTGGTACCACGTTGGCGTAAATGTATTAAAGTCAATGGCGATTATGTGGAAAAGTGAATATATCAGTGCGTAGAGGACAGTTTATACTATTATTTCACATTTATATGTAAACCATATATCAATTACTAATAAAATTATAGCCATGGAGGCATTAGTTTTCAATATGCCCTCGTACATTGACTATCTACCAAAAGGCCAAACAATTAACGGACAATACTTTGCTGATCGAGTGTAAAAGAATCTTTAATTTTCATTGACCTCGTACATATAATAATTCAGTCAGGAAAAAAGGGTAATCCACGTATTCATAATCGTTCATTATACAGTCTGTTTCAAACGCTTAGGCGGAACTAAATGGGAATTTCGTTCTTTTAGGTTGTCACGACAAGGGACCTTGCTTGGGTTATTTCATTTTTTACGTTGGAATGTCAAAATTTAAAATTACAACAATGAAACCATGGAAACGAATGACCTATGTCAAAATTAAATTATTTATTTTATATATTTTAATGACAGAAAAATAAATAAATGGGAAATTTGTATTAAGAATGACACACAAAATCAAAATATAAAGAAAATGACATTTTAAAATGATATTAACGTTAACCAAAAAATATTTATTGTAAGTATGATTTACAAAGCTTAAACAAAACGGCCGAAAAGCACGATTTAAGCGATGTAAGTAACTAAATTGCAAAATCTAGTTCCGCTTAAGCGTTTGAAACAGACTGTAGTATAACATTTCGTTATATATATTTTGTTATAACTCTTTGGGCCGAGAGTTCCAGTTCCTAATAAACTCCCTAATAGTTATTAGACACATAATATATTTATGAAGCTAATAAATTTATTGGTGATTTCCAAGTTACAAAATCCTTCCAATAGTTTATTAGCAACATATTTTTTTGTTTTTGTATTGGTATTTCTTCTGAAGATAGTAACACGGTGCAAGAGGGATAGAGCTATACGTAAATTTGTAGAGCTAAAGTGAGATGAAATTTTGACACTGAATATTTTGACATTAAATATTTTGACAATAAATAGTTTGACTTCCATTCAATGACATTACGTATATTTTTTGTGTTACTGTTAAAATGACAATTAAACGGCGTTCAACAAATTTTGTCACAGAAAAAAAGGACAATATAGATAGAAGAGAAGTTAATAAAAATAGCATTTTGTAATAGAAAAGTGACTGGAAATAAGAAGACAGCCATATTTTGCTTTATATTACATTCCTTACAATATGAATTAAACTTATCAGCAATTTTCAGCCACACATCTTTATTATTCTGCCAATAATTGCCTTTGTCTTCTTATTTTCTATCATTTTTAGGGTTTTGTAGGTATGACCAAAAAACCCATATACCGTCATTTTGTCGTCTGTCTGTCTGTCTGTCTGTCTGTCTGTCTGTTCGGTAAAAATTGTAGCCAAACGGCTAAACCTAGAGAGTTGAAATTTGGCATGCTTATATAACTCTTTGACCCGCACATAGGAAAAATACTAAAACTTCTAAAAAACATATCCCCCTAAAAATATAAACAAATATGTGCTCATCGAAAATAAAAATATTTTTTTATAATTCTGAGTAGGATATTAAATGAAAGCCCTTTGTACGTTGATTAACGATCAAATTTTTATTTTTGCAAAATAAATTATTTTGAAACGATTTATGCCAAAATTGTGCAAAAAAAAATTTGTCCCACACCCTGTAGCCCAGATGGTTTAAACTAAAAATCTGAAAAAATTCTAAGTAATGTACGTTGGTGTGAACCGGAATAGTACAACAGGAATTTTTGATCAGATTATGTTTTGGGAAAAAAACGCATTTTTTGTGTTTTTTGGCTAATAATGTACACAAGTTATAGCTTTGTAACACGCTCGAATGGAAGGCTTATCTTGGTGTAGTGGTACTTGCTCTGGCTTTTTCACCGAACTGACTTACTTGTCAGTTCGATCCCCACGAGAAGAGACAATATTTTTTTTTGCTTTTTTTTTGCGTTTTTATGTTTAAATTATTTTTTCAAAATTCTAGTTATATTTTGGCAAATATTGCATTTAATTTTTAAAAGCGTAAATTTAATAACCAGTAGAAATTGTTGAAATTATAATTAAATTCTGTTTCAATGTACACCAAATCAGAGGGGCGGAGCTTATAACAATCAATGAAAGCCATAGGCGCAATTTTCAAAATCTTAAAGAACCTTGCTATATATATATATATATATATATGATAAAAAAAATACTGCACATATTTAGAAACCTAAATAATGGTACTAGGCGTTCGAATTAAAATTAGAAAAAAAAAAAATGTAATATAAAATTTGTTTTGGCATCCCAAATAATCATCATTCAGTTACTAAATACCTGCAAAACCCTGAAATGTGTGAAAATTCACACTTCACATCAATTTTTATATAAATAGTAATGCTTATAAATAAGTATTGTTTGTAATGTGTTGTAATCGTAATTGAAATAAATACATATATAAAAATAAAAGACAATGTTTATTTAAAAATATATATTTATATATTGTTCTTTATATATCACATTTATAATAAATGCCCAAAATATTCTAAAAATGGTTGTCCATAATTTATAAATTCATCCAAACAGATTGTTGATTTCGTCAAAATACAACTAAAATGTATATAAAACACTAAAATCACCATTATAGAAATGTTTAAAAACTACACATTCGTATATTCTTTTAAAATTATACTGTTTTTCAATTAAAATTTAAATATTAACACATTTTGCGAACTTGTTTTTGGTTATATGTCACTTTATTAAGCAGTTCATGTTGCCTATAAGTTATTAGACAAATAAGACTATTTATTAGCAACCTAATACCTATTTCGGGGTGGAACTCTTGGAAAAAAAAATATGTTGCTAATAAACTTATTGGACAGTTTATTAGCAACTGGTACTCCCGGGCCTTTGTTATATCAAAAGGGCCATTAACCAGTATATCTATTTTTATTTTTATGATAAATACAAACAAACATCCATGCCATCACCGGGATTCGAAATCGAGCCCCCATGGTTAACAGTCAAATGAGCTGACCACTACGCCATAGCGACAGGCCCTAAAACTCATTAAATCATATTGCGTTGCTAGGCAATTTTGTGTTTTAGATTGAGTTTTAGCTTACATAAAGTTTTAAGACTTTTATGGCCGACCAACGTAGCGTAGTGGTAACACATGTGCTCTGCGTTGCTTAGGTCTGGGGTTCAAATCCCGTCCAGGTATGGAATTTTTTAAAAATAAGAATTTTCCTGGCTAATTGCCACAGCAGCAAAGGCCATTAAAAAAAAAGAAATAAAAAAAGACTTATGCAACTGTACTTTATAGTGATGAAGTGAATAATGCACTGTCAGATTTTTTTGACAAAAATATTTTTTCTGATGGAAACTTTAACATCGTCTATTATCTCGATTGCTTTTCTCGATTTTCGAAATTATAAAAACACTAATCTCTTAAGAAAATTAAAATTATAAGATCTGTTAAGTACTTCAATCAAAACAGCTTTCTTTTCTTCCGGATAGAAAACTTGAAACACTTAAAATTATTTATCGCATCTATTTTTGTTTCGATCCATACAATTCTCTTTTAAGTTTGTAATTGGGAAGTAAAATTTAAATGAATCATTGTTCCAGTAACATCTGCTTCTCAATGACGTATATTACAGTTTGATTGCCGCTGTCATAAGTTTATGTCGCAGATTTCTAATCCCATAAATAAACAAGTACAACAGTGATGCAAGAACATTAATGATCGCGAACTGAGCTGAGAGGAACGATGTTTTACACAATCTATCAAGAGCCAGAGAAAACGTTGTGAAAAGAGGCCATATATTCACATCAAGAATACGTTCTTTTCTCAGTCTTTTCTAAAGAACCTTTCCGAAAGTGGCTCACTGTTCGTACGGGAAGAAAAACAACTGATACATCTATAAAAGTAGGGTGAAGTGTCGCAAAATCTTACAAAAAAACAATTTTACAGTTGAAATTTTGTTTTTCTTTCAAATATATAAAAACTTATATCTTACATAGAAACTAAAATCACTGACGTTAAATTTAAAAAGTTTTCGGAACAGTTAATCATTTTGACTGGACATAAAAATATCCTGTAACCACTGAATTTCGTGAAACTCTATTGAAAAGTGTTGAGTTTAACTTTCGTCCACATTGAGGTCCATTTAGACACCCAAATTAAGCTCTGATCTGTTTTAATTCTATTAGTTTAAGGGCCGAGAGTTCCAGTTCCTAATAAACTCCCTAATAGTTATTAGACACATAATATATTTATGAAGCTAATAAATGTATTGGTGATTTCCAAGTTACAAAATCCTTCTAATAGTTTATTAGCAACATAATTTTTTGTTTTTGTATTGGTATTTCTTATGAAGATAGTAACACGGTGGAAGAGGGATAGAGCTATACGTAAATTTGTAGAGCTAAAGTGAGATGAAATTTTGACACTGAATATTTTGACAATAAATAGTTTGACTTTACATTCAATGACATTACGTATATTTTTTGTGTTAATGTTAAAATGACAATTAAACGGCGTGCAACAAATTTTATCACAGAAAAAGAGGACAATATAGATAGAAGAGAAGTTTATAAAAATATCAATTTATAATACAAAAGAGACTGAAAATAAGAAGACAGCCATATTTTGCTTTATTTTACATTCCTTAAACAATATGAATTAAATTTATTAGCAATTTTCAGCCACACATCTTTATTATTCTGCCAATAATTGCGTCTGTCTTCTAATTTTCTATCATTTTTATATAAATAGTAATGCTTAAAGTATTGTTTGTAATGTGTTGTAATCGGAATTGAAATAAATACATATAAAAATAAAGGACAATGTTTATTAAAAAATATATATTTATATTTTGTTCTTTATATATCACATTTACAATAAATGCCCAAAATATTCTAAAAACGGTTGTCCATAATTTATAAATTCATCCAAACAGATCGTCGATTTCGTCAAAATACAACTAAAATGTATATAAACACTAAAATCACCATTATAGAAATATTTAAAAACCACACATTCGTATATTCTTTTAAAATTATACTATTTTTCAATTAAAATTGAAATATTAACACATTTTGCGAACTTGTTTTTGGTTATATGTCACTTTATTAAGCACTTCATGTTGCCTATAAGTTATTAGACAAATAAGCCTATTTATTAATACAACCTAATAACTATTTCGGAGTGGAACTCTCGGAAAAAAAATTATGTTGCTAATAAACTTATTGGACAGTTTATTAGCAACTGGAACTCTCGGCCCTATATCACGTTAATAGCCTTTGCTACTGATTCAATTAATCAGGACAATTCTAATTTTTCTTAATGAAAATTCCATGCCTGAACGGGATTTGAATCCGAGACCGTAGCAACGCATGTGGCCACCACGGTCGGCAAGTGTGCGATTATAATGTTTTCGGTTTTCATATTTTTAACTTTCACGATTTTACGTATATCTCATATATTTTTTACTTAAAACTACTAATTTGAACCAGTTACAAGCCTGAAAGAAAACATTTTAATTTTGACAGTCATGTTTTCAACATTTAGTGATCATGGAGAAATGTATGTGTGGAATAAATGATGTATTCCTCTTTGATATTACAGAAAGCCATAACATTACTAGTAATAATTTAGCCATGAATTAAAAAAATAATCAATTTTGTAAAAAACAAAAAATGCGATGTATTACGAAAATATATTCTGTTCAAAAATTACTGTTGTACTATTCCGGTATATATTAGAGATGGGAATTTCGGCTCAGTTTGCGGAACCGGATCAGTGGAGGTCGTTCAGTTTGCTGAGCCGAGCTGGCCAATGAGCCATTGATTCGGCTCAGTGATCCGGCTAAGTAAACATGTTCCCGAGACACAGGTCGGTCAGTTGTCGGTCGTTAGTTTAGTACTGTTGTTGGTTTGCAATATGTAGGTAGAACATCGCTCAGCCCCGGCTCTTGCATTATATGAACTGGTACCTAGTACCTAGTGTCAAACTGCTGGGAGTGTTGATTTATCTGAAAATAACAACCAATAGTCCCAATCCATTCCAATAGAAACAGCTTCACTAAAGGGTGTATCACACTAGAACGCTATCCAAGTTTTATTTTGCAAGTTTTTTCGAGGATTAAAGTCTTCATATCTTCAGCTATCACACGCGAAACAGCGAAAAGTAACTTGCGTCTGCGTACATAACGTTAACAATAGACTCATCTCACTTGAACTGACTGAGAGGCCGTGGCCGCGCATGCGCATTTGACGTCTTCGATTTCGTCTGTGTTCTAGAGACAGGGGAAATATATCTCTATGTATTTGCTCAGACTTAAAGACCTAGGTTTTTTGTCATGCTATCACATACACAAGACTTCGATTTGAATGCAAAGACTTTAATTTTTCAAGTTTAGACTTGAATAATAACTCTAGTGTGATTAGGCCTTTAGAATAGGGTGACCATTTTCTTGGAGACGGCAATGCGGGACGGAGCAAAAAAAAGGTTGTCACTTCCGAAATATAAGTGAAGAGCAAACAAAAAAAAAGGTCCTCACCTCCCAAATATAAGTAAAGAGCAAAAAAAGGGTCTTCACCTCCCTAATATAAGTACAGAGTAAAATCGGCCCTGGGGACACCAAAACAAAATGCGGGACGAATGGTCACCCTACTTTAGAAGGGCGTTTGCTACATTTAGAGAGGTGTTCGTTTACTTTTTGTACGACACTGTAGTTAAACCAAATTGGTTTGACCACAGGCTTTTGTTTAGGACGTCTTAGGCAGTAATTAATTTAGCTCGTACGTAAAACTGGTAGTGTTTATAACATTGTAACACTATTGTTTGTCCTCTTACTTACACTTTGTCCTTTTCAACTTAGATTTACTCCTACAATAACCTATTTGTCTGTAATAAAATTCTCAAGGCGCGCCCACAATATAAGATAGCTTTATTTGCATATATCATTCACAATATAAGATAATGCGTTTCACACAAATACGCTATTATCAGGTTACATTATTACCATATTACATTGAATATAATTTTTTACTTTTGAAATTTACAACTTGTCTATTTAGAAAGAGATTTGGTCTGACAGCGAATGGAATAATAGTGACATTTAATATGTTGACCATTCTCATTAACTTGTTTTAGCCCATAGTTCTGTTATGGTAGATAAGGTTAATAGGTTCCTGAATAAACACCATTAATATACAGGGGAGTGCAAAGAACAGGGATATTTAGCTAAGTCAGCAGTCTGTAATCGGTTGTCTTTTTAATTTATTTTCAAATTTTATATTCTGCATCATTTGTTGAATTCAGGACAGTCTCATCTATGTTCCAACCTGTAAATTTAATTCTATGATATAAGACAGTGTTACTCAACAGATGGTCCGCGGACCACTGGTGGTCCTCAGCTTAATTTTAGTGGTCCTCGAAAAGCTTATAAATTATTATTTTTGTGATTTTTTGGTTATATACAGTGATTTTTGAAATTTTTTTATTACCGAAAATTATATGTAGAATCTCATAGTCGGATTGCTGATAGGTGACTGTTACATGTATGTATCAAGTAGTGCATTCATATAATAATCAAGTTACCATTTTTCAGCGATTTTAAAAATGTTTTTTGTTATTTTTCTTTGCTGTCAGTCTCTGGTAATAAATATTAATTAAAATATGGCTTGCGGCCAATTATTAAATTCACAAACTTTAATTTTTTTTCAAAGAGTTTTCAAAAAAGGACTTGATCTTTTAAAAAAAGACGTGATCATTTAAAAATTGTTAAGAAAGAAAAATCTGAACCAGTTTATTTTATTGATACATTGGCACAAACGTATGGTCATGAATACTAAGATTACCTCCTTATCACTGCCAGTTTAACCCCATTGAACTAATTTGGGGTATAACAAAAAAATTTTATGATAGATATATTGGTCAAAACGGATATAGTGATAACGAAGTTTTGAAAATGTGGCAAGTAGCCTGTGATCAAATTAGTTGGGAAACTAGGGCAAAATCTGTTAAAAAAATCGAAAATTTAGTAAATGAATGGTGGGAAAGGAAAAGGATTGTTGATGATATTAATCCAAAAATAATAAATACAAGAAATGACAGCGATAGTTCAGATAATAACGATATCATGCATTACAGTGACTAATTTTTTTTAAACAAAAATAATCATTTAAATACAACTTGCAGCAATATATTATATGAATAAATATATTTTTACTTAATATTTTATTACTTTGTACTTAGGGGAAACATACAAATTTAATTTAATTAAACAACAAATTATAATCCACTTTATAAAAAATTTATTATCCAATTTATCCTTATTTATAATTATTGCCTTAAAATTAATAATTTTGTTTGTTTGAGTACTGCTGTGAATTTATTTTCGTACTCTAATTAGTGAAGATATATACGAATCATGCAGTTTCTTTCTAATGTTTGGTTTTTTATTAAAATAATTTGGAAGGTTGGTTGTCCACTTGCGTCACTATACGTTACTATGGGTATGCAAATAATTATAATCATATAGACAGAGAAAACATATACAGTCTGTTTCAAACGCTTAGGCGGAACTAAATGGGAATTTAGTTCTTTTAGGTTGTCACGACAAGGGACCTTGCTTGGGTTATTTCATTTTACACGTTGCAATGTCAAAATTTAAAATTACAACAATGAAACCATGGAAACGAATGACCTATGTCAAAATTAAATTATTTTTTTAATATATTTTAATGACAAAAAAATTAATAAATGGGAAATTTGTATTAAGAATGACACAAAAAATCAAAATATAAAGAAAATGACAATTTAAAATGATATTAACCTTAACAAAAAATGTGTATTGTAAGTATGATTTACAAAGCTTAAACAAAACGGTCGAAAAGCACGATTTAAACGATGAAAGTAACCAGATTGCAAAATTTAGTTCCGCTTAACCGTTTGGAACAGACTGTAGTATTGTATATCGATACTTGTAGCAACGAACAGTCGCCTATCAGCAATCCGACTATATAAAATAAATTTGTTTAATAACATATTTATTTTTTTTATTACAAAAAAAAATTTAGTGGTCCGTAGTAGAAAATTTGATATTTTGCTGGTCTTCGGTAAGTTTTCAGTTGAGAAACGCTGATATATCAAACCTCTTATATGTTTAATTTTCACACATTTCAGGGTTTTGTAGGTATTTTGTCAGTGAATGATGATTATTAAAAGCTCAAACGAGGAATGCCTGTCACTACATAACACAATTTCAAGTATTGGTTTTAAATCCTTTAAATCAAGAGGCACGACAAGAAGGTTGCAGTTAGATTTTTTCTACCGTGTATCATACATATATCTCTAATAATATCATAATATATATTTTAAACCATTTTATTCTTTTTTGTATAATTGCAAAAATATCATTTAAATCCAGACCTGGCACACTGGGGGCGATCTTTTGTCACGCAAGAGCATAACGCCTACAGAGACACTGTTTATATTGCTATATAAAAAACTAACAGATTCTCTACTAGAAATGGAATCCCAGCAACCGGCCAGTTTTTTTTAGTTTCCTAGTCGATATTTGCAAAATAAATTTACCCATAACAAAATGTAGCCATGTATATACAAATATATTTTTTTAATTTTAGCTAAGATATTAAACGAAAATCTTACTACTTGGCAAATAATTCGTATGAGAATGATTGTAATATGTATTTTAATTTGATAATTTTTTGTCATTCTAAAAATTACCGCAATACTTGATCACATCCCGTATAAAATATAGCTTTTATGTTTCGAAGAAAAAAGTCTTATGATGCAACTAAGTAATGAGTCAGTAAAATTTTCCATTAACCTTTTATAGTACTGACGAAATTTTCCTGACGTTTCTTATTACAATAGAATTTTCCTGGAAAAGTGAAATCATTTTTGAATGAACATGTTTTCTGTTATATTTAACAAATTATCAGTATGCATTCTTCTGCGTTTCACTATTGAGCTTGTTATACGAGGGCTAGCTTTTACATTTTTACAAAAACTAAGACAAACATTTTTTTCGAACCAACTGTTTTATTACTTCAAAATATTCGCCTTCAAGATTTATATACTTTTGCATGTGTTCAAACCAATTCTCGAAACATTTTTTCCACTCTGAAGTTGGTATCTCAAAAACATGGTTTTCGAAGGTTTCAACAGCTTCTTGAGGTTATGAAAATCGCTGCCAACGCATTTTTTGTTTGACACTGAGCAACAAAAAAAAAGTCATTATGGGAGAAATCAGGTGAATACGGGCAATGAGACATTAATTCAATGTTTTTCTCCTTCAAATAATCAATTGTTTGACGTGCTGTGTGTGAGCTTGCATTGTCATGATGTAGAATGATGCGACGTTTTTGGTTGTTTTTCGTGATTTTGTCGATGACTTCTGGCAAACAAATGTTTGTATGCAGTGGCGCAGTCAGGATTTTGTCTTGGGGAGGGCCGAATCAAATTTCTAGGGCACGCGGGCCGCATACGGCCCTTAACCTCATTTTTTGTGGCCCCTGAAGCGGTAATCAAAATCACTTCAGCTTATTTAGGGGAAAAATATATTTAAAAATGTAAAATATACTCTCTTCCCCTTTTCTGTTTATAAAAAAATTTCAAGAAACCCTTCGGGATATTTAAAGTTCCGTCACTGCTTATCATTTTGTATGTAAAATAGACTGCGACCCAAATCAGTTCGACACCCCTGCTGTTGGATATTGATGTTTATATCAAATAATAATCCATGTATCAAAAACTTTCACTTGATTTTTTCTTCGATAAATACATATTTATTTATATTTTTCGCGGAATATATTTTTGGAGTCTCAATATTTCTCTTACTTATGTTCAGTTCTCTAAATCAGCCGCTTGGCCAAAATTTGTACCGAACGAACAGACTCATGTGACGGAATAAGGATTTCTTGATTATACCTACGAAAACCTAAAAATAAGATGTAAATATGCATTTTCTGTTAATTTCAACACTAATCATAATAAAATATAGCTTATTATTATTGTAAAATACATAAGTTATTTTGCTGTACGATTATGATAAATTTGTTAAATTTTCATTTCATTGGACCTTCAGAGGAGGCTTGTGCCCCCCCCCCCCTCTGAATACGACACTGTTGTTCAGTACAACTTATATCAGTCCTTTTTGTGTGTAAAACATCATAATTTCAAAAATACCTAAGAAGATATTGATATTCACATTTATCTACAAAATGAAACCAAATACCGATTTTAAGAGCGAGATTGTCTCCAAAACTACTCTATTTATTATATTTCTACTATTTTTACTCTACTTCACGTTTGAGGTGTCATTTTAAAATTACATTCTCAAGGTTATACCGAAGTCAGATTACCACTTTATCTTATCTGAATCGAGTAATTAGTTGTTTAAAACAGTTTTATCATTTGACTGGGCGAATATTTTAGTCGATGTGTCAGGGGGAAAAAGAATCAACGCTCCCCTTCATATAATTCGTTGGAGCATATTTGGAAAGTGATGTATTTTCACTTGAACAATAATTATGTCACTTTATCAAGAGTAGGCAGTCTTAAAAAAATGTTTATTTACACGAAAAAAAAATGCCAATATTGTTTACAATGAAGTAATTGAAAAATTAACTACTGTTGTGGTTAAATTTTATCTTCAACTCCCCGGGCAGCGCCGTGTAATCTGCTGGTCCTGAGAGGGGCCTAGGCCCGTCGCCCACCCCTTGGCTGCGCCACTGAATATCGCTAAGACTCCGCTAAGTTTGTAAGTGTCAGTTTTTTCTTTTGTCGCGCAATATTCTTGATAACATAATAACTACTACTATAATTTTTTGGTTTCTCTTTCGTTACCTCCTGTAGTTATAGATCTTTCTTATAAGAGATCTCAAAAAGCCATTAACGACCAGCATTTCTTCGGCAATAATTTTACCCTTTATCACCCATCTATTGAAAGTGGGAGTTTTTATGTCCAGAACTGGCAACACTGTCCTGAAAAACGTCCGGAACAAGTCAACTCAAGGCCTCTGAACAAAATTCCGCGAAGATTACGTTCTTACATGAATCTCCCCTCGCTATGAAATGATGCGAATGGATTTAGATATTGATATTATTCAAGAACAAGCCTCTGGAAATCAACTGTTGAATGCTGATTACATGTTACACTAACCGGTTGCACAACACACTTCTCGTAAACAAAACTTCTTTGTTCGCTACCAACGCATTCTATCATAGATGACAGCCTAGTGCAGGTCCCCAGCTGAATTATTATCGAGCACTATTGTAAGTATATACGCTATATGTATGTTAGGGGGTGTTGTATTGCGATAAACGTTTTGTTTTATTTAACACCTCTCTAGTACGCATATTAATATCTATTGTAATCAATCATTACTGCTTGCTTTCATACATACATGATGAATATTAGCGTTTAGGATTTGGTACAAATTTCATCGACTAGTTTTGCAATACTTCATTTAGAAACGAGTGACAATGAATAACATTGGATGAAAGCGACAGAGACCTATGGATTTTTAATTTTCAGGTAATTATAAAACAAGTTAGATCTAAGAAGGCAAGGAAGCAGCAAAACATCAAACATTTACTTGATTTGCAAAAAAAAAAAAAAAAATGTAAAAAAAACAAATCTTTATGTTCTGAACAGTTTTTCAATAGGATTAATATTTAGGGGGCTATAGGGAGCATCACCAACCTCGTACGACTATTTTGGGTTCCATAATGTGGATATATCTCGTTAAATTTGGGATAACTATAACCGAATTTAACCTTTGCGAGATAAATTTATACCGAATCTGGCTCACACTGTAAGGGAGGTAATTTTGGTATTATTTCATAAATAAAATTTCATAAATAAATTCATTATAATCATTCAATTAGAGTAAAATATTTAATCTGTTAAACGATACAAAAATAATCTATTGCTTAGAAAGGGCATTTAAGATAACGATAGATTGTTTATTATTGCAACTTGATACTTTTGTCAATGTAACATGAAAAGTGAATCGTAAATTATTGTGTAAAAAAATATACGTCAACCATAAGCACATAAATAATAATTAATTTTTGTCTGAGATATAAATATTATGATTCGGCTATTTTCTAATGGGATATTTATCTGATTTATCACCAATAAATTATGAATTTTAAGATAGTACAAGACAGACAATCAAGAGGTGTTAAATGACATTTAACAGTTGGGCTATGTAAGCATTTTCAGGGTGGTCACGTTTTAAGGAGTTCAGCTTAAACCGTCGTAGTGGTTAAGTCATGTTTAGAGAGTTCATTTTAAACCGTCGTGAAGTTAAGTCGTGTTTTTTAATTAGAGCGAGATTTTGTTCATCATGGGTTAGAGTCATTTAGGGTGTTCGGTTGGACTAGTAAAATGTAACAAGTAATTCCGTATGAACGTTAGTGTAGTTCCCAGCTAAAGACATGTGAGAGATAAATGGTTTTAGAGGATGTCAGTCAGGACTGTGGTGTCCAGTGGACAAATTAGTGATTAGTGCTAAAGAGTCCAGTGTTTAGTGTTTGTGAATGTCTCATTTGGATTTAGCTGTATCGACGTAATTGTAAGTCTAGTGTAATTAATGTAAATATTTAAACCGTATTATAATTAAAGTAGATTAGCTAAAATGTTGAGTTTAATTGAACAACCCTTAATCCTTCCAAGAATCATAGCAACCAGCGGACTAATAGGGGGGGGGGTCCAGACTTGATCCGCTCGCAAGTTTTGGAACCCATAATGTGAGGGAGACCTAAAGTTGAGGGATGTACAGAGTAAGTACAAATGAAATAAATAAATCAGCCAACCGTGACATTTCATATTTATATATCGTAGCTCCCCACAACACAAATACGTAGTTGGAAGGGCAAAAGAATGATTTTTGACTTTTCTGACAAACTTTGAATTTATCTTTTAGCTGATACCAAAATATTGCTAGTAACTTTTTCGTTACAAAATTCTGTTTTCTCTCCAAATCAGATGTCAAATCAATTAAGCAGCCCTACTGCGATGTCAGACATACTGGCTTTTCCGATATAGCCTCAGAAGAGCTACTAACAAAGAGGTCATCGCGCATTCATACGCAAGTTAAATATCGTAACCGGAGAGATTGACAAGAAATATATATATTTTGTCTCAAACAAAAGTCGACATGCGCACAAACCATGTTTTCAGTCGGTAATTTAGGTCACCTACGGTAGCCAACGTTATTCTGTCTCGGAGGAACCAATAAGATCGGTTCCTTTGAGCTCTTTGCGCATGTCGACTTTAGTTTAACACAGAATATATCTTTTCCTTGTCAATCCACAGATTGGTATTCGTTTAATTATATCTACCACAATTAGCTCTGCCATGATTACAACGTTTAGTCAATTCTATGATATTATTTTAGAAATCACTCACTTTTTTTTGCATTTTTTCATTACTTTAGAGACTGTATTTTTATTTTCGATATTAATATTAAAAATATAAATTAAGTTAGAGGGTGGCCTTTTATATTTCGGGATTCAAAACAATTATTTATCAACAAAAGTGGCTTTACAAATAATTGTTTAGTGGTTTTTCAAAATATTTTCCATGAAGATCAATAAACTTTTGCATGCGTTTGAATCAATATTCGAAGCACTTTTTCCACTACGATTGAGGCACGATTGTCAAATCATGTGGTATTCAACGCGAACAAATCTTGTTTACGACCAAATGTTCATGCAATAGTGAATGTATGTTGGTCCTACTAATGCCCAAGGATACCCCAATCTCACGGTAAGTTACATGACGGTCTTACAGTATCAGTTCACGCACAGCATCAATGTTTTCCGGAACAACGACCGATTTTGGACGATCTTCACGAAATTCGTCCTTAAGCGAACTACGGCCACGCTTGTAGTCGGCAAACCATCGATAAACAGTAGTCCTTAAGGGTGCTTCTTCGCCAAAAGTCGAATTAAGTGCATCAATGCACTGTTGTTGGGTTAATTCACGTCGAAATTTATAAAAAATAATCGCTAGAAAATATTCACGATTTAATTCAATTTTTAGCCGAGATTAATTTTTTCAGGTTACTATAAACAACACAAATAACGCTCGTACTTCAAAACGTTCTGAGTACGTAAACCGTCAAAAATGTCAAACTTTACGATAGAAGCGTCAGTTGCCAGATGACAGCACTAGTTTAGCGCAATCCCGACATATAAGTGGCAACCCTCGTATACTTTGGTCTTTATTTATACCTGGGACTCGGGCCTTTTAAAACATTCCCTATAAATGATAAGCATGTCCCGTGAGCCCGGGCCGAATCAGCCAAAAACGCCCGGGCCAATTCTATCCCACGATCCGCCCGTGCTCGTACCTAACAGCTTCAAATTTAAGGTAGGTAATACAAGTAATAAAACTCTTCTTTCCTCGGGATTTCTTTAGAATAAATAAACATTTATTAAGTTAAAAATATTTTTCTTGAAAATACGGACTTTTAATTACAGTGAAGATTTTTTTTTTAATAAAAACCTTTTAAAAATGTTGATTAAACGTCAATGACGTGCTTCACAATGGCTCTCATCTCATCTCCAGCATTTTAAAACAAGAAATAGCCGAGCTGAAGAATTGGGTCAGATGTGAAGGTATTGATTGTTCTGAAGCCGTCCCTGTTTGATTTTATATATAATTGAACCGTAACTGGGTATTCAGTTCATTTAGCATTATTACAGCTACTGAAACCTTTATTATATGCCTTTGTTCTTAAGACAGACAGTGTTTCTCACACAAGTTAGATTAATCGGGGATTTCAGAAGAATTGGCATATCATTAATTGAAAAAAAGTATACAGTGTGGTTTTTCCACATTACAGGATTTCGCAGGCTATCAATAGAGAGACAATATATGATAATTTATTTAGAAGCTTGCAGAAACAATATATATAGGGAAGAATGCGTAGGGATAGATCACAGGAGGAATGGACCAAAGCTTACAATTTTATGATTTTTTGATAGAAAACTTTCTTATTTTACTAATACCAGGTCTACAAGTATGAAATGCCGATTTTTTTCAAACTTGCCGCGCAAACAGAATGTATAGTTTAAAGTTTCAACACATATGGCGTTTTGTTAAGTTATCATTAAGTGTCAAATGCATATAGGTTATAATTTGAAAAGTGATCATATAGTTTTGTTTTACTGTGTTAAAAATGTCAAATTTTGTGCCAAATAAAGAGCATTCGCGGACAGTACTACTGTTATGTTTTCATTTGAAAAAAACTGCTGCTGAATCATACCGACTGCTTCGAGAAGCTTATGGTGAATATGCTCCATCGCAAGATACGTGTGAAAGATGGTTTCGGCGTTTCAAAAGTGGTGACTTTGATCTTACAGACAAAGAACATGGAAAACCTCCAAAAAAATATGAAGATACAAAATTGGAAACATTGCTACAGGAAAACGATAGTCAATCACAAAAACAACTAGCAGAGCAGTTAGGCGTTAGTCAACAAGCTGTTTCCAATCGCCTACGAGAGATGGGTAAGATCCAGAAAGTCGGCAGATGGGTTCCACATGCATTGAATGAGAGGCAGATGGAAAAACACAAAAACACTTGTGAAATTTTGCTTGCACCATACAAAAGAAAGTCTTTTTTGCATCGTATCATTACTGGCGATGAAAAATTGATTTATTTTGAAAATCCCAAACGCAAAAAATCATGGGTGAACCCAGGCTCACCATCCACATCAACTGCAAGACTGAATCGCTTTGGCAAAAAGACAATGCTCTGCACTTGGTGGGACCAAAAGGGTGTGGTCTATTATGAATTGTTAAAACCTGGTGAAACAGTTAATACCCAACGCTACCAACAACAACTGATCGAATTGAACCATTCGCTGCTCATAAAACGACCAGAATCCGAAAGAAGACAGCACAAGGATCTTTCTTCACGATAACGCTCCATCACATAAGGCAAAAGCAGTTTGCAACACATTGGAGGCACTCAAGTGGGAAGTGTTACCCCATGCCGCTTACTCACCAGACTTGGCCCCTTCAGATTACCACTTGTTCGCATCGATGGGTCACGCACTTGCCGAGCAGCATTTTTGTTCATATGAAAATGTGAAAGAATGGCTAGATGAATGGTTTGCGGGGAAAGGGGAAGAGTTCTACTGGCGAGGTATTCACAAATCGCCTAAAAGATGGGAAAAATGTATAACTTCTAATGGAGCATACTTTGAATAAATAAACTTTTACTGTTCTTTTGAGTTTAAGGTGTTTTATTTAAAAAAAAAAAAACGCATTTCATACTTGTAGACCTGGTAAATGGACATCGAAATCAGTTGTAATTAAAATTAAAACCGGCAGTGGCACTGAACTTTTTAATTATGCACCACAATTTTAAGTTTGGCACAGTAAAACAAACATATTTAATGTATGAATTAGATTAAGCATAAATAAGTTAAAATTGTTTGTATACAAATACAATTTCTCTATTTTTACTTGTATTACCTAAAATACGTAAAGCTATATCTTCATATTTAGACATTCAGTTATTATTCTGTCACTATAACAGCAATCTAAACAAATTTAAATACGGTGAAATGATTAACATTTCAGAAATTGGCGCATACTTGACTGGGTAGTTTACTTGTCGTGCCATAGTGTAGCTAATTTCACAACTTCAGGCATTGTCCCAATGTATTCTTACGGAGAAATTAGAACTAGGGTGATTGCTGGTGATTTTTGATTGCTGCTGATGTCAACTAGAAAGTCATATTCAACAATAAGTCAACATTCAAGAGCAGTAGCTGAAAATTTTAATAATTATTTCCCTGAAAATAAGGATCCCTGTAAAGGTAACCTCTGGATTAATAATCCATTCTTGGAAGATATAAAGTCATGTGCACTTGATCTTCGTGAAAAAGAAAAGCTGATCAAGTTGTCTTCTGATGTCACTCTTGTGTCCAGACATAAAATTCAATCATTGCCTCAATTTTGGAAATCGCTAGACAAAGAATATCCATCTTTGAGTTATAAAGCTATCACATTGTAAGTTATTTTTTCGATTTCCTATTTGTGCGAAAAGATTAATTCAGCCATGTCAATAATAAAAACCAAACAAAGAAATCGAATGGATGTTAACGCAGTGCTTCGTCTCAGAAACAACTCTGCAGCCACGTATATCAAATTTTCTATCAAAGAAGCAGCAGCAGATGTCGCAGTAAAATTTGTAATTATATAACTGTATAACATATACCTATATAATAATAAAATACTATCTATATTGGTTTTTATTTGTGTCTTAGCTTTCAGCCGGTCCACGAAATATTTATCCTATTTTCACCGGTCCGCGAAATATTTATCCCCTTTCACCGGTCCGCGAAATATTTATCCTATTTTCCCCGGTCCGCGAAATATTTATCCTATTTTCACCGGTCCGCGGGGGCAAAAGAACAGTGTTTTTGAGAGCAGTGTTCAGTCAGAATGCACGTGATTTACCTCAAGTTCTTTTTGTTAACCTGGAGCAGTTCCTTTTCTCAGGTTCAGTTTGCCTTTTTACTATAGTTGCTTGACAGCCCACAGAACGATTCAGGGCTGCTGAAATGTGAGCCAGAGCCCTTTTTAGCAAGGAATATTTTGGTCTTCATTTGGATTCATAATTTTTTTTTGTCATCACTTGGATGCGTCTTATTTCTTTTTTTCGGCTCCGGATTTATTTTTGCACGGACCGGCTCTCCACATCGTTATGCTGCTGTATGTCGGTTGAGAACCACTGATCTAAGAAATATTCAGGAACTATTCTGGATAGCACACTTTGAAAATCACTGCATTAAGATATGCTTTTGAATACAGTTGGTATAAAGAGTAATAAATAGCCTTCGCTTTAAATTAAGTATTTTACAAAAATGTGTAAATGCGTGGGTAAAAGTATTACTATAGCTGTCATTTGCAATTATATGTACGTAAATTATGCTATTAAAATGTAATCATTTATACTCCTGTAATTACTTAAAGTGTACAAATTACAATGAATACCTAGTAGTTTATTTTGCATGTAAAAGTTTCATAAGAACCGCACATTGGACGCTGAAGAAGCTACTGATAGGCACACCATCTGGTTGAATAACCAAAATGTTTTAAGCTTTCCAACTGCTCTCTTGCCACGGATGTCCCCTTGAATTACAAGTTGGAGTAAATTATAGTTATGCATAACGTGGTCCAAATATTCAATTTTTCATTTCTTGATCTGGTACATTAATCGTGGTATTGTGTCTAACTATTTAATAACTTGATATAATAATACGCCTTTGATAAATCTTTATGCTCATCGCTGTTTTATGTTATGGGTCTATTATAAAACCTGGTTTATAATAACTCTGTTCGTAGGACCATTTCTAACGGTTTATTATGCAGATGCAAGTGCAAAGATATTTTAAAGCACTCCAACGAACTCTGCGCTTACGATGATAAATCATTAGAAATGGCTCTACAAACAGAACTAATAGCTTCATAACATAAGGCATGGTATGGACATAAAGAGGAGTACAATGGAGTGTCATTGCACGAATAGTGCTATCTGTTATGAATAAAGCCTGGTTTAAAATAGATATGTTATGGTTACATAAGCATAAAAATTACAGTATTTTCTTTCTTCTGTTTATTACAATCAGATGTTTTGTAGGGTCAAACCCATGGTTCTATTACGTATGCGCTATGTTATAGAGTTATTATAAACCAGGTTTTGATATGATATATGTTAACGCGAGGTTAACATACCTTGTGAAGAGGCTATAAATATGTACACGCATGTAGGGATATGCGATACTGAGAAAGTATCGATATTTGGGTATCGATAATATCGAATAAAAATTATCGATACCGGTATCGTATCGAAAAAGAAAATCGATATTTGCAGGTAAAATCCAAAGGCAAAATGAATATATTTTCTATAAAACTTAAAAAAAAAATCAGCAGTGGCCACCACAGGACCGACCGCCATCATAAAGTACTTGTATAAAATACATTTTAGCAGCAGAGTAGAAATAACTTGGCCTAATATTTTCTAACAGAGATATTATTTATCATGACCAAGGAAACGTTACATATAAGTATGAAAAAATTTCAAAAAATTTTACAAAATTTTTTCGTTTTATCAAAAAATGTCTCAAATAAAAGTTGTTACTTCATGCTTTTATAGCAATTTTCGTTCAATAATTTTGTTCGAAATATTTTTCTGTTGTGAAATATTCGCAAAAATCCCAAAATAAATGGGAATAAATGTGTTTATTCCCATTAATAATATTTTTAAACAATACTGTTACTTATCTTATTTTAATGACTATATTCCCTAATGAGCTTTATCAGTGATAGCCATCTTGATTTGTAGATACGTGATTTTTACAAGAGGCATTGCATTTTTTCTGGCGTGTTTAGTTATTATTAAGTGGTAAAAGTGCAAGGTGTAAGTGGTAAAAATGTGGCATAGTGTGGACTTTGGTGTTTGGAATGTATGGAGATCAAAACTGGAATGATTGCAAAGGTATTTCTAGAAATTTTTGTTAATTTTGTAATGCAAGTCATTGTTAAGTACACTGTAAAATAAAAAATCAGATGTGGCCACCACAAACTACTTGTTTACGAATATTTCAGTCGAGTATCTCTTGATTCTAGTAGCACAGTAGAAATAACAAAAGTTGATCAACTCGTGCCATTGATGGCAGAAGCTTAAATATGAAGTTTCATAAAAATCCTTTCAGCCGAATTTGCTCTGCACGTGTACACAGACAGACGGACAGACGGACAGACAGACCGACAGACATCATGCTAAAAATAGTCGAAACGTTATGTAGGGACCTCAATTAATGGAGATCCATCGAAATCTCGAAACATCAAAATTGGTATGATCACAATACCTCCCTTATGGCGGTCGGTAAAAACGTTTTATTCTTATAACAACAATCTAATTGTTTTACAATAATAAATATATTAAAGTGGTATTGGCATTAAAGTGACTGAAAAGTGACAGATGACTTAGGTATCAATAAATTGGACACCTACAAACAACGTAGACGAGGAAGATTCGTTCATGTAAGAACTAATAAATAAGAGGCGTTCATGAAGAGAAGAGGTAGACGAGGCTGTGGAGCCTAGCAAGAGTTCATATTCACACCAGTTTTGCAAGTGAAGGATCGGAAATCCCTTCGTAAAATATTTATTATATATTATTGTGTTAAAGGTATTTACCTTTACAATGGTGTTTAAAATTAACGTCTTAAAGTTTGCCTTGGCGTGTACTTTAGTCTTAAAGTTTGCCATCTGTATACTAATGTAAAAGTTTTAGAACGTAATACTTAAATAAATGTATACCATAATCCTGCAGTTAATAACAAAATAACTGAACAAATGAGCATTCTGAATATGTTAAAAATGCTTTTATTGATAGAGACACAAATCTTATATTATAACATAATATTATATAATAATTTTAATTTTAATTGACAGTGTTTCAGGAAATAATAAATAACACAAAGTATCTACTGATGATGAAGGAAATTCCTAACCTTCATTAAACTGCAATCTAACATAACCTCAAAAATACTCAAAACTAACTTCTACATTGGATTGTACTGTGCAGATTGCGATATTTAAACTGCCTGTTAGATAACGTGTATTATATAAAGACCCCTTTTGGTTTTTTTTTTGCAAAACAAGGTCCGCGGTGACCTTGAATGGGAAGAATAGTTTTGGCATATTGGTGTTCGGATGCAGGACAAACCGGAATATCTTGCACGCATTTTCTTGTTATACAGTTAAAGCATTGGGCAAGAGTTGAATTATAAAGAGTTCTTTTGTTATGGTAAATTCTTTGTAACTGGCAATTTGACGGGAACTCAGAATGTGGTTTCAATTTTAATACTGGATTCTCGGAAAACATTTTGAATCATTCTGAAATCTAACGCTGCGTTCATAGCTCTTAAATTAGTCGACTATAGACTATGACTTGAGCACTGTTGATTGTCACTAACAATTTTGTCATATGGTAATGCGAGCAATCGTTCAGAGCTCTAAATTTTACGTGTTATACGTTGTCGATTGTAGACACTTTTCAAAACTTTGTAGTTAGTGAGTTGTTTTTATGAGAGAGACATATAAACACATTGGCCATCTCAGTATACATCGGAGAGAACGTTTAAATTGTATGCCTTTACATAACCTAACAAAATATCATCACGCCGATTACAACAAATCTCGACCAAAATTACAAAGACGAACAGTAAATATAATCAATTTAGGTAATTAGTTTAGGTTTAGTAAAAATCTAGAACAGCAGAATTAGGAATACGGTAATAGATAGTGATGAGTTTTCTTTAAAAATATCAATATTCTGTGGTGTTCTGCATATGACATAAGTATATGTATCAACAATATTTATTAAACGAGACACTTTTAACTGATTCGTCGTCAGATGAAAGCGATGATGATGAATTTATCATAGATTATTTGAACAAAGGACAGCTTCGCTCCATAAAAAAGTGGAGGGGAGTAAGAAACCGAGAATAACCTATCTTGGTTGTTTAAGTCATTAATCAATCTATCAAACTTCTACAGCCGCGTTTCGTAAATAATATTTTTCAGCAATTTTGTATTTTCGGTACAAAAAATCATGTTCTTGGTTCGATTTGGTATTTACAGTAAATACTATTAAATTCCCTTTTTAATTACTTGTTGAAAGATTTTTTTAACTTAAAAACATACATGATTTAATGGAAAGCATACAAACAAGGAAATTAAATTCATAAAAATATTTGCTTGAGCTAAGATGTTATAAAAAGTTACTGTTTAAATTTTTTTGACCTTGGCCAACAGAACATTGGTTGGGTAACGTTTCGATAACAGTGTGTTCAAATAAATCCTTTCCACATGAAATATTTACAAGTTTCTTTCATTGCAAGAGAAATATAATGTTTTTGAAATGAATAAGTGTAACAAATATTAGTTTTTTACTTTTAGTCGTAGACTTGTGGCTTATTTTTCTTATTCTCTATTGTTGTCGAGTAAATAGAAATACTTACATATTTTTTAAAAGTATTAGTTTCCATTATTTCATTTATGCACCACAGTTAAGTATAAGCTACATATTATTACTACTATAAATAACTACAAAAAAAAATATACATTTTTTAATGCAACAAACCAGTATTAAAAAATATATATGCTTGTAATATAAACAAAATTATTTATTTATACAGAGCCAATTAAACAAACCCATTCAAAATATGCTTTTCTATATCAACATAACTCTTAGGGCCGCTTTTACAAACCTCAGATACATATATATGCGGTATAACTATCTAAGGTACAAGTTTATTCCAATGTTTATTCCAACGTTCGCTTTTACAATGCATCCATGGTTTTATTGTAAATAAAATAAAGTTGGTATTGTGTCAAACAATACCAACTTTATAACAATGAATAGATCGAGATGGAGGGCTTATGTGAGTGAGGCCAAAAGTCAACCTGATTGGTAGTGCCCAAAGAAGAAGAAGAAGAATAATTACTCTTAACAACACATTTGAGCATGTTTGTGGAAATATTGGCAGATGTCGAAATATCCGACTCCGATAATTCTTTTATTGTGCTATATCTTCCGCGTTAGTGTCAGCCTCTCGTGTGCAAATATTCATAAAACCGCCCTCTAATCGAATCGAGCCCAAATACCGCGTAAATTTTCATAAGATCTACTATTAGATCTACTAAAAGATAAGATTCTACTAGTAGAATTCATATTATAATAATTCATATTTCAACCAATATTATGTATAGTTGTGGACTGCCAATTTGTAACAACAAGTTCTTTCAAGAGGAAAATTTCACTGATTAATAACAGGAGTATTTTTTTTTCAGTGTATAACAACATTAAGAACCAGTTCGCATTTTGATAAATATATAAATAAATAACAACCGGTTCATTCGAATTGGCTCCAACCCAATACTGCATATATACCTATACAAAAACTGGCATTATGTGTACATAGTGTGAAAGGGATGATAGTGGCCAGTTATTCCTTCAGCCAATTCCTTCGTATTACTGAATTATAACAAGTATAGGTGAAATTTTAGTGATTATATAAATTAAAAACGACTATAACAGCGGTTCCCAAACTTTTTGGGCCGCGATCCGGTACGAGGAATGAAAATTTTTCGCGACCCACCTTATGAAAAAAAAAACATTTATTTACAAAACAAATTTTATTTTCAAGCAGTAGCTTTATAGTAATAAAGAGTAATAAATAGTAATAAAGAATATAGTATAGTAATAAAGAGTATAGTATAGTAATAAAGAATATAGTATAGTAAAAAGAGCACAAATACACACTATTCTAGTGATTAACTGACGTAAAAAAAATAGTATGTAAAAAAAAAATCTTTTTTGTGATTTTACAATTTTTTTCGCGACCCGGCAAAATTTTTCTGCGACCCGGTGCCGGGTCGTGGCCCACACTTTGGGAAACGCTGGACTATAATATATTTACAAAAAAAATTAAATTATAAATACCTTTTTAAATAGTTAAACAAAATACTAAATTTAATAACGTAAAATATTACTACAACGAATATATTATTACAACGAAAATCTGCAAATTTCACATCTATAAGTGTTACTCAAAAGTTTTTCTAAATTTCCAAGTGACATAATTAATAGTGAATCCTATGCAATAATATTTAACAATTTTATTAATTTTTCTCTATTTTATTCAGAATCCATGTATTCTTTATAGTGAAATAAAATATTATTGTTACGTTTAAATGGTACAAACGTAAATTAATTAACCGATTTGGATAATCCTTTGAACATTGTATGTATAGATTAGAACTTCCCGAGTGTTATTGGCTATATCAGTGTTTCTCAACCGAGGTGCCACGACACTCTCACCGGGGTGCCACCAATTTGAAAAATTATTTCAACGTTAAATTGCTCAGAACTTCCTGTTTGTTATAGGCTAATGATAATAATAATAATAATTTTTGCTGACGTTTCGTGGACGTTCCGCGAGCGCGCCCTAGGTGCGTCACTTCGATAATCACTGAACAGGCAAAAACGAGTCGCGAAGCAACGAGTTTTATAATCGACAACTTAAAATTAAAACGAGTTTTGTCAACGTAGGGGGAGAAGCCCGGTGCAGCCGGGCTGAGGCCCCTGAGGTATTTATATATTTTAGTAGACGTAATGTATACCTAATGTGTGTACGAAATGTCGTAGACGTAAAATCTGTAAATCAGTTGTCGTGGAACCATTTCATAAATAAATATAGTATTATTATTCTTATTATTTATTTTTTTTTATTACATATTTTTATTAATTTTTAAGATTTTTACTGATAATTTTAGTTGCATATGTCTGCATATTTTGAATAACTGCCTGCATATTTGCACTATTTTTACTGCAAATATATGCGCATATTTTTTTTTTGCATATAATTCCTTGTTTTAGTTATTATGCAATTGCCATAATTAAAATCTAACCCTCGTATGATAAAGGATCCACTAACATTATTATTCTATATATTTTATAGTTAGTTTTAGTGTCACGAATAAAAACTTTTACAAACCGCTGATGTTAGTTGACGCATTTCTACATATAACTTATATGTTATCTGTAATGCGTGTAACTTTATGCGAAATAATTGTTTGCATGGTGTAATTTAGATAATGAGCGTGAATAAACTAATTAAAGTCGACCGACACGTTCTTCAGCATATTCTAACTAGCCCTAATTTGCAACTTAGTGGTTTGCATCTGTTTGGAACACTAACAGAATATTTGGAATCGAGAAATTTAGGTCATGTAACTGGCTAGAAATAGTCTTGAGGCGATGTCGACATCTAGCGAAAGATTGACTCCAAACTTATAGAGAAATTTCTAGAACATTGAAAAATGTTTTATCAAGGAAAAAGAAGCATAATTCTTAAATACAATTCGGTAGAGTTTCATAAATAATGTTATTCTTCATGCTGATTTCAGTTTCGGCATTAATCATTTTCAAAGCTACAGTGATATTGTTACAAATTGCATATGTGAAGTGTAAATTTTTCAACATTGCAGGGTTTTGTAGGTATTTAATAAGTGTAAAAAGCCAACAGAATGCTGGATGTCTAGGAATATTTTTTCTATAATCACATCAAAATCATCAGTTTTTGATTATCATTTTTATTCGGTGTGAGTACTAAAAACATTAAATGGAGCATTTAATGTTTTAAATCAAAATTTAAATAATTTGCGAAAATTTAGTTTTTTACCGACCATCAACATATATAAGGGAGGTATTGTGATCATACCGATTTTGATATTTCGAGATTTCGATGGATCTCCACAAACTGAGGTCCCTACATAACGTTTTGACTATTTTTAGCATGATGTCTGTCGGTCTGTCTGTCTGTCTATCTGTCTGTCTGTTGGTCTGTCTGTCGTTCCGTGTACACGTGCAGAGCAAATTCGGCTAAAAGGATTTTTATGAAACTTCATATTTAAGTTTTTGACATCAATGGCACGAGTTGATCAACTTTTGGTAAAACTCGGTTAACTAGAAATGGGAGTTTAATCGTGTCGGTTTTAAGATTTTTGCGAATATTTCACAACAGAGTAATATTTCGAAAAATTTATTTAACTAAAGTTGCTATAAAAGTAATAACTAAAAACTTTTATTTGAGACATTTTTTGATAAATGAGCATAAATTAAACAAGTACTTTGTGATGGCCGTCTGTACTGTGGTGGCCACAGCTGATTTTTTTTTCTTTAAGATTTCGCGGCACACTTAGAAATTTTTACACGCTTTGGGAAATACTGGAAAATCACATTATTGAATTTTTTTTAAAATTTTTATATCAACTCCTCTAGTAGATAGGGCAGGGGACAAAAGTTTTTTCACATATTTTTACCTGTTTATCCACGCACTAAGATTTCAGAAATTCTGCAAGTTTTTATTTACTTAACAGCTGTGTGAAAATAATAAATTCTCAAAGCATTTAATTACAAAATTTAATTTTACAAATTGAAATAATTTGGTAAATTTTCTATATCAGAATAAAACCAATTATACAATCAATAAATAATGTAATAATAAGATAAAAACAATATTAACAAACATATATTTAACATAATATGTGCATTTAAATTAGCATTAACTATTCCATTTTAAATTACGATTTACGGCGGAGCTGAGAACGGAAATTAGTTCTTGAAAAAGTAGCAGAACTTTTGCATTAAGCTATTAAATACATTTTACGAGTACGTGATATTTGCAAAAAGGGTGAAGGACTATTTTCAAATTGACACATAACTGCACGACATTGCAAAACTTTTTTACATTATTAAAACATTTGAAGTTCAATACTGGATTTATATGAGTTTTAACTTGGTTTTTAGGTTAAGTTTAGGTAAAAAATTCGAAGGTCGAATAATGATCGCAATAAAGATTAAAATTTTATGATTTGATTAGAAAATAATAGTGTAATTAAATTACTTTTAACTATAGTTTTTTGTTTAATTTTCAGTAAAATAGACAATTTCAACTATCTCATTGAAGCAATTAAAATGATTGCGAGAAAGAAGGAGCAGGAGAAATTTTATAAAATGGTCTACTCAGGGCCGTGCTGGGAGTGGCGAGTGAGGCACTCACCCAGTCATTACTGTCAAAAAGGGGCGCTAGAAGCCTGTTATGATTTGCATTATTATTAACATGATTATTAATTAAAACCATTATTAATACCGACTAGCGACAAAATGTTCTATGTGGTTTCTATCATAGACTTCTATAGCAGTGGTTCTCAAACTGGGGTCCCGAAGCGGTTTCAAGGGGACCGCAAAAGGATCATATAATATATTAATCACCTGAAAATAATCGAACAGGTAGGAAAATTCAAATACCTAGGCACAATTTTCGCGGAAGAAGGAAAAATGGATGAAGAAATTATGGAAAGAGTAGGCGCAGCAGGATTGGTTCAGCAGGAAGAATGTTCAATAGCATCAAAGCATCGTTCTTAACTAAAAAAAGAATGTTCAATAGCATCAAAGCATCGTTCTTAACAAAAAAAGAAATACCAACAAACATCAAGGTAGAGATCTTCAAAAAAGTGATAGTACCAATTTTAACATACGCCTCCGAATCCTGGTCCACTACGGAGACGCACAGGTCTAAAATACGAAGGTCCGAAATGAGATTTTTAAGGAAAATCGAAGGTAAAACAAAATTGTACAGAATAAGAAATGAAGTATTTAGAGAAAAACTAGGCACAAAACCATTAGAGACTATAATAGAAGGACAGCTAAGAAGGCCGGGACATATACATAGAATGAGTGAAGGTAAAATAGTAAAAAGAGTTTATGAAGCAAGAACAGTGAAGAAAGTTAGACCAGGAAAACCGAGAAAAACCTGGCACCAAGAAACAAAAGAAGCTGCAACGAAGAGAGGCGTAAAGTGGGAGGGGATAAGAAAATATAGAAATGACAGAACACGATGGAAAGAAGTATGGAGAACAACACCAGAAAATAAGTAATTCGACTATAGCCTTACACCGCAAGGTAGAAAGGCTTCAGGATTAAGTAAGTAAGTAAGTAAGTAAGTAATCACCTGAAAGAAAATACCATGGGGGCGCCGTTAGAATGGTCTGCCTCAGGTGCCAAAATTGGTCGCAAGGCCTTGGTTCCATTCCTACTTATCTATATGGAAGTGAAAATTTAGTGAAATTAAAAACGGAAGGGTCAAATTTTTAATGATAAATTAAAAAATATCAAAGTAGTATTTTATTTAACAAGCATATAATAGAGGCTTTATTTCACAAGGACGAGGTTTACCACCCGAGCCGTAGGCGAGGATTGTAATCATCCGAGTGAAATATAGCTAATATATCCGTTCTAGCGTTAATGGATCCCGTGAGCTATCCGTTCCAATTATGGATTTTCCGTCTTTTTAGATTGCTTTACACATCGTCTATGAAACGATACTATCGATAGTAGTAAAATATCGATACTTTTCTTTCGATACTAGTATTTTAGTAATCTTTTTATTTCGGTATTTTATTTAATTACTTTTTTACTGGTATCTGTTATAATTATTATAGGTAATATTTGTACAGTAATATGAATTAGCGATCCTAGCGGTAAATCAGGGTCAACTACTTCACAAAGCAGCACAAAAATAATGTTCTGGGCGAATTTAAAAATTTATTCAGTTCCAAATTGGTAAATTATTATTTTGGTAATTTACTGCAACTCACAACACTACATAATACTAAAATTCGAATTGTGTAATAGTAACAAATATTTTAATTTGACAAGTCCTAAAAGACTTTATCGGCCCTATGGGGATTTTGGAACCCCAGTTGAAGAACCACTGTTTTTGATAACAACATGTGTTCTCGATGTATAAATCAACTGTTTTTAATACGTAAAAATTACCTACAAACAGAACATAAAAATATATTTACTACTTGATTTTAAATAAGAATTATAGTGAATAATATATTACATAACACTAAAAACAAAATAAAAATACAATAACATTGTTATGATGGAAAAAACAAGATTATTATTGCGTTTTATAGATTACACTGTTGCCAATTTATTAAGTATAAAAACCACTTCCATAGATTGAAAATTAAAAGAAAAAAGAAAATAGTAAAATCAGAATAAAATCAAGTTTAACGGTTATACCTACGGTTGTCATATGTGAAACAAAAAAAAAAAAAAAAACAACAAATTGGTGGTCAGGGCATAAAATACCAAAGACCAAACGCCTATGTCTTATGGGGGGGTTCTGTATACTGCGTCCTTTGGTACGCCGACTTTTTATTTCAAGAACCAATTATTTTAGAATAAAAAAAAAAATAATAATAACGAAAATAATTACGCGACTTTCGAAAATACAAAAAAGTGTAAAATTTTTGTATGCTACCTGGTTTTCCAGAAGGCCATGTTTGAAATTTTGAAAATCTAATAAAATTCAAAATAAAACATATTGATGTGAACCGAAATATTTCGCTCGGAATTTTTAATCATATTATTAAGGTATCGAATTTTTTTGTACTTTTTAAAAAATTATTTTACTTACGACCATCAAATAAAAAATGCATTATGTCCAACTGTAAATATGCAGGGTGTTTGTTTGAAACGGGGCATCCCGAAAATCTCCTTTATTTGTAAAGATACAAAAAATCTTCAGAACAAAAGTTAAACTAGACAAAAACACCCATCTAAAGATTACTATAAGAATTTGAGGCACTTCCGGTTTCACCGGAAATGATGTCAACTTTTGATCTAGCATAGGGAATCGATAATTTTATATTTTTTTCCTAAAAGTACATTAAATTAGATTTACAATGACACCAAAAAATCATATTTTTATGTTAACTATTTCAAAATGGCGACCATTTATTTACAAAATAATAATCAACATAAGTTTTACAAAGTTGAACGTAGCAACTTTTTTTGATAACAATAAAAAAAGAAACAAAATATCTCTAAAATAAACTATATGACTATTTATAAAAAAAAAACTATTACTTTTTACAATTATTTTACAAAAAAAAATATATATATATATAAATGTTCGATCAAACTACCATTATTGTCCACACATTTTCTCATTCTTAATAAAAACTCTTCCATCGCCCTTATAAGAGTACACTCTTGGATATCCCGGATTGCACTTCTAACCCTTTCTTCTAAATCTTCTATCGTCGTTGGTGTTGTCCGATACACTCTATCTTTTAAATACACCCAAACGAAAAAATCCAATGTCGTGAGATCTGTTTCTTTTTTTTATTGTTTTCAAAGCTAGCTACGTTCAATTTGTAAAACTTATGTTGATTATTATTTTATAAATAAATGGTCGCCATTTTGAAATGGTTGACATAAAAATATGGTTTTTGGTGTCATTGTAAAGCTAATTTAATGTACTTTTAGGAAAAAAATATAAAATTATCGATTCCCTATGCTAGATCAAAAGTTGACATCATTTCCAGTGAAACCGGAAGTGCCTCAGAATTCTTATAGTAACCTTTAGATGGCCCATCTAAAGGTCTTTTTGTCTAGTTTAACTTGTGTTCTGAAGATTTTTTGTATCTTTACAAATAAAGGAGATTTTCGGTGTGCCCCGTTTCAAACAAACACCCTGTATATAAAAACTACTTTTAGTTCCAGAATCTACGTCTTAAGAGCTTTCTTCTGACACCACAATAAAAAATAAATAAAAATTATATTTTTATTTCTAAAAACTAATCTGATCAAAATATTTTGTTGAAATATTTTGGTTCCCATTAATGTACATCATTGGGATTTTTTTCAGTTTTTCAGATCAACCCATCTGGGCAATAGTGTGGGGACAAAAGTTTTATTTTATTATTATAGCACATTTTTGACGAAACCATACAAAAAATCGATTTATCAAAAATAAAAATTTGTTGACTTATCCACGCCTAAGGGGTTTTATTTGACAACTTACTCAAAAATTTTAAGAAATTTAATTTTTCCGTGTTTACATATTTTTTATTACTTTCTAAATATCTACAAAACCCTGAAACGTGTGAAAATTCACACTTTACATCAATTTTTTTGTTTTATTGTTCAGAACAAAGAGTTAACTAACTCTGTGAAGAGTTATGTTGTCGTTTAAGTTTTACGACCCATTTATGGGTCGCGACCCTTTATGGGTCGCGACCCTTTATGTACCAGTGAGCTACAGTAAGTTAAAATTATATCACTCTGTACGATCAATAACTTTAAACTGTGTAAACTCATTTACATATAAAATTGTGCGTAGTTATATTGTGGAAAAAAGTGATAAATTTTAGAATTCTTTAAAATTGTGCTTGTAAATGTCTCGCAAAAAAATTCCCCTACACAAATTTAGTACATTTTTACAACAAAATTAAGTATCTAAAAATATACATGACGGTTTATAAACACGCAAAATTCTCACAAAAAACCCTTTTATAAAATACTCTGAAATATATCATTAAAATAGTTTGTTCGATTGTTGATTTGAGTTATATTTGGTTGGAATATTCTGTGAAGTTAAAGCACGCTATCTCAGTTAACATGCTTGCTTGTAAATCGCACAACTGTGTTTTACGATGGCCGCCCACGCATGTCAGCCATATTTGCAATGACGTCAGTCTCAATGATGTCACAGCAGTTCTCTGCAGCGTGTATTTGAGGCTAAATAGTTCGTTTGCTTCCATCAACTAAATGACAAGTGAAATGGGTGGATATGGACATTGATAGAACAACATGCTATGTGAATTTATGCCATTATGTTAGAACTAGTGGTTATGCATTACTAGGGATGTGTCACGGTAAAACGAGGCATTATTCTTGTACGTTTACATAGATTTATTCAGTGTGTATAAGGGTTGCCTTTTATATATCGGGATTTGAGATCAAAAACAATTATTTATCAACAAAAGTGGCTTTATTGTTTTTCAAAATATTCTCCATGAAGATCAATACACTTTTGCATGCGTTTGAACCAATTTTCTAACCACTTTTTCCACTCCGATTGTATTGCACCTTCCGATAGTATATAGCAGAGTTTCCCAAACTGTGCTCCGCGGAGGACTTGGTGCTCCGCAAGCAGATTAGACAGAAAAGTAAATAAAATAAATATTATTAGATGTGAAAATAGTATGTTTTTTTTTTCAAAACAAACGTTTCACTCAGAAATGAGACGCTACGCTGAAGATAACAAAAACCAGTACAATAATATTTTATTGCCCCCAATCAATGAAAATAAAGGCGCCCAAATCTCAATTGTCAACTGACAATAACTGAAGCGCCTCTAGTGAGATTTTGAGAAACTGACGGTTGTAGGATAGTCGAGTTTGTGACAAGCATGGGAATATGTTCTTAGAAGTGGAAAGACAGTTAAAGACCATTTTAGAGTGTGTTCCCGTGTGTTTCAATAAATATCACATGAAGATACCATTGAACCTGTCAAAAATATCCTACCAAAGTCAGCCATGATGTGAATGGAGTAGCGCCTCTATTGGTAGTATCAGATGCCAATAGTTCAACTGGTCATTGAAAAAGTTTTAACTGACATGAAATACAAATATACAGCTGAGTGACTGTTCTGTTGCAGGGCTGAAATATTATAGGAGCGGCATATATAAATGCAGTACAAATTCCTTAAAATTTGCCAAATAATAGATGATGGATGTTGTGACGTTTCATGCAATAGGAAATAAGAATGATATTTTTTAGATATCTTATAATTCAGACAGTAAGTCGTAGTAGTGCACTGTTATTTATTGGTTTTTGCTGGGATAATTTTTCGATGGATCGCTGGCTAAAGTACAGATCGTAGCTACCACAGTCTCCGCCTCAGAACTTCCAGTAGACGACAAGTATGTTCAAATATTATAAAGATAGTATTTCAATAGTTTTTTTATCGGTATTTTCTATTTTATATTTTGAAAACCTTTTTTTGTTCCAGTTCTAGTTATGTTTTTACCTACCGCTAACATACATATACATATAAGGGAGGTATTGTGTTTATACCGATTTTGACATTTTTAAATTTCGATGGATGTCTACGAATTAAGGTTCCTACGTAATGTTTTTACTATTTTGAGCATGAAGAAGCGGTCTGTATACCTGTCTGTCGGTTGTTAGACACGTGTAAAACGAAGTTAGTTTCTATATGTAATGTTTCCATGGTTACTGTAAATAATTTCTTTGTTAGAAATAAAGTCTATTCAAATGATTAGGCGGAACTAGATGTTCAAATCTAGTAATTTTTACAGATTGATTCAAGCTTTTGATAATTTTGTTCAGGAAAAGCCAACTCCAATATATAAAAAAATAGCTAATGACAACTTACAAAAATGAAAATTCCAATTAGTTCCGCCTAATCGTTTGGAATAGCCTGTAGTTTTACGATAGTGCTTCGCGACGAATTCTTCTCGTGAAAAGTGCTCCGTGGCTCATAAAGTTTGGGAAACTCTGGTATATAGCAAATTATGTGGGATCCAACGCGAAAAAATCTTTTTGATGGCCAAATGTTTATGCAATAGTGAATGTATGCTGGTCCCACTAATGCCCAAGGATACCTCAATCTCACGATAAGTCACATGACAATCTTGCAGTATCAGTTCACGCACAGCATCAATGTTTTCAACCGATTTTGGACGACCTTCACGAAATTCGTCCTTAAGCGAACTACGGCCATGATTGGAGTCGGTAAACCATCGATAAACAGTAGTCTTTGATGGTGCTTGATCGCCAAAAGTCGAATTAAGTTCATCGATGCACTGTTGTTGGGTTAATCCACATCGAAAATTGCAAAAAATAATCGCTCGAAAATGTTCACGATTTAATTCCATTTTTAGGCGAGATGAATTTTTTCAAGTTACTGTAAACAACTCAAATAGCGTTCGTATGTCAAAACTTTCTGAGTACGTGTACCGTCAAAAATGTCACACTTTACGATAGAAGCGTCAGTTGCTAGATGGCAGCACTAGTTTAGTGTTGCCCGAAATAGTGTAATCCCGAGAGGCAATCCTCGTATTGTTGGAATTGATTATAAGGATAGGTATTTGATCTGGAATCTGTATAAAAACGAAACTGGTGTTATTAAGATCAGCAACAAAACAGAAGAAGTCGGGATCCGAAAAGGTGTAAGACAGGGCTGCGTTTTGGCGCCAATTATATTTAACGCCTTGTTTTTGGTCTCAAATACCGAAATATAAAAAGCAACCCTCGTAATATTACACATACTTCTAGTGTTACAATTCAGGAAGAAATAAGAAAATGACACTCCCTATGTAGTCAACTTATGAGTCTGGAATTTATGTCTACAAGTTGGATATTTTGCAATATATATTGGACCATTTCGCTTTCTATATTTCTGTAGTTGTAAACTAAGTTAAAATATCTTTTTATTCAAATTCTCGCAAATAATTTAAATATACTTCTTCCCTTTTCCTTCATGCGTATTTTTTGTATTTATTATATTTTTCGAGCAATAAAAAGGGAAATAAGCAGTAAAAAAGATGCTTTATACTTTTATACGAATTGACTAGCGTCATTTTGTTGAGCTGAAAAAAACATATAGACTGAACTGAGAAGAAGAGATTGATGAAGTGTGTATTTTCTCTCTAACAAAAACAAAAAAGTGAATGTTGTCAAAAAAACTGGGCCAAAAAAACAAAAGATATAAGATCTAATCCGAGCAAGAAATAAAGGAATTTTTTTAAGAAAAAGTGGTCATTTATTGATCAAAATTGCATTATTTTCTGACAAATTATCCTTGGAAAGATTAAAGCATTAAAAAAATGATGTGAAGTGTGAATTTTTACACATTTCAGGCTTTCGTAGTTATTTATAAAATAACATTTAAATATACGTAATTTAATGTTGCTTCTATGAAAACTAATGATTCATATTAAACAAAATAAGGTTTTACAACTTGAGGTCAATTTTAAATGAACTATAGTTCTTAAATAGGTCTCTGTAAAAAAAAAATAATGCCTTGAATAATTTCATAAATCCTTATTTTCTCCATTCTTTAAATGATATTCCAAAATACCAGGTCTACAAGTATGAAATGCGGATTTTTTTCAAACTTGCCGCGCAAACAGAGTGTATAGTTCAAAGTTTCAACACATATGGCGTTTTGTTAAGTTATCATTGAGTGTCAAATGCGTATAGGTTATAATTTGAAAAGTGATCATATAGTTTTGTTTTACTGTGTTAAAAATGTCAAATTGCCACATAAAGAGCATTCGCGGAGAGTACTACTGTTTTGTTTTCATTTGAAAAAAACTGCTGCTGAATCATACCGACTGCTTCGAGAAGCTTATGGTGAATATGCTCCATCGCAAGATACGTGTGAACGATGGTTTTGGCGTTTCAAAAGTGGTGACTTTGATCTTACACACAAAGAACATGGAAAACCTCCAAAAAAATATGAAGATACAAAATTGGAAACATTGCTACAGGAAGACGATAGTCAATCACAAAAACAACTAGCAGAGCAGTTAGGCGTTAGTCAACAAGCTGTTTCCAATCGCCTACGAGAGATGGGTAAGATCCAGAAAGTCGGTAGATGGGTTCCACATGCATTGAATGAGAGGCAGATGGAAAAACGCAAAAACACTTGTGAAATTTTGCTTGCACGATACAAAAGAAAGTCCTTTTTGCATCGTATCATTACTGGCGATGAAAAATGGATTTATTTTGAAAATCCCAAACGCAAAAAATCATGGGTGAACCCAGGCTCACCATCCACATCAACTGCAAGACCGAATCGCTTTGGCAAAAAGACAATGCTCTGTACTTGGTGGGACCAAAAGGGAGTGGTCTATTATGAATTGTTAAAACCTGGTGAAACAGTTAATACTCAACGCTACCAACAACAACTGATCGAATTGAACCATTCGCTGCTCGTAAAACGACCAGAATACGAAAGAAGACAGCACAAGGTAATCTTTCTTCACGATAACGGTCCATCACATAAGGCAAAAGCAGTTTGCAACACATTGGAGGCACTCAAGTGGGAAGTGCTACCCAATGCCGCTTACTCACCTGACTTGGCCCCTTCAGATTACCACTTGTTCGCATCGATGGGTCACGCACTTGCCGAGCAGCACTTTTGTTCATATGAAAATGTGAAAGAATGGCTAGATGAATGGTTTGCGGGGAAAGGGGAAGAGTTCTACTGGCGAGGTATTCACAAATTGCCTGAAAGATGGGGAAAATGTATAACTTCTAATGGAGCATACTTTGAATAAATAAACTTTTACTGTTCTTTTGAGTTTAATGTGTTTTATTTTTTAAAAAAATCCGCATTTCATACTTGTAGACCTGTATATTTCAATATTATTTCAAAATTAGTTCTTGTTTTTACCTTCACGTTCCTTCCCCAAACCTTTCTAAGTTTAGGGCTAACAAAAACAAATTTCGTGTAATTCTCTTCATATAATTCCTCCCGCTACATAATAGTTGATATATATGTATATATATGTGATAATGCAAATGTAAATAACAATAATAAAGCTTTGAGAAATCAACATATGCGTATACCAGATTATAGTATCACAATAAAATACTGTTCTTGACATATAATGTGGCATATTTTCAACATGAAGCATTATCTACCTACCTATGTTGCTAAACCGTCAATTACTAACATGGATGTGTCATACTTATTGCGTCACAGGTACATAAAATACATGTTAATTAAGTTTAGCATTCACACATGGATGCATTTAAAATTATCATCACGCTATCCAATTTTTTTTTTCGAAGAAAATCGTTGTTAGCGGTGACGTAAATGATCACAATGAAAAATTTAAAAAACTTTTTAATGTTGTTAAGGTACCTATTATGGGAATGATTCTGAAAAATGGATAGAAAAAAGCAATTAATTAATTAGGCTAAAATATTTTTTTATTGCAGAGCTACATTATTAAACCATTAAATGAATGAAGAATAGAAAAATATAATTACAGATTTAACAGTGGCGGATCCTGAGTACGCGCTGCGGAGCTGCAGCTCTTACTTGAAAATAATAAAAAAAAAATCTTTTTTTTGCTCAAAATGCATTTAACATAGTAATTGTGGTGTGAAAATGCTTTTTTTTAAATATATTTTGAACATTAAATGCTATTGTTTCATAAATATTTACAAGTTTCCTTTGAATAAGTCTACGTCGCACTGCTTATATCCTAGCGTCAAGGAAAGTGCAAATGTAGGCTTGTAAAGGAGTAGCGGTGCGTAGGCAGTAGTGATAAACTGGTGGGCATCGGAGCTAGAATGCTGTTAGCGTCACAATAACAGTGATCATAGTACTATGAAATTATTGAATGTATTTATTTAAGTCGTAACGAAATCGCTATACCTCTATTATCTTTAAAAATTTATTGTTTAGGTAGGTATTAATAATTGGTATTTTCTAACTTTTTCCTTTAAATTTATATAAGTATCTTAGCTTAACAAATACGTTTCGTATTTTAGATTATAAAACAATAGGTTTAAAAAATAAATACTGTCATATCATTATTGGAAATTCCATTTAACAGATGAACGTTAGAAGAAAAAATTGATATTAAAAAATTGGGGCGACACACACCAAATTTAAATATTTCGGAAAGTGCAAAAAGCAAAAATTATAATTATAAGAGGCAATTCAACAGAGTCTTATATGATAAAACGTCGTGGTTTAACACCTAAACCTATCCTTGTATTATAATTTGCAGCTCTGAGTCCCAAAAAGTCACGAGCCGCCACTGAGATTTAAATATATTTTAATATAATGCGGAAGTTTACATTTAAATAATTATCAGCAGAAGTTTTAGAAATCTGTAAAAAGTAAATAAATAATTATTGTATGACAAATAGAAGAATCACGGTATGTATAAGTTGATACTTTAACCATATTTGTAAAAATATTTTACCTTGATAAAGCAAAATAAATGTTTAAGAATTGCAATAAACAAAACAATCATACCATAGACCAGGAGTTGGCAACCTTTTTTACGTCGTGGGCTGCATTCAGTATCAATGTTTTATCTTTTTCACGTCGCGGGCTGCATTTAGCAACGATTTTTTTTAGGGTTTTGTAGGTATGACCAAAAAACCCTTATACCGTCATTTTGTCGTCTGTCTGTCTGTCTGTCTGTTCGGTAAAAATTGTAGCCAAACGGCTAGACCTAAAGAGTTAAAATTTGGCATGCTTATACAACTCTTTGATCCGCACATAGGAAAAATACTAAAACATATCCCCCAAAAAATATAAACAAATATGTGCTCATCGAAAAATAAAATATAGTTTTTTTAAATTCTAAGTAGGGTATCAAATGAAAGCCCTTAGTACGTGGATTAACGATCAAAATTTTATTTTTACAAAATAAATTATTTTGATGCGATTTTTGCCAATATTGTGCAAAAAAATTTTTGTCCCACACCTTTAGCCCAGATGGTTTAAACTAAAAATATGAAAAAATTCAAAGTAATGTACATTGGTGTGAACCGGATTGGAACAACAGGAATTTTTGATCAGATTATGTTTTCGGAAAATAACGCATTTCTTGTGTTTTTTGATTGACGATTTACAAAAGTTATAGTTATGTCACACAAATAACGTCAAATATATAGTCAAAAGAGCACTAAATTTTACTTAATCTAACCCTTAAAATACAATTTCTTTTTAATCAAATAAACACGAAAATTTACTTAAGCCAACCCCTAAAATACAATTTTTTTATTTATTCTAATTCCCACCAAAATGTACTTAATCAAACCATTAAAATATTTTTTTTCAAAAGAACACGCAATTTAATTTATGCCAACTTGTAAAATAATTATTTTTTATTTTAAACAAAAGAAGACTCTAGCTCTTATAGTTATGGCCCCAGTTGTCAAAAGCCCCAATTGTGAACGGCCCGAATTGTCCATCGCCCCAGTTGTTAATGGCCCCAGTTGTGAAAAGCCCCAATTGTGTACGGCCCGAATTTTCCATCGCCCCAGTTGTGAAAAGCCCCAATTGTGAACGGTCCGAATTGTCTTACGGCCCCAGTTGTCCGGCTACCGTTTACTAGAGGTGGGTTCAGAAAGCAAGCTCGGAGTGCTCCGAGTCACTCTGTTTAACTCCAGAGTGTTCGAAAAAAGGCCTAAACGTGTTTCCTCGAGGGGTCTGGAGTTAAACAAAGTGACTCGGAACACTTCGAGCTGGCTTCCCGATCCCACTCCACAGAGTTTGTAACCTATATTATCTTTATCAACATTTTTCAAAAGTTTGTCTTAATGAAAAAAATTTGGGCATTGTTAATTTTTATGGCCTTCTAGATTGAACCATACCCTTTTTCTGACAGGCGTCGGTCAAGTAAATCCTCGTCAAGTAAATTTTCCTTTCTGTTTATGTGAAAATATTTTGCTACCTTCAGCGTACGAGTCTGAAATAATAAATTATTCATTCACTTTCATTTGGAACTAAAATTATTTTTCTTTTATACTATCTTCGTGTTAGACTAATTCTTTTCGCCTGTTTTATATGTTCTTAGGGACTATTTTAGCGTCCCCACGGGCTACTAAAAAACCAAATGGTTGTTAGCACACGAAATCATAATGCAGAACGCGTTACTGTGACCCTCAGTATAGTTTCATAAAAAAGTTATCTAGGTTTCTAGGGCAAACGGAAATGATTTAGTACTGTATTATTTTTTGTTCAATGCTGGTGTTAAGCAAATTTAAAAGACCGACAAAACAGTGTAACGACAATGTAAAAATAAACGAAAAATACGACAATGTATCATTTGAAACAAAAAATAAAATATAAATTTTAGGTGTGGTATCAAATTTTAAATATTAAAGTCTAAATTAATGGACAAAAAGTAAAATCAAAAAACTTTTATTTCATGCGATTCTTGATAATGAGCTATTTTTGTCCCACACCCAGCGTCGTAACCAGTGGCGGGCCTTGACTTTTTGGGACTCGGAGCTCCAAATTATAATACAAGGATAGGTTCAGGTGTTTAACCACGACGTTTTATCATATAAGACTCTGTTGAATTGCCTCTTATAATTATAATTTTTGCTTTTTGCACTTTCCGGAATATTTAAATTTGGTGTGTGTCGCCCCAATTTTTTAATATCAATTTTTTAATATCAATTTTTTCTTCTAACGTTCTTCTGTTGAATGGAATTTCCAATAATGATTTGACAGTATTCATTTTTTAAACCTATTGTTTTATAATCTAAAATACGAAACGTATTTGTTAAGCTAAGATACTTATATAAATTTAAAAGAAAAAGTAAGAAAATACTAATTATTAATACCTACCTAAACAATAAATATTTAGAGATAATATAGGTATAGCGATTTCAGTTACGACTTAAATACATTCAATAATTTCATAGTACTATGATCACTGTTATTGTGACGCTAACAGCATTCTAGCTCCGATCCCCACCAGTTTATCACTACTGCCTAAGGACCGCTACCCTTTTAAAAGCCTACATTTGCACTTTCCTTGACGGTAGGATATAAGCATCGCGACGTAGACTTCAATTCAAAGGAAACTTGTAAATATTTATGAAACAATAGCATTCAATGTTCAAAATATATTTAAAAAAACATTTTCACACCATAATTACTATGTTAAATGCATTTTGAGTTAAAAAAAAGATTTTTTTCTTTTATTATTTTTAAGTAAGAGCTGCAGCTCCGCAGCGCGTACTCAGGAGCCCACACTGGTCGTAACTATGGCCTCGTGGAGGGGGGGGGGGGCACAGAAATGATTTGTGTTACATAGTTGCATTGCTTCTCTCAACTCCATATGAATTTTAAATAATAGAAGCAAGCCTAAGAGCCATAATCGGCCCGCTTTCATTGTTTATTAATATCTGGGCCGGTCTGGTGAATATTTTTCTGGTAAAAATGTAGATCCCAGTCCATCCTTTTGCGTGGAGTATCAGACGGCGTGGAGGAGGGGATTTGAAGGTACGCCACTGCCCACACCCTTTAATCGTGTTCTTTAGTTTTAAATCCAGACGTTTTTGTCCGGGGGAGGGGTAAATTACATGAGTCGGGTGGAGATAACATCAGTCCGGGGGACTAAATGAGCTTGTGGTGAAGTAGAATCAGAGAGTCGAACCGGAACCGAACCGAAAACCGAAATTATCCGAAATTTTTGACAAAATTTTTTAATTTTTGACAAATGGACCGGAACCGATCCACGAGATTTTTTCGCTGGTCCGCGAGATTTTTTGCCGGTCCGCAGAATTTTTTTTTTATGTGCATGTTTATAAAACAAAAAATTATGTTAACTATTCACCTAATAAGTTATAACCCACTTAATTTTGAGTTAAAAATCTCGGTCCTTTATTTGTTAATTTCTTAAGTAATAATTTGTTTCTTTTTTCACTAATTATATTTGATTTTTATATGTTGTTTTTTTTGTGTTTATAATTAGTGCAATAAAAAATATAATACACATTATTTTCTAAACTTGCCGGTCTGCGAATTTTTTCTAGGTTGCCTGCCGGTCCGCCTTGAAAAAAGATTGGGAAACGCTGGTTTACAAGATGAAGGAACTTAAATTATAGATTAAGAAACGAAAAGTAATTTTCAGGGTCTAATCAAGCTGGACCAAGAAATGTTGAGCAAAAATATTTCCAATACAGTGAATCCTCTATCTATCGTTCCTCGAATAATAGTTTTTCCGTATGTATCGTTATTTCTTGCGGTTTCGGATTAATTTCATACAAAACACGCAAAAATAGATCGCATCGATCGTTTCTCTATGCATCATTTTACCGCATTCATCGTTTAAAATACGCAGCAAATTTAATGTTTTTTCAAATTGAAAACTTTTTTTTATGCAAATTCGATAACTGATGCCGAAAAAAATTTAATTTGTAACACCGAAAAAATATTGATTTCTTACGGCAATAAAAAAGCCAAAAAGGAAATGACGATGAAAGATTAGATACAATACAAAGTATAATTTTTTTGTCTGCATGCAGCTTCCTTTTTATTTTGTTACGATATTTTTTATTTAAACAAATTGATTTATACCTGAAACATGTATCATTTTTAGAATATGTATGTATGTACATATTAAACATTTAAATATGTATTAATGTGTTTTTTCTATATTCCCGCATTCATTGTTATCCCGCATCCATAGTTTATTTCAATAGGTCCCTTCAAAAACGATAGATAAAGGTTTCACTGTATATTTTATCTACTCCTACCTAGAAGGGTATACAAATTGGAAAAGTATTGAAGAAATGCACATTGACATGAACCAAAATAGTACAAACGAAATTATTTATTAGATGCTTTTCTAGAAAAGCCTGAAAAGTGTAAAAAACCATACTAAATGTTTTAGTTTAGTAAACTTTATTAAAAAAAATATCAGAATTGTGCCCAAAAACAGTGTCCCTTTATTGGCATCCTTCACTTTTTAGATACTACAAAGTCCTGAAAAATGTAAAAATTTACACTTCGCATATTTTTGGTTTATTAAATTTCATTAAAAAATTGTAAAATTGAAAAGTAAATTTTGAAACAAGTTTTAATTAAACAGCTAATATTTCCGAGTGAAGTTAACTGCAAAAAACATGGAAAATTTTGTGGGCTCCCACGTCCCACGTGAATATTTGAAACGGAAGAGTGAGTGTACTCCGACATTCCGCTCAAACCACTAGGGCCAACAGATGACTCAATATAAGGTACACGTATGCGTCATACTTTTTTTATTGCATCAAAAAATTGCATGAGTTCACTATAAATATGCATGTGTCATATGCTGCCGAAGAATTAGATTGCAGAAAATAAAAATGTTTTTTTCATTTACATTTACAAGGTTTTGATAAAAAAATATGTGGACTAGCGTCTAAGCTAAATTATTACCTTCGAAACACTGTATTTCTGCGGCTTCCCTTCGTGTAATTCCCGCTTTTGTAGGCACTTTTTGGATTCGCTTTAGAATCGGTTTCTTCAGTGAATCGTCAGTGAAAAATGGCGTTTTTAAACGAGCTCTTTAGTTTTAGTCAAGCATTAAGGCGGTTTTACTTCTCATTACACTTTCAAACTTCTGATGTCATTCAAACTTCAAGACTACTTTCTCAAATAAAGCAGAAATAGGCATTCAACACCTTCTGTGTTTTGTTATTTATCACTGCCAACTTAACAATTTGAAGCAGGCGTGCACCCAGGATTTCTTTTTTTTTTGAGGAGGGGCGGAAGACAAAATTGTTTCATAAGCGTATGGATTGGAAAATTACTTGGCGTCAACAAATGCTGACCAAAAACGGTCTTCACTTCCAAAATATAAGAGATGATCAAAAAAAAAAAACGGCCCTCGTGCCTAAAATACAGATAATGGCCAAGACATATTTTCTCATATGTATTTTTGGTGTAAAGTAAATAATATGATTTTAGTTTTAGAATGTCACCCCCGTAATTCCCCAAATATTTATCGAATCGAAAAAGTGCATAGAACATTTTGTTTTTTTTTACAAACAATTTTTATCATACACGTTTTTTACCGACCGCCAACATATATAAGGGAGGTATTGTGATCACACCGATTTTGATATTTCGAGATTTCGATGGATCTCCACGAATTGAGGTCCCTACATAACGTTTTGACTATTTCTAGCATGATGTCTGTCGATCTGTCTGACTGTCTGTCTGTCTGTCTGTCTGTCTGTCTGTCTGTCTGTCTGTCTGTCTGTCCGTCGGTCTGTGTACACGTGCAGAGCAAATTCGGCTAAAAGGTTTTTTATGAAACTTCATATTTGAGCTTTTGACATCAGTGGAACGAGTTGATCAACTTTTGGTAAAAATCAGTTAAGTAGATATGGGAGTTTACTCGTGTCGGTTTTAAGATTTTTGCGAATATTTCACAACGGAGAAATATTTCGAAAACATTTATTTAACAAAAGTTGCCATAAAAGCTTTCTACTAAAAACTAACAACTTTTATTTGAGACTTTTTTTTTGTATGTATACAGGTACATTTCCATGGTTGTCGTAAATTATAAATATACATTATGAAATTGTCAACGTAATATAATACGTTATTGTCTTTTATAATAATATGTATTTTATACAAGTACTTTGTGAAGGCGGTCGGTCCTATGGTGGCCACAACTGATTTTTCTATTAAGTAAATAATAAGTGAGATATTTTAAAAGTTTAGTATCTCCCCGTAACTCCCCAAATATTCATCCACTTGAAAAAATGCACTTAACAAAGAAGATTTGTTTTCTTATTATAAACAATTTTTGTTATGTATATTTTTCTGTTATGTCAATAATAAGCGAGATATTTTAAGTTTTACTGTAAACAGTTTTAACCCCGAAACACCTCCTAAGAATAAAAATATTGATATGCCGTATTGCCTTCGAAACCTGGTTTTACTCAACCATCATACCAAATTACATAAATATATGTTCAGCCATTTTTGCGTGAATCTCAGAAAGACTGAGTTTTTTTATGGATATTGTCTTATAATCATCTGTAACATGTAGAAACCAAATATGAAGCCGAAAATTTTTTATTTTTAAAATCGGACAGCACCGATTTTATTAAATATAGATTTAAGGTTTATTATTTAATTATTCAATAAACTTATTTATTAAATGGATTCATTATACTGACGAAATATTAGTACGAGTATTTTAAGTTATAATAGAGGAAAAATAGGTACTGGGCAAAGCCAGAGAACAAGCTCTGCAGAATGTGCAAGGAAGAAGAGGAAACCTTGGAGCATTTAGCTAAAAGTTGCAAGGAGATGGTAGTCTGGGAGGAAGAGATAAAAGAACTGATGGGTTAGGAAAGCAAGGGAAAAAGATTGGCGAGAGAACTGGAAGAAAGAAGGAAGCAAATATTGTACTTTATTTTATTGCTTAATACCATAAACATTGCAAGGCCTAGGGAAATAAAGAATTATAAAATTATAATAAATGTCTATGTAATTTAAACGAACATTTTAATGATAGTCCCCTGGGGGCCCTGTCAATATGAGGGCCCCTGTCAAGAGCCTCCCCCCAGCTATTGTCTCATGCGCCTAATGGTAAATACAGCCCTGTACAAAATAAAAGTCATCATGCTAAAACGATATCACTTTTGGGTACTGATCGAAGAGAGATCAGAGCTAAGAAAATAACTCATAGCTCTACTTGAATCTTGAAATAAAATCACTGAAGCTCAGCATTTTTTTGTGACAATAAATGGCAAATATATCCAGAAAATAGAATTCAATACAATGCTATAAAAGTATTCTCTGTTGTGAATTTTTCTTTTACATATATTTGTTGTAGAGAAGAAAGAAATGCAAATAACGCAATTTCTCCTTTGTGACAGTATTCAATTTTCTTTGTGACTATAAAGTATATTTGCATTGGTGATTGCAGTTGTTCAATAAAAACAGTTTTATATAAATAAAATTGCATATTGTGCATGCAGTAAACATACTTTTTGTTACTTTATAAGTATGTTTACATGTTTAGTGATATGGTATGTTAGTGTTGTTTTAATTTAAATAAAAAAACCAATGAACCAACTGCAAAATCTGTAATCTTATATACCTAATGAGGCATAATGTGAACAATATTCCATGCACATTGTAATTGATGTACATTGTAGAAAAACAAAGTTAGATTGTATGGTAAAGAAAAGTATGTCAGGATTTTATGGCCCAACATATTTGAAACCAATTGTTACTGTTTTAATCTTTTCCCAAGTTAAAAAGGCAGGGTTCAGGGCAATTTTATTTATCATATTTCCATGCTTGTGTTTACCTGCTTGTGTTTATAATTCTGGACACTGTTATCGTACTTGAGACATAAAAGGAGTTAGAAATATTATTTTGCTAGCTGATGCATCTTTACTTCGTACGGTTTTTGTAAATACCTTTTTGTTGATAACTGATTATGATAAGTGAGATATTTGAAGTGTATAGGTAGCCAGGGGCGCATACAGATTTTTGGCTGGGGGGTCCAATTATACATAATTTTTATAAACACAGGGCAAAATTTCAATTTCAAGTGAAGAGCAAAAAAAGGTCCTCCCTTCTAAATTTTAAGTGAAGAGCAAAAAAAAGGTCCTCACTTCTAAATTTTAAGTGAAGAGCACAAAAAAGTCCTCACTTCTCACAGTACGGGGGGGGGGGGAGTCCGGAACTTTTCATGTACATATTTTTGCCGTTAAGTAAATAATAACTAATCGTCGTATTAAAAATTATATTAAACAGAAAAAAATAGTTCTTCATTCTAAACAAATTTTCTTATAAACATTTTTAATATAAAGTAAATAATAAGTAAAACTTTCAAGATTTTAATTTAGGGCATACCTCCGTAACTCCATACACCCAAGTGAAAAAAAAAAAAATGCATTGATCAAAAATATTTGTTTTCTTATTATAAGCAATTTTTGTTAAATACATTTTTCTGTTAAATCCAATAATAATGAAGATTTAAATGGTTACGTATGGAACATCTGATGGTAGGTATTAGGTGTTCAAATGAAGAGCTGTTTTACTCCACTAGTTTCGTGGATTAATCCACATCTTCAGGAGTGTATTAACTTTCGAACAACAAATTTATACATATTGTCAGAATTAGTTAAATTATACAATGTAATGCACAAAAACTAATTATACACAATAAATACTAACCTATTTTATTGGAAGCTACAACTGACCTTGTGGTGTTTCGGGAGTTTTTTCTCTCTTAAGTATCATTCACAGCTCATGTTTTTATAGATAGTACGTAATTCATAGTGCATAATGTTAATGGATAATGTTAGTGGCTAGTCACAACACTTTGGTACCATTCATAGCTCATGTTTTAATAGATAAATCGATCTAGCTGCCATCTACATGCAATAGAAATTACTAAACAATTTATATTAAAAATATCTTGTTATTAAATATATGTATTGTTTTTTTTATTAATGTACTTCTCAAAAGAACCAAAATAATATTTATTAAGTTAATTATTAAATAAAATAACTATAATGTTTCTGAAGCTACTCACTCTAACCTAACTTTTTGATTTCACAAAAAAAAGTTAACTTTTGTTTCCACCCTGTTTCCCAGAAGTGTTGGTCTAAAAATCTGAAAAAAATCTCAATAATGTACATTGATGGAAACCAATATAGTTCAAAAGGAATTTTTGTCAGATTAATTTTTTTATTGTTGAAAAAATACATATTTTATTTTAAAAGTTCATGTAGTATTTTAAGGAAAAGCTCTTTGTACATAGAATAACAAACGGTACATTATTTTCAAAATATTGATCACCTTGAATTGATTACCGCAAAAAAAAAATCCCATTTCGTTAATCGAGGCAAAATCCTTAAAAACAAATAGTGGTTAGCTAAATTTTTCGTTAGCCAAGGTATTGTTTTATGTGTAGTGAAGTCGTCAGTGCAGAGGGTTATGAAGAAGAAATGCTGAAAAATTATAAGGAAGGAACTTCAGAAAATCTTTGATGACTTAAAGGTGCTATTTTTTTTTCCATAATGGAATTCATAGGCGATAGCCTGAGAAGTCATAAAAAATAATGAAAAAGACGCTTTTACTCATAACTGCAATTTTTATCGTATTTTTCTGTAAAACTTGACACTTGATATAAAATAAATATTTCACCAATTTCCTTTTTCCCCGATCGTGTCAATAGACTTCGAGATTAAGCTTAGAGAATAGTTTTCTTAAATCAACAAACTTTTCCATACAATGAAAAGTTTCTTAAAATAATCGAGGTCATCAGAGTTCCAAATTCCACGTGGGAATATTCTATGTTGAATCTTCTAAACCACTTTATAATTTATTGACTTACTTCGGTTTTCATATTTAAAGTAGGTAGTAAAAGATTTCTAAACTTTTTAAAATTGCACTTTTTACATATTGATTTCAGGAAAAACTTAGAAGATAATTAAGAGAGAAGTTTCTTTTATTCATTAAAAATAAGGGAGATAGAACAAATTAAGAAAAACATCTTTAGGGTTTTGAGATAAAAACCTTTCATATTAGGTTAATGAGATATAATTTAAAAGCAAAAAGTTAAATTTAAATTAGTAAATATAAATAATAGTATTTTATTTAACAAGCAAATAATGGAGGCTATATTACAGCCGTTATTAATCAAAATATATCAAGATATCAAAAATTATTCACATACGTTTCCAGAAGGACATTTTTGGAAAAAATGTGTTAAAATAAAGAAATTCTAAAAATCTACTTTTCGTTCGTACAATAAATTAAAAAAGAAACAATTATTTTTTCAACGACAAATAAATTATAGATATTTTTCGAAAAACTAATCTGATCAAAAATTCCTGTTGAACCAGTACGGTTCCCATCAGTGTACATTATTGAGATTTTTTTCAGATTTTTAGATCAACTCCCCTGGGAAATAGAGTGGGGGAAAAAGTTTTTTGACATATTTTTAAAAAACTATTGTTTTTGATATATTTTTGATGAAAAATTGATATTTCAAAAATAAAAATGTGTCTGTTTATCCAACTGCTAAATATACGTGTTATAAGATAGGGTCTAATACCCTTTTCACACTAGAACTTTAAGATCGGATGTTAAAGTGAATGTGTCTTTAAACGCTAATGTGAAAACGTATGACCTCGTCTAAATACAAGCGATGTTGAAGACAGAGATCTGCTTCTTAAACATCGTCCGCATTGCCAACATAATTTCTATTATAAAAAAATACTCTTTGAATTTGTGCTGTCAACATTTTGTATTATCATAAACAAGAATACTGTATTATATCGACGTTATAAGAAGTTTATACTTATTGTTATAATAAAATTATTTATTTTAATAATGTGTTTAATAAAATACAGAGCTACAATAATTGAGATAAAATGTATCGACTTACATGTTAATATAGGTGTAATATATTCTTTATTGTAGTGTCTTTATTGTAGAATGAAATGAAATATCCATATTTGTTTATAATAATTAAAAATGTGCGTCTGCGCAGACAGTTCAAAACTGGTAATTTCCTGACGGTAACTTACGGACAAAATTACAGTAGTGATGACAGCACCGGAGATTTAAACATCAAGTGTGAAAGCATACCGATGTTAAACGGTGAACTTTAAGTTCACTCGTCTTAAAGTTCTAGTGTGAAAAGGGTATAAAGTAGTAAACATATTTTATTTATGATAGGTACATTAGAAAGAAAAAGGCAAAAAGAGTATTCTTGCTCTTACTATGAAACTGGGTTAACGATGTAAATTCTGTTAATTATTATTTTTTCCGCAATTTTTCATATATTATATGCAAAAATTCTGTACTAAATCTGCATACAATTGTTATATTATATAAAAAACAATGTAATTATTCTTTTATTTGATAACAATCATGAATAGATAATATAACAATAATTAACAGCTACCGGTTAAATTAATTTTACAAATTACAAGTGCTAATTTATGAAATTGTTTTATTATATTCAATTTTAATGAAACCATATTGTAATGTGAAATTTCCAAGTGACGTAAATTGTATAAAATGGCGGTAAATTGATACATGTGATTGATGTGTGGGAGGATGGTATGATTGTTTTTTTTTTGTGTCACGTTGAAGGTTTATACGGGTTTGTCAAGGATTGTCTTTGTTTGTTTGCAAATGAAACTTATCGATTATGTACCAATACAAATAAGAGATGAAATAGAAGATTGCTCACAACAAATTTTTATTTGAAGCTTACTAACTGACGTAAAATTCAAAGGGTTTGGTGATTGGTTTTGAACGCAAATATGACAAATAGTAAGATAATATTTTGATAAACGTTTACTCATCAAACAATACTTGTATATTGTTTATAGATGCAGTGCCGGCTCTAGGGGTTATGGCGCCCCGATGCAAAGATTGATTTGGCGCCCTTAAAAAAAAAGTTGACCAGAAATTTGTTTGTTCTCTAAAAAAAAAAAAAAAGAAGTCGACCAAAAGTTTTTTTTTTAAATGGTTTAATTTTAATTTTTTTTATATCTTTTAAGAAAGTCAACCAGAATTTTGTTTGTTCTCCCGCCCCTATTTGACAATATTTTCCTCTCCTAAGGCCTGCCACCGGGGTTCTGTGCACCCCTAACACCCCCGCTTGGCGCGACCCTGTATTGCCAAAATATATTTTCATTAGAAATTATGAAACAGGTAATAATAAAATACTTACGTGCTTATAAGTATTACATTTTATTTTTAAGTGTAAATAGTACCTACGCATACATATAATAATACGGTGAATTTCTTTTATCGTGCAACATTGATATTATTATAATGCATGGTTTCCCTAGTAACGATAAACTATTTTGACAGCAAGTTGCCCTCCATTTATTTTGCAATATAGGGATAAATATTCATTGAAAAGACTAGGCTAACATTTTTTATTGAAAATACATTGAAAATACAATTATTTAATAAAAAATAACAACAAAAAAAATAATCTAAATTAAATGTTCAAAAATACCACCATTAACTTGTAAACTTAAGGCGATCATAAAAAATTATTTAAAACATTTATTATTTGCCCTTGTGGGGTATCAGTAGTAATAAAGTGGAAATTGGAATATTCGCTATTTTGAGATACACCATATTAGCAAATCACCATCGATATATAGCAGGAATTGATCTGAACTAATTTACTGATTTTATGCAACTGAATTCTATTTTATACGTCACACAAGCGATACGAATAAGCACTAGTTTTATGCGTATAGGTACCTGGAGCCCCGAAAATAAAAATGTCGCCCCGTTTTAAAAAAAAATTAATTTCTTTGTGAAGAAAAAATTGTCGAAGACTTTTTGTTTAGCTCGCCAGTATAAAAACGGCGCCGCTAAATCGTTCGTTGCGATGGCGCCCCTTGATCGTGGCGCCCTGATGCGACAAATCCTTTGTATCCATTGTGGAGCCGACATTGCTTTGGTTTATGACTTTAAGATTGTAGTTTATGGCGTAACTGTTAAAACTAAACTAGAGCAAATTAAAGTTTTATTCACTTGTGATTTATAATATATCTATACGAGTAGACTTGTTTAAAATATAATTCTATTATCAGATTTTTGGCGTGTCGCCAGATTTTTAATTATAAAAGTGTTCCGAAAGTTAATTTCGACGCCCTTAGCGCAAGGCGCCCCGATGCGACGCATCCTTTGCTTACCGTGTGGAGCCGGCACTGTATAGATGAGTATATTGCACTAAAAATTGAAAAATTCATTTGTTAAGCAGCGATGTTTTAATTCTAGAATGTGTACGTACCTGTTTAAAGATATTAACTAAAGTATAAAGTACAATGTATTAAATACCCAAATGTAATTTTAATTTCAAATTTCTTAATATAAGTGATTATTATAGGATAATAGTGTTTTTTCATAATATCATAAAGATATTCCGATGTTTTTTTGGTAATAAAAAAGCAAATTTTAGGACAAATTACAAAAAACTTAAAAATTATCTTGAGAGCAACCGATGTAAACGTCATTCATCAGCGCCATCTCTGAAACTACCGAATCTAAAACTATCGACAGTTTCAAATTTAGGCGGCGATTACTTCGTATTATCAGCGTTTCTCACCTGGAGAGGCGCGATACCCAGTGTTAAGAAAAAGTAAATTGTGCCGATTTGAAAATGTTATATAGCTCAGAACTTCCTGAGTGTTATATCAGTGTTTCTCAACCATGAAAACGCGACACCCAGTATCTGCAAAAGTAAATTAATGAACCGATCTGATTTTTTTTTTTCAGTTTTGTATAGTTTAGGATTTCTTAAAGCCGCATTCAGAGATCTTTAAATTAAGAGGTTGTAGACTGTGCTTTGTTAGCTGTCAGTTTATTTCTATGCATTTAACGTTCCATGTACCGTTCACATCTGTAATAAATTAGTACTTTACGAATAGCCCTCCATCTGTGAATTCTGAAACCAACTATTTAGCTTCGTAAAATATTTTATATGTATTATCGTTTTTATAATTCTGTTGTCTTAGATTTTAACTACCTTAGCATTACCTAAATTGATCATATTTACTGTCCGTCTTTGTAATTTTGAGCAAGATTTGTTAATGATAACATTATGTTAGGTTATGTAAAGGCATTTGATAACTACGGTGTCCAAGGGGTACGTAAGGGGCCCCCAACCTCTCGGGCAGATACCTTCTTGTTTGCTCTTCACTTACATTTGGGTGGTGAGGACCTTTTTTTTTTGCTTTTTACTTAGATTTGGTAGGTGAGGGAGTACCTTTTGTTTTGCTTTTCGCTTAGATTTGGGAGGTGAGGAACTTTTTTTTTTGCTCTTCACTTATAAAAATATTCAACATAAGTGAAGAGCATATGTAGGGCCCCTTGGCATTTTTAAGCCCTGGGCTCCCAAAAAGCTAGATCCGCCACTGTGTCTGTCTCATTAAAACATCCCATTATCTATAAGTTTAGAAAATTATGCACAATCCACAACAAACAGCGTATTAAATTTGGAGGTCTGAACGGTTTCACGTCTTATCATATGACAAACTTCTGGTGACAGTGAACAGTCCATAAGATACAGTGCATAAGCTATTGAATTAAGAGCTCTGAATGCGGCTTAAGTGTTATTAGTTATAACCGTGCCGCAAAATTAACTGATTTGAAAAATTATTTGAGAGTTGGATAGCTCAGAACTTCTTGTGTGTTATATGCTACAAGAGTGTTTCTCAACCGGGGTGGTGGAACCTTCTGGTGTACCACAGTTATGTTTGCTTAGAATAGGAGAGATTTTAAGTCAGAAGTCGCTTTAAGAATGAAAACACTCATGTTGGTTGAATAAATTAGTGAAGAGTTGTACTTTATATAATTGTATTTTAGCTACAGTGTGCTTCACCCCTGATGCGTTAACGATTTATTCAATAGCCAGGTTGGTTTAGAATTGGAGAGGTCAGGTCAGGAGCCTTTCTAAGAATAAAATTTCGCATCGTAGTAAAATGGCTTTTTGTTTCCCTCAATAAAAATGTTTTGTACCTGTTGTGATATTGTGCATAGTCTACTACTTCTGCTTGAATTTGTAGTCGCACTGAGGAAATTTTAGTTTTATAAGTTGGTAGTCAGCATCATGTCATAATATCTTTATACCAGCTTCCTTCACAGAAATTTGTTGACTAAGTAATTCTACCTATCTGTAGAACGTCTATCAAAACTCTGAAATAATTCATTAAATTCTTGTTGTTTTAATTATAATTTTGTACACTCATTTAGTAATGTAGTTTTATAATATAATATGGTTTATTTTATAGATGCAGGTGAGTAGTGAATATATGAGCGTAGAACATATATTATGTCATAGTGTTTGTTCGTGGACAGGGGCATAGTATAGGATGTTGTAAATTTCGTGGAACGTCAAGGGCGAACTGAGCATATGTTGCAAAATGCAAACTATGCAAACAATTATACAGTGGCGAGTTGAGAACTTTTGGCAACTTTAACCAAGGTTTTTATAAAATGCAGAAGTGGTTTAATGTTTATAACATGCAGAGCTAAATTTAAATTTATGTAGGGGAAATTTTTGATAAGAGTTTTAGGAGAGTATACGTATAAGGGAGAATAATTATAGAAAAATGTTACACAGAAGAGTTGTTACCCAACCAGGCAGGATTTAAAAATTCAAAGTTTGAACGTTTGATATCATTTTCACACTAAAACTTTAAATTAGGCGAACTTAAAGTCCACTGATATATAAGATCGGTTTGCATTCACACTATATGTTAAAATCACCGGTGATGCCATTTCAAGTTCAATTAGATATTAAGATTATTATATGTAAATATGAAGTAATATATGTATTGTAAAATCATTTTAATGTAATGTAATATGTAAAAGTATCATAAGGTACAGTACAACTGTACATATAGATTTAATAACGGAAATAAAATGGGCTAAAATAATAATAATATAATTTTCTTACTTTGAAAACTTAATTTATACTTCCAAAATACAATTAAAAAAAATAACATGCATAATTCAAATAAAAGGAAACCAACTACTAGGCGGCAGCACGGAAGCCCATATTGTCACGTAGTTACTAATATGGTCTATTCTCAAGCAGTCTGAAGCGTACAGTATTTACTAGTAAGGTCCACGGGGTAAATTAGTATGCCTCGGTCCACCCGTCCGACGCTATACAATACAGCAATGTTTCTCAACCTTTTCTGGCCTGGGGCCCCCGAAATTATGTAAATATTGTCTGCGGTCCCCCTATATTATGGTGTAACAAGATATCGAGAACACGACTTTTTCGAAAAGGCGACGTGTGAGCAAGTTGGGAAAAATTTTGAACTAAAATTTATTCACAAAATTAAATTACAGGATAACTAGGACAATTTCGAATTTTTAAATGGGAACGTATGTCATATTGAATATCTTTGGATAGAGCTTTTCAACAACTTTTACTTAAACATTTTTTTAATATCTTTTACAGTTGACAAAAAACTGTGCTATTTTTAAATAACGATTATATTACCCCTATAACGACTTGAAAGTAAAGTATTTTTATTTACAAGTGTTTAAAGTGCCGTATTTTAACACATTCGCATCCTTACTCTTGAGTTATCTGTAGCTCGGAGAGCAATTAAAAATATATAATAAAAAAGATTGCACTTTCAAGTCGTACATACTTCAAGTACAAGTACAGCTTGAAAATACATGAAGTACCTCCAACGCGAACCATTGTCAGAGAAACCCATCATCCGACACATACAATTTATTTGACCTTGATATAGTCTACTTATAGTCTGTTTCTTGGAATTAGATTTTCAAATCTAGTAATTTTTATCGATTGAATCAAGCTTTTCATCATTTTGTTTAGTAAAATCCCATTTACTCATTATAAAGTTAGCTAGTGACAACTTAAACGTTTGAAATAGCCTGTAGTTTAAATTAGTTGTCAAAATAAGTATATTATGTATAACAATAAATAGATTATTTATTTTATTTATGTTATTTCAAGGAATATTTTTATAAATAGAAATAAAATTTATATCTTGTAAGATTGAGTGCATTTTTATTATGTTTTCATGTTTCGATCTTGTATGACCTTGCGGCCCCCCGACGAAGCCTTCACGGCCCCCCGGTTGAGAAACGCTGCAATACCGAACCCTGCTCCGTAACAATATTAAGGTAATTGTTTTTACTAATTGTTTTATCTCGCATTTTTTAGCTTCGTATGTTTTGTAGAAAAAAAGATTTTATGATATTTTAACAATTATAAAACGGTTTCGTGGCTACATTAAATTAATATACCCTCTTTTGTACCAAGCTTTAGTAGTCGACGGAAAATAAAATTTAACTGTCTTTGTATTTTGGATATAAACGAATATTTTTTATTGCTACAAGGAAAAAAGATTTTTTATTACCACAAGAAAATTCATAAACAGTTATGTAAATATATAAATAATAACATTTGAATAACAAATATCTAGGTTGAATGACAGATTATAGTTATTTGAAAGATATGGTTCTAGGAGTCGGTTCTGATGGTATCCAGTTACGCCACTGTCGATATTTAAGTTTGTCACGCACTTTTAGTAACGCCATATTTGGCATACATAAGTCTAACGCCCCTAGACATAACGGTTTTTCTCCAAACGTTATGAATAAAAAAACTATAATATAAAATTATATTTTTAAAACTAATTGGCAGTTACACAGTCTGTAAATTTAGGGATTGGCTTAAAAATTTCGTTAAATAGTAAAGAATATCATGCCTTATAGCAGGGGTCGGCAAACTTTTTTGTGCAGGGCCTGAAATTTTCAGACTTTACGGGTCGAGAAGAAATATAGACTATTATAGATGTAAAATTCAAAGTGATGAGCCAAAAAAGTAGTAATATTCAAAATTCAAGTTAAGAGCAAAAAATTGATGTGAAGTGTGGATTTTCACACATTTCAGGGTTTCGCAGGTATTAGCTTTCTTCACTTAATAATTTTTCTTATAGTCGGATTGCTGATAGGTGACTGTTCGTTGCTACAAGTATCGATATACAATACTATATGCTTTCTCTGTCTATATCATTATAATTATTTGCATACCCATAGTAACGTATAGTGACGCAAGTTGACAACTAACCTTCCAAATTATTTTAATAAAAAACAAATCATTAGAAAGAAACGGCATGATTCATAGATTTCTTTACTAATAAGAGCGCGAAAATAAATTCACAGCAGTACTCAAACAAACAAAATTATTAATTTTAAGGTAATAATTATGAATAAGGAAAAACTTATACGTAAATTTTGGATTTTAATTTGTTGTTTAATTAAATTAATTTTTTATGTTTCCCCTAAGTACAAAGTAATAAAATATTAAGTAAAAATATATTTATTCATATAATATATTGCTACAAGTCGTATTTAAATGTTTTATTTATTTTAAAGAAATTAGTCACTGTAATGCATGATATCGTCGTCATCTGAACTATCGCTGTCATTTCTTGTTTTTATTATTATTGGATTAATATCATCAGCAATCCTTTCCCTTTCCCACTATTTATTAAAATTTCGATTTTTTTAACAGGTTTTGCCCAAGTATCACTATATCCGTATTGACCAATATGTCTATCATAATAATTTTTTGTTAAACGCCAAATTAGTTCAATGGGGTTAAACTGGCAGTGATAAGGAGGTAATCTTAGTACTTCATGACCATACGTTTGTGCCAATGTATCAATAAAATAAACTGGTTCAGATTTTAATTTCCTTCGTTTTCTCGTGATTTTGTTAGTGGGAAGTTCAAATTTATTACATTTTATAATCCTACGAATTGTTGATTCCGAAATCTTCAAGGCAGCTGCTACTCTTTGATGGACACAAGATAGAGAAATAAGTGGCCCATTGTTCTCTTTTTCGGAATTAAAATATTTCAGCAGATTTAAAATTAAAGTTTGTAATTTTAATAATTGGCCGCAAGCTCTATTAATTAATATTATTAACAGACACTGACAGCTAAGACAAATAACAAAAAACATTTTTAAAATCACTGAAAAATGGTAACTAGATTATTATATGAATGCACTACTTGATACATACATGTAACAATCACCTATCAGCAATCCAACTATATATGCATTTCTGCTGTTAAGGAAATGATAAGTGATATATTTTAAGTTCATAGGTAGCATTCCCCTTAGCCCTCTAAATAATTCTTATTAAAAACAGTATTGAACGGAAAAAAACAGTGACTTCATTCTAAAAAAATTTTTTATATACATTTTTGTTAAATGTTCAATTAAAAGTAAATATTTCCTTTAAAAGCGTGGTTTTACTTTTGGGGGGCAGTCAATCCCATGAGCTACCCTCTAATCTTGGGTACGCGCCTGCACACCAGTATGCTCAAGCACACCGGTTGTGGAGCACTGCTATAGTTCTAAAATCATAGTTTTCCTGCTAAATGTATGTAAATTATCACTCAACTTCCAGATAGGAAATGATGAAGCAAAAACTTATCTAAAAACTCAACTTTTTATATTAAGTAGTTTTGACAAAACATCCTCTTGCGAGAAGAAAGAAACCGACTAAAAGATTGCATGCATTTAATTTACTTAGAGATTATGTCAGCCGTTATACCATTTTTTGTTTATAAAACATGACGTAATATTCAAACACACTTCTCAGAATCTCCACAGTTTAATTGCTGCCAACATCTCAAACGAAAATTATTTGCTACACCTGCAAAATTAACTTCCGACTAAATTTACAAAATAACAAATCATAATTAGCAGATGTATCTATTCAAAATATGAATTTATAGATAGAAATCTATACATGAGTTTTCATAAAAATATATATGGCACTAGCGTTATAAAACTTTATTTAAAAGAAATTATTTTATAGTTTAATACAGCGTTTATTAAACTGTGAGTCGCGACCCCAAATGGGGCCACAAGGCGAAATGCTCGCGAAAATTAAATTCAAATGAATTTAATTTTTGCCCCTTGGCATCGGCGATTAGCCTTGTTGCAGAAAAAGGCCCAATAAATTATAAAAAAGTGCATTAAAACCGCACACTAATTTGTTACACAGAACGCTTCTATGGTTTTCCAAGGCACATATTAACACATAAATAATTTAAAACTAAAACCGATTAGACCTTAATGGTGAGTTTAGTCAACACTTAGCGATAGCTTTAGTCAAATGGTGAGTTTAGTCAACACTTAGCGATAGCTTTAGTCTTACTCCTATATTTTAATTTTATCCTTAAAAGATAAACTATCGTATCGCTACGAGCAAGTTCATACAACACATTTCTTTAATTTTAGTCCTATGGTTCTGGCCTTGAAAGATAACTAAATTCTAACTTTCCTACGGCTGGGAGTAAATCACGTTAAAACGCACCATGCGCGTGCGCGCACCCCGATTTAAATTCTAAAAGCACCCATCGTGGCCAACATAAGGCCATAAATAGCAGCAACACTTCTAGACTTATTTCGGTACATGTTTACACACAATGTTATATTTGTCAATAACCAAAAATTTTAATTTTTTGACATTTAGAAAAATGATACTATGCGCGTGCGTTAAACTCGACGTCTCATTGGTTACTTGTTAAAAGTTAAAACTCGTTAAAACATTGTATAAACCCGTACTCATTCAAGACGATGAAAGCCAAGACTAAAACTAAGAGTAAGATTCAAATTAACGCAGCAGCTATCGCTAAGTGTTGACTAAACTCACCATAATTTGGATGTCTAAATGGATCTCAATAGCTAACATATATTTTTATATAATCTAAATTTATTTTTATATCAACTTAAATGCTCCTATTTTTAGTTTTATGAGTCAATAAATATACCCACGTATTTACCCGAAGTTGGTAAATACCCGGTTAAAATACCCGGTATTTTCCCCGAAAAATATATATCTGGATATTTTCTCCATTTCTGTCACACAGATTTTTCTTATGTTAGTAAATTTAGAAAAAAAAAAACTTTTTTCGTCCACTAAAACTTTCGTTGTTCCTAGACCAGTGATAGCGAACGTATGACTCGCGGTCAAACGGTCACACATTGACCCGTATGAAGATTTCAAATGACCCGTATAAAAGAAGATCTTTGTAGTTTTGAAGATTCTAAAGAGATATTCTAAGATAACTAAAGTTGGGTCTAAGCTAGCGCATTTACGAAAGATGGTGAGAAATCGACAATATGATAATAATAGTGAAATGGAATTGAACTATTACCTGTTATATACCTGTGTTATACACGTCAAATACAAAGTCACTAGCTCAGGTAGAGTTATAAGATTAGCAGGGGATTCCACCCAAATATTTACACCCTAACAGAGCCGTAGCAATGTTTTTGGCGCCCCTGGCAAATACATAAAATAGCGCCCTTGGGAAATACTTAAATTAGATACTTCTAAATGAATTCAACCTAAAATAGCACCCTTTTTATCTTTTTTCATGTTTATAATTTTAATACCCTCTGATTGTGACGATACATGTACGTACATATACCTTCTACTGATTTTACTGACTTGAGAAGATGTTTTTATATATCATGGTGGAATACACGTTGGCGCCCCTCAGACGTCCCATGGCATTTGCCCCGATGTCAGGGAGTTGCTACGACTCTACATCCTAAAGCAGTGGTTCTCAAACTGGGTGCCGCGGGCGTTGTGTGAAATTTAGCATCGTATGCATTTTTATAGGCATAATAAAATTTTACAAAACTGTATGAATGCAAACGGGTACAATTCGTGGATTCCTATATTAATAATAATAATAATAATAATATATTTATTGACTAAGTTACATATAAAGTGTTTTTAGTCAGTTAGATTATAAAAATAACTGTTTACAAAATACAAAATAAAAATATTAAATATTACAATTTAAATATTAAAAATTCGTCAAATGTATAAAAAGCATGATTGATTAAAATTTTCTTAATACTATTTTTAAAATTTTGGGAGCTTAGGTTCTTGAGTTCGACAGATAATATATTAAAAAATTTGGTACAGTAATAATTTGTACCATTTCTTGATTTTGTTAAGCCTGTAAAGTTCGGATATATGTTTCGCTTATTTCTAGTATTATGAGAGTGAACCTTTTCAAAAGTTGACAAAAGTTGTAAATATTTGTGAGCATATAGAAGGCAATGATAAATGTAAAGGGATGGAAAAGTCATTATTTGCAATTCCGTAAAAAAATTCCTGCAATCATCTCTGTACGGAACTCCAGCTAAAATTCTGATTGCACGGCGTTGCAAGGAAAATATTCTGAATGCTGCAGCAGAGTGTCCCCAAGCTAACAGGGCATAGGATATGTGGGATTGAAATAGGGCAAAATAGGAAATGCGTAGAATATCTTTGGAAACGGAATTGTGGAGGTTTCGAAATAGATAAATTGATTTGCAAAGTTTAGATGCCAGATAGTCCATTTTAGAATAGGATCAACATTAACACCCAAAAAATTAACCGAGCTAGGATTGAAATATTCATGATTTTTAAAAGTAATAAGGATTTGCTGAGTTTTATCAACGTTAAGTGCTAATTTATTAAAAAGGAACCACTTATTTGCTTTCTCTAGTATAATTGAGTTTATATTTAATAGATTTGTATAGTTTGCTGAACGAGTAAAGAAGGTCGTGTCGTCCGCATAAAAAATTGATTTTGCACCTAAAGAGTTTGCACCTATTAACTTCCGATCGTATTAAAATCACTACTTGGTACAGCGCGGTCTTAATTTTAATAATTTCAAATGAATATTTGAAATCCATAGATTTATCATAGAAATCATGTGTCGGATTATGTACCGATGGTGCACCGTCCATGGTTTGGTCGTTAAAGGGTTTTGTGTCATTAGCCTAAAAGGAAAATACTCTTATCATACCTACTCATTGTTTTTTACATCGACAAGCCCTGATCTCAAAAACACTAGGAGATGAGCTATCAACTGTTCTGTATGAAATCATTAGGATGGTAAATTTTATTAAAAGTAGGCCTTTTAAATTACGGGTGTTCGCAAAACTGTGTGACGAACTTGGATCTGAGCATTTGAACTTTCTTCTTCATACTATCAGATGGTTGTCTAAAGGACGAGTATTAATTTGTGTTTACGAAAAGTAGAACTACTTACTTTTTTTGTACAAAAAAACAAACTTAAATTTTGTGAATTGTTGAAAAATGAATTTTGGTGTACTTAATTCACTTATATAACCGATATATTTACAGAATTGAATAAAGTAAATTCTAGCATGCAGGGAAGAGATGAAATTTGTTAAAATCGTCCGATAAAATTTGTCCTTTTAAATATAAGATAGAATTTTGGAAAATAAAAGTCAATGAAGGCATCTTGAAAATATTTACAAGAACAATTAAAACAAAAGAAAACATAATTAACTTGATTTATGAATACTTCACATCACTGGGAACACAGATTTGTCACTATTTTCCAGATATTGATAGTTTTGACGGATACGAAATCCGTTCGTGGAATTATCATTCAATCTTAATAAATTAGAATTAAACTATAAAGGAGAGGAATTATTAGAAATTCGCAATGACCGTACGTTGTTAATGAAATATACTCATGAATTTTCATTAGATTCCTTTTGGATATTAATTCCAAAGAAAAGATTGAAGTCGGTAAAACATGAAATGCGAATATGTTTGTCCAAAATACGCCCAAATGTATAGGAATTATGTAAAAAAAATTGTGTATCTTTTATTCTCATTTAAAGAATATCTTTTTAATTAAAAAAACATATTTTCCTAAGATAACTAAAATGTCTTTATAATTGCATGCACTTGATGGGGGTGCCGGAAATTTTACATAATCGATTTGGGGTGCCTTCACATTAAAAAGTTTGAAAAACACTGCCTTAAAGCAATAAGTTTTTATTTACGAATTATATATCGGACTCACGATTTGAATAGACAAAATTTCAAATTCAATTTTCCCCGTCTGGGGAATATGGTTCGCTTTCGCTGCCCTAGACGTTGTACCTATTTTGCGAAATGTGTAACTTGACACTACGGTAGGGCTGCCATAATTGTCGGACTACCGACCGGGACACCCCCCGCCCCCCCAAAAAAAACCTTAAAAAAAACTTTTATCGACAATAATACCTTTATTATAAAAAATTGCACAATATTTTAAAAAAATAAAAAAATTTAAAGACAAAAAAAAATAATTAAAGTAGAGATTGATAATAGGTATTCCAAGAGCAAACGTTGGGATCAATGGTGAATCATTTTGGAACACTCAGTTCGACTGGAAAAATTTGACGTTTTTTTTTGTGGATGCGTCTTTATCAAATCTAAAATAATATAATATAAATTAATGGGCGATTCAATTTAATAAAAACCAAATAGAATTCCATTCTTCTCTTGCCTTTACTCTCCCCCTTCCCCGACTTCGGTGGCTTCTTTATCATCGCTCTTCTTTGCCCAATCATACTTCTCCGATGTTTTCGTTTTTTGGAGCAGTTCTTTTTCCCCTTTTATATAATTATAGAATTCAATGCATGACATTTTATAATTTAAAACACATTGAATTATGCTTTTCACGGTGTCAATAGAAAGCGAATTGCGCTCATCTGTCAGTACCAGTCAGCTAGTGACTAGCTGACTGGTACTCGGCATTACTTCGGAACATTTCGGACATCGAATCTGTTATATAATTTATATATAGTATGTATATATGTATATGTACAATATTATCGAAAAATTATTTTTTAATATGCATAAATTTTAAATCGACCGGGATAAATGACTCTTGGACCGGGACACTGGGACACAAACCTCAAAACCGGGACATGTCCCGGTGTACCGGGACGTATGGCAGCCCTACACTACGGGTTATATTTAGTAAGTTTAATTTTTCAATTTTGGTAATATGACCGGTGATTATTCATGTATTTCGAGGTCAAACAATAAGAACTAAATTCATGTTGCATATTAAGTAAAGAGGCAGTGAATTAATGTGTCGGATGTACGTTTCCTATTTGAATTACGTCGTGAATCATATAAATGTGCGTGTCTATGTACATGCGCGCGTGATGACCTGCATGTACATAAGTCAGTATGATACCAACTGAACTGTTAGATCAGTTCACACGTTGGTCTTCTTCTATTTCACTACCATTCTTTTCAGAACTTCAATACTTTATTTTGATTTGCATAATGCGGCTACAGAACAGTACAAGTGTGGCACTAATACAAATAAAACAAATAGTAATAATATATAATAGACTAGCTGGAGTACCCGTACTTCGTATGTTTTTACCGACCGCCAACAGATATAAGGGAGGTATTGTGATCATACTGATTTTGACATTTCGAGATTTCGATGGATCTCCACGAATTGAGGTCCCTATATAACGTTTTGACTATTTTTAGCATGATGTCTTTCGGTCTGTCTGTCTGTCTGTCGATCTGTCTGTCGGTTCGTGTACAAGTGCAGAGTAAATTCGGCTAAAAGGATTTTTATGAAACTTCATATTTAAGCTTTAACATCAATGGCACGAGTTGATCAGTTGATTTTTTATAATGTACATTTTTGCTGTAATGTAAATGATAAGTAGATATTTCAATTTCATGTAGAATATAAAATAATCGTTTCTTTATTCTAAACCACTCTTTTACATGCATTTTCAATGTTAAGTAAATAATAAGAGATATTTCGTTTATAGATAGCTCTCACCATAGCAAATATATCTTATTTTTGTCAGATTTTCAGATCAACCCCTCTAATGGCCGGTTGCTAAAGTAAGAATTATCCCTAACTCAAGTTAAAATAATTTGTTTTTGTGTGTTGTAACCAGGGCTTCGAACCGTTATTTGTTTCGTTTCGGTTTTTGTTCCGGTTCAATTAAAAAAATATATATCAGTTCGGTTCCGGTTTTCGTTCCGGCAAAAATAACGTTTTTTTTCGGTTTTCGGTTCAGTTCCGAGTGATAAATTTTTAAATGATTTTATTTGTATTAGAAATTTATTTTCTACTATAATTTAGGAGAAAATTTTATTCCTTATTTTGTAATAATCTTACCCAGACCGCTGCCAGGGGGGGTCTGGGCTGTGCCCCCTCCCTGAAGTAAGAGAAGCCGATTTTTTTTACTTATCAGTTAAGAAATTATGATTTTTTTCTGCTCATCAGTTAAAAAAAAAAAAAAATTAAACAAAATGTATTTTATATTTTGGTTCACTCCCATAAACATTATCTGAACCGAAATAAACCGATATTGTTTTTTCGGATCAGCTCCGGTTTTCGTTCCGACAAAAATAACGGTTTTTTTCGGTTCAATTCCGGTTCGAAGCCCTGGTTGTAACATATAAAAACAAATGATTTTAACTTGAGTTAGAGAAAACTCTTATGTTAGCAACCCGCCATAAGAAACAGGGTAGGAGACAACAGTTTTTTGACACATTTTTGAAGAAAATCTCATAAAAAATTGTTTTTTAAAAATAAAAATTTCATAATTTGAAATATAAAAAATATATTTATTATACATATTTGTTTATATTTTTCCTGCGATTTTTATTGTAACTTGTAACTTTTGTAATAATGTAGTTCAAATCAGAGCCGCAGTAAGGAAAACTTGCGCTAGGGGCAAAACTGTGTTTTGGCGCCCTTGGCAATTAAATGTAAGTGATAAGCAAAAACAAGGTCCTTACCTCCCAAAATCCAAATAATGAGCAAAAAAAGGTCCTCACCTCCCAAAATCCAAGTGATGAGCAAAAAAAAAGGTCCTCACCTTCGCAATGTGGCGCCCCTTAGTCAAGCTCGTCGGCGCCCTTTTCCTTAGTGCGCTAGGGGCCGTCGCCCCCTCCCCTCCCCTTACTGGGGCTCTGGTTCAAATAGATGTACAAGTATACCAAATATCAACTTTCTATGTGCAGCCGTTTGGAGACAGACAGACCAAAGAAAGACAGACAAACAGGCACATAAGTGACGTCATAAGGGCTTTTTGTTCATATCTACAAAATCCTAAAGATCGTTTAATCTGCTAATTGACACTTTGTGCTTATTAGTTCACTTTTAATACTTTTCAGTTTTGAAAATAACCTTTCTCCTTCACTCCACAAGCTATTATTCGCGCCGATGTGTGAAGCAAGTTTAGTTTTCAGCAGTTCAATAGATTTAAAAAATCTTCACTAATACTTTACAGTCTCTTCTGGTGAAAATGATTGCAACTGGTGAAGATATCAAAAAACGCCAATCGTGCTAGATATCCAAATAAACTGTGCGTTCACGCATCGCAAAGGCTTGCTACGGCTTTGCGAGCATACGAGAACTTGAATAAAAATGTTCATACTCGGTCAGCAAGAAGATTTTGAAATTGTAATTACTGCATTAGTAGATATTAACGTCGTATATAGCTTCTGCGGGCCTTCTAAAATATGTTACCTTTTTTACTAGGTTAATCCGGCACTGTCAAAAACTTTATTACTTCAGGAAATACCCAGCATTTTATTTTCGCATATTCTTTTCTTAAAATTGAGTTATTTCTTTGGTTTAAGAAAAAACAAATTAAAATAAGAGTTTTTTATTATCCCTACGGATTTGAAAAGGGTTTGACGGAAGTTAACAAGCCTATTAGTTTATTTGCCCTACTCACATGGGTTAACCGACTTTTAGCAAGATTGGTTAAACATTTAATTCCTTCTTGTAGGGCTTAAGAGATTGTATCTTTTTTCCCGAGAATTGTTTTCCTGTGTCAAGGAAGAGTTAGTTTCATGTAAATGCCATCTGTTGTCTAAGTTTGACTGCAAACATCTAACGTTTTATATTTATTTTAATAAAAGTACATATTGTTAGATTTATATTATTTGAACAAAGATGGACAGCAAAAATGGTTAAAACAAGCAACAAAATAAAAAAATAAAAATAAAATAAATAAATAAATCAGTGTGTGGAACCATTCACAGAAACCTTGATCACAAAGATGGACAGAAAAAAGGTTAAAACAAGCAACAAAATAAAAAATAAAAATAAAATAAATAAATAAATCAGTGTGTGGAACCATTCACAGAAACCTTGATCACAAAACAAGAAAATAGGTTGAAGTTTGGTAAAATAATGACATACATATGCTCACATACGGTAACGAATCTTGGAACATAAAATAAATAAGATGTAAGTAGAATTCAGGCGGCGAAAGTGAAATTTTTGGGGCTGTGAAAGAATTTAGCAGATTTTTCGTAAGATATTTTTTGGTTAGAACCCCCTACAACACCAAGAGTACTGGTTCTTAACCTTTTTAAAGTTATGGTGCATTTTAGATCCGGAGTTCCCAAACTTTTTAACGCAACGACCCTTTCTAAAAAATTATAAATTCCATCCCCTTAGTAATTAAAACAACTAAAATCTCCCCCACCGACATCATTATCTACAAAATGCATTATTAAATAAATAGTTTACACATTTTTACACATTTTTTGAAATTTAAAACTGACTGGTTATTTTGTCGACAATTATTAAACCTCATTTGTTTACCTTTGATATAATAATAATGAAAAAAATCAGCTGTGGCTACCACAGGACCGACCGCCATCATGAAGTACTTATATAAAATACATTCTAGCAGCAGAGTAGAAATAACTTGGCCTAATATTTTCTAACAGAGATATTATTTATCATGACCATGGAAACGTTGCATGTACATAAGTATAAAAAATTGAAACAGGCTGGGCGGGGATATGCAATTTTCAAAATCTTAATGAACCTTGCTATATAAAAAAAAAAAAGAAAAAATACTGCACATATTTAGAAACCTAAATAATGGTATTAGCCATTCGAATTAATATTAATAAAATATTTTAACATAAAATTTATTGGCATCCCAAATAATCATCATTCACTTACTAAAACCTGCGAAACCCTGAATAGTGTAAAAATTCACAGTTCACATCAATTTTTTAATTTTCAATTTTTGGTACTTTTCGACAATTTTATTTGATGGTCTATTAATAAAGTTGTATGCTAGTCAGTAAATCTTCAATTTTTTTCTAAACTATTTAAACTCTGAGGATTTTAAAAATTCAAACCGCAGGTCTCTATCTCTTACCGTTTTTGAGATATGATTGTTTGGAAAATTAAAGTTGGCATTTCCATATTTAAAAAAATGATAAATACATAATAATATTAAAAAAATAATAAATAAAATAATATAAACCTATGTTTGTTAATAATAATAATAATAATAATAATAATAGTTTATTTATTTAGCTAATGCTAGTAAGATCCATATTAACAAACATAAACATATAAACATTATAATAAACATTCAAATCAAATTTAATCCTTATTTTGTCAATTTAAACCGTTATTTGTCCACTTAGTTCATGTAAAACATAATTTTTGTCAAATTTAAATATCGATTTTTCGTAATTTAGTGCTTTAAAATTTTAATAACATATTTGAATTAATTGTTTGGGATCTTAAAAATAAGTAGGTCGTAAAATTAGGTTCCAAACTTGTTGCAAATTGGTTTGTAATGTTTTCTACAATAATTTCAAAACTGTATTACTGTGATAAATCATATTTTGAATGTTATCTTCTCAAATATTTTTAATATCAGCCCTGCCTACGAAATCCTGTAAACTATGAAAATTTTTTCAGATAAACATGTTTCGTCGCATAAATGTTTACGTAATTCCTGCTAATGATATAAAAATAAAATTTCCTTATCAACTTATTTAAGAGGATTAATTATTTTTTTAATCCCATACTAATTCACTTGTGGTTAACAAAACATCGAGATAACATTAAAATGTCTTTCTTATAAATTTTAAGTTATTTTTTGTACGTATTTTAACATTGAATATATTGGGTCTCGTGAAAGTGTAGTTATTTTTGGAAATTTGGATATTAAATCAAAAACTATATCTCAAAAATGGTAAGAAATAGGTTTAAATCTTTAAAAAATTTAGTTTTACGATGTTTTTTCTGTAATATTTGGTCCGTAATGACCTAAAACTAATTGGTAAAATTTTGATTTTATTTTGTAAATTTAAAACATTCATATCTCAAAAATGGTAAGAGGTAGAGACTTGAGGTTTGAATTTTTGGAATTTTCACACCTTGTTTTGTCTAGAAAAATATAATGTTTGGTCCGTAATGAACTAAAACTATTAGGGAAAATTTTGAAACTTTTTGTAATTTTAAAAATTCATATCTCAAAAAAGATAAGAAATAGAGACTTGAGGTTTGAATTTTTGGAATTCTAACACCTTGTTTTATCTAGAAAAATATAATGTTTGGTCCGTAATGACCTAAAACTATTAGGGAAAATTTTGATTTTTTTTGGAATTTTAAAAAATTCGTATCTCATAAAAGGTAAGAAATAGAGACTTGAGGTTTGAATTTTTGGAATTCTCACACCTTGTTTTGTCTAGAAAAATTAATGTTTGGTCCGTAATGACCTAAAACTATTAGGGAAAATTTTGATTTTAATGGAATTTTAAAAAAATCTTATCTCAAAAAAGGTAAGAGATAGAGACTTGAGGTTTAAATTTTTGGAATTCTCACACCTTGTTTTGTCTAGAAAAATTAATGTTTGGTCCGTAATGACCTAAAACTATTAGGGAAAATTTTGATTTTAATGGAATTTAAAAAAAATCTTATCTCAAAAAAGGTAAGAGATAGAGACTTGAGGTTTAAATTTTTGGAATTCTCACATCTTATTTTGTCTAGGAAAAATTAATGTTTGGTCAGTAATAACCTAAAACTATTAGGGAAAAACTTTTCCAAATTTTTCATTTTTTTTTTCGTTTTATCAAAAAATGGCTCAAATAAAAGTTGTTAGTTATTACTTTTATAGCAACTTTTGTTCAATAATTTTTTTCGAAATATTTTTCTGTTGTGAAATATTCGCAAAAATCTTAAAATTGACACGAGTAAACTCCCATTTTTACCAAAAGTTGATCAACTCGTGCCATTGATAGCAGAAGCTTAAATATGAAGTTTCATAAAAATCCTTTCAGCCGAATTTGCTCTGCACGTGTACATAGACTGACAAACAGACGGACGGACAGACAGACAGACAGACGGACGGACGGACAGACAGACCGACAGACATCATGCTAAAAATAGTCAAAACGTTATGTAGGGACCTCAATTCGTGGAGATCCATCGAAATCTCGAAACGTCAAAATCGGTATGATCACAATACCTCCCTTATATATGTTGACGGTCGGTAAAAATTATGTGGAGTGTGGATTTTCACACATTTCAGGGTTTTGTAGGTATTTAATAAGTGTCAGTAATCAAGTCAATAGAATACTGGATGTCTAAGGATATTTTTTCTGTAATCAAATCTAATCAGAAATTCCTGTTGAACTATTCTGGTTCCCATCAATGTACATTATGGAGATTTTTTTCAGATTAACCCCTGTGTAGGGTATAGGTTGGAAGACAAAAGTTTTTTAATACATATTTGGCGAAAATCCCCGAAAAAAAAAAAATTCAAAAATAAAAATTTGCCTGTTTATCCACGCATTAAGAGATTTCATTTGATACTCTGCTCAAACTTTTAAAAAAATATTTATTCTTTCATTAAATACATATTTGTTTATATTTATATTTATATCGTGATGTGTTTTTTGAACTCTCAGTATTTTTCGTATGTGTGTATAAGCATGCAAAATTTCAACTCTTTCAGCCGCTTGGTTACAATTTCTACCGTACAGACAGACAGACAGACAGCCACACGAGTTATTGGGTGATAAAACGGTTCTCATGAACAGGTTGATATTTTTTTCTAAAGGAATCAAATTTTTTTGAACTGTAAATAGTTCTCTTGCAAACAAAATGGATTACGTTATGAAGAAATTCGCTTTACAACAATGGAACCGAACCATTTGAATTAGTAAGGTAGGTGTAAATACCAACCTTTCTAGTTTCATCAACTGTAGTTTTTTGTTTCCATTATTGTTCAAGGAATCGTTGGAAACACTGCATAAGTGTTTTCATCGAATTTGCTTCTCATCCTGTAAAAAAGGCGATTTCTTTGATAAGATTTGTTTACTTATTCAAAGGAAACATTTTGATCTTGTTTCGACATGAATATAAAACAACCGGAAATGTGCTTACGATAGTTATCTATCTTTTTATAGAAGTTACGTCAGAAATGGTACAGAGAAAGTATTGTCATGGCCAAAATAGAATCACAGATAATCTAATTCCAGTTAGGTGTACAGGGTGAGACATTTTAAAACTACAGTAGACGCTCGGTTATGTGTAGAGCCCTGCAAATCCGCGGGTATCCGCGGATTATCCGCGGATATCCGCAACTTTTCTGCGGATGCGGATAAATTATCATTTAAACCATGCGGATGCGGATCGGATGCGGATTAAATGTCATATCCGCTTATCCGCAATATCCGCGTGAACATTAAATCTTCGGAGAAACAAGCAATTGTATTCTGACTACGCAGTCCTCGGTTATTTTCGGTTGTCTGTATATACATGATATTTTGTAACATTCAATCTCACTTTATGTTATTTTTATTAAGACAATTGTCCATGATCAAGACTGAGTTGAGACAATCAACTTAACTTTCTTTTTATTATTGAATATATTATAGAAAATAATATTTTGGACAAAAGTTTCCTGGTTCACTTTCGACGTAATTCTTCCTACCTCTGCTCTAATTCTGGCTTTTAAATCTGATAAAGATTTTTTTGTTACATAAAACTGATTAGTAAGTTTTATTTAAATACCAAAATTTACCTACATAATTTTTTCTCGAAAATTTTATTATGTAACCTGCCAATTTTTTTATACTACCCGAAGTAAAAAGTCTTGCAGATCCCAAAAATTTGAAAAATGACACATTTTGCTATGTGAAAAATTGCAATGCCTAACTCATGCGCGAAATGGCATAAGAGAATTACTTGATCCTAAAAATATAAAGCACCTTCTATCCAGTAACTTTTCTGATTTTTTTTAAAAATTCAATATTAATAAAAGGAGCACGCCACTTACTCCCTACGAAAAAGAACGCTTAGGCCCCCCAAAATTGTTATCTCTCTCTAGATTTAAATAAGTTATTAGCGCATCTAGGCCTTAAAACTTTTGGGGTCCCTTAGGTTAGGTTAGTAATAAATAAGCTGGTAAATCCAAAAATTTTCAGTAGCGTTTTAGTGCAGAGATTACCTAAACAGGCGAAATATGTTAGTTCTTTCCAAACTGACAGCAAAACCTGTAGTGCGGATAGTGCGGATATTTTTGCGGATGCGGATCGGATGCGGATTTGTTATTTACAAAAGCTGCGGATGCGGATCGGATGCGGATCATGGATGTGCGGATGCGGATCGGATGGGGATACAGAAAAGCTTATCCGCGCAGGGCTCTAGTTATGTGCACTAATAGAAACAAGAGGTGTTCATAAATTAAAATTCTTCAAATAAGTGATAGTTTAATTTTTCAGACATTTATTCAGGGTTAGACCGGAGTACCAGGCTTTCCCTGGCGGGCCTTCATCATTGTGGTCCGTGACCGGATATCGTCAAAAAATGAAAACTGATATCTGAGTTGTGCAAAAATTTAAGAATTAATCATCCTAAAAATATCAGACGGAGGCAGAGTTAGAAGGATTGCCAGATTAAGATGCGGAAATGAAGAACGGAGCAATAGGTATTGGGTAAAACCAGAGGATAGGCTATGCAGAATGTGTAGGGAGGAGGAAGAATCATTGGAACACCTAACAAGAAGATGTGGAAAGATGACAAAATGGGAGGGAGAGATAAAGGAGCTGTTGAGTGAAGAAGGAAAGGGAGAAAGGTGGGTGAGAGTACTCGAGGAAAGAAGGAAGGAATGCGGAGAGTTAAGATAGAACTGAGAACAGGAAGGAAGAGAGAGGCAAAGGGGGAGTAAAGAAAAGAGGGAAGAGATGCGAAGAAAGAGGGGAAGAACAACTGCAGTCAAGAAGGAAGGAGACCGGAGACGGAAGCCGAAAAGCGAATAGGAAGAAAGAGAGGAACACCGGAGGAAGAATGTAGAAGAAGAAGAAGAAAAGTCATCAAATGTATTATATTATTATTTTATTATTATTATGATTTTTTTTTTTATGTACTGGTTTAAATCCTAGAGTACGTTCAGGATAACTTCATGCCAGGTCTATATTACCGACCGGGTTGCGCAGAAACCAAATTTCGTCCATGACGTTAACAACAGTCGGTTTCATACATTTCAGTGGCGTCACTTACTTTGATCTGTTCTTGACTACGCTTATATTACGATTTTGATTGTTTAATTCCGTTTTTGTTTTCTTTTTTAAATTTTGTTGTTTATTTTCTTTGTTAAATTTGTTGTTTGTTTTCTGTGTTAAATTTTGTTGTTTGTTTTTTTTTTTTGTTATATTTGTGTGTTATTATTATTGTAATTTGTGAAAATGACGCCAAAAAAAAAGATTGGGCTTCCAAGGTATGTCAATTCGGAGCCAAGCGAGAGAAATCATAAACAATGTCGCTAAATTTATGAAAAATGAAGCAGAAATTGGAGTCTGTATACCGTTGGAGAGTTATAGGTTAAAATTAAAAACTGTTACATACGGGCTTTATATATAATTTGCATTTACGGGGTGAAATTTATACATTTATACACAAAAATATATTATTATTTATTTCTTGTACGTTTTCAGGTAAGCCGTGTACTAAAACGAGAACAAAAATTAATTTGAAATACATGATATTGTTTGTTTGGTATCCACAACAATTGATAAGGCAGAAACTCTTATGTAAGTCTATGTAATCAGCTGTTTTGGTAAATAAAGAATTATTACTATCATCCTAAAAATATCAATTTGTGATTCTCGTGCAGACTCACAGACGGGAATTTTATCATATATTTGCAAAGCCTTTATGTCACATACCGCGGGGCCCGGTAAGATTATTGCGGTTGTAAACTCAAAAGAATTCTTAGAATTCGGTTGTATTCTATTTTTGAAATTACTGGTATGTGTTTATTATTGAGTATTTATATCAAATCTCTATCGCAATAATATAATAGGGGATACGCATAAAATTTATATTTTCTTAAAACTACATTTTTTTGATATGTTAATGTTAGTTATGTCACCTAACAAAACAAACGTCACATTTTAATTAATATTTCAGCCAAATTTTTTAATTAAAATATTATAAATTTGAAATAAGACGACCACAGCGCGAAGGTTGCCGAGTAAATACGGATGAGCATGACGTCAAACCCTAGACGGCCCAGACTACAACATAATCTTAAAGTCCATTCTACATTATACTTTTTTCAATACTATCCAACTCTGAGGTCATTTCAACTTTTGATACTACAGAATATAGTGGGGGAAAAAAAATAAGAAACAGTTATAAATTTTATATCTTCCATCTCTTAAAAGTACAGAACTGTCAACCAAAAATTTGACAGGAGGTAGTTTTGGATGACAGTTCTATACTTTTCAGTCGTACCAACACCAACTTTTTAGTTTTTGTTTACAACTTAACTTTTAGTAGTTTATTAAGTTGATAAGAAGTTTATTTAGATCATATAATTAAATATAAACTTAGCACAATTAAATAATATTTATAAATTGGTTTACTATAGCCAAATTGTTGTCTGCCATCTGAACCTAAAAATGTTTAAGTTGGCAATGAAAAGTAATAAGAGATGGAAGATATAAAATTTATAACTGTCTCTTATTTTTAGTATCAAAAGTTGAAATGACGTCAGAGTTGGATAGTAATGAAAAAAGTATTGAAAAAAGTATAATGTAGAATGGACTTAACGTGTGTATATACAGACCAATTCTGTAACTCTGTTACTATGATAATAGTTACTAAATTCGTCACTATGGGCAAGGTCAGTTACTATCATGAATGAAAGTCATTGTATTTTTTATAAAAATTTGTGTTGTAGTAACGTTATTACACAGTAACTTTTTACAGAATTGATCTGATTGTATTGTTCGAGAGTTTTGTATTTGTTTTTAAACAATTTTTCACGCATATATTATTAAAATAGCAGATACAGATTTTGTTAGGGCTCAGAGTGATAATTTACCCAACATTGATTGTTTTCTTCCTTTTCTTTTGTTGTTCACTATTAGGCAATCAATTAAATTGTTTTTGTGGAGTTCTATACAAAGTATTTGTTCACATCGGTACTAAACAATATTTTCGATGTTTCGAAGTACTGGGCCCTGGATCTTCCATGTTTTATATATTTTAATATATAATTTAATTCGGTAAACATGTAGAATAACTTTATTTTAATTAAAATCACTCTAACTTTACATAATCTATAAAAATTATACAAGCAAATAAGTTCACGACAGACTGTGTAGGCTGTACGCTGTAGACTGGGTAGGCTGTACGCAGTACACTAGGTAGGTTCTGACGTCACACGTGGTTTTCGCGGGCTACATACATTTATGATTTTTTTAAGCCTTAAAATTAAAAAAAAAAGAAATGCAAAACAGTTTTTTGTGTTTATATGTAACAAGAGGAATATAATAAAAAAAATTTAAAAAATCATGCCTATCCCCTATTAGCAAGTGTCTGTATGTAGTGTCGGTAACATTGTGACGTCAATTTTTACTAAGGTGCTCGTGATTGGCTAACTGGGGACGCCCTGTCTCTTGATTGGCTGACAGGTGACACCCTCTCCCGTGATTTACTAACTGGTGATATCCTGACCTGTTATTATTTTGATAAGTTAAAAAAAAGGTTGCCCAAGTTAATACAGTCAAATTTTTTTGTTGTTGTTAAAAACCCGTAATTTTTGACGGGTTGAACAACCTAGTAGTTTTTATAATTCATTAATTTCACAGTTCTCTTATTGTAAGCATACAATTACGTGGCGTGGTAGTGTCTTTATTTGGTTTTAACGATATACGATAACGGTTTTAAGTATTTAATTGTATCGTATTGAGTTGGTATTTATAATGCATATCGCAAATTAAAATTGTATATTAAATATATATTGATGCATTTCGAGGCCACCTTACGTCAGGTGTTAAGGAAAAAATTCAGGTATTTAATTCCGATAATACCAGGTATTATGACACCTCAGTTGCAAGTCTTGGATGTGGTGGTCAATAAACCATTTAAAGACAACTTACGAAAAGAATACAACAGTTGGGTATTAGCGGGAAATCACCCATTGACACCTTCAGGAAAAACAAAGAAATCCTCAGTCTCACTTTTAGGAGAATGGATTGCGACCCTCTGGCACAAGATCGAATCTGATTCGATAGCAGTGGCGAACTAAGGAAAATCGAGGCCAGGTTCTCATTGCGGGCCTTATTAATCCAAAAAATTTATGTGAAGTGTGAATTTTCATACATTTCAGGGTTTCGCAGGTATTTAGTAAGTAAATTATGATTATTTGGGATGCCAAAACAAATTTTATGTTAAAATATTTTTTTATTAATTTTAATTCGAATGCCTAATACCATTATTTGGGTTTCTAAATATTTGCAGTATTTTTTTATATAGCAGGGTTTGCGCCTACGGCTTCCATTGGTTGTTTAAGTGATAAACTCCACCCCTCTGATTTCGTATATATTCAAACATAGAATTAAATTATAATTTCAACACTTAAAATTAAATACAACATTTGCCAAAATATAACTAGAATTTTGATAAAATAATTTAAAAAAAAATAAAAATGCAAAAAAAAAACAGAAAAAATAACAATTGACGGGAATTGAACTGTTGTTTGCAATTTACCAAGCGAGAACATTACCACTGGACTATGGACGTTCACTCGTTTACTGTGTTAAATAGCGGATTAAATATTTTACATATTTTAGTTAAAAACACAAAAAATGCGTTATTTTCCGAAAATATAATCTGATCAAAAATTCCTGTTGAACTATTCCGGTTCACACCAATGTAATGGGTGTTTTTTTTAGAGGTATAGAACTTTAAATTGCAATAAAACAACGATGGATTATTCGATTGACATGAATTTTTTTTTATTCGAAAGATAATCTTGTGGCATTACATTTTAAATATGATTTCTGGCATATGACCGCCACGGCTGGCTCGGATGTAGTCCAATCTGGAAGTCCAATTTTCGATGCCTTTTTCCAACATTTGTGGCCGTATATCGGCAATAACACGGCGAATGTTGTCTTCCAAATGGTCAAGCGTTTGTGGCTTATCCGCATAGACCAATAACTTTACATAGCCCCACAGAAAGTAGTCCAGCGGTGTTAAATCACAAGATCTTGGAGGCCAATTCACAGGTCCAAAACGTGAAATTAGGCGGTCACCAAACGTGTCTTTCAATAAATCGATTGTGGCACGAGCTGTGTGACATGTTGCGCCGTCTTGTTGGTATGATTTAATGTAATGCCACAAGATTATCTTTCGAATAAAAAAAAATTCATGTCAATCGAATAATCCATCGTTGTTTTATTGCAATTTAAAGTTCTATACCTCTAAAAAAAACACCCGTTACATTACGTACATTATGTAGAATTGTTCAGATTTTTAGTTTAAACCATCTACAGGCTACAGGGTGTGGGACAATTATTTTTTTTTGCACAATTTTGGCAAAAATCGCCTCACAATAATTTATTTTGCAAAAATAAAATTTTGATCGTCAATCCACGTACTAAGGGCTTTCATTTGATACCCTACACAGAATTGTAAAAAAATATTTTTTTTTTGACAGACGACAAAATGACGGTATACGGGATTTTTGGTCATATCTACAAAAACCTAAAAGTCATAAAAGAATAGAAAAAATCCATAATAAAACCTTACGGGCCTAAAAAAAATAAGTTCCCTAGGCATTTGCATAGTCTGCCTTGGCCAAACTCCGCCCTGATCGATAGTGATGATTTTAAGAAATGCTGCTTTTCAAATAATTTAAATGAGTCTGAAGATGACATTTTGTGGGAGACTGAAAGCAGCATACTAACGATACCGATGCGATTTTCGGATAACTTTTTTCTAAAATATCTTCATTCAAGTCTTTTCAGGTAATTTGCCACATCACAAACAGTCTGCAAGAGGCCGCCCCTTGATTCGGTCGTCAGGGTATGGGGACACCTTTTGCATCCCCGCCAAGAACGGCCCTGCCTCCAATTTAATTAATATAAATGTTAAAATTGTTTAGACATTTATCTATTTTATAAATGTTGGTTTTTCAAACAACATTTTTCTTTTAAAATAAAGAGAATATTTCTAAACATTTAGAAGAAAAATTTACGACAGATGCATCTTAAACTTATAGTAAAAATAAACTTTAATTTATTAATAGAACTATCGTAGAAGACCTACATATCTTATAAAGTGAATACTGTCTTAAGATAAATTGTTAATAATTTAGTACATTTTTATAAGTTATGCCGATGACAAATTAATATATTTTTAGGGTTTTGTAGGTATGACCAAAAACCCTTATACCATCATTTTGTCGTCTGTCTGTCTGTCTGTCTGTCTGTCTGTCTCTCTGTCTGTCTGTTCGGTAAAAATTGTAGCCAAACGGCTAAACCTAGAGAGTTGAAATTTGGCATGCTTATACAACTTTTTGACCCGCACATAGGAAAAATACTAAAACATCTAAAAAACATACCCCCCTAAAAATATAAACAAATATGTGCTCATCGAAAACAAAAATATTTTTTTTAAATTCTGAGTAGGGTATCAAATGAAAGCCCTTAGTACGTGGATTAACGATCAAATTTTTATTTTTGCAAAATAAATGATTTTGATGCGATTTTTGCCAAAATTGTGCAAAAAAAATTTTGTCCCACACCCTGTAGCCCAGATGGTTTAAACTAAAAATCTAAAAAAATTCTAAGTAATATATATTGGTGTGAACCGAAATAGTACAACAGGAATTTTTGATCAGATTATTTTTTCGGAAAATAACGCATTTTTTGTGGTTTTTGGTTCACAAAGTACAAAAGTTATACCAATGTAAGACACTCACATGCAAGGCGTGCGATAGCGTAATGGGTTAGAGCACTGGTGTCGTAAGCTGGTAAACGAAGGGTTTCGAGTTCGAGTACGGAGTGAATTTTATTTTTTCTGTTTTTTTTTTGCATTTTTATTATGTTGAAATTATTTTGTCAAAATTCTAGTTATATTTTGACCAATGTTGTATTTAATTTTTAAGAGCGTAAATTTAATAACCAGTCTTATTATATGATTAACAGACGATAAATTATTTTAAAAATATCGTTCATTTTGCCGTGATTACTACAAAGTAAAATTTGTCCTACACACTCAGCATACCGCCTTCACTTATTATATACCTGCGAAACCCTGAAATGTGTGAATATTCACACTTCACATCAATTTTTTATTTGTAGGGATAATATTTTTGCAGGTTCGTAGCAGGGCTCCCAACGTTTTTGTAGGGAGTGGTGAAAATAGCGCCCATAACAGCACAATATAGTTTAGGGCTCAAAATGTTTTGATTTTCATCCTACCCCGACCTGCACTGAGGACCACCTGTTGAGAAACACTGCTCTCTGCTAAATAAGTTTGCACCATTTTTGGTAAATATTATAAAATATTGTAATATATGAAAGATTATTTTTTGTTATATTGTATGTAAATATAATTTTCTTCAGATAAGATAAAACGTGCAGTTTTTTAATCAAAATTCATAGAAATATTTTTACTTTATCTAACAAATACATGTGTATGTTAAATTTTATCGTGTGTCAAATACATGTTTAACTGACTATGATAAATATTAATGAAAAATTGTTTGTTTTAAATAATTTTTTATTAATTTTTAACAGCACTATTATTATTTCTTGGTCATTTTTGACGAAATGGTTCTTAACGGTACTACGTATAAAATCCTCACAGATGCCCTATTTGTTGTTTACATATACAGTTCCGTCTATTCCATATAGGCACATGGGGCACGAGCCCAGGGTCCCCGGCTTGATGGGGGCCTCAAAATGCCGAGGTCGTCGTTTCCACGAAAAAAAAGAGTTCAATTTTTAATGCAATTTTACTACAATTTTACTACTTTTATTAAAAAACCTTGCAAATGAATCGGCGGACTTGAGTATCTCAGCCTTACATACTCAAGCAGATAACTTAGAAGATATTCCCTTGCTTAATGGTCACCAATTGTAGTGGAGAGCGCTCATTTTCACGGCTAAAAAGAATGAAAAATGTATTAGGAACGACCATGTTACAAGAACGATTTACTAATTTGTCAAGCATGTGCATAGAAAGTAATATCCTTCAAAAATTAGACTTTGAGGACATAATAGAAGATTTTGCACATACAGTAGAACCTCGATTATCCGAATTTTCGATTATCCGGATTCTTTTAAACGAGGAAATTATTTTACGAATTCGCTGTGTTACATGACGTGAAAAACGATACACAGCGATCGTTTTTCACGTCATGACGTGTCTGAACGTGCGATTTAAATATTTTCTTTTAATATCACTGATATGTCAAAAAACGTGTTGTTCTATCTATAAAAGACAAATTAGACATCATCAGTGCATTGAAATGTGGTGACTCAGGGCGTTATTGGTCTGATAAATATGGCGATTACCTATAATTTTTTCAAATCATTAGTTAACCCCTTTTGGTAAAAGGGGGCGGGACAAGAACTTTTTTAGCACATTTTTGTCTAAAATCGTGTTAAATAAAAGAAATTTAAAAAAAAAACTACGCTTCGTTCCTTAATCTACGCCCTAAGAGCTTTCTTTTGATGCTACCCAATAAAAAAAAATTAAATATTTTTTTTATCGACTGCACAAAACAATCGACATTTTTCGAAAAACTAATCTGATCAAAAATTCCTGTTGAGCTATTCCGATTCCCATCAATGTTTATTTTGGAGTTTTTTTTTCAGATTTTTAGATCAACTCTTCTGAGAGATAGGGTGGGGGAAAAAAGTTTTTTGACATATTTTTGGCAAAAATCCCATAAAAAGAATTGATTTTTCCAAAAATAAAATTTGTTGATTCACTTGGTATGCCACTTAAAATTTTACAAAAATATTATTTTTTTACATAATAGGGGATACGCATAAAATTTATATTTCCTTAAAACTACATTTTTTTGATATTTTAATGTTAGTTATGTCACCTAACACAACAAAAATCACTTTTTAATTAATATTACAGCCAAATTTTTTAATTAAAATATTGTTAATTTGAAATAAGCCGACTACGCCGCGAAGGTTGCCGAGTAGATACGACTGAGACTATAAGGGTTTGACGTCACAGATACAGACAAAACATAATGTTTACGTGTTTATATTGTATTGTTTGAGAGTTTTGTATTTGTTTTTAAACAATTTTTCACGCATTTATTATTAAAATAATTTATAAAATATATGTACTCACATTAAAATGGTCTTCACAAACATAAAGTTTACTTTTTTCTGAAATATCGGTTTTATTTCGCCTCATAACTTTTCTGTTGTTTTTCGTCATCAGGTAATGATATAAATAATTTTCTTGGATTTCTAACTGAACTATTTGTGCACATTGGTACTAAACAATATTTTCGACTATGTTTCGAAGTACTGGGGCCTGGATCTTCCATATTTTATATATTTTAATATAAAATTTAATTCGGTAAACATGTATAAATTGTTTTTATAGAATTAAACTTTATTTTAATTAAAATCACTCTAACTTTACATAACCTATAAAAGTTATACAAACAAATAAGTTCACAACAGACTATGTACGCTGGCTAGACTAGTAGTGTCATGTGTCAGTTAGAAGGGTATGACGTCACACGTCGTTTTCGCGCGCTACATACATTTATGATTTTTTTAAGCCTTCAAATTAAAAAAAAAAATTAAAAACTGTTTTTTATGTTTATATGCAACAAGAGGAATATAATAAAAAAAATTTAAAAAATCATGCCTATCCCCTATTGTTTATATTTATTTCGGGATGTGTTTTAACTCTCAGTATTTTTCCTATATGTGGGTCAAAGAGTTGTATGAGTATACCAAATTTCAACTTTCTATGTTAAGCCGTTTGCCTACAATTTCTACCGTACAGACAGACACATGAGTGACGTTATAAGGGTTTTTTGGTGGTGATACCTACAAAACCCTAAAAATGAATTTAAAAGGGGCCCAATTTTACCTTTAAAACTACACCTATGAAGACATTAAATTTAGGTCAGGGCCTAATTACGCCCTAATTTAGCCGCACTCTAATAATAAATTAAATATGTAAACTTCAATTAAACCAAAATGATAAATTACTGGTGTAAATTCATAGCATCCTATTAATTTTTTTTTGTTTAAAATAATTTATTTCGTGATTACGGGAACAATTAATATTTATAAGCAAATTTAGTTCAACATGCAAAGTTTGGTTTTTCTTTTTATATAAATTATAACCTAGAGCTGTATTTAAATGTGAATGCATAAATTTGTTTAGTTAAACTGTTTTTCTACGAATTTTTATGATTGTTTCTGATGAACATATAAAAACAAAATGAGTACTAACAATGGCCTAAAGCGATCATCATATGTAGACTAGTTAGATTTTTTTTGTTAGAATTTAGGCGCATAATTTTTACAACTGTTAAAGCGCTTATATACCTTCCGATCATGAAATTCGGTCACTTGATAAAATTAAAAATTTGATTTGCAGATAGGATGACTAGACCAGTGTTCTTCAATCTTTTGGCAGCTGCGGACCGGTGAAAATATGATAAATATATCGCGGACCGGCTGAAAGCTAAGATAATTTTATATACATAGCTACAGAGTTGTTTTTGAGATGAAGCGCTGCATTGACATCCTTTCGATTTCTCTATTTGGTGTTTATTATTGACATGGCTGAAAAAGTCTTTTCGTACAATAGGATGTCGAAAAATGACCAATAATTTGATAGCTTTATAACTCAAAGATGGATGTTCTTTTTCTTTGCGATTTCCAAAATTGAGACAATGATTGCATTTTATGTCTGGACACCAGATTGACATCAGAAGACAACTCAACCATCTTTTCTTTTTCACGACGATCAAGTGCACATGACTTTATATCTTCCAAGAATGAGTTATTAATCTAGAGGTTACATTTACGAGGATCCTCATTTTCAGGGCAATACTTATTAAAATTTTCAGCTAATGCTCTTAAATGTTGACTTATTATGTTGAATATGACTTTCTGGTTGACATCAGCAGCAAACAAAAATTCTTCCAAAAGTGGAAACATTTCTATATCTTCCTCTTGTAAGCGACTATTCCAAAGAGCTAGCTTCTTTTTGAACGTATCCATTTTATTTCTTAAATTTAAAATATTTGTATATGACCCCTGCATAGAAATATTAACTGGGCAGACTGAATATGTCCGCCATGTAAGCAAGTTTTGCCAGAACTCAAATGCACGGCAAAATCTGGAAACACGATCTAAAGAAATATGAATAATAGCCGCGAGAGGCGTTGTATTGGGGCTAGTAAATATTACACAGGACAAAAGTTAGTTTCTGCGTCGACTACAAAAATGTGCTATATACTCGTGAACAGAAGTGTTCATCTACAGGATTCGGTCTAAATATTTCGCGGACCACGGGTTGAAGAATACTGGACTAGACCACAGTGTTTCAACCGGAGTTGGAGTACATTTATTTATTTTTTATTACTTTATTATATTTAACTATTTAAGTAAGCGTAAAGTAGGTATTTATAGGGAGAGTAACAAAAGTAAAAAGTACCGTAACATATCATTATTTCACTCTTGTCATAAGTACAATACAAATGCCAGCGATACATTTTTGGGGTTCTAAACGCGTCTTTTGTAGGAAGAGGCGTCTAACCAAAGATTTTATGTTAACGCTGATATTACGGATAAGCGGATATAATATATAATCCGCATACGATCCGCATCCGCACGATTTAAATGATAATTTATCTGTATCAGCAGAAAAATGCCGGATATCCGTGGATTTGCAGGGCTCTATAAATAGGATACATACGTTAAAAACTATATTTTGTTGAAAAGCGATCTGTGTAGACTCTACAGTCTACAGAGATCACGTCTTCACCAAAAAACCCAGAACACAATGGTTTGGATATATGATTAGAATTCTTGCTCTGAATATTTATAAGGATTTTTAGTATTTCCAGTTTAACTAAGTCCAGCGGAAATAATCCCAGAGGTTGTAAAAGTCAATGATGGTATAACTTTCACAGACGTACTATTTTCTTTTTTGTAATTTTGCTTTTAATTAAATTAGATTGTCACTGTTTGAAATGTTATATCTGACATGATCAAAAAAGTTACCTAATCAGATCTAACCTGATTTAAAGTAACCTTAAACTAACCTTACTCAATTTCTTGTTTAGTGGATTTCTCTTTTTTTTTAATTGTTAGTAAAGTGTCCAGTCACTTTTATCAAGGTTCATAAAAAAAATGGTCAACTTTTACATCGTCTTAATTTTATATACTTTCTTTCAAATTGATATATAACGGCTAAGTAGCATAAAATTTTGAAACGTTGCACATATACCAAATTGGGCAAAAATATATTAAGCCGTTTTTTGAAGAATTGCGGACAAGCAGATAAAAAGGTAGACAGAAATTTATTCCCTTGATGAACATCGTCTTCCAATCACCTGAAACGTTTTAAACGAAGTATGAGAATGAAATAGAAAAACAGATATATAATCGGCGAGAATATACTTGCCGATGAGCTTCAGAACAAGCTGATTCAATCGAAAAGGTTTTCAAAATCAAACGTTTTTATTCGTCAGGAGAATGAGGAAAAATATCTATCCGTTTCGGTCTGTCTTTCCTGTGCTTGGTGCAAGCGGTACATATATAAAAACGCACATACCTTTATCTGAATATATTCAAATATAACTTCTTCTTCTTTTTCTTAAACCTCTTACATCCATTTCTGAATACAGGCCTTCATCAACTCTTTCCATTTAACTATATTTCCAGCTGTACGGATCCAAGCTAGCCCAGCATTTCTTTTCAAATCATCATACCAACGTGGTCACCATACAGGTGGCCTTCCTTTGCCTCTTTTGTGCTCATAGGGACGCAAGTCTAGAATTTTTGACTTCAGCGATTTGGGTCCCTTCTTGCTAGATGTCCATCGAATGTCCATTTTAACGAAGCAGCTCGAATCAGCAACTTTGGTAATTGCTCTTACCCTTTCATCTCTGGATTTATCCCGATTTGTTTTGTCACCATTGCTCTCTTTCTTCATTTGCCTCTGTGCTCTAAATTAGCTTTAGTGAGTGACCAATTTTCTGCCCCATACAGTATAGTTGGCACAACACACTGATCGAATACTTTCGTTTTTAATTTTTGTTCCTTCTTTTTATTTCAACAATAAATGAAAGCTTATCAAAGGCTGCCCAACCAAGTCGTATTCGTTTTTTTAGCTCTTCTTTTTGGTTCGACCTTCCAAATTCTATACGCTGTCCTAGGTAGATGTACTCATGAACAGATTCTATTTCCTTGTTTCCCACAATGACTTTCATCGTGTCTCCGGTATACATTAAGTTTTTTGTGTGTTCATTTTAAGCCCAATTTTTCTGGACGCACGATATAGGTATTTTCTGAGAACATAACTATGTCGTCGTTATATCATAAATTAGTAAGATGGGTGCTATGGAACCCGTCAAATATAACAGACAAAGATAAAACAACGGACATACGTTGGATACGAGTAGTTCAAATATGTTATAGATAGTTTTCATAGAATTCTGCGAAATAGATATATACAGAGTGTCCCAGCCAAGTGGCTCACCATTGCTATCTTTCTTAATATTATAGATAGAGATTCGGTTAAATGGACAAAGTTCGAGTATTATACATAGGAAATATCATCACAGACTCAAAAATATTTTTAGATGTTTCGTTGACCAGATATTTTGAAAATAAACATTTTTTAAATGGAATACTCTGTATATTGTTAGGCCATTGGAATAATGATTTTGTTGTCATAAAAAACTAAACATGTTTATGATGACATTTTTTTAATAACGGAGATATCAGCGTTACAAACTTACATATAAAAAAAAAAAACAAATGTAAAAATTACCAAGTATTTTGGTTATAAATATTGTTCGAATAAATATCCATTATTGTTTAAACACAATCTTATTCTTTATTTTATGTTTCGCATTACATTGCCTAACAAATTTTTTGAAATTTTACTTTAGAGATATTTTACGAGAAAATACACATGCTTGGAATTCTACGAAATAGGGCTGTATTTCTATGAAAGACATTTGACTACTGTAAAGTATTTAGATTTTTTGGAAAATAGATTTCAAGATTTATTTGACGATGTGCCCATAGCTAACAGAATTAATTTGAAGTATTTTCAACATGATTGTGCACCAGCACATAATGCCTATCTTGTAAATAATTATGGATATTTATTCGAACAATATTTGTAACCAAAATACTTGGTAATTTTTACTTTTGTTTTTATTATATATACGTTTTTAATCGTACTATTTTTATAAGTTTGTAACGCTGATATCTCCGTTATTAAAAAAAATTCATTATAAACATGTTTAGTTTTTTATAAAGACAACAAAATCGTTATTCCAATGGCCTAACAATATACAGGATATTCCATTAAAAAAAAAATGTTTATTTTCAAAATATCTGGTCAACGAAACATACAAAAATATTTTTGAGTCTGTTATAATATTTCCTACAAAAAATACTCGAACTTTGTCCATTTAACCGAATCTCTATCTGGGCTGGGACATCCTGTATATTTGTTTATCGGCTCTCAGTTCATGGACCGGCATGAGGACTCTCGACGAGTATACTTATTCGCGACTCAAACTAACGTTGGCGGCGCTGCGTAAGACAGTACATGGCCGACGAGAAGCGTATATGTCACAAGTTTTTTCTTAATATTTATCTGTTCAAACAATATTTTGGCAAAAAGCACTGTATTTAAGTCACTATATTTAAAAATATGTCTTAATTCACATAAACTGCAGCACAACACACTACAAATATTATACAAATATACGCTTCTGTTTAATTTACCAAGCCGCCACCAGATGTCTCACTGTTATTTGGAGTAGCGAATAGCCTTCAATTTTATTTGTATAGATTTAAATCGAAAATTGTATATTGTTGGCAACTGGAACGATGAAGTATTTTTTATTCAAATCTAGTGATAACTGATTGGAACAAAAAAATAGAAACTAACCTTTCTCAATATTGAGTAACTGTGGCCAATTTCTCTTTTTTTGCAACAATAGCGTGTTCATTCACTTGTTACTTGCGATCATATGATAATTTTTTAATAGAAATTCTTCATCCATAAATAGATATTGTAATGGCAATCTCTTTTCCTTAACTTTCAATTTATTTTCGTTATTATGCGTATCATACAAGGTGTTTGAAATAACTGTGGTCTTTTTTGTTTTGTTGCCATTTGTGTTTGGTGTGTTGTTGTGAGTTTATTAAGAGTTGAAGAAAGAGTTACAGCTCAGTATTAACGAGACCAATGTTTTTGAAAATTTAATCATGTGACGAATCTCATTTCGATATGGACACGTAAACAAATAAAACAGACATTATTGGGGAGATTGAAGTCAAGCAATATTGATCCATAAACGAGATCTTAACAGTCCTAAACTGTTTGGTATGCAGTTTGTGCTGTTGGTATCTTTGGACCTTTTTTTGAAGATGTTAATGGGAATTGTCGCTATTGAATTGGTGAATCGTGCGATGCAAAATTTCTTTTTATCCCAAATTAATGATCAAGGTCAGCATATATGGTTTCAACAGGACAGTGCTACATCACACATAGTTCGCAGTATGATGCAAATTTTGCACGATACATTTGCTGACCGATAATTTTAAAATTTGATGACTTCGATTCACCAGATTTGACTACGCCAGTTAATATTTTCATTTAGGACACTTACAGGAAAGGGTCTCCGCAAGGCGGACCTTCTTCATAGAGCGGCCCGTGTGCAAATAATTTTTTGAGGGCCCTAATATTTTTAACAGTAAAAAGCGTAACATGTATCCAAGAAAAATGAGTGGGGGCAAAAATTTTCAAAATTTCTTTAAGTGTGGGGGCAGAATTTGTTTTCTTGGGCCCTATATAATGGACCGAGGCCCCTGCACAGTTTGGAGGCCGAGTGCCTTGCACTCTGTATATGGCCGACTCAGCGATGACTGAGCCGGCTGTTGATGAACAGCTTTAGGGCATAGGGCAGATACAACGGTATAGATCTTAAAAGTTTGTTACACAAAACTAACAGTCTGAAATAAAACTAGTAACAATTTACCTATACCTCAAAAGTTGCAAATGAATTTTTATCTATCTAATTTGATTTTTATCGACCGCCAACATATATAAGGGAGGTATTGTGATCGTACTGATTTTGACATTTTGAGATTTCTATGGATTTCCACGAATTGAGGTCCTACATTAGGTCTTACCGAGGTCCTACATGAGTAATCCTACATAATGTTTTGACTATTTTTAGCAAGATATATTTAGTCTGTCGGTCTGTCTGTCTATCTGTGTCTGTCTGTCCGTCCGTGTGTTTGTGTACACGTGCAGAGCAAATTCGGCTAAAATGATTTTTATGAAACATCATATTTAAGCTTTTGACATTAACGGCACGAGTTGATCAACTTTTGGTAAAAATCGGTTGACTAGAAATGGGAGTTTATTCGCGTCGATTTTAAGATTTTTGCGAATATTTAACAGAAAAATATTTCGAAAAAATTTTTTGAACAAAAGTTGCTATAAAAGCAATAACCAACAACTCTTATTTGAGACATTTTTGAAAAATTTTTCGAAATATTTCTGCATATCTATTTTTTTCATACTTATATGTAACGTTTCCATGGTCATGATAAATAATATCTGCTAGAATGTATTTTATACAAGTACTTTGTGATGGCGGTCGGTCGTGTGGTGGCCACAGCTGATTTTTTTTTTAATTATAAAAATACATGTGTGAAAATTGTATTGCTCAATAACGTAAGAATACATATCAGACAATGATTTTCAGTAATTTTATATAAGTATATTTATGGGTTTCAAATACCGACTTGAGCTCCCAAGCACTAAAAATACACGTTTTTAAGGGACATGTTTTTCTTGTAATAGAAGGTGCCCCAGGAAAAAAAATGCATCTGTGTTTCCCGAAGCAAAAAGGTTTTCTTTTGACACCTGCCCCCAAATCTAGGGTGCGTCCCTTATTATTTTATTCAAAAGTTATTATAAAAGGCGTAGAGTAGTGGTAACACCGTTTAGGCTTGGAATTTAAAAAAAAATAGAATTATCCTGGTAAATTGCCTCAGTAGCCATTGTAGCCACGCTAAGTAGCGAATAGCAAAGGTAATAATAATAATAATAATAAAAAATAACAAAAAATAAAATTGGCCAAAATTCATTGTGTATGTCCATTGTGTATCTTGTACATTTCAAAATCCTAATTAAAACGAACCATAAATACAGTATTAATACTATTGATTTTAAAGTTACAAAATAAACTAGGCGTAGCACGTAATACATTTATTTACTCTTAATTATTACCTGCACATCTATCTTGAAAGCCATGTATCTAAGTTTGCGGTGAGAGTCTGAACTATCCTAGTGCGGAAACCAATTAGCCAACCACACATTTCTAACAGTTAGGTTAGGTAACCGAGATATTATGAACTGTTCCACCCCTCACAGGGTAAACACCCGGGGCTCTGCCTGGCTCGGCCCGACCCGTTTCTCTACCTGACTTCCATTGGGAAAGGTAAATAAATGGAGGGTTTACTATTGACACAACCAATAACAGACAATCAAAATTCACATCATGTCAATGTAGGAACCATTTTAAAAATATTATCATTGTTTAATTTGTGGATTTTTGGAGAACGCGGATAAAATGTTTGAGTTTTTTATTGCTCTTCTGATAAAGTAAATGTACAGATTTTTTAAATTTAATTTATTGTTTTAGAAGAGTTGTACTATTAAAAATCTTTTGACAACGCAGATATAATTTATGTTTGATACTAAATTAATATTTGAAACACAGAAGCCTAATTGCATAAAGCATAGTCTACCATGTCGTCAGATAATCACGCTGTCAGTTGACGACGATGTTATGATGAAGAACAATTGATTATGTGAGCAATGCTTTCAGCAATACTTGACGACATAATGCATAGTTAACTTTAGCCAATTATTCAGTAACTTTATGTCGTCATTTACTTTCGATACAAGGTTACTACAATCTGAATCGGAACTCATTACTGTGGTGTCATCCGCAAAGGCTACAAGTTCCAAACTCAGAGCATCTCCTACAACGTCATTAACATATAAAATATAAAGAAGTGGCCCTAACAAACTTCCTTGTGGAACTCCTTGTATTACAAATAAATGACTTGACTTGAATCTCCAATTTCTACACATTGCTGCCTACTATTTAGATACGAGAGGAACCAATCATGAGCTTTCGCTCTAAAGCTGCATTCAGAGCTCTGTAAATCAACACGTTGTACGCTATGGATAATTTTTAAACGATGTCATTTGGTATGATCGGACATGCTCGTGCTTTGTCGTTGCTATACTACTGTTGAGCGATATAGTACGAGCTTGTCCGATCATACCAATTGCACTCGTTTAAAAACTATCCATAACGCACAGAGTGTTAATTTACTGAGCTCTGAATGCCGCTTTAGTCCAATTTTTTCTAGTTTTTCTAACAGGATTTTGTGATTTACGAGGTCAAATTCCTTCGATAAATCTAAAAATACTGCTAGAACATGACGATCTTTGTCTAAAATTTTTAATAGTGTTGTAGTTGTAGAATATCCCCTTCTAAAACCACGCTGTTCCGATATTATTATTGCATTTTTCTCCACGAATTCTACTATCCTATTTGCCATAACTTTCTCAAATATTTTAGAAACTGATGGCAAAAGGGATATTGGTCGATAATTTTCGATATTTTCCTTATTACCTTTTTTAAATATCGGAACACACAATGGCAGCTAATTAATCTGATTAAATTTTAAGAAGATCAAATATATGGTTAGCGACAAAACAAATACAGCCTCTAAGAATAAAAAAAAGATCATATCATTTTTTTTTTTTAATTTTGATCTGACCAGAATCCATGGGTTCTACTTTCTACGCCACCCAACGGTTCTGTATTTGTGTATCTAAACATACATAGAAAAGATACAGTTAGAATATTTTTAAACGTTATGCGGCATACTGTCACAAGACTGTATGAAAAATTTAAATAAATCTAGATAAATCTAAAGTCTATATGATTTGTGAAATATTTTAAAGTTTCTGATAGGATTGTTGTAATCCTCCCACAGGATAATTTATTACACAACCCTTCAAAATGATTTATTTCATATACTGTTACGTATCATACAATACAGTCTGCTAATCTTATTAAAATGGAATGCGCATAATTCATCTGTCGCTCACTTCACACAGTGGCTTGCATTTTTAATGACCTATCATTTTAACGATAGTATAAACATTGATATTAGTCGGCAAGATCTTAAAAGCAATGTGTCACCACTCGGAGAGATCAAGAAATGTTTTATTTATTATTTTAATTAATGCAGAAAGAGCTTCAAATCCTTAAGTACACAGAATTATAGAAATTACAAGAAAATAAATACAATAATATATACTTAGAACATGTAGATGATAGAAAAATAATTACAAATTTAAGGGAAGTTTGAAGTTGTCATTTGCTAAAACCGCGTTGTAACGAAACAACATTTTTGTTTCCCTTTCTCACTCTCTCCCTCTCAACCCTCTTTCCCCTCTTACCCTCTCTACTCCACAACCCCTCTCTCCCACCCTTCCTCTCCCTAACCCTCACATTCTCTCTCTCTCCACGGTTTTATAGGTATAAACAAAAAACCTTTAGATTACTGGTTCCCAACCTTTTTGACTTGCGGATCCCTTTTTAGAATCAATTTCCATGGCGGAGCCCTTTAGGTAGGGTGACCATCCGTCCCGGTTTTCCCCGATTGTCTCGGTTTTAGGTCAATTGTATCGGTGTCCCGAAAAATGCTTTCGGGACGGTCGATTGTCCCGGTTTTTACATAATTCTGCATTTGTAAGAAAAGAAATATTACAACTAGTCAATCTGGGAGGTGAGGACCTTTTTTTGCTCTTCACTTGGATTTGGGAGGTGAGGACCTTTTTTTATGCTCTTCACTTGGATCTGGGAGGTGAGGACCTTCTTTATTTGCCTGTGTTCCGGTTTTCCTTCACTGAAATCTGGTCACCCTACCTTTAGGCCTACCTTATGTCTTACAAAATAATGTTACGGGGGGAGGGGGTTGATTTTTAGGGTTTTGTAGGTATGACCACCAAAAAACCCTTATAACGTCACTCATGTGTCTGTCTGTACGGTAGAAATTGTAGCCAAACGGCTTAACATAGAAAGTTGAAATTTGGCATGGTTATACAACTCTTTGACCCACATATAGGAAAAATACTGAGTTCAAAAAACACAGGGTAGTTGCGGGATACAACCTAAAACTAAAATATTGAAAAATTTCACTTATTATTCTCTTCACATCAAAAATGAACGTAAGAAAATTTATTTAGAACGAAGAAACATTCCTTTCAAAGAAAAAATAAACTAAAACTTGTAGAAAATCCAATAATTTAAACGATATTTTTATCAAACTACACGTGTATATAACATATACGATTAACAAGGACTGACGTCTCGTTAGCATACGGGTGACGCGTAGCCTTTCTATTTACCCCCACCACTATAAGTTACAAGACAACCTTATACTTTAATAATCTTGCCTTGAGAGGCGTTGAGCGAGCACGACGCTGGAGAGAGCGTTGTAATGATGTGGCACTCGGCGTCAACATCGGCGCTATTTCGAAGAGAATAAATTTAATTTGAAATATTTTTTATCAACAAACGTCGTATATATAAATCATTTTCTTTCTTTTCTTTGCGGTATCTTTTGTAATGTATTCTTAATCGCTACAACTTTGTAGTAGAGATAGTTTTTAATTCATTTCTTGCATATTTAAACAATAGTTCCAGTCTAGAATTTATAATAATAATGTAATTACATTAATTAAAAGAATAAAATAACAATTACCACTGAATAAAAAATTATAAACATACATTAACATGCATCAGGTATGTTGATTGTATCAGATTTCTCAAAAACGAAAAAAACTAGCAACTATTGTTATAGAAATCGTATCCATTCGTGGAATACTGCTTTTATCCTGATTCCTATAACTTTTTAATGGGTTTTGTGAAACAAATTTTATATGTAGCTATCAAGGATGGAAACTACAGTTTGTGGCCAATTCTCTGAAATGATCGTAAGTATTTTCTTAAAACTGACATATACATAATAATAAGGTGGCCAAACGTCCTCCTTTGAGTAGGACAGTCAGGGCCGTATTAACTTACAATGAGGCCCGAGGCGCAAACAGTTTCTGGGGCCCACTCTTCTAATCAATAAAGCAATTTAAAAAATTGGTTGGATAAAAAAGGGATTTGGTTTTTGCAGAGAAAATAATAAGTGAAATAATTCAAGACTTTAGTTTTAGGATGCCCCCCTTTGTAACTCTAATATTTATCGAATCGTAAAAATATATAAAACAAAAAAATATTTGTTTTCTTATTATAAACAATTTTTGTCATGTACGTTTTTGCTGTTAGATCAATAATAAGGGAGATATTTCAAGAGGACATCTTAACAAGTTTAGTGTTAAGATGTCCTCCCTAACTCCCCAAATATTCAACCAATTGAAATATGCATTGAAAAAAAGGTTTGTTTTTTTATTGGAAACTATTTTTGTCAAGTCAATAATAAGGAAGATATTTAAATTTTTTTTGTAAACAGTTTTAACCCTAAAACACTCACTTAGAATAAAAATGCAGAAAAACCCGTTGTGATTTTTTATTTAAATTGTATTGTGGTGAAATTTTCGCCCAATATTTAAATTTAGTTTAAAAAATTAAATGGTAGCTCTTAGTACTCAAATAACGAATAAAAATGATTATTAAGAAACTTTTTATCAAATAAGTATTCTTAGACATTCAGCATTCTGTTGGCTTCTTACACTTATTAAATGTAGTGGATATCGTTTATAACGGCTCTAATATAACGACATATCGGTTTTTGCAACGAAATTTAAAAGTCCCGGCCAGAAACAAAACTTTTTATACGTGAGACTTATCGCTTATAAGGACATCGGATATTACGACGAAATTAATAAAACGACGAAAAATGGATTGAAATTTGGGTCAAATTATCTTTTATAATGATGAATCACCACTATCTAACGCGAAAACGCCGGGGAAGTACCGAATTGGCTAGATAAACATATTCATTCAGTGATTAACTACGAGTTGAAGGTACGTCATCGACGTCGATATGGTGAAACGAAAAGCATCAATGTAAATTTTTCAAATATTGATGAAAAACGGAGGAGGATATGACGGAAGATGAAATTTTAGCTGGGTCGGATCCGAATTTGGAGTCAGAAATAAACAACGACATAGTGGAAATGGAAGAAACACCGAGTTCCAAACACATGCATCCTTTATAGTCATAAAGGGTTCATTTTCAGCAGTTGAAACAATTTAGCGTTTTTTCACGTTTAATCAAACTTTAAAAGAGACTAAAACAGATTTTACATTGCTACTTTGGAAAAAATTATTGATAAAAACTTTTTAGAAAACCAAAAATCACAAAAACAAACCAAAATGACAGATTTTTTTGTTAAAATTTAAATATGTATACATCCATACATACAGAGGCGGATTTAAAGCGGGCGCATCGAGCGCGCGCCCTGGGCCCCGACTTCTGTAGGGCCCCGCAAAACCCCAACTTTCCACTAATGACACCAAGTTTTGTTTCATATGTATAATTTTAATTACTTACAAGTTTACAATCGGCGGTAAAACCTGACAGTATGTTTATATTCGCTTATTTATTTAAAAATATGGTTAACATGTATTTTCCCTGTCTCTCTCTTTTTAAGGGGCCCAATATTGTCTCGTGCGCCCGGGGCCTCAGCCAGCCTTAATCCACCTCTGCATACATACATCTGTAAAATTATGTGTTAAGTGTTAAGTTGTTTGTAAAATAAATTGGATTGTTTTTTTTTATGTTTCGTAACACTTGAATATTGTTTTTATTGAATTAGATTGTTACGTCCGTAAAATATAATATGATGAGGAAGTAATGGGATTCGGACTGGTCAGAAATTAAAATTAAATAAATATTTTAACTTCGCTAACGTTTCGATTTATTATGAAATCTTCATCAGAGCTAGAATAAAAATGTAGCTATAATTTATGATACAGTTTGTTTTTACAATATAAAGTTAATGAAATTAATTTTACAAAATTTGATCAATGTCGAACTACAACTAAATGTGAAAATATAGTAATATAAAAAAATTAAAATAAATAAATAAATAAATAAATATATAAAATAATAATACAATAAACCACAAATTAAGATTTTTACATACCTAGGTTAAAAAATCACAAAATAAAATAAAATAGTCAGATAAATAAAATTTTATTCACACTTCAGATCCATTTTTAAAAATTCTTATTGGTTTTTTTTTTTTTTTTTTTTTTTATTTAAGATTTTATTTAAGATATATTTTGGGGGCGCTTCAATTGCTGTGGGTATTAGCACCCCGGTACATTTACAGTAATTTACATTGATTTATAAGGAAGAATGTTGACATTAATTTACAATGAGGCATATTTATAATTTTATGATAAGACATTTAAGATAGATAATTTAGAAATAACAGGACATTTGGGATTTAAATTTTACGGAACAGATCTGCTTCTTTGCGGTAGTCAAATAAAATGTTTTCATTTTCTGGGCTTAGCGCTTCTTTCAGGTTGTCTGGTATTTTGTGCTTCCGTCTGAGTTCTTCATATAGTTGGTACTCCAGGATTATATGTTCTACGGTTAAGCCGCATTCAGAGCTCTTTGAAATTAACAGGTTGTGTCGCTACGGATTGTTTTAACGAGGTCAATTGCTATGATCGGACATGCTCGTGCTTTGTCGTTGCTATACTACTGTTGAGCGATATAGTACGAGCTTGTCCGATCATACCAATTGCCCTCGTTAAAACAATCCATAACAACACAACGTGTTAATTTCAAAGAGCTCTGAATGCGGCTTTAGTTTTATTGCAGTTGTCACAGTTTTCCACCTCTTTTCTTTTCATTAGATGTTTGGCCAACCTCTTGTAATGAATGTGTGGCAAATTCTGAGTCTTATAAGAACTCTATGTTCTTTTCTGTTGCGTACTGGAGCCCAGGGTTTGGTGTTTTCTTTTATATGGCGAAGTTTGTTGTTTGCTAGACTGTGCCATTGTCGTTTCCAGTCTTCTTTTATGTTTTGCCATAAGGTGGATTTGATATCGCCTGTAGGATATTGGTGTTATGTTTGCTACCTCTTTTGCTGCTAAGTCTGCCTGTTCATTCCCTATTATTCCCACATGTAAGGGAACCCACACCAAGGTTACCCTTTTCCCTCTTATTGTTGTATGGGCAACATTAATGTCACTTCTTTCAGAAAAGGAACCATTTTTTTCTCAATCCTACAAACCTTAAATAAATTACTTATTTTAATAGTTATTTTAAGTAAATTATAATTACAATTAATCGTTTTTCGTGGTTACTTTCAACTTTTGAAAAATGGACATAAGACTTTAAGACTGAAGAATTTAATCTAGAATTTGCAATGTAAGTATGATTTACAAACCTTAAACGAATTAATAGATAAAAATTACTAGATTTCAAAATCTAGTTCCGCCTAAATGTTTGGAATAGCCTATATGTTCCTCATTTGTTTAATCATGGGCTGCTAGATTTCAGTTATCCTCAGCTGTATCGTTTCTCTCAATTGGAATTTTAACATTGTAACAATTTTCCGGCAACCTAAATATTGATTGAAATTATTTGTTATATTCTGATACAAGCTTTATAAATTTTGTTCTTTGTCCGTTAACATATCATGTATAAACAAATTTCTCAAAATTGCATGTTTAATATAAATTTTAATGTAAATTTTTTACACTATTTTACTCTGCTATTCAGGATGTTTATAAAAGTTTAAATTTAGTCTGCTCTGGGATGCTATATCCGGGTCTATCGATTAATTATTTTTAAAATTAGGTTTTAATATTTCTCTTTGTTTAAATAGAGCGGAACGGTTCACAAAATCGGTTATATTTGTTGGAGATATCGTTAATAGCGAGTGTGTTCGTTTAATCTTTCTGTAGTTTGCCAAAATGTGTTCTTGTATCATTTGTCATGGGTAAAGTCATTTATTCTTGTCTAGACGAAACAAATTTATCATATACGATAAAGTGTTGAGAACACTGTAAAATCTTTGGATTTTTGGGAGTAATTTTAGATTAATAGATCTAGAATCGAGTTAATCATTCTTTAATAGGAGAGTAATAGGTTTAATGTGCCAATTAATTTACTAATATTATATTTTGAATTATTTCTTAATCAATATTTTCTCACTTTCTGCCGGTCTTTCTCTATCAAGGTTCAAGATTCAAGTCAGTTGAGTATGGTGGACAGGAAACCAAAGTGACTTTGGTATTTGCCAAAAACTGCTGAACTATTCGGGAATAATGAGTTGATGTGTTATTGAGATTGGTCAAATGGTTTTGATCCATATAATTCATGTTTCTTCTGCAACCCCTCCAACAGTCAATTGTCGATTGTAAACATTGTTACTAAAATTCAAAGGAAATAATTTAGTAATAAAATCTCAACAGCAGTCACAAATGATAACTGTATATTATACGAGGGCTACCTTTTTAAGTTTTTACTTTCTGAGATAGACTAGATCAGCGTTTCTCAACCGGGGGCCGTGAAAGCTTCGTCGGGGGGCCGCGAAGTCATATAAAATCGAATCATGAAATTATAATAGAAAAACACTCAATTTTACAAGATATATTCATAAATATATGACATTTATATTCATTAAAATATACCTTTTAAACTTAAATAAAATAAATTATACTTATTTTGACAACTAATTTAAACTAATTAAAACGGTTCGCGTTGGAGGTACTTTAAGTACTTTCAAGGAGGTACGACTTGAACTTGCAATATTTTTTGTTATGCTCCGAGCTACTTTAGCTAAAGAGTAAGGATGCGAAAGTGTTCAAAATGGAAAGCAACTTGGAACAATGGAACACTTATAAATAAAAATACTTGCAAGCCATTATAGGTAATCGTAACAGATATTAAAAACATGTTTATGTAAAAGTTGTTTTTTTTTTCAAAAGTTTTATCCAATTATACCCAACACGCTCCTAATACGTTCCAATACGTTCCTATATAAAAAATCGAAGTTGTCCTTGATATCCAGTTTCCTCTATATTGATACACCTTGAGATCCCTCCCTCGCTCCCCCCTCTATATATATATATAATAAGTATATTAGATTATTCCGTTCCAAAACTATATAATGTAGAAGTTATTGGGATAAACGGTGGAGGTAAGTAAACTCAACGATTACTGAGACCCAATATTTCGGTCAAATATATATATATATACAGGACCGGCGGTTGGGAAACACTGCTCCAGGTAACTATCTGACAGATAAGGTTATATGATACTTTCTGTGCTGAATAAATGTCATCCTGTCTTTCAATACAAATGTATCTATCGGATAGTTATCTAACGGATAATGAGACTGATGTATTGAATTCACTGCTTGGTAATGACATTTATTCAGAAGATAAAGTTCCAGATAACATTATCTGTCGGATAGTTACCCAGTGGTTTAAATGAAGGTGGAAAGACCGGGCCTTAAGGTCATAATGCTCGGGGGGGGGGGGTACCTTAGCCCTCCAAATGAACCCGTAAATAAAAAAATTAACCTGTATAAAATTCTCGAGAGATAACTCCATTATACTTCCAATAGTAATTTTCATCCCTTTTTGAGATCTCAGAATTATCATTGATAGCCCAAAAGTCATCCTATTATCACCTCTGTCGTCCCATTTTACCACGTTATAGCTGTGAAATTTTAATAAATCCTCAATCAAGATGTATAACTATTTATATAAAGATACAAAGTAACAAAATATAAACTATTTTAGATCATGTAGTAACTTCCAAATTTAACGTTATACTTCATCTTCAATAATAAAAAATAGTGTATTGAGCCCGGTAGTTCAATTTCAACCACCTGTATACTATTGATAAAATATTAATATATGTGTTTATTCTCATAAAGAATTATTTTAAGCAATTCTGTTCCTTATTTATTAATTGTTAATGACTATATTCCTTAATGAGCTTTATCAGGATTAGCCATCTTGATATGTAGTGATACGTGATTTTTGCAAGTGGCGTCTTCATTTTTTTTCTGACGTTTTTAGTTATTTTTAAATGATAAATGTGCAGAAAATACTTGAAATAGTGTGTTATAGTTTGGACTTTAGTGTTTGGACTCTATGGAGACCAAAATTGGAGCGACTGGAAAGGTATTTGTAGAAATTTTTGTTAATTTTATAATGTAAGTCATTGTTATGTAGAATGTGCTTCTATGGACAATATAGAAACACAAACATGCATACACTATCGGCTATAACTAGAGAAACAAAACTAATTTTTAAATTATTTTCATAAATCCCGATTATTGACTAAATGAATATTGAATTATATTGGTATAACAACAACAATTTATAAGTTAGAACCTGCTCTTAAAAATATTTGTTGTACTGGTACAATAAATAAAATAATTAACTTTCTGCTGCAGCAGACCATCTGCATATTTCTTTTGTAAGACTTTGTAAGACTCCAATTTTAGCCAAAATATTGTTTTAAGCTAATTTTGGGGTGAGGATTATGAAAAAAAATATTTAAAAAATTCATTCATTCCTGGTTTTTGAGTTAGAGTCGAATTTTGGAATACTGCCCATACAAAACTTAATAATTGGTTTATTAAAGATTTTTTTTTTTTTTTAAACAACACTATCTAGAAGAATTTTGATAATTCAAACCGTAGGTTTCTATCCCTAACCATTTTATAGTTAGGAATTATCAAAATTTTCAGAAAAAATAAAAAAAATAAAAAAAAAAAATAAATTTTTGTTTGTTTCAAAATATGGTTACAAGTCAATTAGGACCTCAAGATTTCAAAAATTTCAACCGCCGGTCTTTTTCTCATTTCATTTTTGAGATACATCCATGCGAAGATGAAAATTTCTATAAATCACGCCATATTAAAAATTTTAAAATACGCTAAATGAATTAGGTCTCAAATTTTTTCTAGTTTAAATAAACTACGAGGAATCCATAAATTCTAACCTCAGATCATTTTCTCTAACAGTTATTAGAGTCTTAATTTTTTTAATTCACAATTTTCACAAATTTAAATTATACCATTAAAAAAAAAATGTCCTAATCTTAAAACGCGTTAAACGATTATAGCCCCAAATTTTTTCTATAAGAGATTACTAAAATTTTCGGTTTCCAGCGCCTTTAATGTAACAGAATTTTTCCGCGGTGCCCCAAGTAAAAACTGCTCAAGCTAACGCAGTTGGAGGAATGTTGTAATATTTTCGCGGCGCCCTTGTAGCCCAGGTGTCCGGTGCGCCGCGGCGCACTGTTTGGGAATCGCTGGTCTAGCCGTTTGGCCACAATTTCTGACGAACAGACAGACAGGCCTACACATGCAAGACATTATAAGGGTTTTTTGGTTATACCTACAAAACCTAAATTGTTTGTTGTTTTTATTAAATTGGTATATGATTTATTTGTTCCGTGGGGGGGGGGAGCTTGTATTATCTTCTAGTTTCAGTACAAAGTAAAATGAAGTAGCTGCTAGAATTTAGCTGCAAGTTAGTGCCCTTATTTGCATGAACTAGTTTTCTATCATCAAGAAATTATCAGTAAATCTCTTCCGAGAAAAAATTATATTAAATTATAGTGCCAGTACTTAGAGATTTTGAGTTGTTGATAATTACAATTTCATACATATTAGCTGTTTCTAGAAAGTACTGCACATTAATTATATCTGTCAAATTTATTTAATTATCTGATTGACTTTCAAATAATGTCAGGCGAAAATAAAAAATAAAACACATTAACACAATAATTGAAAATGTTATGCATAGTTATTAAGTTACCTACTTTCCTTCATTTGCATAATGTTAATACATGTTTGTAGTTGCTAGAAATATTGAACAAATGAAAGTCCCTTTGAATATTTTGTTCTAAGACCAGAACTAATACCAGTGATGTATTGCTAAAAATATTGATGTGAAGTGTGATTTTTCATACATTTCAGGATTTCGCAGGTATTTAGTAAGTGAATGATGATTATTTGGGATGCCAAAACAAATTTTATGTTAATTTTTTTTTTGTTAATTTTAATTCGAATGCCTAATACCATTATTTAAGTTTCTAAATATGTGCAGTATTTTTTTTTTATATAGCAAGGTTCAGGGACGTAGCCAGGATTTCAGCTTGGGGGGGGGCAAAAATAACAAAATATTCTAAATAGGTCGATACGACCTTAATTATATGGCTTGGGTAGAAAATAACAGCGTTCTAGGTCAGGGGTCGGCAACCTTTCAGTGACAAAGAGCCAAATCTATATTGAAAAAAAAACACAATAACATGAAAGAGCCGCTAAAAAATATATGCTATAATTAAGAAAAAAACGTAAAAATTGTTTATTTGTTTTAAAATAATCAAGTATTACAATAAATTAATATTTACTTATACATTTAGTTTGTGATACCTATTGTAGTTGCCAGTATATTACAATATAATAATTTTTTTAATGGGACGATTGCTCCTGTATAGTGTTCTATAAGACTTCAATATTTGGTGAATATTCAGTAATCTTTAACTTAAGGCAGCACTCTAGTTTCAGGTCAGTAAGATTACTTCTCAACTGACTCTTTATTAATTTGATTTGCTTACAGTAATATGTGGATCCGAAAATTGTCACTAGCTCAAAAGCATAATTTTTTAAAAGATTGAACGATTCTGGAAGACGGTTCCAAGCTTCGAAAAAAACTTTATCTACATTTTGAAGATTGCGAATTTCGGTCCACTTATGCTGGGAAGATACAATTCACTTTTTTCTTTCTAAATTTTCCAGTTCAGAATTACGTTTTAAGAATATATAATTCCATAAACCTTTGGATTTCAAATCCACTAATTAAAGGTGATAAATGTAATTGCTACATATTTACTTCAATTGGTTTTGTCAAAAAATCTAGTGTAGCTTTATATTTTATAAACTCTTTAAATCTATCTCGAAAAGCTTCTTTCATGTTAACAATAGTTTGTGCAAAAAAAAAAAAAATGCATTAATAACATGTTTTTGTAAATTAATAAAATGTAAAAATGTTTTTGCACGTACATCATTCACAAATACAGATAACTTTTTTTTCGAAACAAATAACTTCGTCTAAAAGAGAATATGCAGTAACTCGGGGCATTATCGAGCGCGAATTGCACCGTAAAACATTCTGAAAAATACAAAACCTGTATAGTACAGGCAGAAAGTTGAAAATTAAAAAATAGATTATATTAAAATAAAAACCAGCCAATTTTTTCAAGAGCCCCAAAATTTTCTAAAAGAGCCGCATGAGGCTCCGGGGCCGCAGGTTGCCGATCCCTGTTCTAGGTCTTTTGTAGTATATTAAATAATAAAAGTCCGGTAAAATTATAAATTTTCTTCACCTCTGGTGAAGAAAACTTCTAACAACCTAAATTATATTTTATATAAGGTAAACTAACCAGGATTTAAATTATCCTGGGGGAGGCAAATGTCCCCTATGCCCCCCCCTGGCTACGTCCCTGGCAAGGTTCATTAAGATTTTGAAAATTGCGCCTATACCTTCCATTGGTTGTTTTAAGTCATAAGGCTCCTCTGATTTCATGTATTCAATTTGAACAATTTCCACTGGTTATTAAATTTACGCTTTTAAAAATTAAATGCAACAAATGTTCAAATATAACTAGAATTTTGAAAAAATAATTTAAACAAAATAAAAATGCAAAAAAAAACAGAAGAAATAAAAATGCCTTGAGAGCGGAGCGATTACACTATCAAAGCATGCTGGTTCACTGTGTTAGATAAGTTATTAAATATTTTACGTGGTCAAGCAAAAAACACAAAAAATGCGTTATTTTCCGAAAACATAATCTGATCAAAAATTCCTGTTGTACTATTCTGGTTCACACTAATGTACATTACTTAGATTTTTTTCAGATTTTTAGTTAAAACCATCTGGGCTACAGGGTGTGGGACAAAAATTTTTTTGCACAATTTGGCAAAAATCGCGCCTAAATAATTTATTTTGCAAAAATAAAATTTGGATCGTTAATCCACTTATTAAGGGCTTTCATTTGATACCCTACTCAGACTTTTAAAAAAAAATATATATTTTTTTCGATGAGCAGATATTTGTTTATATTGTTAGGGGGATATGTTTTTTAGATGTTTTAGTTTTTTTTCTATATGCGGGTCAAAGAGTTGTATAAGCATGTCAAATTTCAACTCTCTAGGCTTAACCGTTTGGCTACAATTTTTACCGAACAGACGACAAAATGACGGTATAAGGTTTTTTTGGTCATGTCTACAAAACCCTAAAAAGGTATGTTGACTGTCTCAACACAATCTCAATCATGGACAATTGGCTTAATAACAATAACATAAAATGACATAGAATGCTACAAAATATCACATGTGTATATAGAGCACCGAAGGTAACCGAGGACTGCGTAGTTAGAATACAATCGCGTGTTTCTCCGAAAGTAACCGTAAATTTAGTGTTCACGCGGATATTGCGGATAAGCGGATATGAAATTTATCCGCATCCGATCCGCATCCCCATGGTATAAATGTTAATTTATTTGCATCCGCAGAGAAGTTGCGGATACCCGCGGATTTGCAGGCCTCTACTAACCAGCACATATAGGCGCCAGATAACCCGGCCCAGCAACAGCAACATACGAGGTCTGTTCAAAAAGTATCGCGAATTTTTAATTTCCGCGGGTTACGAAATTCGATTTTCGATTTTTTTGTGGCGTTATGTTGGTACTCATGTCTCTCACTTATGCCGATAAGTTCGGCCATTTTGAATGTTCAGTTAATTTTTGACAGTTGCTTTGCTTGCACGTGTTTTGGCTCGTCTTCGATTTTTGCCTATACCAAAAAATGGATCAAAGAATCTGTATCAAATTTTGTGGGAAAAACAAAATTAAGTGCGCGGACGCATTCCGAATGTTGATTGTGGCATATGGTGAAGCTACCTTGGACCGAAGCTTATCGGTGGTACAAAATGTTCTCAGAGGGCCGAGAAGATGTGAACGACGAAAAGCGTTCCGGACGCCCGAGCACGTCAACAACAGACGAAAACATTGATGAAGTGAAGAAAATAATATTGGCCAATCGTCGAATCACCGTTAGAGAAGTTGCTGAGGACCTAAACATATCGATTGGCTCGTGCCATTCGATTTTTACCAATGATTTGGGCATGAGACGTGTCGCCGCGAAATTCCCCTGCCCATACATCGTTGCTTGTGCGCGAATTTTTGGCCAAAAACAACACACTAATAATGCCGCAGCCACCGTATTCCCCAGATCTGGCCCTCTGTGACTGTTTCTTGTTCCAGAAACTGAAGAGGCCCATGAAAGGACAACGCTACGCTACGAGTGAGGAGATAAAGACGGCATCGAAGGAGGAGCCGAACAAGATCACAAAAAATGATTTTTTCAAGTGCTTCGAGGATTGGAAAAAACGTTGACACAAGTGTATAATATCTGGTGGGGATTACTTTGAAGGAGACAAAATAGATATTCATGAATAAATAAATAATTTTTGAAAAAACACAAAATTCGCAATACTTTTTGAATAGACCTCGTATAGACCCCGGCAACAATCTTTCTACTTATTTGTACCCTTCATATATGTATCTTCCATCTATATCCAGGGCCGCATAAAGGGGGGGGGGGCGGAGGGGGCGACGGCCCTGGGCGCACTAAGGAAAAAGGCGCTGACGGGCTTGACTAAGGGGCGCCATTGCGATGGCGAGGACCTTGTTTTTTTGCTCGTCACTTGGATTTTTGGAGGTGAGGACCTTTTTTTGCTCATCACCTAAATTTTGAGAGGTGAGAACCTTGTTTTTATTTGCCAAGGGCGCCAAAACACGGCTCTGTCCCTAGCGCAAGTTTTCCTTACTGCGGCTCTGTCTATATCTATTATGTATCGAGTGTTTCCATGTAAAATTGTATAATAATACTTGGTAGATAATCTGCTGATTGTCTTCTCCCAGGTCTGGTTTGGTCCGGACGGTTGTTCTGTTTATCCATTCTCCCTACACAGGGGTCGGCAAATTTTAGAAGCCAAAGAGCCAAATTCACCCTTTACGGCATCTGGAAACATTTTAAAGAGTGATAATTTTGTTTTAATACATGATGTTTTAAATATTTTCTAAATTTTATTCCTTATCAACTTAATTTAGATAAAGAGCCGTTTGCACCTCACGAGCCGCGGTCTGCCGACCCCTGTTCTAACACATGTAAACCTTATTAATAATTTCGAAGAAACTAAAGTCTCAGTTGGACAGCATAATTATTTTAGAAAGGCGAATTTTACAGTACATAAATTAACAAAAAATCCAGTAGGTCAGGTAATACAGTAATTATATTTTATTACAGCTATTATGGGTAATATAAAAACCATCAAAAGATCTACATTGTTTATAAAACCATATAAAATTGTATGTAAACAAATTGATCAGCGAGTTCTTGGCATGTTTTCATGTATTTTTAATGAATTACGCTACTTTATTGATCTTATCAAATATTCATATGGATTCAGTCAATTATTAACCAGCTAATTTGATGTTTTTGTTTTGTTTATATCTAGAATTTCAATGATATACGGAACATTTTTGACAGTAACTAAGATCAATCTATCAATCATGTGCCATATCTGGTGCAGACGTGGTGGAACCATGGAACACCACAAATTTCTGTTGTCCACACAATAGGGGATAGGCATGATTTTTTTAATTTTTTTTATTATATTCCTCTTGTTGCATATAAACATAAAAAAAAGTTTTTAATTTTTTTTTTTTAATTTGAAGGCTTAAAAAAATCATAAGTGTATGTAGCGCGCGAAAACGACGTGTGACGTCATACCCTTCTAACTGACACATGACACTACTAGTCTAGCCAGCGTACATAGTCTGTTGTGAACTTATTTGTTTGTATAACTTTTATAGGTTATGTAAAGTTAGAGTGATTTTAATTAAAATAAAGTTTAATTCTATAAAAACAATTTATACATGTTTACCGAATTAAATTTTATATTAAAATATATAAAATATGGAAGATCCAGGCCCCAGTACTTCGAAACATAGTCGAAAATATTGTTTAGTACCAATGTGCACAAATAGTTCAATTAGAAATCCAAAAAAATAATTTATATCATTACCTGATGACGAAAAACAACAGAAAAGTTATGAGGCGAAATAAAACCGATATTTCAGAAAAAAGTAAACTTTATGTTTGTGAAGACCATTTTAATGTGAGTACATATATTTTATAAATTATTTTAATAATAAATGCGTGAAAAATTGTTTAAAAACAAATACAAAACTCTCAAACAATACAATATAAACACGTAAACATTATGTTTTGTCTGTATCTGTGACGTCAAACCCTTATAGTCTCAGTCGTATCTACTCGGCAACCTTCGCGGCGTGGTCGGCTTATTTCAAATTTACAATATTTTAATTAAAAAATTTGGCTGTAATATTAATTAAAAAGTGATTTTTGTTGTGTTAGGTGACATAACTAACATTAAAATATCAAAAAAATGTAGTTTTAAGGAAATATAAATTTTATGCGTATTCCCTATTCACTAAATTTTTAAATGTTTTTGTTTCACTTGTTATATTATCAATAATTGTTCTTTTTTACGTCCTCTTTCTCTCCCTCCACTTATTCTTCCACTACAAATATTTAATATATAATTGTTGTTTTTTTATTTTGATAATTATTTTTCTTTTTTTTTTGTCTCTTTAGTACATCCTCGTTTTTAGGGTTTTGTAGGTATGACCAAAAAACCCTTATACCGTCATTTTGTCGTCTGTCTGTCTGTCTGTCTGTTCGGTAAAAATTGTAGCCAAACGGCTAAACCTAGGGAGTTGAAATTTGGCATGCTTATACAACTCTTTACACATAGCCGCACATAGGAAAAATACTAAAACATCTCAAAAACATATCCCCCTAAAAATATAAACAAATATGTGCTCATCGAAAAAAAAAAATTTTTTTTATAATTATGAGTAGGGTATCAAATGAAAGCCCTTGGTACGTGGATTAACGATCAAATTTTTATTTTTGCAAAATAAATTATTTTGAAGTGATTTTTGCCAAAATTGTGCAAAAAATTTTTTGTCCCACACCCTGTAGCCCAGATGGTTTAAACTAAAAATCTGAAAAAATTCTAAGTAATGTACATTGGTGTGAACCGGAATAGTTCAACAGGAATTTTTGATCAGATTAGGTTTTTGGAAAAAAACGCATTTTTTGTGATTTTTGGCTAATAATGTACACAAGTTATAGCTTTGTAACACGCCACACTGGAACGTGTGTGCTGGTCTAGTGGTATATCACGCTGATTTTTCATCCAAATAACCCGATCCGAAAGGGATCGAACCCTGGGAGAGAAGAGACTAAATTATTTTTTGTTTTTTTTTTTTTAATTTTTATATTGTTTAAATTATTTTTTCAAAATTCTAGTTATATTTTGGCAAATATTGCATTTAATTTTTAAAAGCGTAAATTTAATAGCCAGTGGAAATTGTTTAAATTATAATTTAATTCTGTTTCAATGTACACGAAATCAGAGGGGCGGAACTTATAACAACCAATGGAAGCCATAGGCGCAATTTTTAAAATTCTTAATGAACCATGGTATATGAAAAAAAAATTCTGCACATATTTAGAAACCTAAATAATGGTATTAAGCGTTCGAATTAAAATTAACAAAAAAAAAATTTTAATAAAAAATTTGTTTTCGCATCCAAAATAATCATCATTCACTTACTAAATACCTGCAAAACCCTGAAATGTGTGAAAATTCACACTTCACATCAATTTTTTACTTTGTCACTCCACTTTATTTTTAATGTTCTTCTTAGTATCCACATTATTAGGATATCAATTCTAAAGCCTTGTTTACAGGGGCGGACTTTGGCCTAGGTAAACTAAGCAACCACCTAGGGCCCGTATTTTTTTGGGGCCCGCAAGACGGTTTTATTATACATTTTTAAAGGGCGCCAAATGCCAAATGAATGTAAAAGTAATTTAGTGAAATGTAATTTTAGAAGTGTTTTTTTTTTGTCTTCACTTGAAATTTAAAAGGGAAGACTGTCTAGAGGGGCTCATAAATCTTGCATACGGGCGCCACAGACCCTCGCGCCGGCTCTGGCATCCATATTTTCCTTTTTGTATATTTGATCTTTCCATTTACCATCTTGTAACAATTCTGTCCTCTTTCATCCTCATTATTGAAAATATAAATGTTTCAATTATTAATATATTTCAATATTGTTGTAAAGACTAAACTTATGTTCTGGATTATTTAATTTTCAAAACCATTATTGTCAAATTCTCTATTTTGGCCGCATTGCGTTTCTTAAAATTATAACTTCCTTTTTTAGAAAAAAGTTTAAACATAAGTTGTAATGAGTTTAACTTTCTGCTTCCCAAACTTAAACTTCTCCAAAAAAATTATTAATTGTGTCATGTCACAACTTGGCCGAGTTTAAAAATTGAAAGGGAGAAATAAGTAGGGGAACTCCCTGAATTTAAAGTTATAGAAAAACAAAATTTACAAACTTTAAGGGTGAATATAAATGCAGAAAATTGAATTATGATTACGAGTGATAATGGCCCTATTCAAAAAATTTGGGAACATTAATTTTGTCCCCCTTTACAAGATAATTTAGCTATTTTTATAATTTTATAAAAAATGTACGATTTAATGTTCAATGTATACGAAATCAGAGGGGCGGCGCAACAACCAATGGAAGCCATAGGCGCAATTTTCAAAATCTTAATGAACCTTGCTATATATATATATATATAAAAAAAAAAAAAATACTGTACACATTTAGAAACCTAAATAATATTATTAGGCATTCGAATTAAAATTAACAAAAAAAATATTTTAACATAAAATTTATTTTGGCATCCGAAATAATCATTATTCACTTACTAAATACCTGCGAAACCCTGAAATGTGTGAAAGTTCACACTTCACATCAATTTTTTCAATATACAGGTTCATTTTTCTTTATCAATTCACCTAACCAGCTTCAATCTCTTTTCCTGTTTCCAAAATTGAAGAGCTTGTTATAAATAAATCTCCTTCAAAATATTGAAAAGATAAAATATAATTCGCCAAGCAGATCTAAGAGCGATTTACAAAACTGCTTACAGAGAGTGCTTCCAGAAATAGAAAAGAAGACTAGAATATCATGAAAAGATCGGGTAAAAAATAAGTCCTGTAAAAAAACTTGGGAACTGTGAGACATATATAACATCAGGGCCGTAACTAGCTTTTTTGGGGCCCTGGACACTATTTTATAATTGGGCCCCCTAAACACTATATAATACAGGTGATGCCCTAATAGAAAAAATCAGCTGTAGCCACCACAGGACCGACCACCATCATAAAGTACTTGTATAAAATACATTCTGGCAGCAGAGTAGAAATAACTTTACCTAATATTTTATAACAGAGATATTATTTATCATGACTATGGAAACGTTTCATATAAGTATGAAAAAATTGAGACTTTCTGAAAATTTCTAAATTTTAAATTGAAATTTTAAAAAATTTTACAAAAATTTTTCGAAATTTTTCGTTTTATCAAAAAACGTCTCAAATAAAAGTTATTAGTAATTGCATTTATAGCAACTTTTGTTCAATACATTTTTTCGAAATATTTTTCTGTCGCTAAATATTCGCAAAAATCTTAAAATCGACACGAGTAAACTCCCATTTCTAGTCAATCGATTTTTACCAAAAGTTGATCAACTCGTGTCATTGATTTGGGAGATGAGGACCTTTTTTTTGCTCCGTCCCGCATTGCCTTCTTAAGAAAATGGTCACCCTAACAATACTTCCCTTATATATGTTGACGGTCGGTAAAAAGGTCTTCACTTCTAAAATCCAAATGATGACCTAAAAAAAGGGTCTTCACTTCTAAAATACAAGTGATGACCTAAAAAAATGGTCCTCACTCAAATACAATTATTATGCCAATAATTGCCTTTCTGGGCCCTGGGCATGTGCCCCTGTTGCCCCTGCCTAGTTACGGCACTGTATAAGATGTAATAAATATGAAATGCAAGAATTTCAAGAGGTGTCAGATCATCTGGGTAAGATTTTAGCAAAGAGAAACATCGGTTAGAACTTAATGGCTAAAAGATTTTCGAGAATGTTTCAAATGTACATCTACAGAACTATTTCGAACTGCTGCATCCATCAAACGACAAAATATGCATGAAGATTATCAAACTTCAAAAGGAGATGACGTAGAAGAAGAAGAAAAAGTCCGAGCATCTTTTTATCAAGCCTCGTATATGAGTATTTTCATTTGAGAGACTATTAAAATAATTAAATTCGAATTATTTTTAATCTGTGACCTAGTTTCTCAGCTATCATGCCTGGAATCCAAGTGATATTATGAAATGAGATATCTATTTAAATATTTTCATGTTATTTAAATAGCAAGTATATTTTTAGGATAACTATATTAGTATTATTATTATTATTATTTTTTTTAAACAAATTTCTAAATAAAAATATAGATTTGAACTATTTCGTTTCTATTAAACCAAAAATTTCAAGAATTTTAGGAAACTTTCATAGTTCCTCATATATTTGTAGAAACTTCAAACAAACAAATAAAAAATATATAACAAAAGAAATAGAGAATTCGATAAAAATTGTTGGTACGCTTGGATTCCTTTGTGTGTCGTTTCTGTGCCAGTTTATAGATTGATTCGATAGTAACATGCATGCGTCTAATACAAGCTTTAGAGCGTAGATCGTGTCAGTGTGTCGGTCGGACACGACAAGCGTGTTGCCTAGCAACCAGGCGCTTAGCCCGGCCTATTTTCGGGCTGTATTGATCCAAGCGAACCGTCTTCCTTAGGGGTTATACTAACTACCACTGGGTATACACTTTCTACCCATCAATTTATCAAAAATAATTAATTTGGATTTTAGGTGGAAGAAGAAGTTTTTAATGTGATTATTTTGAGGTTATGTGGTGTTTATATTACAGTTTTAACGAGGCTAAAGCATAGTTTCTTTGTTTATTTTTTAAGGAACAGTTGGGAATGTACAGATGTTTTATTTAGGACAAAGAAATTATGTCAGATTCTATTCGCTGAAACAGATTTATTTACTGTAATGTTCCTTTTAATAGTTAAACTGTTTTGTTGTTGTTTAGTACATATAGGGCGTTGCCTAACCTAGAAAATAATAAACATGTCAGGCATTCCTTTTGATAATTTTCTGTAAACAACACATTACCTATAAATTAAATTTTAATATAATAAACCACGTTAGTTATTTGATTATTTCATTGTTAATGTTATAACAACTGACAAATTCGTATATTTACAGTTTTTTTTTTTCTAAAAACACAAATTTTACACTTTTAAAAGATGGCATAATCTTAAAAGGAAAGACAATAACATTACACATGCTTACTGTTCTCCTTACGGATAACGTCCAAGATCTTTAAAAGTAAATCATGCAGTAAAATAAGTAACGAATATGGTTTCCGATTAGGGGAAAGTGGGGTAAAGCCGCGCAACGAGGCAATATCGCGCAGTGAGGTAATACTGCGCATGCTGAATTCACGCAACGGAATAACTTAGTGAATAATGAATAACAGCTGTGTAGTAACTACTGAACTACCTTTAACTGAAATTATTATTGGTGAAACGTGCACTGACATGTTATGTTGAAAAACTATTTTCACTACTTTTCTTATTATTTTATGCTGTTATTAAATAAGCAAGGTAAGTTTTAAATATCGAATTTTACCGATTTCGAGTTTGTATAATTAATCCGGTTTTTGCTTTTGCTTTTCAATTGCTGTTCAATTTGTTTTATTTGGTTTAGTTAATTTTTTGGTTTTGTAGTTGACAAAAAATATTTATAGGTTACAGTAGGGGATAACCGCGCAATGGTATTTGGAGTGGATATGAACAATACGCGGTATTACCCCATATTTAATATAATTGGTAAAACAGTCCTGTTTATAAGGATTACGAAAAATTAAGTACTCTTAATTTGTCAGTCATTTCGAAAACATAATGGGTCACGCTAAAATTATTTACAATAAGACACGTGGTCCATATTTTTTAGGATTTTATTTTAAATGTGTTCAAAGTTCCCTTCCACAATAATACACTTGGCCATTCATTTCTTGCCCTTCTTACACGCTCTCAAACAATCTTCTTTTGGAATAGTTTCAAAATAATTTAAAACTGCAGCATCAATCTCTTCTTCGGACGAAAACTTTCTGCCCTGTAAATTTTTGTTAAGCCCTAAAAATAGCCGCAAGTAGCATTTTGCTCAATCAGGTGAATATATCGGGTGTTCCATTGTTTTTAGTATTTCTTTTCCGCCTAAACTGAAGTTAAATCTGACTTATGGGAAGACGCAATATCATGATAACATAATACCTTTCTTTGGAACTCTACTGAGCACTTCAGGCAAACATTTTTTGGTGTATCATTTAGCTGTAAGTGCCTTCTGTCCATCCAGCTTAATTGCGTTTACCAAGCCCGTACTTCTAAGGAATACTGCATGCATTACTTTTTTCATGGTTCGCTGTTTCTTGGTTATTGTTCGAGTTTCCCCATCTTTATAAATTTGAACTCTCGTCATCAGTCACAAATTTTCAAACTCCTCAAATTTTCAACTCTTTAAGTAGTGGATACTTAAGAGATTTAAAGTTTTATGGTGAATTCTTACACGTTCCGCTTTTTGGAAATTAGAAAGCTGATGTGGCACAAAACAACAGGCATCTTTTTCTAAATGAAGGTGATCGTATATGATTATGTTAATAGCTGAGGATCCAATCTTAAGTTGCTGCTGTATTACCATATGTGGCTTTATTGTCTTCTTGAATTATCTTCTTAACACCAGGATTTTTTTCCCCCTGAAAGCTGTATGAAGACACTTTGCTACTTTTTGGTGTTGAACAAAAGTTCAAATTATTTATACTAGTGGAACATTGTAGCCAAAGAAGGCAAACATTACCGATTTAGTTGTCTATAATTTATCCGACTTCTTGTTCAATTCATGTTCAATATATCGCTACTCCCAAAACATAAGGTGATAAGTTCATTTTTTTCAGTATTGAGATTGGAACAGTTTTGAGTTAGGAAAAGCACATAAGTGAATTATTTCTATAATATACCATATGCAAATGTTATTGAAAAGGTGTAATAGTAAATTTTAGAAAGACCAATTTCGAAAAACTGTAATTATATATATATATATATATGTATATTAATAAAAAAGGTATTTTATGAATAATAAGACATGATTTTATTGATCAACTAATACGTCTCGCACATCATATGATATATTTTATATTATTCTATTTACATAAAACAATATGCCTTAGCAACGATATAGCACCCCACGATCGTTAATAAGGATAAATGTTGCATAATTATATTTTCGCTAACACGGCCAGACTGACATGCGGAACGTTCTCGGGACGCAACTGTATTCTGCACACCATTAACAGCATTGTTGTTATCAGCAACAACAACCTGCGTATCACCAGTGGTCTGCTCCATACCAACAACACCATGCTGCATCTTGCGTACCAGTAACAGCATCCTGCATACCAGGAACTCCATTCATCTTCTACTGCATCTTGAAAGTCTTCACCTAATTCATAATCTGTAAATAGAGCAAAATTGGGCGCAGAATTGATCTTTCACAAAATCAACCATGCACCAATATCAATTAGTTAAAATAAATATTTGCTTACAACAAAACCTTCCAATAGCAGAATATAAATCGTGATCTGAAAGTTTAGAGACTTTTGTTATCATTTCATTTCTCTATCACGAACTCAGTGACTAGATCAACAAGCTCAGATACTCAGTAACTATCTATTAGTTTCCTTCATTACAGATTGTCTACAGTACAACAAGCTCAGCGGCCGTTTATTCATTTCTGCACACACAGTACTAAGCTCAGAGAGCGTCTATTCGTTTCTGCACACACAGTGCTTTATCATCATCATCAGCCCGTCACCATAGCTCACCATCTGCCACCATGGTTACAGAGCTATTACCGGACTGATGCCACTGGCAGCGGCATGTCTTGCGGTACTCGACAACCTTTTCAACTCTCAACTCATTATCTATTATATTTCTCAGTTTATTTTGCCATTCCGATCCCAGTGATCTGTCATTTGTCTTTTCCAATAAACGTTCAACTTTAAAACTCAAATCTCGAAACTCAGATCTTAATTATCAAATCTCAAATATCATAACTCAGATATTAAATCACAAATATCGAAAACAAAATCTCAAATCTAATTTTTACACATTATGGCTAACACGTGCCATATGATTTAACCAAAACAATAAAATGCCTCTTACCATTTTAGTCATTATCAATCTAACCAGTTACCTTCGTAAATTGTGTTTGTTAATAACAAAGCAACGCTCGTTCATCCTGACAATTTTTAGGGATCTTTGTTAAGATTCTGCATTTTTCAAACAAATGTCACATTTCATATTTATTCCAATAAGTGTCATTTCCTTAGAAACCACTTGAAATAATTTTTGACAAAATAACTTGAAATTTGCCAATTTATTATCTAGTTCATAATTCATACTACCTTTATATGATTCTCAATCGTCAGCTTTAACTGAAAACTTTACATTAGCCTTTGCAATATTATACGACAATTTCTTTGCACCAATATAATGGTTGCATTAAAAAAAATATTTTTAATATAGCACTTATTTTATATTTCTTGTGGGTGATAGGCCAATCGCACTTCTGATATTAATAAAAAAGGTATTTTATGAATAATAAGACATGATTTTATTGATCAACTAATACGTCTCGCACATCATATGATATATTTTATATTATTCTATTTACATAAAACAATATGCCTTAGCAACGATATAGCACCCCACGATCGTTAATAAGGATAAATGTTGCATAATTATATTTTCGCTAACATGTATATATACAGTTAAACTCAAATATTATTTTTAAACCGTACTTTTTACCATTTGCATTATGTGCTTTAGTAGTGGACGAAAGATAAATATTGGTTAGAATTAACATAAATGGTAAAACCGTTCTACTTCTAAGGATCCGTGGACACAACAAAATAATTTTTTGATTTCTTTTTCAATATTTTGCCCTGTATCTGTTTGTCTGTCATAACTCTTTTAACTTTTTATTATTTTTGGGACAATTTTTATATGTAGAATCACTTTAAACTGACATGTTAATAAAGTAATAATTATAATTATTTTTTCAGATGGTTAGAAACTATAAAAGAACAACAGAGAAAAAGGGTTGGAGCCCGGAACAATTTGCTAATGCTGTAAAAGCTATCCAATTAGGGTCAGAAATACGAGCAGCAGCTAAAAAATTTAATATACCGGAATCAACAATAAGAGGTCGGTTGAAAAAACTTAATTCATTCGGACCTGAGAAAAGAAACATAGAAAACTTAGGAAGGAATCCAATTTTTACCATAGAACAAGAACAGATGATTGCTAACCATGTGGTTGAAATGGGGAATTTGTTTTATGGAGTTACTCCTCGTTTATTAAGACGAATGGCTTTTGATTTTGCAGAAGCAAATCGATTACCTAACAAATTTAATAGAGAGTTAAAACTGGCTGGAATAGATTGGTTGGGGGCTTTTCTGAAAAGAAATCCCGAAATAAGCCTTCGTCAACCAGAGGGCACTAGCATAAATTGTACTGCATCTTTTAATGACGAAGCGGTAAGAACTTTTTATAACAATCTTGATACCGTGGTACAAAAATATGGATTTGCTCCAGACAAAATGTTTAATGTCGACGAGTTCGGGATAACAACATCTATAAGTACAACAACTACATCAGCAGAACGAGGAAAAATTGTAACTATTTTATGTTCTGTCAATGCTACTGGATCATATATTCCGCCTATGATAATTTTTCCTACGAAACAAATTTCTCTACAGTTAGAGAAAGAAGGTCCAACTGGATATCTATATGCCTGTTCCAATAATGGATGGTCTAACGATGCATTATTTTTAAAGTGGCTTAATCATTTCCAAGCCCATGTAAAATCTAATGAATTGGATCCAGTTTTATTAATTTTAGACAACCACTGCAGTCATATTTCACTCGATATTTATAATTTTTGTAGAGAACACAATATAGTACTTCTTTCAATTCCGCCTCATATATCTAACCACCTTCACCCACTTGATTTAACATTTTTTGGTCCATTGAAACAAGAACTTTATTCTGTTTATAATTCTCACATAATCTCAACTACACATAAGAAGATAACAATATATGATATTGCCAGATTATTCAACAAGGCTTACTTGAAGGTTACTACAATGGACAAAGGGATTTTAGGATTCGAAACCGCTGGGATATATCCTTTTAATCCTGAAAACTTTACTGGGGACAATTCTGCACCATCTCAGGATTTTTGTAAAATTGTTTTGGACGTTGAAGCTTCAGACTATCATTTCGAAGAAAAGAATATTGCTGTCTCCAGTCCCAGTACATCCACTTCGATTGTGTCTTCTGACTATCAACATAATTGTTCATCTACACAGGTTGACAAAATTTTGGAAATTCCTCCTGTTCCTCAGAGATTTAATAAAACAGGTAGAAAAGGAGAAGCGAGCAAAGAGGAATCGGAAATTTTGACAGCATCACCGCAAAGAGAAAAACATGATAAAAAGAGAAAACAAATCAGTTCAGTCAATATGAATCTGGATATGGATATTATACAGAGTGTAGAGATAAAACAAGAAATAAATGTGAAAAGCAAGAAAAGAAGAATTAAAATGGAAGTTTCAGATGAAGATTCTGAGGAAATGGATGAAGAACTATGCCAGGACAGTGATTCATCGACTGATTTTGTCAATACATATTGTGAACCTGAGAGTGCGGATGTGTGCATGATTTGTAATGAATTTAGAAGAAGCAACGAATTGTGGTATCGCTGCACTTCGTGTGGTTTGGGAGCACACTCAGAATGCAGAAGTTGAGACTGACAAAAATTTGTAAATAAAAATCATTAATAACACATATTGGTTTTAATTTTCCACTATTGCTATCCCTAGAACTATAAGAACTACAAGGTAGATTAAATAAGACGTAATAGCCATTTTATAAGAGAATATTAATCAGCAAGTGAATGTTTGGTTACGTCCAGTGTTTCTCAAAAAACATTAGTTACTCGGGAACAATTAGTTATTATTGACCTCATTTTCTTTTGGAACTTAAAACATACCAACTTGTAATTAGGTGAATGGACAGCAGACAATACTATAAACATGTGAAGGCCAGGATTAAATTGAATAAGATTACTTATTTGAAGCCTCTTTATAAACATTGTTTTTAGTTTTACCCGAAGCGTTAGCAGGTAAACGTTATGGTTAGAACTGACACTCGAACACGTTATATATAATAGCCAACGCGAGAAGCATGGAGTCTACAAATCAACGTTAGCTACCTTCAAGGCTTGACCTTGCTATTTATTAAAATTCATCGCAAAACAAACCCTGGCAGGAAACAGGAGGCACTTGAACTGCAATGGTAAAATTGTACGATTCATCGATATTCTAGGGATTACGATCTTTTCGCTTCTACCGTAACCACTCATAATGGTTCCAGTATACTACCAGCTGGATGGATTAGATCTGCGCTTTTCAACCAGTGTGTTGCGACACCTTGGTGTGTTACGGTTAAAGGTTTTGCGAAATATATGATTAAAATAAGTCTAAAAAAACAAAATATAAATTTCAATTTGCAAGAATCTTCTTCGCTGGTAGACTACAATGCGCAGTCGGTTCCGGATCTCTGCTTGGGAATTTTGTAACTGGGCATTGAAATTAATAATGGGTTTGAAATTTTATCCAGTACGTTAGATGTCCGATGATCACGTTTGTCTTTGAATAAGACACTACAGAGCTATTTAACAAATTTGTATTTTGCTTTAAACAGTTAGTTTTTCTTAAAAATAAATCTTGTTTATTTATTTTTTTATTAAATGGCAAGTAAAAATGGATACAATGACCTTAGATAAACAAGCTCTAATAAATAAAATATCTAAATAAAACTAAAAATAACAATTTCGATTTGAAATAATCTTTATCGCTCATGGATTGCAATACGCAGTCTGTTCCGGATCTCTTCCTCGGTTTTGAATTCCTTTTGACTTATACAACAGCTCCTGCTAGGGATTTTGAAACTGTTCCTATTTTTTTTTTAAATAATATCCAATACGGATGTCCAATAAATACTTCCCTTATATCTTATTACAAATATGGTCAAGTATGCTACATCACGGCCCAGTGGCGGCGTTAGCGGGGGGGGGTCTGGGCCCCCGAATAATTGCTCTGGCCTCCAGTACCCCCCCCCCCCCGAAATACTTGGAGAAAAATGTGTGTGGCGTGTGGACTTTTTTACAATACACTGATGAACTAAAGGTCATAACTTTATAAATAATTGTAGAAATAAGAATTATGATTTCTTCAAAAATTTCTAAAATATCGAAGCATTGGAAAGGTGTAAAGAAAATACAATCATCATACATAGGTCATGACTCTTCTCTTTCACGTGCACATGAACACACAGTCCTGGTGTTCTCTATTAAAAGATCTTCAAGATGTATGAATAAATATATTTAAAATTTATTTATAAATTTATAAAACAAAAATTCAATATTTAAAATACTTTTTGTGAAATTACTCGTCAAATAGTGGGAGAAAAATGTGAAAAATGTTTATGTGTATTAACACATATTTGTTCTGTGCATTCGAAATATATTTCATGAAAATATTTCAAATTATTTACATTTTTATTTCCTTCCTGATAGAACTTTTTTGTATGCCTGCCAGTTGTGTTGATATGCATTAATACATTACACATACGCATGGAGATATTAAAATATTTTTGAAATATTAGATAATATTGTCAATTAATTTATTTATTATTATTATTCAGCGGTTCATAAACCTTTAAAGTTAATGCCGTCTCCAATAAAATTATTGTAAATCTCTTCAGTTAGGAATAGTGAAATTACTTTTTACTATTGAGAACAAACTTATATATTTTAATAATTAAATTCGAAACCGGGTATCGGCAAATAAAAGAAATGAAAAAAAAAAAAATGATGTGAAATGTGAATGTTTACACATTGCAGGGTTTCGCAGGTATATAATAAGTGAAGGCGGCATGCTGAGTGTGTAGGAGAAATTTTGTTTTGTAGTAATCACGGCAAAATGAACGATATTTTTAAAATAATTTATCGTCTGTTAATCTAAGAGCTTTAAAAACAAATTTTGAAATAACAAAACAAATGTTAAAATATGTTTTTGTTAATTTTAATTGAATACCTAATACTATTATTTAGGTTTCTAAATATGTGCAGTATTTCTTTTTCTTATATAGCAAGGTTCATTAAGATTTTGAAAATTGCGCCTATGGCTTCCATTGGTTGTTTTAAGTCATATGCTCCGCCCCTCTGGTTTCGTATACATGACACATAGAATGAAAATATAATTCCAACAATTCCAATTGGTTATTAAATTTACGTTCTTAAAAATTAAATGCAATATTTGTCAAAATATATCTAGAATTTTGATAAAATAATTTAAGCAAAATAAAAATAGAAAAAATTAAATTGTCTCCTCTGCCCGGGAGCGAACCATAGTATCCTGAGTAGTAAGCGAGCAAGGTAACTATTAGACCAGGATACGCCTTGTGATATAGTGTGTTACATAACTATAACTTTTGTGCATCGTCAACCAAGAAACAAAAAAAATGCGTTATTTTCCGAAAACATAATATGATCGAAAATTCCTGTTGTAATATTTCGGTTCCCACCAATGTATATTACTTAGAATTTTTTCAGATTTTTGGTTTAAACCATCTGGGCTACAGGGTGTGGGACAAAATTTTTTTGCACAATTGTCGCAAATATCGCATCAAAATAATTTATTTTGCAAAAATAAAAATTTTGATCGTTAATCCACGTACTAAGGGCTTTCATTTGATACCCTACTCAGAATTTTAAAAACATATTTTTTTTTTCGATGTGCACATATTTGTTTTATTTTAAGAGGATATGTTTTTTAGATGTTTTAGTATTTCTCCTATGTGCGGGTCAAAGAGTTGTATAAGCACGCCAAATTCTCTAGGTCTAGCCGTTTGGCTACAATTTTTACCGAACAGACAGACGACAAAATGACGACAAATGTAGCCAGAACCGGGTACCCGAAAAACCTGTTTCGATTTCAAACACGAATAAAAATGTATAATTTTTCTTTGATTTTTGTGTAACCCAACACACAAATCATGTAAATATAAAGATTCTCATATTTTCGTCATATTTTCTTTTTAATTATGAATATTTAAAAAAAGGATTTAAATGAAATTTGCCCTCTCATAAAATTTGCCGCCCCTGGATATAACCTACTAAGCCTTGTGGTAAATCCGTCAATGTGGGCAACCCTATTCATGATCGCTTACAATTCTAACCACCAATAGTGCGAATTAGAATTATACAACCACTACACTGTATTTATTATTGATACCAAAGTGTTTCTAGCTGTGTGTCATCCATTACGGAGTCTTAAGCCAAATTACCATTTAAACCAACACATCAAATTTACATTACGAGTTAAATCACAAATTTAATCTAGTCAATTTTTATGAAAAATGAGTCGCAGTGTGAATTTCCAATAGATAACATGCGCTGAACATTTATTACTGTTTAATAAATGATCTCTGCGGGTGGCTGTCATTTTCAAACCGTTTTATCTAATGAATTATGTCTTGTAACGTGTACGTGTAATTCTTGTGCATGTGTATGTGATTTCTGTTTAACTACACAATCTAAATGCTATGAATATCATATTGAGTTTCATTTGGATTTTCAAAATAAGGACAGCTGACAATATTTGTTCCTGGAAGTTTAATTCAATATTTATTAAACTTGAATTGTAAATACGGGTATTATTTCAATATGGTTGGGTTAATGTACTATTCTATAAATTCGACATTTAATTCTGTTTCCGGGTGTGTTTAAAAAAGAAAAACAAATTAGTAAAAGAACAATATTTTTCTAATAATCTCTTTCTCTTTCTAGACAAGGGAGGAAACCGATATCACACGCCTCCGTATAGGTCACTGTTGGTGGACCCATGGACACCTCCTTCGAGGTGAAGAGTCTCCTATATGTGAGACGTGTAACACAGATTTGTCTGTGTTACACATTTTGTGTGTACAGTTCGAAGATGTCCAGGGAGAGGTTAGGTATGTGCTATGACCTGTCAGTTGCTTTAGCTGTCAGTTTCAAAGTGACGACAGCAGTGTCGCACCCAAGAATTTTTGTTGGGTGGGGGGAAGACAAAATTATTCAAATTATGAATAAGGTTCACACTAAATTTCAAGTGATGATCTAAAAAAAAGGTCCTCGCTTCGGAAATGCAAAGTGATGACCTAAAACAAAAAAGGTCCTAACTTCTAAAATACAAGTGACGACCTAAAAAAAGGTCCTCGCTTCGAAAATACAAAGTGATGACCTAAAAAAAAAGGTCCTCACTTCTAAAATACAAATGACGACCTAAAAAAAAAAGATCCTCATCTCTTTTTTCTAGTGTGTTTGTGTGTTTTTATTTTTATTTCCTTTCTTCTTAGGGGGGGGGCTCCCCTGGTTGCGCTACTGGACGACAGAGTACCTACTCATGGATAGGCTGATTATATTCCTGAGAGAATTGAACTTACTGTTTTATTTGTGAAATCTTGCATGTTATTTTAATGTGTTCTTTGTCTCCTTATTTGGCCCCCGTAATTGGCCCCATTACAGCCTCTTACCATCACCCTAAATCTGTTCAATTTTCGAACATACCTTTTAACTTACTTTATCTTTATTTATGTTTGTCTGTGCAAAAATTCTTTTATTGAGTATGCGTATTTTTATTGATTTTATTTATTTATTGTTTAATTATTAGTTTCTAATATGTAGTGTAGTCATTTAGATGGACTGCGTTAGGCGCAAATAGCCTTTGTTGCTGTGCGACAAATTTTTCTAACTAACTAACTCTATCTAGATATGTTAAGCTGCATTAATTGCTTTAAAATTAGTAGACTATACGCTGTGACTTGTGCTCTGTAGATTGTCACTAACAAGTATGTCATATGGTAACGCAGGCGACTGTTCACAGCTCTAAATTTAATAGACTATGCGTTGTCGAGTATAGACAGCTTTCCAAACTTTATAGGTAGTGCGTTGTTTTAATGAGACAGACATATAAACACACATTAGCTATCTCACTTTACATAACCTAAAAAAAAGTGTCGCGCAAATTGCTACAAATTTCGGAAATCGTGAAACGAAAAAGAATTGCTGTGGTTGCGGCTATAATTTTGTTATTCAAATTTAGTAACAAATCACGATCTTGCTGATGAGGGGTTCGTAAAAAGTCACATAAATGCATTTATTCTTTCGTAGTTGGTTTGATAAAACACAGATGTCACAACATTTGTTACGCATTAATTTTTATAACTGTGAATGCTGTCATTAAACGTTAACTTTGTACCATTAGAATTTCAACCGTTGTATTGTCAGGAATAGCTAAGTACTTTGGCTCTATGCAACGTCGAAAAGAGGACATTCTCGAACGACTCGTAGTAACGGGTGTTTTTTTTTAGAGGTATAGAACTTTAAATTGCAATAAAACAACGATGGATTATTCGATTGACATGAATTTTTTTTTATTCGAAAGATAATCTTGTGGCATTACATTAAATCATACCAACAAGACGGCGCAACATGTCACACAGCTCGTGCCACAATCGATTTATTGAAAGACACGTTTGGTGACCGCCTAATTTCACGTTTTGGACCTGTGAGTTGGCCTCCAAGATCTTGTGATTTAACACCGCTGGACTACTTTCTGTGGGGCTATGTAAAGTCATTGGTCTATGCGGATAAGCCACAAACGCTTGACCATTTGGAAGACAACATTCGCCGTGTTATTGCCGATATACGGCCACAAATGTTGGAAAAAGTCATCGAAAATTGGACGTCCAGATTGGACTACATCCGAGCCAGCCGTGGCGGTCATATGCCAGAAATCATATTTAAAATGTAATGCCACAAGATTATCTTTCGAATAAAAAAAAATTCATGTCAATCGAATAATCCATCGTTGTTTTATTGCAATTTAAAGTTCTATACCTCTAAAAAAAACACCCATTACAAGGCAAAATGGAAGGTGTTTGACTGCGTGGACGTTATCCACAAAGTTAGACAGACCAAATAATGGATGTATAAGTAGTGGAAGCTACTAGCATGTTACAACACTATTTCTAGCGTGTTTTTCGTCAAGAATAAATGTGTGACAAAGTTAAAAATATTAAATAACAACACTTGCTAAGTTAGCAATGCTAACTATTCTTTCGTTTCTGTTTCGTTCTAGACTGCATGTAAGTAAGTAATTATTTATTCGTGCCTTTCGACCTTGAATTATCTACATTGCTTTACATTAATTTAGTGTGATATATATATTTATATTATGCAAAATAAATCTAAATCTATAAATGTACAGATTCTAATATTAGTCTTTACAAAAAGAAACATTTTAAAATCTTGTACTGCCTAATCTGACGATTTCTTCCATTATTTTCTCTCATTTTTCGAGGATTACATTCATCCATAGGTACCCACTGCCTGCCTTATCCAGCACTCTGCGCCTTTAACGAAGTTCTTCTCCTACTCCGCTACAGGACAGTAGGTGTTGGATTGTCTCTCGTGGCTTTTCCGCAAGTTCTACAGGTTCTTTGGCATTCTGATTTCCAGAAACAGTTAGCCCCTTCTTCGTTTCCGCACCGGAATCTAGCGATGATCTTTTGATTCTTCCCATTTAGCTTCGCGAGGTATAGTGGCACTACGGTAACTTGTATGAGTTTGTATCCCTGGTTGTACCGTGATCTTTCTATTTTGTTGCTCCTGTCTCTGTACCTGTTTGCCCCGATCCTCCATTGTATATTCTAATTCTTCTCCTTCTTGTTACATCCTGTATGCTATATTCATTTCTTTCAATATATTTTCTTCTATCTTCTCCCCAGCTGGTTCTATAGTTTTTTCTGTTTCTTTTCGACATTCTTGTATTAATGCGTTGCTGCTTGTTCTGATCTTCTTTTCAAATCACACCGCCGTTCTTCCGGTTCTTATCCTTAATTTATCTCTTTTCGTTTCTTCAAGTATTATATAGCTCGGTGTTCTTTTGTCCAATTCCAGTGTCCATTTAATGAATGTTTCTTGGATTTTCTCTAGCTTTTCATGTTCTTTCCATCTCCATATCTCGGCTCCGTATAATAGTATACTTCTTATTAGCGAGTCGAATAGGAACATTCTTTTTTGGTTTTTAGTCCTTTCCGAATTTTCTTTCGCTCATACTCCATATCTGGCCTAATATGCTCCTGGATTTTTTGATACTCTCTCTTATGTATTAGACTGCGTTCATAAACAATATCTTTTACACAACAGTGAGTTAAAGGGTAAATCTCTTGTGAAATACAAGAAACAATGATCTAATTAAATATTATTATTCTATTTCTGAGAGAATTTTCCTTTGACATAAAGCAACCGTGGTATGAATAGTCCATTTGCTTTATTAACTTGCCTTAATAATTTACGACCGTTTAACCATAATGTAATGTGAAACTACTGAGTAAATACATTATTAAAATTTGGAGGTCGCATCACAACCCTTATGTAAAATTAAAGAGAAAGTGGATTTCCAACTGGAATTGTTCGATTATTTATTAATTTCTAACTTCCTGGTACGATATAAGTCAATAGGACGCCGATCAGATATCAGTTTCAAAGGGAAATATAAAATATTGATGAATAAACGAGCAAAAATAAGTTTTAATGAAAATGGAGTATTAGAGCGAATTTTAAAAATATTCAATTGGACTAAGCCAGGACTCAATATTAATGGTGAGAGACTTAATTATTTGACTTTCGCCGATGATATTGTTTTAGTTTCAGACCACATTTATGATATGGATCTAATGCTTCAAGACTTACATAAGGAGTCCAAGTCCTTACATAAGGAGAGAAAATATAGTCCTTAAAATAAACATCGAGAAAACTAAAATTATGACCAACATAATTTTGAGCAATTATCTTTCAATAAGAGGCTATATTTGTTTTTTTATTTTCCGGCCTCAAATTTTGGTTTCTACACGTTTCAGATGATAAAAGACAATATCCGCATAAAGATCAATTTATGTCTGTCTATCTGTCCGTCCATCTGTTTGTATGTCTGTATGTTTGTCTGTCTGTCTGTCTGTCTGTCTGTCTGTCTGACTGACGAAAAAACGGATAGATATATTTTTGATGATTTTATGATGAAAGAGTAAAATCAGGTTTCGAACATAGGCTATTCAAAATTTTTATCCTAGAGGGATATTTTGGGGTTAAATCTGTTTATTAAAAAACTTAAAATATCCCTCTTATTATTGACAGAAAAATATATAGGTACAACAAACATTGTTTATAGTAAGAAAACAAATCTATTTTGTTCAACACAACTTTTCAATTAGATGAATATTTGGGTAGTTACGGGGGGACGCTCTTAAACTTATCTATCCCAAAACTAAAATCTATATATATGTCCTTTATTATTGACAACAGAAAATTGCACTTATATGACAAAAATATGTACACACATCGGAAATGTCTAGGGATATTGAAAAAAATATGAAAATATATTGCTTATTGTACATTTAATGTTATATTTCAATTAAAGTACGCAATTATGAGTAGTTCGCTATGGAAAACAAGTAAAAACCAATAAGACACAACAAATAAAAATTTGACAAATTTTATTCAGTACATGATCCGTAGGTTGATCACATCTTTCATTTTAATTCGATTTAAAACGTTTATATTAATAATTGCAATACTTTTAAGAAATGACACTCTTTTTTAATAATGGAGCGACAGCATTTAACTATCCACGAGATGAATCGTGCGGTGGGACTTCTCCAAGCTGGCTTCAGGCAAGTTGATGTAGTCAAGCGGATAGGAGTTTCTCAAAGTGTCATCAGTCGGTTATGGTGGAGTTATAAGGAAACAGGAAGTCCGGCCGAACAACATCCGAGACGTGGTCGCTGTATAACAGCAAGTCAAGACAAGTCTAGCATCAAGACCATTTTTGGTCTTAAATGCTAGAAGATAATCTACTATTACAGTACCCGAATTGGTAAGGGAGTTACAGTGAGTGCATAACTTAACCGTTAGTTGCAATATTGTAAGACATCGTCTCCACAAAGCTAATATTCTATCTCGGCGACAAATCAGATGTCAACCCCTCTCTAGAGGCAATCGCAGAGCAAGATTAGACTGGTGTCACAATTGTCAATATTGGTGTGATAATGATTGGGCTACAGTTTTGTTTACTGATGAGTACAGATTTGGAATTCATCCAGATTCTCTTCGAACAAGGGTATGGAGAAAATTCGGTAATTTGGAACGTTTGAGGCACGTCCAGGAAGTACAAAGATACAATGGTGGTACTGTTATGGCATGGGGTGTGATAATCATTCACGGTAGAACTGATCTCGTCTTTCCCAATGGATTTTTAATAGCACAACAATATTTGGATAATATTCTTCAACCTATTGTGCGTCCATTTCGTGGTGCTGTTGGTGATCAGTTTCATCTTGCCCAGGATAATGCTCTGCCACATGTTGCGCGAAATGTAACGAACTGGCTGGATAACGAAGGTAATGATGCGATACCATGACCAGCACAGTCACCGGTTCTAAATCCGATTGAACATGTGTGGGACATGCTTAAGAGAAGAATTACTCCACATATGGATAACATCCATGATAATTTTAGATTCAGAGAGCTTTTAAGAGCAGAATGGGCACAGTTACCAAGAAGACATCGATAATATTATTTTGTCAATGAATCGCAAATGTAGGGCTGTGATCAACCAACGTGGAGGTCATACTCTCAATTAGTATTTTTTGTTCATGTTTTACAATTCTGTACATAAATCTGTACATTATTTTTTTTTTAAATATTGATTTTTTATAAATAATATTTAGCTTATTTTGTTGTAAACTATTCTTTATTGAGTATTTTAATTGATACAATACAATAAACGTATAAAAGAAACCATACGCTATTTATTTTCATATATTTTTTATATCCCTAGACTTTTCCGATGTGAGAATCGTAGGACTATTCTTTTGTTCTGTTTATTATAAACAGATGTTTAGAAAAACGACACTTCTTTGTACTCATCTTTATGCTCCATAACATAAGGCATCTGCAAGCAATGCCTTATGTTATGGAGCTGTTATAAACCAGGCCTTAGAGTGTTCATTTCATTTATTTTACTAGAGCAATTCAAAATCATTTATTTTTTGTCTCGTGTAAGTTAATAAACTCTCTGGTAGACTTTTTCTTAATGTGGAAACATAAATATTGCATATCCGTTAATTCCAGATGAAATATAAGTTATATTTCACGAATATTAATATGGTAATTAATACAGACATAGCTCTTAGTTGTCGTGACAACTATCATATTTAGCATAATGGCCAATAATTTAAACATCACAGGATATTAAATAGCAAAACATTATAAGCAGCAATAAGAGGATTTACGAAGAAGCCATTTCAATATTCTCCAATATAATTGTTGTATTTATTTGAAGAAGAGAATGCAAATTTGATAAACATTATTGTGCTAACAGCGTAATTGGTGTAATAAAAGAAGTAATAATAAAAATAATAAGTTGAATTTTATAGGAATATAAAAGGAACTATAAAGTTGATTGCTATCATGAAAGCAATATGTGATTATTTTATGAGAAAACATATAAAAATATTTCTTTCTTCCTTATTAAAGTTAGATTTAACTAAAGAATGGTTTCCAATTGACGTAGATATCGTACCAATAAACTTAGAACGTCGTGTCAAAACTCTTTAAGGGTGCGCACAACCGTACAGTTTCTTATACAAAACTAACAACCTGAAATAAAATTAGTAACAATATATATATCAAAATTTTCAGCGAATTTTTATCTATCTAATAGGATATTTTTAATTGTAAAAAGAACTGTCATGTAATTGTAAATAAACAAATTGCGTTATAGACGCCATCTTGTAAACCATTCGACGCATATTTGTGTACCATGCGGAAAATTGTAGCTAAAGCTCCATTCTAGAAATATGTTTGGAGATAATTTGTTCTATTGTGAAAATTACTTATAGTTATTGTACTTGGTAATCTACTTTTGACGCCATCTCGATTCTGCCGTGGTTTTAAATATAGATACTGCGGATAAAAATGATTTATTTTATGTAAAGATTACTTATACCAAGTGGCATTTCATTATCATCAAGTATAATATTTTTCGACGAAGGCTCTATACTATAAACAATCATGTCGAAAAAAATGTTGTCGTATTATTTGAACATTTCTACACAAAAATATATAAATATAAAAAATATTTGAAACCCACAAATATATTTAAAAAATTACAGAACATTGTTGTGTGATACCTATTATTAAGTTATTGAGCAATAACATTTTTACAATAATTTTTTCTACAATCAAAAATATCCTTTTAGATAGATAAAAATTCTATGCAAAATTTGATGTATAGATTGTCACTAACTTTATTTCAGATTGTTAGTTTTGTATAAAAAACTAATAATCTCTGGGGGTTGTACGTAACGTTAAGTTAACCTCCTGGTAAAAGAAGTTTTTTAAAAAGTGTCGAATAACATGTATTCGTCAAATAATATGGACGACGATTTAGCAATGCTAGCAATTTTTATTGTTACTGTTATGCTAATTAGTCGCAAACAACGTCGAAAACACAGAATATCTAAAGCACGATGTCAGTTTAGACCAATTTTGCAACTAGGGCCGGTTGGTGTTAGCCGCCCGTGTGCAAACATACGTAAGACCGGCTTTTCAAGAATCGAACCGAATGTCGCCCGTGCGCAAGCTTTCATAAAATTGCCCTCTACTAGTAGGGTTCTATAGAATCGACCCCAAATTCCGCCCATTTGTTGCGTCGCCCGTGTGCACCGCACACGCTGTGGATCTGTACGCCGAAAAGTTTCCATGATTAGTTTATCTATTATATATTAAACAATATATATTCATTATTAAACAATCAGAATGTGAGGGTAGAGCTGTTTTGGATACCGGGACATGTTGGTATTAAAGGCAACGAAACGGCAGATGCAGCTGCAAAAGCCGCCTCTCACAAACCTATGATTGATGTGAGTTTCTTTTTTCCAGATGACGCAAAGAGTCATCTGAAACATCTGGTTTTAGACATGTGGTAACATGAGTTGAGCCGCACACAGAACGTTAAGTTGCGACAGATTAAGGGAGACATTAAACCTGGGGTTCTTCCTGCAGGATTAACCGCAGGGAGGAAACCGCCATCACACGCCTCCGTATAGGTCACTGTTGGTGGACCCATGGACACGTTCTTCGAGGTGAAGAGTCCCCTATCTGTGAGACGTGTAACACAGATTTGTCTGTGTTACACTTTTTAACTGAGTGTATACAGTTCAACGATGTCAGGAAGAGGTTAGGCCTGTGCTATGACCTGTCAGTTGCTTTAAGTGACGACAGGGTACTCATGGACAGACTGATACTCTTCCTGAGAGAATCGAACTTATTGTTTTATGTGTGAAGTCTTGTACCTTATTTTAATGTGTTTCTAGTTATTGACTGTGTTATTCGATAGTAATTGGCCCCTTTACAGCCTCTTACCATCACCCTGAGTCTGTTCAATTTTCCGAACAGACTTTTTATATTATTTATTTGTGTTTGTCAGTGCAAGATTTCTTTTATTGAGTATGGGTATTTTTGATGATTTTATTTATTTATTTATTGGTTTTAATATATAGTCTAGTCATTTAGGTTGCGTTAGGCGCAAATAGCCTTTGTTGCTGTGCGCCAAAAATTTTAACTAACTAACTAACTAACTAACTGGTGGTCATACCTACAAAACCCTAAAAATAGCGAAGAAGGTACGATCAGAAAGATCGGAATAAAAGAAGCTACAACGAAGAGAAGTGTAAAGTTGAAATAAGTAAGAAAATACACAAAGAACAGGACACGATGATAAGAAATATAAAGAAGAACCCAAGAAACTAAATTACTCGACTACGGCCTTATACTCAAAGGTAAAAGAATTATATAAGTAAGTATATTTGTAAGTAAAAATATTATTTATATTTATCAATAAGCAGAATGAATGTCTCCTCAATTTTCTTTTATACGTTATTCATTAAATAAAAGGAATATAACGCCGAAAAATGGAATCATTTCATTTCAGAAATTCCTTTCCCTTTTCATTCAATTTCCTCAGAGTCATCTCTAGCGACTTCAATTTAGATGTATGAATTTTAGTGAAAAATAAAGTATGGGATATGACCTAAGGTTGTTCCGTATATCTCACATACAGGGTATCTCATATACAAGGTATCTCATATACAAAGTATCCTCAGGGAGTTTATGGAACTTTAAGACTTCGAAATGCTTTTAATAAAATTAATTATGCAAAATCAAGGGTTTAACTTTCATCAGTGCAGAGAATTGTTCTCATAGTCATATATTCAGGAAATTGAGGAGTATAGATAGAATATGGCATGGCAATCGAAAGAAAATTTATCAAAAGCAATATTCCCAATTTTTAAATCAGGGGATAGACATAATATTAAAAATTATAGACCAGTTTCAATTCTATCAATCATCCCTAAGCTTTTTGAAAAAATCATATACGATCACTTGTTTAATTCGTTGAAAAATGTCATTATTCCGGAACAACACGGATTTTTTAAGGGTCGCTCAGTCGAATCCAACCTTCTAGCTTACTCGAATTTTATTTTTCAGGCAATGGACTCTCGTCTTCAGGTGGACTCCGTGTACACCGACTTCAGCAAAGCTTTTGATAAGCTAAATCATAATATTCTTCTTTCAAAGTTGGCACAAGTCGGTGTACATGGAGATCTGTTGAGATGGGTGTGCTCTTACATAAAGAATAGATCTCAGGCTGTTGCTCTAAATGGATTTATTTCTAAATATTTTTATACCACGTCCGGTGTTCCGCAAGGGTCGCACCTTGGACCATTACTTTTTATTGTCTTTATTAATGATATAAACGAATGTTTTCATCACTCAAATTTTCTCTTATACGCCGACGATTTAAAAATATTTAGAACAATATCTTCTTTAACGGATTGTGTCATAATGCAACAGGAACTGTCTAACTTACATACTTACTGCGTTAATAATAAACTTCATCTCAACTATGAAAAATGTTATCAAATAACGTTTTCCAAAAATATTAACTTAATCCAGAATCACTATAACATCGATACCAACGTAAGGAAGTAATAAAGGAAGTATCTGTTATAAAAGACTTGGGAATGTATTTTGATCAAAAATTTCTATTCAATGTACATATTGATCATGTGTGTAAGAAAGCGTACCAGAATCTAGGATTTATATTTAGAACATGCAAAATATTTAAAAATCACCATACATTTATAACACTTTATAACGCCTTTGTCTTATGCCATTTAAATTATTGTTCCGTTATATGGAATCCCAGATATAATGTATATGATCGTCGCTTAGAATCAATTCAAAAGAAATTTCTGAATTATTTGAGTTATCGCTTCCCAATATCACATGTTTCATACTTATCAAGATGTTATTATTTCAAAATGATTACCTTGCATTGCAGACGCATGAACAATGATGTAATTTTTCTTACTAAAATTATTAAAAACTTAATTGATTCACCGTATCTCCTTATGAATATAAATTTAAATATACCGCTTCGCAACTTAAGAAATAAATACCTTTTTAGACAACCTTTTGCTAGGAGTAACTATGCCCAAAACGCCCCCTTAAACCGATTAGTTTCTACATTTAATAATATATTATTGGAGGCAGATCCGTTTCATTTGAGTTTAAACACTATAAAACGCCGCCTTCATACATTTAGTGTTCAAAGCACTATTAATGAAAATTAATTCATTCTTCTGTATATATATTTGTTTTTTTTTTATTTATCAATTATCCAATTACCGTCTTCATGGCTAAATTTGTTAAATATTAAGTTACTATATTGTAATGTATAGCAATCGAAGTTGTAGTTTTTTGGTTCGTCCTGTGTACAACTCAATTACATAAATAAATAAAAAAAAAAAAAAAAAAAAAAGCATGCAAAATGCGTACAATATTAAATTTATTTAAGTCTGATAAGACTCACGTTAATTACTAACACCGAACTGCATTACTTAATTATTATTGTATACTTCATACTGTTTCATGTTCGTGTTGGTCATACATTTTTTACTAGCATTTATTTCGTTTTCCGAAACTTTTAAATTAGGTATTAGATTTATGTGACAGGATTACAATTTGAAGAGTGCATTTGCAGTTATTTTCAGAAAAAAACAATGAAATGATTCATGAGCAGAGTTCATGAGTGAGACTAACTGTAGCTTGTCTCGTATAAACCAGGACATCTTGTGGAATAGTATATATCAGTGGTTCTCAAAACTAGGCCACGACTCTACAGTTTGGTCACAAAAAAAGTTTGGTAGATCGAATTTGTAGACTCACTTTTGATATTTGTAAAATCATTGTTTATTGTTATGTTTTTCGAAATCCTTTTTTTGCTCGTTAGGTTACTTGAAATCTTTTTCTTTTTTTTTTTCGTTAGTATTCTTGAAATTTTGTTTTTTGGGTCGCGGGCAAAAAAGTTTGGGTATCATTGGTTTATATCAGAGGTTCCCAATCTTTTTAAGATGTTGTACCGGTATGTAGTAAATAGTGGTGTACCAGTTGGTAAATATATTTGGAGAAACAAGTCCTAAATTCCTAAATTTCCTATAAAAAAAAAACCTAAATTCTTAGTAATGACATCTTTTTTTCGTCGCTTGCCTCTCTTAAAAATTTTGTCGAGCGAAAACGAAACGAGTAGCCCTACAATAAACCTTTCCTAAATTCTCAACTGATGACCTTTCTTAAGGTAAATAGGGTTTGAGGATGTATTTTATAAAAAAATACATTATTTGACGTAAAATATGGTTTTCATTATTATTTCATTCACTTATCGCGTACCGGGAGCTCGACATTAACGTACTGGTACCGGTACGCGTACCACAGATTGGGAACGTCTGGTTTATATGAATGAAAGTCTCTCATACCCTTTTCACACTAGAACTTTAAGATGAGTGAACTTAAAGTTCACCGATGTTTAACATTGGTATGCTTTCACACTTGATGTTTAAATCTCCGGTGCTGTCATCAGGTACAGTAATTTTGTCCTTAAGTTACCGTCATGAAATTACCAGTTTTGAACTGTCTGCGCAGACGCACATTTTGAATTATTATAAACAAATATGGATATTTCATTTCATTCTACAATAAAGACACTACAATAAAGAATATATTACACCTGTATTAACATGTAAGTCGATACATTTTATCTCAATTATTGTAGCTCTGTATTTTATTAAACACATTATTAAAATAAATAATTTTATTATAACAATAAGTATAAACTTCTTATAACGTCGATATAATACAGTATTCTTGTTTATGATAATATAAAATGTTGACAGCACAAATTCAAAGAGTATTTTTTTATATTAGAAATTAAGTTGGCAATGCGGACGATGTTTAAGACGCAGATCTCTGTCTTAAACATCGCTTGTATTTAGACGAGGCCATACGGTTTCACATTAGCGTTTAAAGATACATTCACTTTAACATCCGATCTTAAAGTTCTAGTGTGAAAAGGGTATCATGGATGTAGGATTCCTACGAACTAATGCTTTACATCAGTGGTTCCCAACCTTTTTTACTTGCGGAGCCCTTTTTATAAACAATTTCTATGGCGGAGCCCCTAGGCCTACCCTATGTCTTAAAAATTAATGGTGTTTAGAAGTAATGTAAGTTTAGAAGGGGTAAGGGGTAGATTATTTGTTAATATAAATTCACTTTTCTCTTTCACAGATCACATATTGATAAATAGACAAGTTTTTATAAAATGAAGCAAATAATCAAAATACATGCAGAATATTCAAACAAAAATGCATCTCGCCGATCACATTCTCCAGCTAGTCATAGAGCCATAAACCGGCTAGAGTCAGAAATCACTCGGACATACATACATACAATTTGGCCAATTTTCTTTCAGAATGTAATTTCCAGTTTTCTTATATTGATTCTGTTTTTATTTCTAATTCTTTTGATTTTATTCAATTTTTATTTATTTTATTTCCTGGAACGGCTGCGGAGTCCCTGAGAAGTACACGCGGAGCACTTAGGGCTCTGCGGAGCACAGGTTGGGAACCGCTGCTTTATATACATGAAAAGTTCATATGAGTGAAGGCTTCATATGGACGAAGACTTAATAAAGACGAAGGCGTCTTTTGAACTGGTCGTGGCCCCCCTTAAGGTCTAATGAAATGAAAATTTAACAAATTTAAAATAATCGTACAGCAAAATAACTTATGCATTTTAAAATATATAGGATATATTTTATTATAATAGAAAATGCATATTTCCTTGTAATTTTTAGGTTTTCGTTGGTGTAATCCTTATTCCGCTACATGAGTCCCTTCGGTAGAAATTGTGGTTAAGCGGCTGGATTTATAGTATTGAACCCATGCACAAGAAATACTGAGACTTCAAAATATATCCTGCGAAAAATATAAACAAATATGTATTTATCGAAGAAAAAAAATTGATGTGAAGTGTGAATATTCACACATTTCAGGGTTTCGCAGGTATATAATAAGTGAAGGCGGTATGCTGAGTGTGTAGGACAAATTTTACTTTGTAGTAATCACGGCAAAATGAACGATATTTTTAAAATAATTTATCGTCTGTTAATCATATAATAAGACTGGTTATTAAATTTACGCTCATAAAAATTAAATACAACATTTGTCAAAATATAACTAGAATTTTGACAAAATAATTTCAACATAATAAAAATGCAAAAAAAAACAGAAAAAATAAAATTCACTCCGTACTCGAACTCGAAACCCTTCGTTTTCCAGCCAGTTTAAGAGTGCTCTAACGCATGTAGCCATCGCACGCCATGCATGTGAGTGTCTTACATTGGTATAACTTTTGTACTTTGTGAACCAAAAACCACAAAAAATGCGTTATTTTCCAAAAACATAATCTGATCAAAAATTCCTGTTGTACTATTTCGGTTCACACCAATATACATTAATTAGAATTTTTTTAGATTTTTAGTTTAAACCATCTGGGCTACAGGGTGTGGGACAAAAATTTTTTTGCACATTTTTGGCAAAAATTGCATCAAAATAATTTATTTTGCAAAAATAAAAATTTGATGGTTAATCCACGTACTAAGGGCTTTCATTTGATACCCTACTCAGAATTTAAAAAAAATATTTTTGTTTTCGATGAGAACATCTTTGTTTATATTTTTAGGGGGGTATGTTTTTTAGATGTTTTAGTATTTTTCCTATGTGCGGGTCAAAGAGTTTTATAAGCATGCCAAATTTCAACTCTCTAGGTTTAGCCGTTTGGCTACAATTTTTACCGAACAGACAGACAGACAGACAGACAGACAGACAGACAGACAGACAGACAGACAGACAGACAGACAGACGACAAAATGACGGTATAAGGGTTTTTTGGTCATACCTACAAAACCCTAAAAAGAGGGATGTATATTTTTATCAACAAATAATGAAATTATCATTTCTTTTTGTTTTTGATATATACATCAATATCAAACAGCAGAGGTTTGAAACTCATATTTAAATATATTTTTATCCTAAAAAAGATCAAGTTTTTTTTATTAACAATTCAAGGGCCACAAAAAAATATGTAACGGGCCGTATGTGGCCCGCAAGCTGCCTATATGAAACCCCCCCTCCTTTACAGACAACATTATAAGTGCCTCCCTAACCATGAGTCCTTTATACCAGCATTTCTCAACCGGGGGGCCGCGAAGTCATATAAATTCGAAGCATTTTCAAAATTTTCATCCCTTTTTGAGATCTCAGAATTATCATTGATAGCCCAAAAGTCATCCTATTATCACCTCTGTCCTCCCATTTTACCATATAGGCCGTGTCTCCAACGCTATAGCTCTGAAATTTTAATAAATCCTCAATCAAAATGTATAACTATTTATATAAAGATACAAAGTAACAAAATATAAACTATTTTAGATCATGTAGTACCAAGTAACTTCCAAATTTAACGTTATACTTCATCTTCAATAATAAAAAATAGTGTATTATTTCCGGTAGTTCAATTTCAACCACCTGTATACAATTGATAAAATATTAATATATGTGTTTATTCTCATAAAGAATTATTTTAAGCAATTCTGTTCCTTATTTATTAATTGTTAATGACTATATTCCTTAATGAGCTTTATCAGGATTAGCCATCTTGATATGTAGTGATATGTGATTTTTGCAAGTGGCGTCTTCATTTTTTTCTGACGTTTTTAGTTATTTTTAAGTGATAAAAGTGCAAAAAATACTTGAAATAGTGTGTTATAATGTGGACTTTAGTGTTTGGACTCCATGCAGACCAAAATTGGAGCGACTGGAAAGGTATTTGTAGAAATTTTTGTTAATTTTATAATGTAAGTCATTGTTAAGAAGAATGTGCTTCTATGGACAATATAGAAACACATACATGCATACACTATCAGCTATAACTAGAGAAACAAAACTATTTTTTAAATCATTTTCATAAATCCCAATTATTGACTAAATGAATATTGAATTATATTGGTATAGCAACAACAATTTATAAGTTAGAACCTGCTCTTAAAAATATTTGTTGTACTGGTACAATAAATAAAATAATTAACTTTCTGCTGCAGCAGACCATCTGCATATTTCTTATATATATATATATATATATATATATATATATATATATATATATAGGGGGGCCGCAGACAATATTTAAGTTATTTTGGGGGGTCCCATGCCAGAAAAGGTTGAGAAACACTGGTATAAGGGACCACATTTAGGTCAGATACAAACAGAAAATGTACGAAATTGTGATTTCTGTACTGCGTGAATGATTCGAATTTTAATTTTTTTGTCGAGAATACGATGTATTAAACCGATTTGAAATTTGTAAAATATTTTACACCCTGTATATATAAGACACGGTTCTACTGCATCGCTCTCTGTTCTGACACGGAAGAAGAAATCAATAGCAACCCGAGACGCTTGGCTTCGAACCCCGACTCTCCACACAACTTTCCAACTATTCAGAAAACAATCCTTTAAAATAAAACTAAATATTAAAAAAACTGAAGTATCTGAATTGTCATTATAAAAATATATTATTACCAATATTATTTATTACAAATACTAATTAATCTAATTAATAAAATCCTTGTTACAAAATTTTTATATACATTATCGCAAATCAAATTTATTTTATACCATTTTTATGTAGTTTAATTGGTAGTTTTACATTTTAATTAATTGTTATTGAAAATTAAATATTTTGTGACAAAATCCTATCTCCAATTACAGCTTTCACTATTGCACCATAAAACAGTGATTAATTTTCATAGTTAAATGTTAAATAATTAAACCGAGAATATAATGTAAATTTACATTTAATAAAAAGCAAAATTACAGTTGAACTTATAGAATACAAATGAGAGTCAAGCAACTAGTAAGTTTGGTGGTGAAAAAAGGAACTGCTATTCTGTTAAAGAAAACTTGGCTCTCACAATTAGACCATATTAGTAAATATAGGCTAATCCAAACGTTTAAGTTGAACTAACTGGAATTTTCATTTTACTAAGTTGTCATGAGCTCTTTTTTTAAGGTTTGAAGTGGGCTTTTACACAAAATGATCAAAAGTCTCACTTAAACGGTAAAATTTACTAGAATTCAAAATATAGTTCCGCTTAAACCAAAGAAACAAACTATACCTCACAAAATGGGTTTCCGTGCTGTCGCTAGCTATTCCTTTCCTTTTATTTGAATTGAGATGTTGTTTTTTTTTTTAAATCAAATTATGGAAGTATAAATTAAGTTTTCAAAGTAAGAAAATGCTTCACATCAAATTTACAAATCAATATTTATTTATTAAAATTATTATTTTATATATTATAATTTAATATGTCATTATTTTTGCAGAGCAATATTACTTTGCAGATTAATTTAAAAACAAAAATCGTTTATAATCGTTATTATGGCATGTAACAAATCAATAAGTCTGTCTGCCATTTTTAAACGGTTTGAAGAAATAATAAGTTGTTCTTATTTTATCCATTATTGTTTTCTAGTATAAGCAGTTCACTTTTGTAAGAACAAACTAAAAGGAAATTTTGTTTTCAATAGTTTGCACCTTTGAAGCTGTATGTTTGTAGCTGTTGGTATTAAAAAATGTCACTTTTTTAAAATGTCGATCTATTTGACATATGAAAAATGATATCTTAATTATAATGATCATAACCTTATCAACCTAAAGTCGGTTTTACAGCGTAAGGAATATTTTTAATTGACATTTAAAGTCAGTAACACACCATAAAAGTAACCAAAATAACCAGATCTCGTGTGTTCTTACAAAAGTGAACAGCTTATATCACCTTTCAGAAAACGATTAAATTTGCAATTATGAATGTGGCTGTAATGGTTGCAATTTGGGGCAAAATAATACACCATTATGCATTCTGAAACAAAATATTAATGATTACTTAGTTTTAATTAAATAAATATTATACATATTTCTATTTTCATTAATTATTTAAAAAATAACCTATTAATATATCATCGAATCCTTATTTATATGTTTATAAAAACTTTATTCTATAGTAAAAAATATCTGAACTGTATATATAAATGTATACTTATCAAAAATATGTATTTTTTGCTAAAAATTTGAAAATAATTATAAAATTTAGGTAACAAAAGTAAAGACACATGTAATAAAAAAAAAAAAAATCCGAAGGAAACGGTTGTCAGATGGCAGCACAGTATGTGACGTCACACTAATATGGTTAATTACTGTGGTAAACTGATCAGTGGAAATCACTAGATTTTTGGATACACTTCGCATATTCTAAAATTTAAAAGAATATAAAAGAACGTTTATAAAAAATTACTTTTATAAAAGATATATTATGAAAGATAATAGCTTATTGTTAATTTTTACCAAAGACTAGCTGTCGTGCCCGTTGTCTCCTGGCCTTCATCTCTCCCTCTGTTACTCTGCTTTTCCTCACCAATTAACACACTGTTTACAGAGTGCCTGATTGTATATAGTTTGTTTCTAAAAATTATTAAAGGAGTTTTAAGGCACAAAAAAGAGGTTTCACCATACAGAAAGGTTTTCTGAACACGTAGGTGCAAACCAGACTGTTGTACGATAGTTATGTACTTCAAAACGTTGGTGCAAACCAGACTGTTATGTAGGGGAGACCGGGGCTGGTTCTAACAATTTTGAAACTAACTTCCATAGTTACCCATCCTCTTGCGTTAGAGACATGATTTTAGACCATGTAATTCATAATTTATAGGACTTTACATAAAGCATATCAAAATGGTTGTTTAGGTATTACTTTCTGAATAATAACGGATTTTTCCAAAGAAACTCACATGTTAAAACTTACCCCAGCCTTGGGGCTAGTTCTAACAGCCCTGGGGTAAGTTTTAACAGGAAGGGTAATTATAAAATTTGAACTTTTTTCCAAATAATTAAACACCAGTTAATCTACAAAAATCAACATTTATTTATTTTTTATAATACATATAATATAATTAACAAAAAGTTATATAAACATCTTCTTTGAAAAAAACAACGGTAATTAACACAAAAAAATAGGAACTCTAACATTAATATCCTAATAACTCTTTGTAATCGTCGTCCGAATTGCAGTTCGTACATATATATCTCAATAAATCATCTTTAATTAGGGTGACCATCCGTCCCGGTTTACGGTCAATTGTCCCGGTGTCCCGAAGACTGTCCTCGGGACGCCCGATTGTCCCGGTTTTTAATCTCTTTGCTCTTCACTTTGAATTTGGATAGGTGAGGACCTTTTTTTTTTTTGCTCTTCACTTTGAATTTGGGGAGGTGAGGACCTTTTTTTTTTGCTTTTCACTTTGAATATGGGGAGGTGAGGACCTTTTTTTTTTTTTTTGCTCTTCACTTGGATCTGGGAGGAAACAAAGACCTTCTTTTTTTTTTTCCTGTGTCCCGGTTTCCCTTCACTGAAATCTGGTCACAGTCTCGACATGTTTAGCATTGTTTACAAACGCGGCAATCGTGTTTATTTCTTTTCTTTGACCAATAGTTTGGCATGAATCAGCCTGTTAATACCTGCCCCTGTTAGAACCAGCCCCGGTCTCCCCTACTTCTTATAATTTATGTTTTTAGGAATTTTTCCGAATTTAGTAAAACATTTCGCTTGATTTTAATTATTTAAATAAAATCAGGGACTCTGAGAGTCATAAAAACGCCTATTGTATCATACATGAACACTAGAGATGGGAATTTCGGCTCAGTTTGCGGAACCGGATCCGTGGAGGTCGTTCAGTTTGCTGAGCCGGCTCATTCATCCGGCTCATTGATCAGGCTCAATGATCCGACTAAGTAAACGTATCCCTGAGAAACAGGTCGGTCAGTTGTCAGTTCTCCCACCGTTCAACGCGGTTGTTGGTTTGCAATATGAAGGTAGAACGTCGCTCAGCCGGCTCTTGCATTATATGAACAGACGGCGGAAAGCGGAATTGTTTGGTCGACTGGTATAAATCGGACATCTGCGATTTGGGCAATATTTTTAATATCTTTATATGCTATGGTTGTAAGAAAGTACAGACTAAGCCTACAAGTTGCAAATAGACTGCCCTACAAATTGATGACAAAATACACTTTATGATAATACATTACAAGCCAAGTTCTCATGACATCGATCGAGATCCGGATCATTTCGGTCACTGCTCACAATCGCCCGATCAATCTTATCCTTGAAACTATGCAGTGAGCCGTGAGCCGGCTCATTTCAATTTGGTGAACCGTGTCACTTCGGTCAGTGTACTGAGCCGGCTCAGTAAGCCGGTTCGTTCATGAACAACCCATCTCTAATGAACACGTTGGTGTATTTTTTTTTTTTTATCTATTAGCCGTTCTATTTGGAAATATTTGGAATAAAGTCACATATTTGGTTAAATAGTTGGAAATATTTTTACATAATTTAGTATGGTGAATAAAACAATAATTCGAACATAGGCTACAAGACATCTCAAAATTTTCTCTCTGTGGGCTATTAGGGATGAAGGACGTTTATCTAGTTACCTAAAAAGGTAAATAATATCATAAATAACAGTTGATTTTATACAATACTGACATTTTTACTTTCAAATTGTTAGAAAAAAGAAAGTATCTACTTATTTAGATTTCTACAATTTATAACTTTCAGTTAAGGAAATAATGCTTGTAACACCATGCGCCACTTTTACACCATATATGTAACAAGAAACTTTATTAGGAATTTGGTTTTTATACAATTCTTTACATATACACTACTGCTCGTAGAATTCTGAACACTTGTGAAAATTTAAAAATTCATTTTTCAGACACTATTAATTTTACTAAGGAATACTTACTAATATTATTATTATTTAAAGATTTTTATTAAGATTATAACATATATAGGTGCAACGTTTGGTTAGTAAGTGACTTTGATAAGAGATGGCGTTCAAATTGCAAATTTGATATTATTTCTGACATTTGCTATTCTTTGTAAACATGCACACTAAGTTTCAAGTTGATCAGTGAAATAGTACATTTTAACAGCGTTCGGAAGCCTATAAGTTTTGTTTACTTGTTACAATGAAAAAAAAAAAAAAAACGAATTCCGTGTGTTGATATTACGGGAATTCTGCTTCGTCGCATGGAATTGTTCATAAGTGGTTCACAGAATTTCGTTGTGGTCGTACGAGCATGAATGATGTTAAGTTCCCAGGATATTCGAATGAGGTGATATTTGAGGAGATGGTAATAATATCGTGTTGGACGACCGCCGAGTGAAGATACATGAAATAAACATCTCAGATGAACGTTTCATATCCTGTACGAACATTTGATGTGTCTGCTCACAGTGAATCCAAAACAGATTCGCGTGACCATTTCGAAGCAATGTTTGGACATGTAAAAAAATTGATGTGAAGTGTGAATTTTCACACATTTCTGGGTTTTGCAGGTATTTAGTAACTGAACGATGATTATTTGGGATGCCAAAACAAATTTTATGTCAAAATATTTTTTTATGAATTTTAATTCGAATGTGTAATACCATTATTTAAGTTTCTAAATATATGCAGTATTTTTTTTATATAGCAAAGTTCATTAAGATTTTGAAAATTGCTTCCATTGGTTGCTTACATCATAAGTCCCGCCCTTTGATTTCGTCAAACAGAATTAAATTATAATTTCAACACTTTCCACTGGTTATTAAATTTACGCTTTTAAAACTTAAATTCAACATTTACCAAATATAACTAGAATTTTAACAAAATTATTTAAACAAAATAAAAATGCAAAAAAAAAACAAAAAAAAAAATCAACAGGATTCGAACCCTAGTTTGCAAGTTAAGTTATATTATTAAGCGTACGACAAATCCAACCACGCCACAAGAGCTACTGATCTGGTATGTTACACAACGTATTAAATAGTTAACATATTTTAGTTAAAAACACAAAAAATGCGTTATTTTCCGAAAACATAATCTGATCAAAAATTCCTGTTGTACTATTCCGGTTCACACCAATGTACATTACTTAGAATTTTTTCAGATTTTTAGTTTAAACCATCTGGGCTACAGGGTGTGGAACAAATTTTTTTTTGCACAATTTTGGCAAAAATCGCATCAAAATAATTTATTTTGCAAAAATAAAATTTTGATCGTTAATCCACGTACTAAGGGCTTTCATTTGATACCCTACTCAGAATTTAAAAAAATTATTTTTTTTTTCGATGAGCACATATTTGTTTATATTTTTAGAGGGATATGTTTTTTAGATGTTTTAGTATTTTTCCTATGTGCGGGTCAAAGAGTTGTATAAGCATGCCAAATTTCAACTCTCTAAGTTTAGCCGTTTGGATACAATTTTTACCGAACAGACAGACAGACAGACAGACAGACAGACCGACAGACAGACGACAAAATGACGGTATAAGGGTTTTTTGGTCATACCTACAAAATCCTAAAAACAATCCAAGTGAGTTTTTGCGGCGTTTCATAAGCATTGACGAAATATGGATCCCTCACTACACAAAAGAAATGAAAAAACAGTCAAAACAGTGGATTTCTTTAGGCGAAAGTGCTCAGATGAAGGAAATTGTGGTTCTCCTAGCCGGAAAAGTCATGGTCACGATTTTCTGGGATTCGCAAGGCATATCTTCATCAACTATCTGGATTAATAGTTGATAGTTGAAAAGGGAAAAACGACTACTGGACAATATTATGCGACTTTATTGGATGGATTATACCCTGAATTGATGAAAAAGTCGCACCATTTGGTAAAGAAAAAAGTTCTGTTTCATTATGATAAAACATCAGCTCACTCGTTCGCATTTGCAACGGCCATTTGGTTAGCCTGCGCTACAAACTGCTTCCTCATCTCCTCCATTCTCCAGATTTCCCCTGCGACTTCCTTTTCTTTCCAAACATGAAGAAATGGATTGCTGGAAAAAGATTTGCATCGAACGAGGAGATCATCGATGAAACACGCTTATTTTGCAGAGTTCGAGAAATTGTGCTTTTTGGAAGGCTTAAAGAAGTTGGAATATCATTGGGGAAAATGTATCGAGATAAAAGGAAACCATGTTGAAAAATAAGTTGCATTTGGGTAAAAAAAATCACTGATTTATCAAACACCATTCGAAAATTAATAGTATTTTGGCAACGTTTTTAGTTTCGTATCGTGATTGAAATGTTTAAATATATTATTATTAATTTTAAAATTATTATGTGTCATTAACAGTAATTTGAATATTGTATAATGCATATATTATTAAAAACGATTAATTAATATATCCATGTCAAATGAATTACTGGCTCCACACCTAAATTTTATATAAAACACTATAATCTCAATCAATATAATAGTTAATAATTTTCAACAAAAACGTAAACCTTGTAATGGAATATGCATATATTTATTATAATTATATTATACAATAACACATATTTGCCACAAAATTGAATGTAGTAAATCACTTATATACACAATTTTTGTTCCTTGATTCATAACTGATTTTAATGGGTTTTGTATTTCTGAAAACATAATTAACTAACGGATAATGAGACTGATGTATTGAATTCACTGCTTGGTAATGACATTTATTCAGAAGATAAAGTTCCAGATAACATTATCTGTCGGATAGTTACCTAGTGGTTTAAATGAAGGTGGAAAGACCGAGCCTTAAGGTCATAATGCCCGGGGGGGGGGGCATTATGACCTTAGCCCTCCAAATGAACCCGTAAATAAAAAAATTAACCTATATAAAATTCCCGAGAGATAACTCCATTATACTTCCAATAGTAATTTTCATCCCTTTCTGAGATCTCAGAATTATCATTGATATCCCAAAAGTCATTCTATTATCACCTCTGTCCTCCCATTTTACCATATAGGCCGTGTCTCCCTCCAACGCTATAGCTCTGAAATTTTAATAAATCCTTAGCCCTCCAAATGAACCCGTAAATAAAAAAATTAACCTGTATAAAATTCTCGAGAGATAACTCCATTATACTTCCAATAGTAATTTTCATCCCTTTCTGAGATCTCAGAATTATCATTGATATCCCAAAAGTCATTCTATTATCACCTCTGTCCTCCCATTTTACCATATAGGCCGTGTCTCCAACGCTATAGCTCTGAAATTTTAATAAATCCTCAATCAAAATGTATAACTATTTATATAAAGATACAAAGTAACAAAATATAAACTATTTTAGATCATGTAGTACCAAGTAACTTCCAAATTTAACGTTATACCTCATCTTCAATAATAAAAATATAGTGTATTGGGCCCGGTAGTTCAATTTCAACCACCTGTATTCTATTGATAAAATATTAATATATGTGTTTATTCTCATAAAGAATTATTTTAAGCAATTCTGTTCCTTATGTATTAATTGGTAATGATTATATTCCTTAATGAGCTTTATCAGGATTAACCATCTTGATATGTAGTGATACGTGATTTTTGCAAGTGGCGTCTTCATTTTTTTCTGACGTTTTTAGTTATTTTTAAGTGATAAAATTGCAGAAAATACTTGAAATAATGTGTTATAGTGTGGACTTTAGCGTTTGGACTCCATGCAGAACAAAATTGGACCGACTGGAAAGGTATTTGTAGAAATTTTTGTTAATTTTATAATGTAAGTCATTGTTATGTAGAATGTGCATCTATGTACAATATAGAAACACATACATGCATACACTATCGGCTATAACTAGAGAAACAAAACTATTTTTTAAATCATTGTCATAAATCCCGATTATTGACTAAATGAATATTGAATTATATTGGTATAGCAACAACAATTTATAAGTTAGAACCTGCTCTTAAAAATATTTATTGTACTGGTACAATAAATAAAATAGTTAAATTTATGCTGCAGTAGACCATCTGCATATTTCTTTTGTAAGACTTAATAATAAAACAATTTTTTGTGGTTAAATTTTTTCCTTTGCCATAGCTCCCGTGACGTAAATGTCATATATTTATGAATATATCTTGCAAAATTGAGCGTTTTTCTATTATAATTTCATGCTTCGATTTTATATGAGTTCGCGGCCCCCCGACGAAGCTTTCACGGCTCCCCGGTTGAGAAACGCTGATCTAGGTCATACTCTTTTTCTAACGGGCCTCGGTCTAGTAAAACCTCCCCAAGTATACCATGAAGCCACGGCAACTCTTCTTTATTATCTTATGATTGAGGGGGAGAAGAGGTAAAGAATAAACTGAAAATCTACTGTTTCTTTTCCATTCTTTAAATTACATTTAACTTTGACATAAGTTTGTTCTGAAAGGCCTTTAACTTTGAAACTTGCAACTTGTACTCGCTAACTTCAACCGAATATAAAACTTGTCAAGATGCTGTGAAACTCAACTAAAATTTTTATTACGGAAGTTACCGAGCACTGAAAGCATCAGTATGAAAAAAACAATGACATAAAACAAAACACAATTGATGATATATTGTGAAATAACAGATATTTTTTTTGCGTGCGTCAATCTACTGGGATGGAAAAATTACATGTTTGAAACTCGCGTATTGGAGTGTAATGCATTTATCTGTTGACCGGTAGTTCCGCTCAAACAAGATATTTATTATGCGCATATGAAATACAAATCTCCATATTTTAATTTCGATTTTTAAAATGACATACTGATGATTGAAGTTGTATAAAGTGTCAAACAATTTTCATTTTGTTATTAAATTTTGATGCATATTCATTTTTGATCTGTTATTGAATGATTCATTTACACGCCTATTAATAATAAATAGGTATTATAAAATAATAATAGAGTCACAAAACTTTTTCAGTTTAGAATAGGTGATGGAGTCTTATACCGTGTCTACATTAAAGGAAACATTTAGCGACACTTGTCGGGGTGACCAACCCTTTGCTTCAAGGACTCAAGTATGTATCACCTACTATAGTCCGTTCAAACATAAGAATGCAGTATAGCTCTTATGGGAAATGGGAGCGGGGCACTGGCGCACACAAGGTGGGGGGGTCCAACGGGTCCGGACCCCCCCGTACCAAAATTTTAAGTGTACCTACGTTGAAATACATTGTACAAACGATTATAAACTATAAATAATGTTTCGCATTAATTAAAATATAATTTAAGTAGTGGCGTCTACTCAGCTACTAAGCCAAAAATCTGTGTGCGCCACTGGAGCGGTGTTGCCAAATGTTGTAAAAATATCAAATACAAGGGCTATCTTTTAAGTTTTTACAAAAACTAAGAAAGAAAAAAATATTTTTTGAACAAACTGTTTTATTGCTTTTCAAAATATTTGCCTTTAAGATTTATACACTTTTGCATGCGTTCAAACCAATTCTCGAAACATTTTTTCCACTCTGAAGTTGGTATGACAAAAACATGGTTATCGAAGGCTTCAACAACTTTTTGTTTGACATTGGGGAACAAAAAAAAGTCATTAGAGGATATATCAGGTGAATATGGGCAATGATACATTAATTCGATGTTTTTCTCCTTCAAATAATCAATTATTTGACGTGCTGTGTGGTAGCTTGCATTGTCATTCAGAATGATGCGACGTTTTTGGTCGTTTTTCCTGATTTTGACGACGACTTCTGGCAAACTAATTGTTGTATACCATTCAGCATTAACTGTTCTCCGATCCTCTAAAAAATGGTTGCGACATGTCCAATACAACCGAAGAAACAAGCGATATTTTTCTTGGAAGTGCTTTGTGATCGAACAACTTTTGTGGGTTTTAGTTCATCTTGGAAGACCCAAACAGTGGATGGTTGCTTAGTTTCCGGTTCATATGAATAAATCCAAGTTTCGTCACCTGTAACGATGTTGTATACGGATTTTGCAGTGCCTAGGTTGATTTTTTAGCATTCCCTTACACCAATCAACATGAACCTTTTTTTGAGCTTCGGTCAAATTATGCGGAATCCATCGGGAACAGATCTTTTTCACAGCTAAATGTTCATTCAAAATCGAATGTATTGCAGTCTGCGATATGCTAAAAGATACCTCTATCTCACGGTAAGTCACATGCCGATCTTCTTCAATCATTTTGCGCACAGCATTGATGTTTTTTTTTTGAATCACAACCGATTTTGGTTGACCTTCACGAGATTCATCAATGACGGACGCACGACTATGACGAAATTCTGATGGTGCTTCATTACCAAAAGTTGAACGAAGCGAATCTATGCATTGTTGTTGAGTTAGGCTTTTACCAAAATCGTAAAAAATCATTTAACGAAAAGCTTCACGAGTAATATCCATTTTTTCACAAACTTAAAAGCGTTTTTTTATTTTTTAAATAAAACATAAATTGGGTTATTAACTTCTAACTTCTAACATGCGTTAAATAGTTTCTTACGCTAATGAACTAAATTGGAGCTATGAATGGTTATACGGATTTGTGTAGAACAAACATTCTTACGCGTTAGCATTAACACTATGAATTAAGTACTATCTATTAAAACATGAGCAATGAATGGTACTAGTTGTAGCTTAACTTGTTTGTAAATATGGCACATAAAAATAAATATGTTTTAATCACTTTCGGTGCATTATTTTCATAAAGTTTTGTTTATTATTTCTAGTTTTCTTTTACTATCTTAAGGGCCGAGAGTTCCAGTTCCTAATAAACTCCCTAATAGTTATTAGACACATAATATATTTATGAAGCTAATAAATTTATTGGTGATTTCCAAGTTAAAAATCCTTCTAATAGTTTATTAGCAACATAATTTTTTGTTTTTGTATTGGTATTTCTTATGAAGATAGTAACACGGTGCAAGAGGGATAGAGCTATACGTAAATTTGTAGAGCTAAAGTGATATGAAATTTTGACACTGAATATTTTGACATTAAATATTTTGACAATAATTGTTTGACTTTACATTCAATGACATTACGTATATTTTTTGTGTTACTGTTAAAATGACAATTAAACGGCGGTCAACAAATTTTATCACAGAAAAAGAGGACACTATAGATAGAAGAGAAGTTAATAAAAATAGCATTTTATAATACAAAAGTGAATGAAAATAAAAAGACAGCCATATTTTGCTTTATTTTACATATGAATTTATACAAACAATATGAATTAAACTTATCAGCAATTTACAGACACACATCTTTATTATTCTGCCAATAATTGCGTCTGTCTTCTTATTTTCTATCATTTTTATATAAATAGTAATGCTTAAAGTATTGTTTGTAATGTGTTGTAGTCATAATTGAAATAAATACATATATAAAAATAAAAGACAATGTTTATTAAAAAATATGTATTTATATATTGTTCTTTATATATCACATTTACAATAAATGCCCAAAATATTCTAAAAACGGTTGTCCATAATTTATAAATTCATCCAAACAGATCGTCGATTTCGTCAAAATACAACTAAAATGTATATAAAACACTAAAATCACCATTATAGAAATGTTTAAAAACTACACATTCGTACATTCTTTTAAAATTATACTGTTAATTATACAATTAAAATTGAAATATTAACACATTTTGCGAACTTGTTTTTGGTTATATGTCACTTTATTAAGCACTTCATGTTGCCTTTAAGTTATTAGATAAATAAGCCTATTTATTAGCAACCTAATAACTATTTCGGGGTGGAACTCTCGGAAAAAAAAATATGTTGCTAATAAACTTATTGGACAGTTTATTAGCTACTGGAACTCTCGGCCCTAGGAGTTATAAAATTCTCCTTTTATTTGAAGTAGGAATTTAAAAAGAAATTGAGTTAATAGACTCAGGGTCAAATAGAAGTAATGCCAAATATTTGGCGGTTAAATTCTTTTGTCTGATTGTGTTAAGTGATGTATGCATAGTCCCAGAACTACTCTGACTCACTGTTTAAAAATATTTTAGTCGGCAAAATGAGATGATAAATAAAATGTTCTTTTAAAAAATATTTAGACTAGCAGAATAGGATGTAGAAGAAAGCATTAAGGAAAGATAAAGTGGTTGCTAATGCAGTGCTGTCTCGTGGTTTTGTGAGGCCTGAGGTAAAACATTAAAATTTGAGTTCTTCAAGTATCCTGTGATTTTTGTGGCCTTTCATCACCTGAGGCCTGAGGTCTGAGCTTTGTTCACCTCACCCAAGGGCCAAGAGGAGGAGATATACACCGCTTCATTGTCTTTTGCATATTTGTACACTTTTGGGAATCGTTTAGATTAGTCCCATTTCTTTTATCTCTTCAGTCGATTATACCCTTTTCACACTAGAACTTTAAGTTCGGATATTAAAGTGAAGGTGAGTTAAAGTGTTGGTGTGAAAGCGTGTGGCCAAGGTTTAAGTCCAGCACACTTTAATACGCAGATCTGCCTGTTAAACATCGTCCGCATTGCCAACATAATTTCTATTATAAAAAAAATACTGTTTGAATTTGTGCTATCAACATTATTACACTATCATAAACAAGAATACTGTATTATATCGACGATATAAGAAATTTATACTCATTGTTATAATAAAATTATTTATTTGAATAATGTATTTAATACAATACAGAGCTAGAATAATTGAGAAAAAATGTATCGACTTATATGTTAATACAGGTGTAATATATTCTTTATTGTAGTGTCTTTATTGTAGAATGAAATGAAATATCCATATTTGTTTATAATAATTCAAAATGTGCGTCTGTGCAGACAGTTCAAAACTAGTAATTTCCTAACGGTAACTTAAGGACAAAATTACTGTAGCAGATGACAGCACCGGAGATTTAAACATCAAGTGTGAAAGTAAACCGATGTTAAACATCGGTGAACTTTAAGTTCACTCGTCTTAAAGTTCTAGTGTGAAAAGGGTATTAAAAACGGAGCGGTTTTACCCAGTACTTTAGTTCTGGATATAAAAGGAAGTCACATGACTCTCCGACTCTTTGATTTTTATCACGGATGAGAACAAACCGAAAACGAAAACCAAATAACGATTTCACCAGAATTTTTTATAGCACAGAAACGGAAAAGACATTTTTTTTTTATTCAAAACGAAAATGAAACTAAAAATGTTCAATCCCGATTTAAACCAGTTTTCCTTCATGTTTTTCAGTAAAAAATTTCATTAACACACAGTTTTTAGATTTTTGTTTTTATTCATATCCATTTTATCTTTTGCTTTAACTAAACGGGATTTTTGTTTTCTCAAATTCTAACGAGTTCCGTGATTATTTCATGTTTCATGTTGGCAGCCAAAATTTAAATCTCAAAACGTAAAATATTAGGAGTATGAAAAATAAAGTATATGAAATACAATGAACATTTTTTAAAACCAATCGAGGGTTTCCTTTTATATTTCGGGATTTGAGATCAAAAACAATTATTTATCAACAAAAGTTTTATTGTTTTTCAAAATATTCTCCATGAAGATCATTACACTTTTGTATGCGTTAGAACCAATTTTCGAAGCACTTTTTCCACTCCGATTGTCAAATTATATGGGATTCAACGCGAACAAACCTTTTTGACGGCCAAATTTTCATGTAATAGTAAATGTATGCTGGTCCCACTAACGCCCAAGGATACCTCAATCTCACGATAAGTCACATGATGATCTTTCAGTATCAATTAACGCCAGCATCAATGTTTTCCGGAACAACAATCGATTTTGTCATCACGAAATTCGTCCTTAAGCGAACTACGGCCACGATTGAAGTCGGCAAACCATCGATAAACAGTAATCCTTGATGGTGTTTTATCGTCAAAAATCGAATTAAGTTCATCGATGCACTGTTGTTGGGTTAATCCACGTCAAAAGATGTAAAAAATAAAATCGCTCGAAAATGTTCACGATTTAATTCCATTTTTAGTCGAGATGAAGTTTAGCCAAATGGCTAAACCTAGAGAGTTGAAATTTGGCATGCTTATACAACTCTTTGACCCGCACGTAGAAAAAATACTAAAACATCTAAAAAACATATCCCCCTAAAAATATAAACAAATATCAGCTCATCGAAACAAAAAATTATTTTTTTTAAATTCTGAGTAGGGTATCAAATGAAAGCCCTTAGTACGTGGATTAACGATCAAAATTTTATTTTTGCAAAATAAATTATGTTAGACGCGATTTTCGCCAAAATTGTTCAAAAAAAAATTATCCCACAGCCTGTAACCCAGATGGTTTAAACTAAAAATCTGAATAAATTCTAAGTAAAGTACATTTGTGCGAACCGGAATAATACTAGAGGAATTTTTGATCAAATTATGTTTTCGGAAAATAAAGCATTTTTTGTGTTTTTTTCTTGATCACGTAAAATATTTAATAACTTATCTAAGACAAAAGTGCTAAAAGTACTTTGATGGTGTAATGGCTAGCATGTCCACGTTCTAATTTGCAAACTTAGGTTCACTCCGGTCTAAAGGCAATTTTTTTTATTTTTTTTGCATTTTTATTTTGTTTAAATTATTTTTTCAAAATTATAGTTATATTTTGGCAAATGTTGCATTTAATTTTTAAAATCGTAAATTTAATAACCAGTGAAAATTGTTGAAATTGAATACACGAAATCAGAGGGGCGCCATTGAGCGAAATTGAGCCATAGGCGCAATTTTCAAAATGTTAATGAACCTTGCTATATAAAAGAAAAAAAAATACTGCACCTATTTAGAAAACTAAATAATGGTATTAAGCATTCGAATTAAAATTAACAAAAAAAAAAAATTACATAAAATTTGTTTTGGCATCCCAAATAATCATCATTCACTTACTACCTAAATACCTGCGAAACCCTGAAATGTGTAAAACTTCACACTTCACATCAATTTTTAAAATTAATATCACCACAGTGAATATTTCAATTTACACCGAAATATATGGTTATATTTTTCTAGACATTTGACTAGGGTTTTAACCGGCATTTTAACATTTTGTCCCGCATTAAGATGCGTCCAGCAAAAGTCCCGCATTTTAACATTTTGGAGGTGAGGACCCTTTTTTTTGCTCTTCACTTGGATTTGGGAGGTGAAGGCCTTTTTGTTTGATCTTCACTTGGATTTTGGGAGATGAGGACTTTTTTTTGCTCTTCAGTTGGATTTAGGAGATGAGGACCCCTTTTTTTTGCTCCGTCCTGCATTGCCTTCTTAAGAAAATGGTCACCCTACATTTGACACTTGGGAAAAACGTTAAAACTCAAAGTAATAGCGCATGCGCGTACAAATTTATGGCTGGTTCACAAGGAAAATTCTCGCGTTATACCCTTTTCACACTAGATCTTTAAGACGATTGAACTTAAACTTCATCGATGTTTAATATCGGTTTGCTTTCACACTTGATGTTTAATTTGAAGAAGAAATCTCCATGTAAAGCTAGTATGTATTGCCAACATAATTTCATATCGTTTGAATTTATTCTGTCATTATTTTGTATATCGAGGTTAGGAGAAGTTTATTTTTTATATTTATTTAAATAATAACGCAAATAATCTTCTCATAACCTCGATATATAAAATGAGAACAGCTGAACATAGATAAAAGGAGAGAAGCACAAATTCAAGGAGTATTTTTTTATAATGGGAATTAAGTTGGCAATGCGGGCGAAGTTTAAGACGCAGATCTCTGTCTTAAACATCGGTCGTGTTTAGACGAGGCCGTACGGTTTCACATTAGCGTTTAAAGATCCATTCACTTAAACATCCGATCTTAAAGATCTAGTGTGAAAAGGGTATTAACAAATATAGGGGAAGTATTTTAAGATCGCAGCGCTATTGTAGCATACTTGGAACCTTCAAAATAGACATTCGTTACATATAAACAACGTGAATTTTAATGTTTACTGGTGGTTTTTGTAATTTTGCTACAATATTAATACTTGTTTTTATGCAATTATATTTTTATGCAAACATTTTTTATTAAAAAAAGCGCGATAGAATGTCTATTTCTGTAGTTCCTAAAATCTCACCAGATGTCATATCGCTTAGCAATTTTTCCCTATATATTAACGCGTAGATCAAATTAGAAATTCCATTTAGTTCCGCTTAAACGTATGGAATAGCCTTAACAAATGCTCTGACAGCATTGTTCGAAAAAGATATTAGATGTAGTGTTTAAATATAAATTTTAACGCATTTGTTAGAGAACACCTAAACATTCATGAAGGGAGAAAAAGAGAGAGAAACGGTTTGCTTCACATTCTAAAATCCGTAATGTAAAAGTATTACATCTTTGATATTACATAAGAATTCATTTAAAAAAAGTATATTCTCGTGAGAATGTTATTTCCGTTGTAAAGAAGTTTTAAATTTTTATGATCTTTCTTTGAAAGAAGTCAATTCTGCGATTGAATTCCACTAGAACAGGTTTTGCTTGTCAGCATAATATTTCTGAATAAGAAATAATGAAACTATATTTTACCATTAGACATCGCGTTTTCTAGAATCAGGTATCAAGCGCTGGTCTAAAAATATATTTATGATTTACGCAATGGAGTTTATATTTAGATGCTGGATATACTAACATGTAGAACAAACTCAACATAAATTTTTAAAGTATCGTTAAACATCATGCAACCATCTACAGTATGTCCTCAAATTTAAACCATTCTAATACCCTTTTCACACTAGAACTTTAAGATCGGATGTTAAAGTGAATGTATCTTTAAACGCTAATGTGAAACCGTATGACCTCGTCTAAATACAAGCGATGTTTAAGACAGAGATCTGCGTCTTAAACATCGTCCGCATTGCCAACTTATATCTATTATAAAAAAATACTCCTTGAATTTGTGCTGTCAACATTTTATATTATCATAAACAAGAATACTGTATTATATCGACGTTATAAGAAGTTTATACTTATTGTTATAATAAAATTATTTATTTTAATAATGTGTTTAATAAAATACAGAGCTACAATAATTGAGATAAAATGTATCGACTTACATGTTAATACAGGTGTAATATATTCTTTATTGTAGTGTCTTTACTGTAGAATGAAATGAAATATTCATATTTGTTTATAATAATTCAAAATGTGCGTCTGCGCAGACAGTTCAAAACTGGTAATTTCATGACGGTAACTTAAGGCGGCGCACAACCCTATAGCTCTCAATAGTTTCCTACACAAAACTAATTATCCGAAATAAAATTAGTAACAATCAAATTTTGCAGCGAATTTTTATCTATCTAATAGGATATTTTTAATTGCAGAAAAAACAGTAATGTAATTGTAAATAAGCAAATTGCATTATAGACGCCATCTTGTAAACCAATTGACGCATATTTGCGTACGATGCGGCAAATTGTAGCTAAAGCTTCATTCTACAAATATGTTTATAGCTATTTTGCTCTATTCTGAAAACTATTTATAGTTATTATACTTGGTAGTCTATTTTTGCCGCCATCTTGAATCTGCCGCGGGTTTCAAACTAGATGTTACAAGAAAAATGATTTATTCTTCGTAAAGAATACGTGTACCAAGTGGCATTCCATTATCATCAAGTATAATATTTTTCGACGAAGGTTCTAAAGTATAAGGAATCAAATCGAAAAAAATGTTGACGTATTATTTGAACATTTCTACACAAATCTATATAAATATAAAAGTTATTTGAAACCCACAAATAGATTAAAAAAATTACAGAACAATATCGCTGATGTCTATTTTTAAGTTATTGAGCCATAATATTTTTATAATAAATGTTTCTACAATTAAAAATATCTTATTAGATGGACAAAAATACAGTGCAAAATTTGATGTATAGATTAATACTAATTTTATTTTAGATTTTTAGTTTTGTATAAGAAATTAGTAACCACTGGGGGTTATACGCAGCCTTAAGGACAAAATTACTGTAGCTGATGACAGCACCGGAGATTGAAACATCAAGTGTGAAAGCATATCGATGTTAAACATCGGTGAACTTTAAGTTCACTCGTCTTAAAGTTCTAGCGTGAAAAGGGTATTAGGCAATTTATTGTCTACCGATAAACCAAGTTTGTATGTATAGAAATGTAGATTTATTTCAACTCATTTTGACACATTTTTCATTTAGAAGAACCCCTTTTTCATAGCTATGAATATGCGGGTAGCTACCGAAACTAAAATAATAAACAAGGTTGCTTTTTGCTTCCGATTTATTTATATGTTAAATAAAAAATTGCGTCGATGTATGTTTTTAAAATACTACAATTCACGCCTGAGTAATACAGAAATATAAGATATAGTAGAGGAGAATTTACTTAACAGATTGATCGATTGAGAACCGATAAAGAAATATATATCTATTTCACACAGTTTTATGTATGATGTCAAGAACGAATTTCTGCGTCTTAGGGCCGAGAGTTCCAGTTCCTAATAAACTCCCTAATAGTTATTAGGCACATAATATATTTATGAAGCTAATAAATTTATTGGTGATTTTTCCAAGTTACAAAATCCTTCTGATACAGTCTGTTTCAAACGCTTAGGCGGAACTAAATGGGAATTTCGTTCTTTTAGGTTGTCACGACAAGGGACCTTGCTTGGGTTATTTCATTTTTTACGTTGGAATGTCAAAATTAAATTATTTTTTTATATATTTTAATGACAAAAAAATAAATAAATGGGAAATTTGTATTAAGAATGACACAAAAAATCAAAATATAATGAAAATGACATTTTAAAATGATATTAACCTTAACCAAAAAGTTTAATCACTTTCGGTGCATTATTTTCATAAAGTTTTGTTTATTATTTCTAGTTTTCTTTTACTATCTTAAGGGCCGAGAGTTCCAGTTCCTAATAAACTCCCTAATAGTTATTAGACACATAATATATTTATGAAGCTAATAAATTTATTGGTGATTTTTCCAAGTTACAAAATCCTTCTGATACAGTCTGTTTCATTCGCTTAGGCGGAACTAAATGGGAATTTCGTTCTTTTAGGTTGTCACGACAAGGGACCTTGCTTGGGTTATTTCATTTTTTACGTTGGAATGTCAAAATTAAATTATTTTTTTATATATTTTAATGACAAAAAAATAAATAAATGGGAAATTTGTATTAAGAATGACACAAAAAATCAAAATATAATGAAAATGACATTTTAAAATGATATTAACCTTAACCAAAAAATGTTGATTGTAAGTATGATTTACAAAGCTTAAACAAAACGGCCGAAAAGCACGATTTAAACGATGAAAGTAACTAAATTGCAAAATCTAGTTCCGCTTAACCGTTTGGAACAGACTGTAGTTTATTAGCAACATAATTTTTTGTTTTTGTATTGGTATTTCTTATGAAGATAGTAACACGGTGCAAGAGGGATAGAGCTATACGTAAATTTGTAGAGCTAAAGTGAGATGAAATTTTGACACTGAATATTTTGACATTAAATATTTTGACAATAAATAGTTTGACTTTACATTCAATGACATTACGTATATTTTTTGCGTTACTGTTAAAATGACAATTAAACGGCGTTCAACAAATTTTATCACAGAAAAAGAGGACAATATAGATAGAAGAGAAGTTCATAAAAAGTTAATAAAAATAGCATTTTATAATACAAAAGTGAATGAAAATAAGAAGACAGCTACCCAATTGATCTGTAAATATGCCCAGTTTTTTTGCGTGAATCTCAGACAGACAGACAAAAATTTATTTTTTTGTAGATATTTTCTTGTAATCGCCTGAAACGTGTAGAAACCAAATATGAGGCCAAAAAGTAAAAAAAAAAACAAATATAGCCTTCAATTTTATTAATATATATCCTGTTCGAAATTCAGAAATAGTAATAAAATCACGTGAAAGATTGAAGTAGCTACCCTATTGGCTCTCACATAAATTTAACGGCTCAACAGCCAACGAACGACGAGAGTTCGATAAAATTATCTGGTGAACATTGCATGCTTACTATCTCTTCATTCTGAACGGAGTATGGATAGATAGATAAAGGCTGGTTTACATTAAGCAAATAGAAAGGAAAGTCTAGTGAGCTTGTGCACTTGCTTGCGTTTTTCATAAGTAAATAGCAAACAGTAAAGAACATAAAGAGGGAAATAGAATATATAGCGAGACAGAACCTAAAAGAGAGACATAGTAGCAGAAAGGAGGTAGATATAGAGAAGCAGCAAGTAAGAGATTGAAGAGACAGATATAGTGACAGAAGTAGAATGAGAGAGAAGCAATGAGATAGAGTAGCAGAATGAGACCCATGTGAAAGAAAATAGAGATGGAGAATCATAAAGTAATAGAGAGGTGATAATCATAAATAGGAGCTGCAAGTGACATAATTCTGCTCTCCGCGTGCTCTACTATCATCTTAGACATGCCTATGGTATTGACCAAATACCGGTTATACCGTCGTCCCTTCTGACATAGAATCGGTGGTGGAAAATTCCAAGTGCCGAATTTATTGGAATTACTCCTTCCCCACCTCGAGGTTACTGACAGCCACTAAGCCAGACATAACCCTCCTGGATATCGAGACCAAACAGATCCCAGCAAACATTCAACTAACGGCCGAATGCTGGCAAACTGCTTTTATGCTGGTAAATTACTGGCACCAAAAGTAAGTGCAACGCCAGTATTAATAATGTACTTCACATTTGTATTTCGCATTCCGCCTATACGAAGTACTTTACCAGCATTTTATAAGCACTCTTCTTCTCTCATACTTTTTACTTAAAACCATCAGAAATAAATCTTGCAACTAATGCGATTATTTTGCACTTTACCGTTGCTGGGCCAGCAACTGATACATCAATGGGCCAGTAACGGCCCCGGGGACACCGGGGTACTGGCCCATTACTTTCAATGCCGGGGAGTATGTGCTTTACCAGTACTGGCCCGTATAAAAATGTTTGCTGGGATGTTTGTGATCTAATTCTCAAATGCAGCTGAGAAGAATATCTCTCTCAAGGAGGAGAAAAAGAGGTCCAAGTATATAGACCTCTTGTCCGAGCTTAGAAAGCTGTATCCCGGGTATAAAGTTAAGCTTGTAGTCCTGATAGTTGGTGTTTTGGGTGGTATGAAAGCCTCCTATCGAAGGGAAATCGAGTCCATTCCCGTCTGCAGATCTTCTGCCAACTCTTTGATCTGCAGGATGCTGAAAGCAGTGCTGTTCGGGTCACTCCGCATTGTGCGGGCACTGGATCTAGCGTAATTTCCGCGGCTGCATATCGCCAGGGTTTGGGATGCAGTCGTGTGTATTTAGCTCCACTAGTCTCTAGTATGACGCGGCTTAAAAGGTTGCTGAAGTTTGAGATTAGTGGACGCTTGTCAAGACCTGACAAACCCCATAATAATAATATATTTTAAATATGGGGAAATAGCAGTACAAAATGTTATGGAAGCAGGGGGATAGATAAAGCGAAAGAGAAGTAAATAGAGAGAGAGAGAGAGAGAGAGAGAGGGGGGGGGGAGAGAGAGGGAGACATAAAGACAGAAAACAGGCAGGAATGGCGTAAAAGCAAAAAAAGAAATGTTACACATAAATAGAGAGAAAAACGAAAAGAGGCAGAGTTTAAGCTAACAAAAAGCAATTTTTCAGCAACTGTAATTAGGATTAATTAAAATTTTGTTTACTTTGAGATATTTTTAAAACAGTATGTTTTCTACCTACACATTATTATCATTCGAAATTGAAAATTAAACAATGAAAACAAAGAAACTTCCTTTGGGAAGTAAAATGAAAAGTAAAGTAATTTTGCTTCAATGGCGTAGCAAGATTTTTTTGGAGGGGCTGTACTATTTTAACCAAATTTAAAAATCTAATAATTTTTAGAAACGCTGTTCCATACAACACTGTTCAAATGCGGTGCCAGCGCATAAAACCGAAAAAATTTGAATGTTCCCTGTCGGGAACAGCAGCAATAAGATCTCTTACTCCTATTTTCGAAGGTCCCACAACTTTCGTTAGTCCTACGCACTGTGTCTAAAACGTCTAATGAAAAATAAAATTTGATGTGAAGTGTGAATATTTACACATTTCAGGGTTTCGCAGGTATATAATAAGTGAAGGCGGCATGCTGAGTGTGTAGGACAAATTTTACAATATACACTGTAGTAATCACGGCAAAATGAACGATATTTTTAAAATAATTTATCGTCTGTTGAAAAAACCACAAAAAATGCGTTATTTTCCGAAAACATAATCTGATCAAAAATTTCTGTTGTACTATTTCGGTTCACACCAATATACATTACTTAGAATTTTTTTAGATTTTTATTTTAAACCATCTGGGCTACAGGGTGTCGAACAAAATTTTTTTTGCACAATTTTTGCAAAAATCGCATCAAAATAATTTATTTTGCAAAAATTAAAATTTAATCGTTAATCCACGTACTAAGGGCTTTCATTTGATATCCTACTCAGAATTAAAAAAAAATATTTTTGTTTTCGATGAGCACATTTTTGTTTATATTTTTAGGGGGATATGTTTTTTAGATGTTTTAGTATTTTTCCTATGTGCGGGTAAAAGAGTTGTATAAGCATGCCAAATTTCAACTCTCTAGGTTTAGCCGTTTGGCTACAATTTTTACCGAACAGACAGACAGACAGACGACAAAATGACGGTATAAGGGTTTTTTGGTCACCTACAAAACCCTAAAAACGGCCCGGTATGTGTCTACACCTAAACACTCCCCCATTGGTGACGCCACTGTTTCATGGGCACCCGTAGTAAGGGGCAGTAGGGGAAGCAGTTGCCTCTCCTTGGGGTATCCATTTTTAAGCGTTTTGTTTGAAACCCTTATGCTATTTGTTCGAAAATTTATTGTTATAATTGTCTATTTACTATTATTAGTTAGGAAGTACTGAAAGGCACGGGCACCAATAGTAAGAGGCAAGGGGGCACTGTGCCTCTCTGGGGTCTCCATTTTTAAGTGTTATATTCGAAACCCTTACGTTTTTACCCTTAAATTTATTTATTTTTATATTTGTCTATTTAATGTTATAACTATTTTTATTAAATCTATTTTATATTTGCTATCAAGTTTTAAACAAATTTTAGTTCATGTGTATTTATTCGTATGAAGTTTTCATTAAGGGGCCTCGCAATACTAAAGCACCTTGCCCCCCCCCCTCCCCCCGGTAACATGATAATTACGGACCCGATGACAGTGATGATTTTCACTATAAATATGCATTTTGTGTACCATTACATATTAATTTTTATTAATAAAATTTTCTGTTTTACATGATTAGTAGGAAAATCATCTTCTATTAAATTGTAAAAAAGGACAATTTTCTTGTTTCTGGTTTTGTGGTTCTGGAGTTTTCGATTTGTTGCCGGTATTAGTAGTCTGTTTCTAGTACTAGGAAAAAAAAAATTAAAAAAGTATAATGTAAACAGGCTTTAATTCATTTGAAAAAAAAAACCAGTGGCGAAGGGAGACCTCCGCTAGACTTGCCCTCCCATAAAAAAAATAATAAAAAAATACATAATTTTTTTTTTAATTTAAAAAAATATTTAGGTAAATCTTCAAAAATACATCAAATTATGTCCTATACAATTTTTTGTCCAAGGCTTGGTTTACTAGTTACGAATTTTTTAAAATTTTAAAGTTTCATAACTTCCGTTTCCGGTTTCGGATTTTAATAAAAAACAATAGGATTCTTCCCAATTATTAGGAGAATTTTTTAGTACCAGAACGAACTCTTTAAGTTAAACCGTTTTTGAGTTATCGTGTATACACACAGACACACACACACACACACACACACACACACACACACACACACACACACACACACACACACACACACACACACACACACACACACACACACACACACACACACACACACACACACACACACACACACACACACACACACACACACACACACACACACACACACACACACACACACAGACACGCACACATACGGACGGCACTTCGAAAATAGGTTTTTTGGATTCCCTGGACCATGAAACGTGGTCATCCGTCAAAATCTCGACACCGAAAATTTTCGCGATTACAATACTTGCCCCTTATATATTAAGGTCGGGCAAGTAAAAACATCATGGTTCGTATCTAGAGGTCAAAATAGGACATGAAAATAGTTTGTATCTCGAAAAGTTCGTATATCGCGAGAATTGTAAGTCGAGGTACCTACCACTGTATTAGCAAATTTACTTAGCCATAACTAGTATTCGGTTAAAATGTTAAAATATTTAAATTGCAACCATCGAAATCAAAAGAATATGTTTGAAATAAGATTGAGAGCACCTAAACTCCACTCTTCAGTATGCCAGTACACATTCTAAAAAAGGGCGCAGTTTGGTGGGTTGCCCCGGGCGCCACATGAGCTAGCGCCGGTTCTACCATAGAGGGACTTAAATACTGATAAATGACAGTAAACTACATAAACAAAGTGTGCAATCAATTCGGATCTGGCCCAGTACTATAAACATTATTATTTCAACATTATTACGTAAACTATGAGGTCAACTTATGACCTATGATTGTTTATCCAGTTTGAGTATGTTTTGTGTGCACATGGATAAAATTACTAATAATATAATAGATTTTATAGAAAAAGTCATTAATGCTAATTTGCGAATGATCGCAGACGCCCTTCAATTTTTAATTAAATAGTGTTTTGTATTTATGAAACTTTATTTAATAACTTGCTAAATATTTTCAAAAATATGCTTTTATATTTTGCCCCCTCTTGAGAAAAATAATGCACGCGCCCGTGCTCTGTATTGCTACTTTTATTTGTTAAATTTACTGTTAAAAACAAATTTAATTATCTACTATTACATGAACAATTTCTATTAACTTTGCAAGATTATATCAAATAATATATATATCAAATACCCTATTTTAAAGAAAAATGCAAGTACTGTTTAATCTTTTCAGTCAGTGATACCAACTTCGTGACAGGTACTACTAACATTATACAGTAATTTCTCGCATGAGTTCAAACTGCAAACATTTCATTAAAGTAAAATAAAACAACCAGGTCATAAAAAACAAAAAGTTACTGAAATACACAATTGTTAGGGAAAGTGGAGAATATTGAAATTACTATTCGTTGATTTGCAAATAGTTTGGTTCCGCATTCATGAAGGACATGATTTATAGGAATTATATTTGGATAGCATATAGTGTGTCAGAAAAATAACTCGTAGGATTTATTAATAGAAGTTCAGTATCCGCAATTCTAAATTCCGAAAATCGATACATTTCCGGTCTCAAGTATTTCGGACAGGGAAACTCAATTGCTATCGTGATTCCGACGTAAAATGGTAGCCTACGGCACACCAAACGCAGGTTCAAATCTCGGACACGAAACGTTACGCTAATTACGTGGCTTTTATTGATAATCTAGAATGTTTAGAAACAGAAAACTTATCTTTTTTTATTTACCACAGTGGCGACATAACTATTGAGAACTGACACGCACGGATACACAGTCTGGTGGTCAAATATTGTATTAGGCGCCTGTAGTACTGTTTGAACTTATTATATATGTTGATTTTTTGTTAGAATGTCGATAGAAGTTGTGAAAAACTGAAAAAAGTTGTGAAGTTGGACAAAGATAGGCATCTTAGTTTTTTCTTTTCTTAAGAAAAATGGAGCGAAAGTTGATATTAAGTCCAGATTGGAAAAGATTTGGTTATGGACAGGAGGAAGGCATGGGAATATATTTTGAGTTAAAAAGTAACTGATACTATGCGAGTTTGTTCATTACAGTCGCATAAAAACTAAACTGCACTAATATATTAATAATAATAGCTAATAATATTAGCTGCTTCTGTCCAACTAAAACTAATTTTATTTCATGAGGCAATGAACATAATGCACTTGTTTACAAACAGAAGCCATATATTGTAAATTCAGATGACCGACACTCAGATGTACCACATAAAATTAAATGCCCGGCATTTAACTGCTCAACTACAAATTACACTTCAATAAATCTACTGAAATTAAACTTTAAATTCTGTAATTTGATGCCCACCTTCTGTTATAAACCTCAGTACATGTGTAGCGCGTAAAAATTAAAAAATTTCGCAAATATTTACTCGCATTTTCATAAAATAAAAATGTACTGTGCTTAAATTAACCTGTTCGCTGTTAGCATATTGACAGCTGAATACTAGACACGACAGCCATATTGCCTCGGAGTACAGCGCCGCCAGCGGTAATGTCACTTCTCAATAACAACTGGCCGCCATTTACTGGCAAATCGTAACAAACACGATATTCGATTATTATTATTACGTGGACACCGTTATTTTGAACGTTTGCTATTGCCAAAAGTACTAGGTTGGACTAGTACAATATAATGAGTATTAGTATCAAAAAGATATAATACTACATGAGTGTATAAAATTCTTTCGGACGTTTCGGAAACTGCTCAACGATCTGTTACCGTCTTCAGCGATCACGAGACTGATGTCCTTCATCCGATAATTTTGCGTGTGAGCATTTTTCATTGTGAGCAATTCTCGTGTGAGTATTTAACACTGTGTGTTATTTTCGGTGTAGGGAATTTTCTATGTGAACTTAATTCCGTGCGAGGAGTTTTCATGTGAGTATTCTTCTTATGCGGATATGTCACCGAACCGAACCACTGTGCACTGGTCTGGTTTGGTGCACAATGCTTGTAGTCGGATTTTCATTCCTCAATTCTTCTACACCAGAGTTTCCCGAACTATTTGAGCTGCGGAGCACTTTTCACGAGAAGAATTCGTCACGGAGCACTATCGTTGCTATATGTTTATATATATTTTAATTAGATATTGGCGTGTGATATATTATAGAAGTAAATTCTCAGTTGATCGATACAGGATAATTGTTTTATGCCGATCTTGAAATGTTATCTGGTACGTAATATATATGAGCAAAATGTAATAGTGCTTTGTTAGTTAAAAGCTAAAATATTAATAAAAAATCAGCTGTGGCCACCACAGGACCGACAACTATCACAAAGTACTTAAAAAAAATTATAACAAAGATTATTTACAATAATCATGGAAACTTTACATATACATACGTATGATAAAATAGACACTTGCTTGGATAAAATATCGCAAAAATATGAAAAAAGTTGTATCAAAAAATGTCTCAAATAAAAGTTGTTATAGTTATTGCTTGTATAGCAACTTTTGTTAACTTTTTTTTCTTTCGAATTATTTCTCTGTTGCGAAATATCGATACAAAAATCTCATTTCTAGATAACCGATTTTACAAAAAGTTGATTAACTGATGCCATTGATGTGAAAAGCTTAAAAATGAAGTGTCATACAAATCCGTTTAGCCAAATCGCTTTACACGTGTTCAAGGACCGACAGACAGACATACAGATAGACCAACAGACATCGTTCTAAAAATAGTAAAAACATTAATTAAACTTATATAAGAATCTCAATTCATGGACATCCATCGAAATTTTAAATCTCAAAACCGGTATGATTACAATACCTTCCTTATATGTATATGTATGTGGCTGTCGGTAAAGACATAACTAGAAGTGGGGCAAAAAAAAGCTTCTCAAAATACAAAATAGAAAATACCGATAAAAAACTATTAAAATACTATTTTTATAATATCCGAAAATATTTGTCGTCTACTGGACGTTCTGAGACGGAGACTGTGGCAGCTTTTTTAATAATCCGTTCTTTAGCCAGCGATCCATCGAAAAATAATCACAGCAAAAACAAATAAATAACACTGCTCCACTATGACTTACTCTCTGAATTTAAGAGATCTAAAGAATATAATTCATATTCCTATTGTATGAAACGTCACAACATCCATTATCTATTATTTGGCAAATTTTAAGGAATGTGTACTGCATTTATATATGCCCTCCTATAATATATCAGTCCTGTAATAGAACAGTCATTCAGTTGTATATTTGTATTTCATATAGGTTAAAACTTTTTCAATAACAAATTGAACTAGTGAGAGTCGAGCGCCTTTATTTATATTAATTGGGGGCAATAAAATATGGTATTATTATACTGGCAGATATTTCGAATAAATATCGAAAAAAAAAAAAAAAAAAAATTCGTTTTTCAAAAAATGTCTCAAATAAAAGTTGTTAGATATTGCTTTTATAGCAACTTTTGTTAAATAAATTTATTCGAAATATTTTTCTGTTGTTATATATTCGCAAAAATCTTAAAATCAACACGAGTAAACCATTCTAGCTAACCGATTTTTACCAAAAGTTGATCTAATTGTGCCATTAATGTCAAAAGCTTAAATATGAAGTTTAAAAAAAAAAAAAATCCTTTTAGCCGAATTTGCTCTGCACGTGTACACAGACAGACAGACAGATAGACCGACAGACATCATGCTAAAAATAGTCAAAACGTTATGTAGGGACCTAAATTCGTGGTGATCCATCGAAATCTCGAAATATCAAAATCGGTATGATCATAATACCTCCCTTATATATGTTGGCAGTCGGTAAAAGGACCTCGCTTCGGAAATACAAAATGATGACCTAAAAAAAAGGTCCTCACTTCTAAAATACAAGTGACGACCTAAACAAAAAGATCCTCATTTCTATTTTTAAAATTTTCTAGAGTGTGTGTTCGTGTGTTTTTATTTTTATTTCCCTCCTTCTTAGGGGGAGGCCCAGGCCCCCGGGCATCCCCCCTAGGTGCGCCACTGGTCCTTGTTGTCACAGTTTGAATATTTTGGTATATATGCTGTCGTTATTCTTTTGTACCTGGTGTTAGAATTTGTTTTTCTTATCTGCTTTCTTCTTTCTTGCATCTGTATGTCGATATATCTCTGTACTACCTCTTGTTTTATTGACTGGGCTTGTTGTCGTTTGTTTTCTATATTGGATTCTCGAATATTGGCGAGTACCTGAGCTTTTCATACAATGCTGCTCTTAGTAATTCCCTTTCACTTCTAGAATTAACTTAATAATTACAAATAAAAATATGAAATAAAAACTCGACAGTTTTTAAATTTGAGAAATTTTGTATACAGATATATCTTTGTTTAATTACTAGAATATTGAACATATATCGGCTAGAGGAAAAACCTCGCAACATGAGGAAAGATGGATCTAAAATCATAGGAATCAAAGCTCACCAAATATTTTCAAGCACATTTTTCCGTTTCAAAAATACCTAAATGAAAAATTCAAATGTCACTGAATTGATACATATCTAACCGATCAAAGATGAATAAATGAATAAAATATATTTGATATTTTCATTACAAAACAAAATGACTCTTGAAAATGAATAATTTAAATTTATCTAGAAAATTTATCATTACAAGATTCACGTCCGCTATCAAGAATATAAGAAAAAGAAATGGAAAAAGAGAAAAGTATTAGCTTTCAGAAGTCAATAACTCTTTTTTGTCTGAATTCCCGTGAGCGATATGTAACCACAGATTCGTTTTAACTTTTTGTTTTGAATTGCAGTTTCAGAAATACCCTAAAAGGATTTTATACGTTATATTTTGGAAAAATAAATTTATTGCCAAAAGATATCTGAGGTTGTCGATACCTAACTTTAAATTTTATTTTATTAGTTTTAGTTTAGTTTTTATTTCTTTCTTGTACACCAGAGGTCCCTAGAATGGTGGATAAGTCCCCAAAGTTAGTTAATTTTTATTGCGCCCAACAGAGATGGCTATTAGAGCCTCACACATCCCATCTTTATAACTAAAATATTATTTATGTTAGAATAAATAAAACAATAAATAAATATACTTTAAATATTGTTATAGGTTACGATCAGCTGATGGTTCTGTAGCCATCTTGATGACGTCAGTTCTGATGTTTTAAAATTGCCGCTCAGAATTTTTGTGTTTTTAAATCAAATTTACTATTTTTCTGCACATTATGTATGTGTAAATATGTATCAACAATATTTATTAATTGAGATACTTTTAACTGATTCATCGTCGGTTGAAAGCGATGATGATAAATTTATCATGGATTATTATGCATCATGGCGCCATAAATAAGTGGAGGGGAATAAGAAACCGAAAAAAAAGGATCTTGGAAGTTTTGATTAGCAATCAATCTATCAAACTTCAATACCCGTGTTCCGTATTTTTTTTTCAGCAATTTTTATTTTCAGAATAAAAAATCGCATTCTTGGATGGAATCTTGTATTTACCGTATAGGTCATTTCTTTGCTTTAAGCGGAACTAAATAGGAATTTCTTTCTTTTAGGTTGTTACGAGAAGGGACCTTGCTTGGGTTATTTCATGTTTCATGTTGGTATGTGAAAATTGTAAATTCCAACAGTGAAACCACGGAAACGAATGGCATTTTTTTGCATGTGAATTATAGACTAATATTGCTCTTTACTTTTTTATTTTACTAAAACATACCTTTTGAAGTCATATTTAGTTTGTGTTCGATAGTCATTTTGAATATTTACAAATTTTAAAAGTGTTTATTTATTATAGGGACATTTGTATTGGTATCCTTGAATAAAACGATGTTTACATTTGTCAATTAATAATACGTCTGTTGTGTTCTGATACTGACTTGTGTTCAAATATCTAACTTATAGTAATTTCTAAAAACCTTTTTTATTTAGTTTGTTGTTTATTTAGTAGTTTTTTGTTTAGTTATATATTTTCTTATTTCATTTTGTATGTACTGCATAGTTTTTAGGTTATATTCAACTTATTTTTATTTTCTTTTCTTTGATCATATTTTTGGATCCCATCAGTCCTTTGTAGGACTATTTTGCCTACTAGAATAGTTTATTTGTTTCTATTCTGTTCTTATTCTTATATTTTCATTTCGATGCAAGTGACAGCGTACAAATATTACATTCGTTAAATAGATGAATGTAAACGTACTAAACCTGACGTCACATTATTTGTGACGTTTCAAGTGACACAACTGCACTGTTTCGCCGATTCCCCTATATCTTAATTATAATTATCATACACGCTGTAAAACGAACAAATCTGAAGTCGGTTTTACAACGGACGAAATACTTCTAAATGACGTTTAAAGTCAGTAATAAACTATAAAAATAACCAAAATAACCAGATCTGGTTTGTCTTTACGAAACAGGTACTGTTTCATATTGTTTTACTAACACATACTGTTAGTATGGGAATTGTTCAAAAAAATCATTGACATCATACAATGCTTTTTCCATTTGGTTTTTGTTAAGTATAATCTTTAAAATCTATTTATCACACGTTCTAGAATTAGAAAATTGAATTTTCAGTTCTATTTTGCGTACAAATGTGTATTACTACAAGTTGTTGTCAACACGATATTTGATTTTTATGAATGTAGACAAATTGAATTAATAATCAACTAACTAAATATTTGAACTACCAGACGTCCTACAATTCTTAGAATGAATTTTAAAACTTGGCTCGTGCGATCTGATATTTGGAATTTTGTCAAAAATTAATGAAGTATTTTTAGCTAATGCAGCCGCATTCACAGACATCTACTAATTTACTAGAGTCTATAAACGACGTTTTTATTTCTCAACATATACATTTAGGTTAGTAAAACTCGTCTGTAACACATTGCGTACTGTGGTGCAATAACGTTTTAAATCAATACTAGACGGTTTATGAGCAAAAACACAAGTCTTTGAAAAAAATTCTCACTGTAAAATTGACAAAAAATACTTAGTCTTACCATAAATCCTGTTTACTTAAAAATGTTTAAAGATATTTAATTTTACTTTTAGTACATGATATATAGATGTAAGTATCTTAAACAAGAAACAAAAATTAGTTTTCAACCTCTGGCCGTTATAAGTCTCTGCAGCGACTTGTCAATAGAATTATTAAGGGATGTATGAAAAAATCTTCATGAAAAAATGTTTAATATTGAGGAGGTTTTCAACCATCAAAACAACATGGTTCTGGTTGCTCAAGGAGTAAAAACGTCAGTCAAATTATACTAGAAATCCGTGTTGAAGTCGCGGAGTCCCCATTACACCAATTAATACGAGCCTTTTTTTGAGCTTGGGTCAAATTAGCGGAATCCATCGGAAACAGATCATTTTCACAATTAAATTGTCATGCAAAATCGAATGTATTGCAGTGTGCGATATGCCAAAGGATGCCTCTATCTCACGGTAAGTCACATGCCAATCTTCTTCAATCATTTTGCGCACAGCATCGATGTTTTTTTGAATCACAACCGATTTCACCTTCACGAGATTCATCACTGACGGACGCACGACCACGACGAAATTCTGCAGTCTTTTCTGATGGTGCTTCATTACCAAATATAAACGAAGCGAATCTATGCATTGTTGTTTAGTTAAACCTTTACTAAAATCGTAAAAATTCGAAAACCTTCACGAGTAATATCCACTTTTTCACAAACTTGTTTTTTTAACGCTCACTGTCAACAAACTACTCGGTCAATTTATAAGCTGCCTATATAATTGATTTCACAATAACAAATATAAAATTTTACGAATATAGTGATGACACATTTCATTATTGCCTAGTGGTCGTTTGTAAAAACATAAAAGGCAACTTCGTATAGTTATGAAAGGATGTATTAAAAAATCTACATGAAAAAATGTTTAATATCGAGGAGGCTTTCAACCATCAGAACAACATGGTTTTGGATGCTCAAGGAGTAAAAACGTCAGTCAAAATCTACTAGAAATCCGTGTTGAAGTCGATAGTTAAAGAACAAAGAACTGAACAATTCCCTCTTCGCTAGTCACCTCTAAAGCTTCCAGCAAGATTCAGATTCATTTTCTTGTTCCAGAAATTTATATTTGTTTATTTTATAATATAACTATTTTTATTATGTCTATGTTATATTTGCTATCAAATTATTAACAAATTTTAGTTCATACGAGGGCTACCTTTTAAGTTTTTACAAAAACTAAGAAAGAAAAATTTATTTTATATAAACTTTTTTATTGCTTTTTAAAATATTCGCCTTTAAAATTTATACACTTTTGAATTCGTTCAAACCAATTCTCGAAGCATTTTTTACACTCTGAAATTGGTACCTCAAAAAAATCGTTTTGGAAGGCTTGAACAGTTTCTTGAGCTGATGAAAATCGCTGTCCACGCATTTCTTGTTTGACATTGAGGTACAAAAAAAAGTCGTTAGGGGATAAATCAGGTAGAATCGACTTCCAATGTCGCCTCTTTGCTAAGATAGCTCGTTTTTCTTTCGTTTTCCGTAATGCACAGAATTCTAAAACCCCAAAGTTTTATAACATAATTCGAATATATCTAGGTCATGAGGATCATAATGCTGCTTCTTGTTCTCCATTTAATCTGTCCCCTTTATTAAAATAGTCTTGGTACGCCCATGATAGATTCTTTAGTATGTTTATTCAATTTCTAAATAAAAATTGTAGGTTTACTTTATGTAATTTTGATTATAAAATTATTAGCATTATATGTAAACAAATATAATTTCTACCATAAATTATATGGTTAAGTATTTGAACTTTCACTAACATAAACAAAACAATTCTTACATAGTAAAAGCTCTCAAGACGGCCACCGGTTGTTTAATGATTATATTTCTGAGGTAATATTCATGTTAATTTACTAACAATTAATACTATGTGGTATTTCATAAGATATTAATGCAATAAGACTTGAAGCTATGCATTTTCAATTAATAATAAATACAAAAGAAAACCATTATATCTATCTGTGATAAATAGAGCAGTGTTCTTCAACCCGTGGTCCGCAGAAAATATCTGCCGGTCCACGAAAAATTTCGTCCGAATCATGTAGATGCCCACTCGCGCACTTCTATATACGAGAAATTCGAGATACGAGGAAAGTATGAACGAAAAATTCGACTCTAAATACGAGCATTGACTCGAGTAACGAGCAACGAGCCAGGCTGTTAAGCTAAGCAAGCGTTATTACAAGGATAATAAGTTGAACCATAATCTTTCATTTTACTTTTCCCCTGTTTCCGAAGAAGATGTTGAACAAGTTATCCGATCATTATCTTCTTTCAGTACTGGCACTGATGGCATTAACACACCAATGATTCTGTATAAAACATAGTGTTTTTCCCAACGTATGGAAACAAGCTATAATCCTTCCTTTAGCCAAGATTAATAAACCGGAAAACTACTCGGATCTGCGCCCTATAAGCATTTTAAATGCTCTCAGCAAAGTTTTTGAAAAGATCATATATGCCCAGCTGTCAAAATATGTTTTCTCAAATAATATTATTTCCGAAACACAATCTAGATTTAGACCTGGACATAGTACAATATCTGCTCTCTTGGATGTCACGGACAATATTTTTGTTTCAACTGAGAATAAATTGTCAACTTGCCTATTACTTCTCGATTTTACCAAGGCGTTTGATAGTATCAACCATGAACTTCTTCTTCGGAAATTAAACTACATTGGCCTTGACATCCACACTACTAAATTTTTCGAATCTTACCTCAATAATCGCACGCAGAGAGTATTGTTGAATAATAAAACTTCAGACGATAGATTCGTTTCTAAGGGCGTACCACAAGGCTCCTATCTGGGACCGATTCTTTATTCTATTTATATCTTTGACATGGAAAACGCAATAAAATATTGTAAAATTCGTCTCTTTACCGATGATACCTAATTGCATTTATCCTTCAACCCCGAGTCCATAGCTGAAGCTGTTAAAAACGTGAATAAAGATCTGGTTTCTCTTATACATTATTGTAACAACCACTGCTTAATGATTAATGCTAAAAAATCAGCAGTTATGATCTTTGGGAATAAATCCACCCCTACTGATAGTTTGGATCACGGCGAAGTTAGAATTGAACTAAACAATAATATTCTACCATTAGTGCATGAATATAAGAATCTAGGCCTTGTTCTAGACACACAGTTGAGATTTAACTCATATATTAGTTCACTTTTAAAAAGGGCCTTTCTCGCCTTAAAAAACTTATATATGAATAGATTTTGTCTATCTCGCAATTTAAGAAAATCTCTTGCTGATAGTTTAGTTTTATCTATTTTTAATTATGGTGATATTATATACCACTCCTGTATCACTCACGTTGATAAACTCAGAATTAAAAAAAATCAAAACTACTGTGTAAGATTTGTACTGTCACTTCATAGTAGAACTCCGACGTCCAAAGGGTTGAGTTCATTAAATTGGCTAACTATGGAACAGCGTCGAAATTTACACTTTGCTTCCTTTAGTCATAAATTAGTAATCAATCAAACGCCTACCTATTTAAGCTGCAAACTAGTTTCGAGAACTTCCCTTCATAGCCTTACTCTTAGGGACTTCTATAGCCTAGAAGTTCCAGCCCACAAAAGTTCATTTTTCGAGCGTTCCTTTTCCTATTGCGCCCCATCTATGTATAATCAAATACCCAAGTGCCTAAAATCTATCTCTGTGCAATCTTTCAAAGTAAAATATAAAACATGGTTGCAGACAAGAAATCACACCAAGTAATCCTGTTTCGCGAATATACTTTTTATTCTCCCAGGTCATATATTTTCACCCGCATGTCTACTGAATTTCGCTGAATTAAAGTTCGCTAAACTTCTTATGCTAATTTATATAAAATGTAAGAATGTAATTTATATATCAAAAATGTATTATTGTATGTGCACGATGAAAAAGGTTAAGTTGGAAGACCAGCCCTGGCTGAAACTTCGCCTACAATAAAGTTTATTATTATTATTATTATTATTATTATTATTATTAGATAAGTTTTTGGTAAAGCAACCTGCAACTAAAAGAAAGTTAAGTGATTCTGACCCAGAACCTGCTTCCAGTGGGGTAAAATTCCCAAGAAGAGAGATCCTTCCTGAATCAGAGGGGGATTCTCCTCAGTAACCCGTTTCGTCTTCCCCGCATCCCTATCGCCAGTCAGGACTCTTCATAAAGGTAAACTACGGTTATATTATTTACCAGTGTTATTTATTAGGAAAATTGATTTTTATGTTGATATTTTTGGGGGTGCGGAACGGATTAACTGGATTTCCATTATTATCAATGGGGAAGTTTGTTTCTAGATACGAGAAATTCGCCATACGAGCTCAATGCTGGAACGAATTAAACTCGTAACTCGAAGTTCCACTGTATATAGCACATTTTTTTAGTCGACAACGAAGCTAACTTTTGTCCGAACCATGATTTATTTAATATTTACTAGCCCCAATACAACGCCTCTCGCGGCTATTTTTCATACTTCTTTAGATTGTGTCTAAATTTTGCCGTGCATTTGAGTGCTGGCAAAACTTGCTTATATGGCGGACATATTCAGCCTGCCCAATGAAGTTAATATTTCTCTGCAGGGATCATATACAAATATTTTTAATTTAAGAATTAAAATGGATACGTTCAAAAAGAAGCTAGCACTTTGGAATATTCGCTTACAAGAAGAAGATATAGAAATGTGTCCACTTTTGGAAGAATTTTTTATTGCTGCTGATGTCAACCAAAAAGTCATATTCAACATAATAAGTCAACATTTAAGAGCATTAGCTGAAAATTTTAATAATTATTTCTCTGAAAATGAGGATCCTCGTAAATGTAACCTCTGGATTAATAATGCATTCTTGGAAGATGTAAAGTCATGTGCACTTGATCCTCGTGAAAAAAAGCTGACCAAGTTGTCTTCTGATGATAATCTGGTGTCGAAACATAAAATGCAATCATTGTCTCAAATTTGGAAAACGCAAGAACATCCATCTTTGAGTTATAAAGCTATCAAATTATTGGTCATTTTTCGACCTATTGTACGAAAAGACTTTTTCAGCCATGTCAATAATAAAAACCAAACAAAGAAATCGAAAGGATGTCAATGCAGCACTTCGTCTCCCAGAAACAACTCTGCAGCCACGTATATCAAATTATCTTAGCTTTCAGCCGGTCCACGAAATATATATCCTATTTTCACCGGTCCGCAGATACAAAAAGGTTGAAGAACACTGATCTAAATAAGCTACTGCTGACATAAACAAAGAATTTACGTCATCTATTAAAAATACGAAATCGAAATCGCATTGTTGCAGGTTACAATAATTTTTATTTGTACGTGTTGTCAGGGCAGACAGGGCAAAATTTCAAGTGAAGACCTAAAAAAAATGATCCTCACTTCTAAATTTCAAGTTTAAAAAAAACAAGTCGTCTAGTGTAATTTGTTGCTTTCTCTCGTTAAGCAAATGTCGGTAATAGGAGATCGCATCCAAAATGGATCGTCTTGCTTTTGCACCCTTTCAAAATCTGGATCATTTGCTACAATTTAATCAACGATTTCGATTATCGTTACCAAACTTTTACGAAGGAAATCTGTAGCAAATTCTTTGGGTTTCTCATTTTCAGAATCACTATTTTCAAGTTCTACATGAACTCCTTGTCCTACCAATTCTTGAAGATTGTCTTTGCTAAGGCACACACCAAAAACCTGCAGTAACTCCTCAATATCTATCATAGATTTAGGGGTAGTATAGCGCTAAGACGAATTGTCACTTGTTGCTGATCGGTCCCTGCTCTATATATCAACAAATATAAGGAATTATTTTATTCATCAAGAAATGCACCCATATTGTCTATACACTTTTGCCATTTAAGCGGCAGGTTGTTCAGGACGGTGGTATAAAACCCTGACGGACGAGATTCAATGAATTCCTGAAAGGCCAGTTTTACAGCATTGTCGGAATTAAACTGTTGTCCAAATTGCGGAAGAAGTGGTAGTCAATGAGGGCTAGGTTTGATGAGTAAGGAGGATGTTGAAGAAGTTCCAACTCCAATTCCTGTAATTTTGCCATAGTCATTGGTTCAGTGTGTGGTCTAGCGTTATCATGCAATAAGATAGGAGTCGATCCTAGATTGGTCAACAACCAATCTAGGCTGTTTTTCTTTAAATTTTTGCATCATTTCGTCCAGTTGGTTGCAGTATATTTCTGCTGTGATCGATGTACCAGTTTTTTTTTGTTTTGTTTTGTTTTTAAGTTACCTGTACGAAATTTGGCGAACCAATTTGATATTCAGATCAATTCTGTAAAAAGTTACTGTGTAATAACGTTACTACAACATAAAATATTATAAAAAGTATAACGGCTTTCATTCATGATAGTAACTGACCTTGCTCATAGTGACGAATTTAATTACAATTATCATAGTAACAGAGTTAAAGAATTGGTCTGATTGTCTGCTGCGTAGTAACACTAGAGCCAAATACACTGTTAATGTTTCGCGCGGTTTGCAATGCCGTAATTCCACGTAAGAACTCATACTTCATAATAGTGCGAAGTTCCGACCGATTTTAACAAAATTATTTTTTTTTAAAGTTTTTGATTATTTTTAGAGAATACAATGATTTCTTTAAACAGGCGAGATGTGTAACTTTCAAAAAAAAAAAAAAAACCGAACGGTAAAATATTAAGCCAATGTCAAATAATAAGCTGTTAAAGTTGGCAATATTATTAATTACAAAATTCATCCTTGACGGACTGATACATACATATATATGAATCAATGAAATACCGCGATAATTTGAATCAGTGTAAATTTTGTGCTCTTTTTCAGGCTTTGAGCAGACCGCGTTATATCGAATCAGCGTTAATCGAGGAAGCGCTAAACTAGGTCTTATTATACATGCTTCAAACTTTTAATTCTATCCACACAAAATATTTGAAACTATGCTGTCAGACCTTGTTTATACACCCAAATAATGGAACCGTACGGTCTTGTTACTCCTTAGTGGAACGTAGGGCATCTACAAAATATACCCATCTTATTCTGTAGTTATAAAGGAACTTTATTTATGATCAAGTTTTGCTGACTGGTTCAGCTTCTTTCGGCAGAGCGTTTCCATATTATTTGAAAGACTTGTTCCCCGATTTTTTGGTGGATTCGTTCTTTACTATATTTCTAGTATTTTTCACTGTAATCAAATTACGTTAATGATTCATTTTTCACTTCAGTTTTATGCATTCATTTTTGTTGTATATGTTTGGAAAAATTTATACACCACGTGGAAAAATTCTACGCGTCATATTTTCCCAGAACGATGAAACTTTAAAAACGATTCGTCATACGGTAAAATTACATCAATATTCATTTGTTTTATAACTGAAAATGTACATACATGTTCATTCTACGGTATTATATAAATTGATATACTGTTAATTGTAAATATGAAATATAACTATACTAGTTACATTTGTCATTTCTGAGAGATTATTACTTTCATCTGTTTTACGCGGGGATTATTGTGTCAAGTAAAACCAGGTGAAAAGATATATTTAATATCGAATTTTCATTTCAACGAATTACGTATATCTATCTTTCTCTCTTCTGGGGTTTTCAAGTCAGGTTATAGTTACTATAGAACAGGGGTCAGGAATATTTTTGAAATAAAGAATCATTCCAACCAAAACTTTTTAAAAATTAAATTAAGTTGCAACTTTATATGAGTTATTTTCAAAGAGTAGAAACTTAAAGTAAGCTCTTTTATAATTATTTAAGTATTGAGAAAGACATCAATACTACGGATAACATCATCATCACAGCCACAGTAAGGTGGGGGGGCGGAGGGGGCGATGGCTCCTAGCGCACTAAGGAAAAGGGCGCCACATTGCGAAAAGTGAGGACCTTTTTTTTTGCTCATCACTTGGATTTTGGAGGTGAGGACCTTTTTTTTTGCTCATCACTTGAATTTTGGGAAGTGAGGACCTTTTTTGTTTTGTCATCACTTGGATTTTGGGAAGTGAGGACCACCTTTTTTTGCCAAGGGCGCCAAAACACAGTTTTACCCCTAGCGCAAGTTTTCTTTACTGCGGCTCTGATCATCATCATCATCTCTCCTGTTGCTCCTCCTGTAGCATAGGGCACCAAAGTGCAAATTGTCAGCATGGGGAGACACAAGAAAAGAGTACCTTTGGACGTGTGGAATGGACATTAGAGAAACAGAGAGAAAGATAAACGGAGGAACAAATGAATCGTTCATTTTGAAAAGGGGTCATGTCATTTTTTTAAATTTTCAGAAGATATAAAAAACTATTTAACCTCAATGCATTAATAGTAAGGGTAACGTAGTATTATTTTATGTCTATAAGACATCAACCCTGGTGCAAAAATATATTTGTTAATCTTTTTGGACACTGAGGGGCCACCAGAAAGATGGGCGAGAAAACTGGAAGCAAGAAGGAAGGAGATCGGAGATGGAAATCGGAATCAAAATAGGTAGAAAGAGAGCGACACTGGAGGAAGAAGAAAGAAATGAGTTAAAATATATTGTAAATTATGAAATATTGTATTGTACGTTATTTTATATAAGAATATACAGTGAATTTATTTTTTAATGCAACATGTACTATGTCATTACCATGGATACAGTTTTTGACAGCAATATAAATCGTGTTCATTTTCATTTGCAACATTGCATATTAGTGTGTATACTTTTGATCATTGCTGATTTAAAAATTAATCAACATGTATACAGATGAAGAAAAAATAATGATGGTAACTTGGTATAACTCCCAAATGAGTTTAAGAGAAGTTTTTGCTGTATTTAGTGCAACTTATCCAGATCGGCCAATACCAAATCCCTCTATAATTTCAAGACTAGTTAATAAATTTCATCGCGAAGGATGTCTTAAGTCAAAACATAATAAAAAAAAGAACAACATCCCACGTGCTTACAGAAGAGAAGCAGTTGGAAATATTATTACAAGTGGAAAAAAACAATCAAAATACTTTAAGATCAATTGCACAAACTGTTGGTGTCAGTATTGGATCTGTTTTTAACTTCTTAATAAAAGAAAAGTTTCGATCATACAAATTTCAAAATCATCAAAAATTTTTAGAAAGGGACGCAACAGTACGTATGGATTTTTGTTTTGAAATTTTTGAAAAAATTAATTCCGACCCAACAATGCTTCAAAAAATTTTATTTACTTACGAAGCAACGTTTACTCTAAATGGTGAAGTTCACAGACAAAATTTTAGGTACTGGAGTTGAGAAAATTTACATTTGTTTCATTCCTCCCGAACTCAAAGACCGCAAAAATTAAATGTTTGGGCAGGGATAATAGGAACCAATATTATAGGGCCTTTTTTTATTGACGGTAACATTAATGCCGCAAAATATCTAGCCCTTTTGCAAACCCAAATATTACCTTCATTGCGAAACCTGAATATTAATGGACAAGTATGGTTTCAACATGATGGCGCACAAGTCCATTATTCTAGAATAGTTAAAGAATATTTACATAGAACTTTCCCAAATAGCTGGATTGGAAGAGGAGGGTGGATTGGGGATATTTAAAGGCCAAAGTATATAATGTAGAACTTAGGGATGTTGCTGAACTGCAAGAGAAAATTGTTCAAGCAACCAACAATATACCTTAAGAGCAATTGCTGAATGTTTTGAATCATTTTTATGATCGCTTAAGTATGCAAGTAAACGGTGAAACTTTTGAACATTTATTATAAGTTTTTATTAGTTATTTATTTATTTTTATTTTTTTTTAATTTGTATTTTCAATTAAATATTTAGATTTTGCTAGTAAATATGGTTTTTTCTATGTTGCAAATGAAAATGAACACGATTTATATTGCTGTCAAAAACTGTATCCATGGTAATGACATAGTACATGTTGCATTTAAAAATAAATTCGCTGTATAAGAATATATATTATTGTTTTGACAGTATCGCGAACATATTAGTTTAATGCTAGATGAAATATTAGTGTCCATCGCAAAGAATCTTTTCCAATTCTGTTCGATTTTTGGCAGTAATTTTTGTTTTCGTCCACGATAGTCGTATGTTGTTATGTCCTACGTGCTTTTTTTCTTTCACGTTTTAATACGTTAATAGTTTCTTTGAATAAAATGTCGAAATGTAAATGTACATTGTCATATTGTCATTGTCATTGTCATATATACAAGTCTGAATATTCCGAAGAATGTAGTTATTAAAAAAAGTCAACATGTGAAGAATGGAATGTACTATCTGCAGGTATTTTATCAATATAGGACGAGATGGACGCGGATGTCTTTTATTTTTGTGTGTCCCGGTTTTCTTTTATGGAAATCTGGTCACCTATTCATATCTACTCACAGAAATTTCATCGAAATCAACTGATGCATACAAATTATGTGTTGTTCGATGCACCTCTTCAGGTGTTTTTAATTCTAGACAGTTTGTGATTTTTAAACAGTAGTATGTTTTTATACCTAAATTAACCAAAAACAGAATATATTTTGAATTGAGGTCATAATAAAATTTGAATTTTAAATTTAGAAATGAAAATGCTAATTAAATTTAAAACATACAAATTGTAGGTTTTTATCAAATATATTTTACATTTTGGAATAAATATTGTGTTACTTTTTTAAAAGGCTGTCAAAAAGTAAAATAAATAAAAATGTAACAGTAAATTTGAAAATAAGTAAAAAGGAGAGGGAGAAATAATCTATATTTTATGGATTGCTACAAAAATATTTATTAACTAGCCAACCCGTCGCGGAATATTTGCGAAACTAATTTATTAATTTTATTGATCAATTAAATTAGCACAACTAATATATAGAACTATATCTATAAGTCAATATCAAGCCTTTATACACCTACACTCTTCAAATATTTCTTTAAAAAACACATTATCTGTGAACCAATCATCGCTCTTCAGCAGGGACTTGAAGCTGAATTTATTTAGGTTCATGTTCGGATTCAGGTTCAATATGTTAATATAGGTTCAGTTTCCAGTTTAAGTTCAATAACAGATTCTTTTTTAGATTCAAGGACCCATTTTTAGGGTTTTGTCGGTATGACCAAAAAACCCTTATACCGTCATTTTGTCGTCTGTCTGTCTGTCAGTTCGGTAAAAATTGTAGCCAAACGGCTAAACCTAGAGAGTTGAAATTTGGCATGATTATACAACTCTTTGACCCGCACATAGTAAAAATTGTAAAACATCTAAAAAACATATCCCCCTAAGAATATAAACAAATATGTGCTCATCGAAAAAAAAAATATTTTTTTAAAATTCTGTGTAGGATATCAAATGAAAGCTCTTAGTAAGTGGATTAACGATCAAAATTGCCAATTTTGACAAAATTGTGCAAAAAATTTTTTGTCCCACACCCTGTAGCCCAGATGGCTTAAACTAAAAATATGAAAAAAATCTAAGTAATGTACATTGGTGTGAACCGGAATAGTACAACAGGAATTTTTGTTCAGATTATGTTTTCGGAAAATAACGCATTTTTTGTGTTTTTAACTAAAATATGTTAAATATTTAATTTGCTGTGTAACACAGAAGATAACCAAGCAATCGTACCGTAAAGCGTTTGGTCGTTGCATTGTCAAATTTTTTCGGTCGTTGAATTTGCAAAATAGAGTTCGAATCCTGTCAATTTTAATATTTCTGTTTTTTTTTTTGCATTTTTATTTTGTTTAAATTATTTTGTCAAAATTCTAGTTACATTTTGGTAAATGTTGCATTTAATTTTCAAAATCTTAATGAACCTTGCTGTATAAAAAAAATACTGTACATATTTAGAAACTTAAATAATGGTATTAGGCATTCGAATTAAAATTCATAAAAAAATATTTTGACATAAAATTTGTTTTGGCATCCCAAATAATCATCATTTAGTTACCAAATACCTGCGAAACCCTGAAATGTGTGAAAATTCACACTTCACATCAATTTTTTTCTGACCATATTACTCCTGAATGTACATAGATTGAAAACATGGTCATGAAACCTGGAAACAGGGCTCACCTCGGGCTGTAGCACCAATGATGATGATGATGATGATCTAAACAAAATACTTGAAACATATTCCTTCCCCCATATTTTTGGGGCCTCAAATTTTACCCCGGGCTCCCAAATTGCTAAGGACGACTCTGATTTTGACAATTCCTGTTTTGAAGAAGATAAATCTTTTAAAATAAAAAGCAATTAATATAAGGAAATAAACAAATATTATCTAAAATGTGTTCATTTGAATCCAGTCTTCTCTGAACAGGATATTTTGCAATATAGCGAATTTACGTGGGTCGCCAGCAACCGTACACACTCTGTAATAAGTGAATAATTAACAAGCCGCTAGTATCGATTTTACTCGGAGAGCGTAATAAATATTTGAACATGAGTAGTAGGTAATGGAGTGAAATAATTCCGACATCATATGGAAGCTATACTTTGGTAATAATAAATCAGTTGTCCTCTACCGGGATGTATCACGTGACAAGTGACCTTGCCAGCTGCTAATATGCATCATCTCGTTTGCTGTTATATAATAATGCATCATATGGAACTCATCATATGACATGTTTTGCTAAAGGCTATATGCATTCGTAATTTTATGTTTATGATGTAAATTATTTTGATATAGTATGATGAACAGAGGCGTAACCAGTGGGGATCTTCTTGGGATTCAAGTTTCCGCTGTATCTTGAAAGTTCTGGATACGTTACGGATATGCTTGGTATTACAACGTTTAGATCATCAAAAAGCTTTAATGAAAATTCTGATAATGCTGGTTCATCATCATTCCTGGCCAGTGGCGCAACCAGGAGAGCCCCCCCCCCCAAGAAATAAGGAAATAAAAATAAAAACCTACAAACACACTAGAACATTTTCACCATCGTTTTAGGTAAATATATCTATTTAAAAATAGAGATGATGCCTTTTTTTTAAGTCGTCACTTGTATTTTAGAAGTGAGGACCTTTTTAGGGTTTTGTAGGTATGACCAAAACACCCTTATACCTTCATTTTGTCGTCTGTCTGTCTGTTCGGTAAAAATTGTAGCCAAAACGGCTAAACCTAGAGAGTTAAAATTCGGCATGATTATACAACTTTTTGACCCGCAGATAAGACAAATAAAACATTTAAAAAACATATCCCTCTAAAAATATAAACAAATATGTAATCATCGGAAAAAAAAAAAATATTTTTTAAAATTCTGAGTGGGTATTAAATGAAAGCCCTTACGTGGATTAACGATCAAAATTTTATTTTTGCAAAATAAATTATTTTGATGCGATTTTTGCCAAAATTGTGCAAAAAAAAATGTCCACACCCTGTAGCCCAGATGGTTTAAACTAAAAATCTGAAAAAATTCTAAGTAATGTACATTTGTGTGAACCGGAATAGTACATCAGAAATTTTGGATCAGATTATGTTTTCGGAAAATAACGCATTTTTTGTGTTTTTTGGTTGACGATGTACAAAAGTAATAGTTATGTAATACACTATACTAGAAGGCGTATCCTGGTCTAAAAAAAATACTGTACATATTTAAAAACCTAAATAAATGGCATTAGGTATTCCAATTAAAATTAACGAAAAAATATTTTAACATAAAATTTGTTCTTAGATTAACAGATAAATTATTTTTAAAATATCGATCATTTTGCCGTGATTACTACAAAGCAAAATTTGTCCTACACACTCAGCATGCAGCAGGCTTATAAGGCATTTCTAAATTTTTATTATAGTGGGTGTTTAGGGGTTAAAAAACTTAAAATATCTCCCTTATTATTGATTTAACAAAAAAATATTTACAATCAAAATCATTTATAGTAAGAAAACTAATTTTTTTGTTCTATATAATTTTTCGATTGATTGAATATTTGGGGTGTTACGGGGGTACACCCTAAACCTAAAATCTTTAAATATCTCACTTATTATTTACTTTACATCAAAAATGTATATGAGGAAACATGTTTTTAATAAGAATATTATTTAGAGCAAATTAGCAACAATCTCTACCTCAAAATTTGCAACGAATTATTATGTAGCTAAAGATTCATTCTACAAATGTGTTTGTTGCTATTTTGTTCTTTTGTGAAATTTACTTATAGTTTATTGTACTTGGTGTTCTATTTTTGGAGCCATTTTGTATCTGTCGCAGTTCTCATATAGGTGATGCGGGTAAAAATTATCTAATTTTCATTAAGTACATGTAAACCAAGTGGCAATCCATTATCATCAAGTATAGTATTTTTCGACGAAGGTTCTGAATTATAATTATGTCGAAAAAATATTGACGTATTATTTGAATATTTCTACATAAAACTATTTAATATAAAAGTTATTTGAAACCCACAAATATATTGAATAAATTACAGAAAATATTTGTCTGATATCTATTATTAAGTTATTGAGCGATAACATTTCAACAAGAAATCGCTCAAATAACGTCAGAACTGTGCGAAAAAGTCATGAAAAATGTGATTGAAAGAGCACATATTTGTAGCACAGCCAGAAGCGATCATTTCGGCTATATAGTTTTTATATATAAGTCTTCTTTTTTATTTAAAGATTAGTAAAAAGCAAAATCGGCCGAAGTTCATCAAACATCCTGTACAACAGCAAGAAGAAAAATCAGCTGTGGCCACCACAGGACCAACCGCCATCACAACGTACTTTATTTAATTTATGCTGCTTTATCAAAAAATGTCTCAAATAAAAGTTGTTAGTTATTGCTTTTATAGCAACTTTTGTTAAATAATTTTTTTCGAAATATTTCTCTGTTGTGAAATATTAGCAAAAATCTAAAAACGACACGAGTAAACTTCTATTTCTAGTTAACCGATTTTTACCAAAAGTTGATCAACTCGTGTCATTGATGTCAAAAGCGATATGTGATATGAAGTTTCATAAAAATACTTTTAACCGAATTTGCTCTGCACTTGTACACGGAACGACAGACAGACCGACAGACAGATAGACAGACAGACAGACAGACAGACAGACAGACAGACAGACAGACAGATCGACAGACATCATGCTAAAAATATTTAAAACGCTATGCAAGGACCTCAATTCGTGAATATCCATCGAAATCTCGAAATGTCAAAATCGGTATGATCACAATACCTCTCTTATATATGTTGGCGGTCGGTAAAAAGAGCAATTCGTCGCCTTAAAGCTAGATGGATCAGGTGGAAAATATTTGAAAGTGAGAAACTCGAAGACAGCCACATAACAATAAATTGAAATGGAGAAGAATTTTTGAGAACGCCATACTCATAAAGGTTTATAAAGTCAGTAATAAAAACTATAACATTTATTTTCAAATAACTAACAGTGAAATATTTCACAATTCAAAAATGTAATTCATTTTTCAGAAACATTTTGCAGCAGAATATTTCATTTCAGTTGATTTTGTTTATTTATTAATAGTTTTATTTTGCGGTTTCCAGTTCCGCGACATTTATTAAATATTTAAATACCAATTTCAGAGCGGAACATTTTCGTAACACCTCCAGTTTTATATAATTTTATTTTTACTTTTTGTCATAATAACAAAAAGGTATTTGAATTATTAAAGTTGAATTTACATCACGTTTTCATTGGAAATGCGTTTTGAGGTGTTTTGAATACAAATTATCCTGTAGATTATATCTGTTCGGATTTATTTAAATGTTATTATAATTCTCATACAAACGTGGAGATATGTATGCAACGGGATTTTTAAGTAAATTCTAAGTCATAGCATAGACTTTAGACTGAAAACAGTATCTTATACTGAGCAATAAAAAAATAGATGATTTTCGATACATTGCAATTTAAATAAAAAATTTCTGAAGATTGACTTGTAGCTGTCATTCAAGTTTATGCCGGAATTAAATGTTAAGCAGGTTCTAACAAAAAAGGTGCAGATTCAAAGTACCCGGGCTTCGGATAAGTGGTGGGTCGTAGAAACTTTTGATGGAAGTGTTGCAACCAAAAGTATAACTGAGATTTTATTTCGGAAAAGTAAATCATTATTAAGATGGACATACAATACAGTAATACCCCGTTACTCGACTACCTCTTAGCTCGACGTTTTCGCCACTCGACGTAAATGTCGAGAGTGAGAGTCGACGGAAACATCGCTATCCGACGCGTGATCAAGTACCGATCACGTGATACATATTTTGGTAAACAAAGCAAAATGAACGCATGGCCAGCAGTTCGCGCCTAGATATCTTGACGACAATAACTCAGATTTAGTGCAGCTATGAACTTTTTGTTTTTTGCTAAAATAAGTGATTTATATTTATAATTATGGGTCCAAAGGATAGAAATGCAAGCATAGCTAAAAGGAAAACATATACATATATGTATTTCCTTATATGTATATGTATATATGTACATATGATTCCCTTTATTTCTTATGGAGAAATTCGTCTCGCCACTCGACGTAATCGCTACTCGACGCTTTTTCAGAACGAATTAACGTCGAGTGGCGGGGTATTACTGTATTTAACTACATATACGTTTACAAATAAAATAATATAAAATACAGAAATATTACCTTTTATGATTTAATATGTAATAGTCAAGTAGTATACAATAGTTTATAATACGATATTAACGTTTTATCTACTGTATAGAACAAACATATCCTACATTATTATTCATTCTTTAAGAATACAAAAATATTTGTAATCAAACGTGCTCTTCGCAAGCGCTTAAGGCGGCGTATAACCCCCGGAGGTTACTAGTTTCTTATACAAAACTAACAATCTGAAATAAAATTAGTATCAACCTATACATCAAATTTTGCACCGAATTTGTATCTATCTAATAGGATAGTTTTAATTGTAGAAACATTTATTGTAAAAACATTATCGCTCAATAACATAAAAATAGACATCAGCGATATTGTTCTGTAATTTTTTAAATCTATTTGTGGGTTTCGAATAACTTTTATTTTTATATAGTTTTGTGTAGAAATGTTCAAATAATACGTCATTTTTTTTTTCGACTTGATTACTTATAGTTTAGAGCCTTCGTCGAAAAATATTATACTTAAAGATAATAGAATGCCACTTGGTACACGTATTCTTCACGAAAAATAAATCATTTTTACCCGTAACACCAATTTTGAAAACCGCGGCAGAATCAAGAGAGCGGCAAAAATAGATTACCAAGTACAATAACTATAAGTAATTTTCACAGTACAACAAAATAGCTAGAATCATATTTGTAGAATGAAGCTTTAGGTACAATTTGCCGCATCGTACGCAAATATGCATCGATTTGTTTACAAGATGGCGTCTATAATGCAATTTGCTTATTTACAACTACCTAACAGTTTTTTCTACAATTAAAAATATCCTATTAGATAGATAAAAATTCGCTGCAAATTTTGATATATAGATTGTTATTAATTTTATTTCCGATTATTAGTTTTGTATAAGAAACTATTGAGGACGATAGGGTTGTGCGCCGCCTTAACTGCAAACGACTGCAGCATCGAAAGTGTATAAGGAGGTGTTACTACCATTCAGAGCCGCAGTAAGAGAAGGGCGGAGGGAGCGATGGCCTAGGGGCCATCGCCGTTTGAGGGGCCTAGGAGCCATTGCGCTAGGGCGCAGACGGGCTTGCTAACAGAAGCGCCATTGCGAAGATGAGGACCTTTTTTTTTGCTCGTCACTTGGATTTTGGGAGGTGAGGACCTTTTTTTTTGCTCATCACTTAAATTTTGAGAGGTAAGAACCTTGTTTTTATTTACCAAGGGCACCAAAACACGGCTCTGCCCCTAGCGCAAGTTTTCCTTACTGCGGCTCTGCCTCCATTCAATGCTAATCGCAGCGTTACCATAACAAGTCGAGCTGCCAGTGCTTACAGCACATTGTACATCATAACTTGTAGACAAACTATTAGTTTTACGCATGACGCATGGCAGTAATATTGTTTTTTAATTGAAAATTAAGTAAATTTTGAGATAAAAAGAGTGGAAAATATTATAAATGTCTGTAATGTTTAAATTAATTTAATTTTGGGAGTGCTGCACCTCCGCAGCTCTTATGTACCGGCCGTCAATTATATTAAGCAGGGTTGGCAAAAGAGGAGTGCAGCGGATGCAAAGTACTCGAACTCTGGACTGTTCTTAGGGCCCCAGAAAAAGAAAAAGAAGAGAAAACCGAAAAACGAAAATATGTCTATATGTCTAAGACAGAGACTGTCAAACTTTTTACCTCGTAGCACACTAGGAGAAGGTTTTTTTCCATGGCAAAGCAAATAGTTTTTCAAAAACATTTAAATGAAACTTATTTATTTATAAAGTTTTTACGTAATTTTATTGGAACAAAACTCTAGAAAAAAAGAGTGTTTCACCAGGGTTTCTCGTTTTCGAATTGTCGATGAATGTCCATGAGTGCTGAAAATTTTACCTCTCAAAGAATTTAATTCTCAAAAGATTAAAATTTTAACTCTCAAAACCCAAACGGCAACAAAGATTTGCTCTTTGTTCTAGTTATACTCTATCTCAAAAAGACTGATAGTAATAAAATTTATTATTTGTAAAAAGTTATTGTTTTATCACACAGAAGCGGCAAAACGAAAGCGACAAAATATGAATAGTTCGAAACGAAATATTGTTAAAAACAACCGAGTGTGCCGCACATATTATATGGGAATACGAACTAGGGTTAAACACAATAGACCATAAAAATTTGATCCTAAAATTTTGAGGAAAAATATGGTAACAGGGGTGTGTTTAATGATATGATAAATATGGTCCCAAGTGTGCGTTTATTAAAATGATAAATAGTAATATAGAAATACACAAAACCAATTTAAACGTGTTTAAAATGTGCACGCCACTGGTAACTACCTGACAAAATGATTTATTACTATCAAACTTTTTGAGATAGAGTATAATTGAGGATATTGGTTCCGAAGTGAAATCTAGCATGGTGACAATTCTTGCTCCGCAAATAACGCTTTTGCCCACTATCGTTCTTCAAAGCTATGAGATTTCTTTCTTCCATCAATATCATTTTTGTAGCTTGTGAAAGAATTGGTGGACCACTTGTACTCCTTTGCATGAAGTGATATAAAATACTTTTAAAGAGGTGAAAAAGATTTTGTAGTGTATTCTGAATTTCTGGCAAAATTCTTAGTTTGTTTGTAGATTCGTCTACGCCTGGGAAACAATGAAGTTGTGAATTTCTTTCTTTCCTGATCCACTGCCGAATTACAACTTTGTAAGAAATAACGGTTATGCAATGAACTTGAATCACAACTAAAATCACTTAATATTTATTATGCAGTCAGGTAACATTAAAAAATAAATTACTATATAGCTCCTAATCTACTATATATTACTGTCTATTATACTCGCGTAAAGAAATGGCTATACCATTTTTTTTTCGTGCATAATGGTAGGATTTTTTATCGTAATTTTTTTGGTCTATATGATTTAGTAAGCAAACTTTAATGAATCGTTCACACAGACGCGTACACTGCAAAATGGTCCATTTTGAACAAATTTCCGAACAAAGCTACAAATTTATTATTGATTTTTTATGTGAGGGATTATGTATCAATTTAAATTTCATTCTAATTTGATTTTGATGTTAATAAAAGAAAATGATTTTTATTTGCAATTGCTTCGTTTTTTAATTATTTTCTTGCTTGCCGGAGTTAGGTCCGAATCGTGTGCGCGCCCACACTCAGTTCTCAGTTCTGCGGTCTAAATCAGGGGTCGGCAACCTTTCGGTGACAAAGAGCCAAATCTATATTGAAAAAAAAACAATAACATGGAAGAGCCGCTAAAAAATATATGCTATGTTTAAGAAAAAACGTAAAAATTGTTTATTTGTTTTAAAATAATCAAGTATTACAATAAATTAATATTTACTTATACATTTAGTTTCTGATACCTATTGCTCCTGCATAGTGTTCGATAATACTTCAATATTTGGTGAATATTCAGTAATCTTTAACTTAAGGCAGCACTCTAGTTTCAGGTCAGTAAGATTACTTCTTAACTGACTCTTTATTAATTTCATATGTGAAAAGACTTGCTCACAGTAATATGTGGATCCGAAAATTGTCAGTAGTCCAAAAACATTATTTTTTAAATGATTGAACGATTCTGGAAGACGGTTCCAATCTTCGAAAACAACTTTATCTATATTTTGAAGATTGTGAATTTCGGTCCGCTTATGCTGGGAAAATAAAATGCACTTTTCTCTTTCTAAACTTTCCAGTTCATAATTAAGTTTTAAGAATATTATTCCATAAATTTTTGGATTTCAAATACAATAATTGAAGTTCAAATCCTGATTAATCAATGAGAATGGTGATAAATGTAATTGCTGCATATCTGTTTCAATTGGTTTTGTCAAAAAAACTAGTGTAGCTTTATATTTTCTAAACTCTTTAAATCTTTCTCCAAAAGATTCTTGTATGTTAACAATAGTTTGTGCAAAAAAAATTGCATTAATAACGTTGTTATTGTTTTTATGTTTTGGTAAAATAATAAAATGTAAAAATGTTTCTGCACGTAAATCATTCACAAATACAAATATTTTAACTTATTTTCGAAACAAATTACTTCTTGTAAAAGGGAATATGCAGTAACTCGGGCAATTACCGGGCGTGAATTGCACCGTGAAATATCCTGAACAATACATTACCTGTATAGTACAGAAAGTTGAAAATTAAAAAATAAATTATATCAAAATAAAAACCAGCCAATTTTCAAAGAGCCGCAAAATTTTCTAAAAGAGTCGCATGTGACTCCGCAGCCGCACAATGTAAAGTTCCAGATCAGCGACAAGATAGGACACAATTTCACTTTTTAGGGTTTTGTATGTATGACCAAAAAACCCTTATACCGTCATTTTGTCGTCTGTCTGTCTGTTCGGTAAAAATTGTAGCCAAACGGCTAAACCTAGAGAGTTGAAATTTGGCATGCTTATACAACTCTTTGACCCGCACATAGGAAAAATACTAAAACATCTAAAAAACATATCCCCCTAAAAATATAAACAAATATATGCTCATCGAAAAAAAAATATATTTTTTTACAATTCTGTGTAGGGTATCAAATGAAAGCCCTTGGTACGTGGATTTACGATCAAAATTTTATTTTTGCAAAATAAATTATTTTGAGGCGATTTTAGCCAAAATTGTGCAAAAAAAATTTTGTCCCACACCCTGTAGCCCAGATGGTTTAAACTAAAAATCTGAAAAAATTCTTAGTAATGTACATTGGTGTGAACCGGAATAGTACAACAGGAATTTTTGATCAGATTATGTTTTCGGAAAATAACGCATTTTTTGTGTTTTTAAGTAAAATATGTAATATATTTAATCCGCTATTTAACATAGTAAACGAGTAATCCTGTATAGCACAATGGTAGCGTTCTCGCTTAGTGAGTTGTAACTACTGTAAGAAACTGTGTTCGAATCCCGTCAATTTTTATTTTTTCAGTTTTTTTTTTGCATTTTTATTTTATTTAAATTATTTTGTCAAAATTCTAGTTATTTTTTGGTAAATGTTGCATTTAATTTTTAAAAGCGTAAATTTAATAACCAGTGGGAAGTGTTGAAATTATATTTTAATTCTATATTTGAAGGTATCAGAGGGCGAGGCTGATGATTTAAGCAACCAATGGAAGCCATAGGCGCAATTTTCAAAATCTTAATGAACCTTGCTATATAAAAAAAAAAAATACTGCACATATTTAGAAACTTAAATAATGGTATTAGGCATTCGAATTAACATTCATAAAAATATATTTTGACATAAAATTTGTTTTGGCATCCCAAATAATCATCACACAGTTAATAAATACCTGCGAACCCTGAAATGTGTGAAAATTCACACTTCACATCAATTTTTTAGTTTGTCTGTAAACATGTTATGTTCAAAATAACCCTATTGAACCCTTATGCTTTTTTGTTCTATTTTAATGTATTATATAGTAGGGATTTGATACATTAAATTTAAATGGGGCAGGAGTTGTGCTGACCACACTAATTTATGATTTCTTCATATAAATTTAATTAAAATGAAGGGTCATACATACCGTAAGTAAATACAGTTATTGAAGTAAATATCTAAGACGTGATGAGATGATTTGCTGATGACCTGAATACCATTCAACATAATTACTCTTCATTTATTAGATAGGCTATATAGGGGTGACCAAAATGTAACACCTATAAAATAGTACATACACTATCGGCCATAAGAAGAGAAATATTTTAAAAATTTTAATTTATATTGAATGAAAAATTTGATAATACAAATTTGGTTTTTTGTATCCTTCTTAGGTCAAAGTAAGTCATTTAGAAGAAATCAGATATGGCCACTACAGGACCGACCGCCATCACATAGTACTTGTATAAAATACATTCTAGCAACAGAGTAGAAATAACTTGGCCCAATATTTTCTAACAGAGATATAATTTATCATGACCATGGAACGTTACATATAAGTATGAAAAAATAGATACTTCCAAAAAATTTTTTCAATTTTTTCAATTTTTTTTCGATTTATCAAAAAATGTCTCAAATAAAAGTTGTGAGTTATTGCTTTCATAGCAACTTTTGTAAAATAATTTTTTTCTAAATAGTTTTCTATTATGAAATATTCGTAAAAATCTTAAAATCGACACGAGTAAACTCTCATTTCTAGTCAATCGATTTTTACCAAAAGTTGATCAACTTGTGCCATTGATGTCAAAAGATTAAATATGAAGTTTCATAAAAATCCTTTTAGCCGAATTTGCTCTGCACGTGTACACAGACCGACAGACAGACAGACAGACGGACGGATAGACGGACAGACAGACAGACATACAGACAGACAGACAGACAGACAGACCGACAGACAGACATCATGCTAAAAATAGTCAAAACGTTATGTAGGGACCTCAATTCGTGGAGATCAATCGAAATCTCGAAATGTCCAAATCGGTATGATTACAATACCTCCCTTATGGTATATGTTGGCGGTCGGTAAAAATAGTTTTGTTTCTCTACTTATGGCGAATAGTGTAGCTCAAGTAGCAAATGGCTATACTTACGGTAACCATATTTTTTTGTAAAAAATAAAGGGCAAATCTGAAAACGGTTCATAAAAATACAAAAATCTGTATATCTTATTTTATAAACAAAGGCTCAAGAATAAAACTAAGATAAATTTTATCAAAATATATGATTTTTCTGATAAATATTTTTGACAGGTTACTCTATTGTTTACAAGTTATTTTATTTTTACTATACATATCGAATAAATTAATTTTAAATTCGAGTTGTAATAATCCAATATTAGTTTAGTATCCATAACCCATAACTAAAAATGTAATATTACTGAAACTGATAAAGAATTTATATAAACTATTTATTTTATTTATAATACCAATAGTAATTTGTAATTTTATTACAAATTGTGCCTACCTGCATTTTCACCTGGCATTTCAACAATATATTTATATTGCAATTGCCTATAAAATATAAATGTCAATAAAATTTAATACCTAAGATAATATAAATAAATACTTTGGATTCTAGAAATTAAATTTCTTATCAAAGTTTGTTATGGATTAATTTTTATTAAATCGTTAATCAATAATATAATATTGTACCTATATCAATATGAATTATTAAACCTGTAATTCAAATATATTGTTTATGTATAGCTAGTTTTATATATAACAATAATGGCTGTTAGCTTTTAACATGGTAGAAGACAATAAATCTAGTGCGCACACGGGGGGAGGGCTGAAGTCTGAGCCCTTTCCCCAAGCACTCGAAAAACATTTTTTAAACGTTTGTCTTGTAATTGAACAAAAGCCCCTCAAGATAAAACTCCGACTTTAGATGATCCGTAAAAAATTAAAATTCGTATCCAGGTTCGTATCCGTTTCTCCAAGGCGGATCTTAAACGGATCTCATATTGATGCATTTGAATTAATTATAATATAAGCTTGCGTCTAAAAATGCTCAAGGAGGAGTAAATTTTACTCTGACGTTTAAATTCATATTTAGTCGAGCATCACATTACTTACCGGTGGTTTTAGAACAGTCTAGTGTACTTTCAATATTGGAGTAAAATTAATCAGAGACAATGAGTGAGTGATTTTGAACTCAACTACATTGTGTGTCTGGGTATGAACATGTAGAAAGATTGTTTACGGTGCATATAAACATGCGTTTAGTTAGGCGTGCTGTTGTTGGCGCTTGTTGATACCGTTTAGTGCAGTGTTTCTTAACAGGTGGTCCCCAGAAACATTTTAGCGGTCCGCGAAGGTTTTTATGTGTTTTTTGCAGTTTTTTTAAATTTTTTTATGCACATTTTTTATGTAAATAATTTATATTTTTGTTTATTTTCTGTAAACTTTCTGTGATTTTCTACAAATAAAATAAATGTGTAGTAGCAGAGCCGCAGAAATGGGGGGGCGGACGGGGCGACGGCCCCTAGCGCACTAAGGAAAAGGGCGCCGACGAGCTTGACTAAGGGGCGCCATATTGCGAAGGTGAGGACCTTTTTTTTCATTTGGATTTTGGGAAGTGAGTACCACCTTTTTTTGCCAAGGGCGCCAAAACACAGTTTTGCCCCTAACGCAAGTTTTCCTTACTGCGGTTCTGTTTAGTAGCACATCAAATATATTTGTTTTCTTGCAAAAAATGAACTAACAATTATTATTAGTGGTGCGCGTTAGAAAATTATATATTATACCGATTCACGGTGCGTTTTTGGTTGAGAAACACTGGTTTAGTGGACCAGTGGCGCACACAAGGGGGGTCCAAGGGGTCCGGACCCCCCTCGTACCGTGAGAAGTGAGGACCTTTTTTTTAGGTCTTCACTTTGAAATTGAAATTTTGACCTGTGTTTATAATAAGTTTTAAATATATATTTCTTTATAAAAATTATGTATAATTGGACCCCCCAAGCCAAAAATCTGTGTGCGCCACTGTAGTGGACATGTAGAAACATTATTACCAGTGCCTGTTTACCAAAATTTCTTCATCAAAAAGTGGTCTGGTTTATAATAAATGTTCCTGAAGTTGCTTGTAGGAGTAATATATTTACTAAAACATGCCACTTATGCAGACTATACGTTGGAAAGCAAATTCATAATAAAATAATAAAATTTATTCTGCCAATAAGTCATTGTAAATGTCGGTAATTCGCAACATCAAAGAAATTTTATTAATAACTATCAATAAAATATCAGAAAACTGATTGTCAGCTTCTTGTAAACCGATAAATAATGTTTCAAAGATTCCTGTTACTCATGAGCTTATTAATTAAAAGTAAAGCAATATTTATTCTCGCTGCTCGGCGCAAGTTAGCAAGTGGTTATAAGCGCTGGTAAAAATCTTGCTACCGTGTTCGTACCCTTAGTTTGCATGCTTTATCACTTAAGTATATCACTACTCAAGACCTAAGCGCACCAATATCCAAAGCTCCCACAAAACTTTCTTTCGAAAACTACATATTTATATGTATTTCTTTTAGTTTAATAAATCTGATTTTTTTTTCAGTTTTTTTATAAATCAAAAAATAGTGTAGATATCTAAAATATATTAATCATTATGGGTCGGTAAGTATCAAAAGAACTTCTAATATATTTCACATGAAGAAGCTAAATAACGAAAAGTTTTTAAATTATTCAACAAAATTGTTTCACAATATTCACACTCCGTTCGTAGGTTTACTGGTCATTAAATAAAGGTCAAAAAACCAATTAAGAGTTCTGTAACATAATATAAATATTCAACCAAACTGTTAGAAACCCAGTTAAAAATTAAACTATTTTCCTTTGTCTTATACATTTATTACAGCTATAAAAATTTAAAAAATCATTAAACAAAAATAACACTAACCATTAAGACCTAAAAATTGATTTTCTAAATATTACTGCGACAGTTTCTATTGGCAATGTCCAATCCTTTTTTATGTTCTTGTCAGTCAACTGTAATTGTTACTAAAACAAAAATGTTTATTTAAAACCATGAGCCAAAGATCATTAACGGTTTTAAAGTTAAATATATGTATATAAAAACAGTTTTTTAAAGGGACGGTACAGTCGGCTTGTGTAATAGTGACGTCATACTGTTGTGCAATATTTACAGTTTTCTTTGTTCCGCTGTCGAAATAACTTGAACATTAAGGAACAGTTATTTAATCTTCTAATAAATTTATTTCTGAATAACAGTAATGAAGAGGCTTTAGTTTTGTAGTTGCGACATGTTTCATAAAAAAGTTCAACATATTAAGTTTTTTTGACGTAAATTTGTTCATTTTATTCACCAAAATGAAGTCTTGGAAAGATTTTCTCTGTAAATAAGTAAATAATAGGTACTCTAAGCCTAAATAACCGCACAAGACAGAGTAATTTCTAAATTCTAAAATAAATGGACGAAAATGATCTTTTTTGTTTAATGCGATTTTCCATGATAGATACGTATTGAACCCTGAAATATGTGCAAATTCACACTTCACGTAAATTTTAAGTAATAAATACACGAGATAGAAAAAATAATAGATATTTGAACTGAATGCGAGTCAAACGGATGCCGAACTTAAGGGCCACCGGGGCCCCGATGGGGCCTGATGTATTATTTTGACTTTCAAAATTTTTCGGGAGGTTCAGTGAGAATTTCCTCAATCAGGCTTGACGTCGCTGGAACCAATCATCTAAAGCTACAAGAGTTTCCCTAATTAAAGAAAAAAAAATTTTTTTTTTGGACCACTTTTCGAGATTTTCACTGATAGACACGAATTAGATTTTTTGTAATATGAATCCTAGTATAAGCGTGATGTCGGTCTGTGGGTACGTGTGTAGTTAAAGCTGGGAATATTTGAAAAAGTATTTCAATTACTTTTTGGAATTTGAAATATTGTATTTCAAAATCTTCAAAAAATGCTCCTGGTATTTGGATTTGCAAATACTTTCTCCGTGGCATTTGTATTTGATATTAGTTGTCTGAAAATGTCAGTATTTTAAATACTTACTTTAAATATATTAATTTAAATGTATTTCAAATATTTCCTACTATTTCCAATATTTCCTCAGTAAATATTTCAAATATTTCTTATTATTTTAAATATTTCCCTATAATTTCAAATATTTCTTAGTACATATTTCAAATATTTCCCTATTATTTCAAATATTTCCTGGTTTTTCAAATAATTCCCTATTATTTAAAATATTTCCTATGATTTCAAATATTTCATAATAATTTAAATAATTCAATAATTTCAAATACAATTAAATTATTTGAAATACATTATTTCAAATACTTTTCATCAATGATGACTAGTAGTATTTGTTATTTCAAATACTTTGATCGGTATTTGGTATTTGAAATATTTTTACTAAGTATCTGGCACAACTCTGTGCAGAGCAAATTTAGTTGAATGGATTTTTAAGAAATTTTATATTTAAGCTTCGAACTTCAATATCTCAATTTGATCAAATTTTGGTTTAGATCCGTCCACCGGACTGAATGTTTATAATATGATCTTGAGTGGTAATTCTGAAATGGCACCTTTCAAATATTTGTCACATAATTGACATTAATGGCAATCTGACATTTGTAATATTTGAATGAATATAACCTGAATACAATGAAATCTAACCAAAAATTGAAAATCCCGATTTATAAGTTCACATGGTTCTATAAAAGTCCATTTACAATACAACAATCCTAGGGCGTAGCCATGGGGAGTGGGGTTGGCTGTTCACCCCCACCCCCCGAGAAAAAAGCCTAAGTATTATTATAGATTGTACATACGTAGAAAAAGCAAGAAAAGAGAATGAGACAAACGTTTTGTTAATTAATAAATTTTCAGAAAGTTATATTTTTAATTTATTATTTAGTATAAAATTTAATTTAAAAAATATGTGTTGTACCTGTATTATACTTGTAGTTCTATTTTATAAAAAGAACAAAAAAAAAAAAAAAAAAAATCAGATCTAGTAACGTAGTACAAAATGAAATATACAATATATTTTAATACATACTACGTATTTCGTACGCATATGCATTTATGTATGGTTGTGTAATATGGACACCTGTTATGGACGACAGATGTACGAATAGTAAAGATGATCTGGAATAAAGGATGAAAATTCGTCGGTCAATGTGAGCATCGCACAAAAGACGGAGTAATTATTTAACAAAAGATCTAGCATTGGTTCACAAGATACTCTTAATAGAACAAGATGGAGGGCTTCTTTGGAAAAAGCCAAAAGAATACTGTTAATGAAAATTGTTGATAACAAACTATGTCCTTCTACCTTTGTTATGAAGTGTTGATTAATAACACATTTTTTGTTGGCCACGTAAATTGGCACGGGATTAGCGCCGTTATTTTTTGAGTTTTGAGGTGTTTTGAAATTTGAAAAAAAGGTACTTGTGTCTTCTGCCAAGACACGTGTTCCCGTTAATTATTTCAGTTACAATGTAATAATCAAAATAGTTATTAATACGTGGATATTTGATTTTACAAAAAAATGTGATCCAGTTTCTGTTCTGTTAAACCTGTGCAATTTAGGTGCGCACAGAGCCGGCGCTGCCGAGCATTCAAAGCATGCGGCGGATGCGGGCGCAACTGTGAGGGGGGCGCTGACATGAGATGGCCAAATGAATATAAAAGTAAGTTAATGAAATGTAATTTTAGAAATGAGGACCTTTTTTTTTAGGTCTTCACTTGAAATTTAGAGGTGAGGCCTTTTTTTTTAGGTCTTCACTTGAAACTTAGATATGAGGTCCTTTTTTTTTAAACTTAAAAGTGAGGCTTTTTTTTTTAGATCTTCACTTGAAATTTAGAAGGGAGGACTTTTTTTTTAGATCTTCACTTGAAATTTAGAAGGCAAAATCTCGAAAAAAGCTAGTTGCGCCCTACTTAGGGGCGCACAATTAAATCTTGCCTACGGACGCCGCAAACCCTCGCGCCGGCTCTGGGTGCGCATCCAACATTTTCTCTTAGGAGGGCTCAGAAAACAAAATTTTGCCCTCCTGAAGTCTGAAAGTTTAAACTTTCAAACCCTTACGATTTTTTTGTTCTCAAATTTATTTATTTTTATATAATATTTGTCTTTGTCTTTGTTGTCATATATTAATATTTGTATTTTATATTATAAGTATTTTTATTATTTCTATTTTATATTTGCTATCAAATGTTAAATAAATTTAAGTTCATGTGCATTTACTCGTTTCAAGTGTGTATTAAGGGGCCTCTCAACACTTGGGCACATTGGGCCTCGAAAACGGTAAGCATGGCACCGAGAGAGAACCCGGGCTCGGACCCCAGTAATACAATAATTCCGGGCCCGGGAATTCAATAATTCACTCCCGCGGAAACTGGTAATTTCTGGCCAGATAACTTATTATTATATTAACAGATATAAAACTGCGCGTAGATAGAAATAGGGGATAGGCATGATTTTATTTTAATTTTTTATTATATTCCTCTTGTTGCATATAAACATAAAAAACAGTTTTGGATTTTTTGTTTTTTTAATTTAAAAGCTTAAAAAAATCATAAATGTATGTAGCGCGCGAAAACGACGTGTGACGTCATACCCCTTCTAAGTGACGCAGTATACACGCTAGCCAACCCAGTGTACTGCGTACAGCCTACCCGGTGTACAGCGTGCAGCCTACATAGTTTGTTGTGAACTTATTTGCTTGTATAACTTTTATAGGTTATGTAAAGTTAGAGTGATTTTAATTAAAATAAAGTTTAATTCTATAATAAATAAAAATAATTTATACATGTTTACCAAATTAAATTTTATATTAAAGTATATAAAATATGGAAGATCCAGGCCACAGTACTTCGAAACATAGTCGAAAATATTGTTTAGTACCGATTTGCACAAATAGTTCAAATATAAATCCAAAAAAACAATTTATATCATTACCTGATGGCGAAAAACAACAAAAAATGCGAAATTTGTGGCTGAAAGCTATGAGGCGAAATAAAACCGATATTTCAGAAAAAAGTAAACTTTATGTTGTGTGCATAAATGCATCAATGTTGGGTAAATTATCATTCTGAGCCCTAACAAAATCTTTATCTGCCATTTTAATAATAAATGCGTGAAAAATTGTATGAAAACAAATACAAAACTCTCGAACAATACAATATACACACGTAAAGATTATGTTGTAGCTGTATCTGTGACGTCAAACCCCAGTCGTTTGACGTCATACTCAGTCGTATTTACTCGGCAACCTTCGCGCCGTGGTCGGCTTATTTCAAATTTACAATATTTTAATTAAAAAATTTGGCTATATTATTAATTAAAATGTTATTTTTGTTTTGTTAGGTGACATAACTAACATTAACATATCAAAAAAAATGTAGTTTTAAGGAAATATACATTTTATGCGTATCCCCTATTGTGCTTTATTTTTTCTGTAAATATACAAGATATTTTTAAGTGACGTGCTCATTTTCCACGCGGTAGCTAATGATAGAAACGCCACAAAGGGGCACAAATACTGATAACTGATGTCAGCTAACTACATAAACAAAGTGTGCAGTCAAATCGGGTCTGGCCTGGACCTATAAACATTATTATTTCAATTATTGTTACATCAATGATGAGATCAACTATGACGGCCGATCGTTTATCCGGTTTGAGAGTGTTAAGTCTGCACAGGGAAAAATACTAATAGTCAGGCGCGCCTTATTTTTATTTCATCATTTGTATTTTAAAAGTGTAGACTTTGTTTGATAGGTCAACACTTGTAGAAGACAGTAAACGACATCTCCAGAATGGCATTACAGTGGAACCCTCAGGGAAGCCGTCGTACAGGTCGCCCTGTATCCATATGGAGGAGAACAATACACAAAGGACTTGATGGCCACGGAACTATTTGGCGCCAGGTTAAGAGGCTCGCTCTTCACAGAACCCGATGGCGAAATTGTAAAGGCCCTGTGCTCCAGCGAAGAGATCTAGGACATAATATATGTTAGGGTCAAAACTAGTTCTTGGACCTCCTTTGTAATAGGAGGTCCAATTCCAATGTGCTTGGAATTGTGTGTTTTAATTGATATTATCATGAACGCTATAAAGCGTTCTATCATATATATATATATACTTGTAGTTTAGAACTTTTAATAATTTAAATAATTTCGTTTTCTGAGCCTTCCTTAAGAAAAATTCCTGGGTGCGCGCGTGAATAGAACGGATGTTATAGAAAAAGTCATTAATGCCAATTTGTCAATGAACGCAGACATCTTCAATTTCTATTTAAATAGTTTTCTGTATTTATGAAAGTTTCTTTAATAAATTACTGAATATTTTAAAAATTATGCCTTCATATACCCGTCTCCCTGCCTTAAAACTAATTCTGCGGGCACCCATGCTCTTAGTTAGTGCCACAGTTTATTATGTTGACAAACAGTCTATAAATTTTCAATACACAATCAAATTTTAAATTTCGTATTTAATTTAAATTTAATGTTGCTATTAAACTGTTTTATAAGTTATTAACTACTGTCCTTAAACAGTCAACTATATTTTTTTGTTATAAAATTTTATAGTTAAATAATAAGCAATTTAACTGTATATAGAAAAGTTGCAAATGGCACAGTCATAAATTATTTTGGTAGTGTGATCTGTTCAATAACGGGTCAAGGCTTACTAGATTCGTTCAAGCACATTCACTAAAGCAAACGCTCTTCCCACGCATAGAAAAGATCATTGAAGAGGCTGAGTATTACTTATCAACACATGTTGAAATACTGTGTTACTCAACTATGAAATTTGAACTGAAAAATAAGATCTGGGAAAAGTAAAAGACGAAAATAATAATAGGAAAACAAAATTAAAGAAAAATTCCATATATATTACAAATAATACCTATAAAAGAGCTCTACTAGAGTATTATGGGGGTTTTGTTAGTGAAGCCCAGGATGACAGAGAAAGAAGGAGAGAGCGTGGGCGTAAAAGACACATATTTTACCCTAAAAATTTGTCTCCTCTAAACCCGGGTGTGTCTTATACGCCAAAGGTTGGTATCTTTCTGAAAAACGAGTGGTTTTGTACACCAGAAATCTGCCTCACGGCACCGCTTGAGGGCGGAGTAAGCAGGATTATTAAGGCCGTTTCTGGGGGGGGGGCTGCAGTGTTGTGGGAAATGATCTGAATGGACTTGAATTATTTAAAGATAATATATAGATTTAGTTTTATTTCCTACTTCTACAAAACCTTACTTACTTTGGAGTACATACTAGACAATGAATTAATATCTTCATTTCCTTATAAGAATTTTTAACTCTACGAGTAGCCAACCGGCGTAACGTGGTGGTAAAACACTTGTCCTGCGTTGCTAAGGTCTTGGGTTCGAATCCTGTTCAGACATGGAATTTGCAGTACGAAAAATATGAATTATCTTGGCTAATTGCCTTAGTAGCTATGACTATAAAGCGTGAAATAATAATAAAAAAAAAAAAAAAATGCGAGTAACTATGGCATCAGCGAAAGGAGATTTCTTTTTTCGTCGATGTTACAGGAAAGGATAATTAATCTTACATTATTTATAGGCGGTTTGTCAATAGAGAAAGATATCTACGAGAAATTGGATTTGTCAAAACTAATTTATTTCACTTTAATATATTTATAACTAATAGTTGTATTTGTTAAGTATAGGCGGTTTATTTGGTTTAAGTTGAATTAGATTTTCAAATCTACTAACTTTTACCGATTGATTGAAGCTTTTGATCATTTTGTTTAGAAAAAGCCCACTTCAATGTATAAAAGGTTAGTTAGTGACCAAGGCCGGATCATGGCATAGACAAATGTCTAGGGCCCGGTTTTTTGAGGGGCCCGGTCAAACCGTCCACTTAGAAAATAAAAAAAATGTAAAAAAAATAAAAGTTTAAAAAAATATATATTTTTGACAAGTTATTTAATTACGTTACTAGTTTAAGAGATTTATTTCCCGAAATAGAAGCGGAGGCATTAAACGCGTCAGATATAAAAACTTATTCCGATTTAATAAAAGGTCCCGAAAAAGGAAAGGATTTTTTGATGAAGTTCACATGATGAGGAAGCCTTTAAACGAAATTATTTTTATGTGATTTGTGACAAAATATCTTTTGAACTAAAACTACATAGCAAAATTTACAAAGACATTGACGAGATTTTTAAAATATTTCATACAGACTTAGATCACGCCGTATCAATTAGATCTGAACATACCGTATTGCTAAAAAAATGGTACAATGAAGACATCGATACTGAAGAATTGGACGAGGAACTGTTGCAATTTATGTTAATTTGTAAAAGCCAAAAGTTGCCAACTGATATGCTACAATTTATAAAGACCACAAATATTGTATCCACATTACCAAATATAGAAATCTTATTGCGCATATATTTAACTTTGCCTGTATCAAATGCATCTGGTGAAAGGTCGTTTTCAGTATTAAAACGTGTAAAATTTTTTTACGAAACTCATTGAGTCAATAAAAATTAACTTCTTTAGCTGTACTATACATCAAACAAAACGCTTTGGACAATATCAATTATGATGAAATAATTGATAATTTTGCAGAATTAAAAGCGAAAAAAAAGAGTTTTTGAATTGTCGTTTTTCCCTATTGATTCTATTGGAATAAAAACTAAAATTTATATAATAAATATTTTGTTTTGAATTGAAAATTCTTTTTTTAATAAAAAACTAACGTATGCATTAGTTTTTTTCACTACCCCAAGAACATTATTTATTTTTTTAATTTCATTTGTTTCCTAATTTTTTGGAGAGTATTTTTTTGGTCTATTTATTGCGGGGGCCCGTCAGGGAATAAATGTCTAGGTCCCCAAAATAGGTTAATCCGGCCCAGCTAGTGACAACTTAAAAAAAAAAAAACCATGTAGTTCCGCTTAAAGGTTTGGAGTAGATTATATATAGTTTTGTATTTATATATGCAGAGCCGGCGCTAACTCTTTTGCAGTCAGCGGGAAGACCAGTAAACTGCGTCCCGTTATTAACACGCAGCGAGCAAAAAAGGGGAAAACAGTATCCCGAAAACCACATGACGAGCAAAAAAAAAGGGAAATGGTATCCCAAAAACCGACTATCTTCGAAACATAATGTCTAATTAAATTGACTTTGTTATTTATATACAAAAATATATAGACGAAAATATTTTGAATATTGTCAGAAATTCAAAATATGACATTATTATATAATCTATAAATTTGTACGTCTTTAAATTCAGTTAATACATATGTATGTACATTGATATAGAAATCAAAATTTATATTTTTGTTTCAAATACAAATAAGTGAAATCATATTTTTGTACCCCGTCCATAAATTTCTAGGTAAGCCACTGATAATGTACATATTTGAACACTCGTTTTGACGCTTTAATATCGGGGCGCCCGGGGTTTAAGCCCAAGGCGCCCCTGCTTTTTATTGCAGTTGATCGGATGTTTTAGTAGACATTCTTCAAGTTATTGCCATTAAATTTATGTAGCCAGACACTGACATTTACTTTATACACAAAAATAAATTGTTATAAAAATATAGATCTCAGCAAGTGAGGAACAAAATAGGAAGTTTTTCTGTCAAAATGTACACAATTATTAATATAATTCATATCTAAGCTTGGTGCGGTACTCAATTTTGAAATCTAGTGAAATAGAAAGTAATTTTTAACGATTGATTGAAGTTTTTGAATATTTTGTTTAGTAAAAGCCCACTTCAAACGGTAAAAAATAAGTTCATGACAACTTAAAAAAATTAAAATTCCATTTAGTTCCGCAGAATTCCAACGAATAATGCTGCATTGTGTTATATTTTCCTCACTATTTTCATTCACCTTGTGTTACACCAAAGTGGTGACCCCGACGTGATATGAATAGAATTTAGTTCTTGTATATTAATATAATATTTTAATTAAAACCATTGCTCTTAAACTTTTTACGCAAATTTTGGAATGGTTGAGATTAGGCTTGTGAAGTTTGGTATATTTGAAATACTAGTTGCAAGTGTCAAAAGAATACTTTAAATCAGTGGCGTACACATGACTGGGAAGATATTTTTTTTGTTGCCCCACAAGCTTAAATGAAAAAAATAAAATAAATGAGTTTATTTAGTACAAAAAATATGTTAAATACACTCTCTTCTCCCTTTTCTGTTTATAAAAAAATTTCAACGAGCCCTTTTTAAGATCTGGAATTTTTAAATTCCGTCATTGCTTACTAGTTTGTATGAAAAATAGACCGAGACCCAAATAAGTTTGAAACCCCTGCTGTTCGATATTGATGTTTATATCAAAAACAAAAAGAGATGATAATTTCATTATTTGTTGATAAAAAAAATGTGATTGCTAATTCATGATCAAAAACTTCATCATTTGATATCCCTCAAAATTTGACAAAAAAAATTTACTACGATAAATACATATTTATTTATATTTTTAGCGGGATATATTTTTAAAGTCTCAGTAAATTTTGAACCTGTGTTTCATTCTTTAAATCTAACCGCTTGGCCTTAATTTCTACCAGGGCTTCGAACCGTTATTTTTTTCGTTTCGGTTCAATTAAAAAAATATATCGGTTCGGTTTCGGTTTTCGTTCCGGCAAAAATAACGTTTTTTTTCGGTTCAGTTCCGAGTGATAAATTTTTAAATGCTTTTATATATATATATTAGAAATTTATTTTCTACTATAATTTAGAAGAACATTTTATTCCTTATTCTGTGATAATATTACCAAGGTCGCTGCCAGGAGGGAGTTCTGGGCGTTCAACCCCCCTGCCCCGAAATAATAGAAGCGCATTTTTTAAATTATCAGTTAAAAAATTACGAATTACGATTTTTTTCTGCTCATCAGTTTAAAAAATAATCTTAAATAAAATGTATTTTATATTCACTCACATAAACGTTATCTGAACCGAAATAAACCGATATTTTTTTCGGTTCAGTTCAGGTTTTCGTTCCGACAAAAATAACGTTTTTTTTCGGTTTTCGGTTCAGTTCCGGTTCGAAGCCCGGATTTCTACCAAATGGACAGACTAATGTGGCGGAATAAGGATTTCTTGATTATACCTACGAAAACCTAAAAATAACATGGGAATCTGCATTTCTATTAATTTCAATTATATTCAATCAACAGTATTAATCATAATAAAATATAGCTTATATAATGTTAAATGAATAATTTGCTGTAAGATTATTTTAAATATGTTAAATTTTCATTTCATTAGACCGAAAGGGGGGGGGGACGTGCCCCTCCCCCAGTATAAGCCACTGGTTTAAATTTAACTACTAAAAAGTATTAAGTAAATGTGAGATGTAGCCTGGCATTTAAATTTTTTATTTATTTGCTTTTAATTATGGTAAATATAAATAAAATAAAACAAATGTTAAAATAAATATCATAGTTATTATTTATATACAGTCATATATCGTTAAAAATCATTACAAAGTAGTTAAAAATACAATTTTATTAAAAGAAAGTGAATTTCCCTGGTGTTGTAGGTGTGGCAGCATTGTTTGGTCTTCTTCTTTCAATAAACGATATTAATCTTGTAGATGGGATTACACACAAGCCTGTTACCTGAAATTGATACACAAATTAGTTACACAAAAATATTAAGCTTCCTAAAAATAGACTTCTTAAATTAAGGAGTAAAAACTGAAACCATTTTTAACTGAAAGTATTTCCAAAAAAAGATTTATATATTAGCCTGTTCCTTTAGTTTAAGAGGAACTACATTTTGAATTCTAGTAACATTTACCGATTAAGTGAGATAATCATTTTGTTTAGCAAAAGTCAACTTCAATCGTTAAAAAGAGAGTTAAAAAAAGATAAAATTTCAGTTAGTTCCGCTTAAACACCGATATACAAGTATTTAAGCTGAAACAGATTTTTCGTCTAAAATTATAGGCATTACGATCAGTGGCGTCGAGAAACACTAGTTCCGAATAAACAATTCGAATAGCCTATATACTATATTTATATACATGGTGTTTTTTTTTTAATTTGACCACTATTGCTAGGGTGACCATATGTCCCGGTTTTCGGTCAATTGTCCCGGTGTCCCGAAAACTGTTCTCGGGACGCCGGATTGTCCCGGTTTTTGAATCTTTTGACTTTGAATCTTAGAGATGAGGACCTTTTTTTTCCCCCCTTAACTTTGGATTTGGGAGGTGAGGACCTTTTTTTTTGCTCTTCACTTGGATCTGGGAGGAAACATAGACCTTCGTTTTTTTATTTTTCCTGTGTCCCGGTTTTCCTTCACTGAAATCTGGTCCCTAACTATTGCTATCTCGAGAACTATAGAGCTACGTGATTGCTTAAATTAGAGAGCAATTATTAATTTATAACAGAATATTATTGAAATCTCGTTGTAACAAGAGTGCTTTGAAGGATAACAATTGATCATTCTTATTCTGTTTTATTACTTTTTGTTAATTGCTGTTTATAACTTAGTAATACTGTTTTCTGGGTTCGTATTTCGTCAAGAAAATGAATAATTTTACCCTAGACGAAAAGTTTATATGTTTGAAGTGTACATTTTGTGTCATAAGAATTCTTGCTGCGGTAAATATGTATATAGAACGGTACCCAGCTAGAGATGTTCCCGGTCCGTGGTATTTTTAAGGACTGGAATTAAAACGCTGCGTTCACACTGTGGCATTTAAATGCAATCGTGTGTAGAATGCAATTTATAACATTAAAGTAGATGTTTTGGTATATCTTGAAACCAAAACAAAAGAAATGAAAATTGAGAACAAGACTAATAATTTTATTCAAGTTTCGTTTTCTTTTCATAGAAACAAATATTTCGAGAAAAAGGTTTATATCATAAATACACGGGTTGCCTTTTATATTTCGGTATTTGAGATCAAAAACAATTATCTATCAACAAAACTGGCTTTATTGTTTTTCAAAATATTCACCATCAAGATCAATACACTTTTGCATGCGTTTGAATTAATTTTCGTTGAATTTTTTCAACCCGGATGAAGCACCTCCAACGCGAACTAATCTTTTTGACGGCCAAATGTTCATGCAATAGTGAATGTATGCTAGTCCCACTAATGCCCAAGGATACCTCAATCTCACGATAAGTCACATGAAGATCTTGTAGTATCAGTTCACGCACAGCATCAATGTTTTCCAGAACAACAACCGATTTTGGACGACCTTCGCGAAATTCGTCCTAGATTGAAGTCGGCAAACCATCGATAAACAGTAGTCCTTGATGGTGCTTCATCGCCAAAAGTCGCATTAAGTTCATCGATGCACTCTTGTTGGGGTAATCCACGTCGAAAGTTGTAAAAAATAATCGCTCGAAAATATTCACGATTTAATTCCATTTTTAGCAGAGATGAATTTTTTCAAGTTACTCTAAACAACACAAATAGCGCTCGTACGTCAAAACGCTTTGAGTACGTATATCGTAAAAAATGTCAAAGTTTACGATAGAAGCGTCAGTTGCTAGATAGCAGTACTAGTTTAGCGCAATCTCGAAATATAAGAGGCAACCCTCGTGTATAAATAAATTGAATTCGTGTTAAATTAAATTATAGTACGTAATTATAATGGTGTTAAATTATAGTATCTAATTATAAAAATAATAATCATCTCAGGTTCAAAGAAGGCGCCATTGGCGCCCTCTTGTGTAGGCGCCTTTGTGTGGGAAGCAATATGTACACTCACACGAGATGGCTCTGTTTAGGATATATGAAACCTTTTCTTATTTTAATACAGTGAAAGGAAAATAAAGAGCTAGTCAAAGTAATCTTTGAGCCCGGGCAAACATTTAAATTCCACCCTTAAGATGATCCTGCACTATTAACGTAAGAAAATTATTTCATTTGTAAATATTTTATAAAGAATATGTGAATATATTTTCGCATTACATTAAAAATATTTATATTGATGCTTTTTTTGTTTATTTATGTTTTTTTCTTAAAATCCCTATTTTGTATTAAAAGTGATAAAGGTTGCAGTTCTTGAAGTTCGTCTTCAAGGAGGCGTGTTTTTTATGGTGTCACGTGACAAAAAAACATAGCTTACTTGTTTAATCCATACTGATTCTAGACATTCAGCCATCGTCATCCTTTGAGCAGTTCCAAGGACTAGTAGTCTGCTTATCAACTCTTTCGCTTCCTTAGAAACGGACTGGAAATAATCATCAGGAAAACAAAAATCACATTTTAATATATTAGCAGTTGTTTCTTCAACCGAATCGTCCAAGAAAGGAGAAACTCCGCTGAGTAGAACATATAAAAATACTCCTACAGCCCAGATGTCCGTATGAGATCCAACTGGTTGTCCAAGAACTAATTCAGGAGCGGCAAATTCTAAACAAACCGGCGGTAGCACTTCACTTCCACCAGTGTTGACGCAGTCACCAAAATCCACCAATTTTACTACAGGATTGCCGTTGGATAAATCCACCATTATATTTTCAGGCTGAAATAAATTTTTAATAAATAAATAATTTATTTGTGTTACTAGGGCTGCCACCTCTTCGATTTTCGTTCAGAACCACCGGCATGTATGGACTGTCTCGGGATTCCAGTTTTAGTTCTAAATTTTCCGTAAATTTTTCTTGCTTAGGGCTCAATTACATTGGGTGAGATTATTAGCTAGTTGGCGTGAGAAAAAGTGCGAGTGGCGGTTACGCAAAGCTAGTTCTTTTTTTATTATATCGTTATGCAGAATGCCTAGGGGTGTAGATTTTCAGGTCGCAACTAACGCTCTCTAACATAACCTAACGAACACTTTTTACGGTAGCCGAGACCGTCGGCTTTACGTGCCCTGTGAAGCACAGCCTATATTCTCGAATATTAATATAGGTATTAATTTAAGGGAAAGCTAAGTAGGCCTACGCTTGCAACGGCCAAGTATTTTTTGAAAAATCTTTTGTCTGTATTGGTCATCAATCACACCATCACTTACGAAGCGAGTGAGTTAACCACTATACTACTGTAACCGCCAACAAAGCTAATAAAACTCGCTTACTCGCTCAGTAGAGGTTCAGTGGCAGGTTATGTTTTTATGGTTGAAACGCGTTGTTATCCAATTGTTTTTACTTTTTCATATTTTTCTCATCTTGCTGTCTAGTCTTTTAGTTTTTAAAATTTTCAGCAACAGAGGTTAAATGACGCCCAAGGCAAAAAAAAATAAAAATAAAATTAAACGGATACAAGTTACGACAAAAAAAAAGAATCACTAACAGCGCCCATTCAGTGGCCACGCGACTTTCCAAAACCGGCGCCAGTGTTTCCCAATTTTTCCTTGACTGGGGAACCCCAAAGTTGACTTGTTATCAAGTGAGGAACCCCTGTTCCATCTGACTATTTTAAAATAATTTCGATAAATTGTAAACAGGTAACAAATTTCTAATTAGATATTAAACCGACTTGATATTCTGGATATATTTAATAGTTTGACCAATAATGATCGATACAACGTTTAAAAACAACAAATATAACCAAATACTTATTAATTTTCGCAGAACCCCAGTTGGAAAACGCTGCCCTAGATACGCCTCAGTAAATTTCCACTTTCGCACCTCCTGACGTAATAAAAGGGCAACAACGACAAGCCCGGACGAACTACTTCTATAGACATTTTGGCAACTACTAAACATAGCGTTTTTACTAGCCAGATACATTATACACAGCGATTTTATTAGTAAGAGGGTAAAATACCGAGCGAACAGCCAGAAAAGTAGCCAATTCTTCAACTTTACTCGCTAGTGCAAAGCTAGGGGCGAGTTAACTAGACAGAGTTATTACATTAAGCGCAGTGGCGGCTGGTACATAAGAGCTGCAGCACCTCTAAAATTAAATGAATTTAAACATTACAGACGTTTATGATATTTTTCACTCTCTCTCTCTCAAAATTTCCTTAATTGTTTATTAAAACCCCTCACTATTGTTGTCCATCATTCGGAAAATAGTAATTCGTAAAAGATATGATGTACAATGTGCTGCAGACACTGGCAGCTCAGACTGTCATGATAATGCGATGATTGGTATTGAGTGGGGGTAATGGTTGCTTATACACTTTCGGGGCTTCAGACGTTAACAGTTAAAAGCTTGAGAAGTGCACCTTTGATTACAGATATTTTTTTATTTTTAAAGAATTAATAATAAAAAAAAAAATAAAAAAAATAAGGATGCAGGATTCAGTACAGCACAATAAACGTTAATTTTCTTCTACTTGGCAAAAATATATTAAATCATAAAATGTAATATTTCTATATTTTATAATTTGTAAACGTAAATGTAGTTCTTTCCCGAAAAAAATCTTCATTATACTTCTGGCTGCAGCACCCCCATTGGATATTTCCACGAGCCGCCACTGATTGAGCAAGTTTAGTAGCATTGAGTAAATTCGCAAGCGAGCAGTTAGTGATCTCACCCTGTGTAATTATTGAACATTAATTCATCAAATTTTATAATTAATTATGCTCCTTGCGCTGTACTGTGCGTGTGTTTTCAGTGATTCAAAGAAAAACCTTTTTATTTACTGACTGTTTATTTATCTAGTAATAATAATACACTACTTTTTATTTATGTTATCAGGGTGATCCTTCAATTCTGCAAAATCAGTTATTTCCCCTATAGATCACTCTGATCGCATATATTACACTCCTATTTTTAAAATGTCCAATTTTTCCGAATTGCCGAAAACAGTTGAAAAATGTAGAGCGCGTATTTTCTCAATGGGTGTTGTATGGGCGGATGGGCGTAATTGGTTGGACATTGTGTTAGTAAAAGCTGAATTGTGTACAAAAAATAGTTATAATATGGGCTGCTCAATATTTTTAATTATATTTAGCATTTGGAAAAACCAATTTGTTAAAATATTCTCGTAATAATTTGAAATATTATTTTAAATTTAATAAAATATAAGAATATATTTATTATATTCAGGTATTTACAAAATATATTTACTTATGAAATTGTGTTTCATTAAATTAATGAATTTATGAGTATTAAAAATTATGTTTTCCATGATTACTTAAAATTTATGCCGCAAATACTTAAGTTTTAATAAATACTTACTTTAAATAATTAGTATTTTGGCTCATGCAGCGTTTCTTTAAAAAAAGGGCCTTCGGATATCTGAATTTTGAAATATGAAAAGGTGGCAGCCCTTCGTGTTAATCATTAATCTATATTACCTTAATATCTAAATGTGCTTTGTTGTTCTTGTGTAACCAGGCTAGTGCTGACATCAGTTGGCGGCTATACAAACTAATCTCAGCTTCAGTATACTCGTCGTTTTGGCAGATGTAGGTAAAAAGCAGTGGACCGCGAACTCTGAATTGATAACATCCACGTCAGATAAAGAATACTGATTAAAACTGAAACGTTCGACTTAAGAATGGTCTTTTCCTTTATTATGTGGTCTAATATTCTAGTATGTCACGTCAAGTCCGTCGTCAATCGTCAATAAGGTCACCAAAGCGTCTTTTTATACGAAAAATTAACTATAGTCAGTGTCAAATCTATTGTCTTTTTACATTTGACTGTCCAAAAAACCATTTTTTGGCCGAACTTTTATATATCATTCAAACTTACAGTTCTAATACTATGGTATCTATTCCAGGTTCTGGAGCATTGTCAAAGAGCGCCAATGCTCTTATAATATTTGCATGTTGCATACTAGCAAGCAAGGTATATTCCGCTTGAATTATTTTATGTGGTTGTTTCCTTCTTGATATCTGTTTAAGGGCTACTTCATGTCCAGTCCCTCTATCTTTGGCTTTGCGAATTACTGAAAATCTTCCTCGTCCAATCTCTTCTAATTCTGTATATCGTCTTTTAAATTGTTCTTGTTGCCATCTTAAACTGTCTGCTACAGGAAGAGTGACTGCCATACTCGGCAGACCTATTAGTTTTGTCTCGGATGATATAATGCGGAAACTATAAGTTTCTCCGGGGTTTAAATGTTCAACAACAAATGATAAGGAGTTTATTGGTTTGTTGTTATTGGCTGATAACCATTCAGCGCTACCTAACTTACAGTATTCAACTAAATAATTTGAACTTACAGTATCACTGTCCCAATGGAGTGATACTGAAGAACATGATATTATTTGGACTTTAGGTTCGTGGATTGGTTGTATGTTATCAAGAACAAGGAGTTTAGCACAGCATTGGGCTGAACCTATTTCATTTGAGGCTGTACATAGGTAGGTTCCTGAATCAGAAATTCTTGCATTATTTATTGTTAGACTTGCTGTTCCATCTTCTGAGTGAGTTAGGTGGAATCTTCCACTTTGCCGTATAACGCAAGGATCTGGTTCTGTTTTTCTCCAACCATACTTAATATTTTTACCACAATGTTTAATCCTTACTTTAAAAGTTGCTTTGGAACCACTTTGTATACTTAGATCTTTCATTTTATCTCTAAATTCTGGTACAGCTATTTCTGTTATTATATTATCTTGGTAAGGACTACAATCAATTGATTTTCTTCCATGTGATGAAAAACTAGGTTTTCTAAATCTAAATGTCCAAGGTTTTCTATTTTGGTATGATAGTATATGAACTGGAACCCATACTTCTTCGAGAGGACTGCTTGTACGAACTAAGTAACCTTGATTGGCGTCAAATCTTATGATGTGGACAACGTCTCCGAGATGTAAGTCCAACCAATCACAGACTAAGCGGGCTGGTGTTCCCGGGGCCAAAACATTGTTTTCACACTGATGATGATAAAATTTCGTTACGCCAGTTGAAAAATATTCCCAAAAGACATGCTGAATAAATTAGCTACCCATGCTTTGCTACCCAAGGATTGATACATGCATTAAATCAATTTTTAGTTAAATATATACTTTATATTTCTCAAAAGAACAATTTACAGGTATTATTTAAGAGAGAAAATGATAATAATTTAAATGAAATGAATTTTGAATGAATGGAAGAGATGAAGAATATGAAGCTATGAAATACATGAATTAAAAAAATATTACACTGTAAAAAAATTGATGTGAATGTTCAAACATTTCAGGGTTTCGCAGGTATTTAGTGTGGGACATTTTTTGCAGTAATCGCATCAAATTTAAGAATACAGTACCTTGACTTACAAACCTCTCAAAATACGAACTTTTTTCATATCCCATTTTGAATTATACACACGAACCATGATGCTTTTCTTTTCAAATTAACTTAAGCCTTCAGGCTTCGAACATCCTACTACTACAGGCAACAAATCGAAAACTCCTGAACCACAAAACCAGCCACAAAATATTGTTTTTTTTTTACAATTTAATTTTGTTGAAGTTGATTTTTATACTAATCATGTAAAACCAAAAATTTCACAAAAAAAAGGCAATTAATTTGTAATGGTATGCAGCAGAGTTTCCCAAACTGTGCTCCGCGACGAATTTTTTTCGTGAAAAGTGCTCCGCAGCTCAAAAAGTTTGGGAAACACTGGTATACAGAATGCATATTTAAAAATGATCCTTCTCAATTTATTTGCAGTTTCTTCATTTAGTTTTTTGTATTCTTTGGATTTTTAAAAAATATTTTTTATAAATATCTAGAAACGAATTAATTGATTTCCCATTAGATATAATGGAACATTGGGTTTCCAGATTCATACTTTTTAAGATACGAACCGCGGTCAGGAACGAATTAAGTTCGTAAGTCGAGGTACCACTGCATTTAAAACATATTTTTTCGTTAAGTAGTTAATTTAAGTATTAAGAATTTTCATTTAATAACCTTTATAAATTAAAATAATAAAAATAATAATAAACAATATCAAAAATAAGAAAATTTAATATCTATCGAAAAACTTTTGCATCATAACTTCAGAACCTACTATTCCGGTGCACATTGATGTGAACCGGAATAGTAGGTCTCCAGAGTATCTCTGGGCGATAGAGGGGATAATTTACAAGAAAAAAATACTTATCATTCGTTAATCTACGCTTCAAGACCTTTTGATGCTCAAAATTAAATTTTTAAAAGTAATTATTTTTTTAATACAAAAAATTTAATAATATTCGAAAAAATAATGTGACCAAAAACTCCGAGCGAATTATTTCCGTTCACATCAATATGCAATAGTTAATTTTTTTTCAGATTTTTTGAACTACCCCTCTGGGAGATAGAGTGGGGGACAAAAGTCCTTAAAAATTATAGTTCATTTCTTTGGTTTAAAAGGAACTAAACAGGAGTTTCATTTTTTGAAGTTGTCACGAAAACCGAGCTTGCCTAAGTTATTTCATGTTTCATGTTGGTATTTATTATAGTCACATTTATTATAAAATATAGAATATACAGGCTATTCCAAACGTTTAGGCGGAACTAACTGGAATTTTCATTTTTGTAAGTTGTCATGAGCTTTTCTTTCATGGTTTGAAGTAGGCTTTTGCTAAACAAAATTATCAAAAGTGTCACTTAATCTTTACAAATGTAAGTATTATCTGTCTCATTTAGTAATACGTAACTAACAGGTAAAGTTCATTTTTTATGTTGTATATTGACAATACATTTATAATATTATCATAGTATTGGTTCATACGGATACGCCAAAGTCTGTTTACACCACAACAGTCACCAAAGTAACCAGATCTAGTTTCGTATTACAAATTGAGACAGATTATATGATTTAAACAGCTTAAACTAAATGGCCAAAAGCCCAAATCAATCGACAAAAGTAAATTTGAAAATCTAGTTCCGCTTAAACTTTTGGAACAGACAATACTTGTCGTTAATTTACGCTTTAAGTACATTTTTGAATGCAAAAAAATCGATAACATTCCAAAAAATAATCTGTTCAAAAATTCCAAGCCTAGTATTTTGGTTCACATCAATGTGTATTACTTTTTTCTTATAACACCATCCCCTCTGGATAATAGGGTGGGACACCATTTTTTTTTATATTTTAGAACCCGACCGTGTTAAAAAATATATTCTTTTCAGAAAGATTTGTTTTTATTTTTCATGCGAAGTGTTTTTTCGCAGTTTCAGTATTTTTTCTACATGCAAGTAGAATAGTTTATAGATGCATGACAAATTTCAACTCTTTGTACGCTTGAAATTGTGGCCAAACGGCTGGACCTAGACAGACAGACAGACACATGAGTTATACAGTTACATAGTTATATGTTAAGTATTTTTTTGGTTATACCTACGAAACCCTAATAAGCACAATAGTTAGATTAGATTGATATTTTTCTTATTTTATATCACAGACGCTATTTTTTATAATTATTTTAAATACATTAAAATAGTCCTAAAGTAATATATGTACAATAATATTTACTAATTTAACTGCTAAAAATTACATGCTTAATATAATTTTAGTAAGAAGTATTTTGTGAATAGTTATTTATCCCAATGTTATAAGAAAGAAAAATAAGAATAATAAAAAAAAAAAAATTAAGTTACCGTTGTAGGATTTGCTTCTGACCACCTACGGGGCATGTCTTTCTTGTTTGTCATGTCATCGTTACCTTCCTTACTGTTCTCGGAGAGAGGTATGTCACTTTTATGTTTGGATTTCAATGTTTTAAATCCACCAAGAAAACTTTTTTTAGCAGGGCTATGGCTACGTGTATTACTCATATTGAGAGATAGAGTGTTGTTAGCAATATCTGCTTCCGATGGTATACCAATGGTGTTTGCTTTGTGTACGAAGTGGGCTGTTTTTCTATGTTGTTTCAAATCGAGTAGATCTTGCGTTGGCTGTGGAGGAACGGAAGCTGTTTTTCTTAACGTTGGATTCCATGGGGAGAACAGATCATTCGGGGAACTGTCATAATAAAAATTAAACAGGGAAAAATAATAAAATTGAAAAAAAAATAGTTAAAAATGTTACTTTTTTAAAAAAATCAAAATGAAAAGCTTAAAAACACTGTTAAAAACATAATGCAGTGTGTGGAACGCTCACAAAATGCAAACAAACCCAAATTAATAGATTCAAAACAAACTTGGTGGGATGTCACAGATGCTTAGAGTATGAGGAAGGAAGTACGCAGGAAGGTATTAAAAAAAGCGAACTCAATGTACACAGGATGGAGAAAAGACAACTTCATATGATTTTACATTTTATTCTATCGAAAATTTGTTTCCATCATTTATCAATCAGTATTATTTATGTACAAACATATATACCTATGTACACGGCAATGTTTTCTTAGTTTTAATACAGTTATAATTAATAATTATAGTAATATAATAATATATGTATATTTTTAACATTTATCTCACTTTAAAGTTCATCTTAAAAAGAGTATTTGTTATTGGTTTTGACAATATTATTATGCAGCTTATTCATTATTCTCAGCCATGAGATTATTACTTTTGATATAGAAATGCGCAATTATTGCTCTCATTATGAATTGATCTAGCATCCAGTTACATTTACAAAACAAATTACATCAAAATGTTAGAATGTGTCACTCAAACAATTATTCCTTGTGGACTTTTAAGTAAGTGCAAGTACTCTAAAACAAATTTTCCAAATTATGCATGTAAATGTATCGGGATTATAATCTGAACCATACAATGGAAAAAAACCATGTTCCATGTTCTGTTATTGTCACTGAAAATAGAGACTTAAGAAGAATAGCAACTTTGTATAAAAAAAGTTAAACGTACACATAGATCTGGCTGCATTGGAGGCGTTAGTCTTCCCATCGTAGTTAACAGATTGTGGGATAGATGTCCTAACAAAAGTTTTAGCGGGAAATACACTTGAAATATATTGTTTTACTTAAGAATTTTAATTGGTGTTATTTTATATAGTTTTTATAATCATTAACTTTGTATCTGATATAAATATCATGAACAATAAATTGGAATATTTTTTTTAAACAAGTTTTGTTGCTTAGCAGGTTGTGTGCTATGAGATACATTTCTGGCCCATACCACTAGCAGTGGCGTACGCAGAACGATATTTCGGAGGATATTTCACAACATCGGAATTAATATGTATCGAAAAGGGCGCAGTTTTGAAATGCGTAAATATAATATTAGTACTTTTCGAATTTTCAAGGGGAATTTAACCCACTAATCCCCCCCTGCGTACGCCACTAGTGCTATGAAATATATATATGGCCCTTGGTTAGGGTTTGACACTGTCGTAGTACAAATGTGGAACTCAAATTTCAGGGTTTACCTTAAATTAAACTCTAATTAAAACTGTACATTTCAATCTAAAAAATGTCATAAAATAAAATAAATGTAAATATGTTGAAATAATATTTAATAGTGCAAATAACTATAATAACAATTAATATAAGATTAAAACAGCATAAACTAGAATAATAAATTAATAATAAACGTTTTTCTTTGTCCATTTTAAGACTTCTGATACAAATAATTTAGTAAAGTTCTTTCACGATAACTATGAAATGACATAGTAGCAGTTAAATTTGTGATCAAGGTATTTGTTTACAAATGTCAAAAAAGTTAGGTTATATCATTTCTAAAAAGATATTGAAAGCCTATATTTTCTAGGGAGTAAAGGGGCTAATGTGAATTAGGATATAGTATAAGCAAAAAAGTCAAATATTTGATAATGTGAATAAATTTTGAATAATACAATTTCAAATTTTCGAATATGTTTAACTTGAATAACGAATAACGTTATTAAAGAAGGAGGTTGTACGGGTTGCGGACAGCAATGAAAACCAATCAAATCAGCTGACAAGTTTTGAATAAGATTATCTTATTCGAAACTTGTCAACTGATTTGAATGGTTTTCATTGTTGTTCGCAACCCGTACAACCTCCTTCTTTAATATTTATCTACGGACACGACTATTCCACATCGAATAACGTTATTGCAAGTACTAATTGCATTTCTTTAATTACTATATATAAAATACAATATAATACTTTAATTCAATTACTAAATATAATAATTAAATAATGCTTTAACTTAGAATTGCTGTTTAAGATGTACCGTAGGGCTACCAACTTTAGGGAGCCAAATGTAACGACTGAGTATAGCTTACATATTAATTACATTACATTTGAACGTTGGCAACTAAATTAACCAAATATGACGTAATTTTACAATTATCGAGAATGAACGTTAACTGCAACTTTTTAAAGATTATATTGATCGCGTTAATCTTCAACTTTCGTTCAAAATCTATTTAACTAGATACATGAAAGAGGTAGATCAGTTGATTACCAATTGGTAAATGGTATTTGTCTGTACAATTTTTGTAAAAGCCTATATTTTCAGTATAAATTTTGAATTAGCACAAGTAAAATTACCCTTAGCACTCAACCTGCTAAATACTAATAAATACAGTATGACCAAGTGATGGTACAAATGCTTCAATATTTAAAAATGTGAATGATAATAAATGACTGAAAAAAATATTCTGAAGATATATAAATGTGTTAGGAAGTAAAGACACAATCAAAAGTAATATTAGGAATGCTCTTAAGTCCTATATTTAAGTGTAGCAACTATCATAAATAATTTAGAAGTTTAGAACAATTATAATATGTGTCTGAAAGGGTCTATTGCTACACTCTGTAGGTTCTTTGTAGTGAAAACGAAGCGACAAAACATTCAGAAGTAGTCGAACTCTGGCGGATCGCTTTTAAACTTGTTGCATTTTTTGAATACCACGTCCGCACCTGCTTTTTAGAATAGTAGGTATGTGTGTGTTAGCAACCTGCATTTCGTATACGCTTAGTACCATTTAGTGGCGGTTCTAATTATGTCTCTATGTTCAATGATCATATTATTTTCTACATTGGTTATAATCGAACGTTACTAAAATATAATAATTAGACAAGAACTGATTTAGTATTAACTCGAGGACGAGATATATCGCATGTATACTCTTCTTATTAGTTAACATCACAGCTCCACTAACTCAATCTATGTTTAAACAAATGCTTCAGCTTCATGCATATTTATTTAAGATTAATTAATATGTATAATAACCACCTAGCAATCCTAACGAGTTATATTAATACTATTTCTTACTCCATAACTTGGTATTATTTTCGTAGTAGATAAACAATGAAGGCGTTTTTTTCTAATTGTGAAATTTGTTAATACTAAAAACGTTTTTGCAATGTTAAATTGTACTTGGATAGTGCGAATACTTTGTGTTAAATGAATGATAGCTAAATTAGTAACTAAAGCTTCGGAATGATTTGTTCTCGAATGTAGCATCGAATGCAGCGGTATTGTGGTGATAATCTTAAATAAAATAAGCATGAAATTAATATGTATTTTAAGTGTTAAGATGTTCCATTCGTGGTTCAGTACTGAGAGCTTAGAAACGATCTAATGAGCAAAGAGATAGTGAGATACCCGTGAGAGAAAATTGAAATGTGCCTACTCAAGAGACAAGGTATAGTTTATGAGGATATTTGGATAATATGAGCCACATCCTATAGTCAAGATCATTAGAGGTGTCAAGCCAAACATATTAGCAATGAAACAAATGTGCTCAATCCCAACAGTTCCCAGAAACCATCACAACCAATAACACAAAGCAAAAAGTGTGAATTCAATTCAATCATACAGCAAAACCAGCCAATAAATAGTTTAATTCAATTTAAAAAACAAGTAATACTCCACACTTTTTGCTACTGTCTCATCATACAATCCCTTAATCATAAAATCACAACCAAAATTAACATAATCCATATTTGATTATATGAACCGAAGTTGGTACTCACACATCTTTGGTGAGCTCCTTCTGATAAGCGATGGGGCTTTGGATGGCTTTGAGGAAGTCTTTCTGTGTCTGTAGAATGTTGTGTATGGTAGTGACCCATTCTGCTCGAGATTCAGGGGTCGCCGCCTGGCATGTATACGCCAGTTGTGGTTTACGTGGATCTGTCGACTGGATCGCGAATGTATCTTCGCCGGAAAGTGCGTTTGGTTCTAAAATCATTTTATTAACCTACAACAAAAACAAACATCTTAGCACGTTCATGAATATCCTTAGATATTTTGATTCAAATTTATAAACCCAGATTAAAGTTAGTAAATGTTTGTAACGCAAAAATCTAACAATGGCTGCTCGAGAGAATTTCTATTGAGGATCTACAACCACTTTACAGTCGATTACGTTAACCGTGCGTAAAACTAGGCGCCAAGTTTAGAGATAAAAAACTAAAACATTCATTAACTTATTAAATGCTTAAATTCATTTAATTCTGGAGGGTTTGCTGCCCTGCAGCCCTTATGAACTAGTCCCTTAAAATCTAGCTAGAAACACAGTAATTTTTCTTCTATATCTTCTACTTTTCATTTTTCCGGTTTTAGATTTTTAATGTTCCTAATTAAACTTAGTTATACAAATATTAAAACTAGGCGTTAGTGAGATTTAAAATAAATGTACTTACTTGTACATGAGCCTTGTACTTATAAACTGGACTTGTAAAGGCTGTTTTCTTTCCTACAGAATCTGAGAATATAATATTTTGCTCAAAAAGGAATACGTGAAGTTCTTTGCCCCGACCACTGGATGGACCAATTCCTTCCCAACATGTCAGCAAGCCGTGAAGCAGAAGCTTTCCTTGCGCCGTTATTTTACCCTACAAAAAATATTTTATTAATACTTCACAATCTGAAAAACAAAGTACTGACAGAATCTTCAATTTCCTTCAAATTAATGGTAAATTGGGAAATAAGCAACTACTATCAAATATTGAGTTTATCGTTTGCACTTATTGTCGATATCGGCGCTAGTAGTTCATTTCTGTTTTAACAGCGTGATAGTTATTCTTATTCCATTTGCAATTTTCATTCAAATTATTTCGATTAAATTGATTTTCACTTTGTTACTGTTTGTGCAATTTAGTGTTCCTATTAATTAATTATATTTTTGCTGTAAACTACTGCTAACAATAACAGGAATCATTACTATTTAAATTTAATTTTGAAATTAGTTAAAATTTTCGGCGCGCAACAAAGATGATTATTTGCCCATTTGCATTTTCAAATTACATTATTAATATTTAAATAAATATTATGTATTTAACTTTGTAATTTATTACTTTCAATGAATATTTTAGTAAGATTTATTAATAATACAGCAAATGGAAATTATGATTGATTTGATTAATAATTAATCATTATTATTACATAAAAAAAAAAGAATAAAAAATTGTGACATAAGAGTGAAAATACAAGTAATAGGCGCAATAAAATTTGTCAAAACCTATAAATGGAAATGGAACAAGCAATGTATAGAATGGACTAATTCTAGTTAATTTCTGGGCTAATTCGCGACATATTTAAGTACCTATTTATTATCTACCTATTATCATTTAGGAGTTCTGAGAACGTACGTCTTTCATTTAGTAAGTAAACTAAACTCTAGAGGAGAGAAAAGGTATTATTCAGTTGACAACGGCATGCTAAACATCTTATGGAACTATGTTTTGAAATCTACTGACTTTTAATCATGGTATTGGACTTTCGACCAATTGTTTTTAAAATTATAAGTAAAACTTTTGTAAAAAATTGGAGGTAAAGATAGATCATCAGTTTAAAATGTCAGTTTCATTTGAGCTTGACAGAATCTGTTTTTTAAATCAAATTTATAATCAAATTACACATATGCTGCTATATTTAGCGCAGTTTAAGCCACATTAAAAAAAAATACTATATATAATTTTGTAAAACCGCTGTTCACTTTTGTGAGGACAAACCAGATCTAGTTATTTTGGTTGCTTTTATAGTGTATTACTGACTTTAAATGTCGTTTAAAAAAATTCCTTGCACTGTAAATCAGACTTCAGATTTGTTGGTTATGATCATTATAATTACATATGATATCATTTTTTATTATGACATATGTCAAATTGACATTTTTTATCATTTTTTAATATCAACATGGCAAACAATTTCAAAGGTGCAAACTATTGGAATCAAAATTTCCTCTTAGTTTATTTTTACAAAAGTGAACAGCATATAACAAAGAGAAAGGACACCATTCAAAATATTTTACAATTAATTGACATTAATGTTTATGCTTTACAATTTCGAGATGTTGATTTGGAATTTGGCAATCTGACATCTTTGTTGTCAGATTGTAGATTGTAGATTAAAAAGTTCACATGGTTCTCTAAAAGTCCATTTACAACAAAACAATCACCAAAGTTACAAGATCTACAGTATGTTTCTTTAGTTTAAGCGGAATTAAATTTTCATGTCTACTAACTTTTGAAGATTGAATGAGGCTTTTAAATATATTGTTTAACAATAGTATCATTCAATAGTTAAAAAGTAAGCTCGTGACAACTTAAGAAAATAAAAATCTCATTTATAGCTTGTTTATTTAGTGTAAGCAGAGCTAGATTTTGAAAACTAGTAATTTTTATCAGTTAAATGAGATTTTTGATCATTTTATTTAGCAAAAGTCCTCTTCAATTATTAAAATTAAGCTAGTGACAATTGACAAAAATTAAAATTCCATTTAGTTCCGATTAAACGTTTGGAATAGACTATAGTAACGAATAAGAATATGAAATATATCATATTTAGTTCCACATGATGTATGTAAATGGACTATGCGATTGATTGATACGATTTATTCATGACCTTGAAGCGACATCTTTTATTTGCTAGCTATAGCAACATTTTTAAAACGATTAATCACAAATAACTTCGACTATACAGTTTTTCTAGTACATTTATAAAAAGTTACAATTTGTTATTTTGATAGTTCGGGAAAACATCAATATCTCAATATATCTGGATGACTATATTTAAATTAATAATTTTGTTACTTACATCAAATCCTTGTAATCTTCCAACGTCCATCATATCATTAGCAGCTTTAGGAACAACATGCATAACATGAAGAGCATCTTTAAGGAATTCAGCTTCAGAACTTAAGCCAGCACGTTCTGTATATTTGTACAAATCTTTCAGCAATAATTGATATTTCATTATTCTTTGAACAGGCTTAATTAGTAAATCACAAAGCTGCAACTTATGACCTAATTTCTGTCGAAGTTCATCGAAATACGTGTCTAAGTGTTCGGATACTATGAACTCTGATACAGGTTTATTTTGGCAATATACAACATACATATGAAGCTTGCGTTCATATCTTCTAAATAGACGTCCTATTTCTGCTGGATTATCTATTGATTTTTTCAACGTTTTCAGGAAGATACTGAAAAGAAAAATTATGTTATTAAGTAAATAAGTATAACAGTATCAGAACTAGGAATATTTGAAATAAAGTATTTCTATTACTTTCTGGTATTTGAAATATTGTATTTCAAATACTTCAAAAAAATGCTCTTGTGTATGGGTAGATTTGCAACTACTTTCTCCGTGATATTTGTCTCTGATATTTGTTGTCTGAAAATGTTAGTATTTGAAATACGAAAGTTTAAAAAAAATTTTAATATTTGAAATATTTCCCCAGTAGTTCAAATATTTCCTAATATTTCAAAAAAAATAAAAAAATAATAGGTTCCCAAACGCCTAAACATACGCATAGGGGCAGTGAAGGTAAGTTCTCCGGTTCTAGAACGCCGGTCATAGATATGAAAGCTGCGTGGTCAGTGTAACGTTTCGACCGTGCCTATTATCCCTGAATAAACAGGTACTCATTTTAAGTATTAAATACTTAAGGTTGAATTGATCCCAGAGCTGACTGCGGATCTTCAATATCGGAAGGTTAAAATCCAAAGGAGGTGGAGGGATATTTCCTAGTATTTCAAATACATTTAAATTATTTGAAATACATTATTACAAATATTTGCCTATTATTTTAAATATTTTATTTCAATTATTTTGTAGTATTTCTAATAAATATTGTATTTCAAATACATTTAAATTATTATAAATGCATTATTTCAAACATTTCCCTATTATTTCAAATATTTCCTTATTATTTCAAATATTTCCTAGTATTTCAAATAGTTCCTAGTATTTAAAATAACTCTAGCATTTCAAATACATTTAAATTATTTGAAATACATTATTACAAATACTTTTAAAAGGTATTTGATATTTCAAATCAGAGCCGCAGTAAGGGGGGGCCAGAGGGGACGACGGCCCCTAGTGCACTAAGGAAAAGGGCGCTGAGGGACTTGCTAAGGAGCGCCATTGCGAAGATGAGGACCTTTTTTTTGCTCATCAATTAAATTTTGAGAGGTAAGAACCTTGTTTTTATTTACCAAGGGCGCCAAAACACGGCTCTGCCCCTAGCGCAAGTTTGTCTTACTGCGGCTCTGTTTTAAATACTTTTTATCAGTTCTAACTAATAGTATTTGTTATTTTAAATACTTTGTTTGTTCACCACTTTATGCAAACAAAACTGAAAGATTTGGGCCTTGTGCTTGCAACAAGATGACGCTACCCGTCATACGGCGTTCATATTTAATCTATCTGGCTACTAACCACCAAGGTTACCGGATTTAACCACGCCAGATTTCTATGGCGCTACATAAAGAACAAAGTCTATACCAACAAACCGCAGTGTATAGGACAAATATTGTAAGTTTTACATCTTGTCAATATGAACTTAATTCAATTTACAGCATATGGACCGGCCCTATTATTTCTGTAATACCTATGTATAATATAATTAGTGATGGACGTTTACATACATATTTTAAGAGCCGGTTTCGAAAAGCTCAGTTAACTATAACCAAATAGTTAGAATTTGTTGCTATGGTTACTTATGGGATTGTTATATTGTAACCGCGTTTAACCAAAAGATTAAACTCGGCTAAGCTTTCAGAAACCGGTCTTAAATGTTTACGAGTAAATGTACTTCAACAATTGTTAAACATGTCAACAATGTAAACGATGTAAAATCTTATAAAGTGAAGTTAGCTTTAGTTAAAATAAATTATATAATGTAAACCCATCACCGAATATAATGAAAAAAACATAACTTTGAGATCTAGCGTGAGAAACACAGGTTAAAAAAAAAACAAAAATTATAGGATATATGTCGGCTTCGGCCAAAAGAAATAAAAATCATAAATACAGTAATATCCCGACTTACGCGAACTTGGAGTTACGCGGTTTTTGATTTTTTCGATTGGCAATACTGCCGCCCGCTATCTTTAGTATTTCCTTGCTGTGATACGCATCGGACGCGTTTCGCGCGAACTCTACGTGTACGATTACGATTCTACGATCGACGAAAGTTAAGATTGTTTTTTTATACGTTTTCTTAACCCTTATATGTCGTCCAAACGAAGTAAATCTGATTCTCCTGAACCTAGTAAGAAAAAGAAAACGATATCTTTGGAATGTAAATTTAACATTATCAAAGATTTTCAAACCAGAATAAAAATTTGTGAATTGGCATAGAAGTTTGAGCTATCGGAATCCACTGAAGTAACCGACACTCCAGACCTAGTTCCCCCAGAAAAGCACATGATAATTGCAAGTTTGACAGAAGGTCTCAGCGCAATTAAAAAGGACTTTAAATTTTTGGAAAACATAGACTACAACGAAGAACGCGTTATAGCTACTAAGCAAGGAAGAAAAAAATTACTACCTTATTACGAAGAAATTCTGCGTGAAAAAAAAATAAGGTATTTTGTCGTCAAACAAATTAGTTATACTCTATCTCCGAAAGACTGATAGTAATATAATTTATTATTTGTAAAAAGTTATTGTATTATCACACAGAAGCGGTAAAACAAAAGCGACAAAATATGAATAGTTCGAAACGAAATATTGTTAAAAACAACCGAGTGTGCCGCACATAGTATATGGGAATACGAACTAGGGTTAAACACAATAGGCCATACAAATTTGACCATAAAATTTTGTGGAAAAATATGGTCACAGAGGTGTGTTTAATGATTTGATAAATATGGTCACAGGCGTGCGTTTAATAAAATGGTAAATAGTAATATAGAAAAACACAAAACCAATTTAAACGTGTTTAAAATGTGCACGCCACTGGTAACTGCCTGAAATAATGATTTATTACTATCAGGCTTTCAGAGAAAGAGTATAGGTTTTATGAATCCATCGGCATCGAAATAACTTTTTTACGTAATTCATTAATTTTTTTAATTATTTGTATTAATATGTATAAAGAACTGCAATTTTATTAAATATTATTCTTCTAAACTAGTGTTTTTGTTAGTCCTTGGTCTCAATTATACAAAATTCATATGTATTGCAAAGTTGTACCCCGACTAACGCGAATTCGACTTAAGCGATTTTCGTTGGTCCCACATATCGCGTATCTTCGGAGTATTACTGTACTATAGTTAAATAAAACAACAGATATATGTATTACAATTTAATTTAAGTATAATTTCCAAATAAATGCATAGCTTAGTCCTGACTGACTAATATTATGCGGGAAATTGTCGATTTGGAGGTGTTAAAGTCAGAGTCAACAGTTTTTTCCAGACAACAAAATTCCAGAATCGGATTTGGTGGTAACAAAATGGAAGTCGACATTTATGCCGACTCTACAAGATGATGACAATCAGATCAATTCTGTAAAAATTTACTGTGTAGTAACGTTACTACAAGATAAAATATTATAAAAAGTACAATGACTTTCATTCATGATAGTAACTGACCTTGCTCATAGGGACATATTTAGTTCCTATGATCATAGTAACTAAGTTACAGAATTGGTCTGTATATAAAAAAGTAAGTTATGATATGTATTAAATTTTAAAACAATTATCAATAAAATTTATCGGTTTTCATGTTGCCAATAACCATTTCAGTTTCTGTCGCGATGTATAAGAACGCACCCTCAACGCAAAATGGTAAGTGAGTGTAATAGGAAATGTTATTTATGATACAAATAAATAATTAGAATGTGTATATGTAAATATTTAACTGTACTTACTCTCTATGCCATTCATAGATGGCTTCAATATTTCCAAACACCATTTTATCTTTCCCACTCCTCAAATCTTCAGGCATAGGTATATCACATTCTGGATCTCTCATCTGCGCAATATATCCATCGACAATCATAGATAAATCTCTGACATAAGCTTCTTCAGTCTCCATTAATTCACGTAGCACGAATTGCCGATTCCGTAGGGCACTTTCACTACTACTCATCCCTTGTCCTTCTTCTGATATTTGTTTGTCACTTTCATCACCACTTAGTGCGCTAGCACCACCAGGTATACACTGATTTGAAAGTTCACTTGATTCACCACAATCATTTTCAGGTGATTTTGTATCACGTAACAAACTATTTCTTTCTTGATTTTCTGTGTGTTGTTCCTAGAAAATTAATACATTATTAAATTATGAATTTACATTTTGATTATTCTTAATAATATTTTTTATTATATTATTAATTTATTAATGCATTGCCAAGACATGAATCAAACTGATTTGGGTTAAAAAAGAAGGCCATCGTGAATTTCCAAACAAATTGTTCCATGCGTCACAGATTTGTCTCTCTCGTTGTATACACAGACAAAATTTGTTTAATATTTAAGAGACGGCTTAAAAGAACTACATCTTTGGAAAGAAAAATTACATATTTTCCTATATTTCAAAACCCATAGCATTGAAATATAGGAATTATCATTTAGGGAAAATCTTAAAATAAATTAATAATCCACTACTTGTATAATAAAAAAATATTTAAATGTAGATAAAAATTAATATTTCTATATCAGCATTTTATTCCACTATATATATTTAATAACCAGAAGTTTGACCGAATTACTTTTTCGAAATGGCTCATTGTAGAGAGAGGTTTTTATGGATAACAGGTAGGGCGTAGACGTGTAACATCTGGGTATAGTTTTGTACCTGAGATTAGGGAGGTAAATGTATATCACAGCAAATAAAAGCATTGTGCAGTCAACGCAGGGGTATCAAAGGTACCGTACTTTGTATTGATATCAGTATCTTGTTATAATATTGGTATCGGAAAAAATATAAAACAATTCTTGTTAATAAGACAAATATATTTGGACAGGCTTGAGCTTAACTGAGAAAGAACCAATCTTTTTGGGCGTTTCCCGTGAAAATAACGTCTATACTAAGACTTGTCAAATTAAAATATTGGTTACTACTGCATCATTCGAATTTTAGTATTATGTAGTGCTGTGAGTTGCAGTTAATTACCGAAATAATAATTTACCAATTAGAATTTGGGGCTTAATTATTTAAATTCGCACTTGACAGGATTCATTTGGTGCTGCTATCTGTAGTAGCTAATTTGAAGCTTATGCTTCGTTCAGAACCTCAGTTGAAATAACCCATTCATCTTTTCAAAATATTCGAATACGAATAAAACGTACAAATACGTAAAAAACTGAATCAAAATTCACGGCAACCAAAACACAACAACCACCTGTGAAGGACAAACGACTCCGTCAAGTATGCTCCAATTTCAGAGCTCAAGTCATACATCAAAGTCGACGATAGTCGTCCATAGTCGGAGATCGTACGTAGTTCGTTATAGTGTGAGACCCGCCTAACATTATAGAATGAAAGACGATAAGCCATACATGCGTGGATTCGGTTTAGTTAATCGGGGTTAGTTCCTGAAATAATTATAACAAGTTTTCCTTGTTATCCTTTTTTCACATCACTTCAATCACTAATGAAATGTTTAAATAGTCGATTAGATTAGACAACATTAATATTATATATTTGTCAATGGAATAAACTACTGAGAAATATTAAAATTAAACCACAGCAAAATCTAAACAAAAATCATGCGGTATAAAACTCCATCTAATGATGTCACAATTGGTGTTATCTACTGAATAAAACAAAGCGTCTAATATTAATTATATCAAAATATTACAAATGCTAGTATGAACAATATTATTTAAATAATAACAATGGAATATTAAATGATTGTATATGTATTGTACTTTATTAATCAGGCAAAAATTATAACTTGGTAATAAAAATGTTTATCTTAAATAATATTGTTCAAAATTTTACTGTTCAAAAAATACAGTGCTCTACAAAATCAAATACGGTTGTCATGCTGAAAATCAACAACAATTTTAAACAATATTCGCACCATTCTCTCCTTGACAATCTGTTCAATTTCCGCTAGATCTGCAGAAGCACCTTCCAGTGTTTTCAACGACAAACTTGATACCTGAAAAGTTTTTCACGAATGGTAGAAACAATTTCCAATAATACAACAATTTTGTGATATAAATTATAGACATCTGGCCATTGTACCGCAAGTTTTAAAATAGTTATAATGGAAAGTAAATTATTCATAACTTGTTTATTTAATAAGTTATTAATAGTTGAATACGAGTTTTAAAATTATTAAAATACCAACCGCAAGTCTATTATCAAATGTTTCAGCGAAACTAAATGAAATTTTCATTTCCTTAAGTTGTTAGCTCACTTTTTAAGGATTGAAGTGGACTTTTGCTCAACAAAATGATCAAAAACCTCATTCAAACGTTAAAAGTTACTAGATTTAAAAATCTAGTTCAACTTAAACCAAAGAAACAGACTATAGTTTATTATTTATAATTTTGACTACCGTGATGTTATAAATGTATCTATATGTGACCACAGCATATATTTAATACTTCGATACAGCGCGCGCTTAATGGTCATTTTCTGGTTTAAGCGGAACTAAGTAGAAGTTTTGTTTTTTTTAAGTTGCCATGAAAACACAGCTTGTCTACGTTATTTCATGTTTCATTTAGCATTTAATATTAAGTGATATTTATTATAAAAAATGAAATATATAATAAATTTTTAGATTTTTGGAAGACACAAATGACAAGAATGACACAAAAATTAAAATGAAAAAAACCTGTTATGTCATTAATGTCATTTCATCCTAACCTTAAAATGTTCAATTTAAGTATGTTTTACAAAGCAATAAAAAAAAACAAAATTGCCAAAAACCCAATTCAATCGATAAAAGATATAAGATTTCAAAATCTAATTCCGCTTAAACGTTTGGAATAGCCTATATATCTGGCGACAAAGTAAGACAGAAGAAATGGCTTCTCAGTTTAAAAGGTCACCAATGTATAATATGTTTAGTTTTGTAATACCTAACTAAGAGGGAAACTTAATTTTGTATGTTGTATATTTATAATATCATCTTAGAGTGGTAATTCCGAAATGGCACCTTGCAAAATATTTGACAAATAATCGACATTAATGACAATCTGACATTTGGAATTTTTTAATAAATTTAAACTTAATATAATGAAACTTAACCAAAAATTTAAAAGCCAGATTTACAAGTTCATATGGTTCCATTAAAGTCCATCTAAAACGGAACAATCAACAAAGTCACCAGATCTAGTTACGTACTAGACGTACTCTTACGATATCTTGTCAGTTATAGTCGGTTTATTTGATTTAAGCGGAACTAAATGGGACTTTCGTTCCTTTAGGTTGTAACAAGAAGGGAACTTGCTTAGGTTATTTCACGTTGCATTTTAGCATGTGAAAAATTAAAATTTCAAAAGGGAAACGAGCGATATTTATTATAAAAAATAAACATATAATATAGTTTTACATTTTTCGAAGACAAAGAAAATAATAAATGTGAAATTTGTATTAAGAATGACATTTTCTAATGATAGTCATCTTAATCTAGAATTAGCAATGAAAGTTGATTTACAAAGCTCAAATAAAATGGTCAAAAGCTTGATTTAATAGATAAAAATTACTAGATTTCAAAATCTAGTAATTCCGCTTAAATGTTTGGAATAGCCTATATTACAAAATGAAATATAAACTCTATTTCTTTGATTTAATCGGTACTAGATTTTGAAATTGAGTAACTATTGTTAAAAAGTGAACTTTTGATAACTGAAGAAAATAAAAATTTCGTTTAGTTCCGCCAAAACGTTTGAAATAGACTATATAATATCTTCCAAAAATTAGAAAATGTATCATATATAAGAAACATAAAATATCCTAGGCAAGCTCGGTTTTCGTGAAAACTTAAGAAAACGAAACCAACGTTTAGTTCCTTTTAAATAAAAGAACTGAGCTCAAAATAAAATTATTTTGTTAATTTTATTTTTTAAATATTTTATTAAGATAATTACTATGAAACAGTCTAAGTTTCCTGATGCCCTAAAAATTGTAAAAATAATATTATTTATACCAAAAAACACGCTTATATGTACTTGGATATAAAAGTGTTTTTTATATTATGAAATGTTATAAAAAAATAGTCAAAGAATGATGCAATTTTGTACAATTCTAATAATTAGTTTTAGTTTTCATTAGCAAATATAATGACCATATTGATTAACAAATATTAAAATATTTCTATTGACTCGATTTGTTTAATATAATAAAAGGTAAATACCGTATTTACTAAATCCATAAACATAAAACTCGATTGCACCAAACACTGCATGTTTCCAGAGCCTTTATTTTTTCTACACTTCATTTTAGAAACTAATCGCGTCAAGTCTAGACGGTTACTAATCTTCAAATGATTTGACTTAAGTAACTTACTCGTTTACAAGGGTTTTCTTCGATGACAGGAGCGGTGGTGGCAACTAGGATTGGTTCCTGTATGGGTTTCATGGGCGGAGGTAACTCAACTTCATCTTCAGCCTCTTCTCCACCACCGTTCGTCAATTCGGGGGCGCCTGGGGTGGTCGGCACACGGACGGACAGTGGTGCCCGATCTTCATCATCTTCACCTTCACTCACTGATGGTTTATTACCCATTTCACTCGGCAACTGAAACAAATAACAAATTAAATTAATAAATAAAGAATAATTCATAAATTAAGTGTTTTAATATTCTGTACTATGGTATGCATGTAAATAGTGAACTTAAAGAGCGAAAATAATTGTAGGGGTAGCGGAAAAAAAATAAATAAATAATTGCACACGCCTAGGTGGTTTTTGGTTGTAGGCATTAGATATGAAAGCCTCATGGTCAGTGTGACGTTTTGGCCAATCCTATTATCCCTGTTCAAACATGTACTTATTTTTAAGTATTAAATACTTGAAGTTGAGTCGACCCCAGAGCGAACTGAGGTTCATATCATTTCAAATTACTTAAATTTATCTTTTTCTTGGTCTTTCTTTTTTTCTGCTCCCTCTTGGGGTAATGATTTAAATTGATTTGGGAATATTTCAATTACCATTCGGTATATACGCCTTATCGTTTAAGATCCAAATTTGTGTCAAGGGGGGCAACAAAAAAATCCTCAATGTTACAAAAAATATATAAAAATTGATGTGAAGTGTGAATATTCACACATTTCCGGGTTTCGCAGGTATATAATAAGTGAAGGCGGTATGCTGAGTGTGTAGGACAAATTTTACTTTGTAGTAATCACGGCAAAATGAACGATATTTTTAAACTGGTTATTAAATTTACGCTCTTAAAAATTCAATACAACATTTGTCAAAATATAACTAGAATTTTGATAAAATAATTTCAACATAAGAAAAGTGCAAAAAAAAAACAGAAAAAATAAAATTCACTCCGTACTCGAACTCGAAACCCTTCGTTTCCAACGCATTTTAACTTACGACACCAGTGCTCTAACCCATTACGCTATCGCACGCCTTGCATGTCAGTGTCTTACATTGGTAACTTTTTTACTTTGTGAACCAAAAACCACAAAAAGTGCGTTATTTTCCGAAAACATAATCTGATCAAAAATTCCTGTTGTACTATTTCGGTTCACACCAATGTACATTACTTAGAATTTTTTTAGATTTTTAGTTTAAACCATCTGGTCTACAGGGTGTGGGACAAAATTTTTTTTGCACAATTTTGGCAAAAATCGCATCAAAATAATTTTTTTTGCAAAAATAAAAATTTTGATCGTTAATCCACGTACCAAGGGCTTTCATTTGATACCCTACACAGAATTGTAACAAAATATTTTTTTTTTCGATGAGCATATATTTGTTTATATTTTTGGGGGATATGTTTTTTAGATGTTTTAATATTTTTCCTCTGTGCGGGTCAAAGAGTTGTATAAGCATGCCAAATTTCAACTCTCTAGGTTTAGCCGTTTGGCTACAATTTTTACCGAACAGACAGACAGACAGACAGACAGACGACAAAATGACGGTATAAGGGTTTTTTGGTCATACCTACAAAACCCTAAAAATGAACGGTCTTGCGGACTCTTGGATTCAGATTTCACATTTCAGGGTTTTGCAGGTATTTAATAGGTGTAAGAAGTCAACATAATACTGGATGTCTAGGTATATTTATCACATCAAAATCAACAGTTTTTTTTTGATAATCACTTTTATTCGTTATTTGAGAACTAAGAGCTTGTATTTAATTTTTTTAAACAAATTTAAATAACTTGCCATATATCCCAGCGTTTTTTTTTGCATTTTTTCAAAAACACAAAAACTGCCATATTTTTCAAAAACACCATCTGATCAAAAATTCCTCCCGTACGTTTTCGGCTCAGATCAATATACATTACCTACAATTTTTTCAGATTTTTAGTTTAACCCTTTTTGGTAAAAGGGTGCGGGACAAGAACTTTTGCACTATATATCGTTCCGTAATCTACTTCTTAAGAGATTTCTTTCGATACCTCACGATAAATTTTAAAAAAATATTTTTTTTATCAACGACACAAAAAAATCGACATTTTTCGAAAAATTTATCTGATAAAAAATTCCTGTTGAACTATCGGTTTCCATCAATGTTCAATACGGAGATTTTTTTAGATTTTTATATCAATCCCTTTGGGAGATAGGGTGGAGGATAAAAGTTTTGAAACATATTTGGTAAAAATCCATATAAAAAAATTGATCTTTCAAAAATAAAAATTTGTTTGTTGATCCACGCATTAAGAGGTTTCATTTGGCGTGACACTCAAAATTTAAAAAAATATATTTGTTTTTTTATTACATATTTGTTTATATTTATGTATTGCTAAAAATGTATTTTTTTGAATAGTTTTCCTATATGTTGGTCAAAAAGTTGTACAAGTATGCAAAATTTCTATGTTCTGTCGTTTGGCTACAATTTCTACCGTACAGACAGACACATGAGTGACGTTATAAGGGTTTTTTGGTGGTCATACCTACAAAACCCTAAAAAGGTAAGGTTCAATCTAGAAAGTCGAAATTAATCGATGCAATTCGTTCGGTTGTTGCGAAAGAACTATTGTTTTGTTTAGTCGCTCCTCTCACAGCTGCAAGAGACCAATTCTGTAACTCAGTTACTATGATCATAGCAACTAAATTTGTCACTATGAGCAAGGTCAGTTACTATCATGAATGAAAGTCATTGTACTTTTTATAATATTTTATCTTGTAGTAACGTTACTACACAGTAACTTAATACAGAATTGATCTGCATATACCAAAACACACATACGTTTATCTGAATATATTCAAATATATCAAACAAAAATAAATAATATAGACGTAAGTTGGGTACGAGTAGTTCAAATAGTTTATGAAAGTTAAATAAAACTGTGAGAAATAGACATAGGTATATTTGATTACCGGTTCTCTCCCGACCAATCGGCATGTAAAGTCTTATAAACTCTTGCAACTTTGGTGTACAAAATAACAGGAAAGTCTGGATATTTAATAGATAAAATGAAGAACTTATGAAGAAGACTAAGTAGAGAGAGATGGTACGGCATTTATGGCATATTTTCTCATAAATCCCAAATACATCAATGCAATTACTCCAGGTAATTTTTATTACAAAAATTGCATTTTAATGACATTTTAAGAATTTCTTTTACCTAATACTCTCTTATCAAATATCTACAGCAGTTGAATGGTACTCTTAACATTTTTCTTAGAACTATTATTCGAAAATGCGATTGTAAAAGTTGGCCTTACAAAGCGGTAATGTCTGAGTTAAACAGTGGAAACTTGAAAATGTGCAAGCAATATGTGCATCCATTGCGTCCAGATGTGTAAAAATTGTATAAACATGTCATATGTTATAACAAAATAAAATAGTTTTTCAAATTTCAGTATTATGAAAATAAATATTTTTTTATAAGTAGCATACCGACTGAATATTAGCCCTGCCGTTATCTAATAAAGGTTGAGAACAACTCGTTTAACCCATTAAGAAATATTTACCCCACATAAACGCAGAACTATAAATATACATACCAAATTTTTCAAATGTAGTTGAGACAAAATTAATCTTATCATTTTAAAAACAAAAATGTAATTCAATTATTAAATGTCTACAAAGAAATTAATCACATTTAGATCTTTGATACAAAATATTGGATTGTAATACTTTTTATGAACAATCACATTTTTTTAAGTAATATTATTCGTTTCTAACAAGTAACTAAAGTGAATGTTTTTCTGACTATCTTTTGTGAGTTTGCTTATCTTAAGTAACAGAAGGGGCTCTGAAATCAAAACGGAAATGCTTACAATTGCGGAATAACTATAGAGTAAATAGGTAGTAGAGATATCACCTAAAGAAAAATCTAAAGTTTTTTTTCATGCGATACTGGAGCCCTATACTAGTGGTTTTGAACATTTTTTAAGTGACGGCACCCTCATTTCTTCGTATTATACGTTTTTATTCTGCGGAATACACGGCATCCCTTCCTATACCTACGGCATCTTGGATGAAAACCACTGCCCAACACACTCTTGTTAACAGTGTCAGACTGGGAGAATACAATGAAAAATTGCACGGGAGTGTTGAAAAGGAGCAGTAGCAAAACTAATTGTTATACCTTAAACTAAGCTTCAATATTTTAAGCAAACTATGCTCCGCAATACCATGCGTAGCGTCTACTAGTGCTCCGCGAGCAGAATAGACAGAAAAGTAAATAAAATAAATGTAATCAGATGGAAAATAGTATATGTATTTTTTTTTTTTCAAAACAAATGTTTCACTCAGAAATGATACGCTACTGAAGATAACAAAAACCAGTACAATAATCCCCCAATCAATGAAAATAAAGGCGCTCGAATCTCAATGGTTCAACTGGTCAATGAAAAAGTTTCAACCCATATGAAATACAAATACATAGCTGAGTGACTGTTGTGTTACAGGGCTGATATATTATAGGATATAGGCATATATAAACGCAGAACAAATTCCTTCAAATTTGCCAAATTATAGATAATGGATGTTGTGACGTTTCATGTAATAGGAATATGGATTATATTCTTTAGTTCTTTTATAATTCAGACAGTAAGTCATAGTAGTGCAGTGTTATTTATTTGTTTTTGCTGCGATTATTTTTCGATGATCGCTGAGTAAGTACACATCGTTAAAAAAAAATGCCATCGTCTCCGTCTCAGAACTTCCAGTAGACGACAAGTCGAAAACCTTTTTTTGCCCCAGTTATAGTTATATTTTTACCTACCGCTACATACATATACATATAAGGGAGGTATAAGACCACACCGATTTTGACATTTTTAAATTTCGATGGATGTCTACGAATTGAGGTTCGTACTAACGTTTATACTATTTTTAGCATGTTGTCTGTCAGTCTTTCAGTATGTCTATCTGCCGGTTCTTAGACATGTGTAAAGCTAATTTAGCTAAATGGATTTTTATGAAACTTCTTTTTAAGCTTGTCACATCAATGGCATCAGTTAATACACTTTCGGTAAAAATCGTTTATCTAGATCAGTGCTTTTTAAAGTGGTGGGCCGCGGCCCCCTAGGGGGCCGTGGTGTTCCCACAAGGGAGCCGCGAAGAACCGCAAATATAACACTTAATTATTTTATTATTGAAAAATGATATGTCGCTTTAACTTTAATGCTACATAAATATTATTCTTCATTATACATAGATTATTGAATGATATGAGGGTAAAAAACTATATGTATGTATATATTTTAACTAATCTTGGTTCCAAAAAAAAAAAAATTAGGTTATTGATTTGAGTTGCAGGGGAGCCGCGACATCAAAAAGTTTAAGAAGCACTGATCTAGATATGGAAGATTTTTTTGTATCGGTTTTAAGATTTTTGCGGATATTTCGCAACAGCGAAATATTTCGAAAAATGATGAAAAGAAAAAAGAAATTAACAAAAGATGGTATTTTTTTATACAATTTATTGCACAGGCTCATGAAAAAGTTCCTTACGACAAGGGTTTCTTGATTATACATACGAAACTCTAGAAATGTGCTTATTCCAGTACTCAGTAATATATAAATTTACCTTAAATTTAAATCCATTTTCCGGGCTTTTTAATCCAGATTTCACTTTATCAATAGTATCCGAAAACCAGTTACTAAGGTCAAAACGTTCAAACACAGGGCTAAAGCTGGGTCGCCTCGCCATCTTAGATCACATAAAAAATGAACTGTACTTTATCAACTTTCCGCACCAATTAAGTAAAGTAAATAAAAAGTGGAATTCGTGCAATGTAAACGTTACATTACGTCGGCTTGGGAAACAGAACCGTAGTAGGGGAATCAAGTCAGGAAACCACAAACCGCGAAAGTCACAAAATAATCTATCCACGGGAAATGTAACAGGCACGTCATTATTACGTTTTTAATATTCACCCAAAATGCAAGTTTCTAGATTTGTATATCACCAGCGTATGTCATAATAACGGTCCCTTAGGTTCCAGTCAAGAGACCTTTTAGGTCAGTATTTGTATTTTGGAAGCGAGGACCATTTTTTTACGGCATTACTTGTATTTTGAAAGTTAGGACCATTTTTTCAGGGTGTGCGCTTTCTTAATGTGCCTTAAAAAAGGAGCTTTCGAACTATGTGATATGCCCGTCTTAACCTACGGGGTGGAAACCCCAACACTGACTAAAGCTTTTGCTAGAGAGCTGCAAGTAACCCAGGGCCATGGAACAAGCCAAAATACCGATCATAGCTGAGAGATAAAATACCGAAAGCTGAAATTTGTCAACAGACGAAACTAACCGATATTCTTGCAAAAGTAGCTACGATGCTATGGAAATGGGCAGACCATCTACCTAGAACAACAGAGGACAGATGGACCAAACAGATTCTCGAGTGGAGGCCATGGGCAGCTAAACATAGCCGAGGAAAACCGCTATGTCACTGGATTAATGACCTAAAGCGTATACCTACTAGAGATGGGTCATTCATGAACGAACCAGCTCACTTAGACGGCTCAGTACACTGACCGAAGTGACACAGTTCACCAAATTGAAATGAGCCGGCTCACAGCTCACTGCATAGTTTCAAGGATACGATTGGTCGGACGATTGTGAACAGTAACCGAAGTGATCCGTATCTGGATCGATGACCTGTTGGCTTGTGATAATATATTATCATAATGTCATCAATTTCTAGGGCAGTCTATTTTAAACTGATAGGTTTAGTCTGTACTTTCTTACAACCATACTTATAGTTTATGTGAGAGAGAGAGAGAGAGAGAGAGAGAGAGAGAGAGAGAGAAAGAGAGAAGAATTTGTAAATAATTCATAATTTACGTCTTGAATTCATGCTAAGAATAAAGGTAATAAGACGGCAAAAACTCAGACATTTCCGCTTTCCGCTCTCTGTTCCTATAATGCAAGAGCCGGCTGAGAGATGTTCTACCTACACATTGAACGGTGGCAGAACTAACAAATGAACGACCTCCACTGATCCTGTTTCGCAAACTGAGCCGAAATTCCCATCTCTAATACCTACGAACCTGCTACAAGAAGCTCAAGAGAAAGTTGGAAATTTTTAAGGGACGCCTACATCCAGATTCGAAATGCTGAAGCATGATGAAGCTGAACAAAAATGGAGTGGTATTTTTTTCATGTGAATTTTTTCACTAAACCTGAAAATTATTAAGTTATAGCCTTGGTGGACTATATTTGCCACCATCTTGAACTGCCGTGGATCGCAAATAGATACTGCGGGTCAAAATGATTTAATTTTCGTAAAGAACACGTGTAGCAATTGAGATTTTTTAACGAATGTTCTTGTATATTGTTTTCACTTTTGTAAGGATAAACCAGATCGGTCTATTTTGGTTACTTTTATATTGTATTACTGACTTTAAATGTCTTGTGAAAAATAGCTTACACTGTAAAACAGATTTCAGATTTTTAGGTTATGATCGTTATAATAGACGATATTCAAACTGACGTCAGCAACATTTGCACCAGTGTACTTTGGTCAAACTAATCTTACAAATATCTAATTTTTACTTATAATTTATTGCCGGAGTATAATGAATAACTTTATTTTCAACGATATTCACGTACCGGGTGCGAAATTAAAATATGTTAAATGAAAGATCATTCTATTCAAGAATTAAAAAGGTGATTAGATGTCGAATACTACAAAAAACTGGAAACATGGAAGTTATAATAGAGAGGTGAGAGTTAAGTAAACATCAAATTTTTATAATAATAATAATAAATTATCTATGAAATTTTCCTAGTAAATATAATTTCGATTACGAACAATTAACTTATAAACAGTATCAGGAAAACAACTGTTTATCAGAATATAGTATATTAAGATATAATTTTTCAAACTGATGTGTCAAATGATGTGACATATTAATAATGTGACATATTAAATTATTTTTGTAATACCAACATGACATGTAATTTAAAAAATGCGAACTATTGATATAAACTTTCCTCTTAGAAGCCTAAACAGTATAAAAAACCATATAAAAAAAATGTGGATTTTTTATTTGAACATTTCTATACAAAACTATCTAAATATGAAAATTATTTGAAACCCATAATCATGTTTAAAAAAATATAATAGATGGAAAATAGTTGCCTGATATAAATTCCTGATATATCTTATATTTTATCGTTCAGTAACTGACCGATAATTTTTTACAACACTTTTAAAAACTATTTAACATTATTCAAATTATATTATCATATAAATTAAGTATTTCACATATCCTTGTTCTATTTTTGCCAATTTAAACCGAGTTTTTCCTTGAAAATAGGTAATTTGACCAAACCGCGAAAAAATGCCTATGATTCAAGATAGTAAGAAACGTAATGAAATTTACATTGTTTTGGTTTAAAATTTGAATCTGAAGGAGTTTACTGGGAAATTATTATAATTTAGAGGAATTTATCAGGAAGTTTAATAGCTCTCTAACGTATTTTGCACCAAATATGGTCGAAAAAGATGCACAATGAGAAAAGATTGATAAAGTGTTGAATGACTTAACGTTTCAGAGCAGCATGAGACTCTTATACCCTTTTCACACCAGATATTTAAGTTTAGATGTTAAAGTGAAGGAGAGTTAAAGTGTTGGTGTGAAAGCGTATGGACTCGGTTTAAATCAAGCAAGCTTTAGTACGCAAATCTGCGTATTAAACATAGTCCGCATTGCGAACATAATTTCTGTTATAAAAAATACTGTTTGAATTTGAGCTCTTAACATTTTATATCATCATAAACAAGAATACTGTATTAATATCGACGTTATAAGAAGTTTATACTTATTGTTATAATAAAATTATAAATTTTAATAATGTATTCAATACAATACAGAGCTACAATAATTGAGATAAAATGTATCGACTTATATGGTAATATAGGTGTAATATATTCTTTATTGTAGAATGAAATGAAATATCCATATTTTTTATAATAATTCAAAATGTGCGTCTGCGCAGATAGTTCAAAACTAGTAATTTCCTGACGGTAACTTAAGAACAAAATACTGTAGCAGATGGCAGCACCGGAGATTTAAACATCAAGTGTGAAAGCATACGATGTTAAACATCGGTAAACTTTAAGTTCACCCGTCTTAAAGTTCTAGTGTGAAAAGGGTATTAGCTGGAAAAGTTCGACTCTTTTATTTTTAATAAAAAAGGATAAATTCTCTTAAAATTATTAATTAATTTCTTACAATCTGTATCAGTACAAATATATATATTTACCTGGGAACCGGAATAGTTTAACAGGAATTTATGATTAGATTAGTTTTTCGAAAAATATCGAATATTTTGTGTTGTATCAACGCTCAAGGGGATATGATAAAGTAGAAATTAACATCAAAATTCAACTCTCCGTGGGAAATCAAATCCCAAACTTTTCTCAAAGAAAGATCTCGCGTCCAAGTCTCACACCAGTGAGCTATGAAGTTATGAAAGAATGAACAGGATATAAATTGAAACTCATCGAACGAGGAGGCTTTTATAAAACCAATTTAACAATGTCTTATGCGCAACCCATAAATAATAAATACAAAGGTATGTGCAGGTTTTTTAAAAACTAAAACGCTCTGAAACGTTGAGTGCAATTATCTACTATTATATTGTACAAAGTGGTATGTATGTTCTATTCAACTTCTGGTGTATCTTCATTTTTCCGGTAACGCGGAGAGAGAAAAATGAAGCGCCGTCTTATCCGGATGATATTTTTTTAGTGCTTACGCTTAATTTTATTTCAACAGGGGGTACTGACTAATTTTTATTGATAAAAATCATGCATTTTTTCCTCGAATCCGTGTCGAATCAAAGTCACCATTGATCGGCACGGACAGGTTTTATCAGACGATAATTCAAAAATATTCTTAACACAAGACGGCCGGTCCAGGATATCTACGGCGAGAATCAAAGTGTTAAATGGTAATAATGGTTCAGGATAGCTTTTTGGACGTGCGAGATAATATTTTGAGGTATCAGAAAACATTTTTCAAAGAATCTGGGCCATTATTTGAGCAATTTGAGGTAAAAATATGCTCAAAAGGAGACAGCTGTCAATTTTTTTGCATTTTAAAATGGGACGAGATTTCACATTTTGAACGTGTTTCTTGACAGAAGAATACTAATTAAGGATTTAAGGTGAATTAACGATAAAGTTTAAGACATTTGCAGGGCGAATTTCCATAAAATAGTGTTAAAAAAAGATTTATAGATATTAAAAATTTCAGGGTTAATCAAAGTGTTAAGTGATGATAATGGTTCAAGATAGCTTATTTGACGTGCGAGATAATATTTTGAGACATCAGAAAACATTTTTCAAAGAATCTGGGCCATTATTGGAAATATGCTTACAAGATTTCAGAAGGTGACAGCTGTCAAATTTCTTGCATTTTAAAATGGGAGGAGATTTCACATTTTGAACGTGTTTCTTGACAGAAGAATACTAATTAAGGATTTAAGGTGAATTAACGATAAAGTTTAAGACATTTGCATGGCGGATTTCCATAAAATAGTGTTAAAAAAAGATTTATAGATATTAAAAATTTCAGGGTTAATCAAAGTGTTAAGTGGTGATAATGGTTCAAGATAGCTTATTTGACGTGCGAGATAATATTTGGAGGCATCAGAAAACATATTTCAAAGAATCAGGGCCATTATTGGAAATATGCTTACAAGATTTTAGAAGATGACAGCTATCAAATTTTTTGCATTTTAAAATGGGACGAGATTTCACATTTTGAACGTATTTCTTGATAGAAGACAACTAATTAAGTATTTAAGGTGAATTAACGATAAAACTTAAGACAGGGGGAATTTCCATAAAATAGTGTTAAAAAAAGATGAGCGACGAGTTTTATAATCAACAAGTGCGACAAAATTATATTAAAACGAGTCGCGAAGCGACGAGTTTTAACAACGTAGGGGAGAAGACCGGCGTAGCCGGGCTGAGGCCCCTAGTGTATAAATATTTTGAGAAAAATGAAAATTGTTCTTACAAATATTATAAGTACAATAAAATCATTATTTATGTTTGCAGCTATCGTGGAATTTATTTTAAAATTCTCTCAACCCTAAAGATTTCATGTTCCAACTTAGAACTCATTAAAACTATTGTAATTAAAAACTATCATTTATTTTAGAATTAAAAAACAATGTTACGTCTCTGTGTGTAAAATATGAGTATGACCCACATCTTTATCAGTGACCAGCCTAGCGTGGTTTCCTGCCTGCCTGCCCGCCAAGCTCAGGGCAAGGACTATAACTCGACTGCACCGCGGTTAAATCATTATGATAAATGCACGACAATTGTAATTCACAAATTGCATTATCACATTTATATCTTTTTCCTTCCGCGTAATAAAAAACGGTGAAACCTAGGAGATTCACCAGTTCCAAGAATTACTTTACTTTGCAGAATATCAGTATTATTCTCCATACATTTTCTTCCTAATGATATTCTTAGGTAGATATACAATCGAAATATAAGTAAAATAAGTAACGATAGATAAAAACTAAAAACAGTGGGCGCTCAGTTATGTAAACTAACAGCAACCAGAGGTTGTTCATAAAATCTAATTGTTCAAATAATCCAAAGTTTGTTTTAAAATACTTAACTAAAATTATCGTGTTAACAGAGCATTAATAGAATATTAAAATGTAATTTACTTATTGACGAGACGCATTTAAAGAACACGATAATTTTCAACTTTACATTCATAGGTATCTATTTATTAACAGAATATTTGTTTATACAATTATATATATTTATATATATATATAGCCCAAATGTCTTTCTTAACGTAACGCTAAGTTGCTAAGGTGCTAGCGGGTCTTGCGGCAAGCGGTCGGTCACGAACTGAGTTGGGAGAACGACGTACCTCGACAAAGAAGCTGGCTTAACACAGCTCTCAAGTCAGTATGTACGGTTACTTTACGAAAGGATGTTGTGTCAATTGATGTTAATCCCGCGGACCGTGACCGGATCAAGTATCGGACTGATACTGATTTTTAAATGACACGCATTGTGCGGCTTTTTACGATTTCCTAGGTATAATCAGAAACAGCTATACCATAGATGTCCAGCATATGGCCCGCGGGTCGTATCCGACCCAATACTAATTTTTAAACGACACGCATTAAGCAGATTTTTAGGATTTCATAGGTATAATCAAGAAACGTTTTTGTTTTGTTAATATACGAAGAATCATGCAAACTTTAATAATTGATTCCTGTTTATATTGATTTTTATTCGTTACGAGTTTGCCAACGTTGTTGGCAAGGGGTCTGCTAGTTATTAAATACATTTGAATGCAAGCCTTTACAATAATTTTAAGATTAACGTGTTCTTAAAATGCATATCTTCAATAACTAAGTAAATTAACTTAATACTCGTTTCCTTGTCACCACAGATTTGGTTTTCTACAGCCTTTGATGAAGCTGTTTGTTTGTCATTGTTTCCATAGTTTTCACTTACTATAATCACATAGAATTCTATAGAACCTATAGTGCAATTCTGGACAAATCTGTAAGCTACAGACAATCGTATCTAAGAAGTTGTTTTATATGTTGTTATGGACAGTTTCTTACAGATTATTAGTGAGAAAGCTTGGTTGGATAGAGACAGCGAAAAATATCATAAATGTCTGTAGTGTTTAAATTCGGGGTTGTTGAAGCTCTCCAGCTCTTACGTACCAGCCGCCATTGCTAGACAATGTGCAGCGTGATCTATAACAGTCGAGTGTCAACAACTGGTGAATTGGTGCTATGGTTAGAGTACAGTGGAAGATGCTAATAAAAGAGGCCGACACCCACGATAGGTTGTAGTGCCATGAAGAAGATACACAGTTTACAATCTTATATTTGTAAGATGCATTCTTGGAAACCATACATTAAAACCTCTATCAACTGTAGCAAAAATTATCGACCAATAAAATCAATACATTTTGCTGTTCGCGTTTTATGCTTGCTTTGTCGATGAACAATGAATTCGGGTCCTTGAATACTACGACAGGCTTATCTCAGGATTTGTTTATTTACATTTAAAAAAAAAAGTAAAATACACCAGTGACTCATATTCCAAAATTATTCATAAAACAATGTAAATATATACAAATCGTTTTAAATATAGGCTTTTGTCATACCGAACATTCTTATAACAATGCTAATAATAACACTAAAATCAATTTGTATAAAATAAAATTGTAAATATGTTTACAATTCCCTAATCATAAAATTTATTAGCCGATAATTTTATTATCAATTATCATTTAGTTATTTATTAGTGTTGATAATTATTATCTATAATTAGCATAATTTTACAATGACTAAATCTTTGCGAAATCGAAATCGAATTGAAGATAGAGCCATTTGTAATTTTGAGAAACGTTTTAGAAGGGAACAGAATTTTTATGGTACCAGGTATATTTTATTCACTGTCACTATCGCTTTATTAACATTTGTTAACTTATTATTTTAACTTGAGTTAACGAACTCGAGTTAAAACATTTAACTCATTTTTTAGCAACCGACTATTAGATACAATTATTTAAGTCTCACAGTCTAATGTAACTGTCATCGATTCGCTCATCACATTTGATTTAAGAATTTCAAATACGTGTAAATGCTTCTATAGTGCGTTCAAAGGTGAGTTTGCAGTACAGGGCATATGGAGTAGTTCTTTTTCATACTCTCTAATGGGTTTACACAATGACACTATCCTTTTCTTGCTTGTCGACGTTGCCAGCTCTAAAACGCGCTGAATTGTGAAGACGCAGTATTCTACAAATGGCCGTTTGTTTTTGTTGAGTGTTATTTTGAGTTTTATAAGAATTAATTTTTGTAAATCATACGAGTTTTTCGTATTATTATAATTGACACATTTGACACTTTTACAACATTTGGCAACACCGCTCCCATTTTCCATAAGAGCTATACTGCAAACTCACCTTCGAACGCACTATAGTACAGTATTATTTTTATACAAATCCGAGTGTAATTTATGTAAATCTAATCTGGCATGTGATGTTTTTGTTGTGTTAATTATCGAACTTACCTTAAACCGCTTATCGGAACCGGTCTTCTTGAGGGGTGGTCTATCTGGTACAGCGGAATTCTGACCCTTCTCCACCTTGCCTTGTGACAACTTCCGCAGTGGTGGTGGTAACCATTTTCGGCTGAAAAATAAAGTATTGTTAATGGAAATATTCGGCTAAAAACTTGTAGCAAACTACTAGATTATACTACACCAAAGTATTAATTTATCTTAGATCTAGTTACTAGATTCAACAGAAAGACATAAATCTAGAGAGCGCGACTACTGTGGGACGGATTGCGAATTCAAACGAAATATCATAATGAAAAAAAGTGTCATATTTATGATATGGTACAGATTTTAACGTGTCACACATTTTAACTAATTGATTGCAGTTCGAGGATAGAAGGGAGAGGACAGGCTTGTGTTTAAGATCTATTACTCTCTCTGGAATCGTGATTCCGATTGATGGACTGAGAGGCGATAAACAAATATAGATTCACGGTAAGTTCATCGAAAATCAATTCATCGAAAATCAATTCATTGAAAATCAATTCATCGAAAATCAATTCATCGAAAATCAATTCATCGAAAATCAATTCATCGAATGATCAATTCATCGAAAAAAAAATATTTTGTAAATATTTGAGAGGAATGCCGAGGGGATCGGAAAGCCAAAAAAGCAGTGGTCAATAAAAGTTGACAGATTACACTTACTAAATAACTATCATACTTGGTCTATTAATAATTTTTTAATTTTCCATTCAGAAAATACGCCAGGTAAAAGATACCTTTCGGCTTCTTCTAACAAAACCCTTACTAACCTAACCTAAAATAGTGCTTTGTCCTTAAACTAGACGATGGGTAACTCGCTCCGCTCGGTTTTAGACTTTTACTAACTAAACCTAACCTAATTACCTTGTTTTTAGGCGCATAGTACTTTATTTTCCCCCTTTATATCATTGTGTATGAATTTATAAAAATTATTTGCGTGCAATTGCCCATAACCTGTCTTATTAAACCTTAAAAACAAAAAATTTATTTGTTTTATTATATAAGTTTTCTTATTATATTTCTTTATTTATATTCAAACACTATGTCACTTTTTTTTTAAACCATATAAAAAAATTTACGCAATTATTTCTTAGTCTGTCTACTTTTATTGACCACTGCTCTTTTGACATTCCGATCCCCTCGGCATTCCTCTCAAATATTTACAAAATATTTTTTTTCGATGAATTGATCATTCGATGAATTGATTTTCGATGAATTTATATTCGATGAATTGTTTTTCGATGAATTGATTTTCGATGAACTCGTCGGTTACCACAAATATATATCTATTTCAGACAATTCTATATTAATTATCATAACGTATTTGAACTACTCATATCACGTACGTCCGTTGTTTTGCCTTTATTATATTTGAATATATTCACATAAACCCTATATGTATTTTTGTAAATGCACTGCATTCACATAATACAGGACAGATTGAAACCGAAAGATTCTCACTCTCCGAACGAATAAAAATGTTGTATTGGGTTGTTACATAAGTCCGTTCGTCTTTTATTTTCACCTTTTATTCAATAAAATATGCATTCTAAAAAAACTTATATTATCAAATGTACTGTCCATTATTTTCTAACACTTTGGACAAATGCTCAGGCAATTTCATAATGCCATCTCTCCAGAAGGTTCCGTCTTTGCTCTCGAAAAACCTGTCCAGGTGAATTTTGATATCGTCCACAGATGCGAAATTTTTTCCGTTAAGGGAATTTTGTAGAAAGCAGAACAAATGGAATTCGGATGGTACGATGTCTGGACCATATGCTCCGACTTGTTTATTATGTAGATATAAAATATAATTTTCTTAACATGTTCAACAGTGCCGGTCATGATTGAATTATTACTCTATTGTAAATTAATAAGTAGGTGTATATAAATTCTTTAAAATTTGATAATTTGTACCTAAAAATACATCACTCATTTGTACACCAGGCACAACGACAAAACCGTTTAATAACATTTTTAAACACAGCAAATCTCAGGTTGGTACTGCTCAAAACACATTACCGACTATACTTGTTACATGCAATGACAATTGCAAGCGAACTTCAGTGAATCTAGGCGATGATAGTCAAACATTGTTATTCCTGTTGTGGCCTGACACTGCGTTTTCAAGCAGTTTACGCCACAACATAGATAGATTATGCCGTTGGATAACTCCCAGTTTTTAGCTATTAAATTGTCATCTAAATATAGGCCATAACCGTATTGTATTTACATAATGCTTAGGCAGTTTATTTTTAAAAAATTTGTTCAAACAAAATCTATAAAATGTGAACATTTCATTTAAATTTTTGCTTTTTTTTTGCGATTTTTGCCAAAATTGTGCAAAAAAATTTTTGTCCCACACCCTGTAGCCCAGATGGTTTAAACTAAAAATCTGAAAAAATTCTAAGTAATGCACATTGGTGTGAACCGGAATAGTACAACAGGAATTTTTGTTCAGATTATGTTTTCGGAAAATAACGCATTTTTTGTGTTTTTAACTAAAATATGTTAAATATTTAATTCGCTATGTAACATTCCAGATCAGTAACTCTAGTAGCTCAGTTGGTTTTGTGATGCACTTTGTAATTTGCAGTGCGAACGTTGAAGAGTTCGAATCCTGTTAATTTTATTTTTTTTTTTTTTTTTGCATTTTTATTTTGTTTAAATTATTTTGTCAAAATTCTAGTTATATTTTTGTAAATGTTGCATTTATTTTTTAAAAGCATAAATTTAATAACCAGTGGGAAGTGTTGAAATTATAATTTAATTCTGTTTGACGAAATCAGAGGGCGGGAGGGCGGTACTTATGATATAAGCAACCAATGGAAGCCATAGGCGCAATTTTAAAAATCTTACTGAACCTTACTATATAAATAAAATACTGCACATATTTAGAAACTTAAATAATGGTATTAGGCATTCGAATTAAAATTCATAAAAAAATATTTTGACATAAAATTTGGTTTGGCATCCCAAATAATCATCATTGTTACTAAATACCTGCAAAACCCAGAAATGTGTGAAGATTCACACTTCACATAATTTTTTTTGGATAATACAGCTCCGCAGTACTTATGTATATGCCACCACTGATACAGACACAAAATTTGTTCAATGGTAACATTACATTTACACACGATAAACTACACAAATATAAGATTTCTGCAAATACAAACTTACAAAAATCAGAAACTTTAGTTTTGCACAGTGTTTCATATAGAGTTTGACACAGACTGACTTGGATGAGATCATGTTTATCAACTATGTATGTGTAAATAAAGTAATTAAAATTTAATTGGATTAGAATACTAATGCAGATTGCGATAACATTTTTACCCTTCAATTATAATTATGTACATATGTAACTACATTAGTTTAGTCAGACCCACCCACATCAGTCACAATTTGCCAAATGATAGCGTAAGTGTTATTTAACGTTCATTAATTCGAATACGCTTAAAAAAATATTGGTTATAATAGCTGCGTTCGCGGATCCCTAACAGTGTCGAATAACTATTTACGCACATGTGTATGGGTGCGACCCCAAAGTGAATTATGGAATTAACTGCAATGGGTCCGCGCAGCCGAAAATTTTATAACGTATGTAACAAAAGTTTTTGGAAAAATTTCATGATGCAATTAAAAAATATCTAAACTAAAATCTATACTAACTTTTTCTTAATATGTAATAAACAGAAAACATATTTTAAATTATATTTATATTGGGTGTCCCAAGATTAACGCAAGATTTGAATTAAAAAGAATAGATAGATTAGTCTTTAGATTGTTATTTTTTTATTGAATCATAAACTACATAGGATTGGGTTATTTATGGAATAACACATCGGGCAAATGGCCTCCACGGCTTAGCTGGCACATACGCACTCGTTTTGTCGAAATTTTCCATGACCATTTTGCATAAATGTGGCTGAATTTCGTTGATGCAGCGTTTAATTTCTTCCTGTAATGCACGGGTGGTTGTGGGCTTGTTGAAATAGACCTTCGACTTCAAATAACCCCATAAAAATAAATCTAATGGTGTTAAATCACACGATTTAGGGGGCCAATTCTGATCACCGAAACGAGAGAGTACACGACCAGGAAATGTCTCATGCAGTAATTGAATTGTTTCACGGGCTATATGGCATGTGGCATCGTCTTGTTGAAACCACATATTGGCCACATCAATATCAACCAATTTCGGCAGAAAGAACTGTGTTATCATGTCGCGATATCGAGCACCAGTAACAGTCACTGCTTGACCAGCCTCATTTTCAAAAAAGTATGGCCCAACGATGCCTCCTGTCCAAAATCCGCACCAAACAGTGACACGTTGTGGATGCATTTGTTTTAGGACAATCACATGTGGGTTCTCCGAACCCCAAACACGGCAATTTTGGCGATTAACAAAGCCATTAAGGTGAAAATGTGCTTCATCGCTTAGGATGATTTTGCTCGAAAAATCAGCATCCACTTGTTGATGTTCAATAATCCATGAAAACACGTTGTTGTATCGTGTAGCGCTCCATTTTTACTATCCCTAAACTCTTAGCTGTCAAATTGTTTTTTTTTTCTTCAGGGTTGCCAACAATTTATTGCACAAATGGCGGCAAATTCAAATCTTGCGTTAATCTTGGGACACCCTTTACATTGAAGACAGTATCTTCAATGTATAAGACTTTTTTCTAATTTTATTTGTATTAGTATTTGTCCGTATTTCTTTTATTATGTGCGTGTACATAATCAGTTTTTTTTCCAATGTATTGTTTTATTTATTTTAAGTAAAATAATAATTTTAGGCCAGGACACCGGGAAAGTAATAATTCAGACCCCCCCCCCCCCCGTAAAACGATAATGACAAGCTCAATGACAGAAAGATGCTTAATGTGCAAAACTTTTTCTTTGTATGAAGAAGAAATTTTTGTGAAACAGCTGTAGTAGAGAACAATCAGATACACCAGTATCGCCTACCTAGTCCTTCTAGTATATATACAGCAGAAGCAACAGGAATATTAAAAAGCTTGGACCTAATAGAAGAAAAAAACCAAACAAAATTCGCTATATTCACGGATTCTTTGAGTGTACTGACAAGCATTGAACAGCTTTATTCAAAAAATGCATTAGTACAATCAGTGCAAGAAAAGCTACAAAATCTTAAAACCCGTGGTATAGAAGTACACCTTATTTGGATTCCTTCACACATTGGTATTCAAGGCAATGAGAAAGCCGATATGGCTGCTAAAGAAGCCACCCAAAAGGAACCACCCTTGGACCTAAATATTGAAGCAACTGACCTTACAAATGAAAATGGTAAAAGACTATTACTAAAAGAAGAACGAAAATGGCAAGAACTAAGAGAGAACAAACTACGGCGAATAAAAGAAGACACAAAAAAATGGAAATTCAAAGGGACAAGAAGACTGCAAATAGCAACGACTAGACTAAGAATCGGACATTCCAGACTGACAGACAAATACAGACTTGAAAGAAAAGACCCACCAACCTGTGACGAGTGTAACACAAGACTGACAATCGAACATATTATATTAGACTGCACAAAATACGAGACGATACGACAACGGCACTATATACCTGACAACTTACAAGAAGCTCTCAGTGACAAGGCGGAAAACCTGGCAAATCTTCACGAATTTTTATGAGACACAAATCTATATTCTGTATTGTAATAATATAAACACAAAACATAATTTAAATTAATAATGTACGGGCACTAATCACATTAGCAGTGGATGTGCCTTTGTTTTGTTTTAAATAAAAAAAAAAAGAAATTTTTATATTTTTCTTATTTTTTTTTAAAACTAACTGACAGTCATTACAATCCTTAATGCATTAATTTTGGTTCTAGATTATGTATGTCAAAATATTTCTGGATTTATTTCGATATTTCAAATATTTTAGATATTTTAAATAGGTACTTTTTAGATGTATTTGATATTTCAAATACTTTTTATTAGTGATGACTAATAGTCTTTGTTATTTCAAATAATTTGATCGGTATTTGAAAAACTTGTACTAAGTATTTGGATCTGGTAACAAAATATTAAATGTCAAGTTTAAAAAATTAGTTACGTTTACAAATGTACATTCCACGGATTTTGTTATAGAAATGTGCCATATAATTGTTAAAAAATGTGTTTATTTGCTAAAGATTTTCTAATTATTTGAATGGATGTCAATCAGTATCAATCTAACGTCTGTTTGATTGATAAATGTCTGCATTTTATGCATATTTTTAGATAGACGCCATACAGATTAGCAATTAACATTATTAATTACTAAGATCTTGTTAGTTATCTATTCATTGATGCTCCCAATGTCAATGCCAGTTCAGCATCAATTCCATATTTTCTAGAATAAAAAGTTATTGATCTAATCATCGAGACAACAAGATATGTTATTAGTACGTGAACACTGATCAGTGATCGCTACAATTGTCTTATTCTAAGAAGTGATAATTATATTTTGCGATCACAGCAAAAACTGAACCCAAAAATTATTATCGGTGTATAGCAGCCTGGATATGTCTGATCCACAAACACAGGTACTTTAAGATATAGGATCAACCACGACGCCAACGTTTGATAATTAATTAAATCAAATTAAAGTATTTTTTGCGGACCTGTCCAATTTCTTCAAAGGCCAGAGGGTAAGAAGAGAGCTAGGGGTTCTAGGCAACAGTATGGGGATGAAAAGTAGCCTAGGAAATTAGGAGCTATTCTCATGTTATCCTTAAAGAGTCAGATCCGTTTCCCCGTTCCGTGCATAGACTGATTTTTCACAAACCCTCAAATCACACTAGTTAAAAATAGGCTTCGAAAATGTAAGAATATATTTCATTACCAAGGTAAGAGACAACAAGTAATACATTTCCGTCTATCCTTCTTCTTCTTCTCATTTAAATATTCACATAACAAACAAGAACACATTGCAAATTAATTTAAATCACTTCAGCCCACATAACTATCTTAACTAACACAATGTTAAACATTTACTGGGAACAATTAATAAGTACCTTGAATACTCTTTTAACTTATCTTTATTTACTCATTTAGATAAGGCAAGTACACCTAAAACTGTCTTTCAATCTGAACTGATAAAAAAAAGTTTTCCTGAAATGTCTCCTTTCGCAATGAAACAATAAATATTGTATTTGTAAATAAAAGAAGTTTAGATCTCATTTTCAATACATTCATGTTATATGTTGCCATAAAGCAATTGGGTCTAGCATCCGGATACTCGGATTCGGATACGCTGAGTCCGACTACAGATACCTCAATCCGACAACAAGTCTAAGAATTTGCGAGCCTCAGGTTGATCAGTCTGCTGAAAAAAAATCATTTTGTTCCTATATTTAATTTAGTAATCAATCTGGAACCGGAAATCGGTTGTAAAAATGTACGGCAGTTTATTATAAACCGACGGTATATATATATATATATCTGTAGTTATACTTATTGAAAACTTTTTAATAAGCTTCTATTAAACGAAAATTTTCAGCACCAGCCCTAACATATGGATCTGAGTCGCGGACGATGGCAGACAAATTCAGTAATAAAGTAAGTAGCAGAAGTGAGATTCCTGAGGAAGATAGCTGGTAAAAATAAATATGATAGAATTAGAAATACGGTTCATAGAGTGAGTCTTGGAATAGTTCTCGTGGAGCATTTAATAAAACAAAGTCAGTTTAAGTGGTATGAACATGTCTACAGAATGGACCATAAAAGAGAGGCAAAAAGGTTTTTAGAAGCAAGAACACCTAAAAGAAAGTTCAAAGGAAGACTAACAAGAACGTGGAAAGACGGAATTCAAAGAGCGGCAGCAAGAAGGGTGAAATGGAAAGAAACAAGGACTATGAAACAAGATGGCAAGAAGTGACAAGAATTATGGAGAAGGACGCCACATTAATACTCAAACGTAAACATCCAGACACCAGAAAATGGTAAAAAGGCTTTAGGATTAACTAGGTTTATTTATTTATTTACCACCCCACCCCCCATTTAAATTAGTTGACTGTGCATTGTACGCTGTGACTAAGTTTAGTAGATAGTTTTATCGTTTAAGTCAGCGTTTACAGACAAGGAAATTTGTGCGTTAGGAATAGTGCGACATCTGTGTCTTTAAAGCAACTACGAGGGCTTCGTAAAATGTTTATTATCTATTATCGTTTTTCTAATTCTACTGTCCTAGTTTTTACTAACTAAACCTAATCTAGTTACCTAAATTGATCATATTTACTGTTCGTCTTTGTACTTTTGGGCTAGATTTGTTGTAATCGGCGCGATGACATTTTGTTAAGATATGTAAAGGCATACAATGTAAACGTTCTCTTCGTTGTAGACTGAGTTAGCCAATATGTTTATATGTCTGTCTCATTAAAACATGTCACTAAATATAAATTTGGAAAACTATCGACAATCGACAACGTATAACGTATTAAATTTAGAGCTCTGTACGATTGATCGCGTTACCATATGGCAAACTTGTTAGTGAAAATCAATAGTGCACAAGTCATAGCCTATAGACAACTAATTTAAGAGCTTGAACGCAGCTTAAGAGTCTATCAAAAAAATTAAAAAAAACACTAGCATGGACGAACACAACAAATGGTATGCCAGTGTTCAGGGCTGATATCCAAAGTGTTTAACAACTGGTACTCTAAAAATATGAAAAGGCTGACAAATCTGATGTGCAAAAAGAATTTGGTAACCACAAAATGGTAGTTGTGGCGCAAATTATTGTAATAATTTCAATATTATTTGCTGAGTACTTGTAATTGTTGATGCAGCCTTTTGCTGAAATTGATAACTAAATAATCTAAATTACCTTTTTTACCTCTATTCATGTTAACAACCGGTAAGGAAATATTTTAATGATTTAGAGCAGGGGACCCCAAAGTGGTCGATATCGACCCCCGGGGGTCGATATGACATTGCTAGGGGTCGATTCTGGTTCGGGGGTCGATTGGGGGTCGATGGAAAAAAGTTAAAAGGTTGAGGCTGGTTTTAGCCATGATAATTCCATCCTGAATGAGAAACAAGTTAGATGTAAAATTCCATGGCGATTTAAGGCTGAAAATAACTAATTTTGAACCCGACATTGCTAATCTTGGAAAGAGTCACCAACAACAGCCATAACATTGACAAAGACAATCAATTTTATTTAATAATAATATTATTATAATTGATAAATGTAATACAAATAAAAATCACTTTACAATAAACAATATAAGAAATAACATAAGCGTATTTTTTGCTTGTCCTATTATAATAATGTAATTGTAAAATAGAGAGTGTCGATAAGAAGTCGAGAAACTCTACTGGGGGTCGACGGTCAAAAAAGTTTGGGGAGACCTGATTTAGAACGTACCGGTGCATACCTCCTGAAATCAATTGCAGTTTTCCTTATTCAATATTATAGTTAAAATCTCTCTAAATCTGTACACCATATTCTGATTTTAAATTTATTTTATTTTCATTATCTATCTCCAACTATGGCAAGGTATGAATTCCACGTATTTCAAACAGAAATCTAATATGACTGGGAAATGACAGCCGTGCTACAGGTATTTGTATGAAGAGGGCGTATCGGCTTTACACAGAGTTCAGTCATAAACGTGCCATGACCGTTGACCTTTCAGTATTATCTTGAATTAATTTCAGGAACAGGTACAATGAAAATGCGTGTGTTTGTCGAAAATGTAATGAAAACACACCTAGCACGCACAATTGTCAGCCTGTTTAATTTTCAACATTTTTAAAGATTAAAATTTTGAAAACGACTTGATATAAGAGGTTTGATAAAATGAAATATACGAGAATTGCGCGCGTTGCGTAATACCTAGTGGCAGTGGCGGCGCTAGCTCTTAAAATCTGGGGGGGCCAGAATTTTTTTAAATAAAATTTGGTGGGGCAAATACAAGTGATGACCTAAAAAAAGGTCCTAACGTCTAAAATACATTTTTCTCCAAAAATTCTGGGGGGCCAACTTGGGGCCAGGGCTGTTTTTCGCCGGGCCCGGGCCCCCTGGATCCCCCGCTAGCGCCGCCACTGCCTAGTGGAGAGGGGAAATGTAGATTAGATATTATGCAGTTTAAATTTTCGAACTGATTTCCGTTGAGTTTGTTACTCAAAGTTATTTCGTTCGAATTTTATAGCATTTTTTGTTAATCGATTATTTAGCCCAGAAATTTTTAAGTTGAGCACAGCAGGTTGCAAACTTTGCGTAACCATGTGCACGTGAGCCTAAAGCTGCGTTTACAGTTCTTAAATTAGTCGACTATAAACTGTACGTTGTGGATAAATTTAGTAGACAGTTTTAACGTTTAATGACAGCGTTCACAGCTCTGAAAATTAATGTGTAACGAATATTGTGATATAAGTTATTCCAAACGTTTAGGCGGAACTATATTTTGCAATCTAGTTACTTTCATCGTTTGATCGTTCTTTTTGGCCGTTTTGTTAAAGCTTTGTAAATCATACTTAAAATAAACATTTTTTGGTTAAGGTTAATATCATTTTAAAATGCCATTTTCTTTATATTTTGATTTTGTGTCATTCTTAATATAAATGTCCCATTTATTTATTTTTTTGTCATTACAATAGGTAAAAAAGTATTTTATTTTTGACATAAGTCATTCGTTTTTTCACATACCAAACGTCAAATATGAAATAACCCAAGCATCTTTCTCCATTCTCCTGACAACCTAAAAGAACGAAATTCCCATTTAGCTCCGCCTAAACGTTTGGAATAGCTTGTATATATGTTTTTTCAAACTAACTACGATGGAATAAATGCATTTACGTAAATTTTTACAAACCCGACATCAGCGAGATCCTTTCTTACTAATTTTTAATAACAAAATTATTACCGCAACTAGAGCAATTCTTTTTTGTTCCACGATTTCCGAAATTTGTTGAAATTTGTGCGACAGAATTTTTTAGGTTGTGTAAAATGAAATAGTTAATGTCTGTCTCATTAAAACAACGCACTAACTATAAATTTGTAAATCAGTCGACAGTCGACAATGCATAGTGCATTAAATTTTGAGCTGTGAATAGTCGTTTGCGATACCATATTACAAACTTTTAGTGACAATCAACAGTGAACTACTCATAGCATATAGTCTATCAATTTTAGAGCTGTGGACGTAGTTTTAACCTTGTAAATTTCTAACTAATAAACTCAGCGGGTGGTCGGTGGTTAGGAAATCATAACACAGGAATGGGCTGTATTGAGTAAAAATTTAAGATAAAACAAATAATATACAGTTATCAAGGTTACTTTGAAATTTAAACTGAAACAAAAGGCCTCAGATAACTGCAGTTATTTCGTCCATTTCGAAATAGCGTGGAATGAACTTACTTCATTAACAGTTTTGTATTGTATAATTGCTCCGGTCGCCCATGCGTTTTACATCGGAAGTAGAAAGAACGAAAATAAAAAATTTATGAAACGGGCGACACGGTTATCAGCGGCTACCCGATAATTACCCACTATTCGTTAATTACGTTGCTGCCCGTTAATTAACGATAAAAAAGAGTTAAAGGGCCACCTACGTCCTGCTTATTACCTCCATTTTATGTTAAATAAAATACTATTATTTGAAGATTTCATTATTAGCAAAACGTCAACATCAACATACAAACTGGAAGTTCTATCGCGCCTGTGCGTATGCAATACGCACGACATTTAAGTAACAACAGTTGCAGAAGCGTCGATAATTTTCACTTGCGTTATGGATCGTAAAACTTGTTAAGTAAATATAATAAACTTACCCACTAAAACCTCTTCTTTTATTAACTGGAGAAGAGGTGTTAATTGTGCCGGAACTGTCACTTGCGGTAGCGTCTGTAACAAAGAAATAACAATTAAAACGAATTCTTAATATTTTTGATAACATCCTTTAGAAATGCATTTCAAATTTGGGGCCAATGGTGTGTTCAACAATAATTTAGGATACATTAATGAGTTCTTAACGCATAGTGTTGAAATTATAAGTGCTCTGCTGATCCCTGACTATGAAAATCGTGATTGGCGTGACGTTTTGACCGACTTTATTATCTCTGTATAAATAGATAGTCTTTTGTAATCAACGGGAATAAACCAGCGTACAGGGACGCTGGACCACTGTTTCTCAAACGACGACCCGCTCAAAGATTTAATCGGCTCAAGAAAATTTCAAAAACAATTTATGGCTAGCAGAACTTGTACATAAAATTCTCGGTCTGTTCGTAGAGCCACATCTAACGGTTTATTATCCACAGACGCAAGCGCAGATTTCGTAGGAGTGCGTTAAAATAACAATGCGCTTGCGTCTGACCATATTAAACAGTTAAAAATGGCTTAACGAACACAGCTATAAGTTTACTTGGTTTAACATCAATTAGGTACGATTCCTCGATTAAGGGGGAAAGAAGGACGAGGGATAGATGGACGAGGGGAACAGGACGAAGGGAGGGAGGACGGAGGGAAGATTATTGTGTTAAACAATAAATATATAATTATTTTTAAAATAATATTTTGTGATTTTGCGTGAAAAATTGGATATTTCGCTAGTCTGTAGTAAATTTTGGGTTGATAAGCACTGCTGTAAAACAGTGATGCTCAAACCATCTGATCTGGCATGTCAGTAGGTTTTATTTCCCATATGCCACGTACCGGTGCCATATTTACACCATATATTATACTATTATTTCTTTTTTTTTCTGGAAACTCGCCATGAGCCGGTAGTCGATGACTCACATACTGGTACAGGTACCCGTACCACATTTTGAGTAGCACTGCTGTAGATAATCTTCTTAACAATCGTTATCATCTTCCATCACATCATCAAGCAGATAAATTTTATCAAACACCTTGAGATAAGGAAACTTGTTTCTTAATAAGCAATCTAGCCATAGTTCACCAAACTTCACATGCCGATTGTTTGACAGAGTACCAGTAAACAAATGTCTATTTATTTCTCACAGTTCTATGTAAAGTTAAGTAACGTGTTTGAGCTTATTATACCCAACGTACGTCCATAGCTTTTATCTTTGTTTGTTATATTTGAATATATTGATATAAACATCTGTGTTTTTGTATATGGAGCGCTTCTATTGCAGCTGTTAATACAGCCAATGAAACAAGACAATTCTTTCTCACCATCCGAACCAAGAGCATCGCTTAAGTTTTATGACCTTGTAGATTGAACTAAACTCTTTTTGGCGGGCGTCGGTCAAGTAAACCCAGGAGTATAGTACTGTGAACATCACGTCTTCTTTTTGTAGATCGTCATAAAAGTACGCAAATTGATCTTAGTTCCCATGGAATAAAAATGCTATTTCTAAAAACTGTTTTGATTTTTGTTGTTGTTTTCTTTTTAAGCAGACATTGGAAGTGCTGTGTAATTCACCTTTGTGTGAGCTAAAACAATCTTTATATGAAATTAGTGTTGGTACATTACACGTCATTTATCACGTAGTGTGCCAAATATTGTTGCGCACAGAATGAAACATAATGTGTTGACACAAGACTCCTGCTTTTATTTTAGATTTAGGAACATTATCGCTGCTCCATTAGCTATTGTTTTGTGCCAAATATTGTTTCCTACACATATTATGTACTTAATGTACAGAACTGTCCAATACTTGCACCATTGAAAGACAATGTAACATGTTTATATTTGGCAAATGCTATTCCTAGGGACCAAATCAAAAAAATTCTAGATACGTAATAAAATTGTTTGTGGCAAATGTTACAAATTCTGTATGTACTTCAACGATTTAACCCCGTGCTGGAGATAGTGTTACGAAAAGCCCAAGATACCAACCACGTGGTTTACAGCTCAATGGGTACCACAAGATTTTAGGGTATGTAGAGGACTTGGATATTATTTCAAATAAGAGTAAAGACGTAATATACCTAACCGACCTTATTGATGTTGAAACTCGTAAAAGAGGACTCATCATCAGCAATGAAAAAACCAAGTATCTTATTATTAGAAGACGCAGTCATGAGAACACGGCCAACTTAAAAATTAAGACTTTTGAGAGTTTATACTTTCAAATACCTGGGCACCATGATAAATCAAGTGAATCTGATACAGCAGGAAATTACGAACAGAATTAAAGCTACTAATGCATCGTATTTTGCGCTAGGAACACCAAGATCAGGTTATGCACAGTTATAGTACGTCCCGTACTTATGTATGACTCCGAAACATAGACCTTAACCAAGCGAGATCGACAACACGTCATACTTTTCGAAAAAATATATATTACGCCGCATCTTTGGTCCCATTCAAATTAATGGTGAATGGAGAATCTGTAAGAACAAAGATATCTGAGAACTGTACTCAAGGCCGAGTATCACACAAGAACTGAGAGGTAGACGATTACAGTGGATAGGACACGTGATGAGGATGAGGGAGAATGGTTAGGAAGATATGGAAAGTAAGATTGAATATGCGTCGTCCAGTGGGAAGCCTGGAAGGCAAGACATGAAGAGATCAGCTAACCAAAGATCTAACACGTGTTGGTATACAAGGCACATGGAAAGATCTGCTAATGAGCAGATCAAGATGGAAGACTTATGTGAGTGAGGCCAAACCTGACTGACAGTGCCCAAAGAAGAAGAAAATATTACATTATAAAAAGTTTAGGCCTAAAAGTGAGGAAGCTTCTAAAAGCTAGGCAAGGAAGGCCTTGACTTGAATTTTCTCGGACCGTTTAGCACACATTAGTTCAGCAAGCGGCTCTTGGCCCATTTAGATCTTTCGCAATTCAAAATGGAGTTTTCTCAAGCAAATAGGGAGGAAGGGGGGCATCTGGGGACTACAAAAGTTTTAAGGAGGACTTGGCCTTCGGTCTCCCTACTGTCGGCGCCACTGTGTATAATTGTAAAATTACTTTTTTAATTACTCAAAGGGATAGTATCTACTTGGAGAAGCGCTTCATTAAAGTAATAATATCTAGTCCTAACTTAACTGTTAATAGAAGAATTAACACGTTTGCCAATAGACACTTATTGGCAATATTATTCTTTTTAATTTGTATCATTTATTTAATTTATTTTGGCTCGAAAATCTATAATTACAATCGCAGTATAATTTTAATACACACAGCTGTTTGACTTTTTATAAATTCCAGCTAAGATTAAAACAAGTTTACCGTTTTAATATTTGATATTAGTTTTATATATGTACTTAATACGGAAAGCAGTTTTTTATAGATTAATTTCTTCCTTTTTTGTCACTAATTAAAATATTTCTCTGTCAAATTCCAGTTAACATGTCAACAGAATTATTTTATATCTTAAAACTATGCTGACATAATGCTGTAATATATCTGTCAAAATAATGTTAATTGCATCTGTTACGTGCATACAAAACAAGTTTTCAATTATTTGACTATGTAAAAATTCTAGAAGAATGGGTGACAGTATTGAAAGCGATCATTTGAATATAACCCAAGGATAATTAAATATATCGCAAAATCTTTTAAATTGTCAACGTTGTTCTAGAATGCATACAACGAACGTTTTCGTAATTAGATTTATGTTTTGGAAAAAGTTTTTGTAACATTCCGTACATTGAAGTTTAAATTGTGTAACACAGGGCCGTGTTTATAGACATGAGGCGCTTATGAGTTTGAATTATAATTTTGGTTTGAGAAGGAGGGGCCTCCCTTACCTTCACTAGAAAAGCGCCACTGATTTTTATCAATTTAATTTTACGTAAATATTTATCATCAAATGTTTAGAGGAAGCCGCAGGTGAGGTTGGGCTATCAATAAATGAGGCAAAGACTGAGTATGTGTTGGTGAGAGAAGGACTACAAGAGACAAGAAGATGTTTTCAAACCATAGCTGAAAGTGGAAGACTGTACAGATTTGAGGAAGTAAACAGTTTCGTTTATTTGGGTGTGACAATGGGTGCGATCAGCGCCTAAACCGTTGAGTCTAAACGTAAACGTACGTTGATTAAACAATTTGGTGAATGTCTGAACGGTTACCGGTTAGTTTCAACGCGAGTGTTTGACAGTTTGAGTACATAACCTTAAAAAAATTTTTAGAGATGGATTTATTTCTAATAGATAATTTTTTGTTTGACGAAGATATAGATTTTATGTTATCCAAATGGCAGTGGCTAACTTGGCGGCACCTATAAATCTTGTGCCTGTTAGTAATGTGCCAACTTAAAATGTTGGATATGACTAATAGACTAACAGAATTTAAAAACCATTTTAGACTGAATTAATCAATTTGTTAGCTCCAGTGCTATTTAACTTGTATCTTGTATTAATTTCCCGCTAAAAATTTAGGTTAGGTATATAAGTCAACATAACTAAACGTAAAATTTTTACGTTGAGATGTTTAGTCAACTGTTGACTGTCAACGGTAACGTTCAGAAGGTAAACGTAGTGAACGTACTAAACTGTTTAGGGCGCTGAACGCGCCCAATATCTAACAATAATAGTGAAGAATTAGAAATAACAAGACTAGCAAAAGGAAGTAAATGTTTAGGTTCATTATTTAAGTGTCTCGTATCTAAAAAAGTAGCAAGAACAACAAAGCTGCGAGTGTATAAGTCGATTATAAGGCCGACGGTGTTGTATGGGTGTGAACTATGGACCTTGAGCTAGATAAAGTAGAGATATGGAAGAAAGTTTTAAGGAAAATATATGGAGGAAAAAGATAAGGATAGTGATTCGTAGAATAAATAGAGAACTGATGGACTTTTATGGTGAACCGAACATACTTGGGGTAATTAATGCACAGAGGTTGAGGTGGTTGGGTCATGTATTGCGTCTTCCGCTCGACAGAATAACCAATTTAGTGTTACAAGGAGGAATAATTGCCAAGAAAAGAAGAAGTTGGCCAAAAGGCAGATGGTTAGATGCCGTCGCATACACCTGCAGACACTGGAGATAAAAAAATGGGAAGCTAAAGCTAAAAATCGCGAGCAATGGCGAAAAATTGTCAAACAAGTCATAGGCCAGCGTAAAACAGCCATTGTACGAGATAGTCACAAAAAAATTAGGCTACCGAAAGTTTTGTGCTCGTTGGGTAGCAAAACTGCTGACCGAGATCCACAAAACGAAACGAATGGGTTCCGTCCTAGACTTTCTTCTAGACTTTTCTCAAAGTGATTTCCACCTGCTCAACCACATGAAGAACTGGCTTAGGTCCTAGCACTCCGCTAATGATAAAGATCTCCAAAACGCTGTGATAGGTTGGCTACATTTGTCTGGCGGCGGAAGAGTTCTATGAAGAAGGAATTTCAAAGCTGGTTAAACGCTATGACAGTGCTTAAATTTAAATTGTGACTAGGTGGAAAAATAAAGAAAATATGTAGATTTAAGATGTATACAATAAAATATTTGTAACTATGCTGGTTTTATTATTATAGCCAAACGGAGGTTACTTTCCGAATAGCCCTCGTATATTATTAAGTTGTTGGGCGATAACATTTTTACAACAATTTTTTCTACAATTAGATATATCCTATTAGATAAATAAAAATTCGGTGCAAAATTTGATGTATCGATTGTTACTAATTTTGTTTCAGATTGTTAGTTTTGTATAAGCAATTTGTAAGCTCTGGGGGTTATACGTAGCGTTTACATAACCGCTGAGTACGTAATGAGTTTCGCTGCTGATTTTCTCACTGTTATTTATGATTTTCGAAATACGTTTAAATAAACGATGCTGATTCGTAAAACTTTCCGTAACAAATTTTCTATGTCTGGTCAGGTCGATTATCAAATAAGAATTGTCAAAATTGGACCAGACAAAAATGGCAGCTGATGTAAAGTTTATTTAAACTTTATTTAATCATGTCCTCGTGTACAGGTCATTCTAATCGTAATAGTTGAAGTAGTCCAATATATCTTCATTATAATAGTGTTATATATTATTTATGCATTAGCAGGCTTATTTTAAAAATTACATGGGACTTAGAAACGCCTTTTTCCAATTATTAAACTATAATTTACTATGAATTTATTACCCATTGAAATATTAGATACGCCTAACGATAATAATTTAATGTACTCTAGTAATACAAAATTTATGTGGTGTTGACTCAAGGTGACATTTTAAATAACTAATAAAAATCCCAGAATATTAAAATGCAATAAAAATGTAAGAAGCGGAAATTGATGTTTGTAAAGAATTATTGTAAATCATTTTGGTGTTCAGCCTAAATAACTATTAGCACGTAATTCGGCCAATTTATGTTCTAGGTAAAAAAGCCATCCAGCAGGGCATGAATTTTATTGAGTTGATGCAAAATTAACGACGATTTTTTTGGAGTTTTTATTTTATGTTGAATAATCGACACAGATGTTTTTCACTTAAAAACAGAATAATCTTTTTATAATTATTACATAAAGCTAGCGCTGTGTCGAAAATCATATTCATTTTTGTCAGATAATATTCTACCACTACGAGAAAGGATGGAACGCGTCATTGCGCGATCCAACGAACTTTTAGCTTAAGGATGATGAAGGAAGAGGACGGCCATCGGATTTCGACGATCAGGTACTTTTATCAGCCGTGGAAGAGGATGATAGCATGATAACCCGACTACTGGCCAAAGAATTCAATGTCGACCAATCCACGATCGTCCGTCGCCTAAAAAAGTTTGGAAAGGTGTGTTAATTGACTGGATGGGTGCTTCGCGAACTCTCGGACAACAACAAAGCCGATCGTGTTCGATTTTTCACCGAATTGCTGCAGAGAAACGAGTAGGAGTGGAAAAAAACATCGATGTATCGAAAACATCGATGTTTGTTTTTAAAACATCCATGTTTTTACCATCGATGGTCAGCTGGCGATAGTATCGATAAAACATCGATGTCTACTACCGATGTCGATGTTTAAACTTTGAAATTCAGAAACTACCGCTAGAGGCTCTGGAATCTAAAAAATTTAATTTTTATTAAAATTAGTACACAAAATATTGTAAATATTAGTACACTAATAGTGTTAGTTTTTATTCTTCTTAGCAGTTAGCAGAATACGAAAAAATAAGAAGAAACTTATAATTTTTGCAAACAATGCGAACGACCAACGACGCCAACACTTTTTCTTTTTGAGTCTTGTTGACACTTTCTCAGTTGTTATTCCTCCAATCCCTGAATTTTGTAAGTTGTCCTTAGCTATTTTTTTATATATTGAAGTTGGCTTTTCCTGAACAAAATGATCAAAAGCTTCAATAAATCGGTAAAAGTAACTAGAATTGAAAATCTAGTTCCGCCTAAAATAAAGGAACAGACTTTATTTCAACTTAAAAAAGTGTAAAAATAATTGTGTATGACAGTGTTATTTTTATGTTAAATAATATAAAATTAACATTAAGATTACTATATTAGTATTGTAATAAAATTCAATATTTTATTTTAGAAATGTAAAAATAGTAAGGTCTGTTCCTTTGGTTTAGGCGGAACTAGATTTTCAATTCTAGTTACTTTCTAGTTACCGATTGATTGAAGCTTTTGATCATTTTGTTCAGGAAAAGCCAACTTCAATATATAAAAAAATATCTAATGACAAATTACAAAAATGAAAATTGCGGTTAGTTCCGCCTTATCGTTTGGAATAGACTGTAGGTACAAATTAGTATTATTATATTGGGTATAATAATATTAATGTGAAATTAATTACTATTAAAAAGGAATATTTCTATTTCGAAATCTAATAAATGCTTTTTGTGTATTCTGTGTTAATTTCTTCGTATTTTATCTTTACATTATTAAATAAAACCTATATAATATAAATAAATAGCTTTTTTTAATATTAATAAAACATCGATGTTTCCGATACATCGATGTTTTTCCTTCGATGTTTTTTCAACATCGATAGTAAGGCGCCGATGTTAACATCGATGTTAAACATCGATGTTTTGCCTTCGATGTACAACCCTAGAAACGAGCAATCGTCATTTTTGAAGAATCTTGGTTGCTTGGTTGCACTTCGAAAACGTCAAAAGAAAGAAATTTTGTGTATTTCTGAATATCGAAACACTGAAAGGAATAGGAAAAGGTTCCCACAGTAAGAAGGCCATGTAGGGCGTATGGTGGGACAAAAACGGAATCATCCATTGGGAGATTATTGCAAATGGCATTTGCTTTTGGTGGATTGAAGATGATGAGCATCAACAGTGGCGGATTCCGGACAAAAACGGCAATTCAAAATCAACAGTGACGTCTATCTGGCTCTAATTTGATTTTGTAAATTTTCCTGAAATTATAAATTGCTCACAAATGTGTTAATTCTTTTAATAATCCGTTATATTCCCCATTCAATAAAATTCCATTCAACTCTCTTTAAAAGGAATTATTTGATTTCAGATAACCATATAACGTTCATTTGTATTTCCTGAACAAGAAAATTCTGTGAAAAAAACGGCATTATTCGTTTAAAAAAGCAGAGATCAAAACACATTTCTACTTCGTTATCATTAAGCATGCTACAGTTCACAGCTGCAGTGTGTTGATTGCCTTTCAATTATTATAAAATAACCACTTTTTTTTAACTTGTACATTCATTTATTCTGAACGCGTTTTGCAACTGTCATTCCAGTTGTATGTCACATGTGTGTGTGACAGGAATATTTAGTGACACGAGAAATTAGTGACAAATTTGTTTCAGGTGACAATTATTAGTGAATTTATTATTAATGATGAGACGATTCAACTGCAAGTATTTAATACTTCAAAATGAGTACACAATTATACAAGGATATACCCTATTCGAAATGCGAAAATAGTAATAAAATCACGTGAGAGATTGAAAATACTACCCTACTGGCTATCGCTTACAACTAAGTGTTAACAACCAACGAATGACGAGAGTTCGACAAAATTATCACGTGAAAATTGCATGATTACTACTTCTTGATTCCGAACAGAGTCTAGTAAAACCGATTTAAATGTCACATCCACAGCATAACTTTCTTATAGTGCCAAAAGTGAATAACCAGTGAACTTTTCTGCTCCATGTGCCACTTAATTATATTGTTATCATTTTTAGGCTTTTGTAGGTATGACCACCAAAAATCCCTTATAACATCACACATGTGTCTGTTCGCACTGTAGAAATTGTAGCAAAACGGCTTAATATAGAAAATTGAAATTTGGCATGCTTATACAAGTCTTTGACCCACATAAATAAGAAAGAACAACACTAAGAGGTTGTCAGAGAGAAGAAGTATTCTACATAAAAAACGAGGTATAACGAATATAATACGAGAATTATAGAATATAGTAATGTTAGATGTAAACAAAACAAAAATACGTACATACTAAAGAGGCAGATAGGGTGTTAGGATATTATCAGCAAGGTGGTATAATGATACTCATAATAATAAAGAAAGAAAAGGAGAATTTTAATAGATAATAGATTTAAATCAATAAATAATAACGTTGAAAACAAAAAAGATACAAAAACATAGTTTATGCATCCCTATATTAAGGAAAAATTTATTATTAAGACCAACTGTCAAACGGTAATTCCAACTTTTTCTATTTCGTGGCACACTACAAATATTTTAATAGCACCACAAGAGTACATAATGTACACAAATTCAATTCAATGCAACGGGAAAAAATGACTCAAGACAGTGTATCCATCTATTCTATCAGTGTGTCCAATACCAAAACTAAATATAACCCCAATACACTAATACGTTTTTATCACATATTATTACACTAACACCAAATCAAAATGTAGAAAAAATACAATATCCCCTCCACAAAACACAAACGCTGTCTCCTTGTTTGTAGCACCGCAAATGTATTTATGATATCAGTAATTTATCTAGAGATGTTGTTATTTTTTAAACCATTAGATGTCAGCATTTTCTAGGTTTTTATCCAAAGCTATGAAAGTTATTTACTTTAGTATCATTTATTTTTTTTATTGATTCTAACAAGAATTTAATCGTTAAGAATGTAATGTTTCGGAATGTAGGTATGATTGCATCTCGCAAAAAAAAGTAGACAAGCAAGTTATAAATTTCTACCTTTGTTAGAAGTCAGTTTACCAACCGCAGAGATGAAACTAGCCACCATACGCCTTCGTATTGACCACTATTATGGTACGTTAAGAAGTGTGCAAATTTAAATAATATGCATGGTTCTGACTAAGATTAAAATAAATGTAAGAAAAGTTTGTGTTTTTATTGTAGCTTTTTGAATCAAAAAACATTACATAGGCCCAGTTGTATAAAGCTTTGTTAAACCCGACAATAAATTTAACTATGCACATGTCGTCAAGTATTGCTGAAAGCATTGATAAGTATACAGTCTTGTTTTTCATCATGTTATTGTCAAATATTTGATAATATCATCAACTGACGGCGTTATTACTTGGCGACATCGTTAACAACGCTTTAACAAACTGGCCCATAGTTGGAAGAAACCACATGATTTTAACTCTCTGTCAGACTGTTGGTCTACTTGCCTCTTGATCGGTCTGTCAGTGTTTCTATTTATTTATACCATAATGATACCCTACATGAATTATATGCCACTGGACGCCTTCTACTTTTGAAGCAAAAAATCGTTTCATTCCTTGTCAGTAGTCCAATTAAGGACCACGGTTTTGCTACATATTTAATTATTTATTTATATATTATTAAATTGGATGCACAACAGGACAGTGTCATAATAACAGTGCAACACTAATATATGATAATATCAATTAAAATACACAAATTCAAGCACAGATAAGCATTTATTACTACGTCTATTTACAATCTGTCACACATATGTCATTATGTTATGGTTACTATCGTAACATATTACAAAGGACGTCCAAGAACTAGATCTGATCCTTACATACATTTGTCGAAGATAATTAAGAGTGCCAAGAAGTATCATAATTATATAATTTTGTAGTTCAGTTGTTTACATTTGCCGTTTTGACTGAACAATTTTTAAAACTGATAAAAAACTAAACAAAAAAATATGATGTACATTTTGTTCAATAATTATTAAGTAACCCCCCTCTACCAATATCCTCTTCAGTCATAATGAAAAGTTGGCAACCCTAATTATGACCTACATGGCAAAAACGAGAATTAATACATCAAAAACTAAGCAGTTCATAGAAACAGCGGAAATGTCTACCTTATGGAAAATAGCCGGAAAAATCTTATTGGGAGAAGATGGGATGATAATTTATAAAGCGGATAAAACGAGGCAAATACTGAAGAAAAAATGTTCAGGCCTAGGAAGAAAGAAGGAGGAAGAAGACTAAATATCTAACACCTATTTTTTCTAAAAGCACAACAACGACTGCAAAATAGCCTTTACGTTTAATCGACGCTGATTAAAACACATGTTTTTAATTAAAGAAATCATTTCATAATTGCATTATTTAACACATGGTTGTATTTGTTTGATACAAAATTTATGCGAGGCGTTAAAGAGTAAAAAAATAAAGCAACCATCTGGTTCTACAAGTAGGCGTACAGTTATAAACAAGGCTGGCAAAACATCTTCGTTTGCAATAACAATAAAGCATTGCACTATAATTTTATAGACCTACCTAATCATTAAACACCTGCTTAAACGAATAATAAACTTGTATAAAACACTAATGTAAAATCGATTAACAACGAAATTATACACAGTGGCTTATTAAAAAAGGTAGAACTAAAATAACACAAAATTCTGGTTTGTAGCCAAATATCTACCGAAAATATAAAAACATCGATATCATAGTTTTGAAATTCCATCGAGTTGTATTAAAATAAATTTAAACTTAAACGATTATTTTGAGTTTTTGCCAAGAATATTGATAAACAGATTTAAACAATTATATGAGATATTTAGAAAAATATTACAGTGTTTACTAAATTCTGCGTATTTTGTGTGGTATTCTTCATGCGTAGTATTACAAAATGACCTTAATCTATATATTAGATGTCTTGGCGCCAGGTTTTAAGTAGATATACGCTTCACTGCCCAAATATGGTATCTAACTTCAGAATGTTTTTTTGCGATTTACATGAAAAAGTTTGTGCAAAAAATTACACGAACATAAACTCAACTTTCAAGAATTCACGTGATGGAACAAAAAATGGAATGTAACTAAAAAATTAGCCAATAACAACCAATATCAACATAAGCATTATCATCAGTGTTATTAAGTTTGATTTTGGGTGAACTTTAGATGTTTCCACAGTAGCCGGTCGGTAATTTCTCTGTTGCACTGCTTTCCTGCAGGTATCACGATGTTGTCTCTCTATCTACCATTAGCCAATCTTAATTTAACAATATGTATAGCGACATCGTCAATGCGACTTTTACTGCGTATATAATATTTGCTTTTTATCATAATCAGCATTAACGGATTCATCTTGTGGGTACTGACAAGCAAATCCAAACTGTGGAAATGTTGGACAAATTATGGCATTTCATCCGCCGGTCTAGTTTAAGGCGGCGCACAACCCTATAGTTCTCAATAGTTTCTTATACAAAACTAATAATCGAAAATAAAATTAATAACAATCTGTATATCAAAATTTGCAGAGAATTTTTATCTATCTAATAGGATATTTTTAATTGTAGAAAAAACTGTTATGTAATTGTAAATAAGCAAATTGCATTATAGACGCCATCTTGTAAACCAATCGACGCATATTTGCGTACAATGCGGCAAATTGTAGCTAAAGCTTCATTCTGCAAATATGTTTGTAGCTATTTTGTTCTATTGTGAAAACTACTTATAGTTATTGTACTTGGTAGTCTATTTTTGCCGCCACCTTAAATCTGACGCGGTTCTCAAAATAGCTGTTACGGGTAAAAATGATTTAATTTTCTTGAAGAATACGTGTACCAACCAAGTGGCATTCAATTATCATCAAGTATAATATTTTTCGACGAAGGTTCTGAACTATAAGCAATCAAGTCGAAAAAAATGTTGACGTATTATTTGAACATTTCTACACAAAACTATATAAATATAATAGTAAATCGAAACCCAGAAATAGATTTAAAAAATTACAGAACAATATCGCCGATGTTTATTTTTAAGTTATTGATCGATAATATTTTTACAATAAATGTTTCTACAATTAAAAATATCCTATTAGATAGATAAAAATTCAGTGCAAAATTTGATGTATAGATTGATACTAATTTTATTTCAGATTGTTAATTTTGTATAAGAAAATGGATAACCTCTGGGGGTTATACGCAGCCTTAAGATCCAAATCCGCCACTAGTAAACTCTCAACTGAACGAACCATGTACAATGGAAGGTTCTTTAGTATCTGAAAAAAATGTCATTTCAGTCGTTATTTTGGACAAATAACGTTATTTTCCGCACTCGAAAATAATTACAAATTGCTTATAATTTTAGAAATTTATCAAAAAACCCTACTATCTGGGAGTAGAGATAACCCACATAAAAGACCTTACATTTGAAGTTCAAACCAATCTTTTAAAGCAATAATATACCCTGTTCGAAATCCAAAAATAGTAATAAAATCAAGTGAAGGATTGAAGTCGCTACCCTATTGGCTGTTTAGAGAAATTAATGACTCAACAGCCAACGAACGACTAGAGATCAACTAAATTATCACGTAGATAGTGCGTAATTACTATCTCATCTTTCTGAATAATTATAGCAGAATGTTTGCGAGATGCTGTATAGAGAAACAAATGGAAAATGAGGCAACGTGAATATTTATAATAATTCGGCCTCTTCTGGCACATGCTATGGAAATTTTAGAAGAGATGAAGAACACCAAACAAATAATAAGAACCACAGAAAGCAAAATGTTCGATTCTTTCAAGAAAAAAAGCAGCCTATTTACGAGAACTATAGACATAAAAGAAACGATCTACGAGCAATTGAAGGAGTCAGCCTGAGAGACAGAAAGACCAACAAATCGATTTGTGAAGCCTGTCACATTTAAGAAGCAGTGAAATGGACGAAAAGAAGAAAGACAGAATGGGACAAATATGCAGAAAACAGAGACCAAAAGATGGGCATAAAGCTGGTTTTCCTTATCTACCGAAATGTCGGATAAACAGGACGAAATTCTTAGTTGCAAGAAAAACAAGAAGATCATTAGGCTTTGCCAATTGCTCGTTTCTGGCACTCTTGTTTATTCGTAATAGGTTAATAATAATAATAATAATAATATTTATTTATTGTCCACATACAATACATAATCATTAATGGACAGTCCATCAGATAAATTATAATAACATGACAAATGATAATTGATACACAGAAGTTAAAAAATTAAGTTCAAAAAATTCATTAAAACTATACATTGGGTTTTCAGTCAATAAGTTTTTAATTGTTTTTTAGGGTTTTGTAGGTATGACCAAAAAACCCTTATACCGTCATTTTGTCGTCTGTCTGTCTGTCTGTTCGGTAAAAATTGTAGCCAAACGGCTAAACCTTGAGAGTTGAAATTTGGCATGCTTATACAACTCTTTGACCCGCACATAGGAAAAATACTAAAACATCTAAAAAACATACCCCCCTAAAAATATAAACAAATATGTGCTCATCAAAACAAAAATATTTTTTTTAAATTCTGAGTAGGGTATCAAATGAAAGCCCTTGGTACATGGATTAACTATCAAATTTTTATTTTTGCAAAATAAATTATTTTGATGCGATTTTTGCCATAATTGTGCAAAAAAATTTTTGTCCCACACCCTGTAGCCCAGATGGTTTAAACTAAAAATCTAAAAAAAATCTAAGTAATGTATATTGGTGTGAACCGAAATAGTACAACAGGAATTTTTTATCAGATTATGTTTTCGGAAAATAACGCATTTTTTGTGGTTTTTGGTTCACAAAGTACAAAAGTTATACCAATGTAAGACACTCACACGCAAGGCGTGCGATAGCGTAATGGGTTAGAACACTGGTTTCGCAAGCTAAAATTCGCTGGAAAACGAAGGGTTTCGAGTTCGAGTACGGAGTGAATTTAATTTTTTCTGTTTTTTTTTGGCATTTTTATTATGTTGAAATTATTTTGTCAAAATGTTGTATTTAATTTTTAAGAGCGTAAATTTAATAACCAGTCTTATTATATGATTAACAGACGATAAATTATTTTAAAAATATCGTTCATTTTGCCGTGATTACTACAAAGTAAAATTTGTCCTACACACTCAGCATACCGCCTTCACTTATTATATACCTGCGAAATCCTGAAATGTGTGAATATTCACACTTCACATAAATTTTTTAAATTGTAGTGAACTTAATTCTTTGGTAGAAACTGGTAACAAATTCATAAACTTTATGGAATAATAGTTAATACTATATCTTGATTTATTTATTCGTGTAAAATTGGGGTAAATATTTGATTTATTACGTGTGTTGTAGTTGTGAACGTCTTCGTAAGAGACAAAAGAATTTATGTTTTGATGGGCATATACTAAACAGTGATAGATAAAAAGTGATGGTAGTGTCATGATTCTAAATTCTTTAAAGAGTAACCTACAATCGGCTCTATAAGATGCACTCCCCATCACTCTTATTGCACGCCTCTGTAGTCTAAAAACTCTTTCAGCAGAGGCAGAGTGTCCCCATGCTAAAAGAGCGATACTATTTGCGACTGAAATAACGCAAAATACGTAATTTATAAAACATCTCTTGTAACTGATTTTTGTAGGTTTCTTAGAAGATGGATAGTTTTGCACAATTTCCCAAATATATGGGCAACGGTTCCATAATTATTTTATAAATCATTTCTTTCGTGTGCACTTTTTACATACAGGGCCATACCTACACTTTTCGGGACCTGAGGCGCTGAACCGAGGTGGGATCGTCTTATTGAAGTGGAGGTTTAAAAATTATATATTATACAATTGGGGCCCCGAAAACTGCGGAGCCTTCAGCTAGCGATGCAAGCGCCTGCGCATAAGTGCGACCCTGTTACTTATATATTATTTTAAAAGTATGATACTACCATTTCTAGAAGTAAAAGTAAAAATTATTTCTAATATTCTAATTAGAACAAAAAATTTCACAGCAACACATTACAACTATTTATTACTTTTTTTACAGACTAAGATCAAATATACGATAAAAAAAATTAGCATATATGCACCGCCTTTTATATGCGTTGATAAGATCTCCACACGTTGTCTAGGCCAGTGTCATACGTTATCTTCATCATTATAAAAGTGTAATAAGTCGGACCCCCGCGGTTAGCGGTGTTAGTGACTTGAGCTGTGGTTTAAGCCCCTTGCCTGTGCTAGGTGTGCCAGTTTGGACACGAATTGGTCACGACACCTCTCACCCAACATGGAATTTATTAAGTAATTGAAACATTTTTGCAACATCATTACTAGTAATTTGTACGATTAATTTTAATTTTCGCTAAATATAATAAGGGTAATGACAAAGTTTTACCTTATACAGCGCTTCGATTTACTTTACGTTGCTCAAGATGCACAAATGGTCCTCGCTTAATGGGGTTTTGCTTACCATTATTTTTATTTATAACAGGTACAATGAGGAGCTGGCACACACCAGTTCTTTGTCTTTACTACTGCTACATTCAGGTGCGCACCTAGGGGAGGGGAGATCCCGGGCAATCTTTGGTATCAACAGCAAAAATTGCGTCAAGTTTAAAACAACGTTAATTTTATGTTCTATTTCGTAGACCAGCGGTGGGAAAACAGTAGGCATTTTATGCGGCCTGCCAATATCCGCAAACAATTGCTTTTTAAAGTGAAAAAATTTGAAAATGAAGGCAAGATCGTGTTTTTTTCTCTGCAAATAGACGTGAGACCGTTGTTTTTGCTCTTCACTTTCATATGGAGAAGGCACCAAAATATTTTGTGCGTTCCGCGCCGTCCTGTTATAAGGTCAATGAGGCCTACGGTCCAAAAAGTTTTCCCACCGCTGTCGTAGACCATAAAATATAAGATATTATTTAAATAAAAACTGTGAAGTGTGAATATTCACATATTTCAGGGTTCTGTGAGTATTTAGTAAGTGATAATAAATTGTGGGTTCCAATAAAAAATCATAAATTTCGATAACATTTGAAAGAATCATCCATGTATTTCCATTTAAAGACGACAACCGTACTTGAGATGCACTTGCATCAAGACCTAGCTATAGCTATCTAGTTCTAGTCAGTTGGGATAAATATTGTAAGAACGGTGTTGCAAAAAATTCGTTAAGTTTCGAGATCCAAAATTCCTGGGGTACTAATTCGGTTCACATTAATATGCACTATTCAGATTTTTTTCAGATTTTAGATTGACTCCCCTGGGTGAAAGGGTGCGGGACAAGTAATTTTTTAGCAGTTTTGGCCAAAATCTTATTAAAATAAAGAAATATTAAAAAACTAGCTTCCATTCTTTACTCTACGTCTTACGTGCTTTTATTTGTTACCGCACAATGCATATGAAAAAATTATATTTTTTTTTCAAAGGTACTTAAAGTCTATATGTCTCAAAAAACTGTTCTGATTAGACATTCCTGTTGAACTATTTCCTTTCTCATCAATATTGAGAACTGACACACTCGGATACGCAGTCCGGTGGTCAAATATTGTACTAGGCCTGTAATAGTGTTGGAACTTATTACATATGTTCTAGTGTTGATTTTTTGTTAGAAGTTGTGAATAACTGTAAAAGTAGAACAAATGGTAGTGTTTTTAGCTGTCATTCAAGACAGGACAAAAATAGGCATATTAGTTTTTTTCTTTTCTTAATAAAAATGGAGGCAAAGTTAATATTAAGTCCAGATTGGAAAAGATTTGGTTATGGATAGGAAGAAGGCATGGGAATATATTTTGAGTTAAAAAGTAACTGATACTATGCGAGTTTGTTCATTACATTTGTCGCAGAAAAACTAAATCGCACTAATATATTAATAATAATAGCTAATAATATTAGCTGCTTCTGTCCAATTAAAACTAATTTTATTTCATGAGGCCATGAACATAATGCACTTGTTTACAAACATAATCCATATATTGTAAATTCAGATGACCGACACTCAGATGTACCACATAAAATTAAATTTCCGGCGTTTAACACCTGCTCAACTACAAATTACACTTCAATAAATCTATTGAAATTAAACTTTAAATATTGTAATTTGATGCCCACCTTCTGTTATACACTTCAATAAATGTGTAGCGCGTAAAAATTAAAAAAATTCGCAAATATTTACTCGCATTTTCATAAAATAAAAATGTGCTGTGCTTAAATTAACCTGTTTGCTGTTAGCATATTGACAGCTGCATACTAGACACGACAGCCATATTGCCTTGAACACAGTGCCGCCAACAGTAATGTCACTTCTCAATATTACTGTATTACTGAAATTACTGTTTTTTGATGAACCCCTCTGAAAAATAGGGTAGGGGACAACATTTTTTTAACAAATATTTGGTTTAAACTCCGTAAAAAAGATTTGAAAAAAATAATTTGTTTCTGTCTATCCAGGCATTAAACTTTTTAAATAATATTTAATTTTTTTTATTTAATACATATTTGTTTATATTTTTCCCGAGATGTATTTTTTTGAACTCTCTATGGTTTTCCTATATGTGGGTTAAAAAATTGTACAAGCATGCCAAATTTTAACTTTCTATGTTCAGCCTTCTGGCTAAAATTTCTATCGAACAGACAGACAGTCTAACAGACAGAAACACAGACAAACAGACAGACAGATAGACAGACAGACACTGGAGTGACGTTATAAGTCATACCTACAAAACCTTATAAATGGATATGTAAATACATTTTACTGTACAATTGTAAATTACTATTTTATATTTCGTAACATTTTTCTGACAATGATTGATATTCTAAGTAAACATTTGTAATTCGTTGTCGTGCAGAAATATTTCTTATATATTCTTTTTACAGTTGCGTGGGAGTATTATAAATTGCTAACAATATTGTAGAGTAATAAAAATTGGAGCAAAAATAATTAATAGCATATCATTTATATTTAGTTTTTTGTTCCATAGCTGGTTGGATTTTTAAATTATATTTTAAACAGTTTCAGTCTCTATTGACAACCAGAAATATTTTAAAAATACTTAGATTAGATAGATACTTATAAGTGCTTTAGAGTGATGCTTCCAAGTACTAATGTTTTTAAAATGAATTTATTCAAAAAGTTTGACGTAGTACAAGATACGCCCGTTTCTACCAAACTAGGAATTAGATTTTAAAATGCTAGCTTGTAAAACACTAGATTCTTTTGAAATGCCCATTTAGACATGGGACAAACTCATTCATCATCATAAGTCTGCCATAAAACTATGGACTTTCACTACTAGCATCTAGTTTTATTAGTAAATTTCGCAGTATATTTTTTTGTATAAAGTATATCAACTCTCATAAAATCAACAAAAGGAATGTTGATCGAATTTCGCTGCATAAACTTGAGAATTCATGTGTATCGATTTCATCTTGAATATAGGTATATTTTGAAGAAGCTGAGTGAATATCTCAACCAACACTTGACCCATGACTATGTTCTTTTATCCGAGATATCGTGAATATCACAACACAGCGATTCTCAATATGTTCCACACAACGTTTGCTACTCCAGGGATAGTTCAACCTTTACTATAGTCCGTTCAAAGGTGAGAATGCAGTATTGCTCTTATGGCAAATGGGAGCTGTGTTGCCAAATGTTGTTAAAGTGTCAAATGTGTCAATTATAATAATATGAAAAACTCGTATGATTTACAAAAATCAACTCTTATAAAACTCAAAATAACACTCAACAAAAACGTTTCAGAGTATTATAAGACGATATCCTCAAAAAATAAATTTGTCTGTCCGAAATTCACGTAAAAACCTGGATTCGAACATAGGCTATATGACAACTCAAAGTTTTCATTCTAAAGGTGAGTTTCAGGGTGCAAACTTTAAATATCATCCTTATTATTAACAAAAAATATATAAATAAAAAATTGTTTATTATATTAGGTGTACAATTTTGCTTCCACCGTTTTCCTATAGATGGCTTTAGTGGTAAGTAGTGGTCGAAATAAATAGATCATAGACGTCATGTAATAAACTTCGGCATCTGTCAACATAACCCCATAAAAATATTAGTCGATTTGTGTATGCATCATAAAATTATTCTCGATTGAAAATTTCAGTTTACGAGCCAAATTCTTGTCATTTGCGGGAGGTTTTAATTTTCTGCTTCAATATGAAGAAATCTGCGTCTGAGGCTCATCGAATGCTTTCAAATACTTATGGTGAGGCCGCTATTAGTGAATGAATGTATCATGAGTGGTAGTCCTGTCACAGGACCCCCCTGTTTGAAGTAAAAAAATTGCCCATTGTGCGCAAAATACAAAATAAACTGCGCAACTTTCGAAAAATTAGTGCGCGGCCGCAACCCGCGCAGCTTAAAGGGAACATTGATAACCAGTCTTTTATAATAAAGCCTCGAATTTCGGTTGTACACCTATGTAAGAAAAACGTTTTTTTTGTTCTATCCATTTATTCTATTGGCAGAATATTTGGGGAGTTATGAGGGACACATTAAATCTAAAGTCTTGAAATATCTTGGGCGTAGGTATGGCTAGAACCTTAACTCAGCCAGAAATAAGCAGTTGACTTCGGTCAGATATCAACACAGTGAATCAATACAGTGAATTAAAACCGTGTACGATGATAATTGTTTATAATAAGAAAACAATTACGTTATTTCCATGCACTTTTTTCGATTGAATACAGATTTGGGGAATTACGGGGGGACACGTTAAAACTAAAAGATTGAAATATTTCATTTATTATTTTTATTATATTGTATTATTATTTAATTTAGATCAAAAATGTACAGCACAAAAACCACACGCAGTACATGCACGCCAGCTAGTGTTTAATATACCAGGTCTAAAAGTATGAAATGCGGATTTTTTTTTTTTTAATAAAACACATTAATCTCAAAAGAACAGTAAAAGTTTATTTATTCAAAGTATGCTCCATTAGAAGTTATACATTTTTCCCATCTTTCAGGTAGTTTGTGAATACTTCGCCAGTAGAACTCTTCCCCTTTCCCCGCAAACCATTCATCTAGCCATTCTTTCACATTTTCATATAAACAAAAGTGCTGCTCGGCAAGTGCCTGACCCAACGATGCGAACAAGTGGTAATCTGAGGGGGCCAAGTCTGGTGAGTAAGCGGCATTGGGTAGCACTTCCCACTTGAGTGCCTCCAATGTGTTGCAAACTGCTTTTGCCTTATGTGATGGAGGGTTATCGTGAAGAAAAATTACCTTGTGCTGTCTTCTTTCGTATTCTGGTCGTTTTATGAGCAGCGAATGGTTCAATTCGATCAGTTGTTGTTGGTAGCGTTGGGTATTAACTATTTCAGCAGGTTTTAACAATTAATAATGGACCACACCCTTTTGGTTCCACCAAGTACAGAGCATTGTCTTTTTGCCAAAGCGATTCGGTCTTGCAGTTGATGTGGATGGTGAGCCTGGGTTCACCCATGATTTTTTGCGTTTGGTATTTTCAAAATAAATCCATTTTTCATCGCCAGTAATGATATGATGCAAAAAAGACTTTCTTTTGTATCGTGCAAGCAACAAGTGTTTTTGCGTTTTTCCATCTGCCTCTCATTCAATGCATGTGGAACCCATCTGCCGACTTTCTGGATCTTACCCATCTCTCGTAGGCGATTGGAAACAGCTTGTTGGCTAACGCCTAACTGCTCTGCTAGTTGTTTTTGAGATTGACTATCGTCTTCCTGTAGCAATGTTTCCAATTTTGTATCTTCATATTTTTTTGGAGGTTTTCCATGTTCTTTGTCTGTAAGATCAAAGTCACCACTTTTGACACGCCGAAACCATCGTTCACACGTATCTTGCGATGGAGCATATTCACCATAAGCTTCTCGAAGCAGTCGGTATGATTCAGCAGCAGTTTTTTTCAAATGAAAACAAAACAGTATTACTGTCCGCGACTGCTCTTTATTTGGTACAATATTTGACATTTTTAACACAGTAAAACAAAACTATATGAGCACTTTTCAAATTATAACCTATACGCATTTGACACTTAGTGATAACTTAACAAAACGCCATATGTGTTGAAACTTTGAACTATACACTCTGTTTGCGCGGCAAGTTTGAAAACAATCCGCATTTCATACTTGTAGACCTGGTAAATGGTAAAACTGTCCTGCTTTTAAGGATAACGAAAAATTAAGTACTCTAAATTTGTCAGCCATCTCGAAATTTCATTATAATATTTCAATATGTCACTAAAATTTGAAATATTTCTCACTGCATTTGAAATAAGAGCGATATTGTCTCATTATTCGGTAATGCCCCGTGGGGATGCAGCATCTCCTCCTAGGAGGTCAGTGGTTAGGATGTCAGCATCTAACCTGAATAGGCAATCTAGCCACACAAGTCTAAACAACCATACAGTGTTCACGATAATCATTTTTCTAACCTTCACTGCTCCAGATATATTTATCAGTATTTTTCTTTCGAATATATAGAGTCCTTTCTCAGGGCCGCCCCTAGGCGGGGGCAAATGGGGCACCTGCCCCAGGCCCCGCGCCTTTAAGGGCCCCGCGCTTCGACCGTCAAGTTATAAAATAATAAAATACTTAAAAATATTATTCCAAATTTTATAAATATTTGGAAAAAAATTATATTTTCATTGAATATAAGTATGTGTACTTTGTTAAAAGTTAATAATATTAAAGAAAATATCGTTATTCAATATATATATAGATGGGGCCCCGCAAATCCAGTTTTGGGGCCCCGCAATTCCAGTTTTGCCCCAGGCCCCGCAAATTCTAGGGGCGGCCCTGTCCTTTCTAATAATAATATTTATATAAATGTTAAATATATTGATAACAAATTTTCTGTGGGAATGCGAAGATATTTTGCGTTAAGATAAATATTACGTTATACTATTGGAAAGTGAAGCAATAACAATTTTCAAATATATCGTTTATTTTTCTACTATTATATAAAATTAATTCGCCCGATTAACTTACAATAATGTTAGAAGTAATAGCTGAATTAAAGTTTTGAACAGAATGGCGTTGATGTTAGGTCGAGTGCGCGAATGTTAGGAACCACCGCAAACCTAATCAATATCCAGAGATTCCCGCGAGTCCAGGCATCTCAGCGATACCTCTATGTACGTAATAAAGACGAGAGCAACGACTGCATACTCCGGCAAAGAATGCAAAGTTCACACGATCTCGAATATAGTCTCTCATGGTGATGCCCAACAATTTTATACTAATAAATCATGGATATTAAAAAAAGAAAAACTTTAATTCTTGTAAAATTTAGATAAATGTTCTCTCATATAATCCTGCAGTTCTTGTGGACAGTGGAATCTTCAAGTTCCATTCACTTGTTTCGAATTTTGATGGTAAAGGAACTTATAGATACGGCTGTTCAATCAAACGCAGCAATTTTACCTTTCTACATAGCTGAGCCAAACAGTACCATTGGTGTATGTTTTTACACCATGGATGTTTCAGCGTTAAATACTTGCAAAGCTGCATTGAAGCTTTGAAAAGTAGAAAGCATTATGTATACAATTCGGACCGTAATTAATTTTTATGGTATGCGTTGTGTTATCAGACTCGGCTGATGACTTCACAACTAGTATCATAATCACGTTGCCAATTTTTGAGTTGGTCTGCACTTGCAAAGTAAATTAATAAACTGAGAAATTCCTAATGGGTGTTGACTTTAACTTAGGGTCTTCTTTACTCAGTAATTGTTTTCAGTGCATTTCTTGTCATGCTCCTTTCTGCTGCGACGAATATGATTTAGTTTCCTTGATGGGACGATTATGGTTTAGAGGTTACTATGGAAATTATAATTTTTTTAAAAATATTTTTGGACTTAACTACTATAAGGCCATTATCCAGTAGATGCATTTATTTTTGAAAATTTTACAGATTTTAACGATTGTAGAATTTTGGATAACACAAATATCCATGCCATAACCGGGATTTGAACGAGCCCCCATGAGTTACACTTATCACTACGCCACAGTGACCGGCAGGAAATTACTTATTATTTGTAATAGATATATAAGTATATTTTGAATTCCGTATTCTGGAATTTAAATAGTGTCATCTTAAGTGTAAATGTTCCAACAACAAAATTCTGTGTTTTGTGTAAAGAACCCGAACTTGTTACACTGTATTACTTTCGTTAATAGTATTTTTCTTATTCTATGCTGACAATATTTTTAGGGAGGTCCTGCTGTTTTATTTTGTTAGGTTGCCATTCTATATGTTGATTTGGAAGTTTTCGTTCATTCCGTTTACTTGGCCAAAACGATTTAATAAAGTTACGAATACGGCCTTGCCGCCAAAGAATACAGTAGCCTTTAAAAGGACAGCGAACTTTGAACATCGAGTTGCCGGAAGGTTATAGAAACCTATGGAACGTTTAAAGGTATGCTATATAAGCACGCGACCTGCGATCGAAGAGTCAGCAGTATTCAAACAGTGAAGCTCAGAGAGTCATTAAGAACAGTTAGACGAATCAGTCTTCATCAAACGGTTGAGTCAGTTCAGCAGGGCAGATATGGTCATCAATAAATCAGTTTCATGTATTTAACCTCAGTGCAGAGTTAGACAAATGATAGAACTCTAGTGGTAATGCGGAGCTACTAAAATTCAGTACTGTGATTGAGTGATTTAGTTAATCGAAGAACTGGGGCAGTCTGGACTGTATTGTGATATACCTGGAACAGTTAACTATGGTGTAATAGTAGTGACTAGTAGTATTTATTGTTTAATTGTCATTGTTGTCTACTAATCAGTATATAAGTTCTATATTTAAGTAGTTTAAATTTGAAATCACAACCAAACTGGTCTTGTAACCACGTAACAATATCTTCTTCCATGCTCATAATTCTTCCCATTCTTCAAATATTTTGGGTAATTTAGTAATGAACTGGTTTTTTTACTGATAACAAGTTAAAATCGATAAATGATAATATAGTAACGCGTAAAAATCACCATGTTAAAGTATATATACTCTATTACATTGTTATCTATAGATAAGATAGACAAATATGATAGATAATGTGGGATTTGCATAGTGATTATTACATGTGACATTAACTATACATACTCATATTGCGGTATATAATTTAAAGTTCTGTAATTATAAACATGAATGCTTAATTTATGTAACTAAGTTATGTGTAGGTACCACAAACGCAAAATTAAATAACCGTTGAACTTTACACAGTTAATAAACTAAAATAAATATTTAATGTTACATGAGTGGAAAATGAAAAGTTGAACAATGGAAAAATAAAATTACACGTATTTCATGTGTACAACCATTTATACGACGGCTACGTCGAATCGACGAAAGAATTTCTCTACTAAAAGAAAAATATTTCACTAATTTCGACACGAATGGGCTCCTTCATGACGAAGAGGTCGATTCTGGATAGGAACATTGTGCCACAAATAGCGCAGACATAGTTATAGGTAGGGTGACCAGATTTCAGTGAAGGGAAACCGGGACACAGGAAAAAAAAAAGAAGGTCTTTGTTTCCTCCCAGATCCAAGTGAAGAGCAAAAAAGGTCCTCACCTCCCAAATTCAAAGTGAAGAGCAAAAAAAAAAGGTCCTCACCTCCCAAATTCAAAGTGAAAAGCAAAGAGATTCGAAAACCGGGACGGATGGTCACCCTAGTTATAAGCAGAATAAGGCAACAGGGATATGTGTCTGGATTTGCGTTTACGCTTCATACGTGTCCGTTCATACTGTTGTATTCCGTTTATTACTAGATTGCGCAATATACATCAACGGAAGGGTTTCTGTTGCATGAGCAATTGACGTAACTTAAGTTAATTTTTTATAAATAAATGTTTAATAACAATATTATGGCATAATGGCCCGGTTACACGCAGCCAGTAACTTGCACAAGTAAGAAGTTGCACCACTCACTGGCATCGTGTAGACGTACATGCCAGTAGTGGTGCAAGTACTGGCACCAGTATCTCATGCCAGTCAAATGAATAGAAGCCGATCCCATTTACTGGCACAAGTAGCCGTGCAAGTGACTGTTAAAAATGATTTGTTCTCGCTAATACAAAAACGTTAAATATACTGAAAATGTCCATAACAAAGTGGTCTGTGGACACCACAAGTAAATTTGTGATTTTATATAAAGAGCATGGGCAGCGTAGACACGTGAAAATAACGGGGTTTCCATATATTGTTTGAATACTTCTACGGTTTCTTCAGCGGTGCCTTATGTTACACGTTATAAGGTTTTCACAACTTGTGTATTATGTTTTTTTAATTACATGCACCCGGGTTTATATTCGGAGAAATCCGGCCCTGCACATTTAGATCTATTGTTTAAAATGTTTCTAGTAGCCTTAACATTCTAATTTTGTTTTGAGACGCTTGGCAATGTCTCCATCATTTTATACTTAGCATTTATTTATACAGGAAATAAAACGACAGTTCCTGAATACCGATTTCGTTAGAAGCTAATATTCATTTCTGTGATAATTTAGATAGCGATGAAGAACCAAACTTAATCTAATAGCCCTCGGATTGTTTACAGTCTTCAATATATCATATACTTCATTCCTATTATTTTCAGAAATTGATTTAATTACAAGATCCTCAAAAAAGCTGGAATTGATCATAAGTATAGGCATTTGATGTGGAATCTGTGTTAAAACGAAACTAGTGTTATTAAGATTGGCAACACAATAGAAGAAGCCGGGATCCGGAAAGGTGTAACACAGGGCTGCGCTTTATCTCCAATTATATTTAACGCCTACATTCAGGAAGCCATAAATTCTGTCAGAAAAAATAAACGTCAGCATCAAAATACATGGACATAACATCGACATGTTGAGATATGCTGACGATATCGCTATGCTGGTAAATAGTGCAGAAGAACTGCAATCTGATTGAAAGTAATGTCGTCAACCTAAATGATGAATTATTAATGAGACTGAATATAGCCAAAACCAAAATAATGGCGTGTGGTAGAAATACCGGTGATGTAATAACACCAATTAAAATAGCCGCACAGACGTTATCACAAGTCAAAGGATTCATATATCTAGGATCTGTTATCACGAACGATAACAGATCAAAAGGGACACAAGTAGAATTGCTCAGGCTAAGCTCGCTTTTAACAAGAAACGATATCTATTCACCTCGAATAATATCGCAATAACACTGAGAAAGAAGTTTCTAAAAACATATTTATGGAGCATAGCACTATATGGGCGTAAAATTTGGACAATAGCAACTACAAAAAAAGAAGATTGGAAGCCTTCAAGACCTGGTGTTATCGACGCATGTTAAAAATGAAATGGGTTGACAGTCTCGAACAAAGAGGTGTTTCAAAGAACTGAAGAAAGAAGATTTCTGCTTCAAAATTTAAATAAAAGACGAGATAGCTTGATGGGGCATATTTTGAGACATGAGGGTTTATTAATAGTGGTAGATATGGTCGAAGGAATAAACCCTAAAGGAAGACCCCGCCTTAAACTATACGAGTCAGTTGAAGGAACAGCTTAACTGTCAGAAATATGTAGATCTGAAGAGAAACGCAGAGGCCAGAGAGGAATGGAGTGCTGCTGCCAACCAATATTAAGATTGTAAACTTTAAGAACCGGTTTCTGAAAGCTTAGTTAACTATAACCAAATAGATAGACCACGGTTGGTATGGTTACTTATGGGATTGTTATAATGTCACCGTAGTTGATCATTTGCTTATAGTTTACTAAGCTTCCGAAACCGGCCCTAAGAGAGAGAGAGAATTATATTCCAAATTGTTCCTAAACAATGGTTTGAATTAAAAAAAAAAAAAACTCTTGGCAATCCCGGGATAGCTGTTTAATAATCCCGACATCCCGGGATCGAAAAAAGATCTCAAGATTGTATTCTCTAGTTACAATGTTTCATAGTAATCTTGATTAATTTATTCATTCGCCAGTCACATTTCAATAATACATATATAACCATGACAAATTATTCTAATTCCAAAAATTAGTTCAGTTCTTCCAACTAACCACAAATCATTAAAAATAAGGTTATGACACTCTGTTACTCTACTTATATCTATTTTATTTCAATCGCGCAAGCCGCAGAAATTGAGAAATGCTTACCTAATATTTTTATTAATGGCTCCAAGCATTTTTTTAGCAATTATATTTCAATGCGAGTGCTATTTATCAATTTTGTGCCAATATAATACGAAGCTAGTAAAAAATTACAATTTCAAAAGCATTTTCTTACTGCATCTTAACTTTTAGTATGTTAATTATCTAGCTCTACATATTGTTAGCAATTGTAAGAACCCATTTACCAAATCCCATGAATACCTGGAGATAAATATTTCTGCATCCGATCATAAACCCTTCGCATTGATAACTTCCGTCTTGGTGTTGGGGAGGCTGGCAGTTCGACATCCTGACTGCCCTCAGATTCAGACATCGCCGTCAACAACATTTACAACACGCTTGTTTATCAATAAACACTTATATAAACCTATCTCCCCACTGATGTACAGCCAAATGAGACTTGTAAAGAACCTATTTCCATTGAGTCATTTCCGTTATATGAATGATGCGCAAACAAGTATTCATCATCACTGACACACATTGTTTATTTGGTTTAATGTTTTCAGTTTTTTAATGTTTAATGTCACATTGTTGAGTTTATTAGTAAAGTATGATATATTTAAATAAAAATAATTGTAAAAATAATCACGGTTATCCTTTAAAAGAAAAACACACTTATAAACATATTATAAACAGAATTTGAGTCAGACCAAATGTCAACCCCACAGATCTGAGTGTCGTAGTTATAAGTGATTGGCTGGATCACATAAAAGCCAGATTCGCGAATACAGATACGGAGACGAATTATTTGCGTCCTGATCCGCGGATACGGACACGTATCTTAAATTCAAGTATCATAGAAAAATAATCGACTTTAAACTGATAGTTTGATGGCTCGTGCGATTCCTACAAACAAAAACATGCCAATTAACACGAATTAGTTGTTTATGGTAAAATCACTTACTCATTGTCTTTGATTAAATTAATTTTACACTAATATTTAATGTATACTAGACCAGTGTTTCTTAACCGGGGGGCCGCGAAGTTATACAAGATCAAAACATGAAATTATAATAGCAATGCGCTCAAGCTTGCAAGATATAAATTTTATTCATATTTATAAATACGAGTCTTATATTTATATTCAGAAAAATATACCTTTCATAACATAAATATTTTATTTATTATTCTATCTAAATACTTATTTTCACAACTAATTTAAGCTACAGGCTATTTCAAACGTTTAAGCGGAACTAAATGGAGTATTAATTTTCTAAAGCTAACTTTATAATGAGTAAAATAGGCTTTTGCTAAACAAACTGATCAAAAGCAATCAAAATTCAAGTTGTACTTTGAAGTAGGTACGACTTAAAAGTGCAATATTTTTTATTATATTTTTTTTATTACCCTCCGAGCTACAAATAACTTAAGAGTAAGGTTGCGAATGTGTTTAAATCAAAATATAAGGCACTTTGAACACTTGAAATCGTCATATATATTATAGTTTTTTGTCAACCGTAAAAGATACTGAAAAAATGTTTAAGTAAAAGTTGTTTCTTTTGAAAAGCTCTATCCAAAGATACTCAATATTACATACGTTCCCATATAACAATTCGAAACTGCTCTTAATATCCTGTACGTCCGGAAAATTTCAATACTACCATTTAATGTTTTGTATAAATTTTAGTTCAAAATTTTTCCCAACTTGTTCACACGTTGCCTTTTCGAGAAAAATCGTGTTCCCTCTATCTTGATACACCATATATATATATATATATATATATAGGGGGGCCGCAGACAATATTGATATAATTTCGGGGGGTCCCATGCCAGAAAACGTTGAGAAACACTGTACTAGACCGATGGAAAACCACCGGAAAGTAATGTGATGCTCGACTAAATATCAATTTAAACGTTAGAGTAAAATTTAATCCATCATGAGTATTTTTAAATGCAAGCTTATATGAAAACTAATTCGAATATATCTATATGATATCCGTTTAAGATCCGTCTTGAAAAAACGAATACGGACCTGGAAACGGATTTTTAAATTTTGCGGATCATTGCCGCACACCACTAGTATTTATGCGCGGGCGTTTGATTTGCGAGCTGGGAGCAATTTAAAAAGCCCAACTGATTTAGGTAACAGTGACTACATTAAGAGGAACTCTAAGTAAAACGATTATAATTTCAATGTTTCATAGTACCTATTACAAATAGGTAAAACCTTTTAAAAGTCAAGTTTTAATTTCTTACTTTTTTTTAAATTTCATTTATTTTACATCGACCTATTTCTGCAACGAGGCTAATCGCCGATGCCAGGGGGCGAGCTCCTACACCTGGATGGGTGAATGATTGTTAAAATGGGAGTAATGTAAACATATTATTCTCGCCCGAATAATATCACCAATGAGGAAATGAACTAGTAGCCTCACAATTCAGAGTTTAATCCAGTGAAAACTACACGATTTAACGAGCTCGGCCACTCATTGGCAATTACTTACTTATTAGGTAATGAATAAAAAATTTATTGAGACTTAATTTTTAACACAACACTTAATTTCATCTTAATAAATGAAACAATGGTTATGATACACTGGTATTATACACGTTTTGCTTGGGATTTACTTGTTTACTCAAATCATAAAAACTTTTTTAATACTTGGTTCAGACCCGTATTGCCCTCATTTATTAAAGAGAAATAAATCTTCTAAGCGATTAGCTAAAACAATACAAGGGGTTCTATTGAATTATTTAATTTTTAATAACTTGTTTATTTAAGGTTCAATTGTATATCTAATTTAATGTGGAGTTGATCGGGTCCGTAAATGAGTGTATGTGGAAAAGGTTGTACGGGTTTCGGACATAAATAATGCTGGATCTAGCTGACCAGTTTCGAAATATTTTATTTCTTCATCAGAGCTTCACAAAATATGTTAATATTTTATATTTTCTGTAGCTCTGATGAAGAAATAAAATATTTCGAAACTGGTCAGCTAGATCTAGTTGTATTATTTATGTCCGCAACCCGTGCAACCTTTTCCACACATCCAATTTAATATTCTTGTTTGTGGAGTAAAATACTTTGTCTTTCATAATTTAACCACCTTCATATCTCTCATAATAAATAAGTAAGCAATACTTAAACAGTTCCCAAAAATACCCTGTATAATCAGATCAATTCTGCAAAAAATTACTGAGTAGTAACGTTACTACAAGGAAAAATGTTATAAAAAGTATAATGCCAATTATCATAGTAACATAGTTACAGAATTGGTCTGATTATCTTGAAAATATTTGATGCCACAAATGTAAAATTTGAACGAAGTGGCATGTTCAATCAGCTTGAAATATCGTACATGACATTTTAACAAATAAATACTTTTTCAAAATACAAAAAGTGTTTAAAAATTTTCAACAAAACTTGATTTATAATGAAGAAATTAAAAAAAAAAAAAAAAATTCCACACTATATGCATATAGTACGGTATATTGTTTCGTAGTCTGAGTATTTTTCCAATATGGTCAACATATAAGAAAACATTATCACATATGTCTGCCAAATTTCAGAAAGATAGACACGTGAGTGACGGTATTTAGAGTTTCTTGATTAAGCCTGCTAAGTTCTAAAAAGAGCACTGAACATATGTGAGTTATTGAAGAAATAAAAATCTTTTATTTTGCTTAGGAGTGTTTTGTATACTCTTGTGGTAATTATATAGACTAAACAAATTAAATGTATGGAAAACTGTGGGAAAGAACCTTGTATTTAATGCCATACCGCATCAAGAAAAAATCTAACGCAATATTTTGTTAAGAAAACTATTAGTGCTCTAGATATTTGGTAATTTAACCCAGAAGAATTTGTATATGTAGAGAATAGTATTTTGGTATGTCAATAACATTTTAAGTAAATAAATTACAGAAAACGAATGGTAAGTTGATTAAAAATGATTTTGTTCTATACTATCGCTTAGTGCGTTCTTCATTTTGATCAAGGATTCATTTACATTGTTATAAAAGTTTCTTAAAGTATAGGTCCTGACCAAGATATAGGTCGATTACGTTAAAAGGGTTTATTTTACTTAAGATATATAAAGTATAGGTGTTCGAAAATTTGCAGTACTGACCAAAATGAGTGTATAATATCTTTCTTAATAGCACAGTGGCCAATCAAAAATACAAAAATATAATTTAAAATAGCATTTCAACTAAAAATAAACTACATATAATAAGTATTATAGTCTATCTCAGAAAGAGCGATAGTAATAAATCTTTTTGTCAGGCAGTTACCAGTGGCGTGCACATTTTAAACATGTTGGTTTTAAGTATTTCTATATTACTATTTATCATTTTATTAAACGTATGCCTGTGACCATATTTATCATATCATTAAACGCACCCCTGTGACCATATTCTTCAAAATTTTAGGGTAAATTTTTTATGATCTATTGTGTTTAACCCTAGTTCGTATTCCCATATAAGATGTGCGGCACACTCCGTTGCTTCTTAACAATATTTCGTTTCGAACTATTCATCATTGTGTGTTGCTTCTGTGAGAAAAAACAATAACTTTTTACAAATAATAAATTTTATTACTATCGCTCTTTCTGAGATAGACTATAAAAATCAACAAAACAACTTTTTCAAAAGATGTTCACGTACTTTACAATCACATAATTTGTATTTTTCAATATCTTTAATTTCCTTGGGAATCTGGTTATACAAAATCAAACCTTTAGAAAAAATACTGCTCTTAGTTGCTTCCTTGCTAGCACAACTTACGGAAAAATCTTCATTTCTTGTGTTGTACACATGTACATATTTATTTTGTTTAATTTTAATTCTTAGATAATCAGGTACCATATTTTTCAGTACTTTATAAATAAATGTTAATACTTTAAATTCAGCATAACTACTGATATCTTAGCCAGTTCATCGTCTTTAACATAGACATAATACTTGCAGACTTATTAATACTTGCAGATTTATTAAGTAACATTTTAATATTACTCTTAGGGCCTTATTTTGACATTTTTTAAATTTATCTATATTTTTTTATTGCACATAAAAGTGGCAGTTGCACAGTATGTAAGTGTTGACGAATAATTGTATTATACATTAATAATTTAGTGTTATATATTAATAAACTACTTAAACTATACTTATAAGAAACTCTGCTGAAAAAGCCTATTTTTTTGCCACTTTCTTAATTACATATTGTATGTGCTCTTTAAATTTCAACTTCCTATCTAGTATGACTCCTAAGTATTTATATTTATCAACCAATTCTAACACACAATTATTAATTGCTACTCTTCCTACCCTATTGTTGTCTTTTATATCTAAATAGTACTCACTATTTTTACATAATGTCATATATTTACATTTATCTAAGTTAAGTTTCAGTCTATTCATTTCAAAATACTCATTCATTATTTTTAGTTCATCATTTAATCCACTAACTACCTCTTTATAACTATATCCATCAACATATATTAATGTATCATACGCAAAAATATTTACTTTACACTTTTTTAATATTTTTGTGATGTCATTAATGTATACAATAAATAACAGTGGTCCCAACACCCTTCCCTGGGGCACTCCTATACACTTTTCTAATATCTCACCAAGCACACCATTCCATTTCACGATTTAATAAAGCAAAATAATGCAGGCTATATTTCACGGGGAAGTTTCATGAATCATCCGAGTGAAATATAGCCATTTTGTTTTGTTATACTATAATATGGTAACTTCAACGTATGTCCCTTTGTGTACACGCGCACGTATGCGCTCTGAGCGGTCGCTAATGGTCTTTCCTTCTCTATGAGTGAAACAAATTGTATATCTTTCTCTATTTCTAGCTTTGTCTATGAACAAATGATATGACTCTATTAAAAAATGGAAATTTTATTGCTATAGTTCTCTCCCATTGAACCATATGCTTTAATTAACCGTCATCTATCAACTAAAGTCTCCTTTACTATAACGTATTACAAGGTTTATACGAGACAATATCGTTAGACAAGCACATGTCTATATTGTGGTTGTGGTAGTGCACTTTCCATTTTGAGTAAATTTCATAAACATCATTACTATAAAAATATTGAAAATCTTAATTGCGAAGACAGGTTTATAATTAATTGTGTTCAAAATAGTATTGCAGTGTATGGAGCAAACTTTATAGCTAATCTATTACATGAAATTTGATACTTGTTTTCACCTGACATGAGTGGGTATACTGTTACATCTACCTGGAAATGGTGTTTGTTTATCTTTAATAAACTATTTCTATAATATGAGAATCTAATTAGGATGAAATATTAATTTAACTGATTAACAGTTAACATTTTGTTTATCGATTACTGAAATAAAAAACGATAATCTAAAAATTAAGAGGATACAAAAAAATAATAATAAAATAAATAATAGGTTCCCAACGCCTAGATAAGCGTATAAGGGGCAGAGAAGGTAAGTTCTCCGTTTCTAGAACGCCGGTCGTAGATATTAAAGCCAAGTGGTCAGTGTGACGTTTCTACCAGTCCTATTATCCGTGTATGGATAGGTTGTCATTTATAAGTTTTAAATACTTGAGGCTGAGTCGACCCAGGACCTGTCTGCACATTATCGGAAAATAAAAATATGAAGAAGGTGGGAGGTATCGAACCAGCGTCCCTGTGCTCCGGAGGCAGCCGTCTTACCACGGAGCCACGGCAACTCTCAACAAAAAAATAGCATATTCAAATAAAGGATGATTTTAAATTGTTATCACACAACCGTTCAAAATATTGTGTCTGCTTTAAAAAGTTGTAGTTTAAAAAATTTGACGATGACAAAGCGCTACAGCCATCCTACGCATAAAAATTCAACTAGAAACGAATTCAAACTTACTTCAAATTTATTATTATAAACACTGTCGTTAAACATGTTAGATATAGTATTTAATACTCAAAGACAATTATTCAACCTTCAGTGGTCTCCTAGAGAAAAGAGGAGAGGAGGAAGACCACCAATAAAATGGAAAGCACACATCAACTTAAAGACCTATCCGAAGGAGACTGAGATATTGGTGACGATAGCACCGGAGAAAAGGAAACCTGTAATGGGAAAACGGCCGGAAGAAAAATAAGGAGACAATTATTATTTCTTTTTGGAAACAAATTTAAGTGATTTAAAAATATCGTAACATTATAGGTAATCAATAAAAATAGCTCATTTATAGATACAGATATCTGGTTAAATAATTTTCGAACCAGAATGTTAGATACACGCGATCAACATAACCTTAAAAATAAGCTGTGGCCACTACAGAACCAGCCGCCATCACAAAGTACTTGTTTAATTTATGCTGCTTTATCAAAAAATGTCTCAAATAAAAGTTGTTAGTTATTGCTTTTATAGCAACTTTTGTTAAATAAATTTCTTCGAAATAATTATGTTGTGAAATATTAGCAAAAATCTTAAAACCGAAACGAGTAAACTCCCATTTCTAGTAAACCGACTTTTATTAAAAGTTGATCAACTCGTGCCATTGATGTCAAAAGCTTAAATATTAAGTTTCATAAAAATCATTTTAGTCGAATTTGCTCTGCAAGTGTACACGGACCGACAGACAGACAGACAGACAGACAGACAGACAGACAGACAGACAGACAGACAGACAGACAGACAGACAGACAGACAGACAGACAGACAGACAGACAGACATACAGACAGACAGACCGACAGACATCGTGCTAAAAATAATCAAAACATTATGTTGGGACCTCGCTTCGTGGAGATCCATTGAGATCTCGAAATGTCAAAATCGGTATGATCACAATACCTCTCTTAATTTTTTAATGGTTAAAGAAAAAAGCGTTTATCATTAATTTTTTATTCTACTTTGTGCTGATTTAATCTTATCTATTATTCTATTTTATTCTAATTATTTCTTATTCCATTTTATTTTAATTATTTGCACTGTTATTATTTAAACATTTATTTACATTTTATAATTAGTATATAATGAGGCTACTAGGTCCAGAAATAAAGAGCTGTTATTATTATCATTATTATTAAATTAAAATTAAATGTAGAAAAAAGCTCAAATTTAGTTGGAAGAAGGAGTCACAGCAGTTTTAAATACAATAAATTAGTAAAAATATGTAAATAAATTCTTTTGACGATCTTAACATGTCCTCCTACTAAAAATCTAATACTTTTTAGTAAATAATCCTATTAACTAGAATATTTAAATGTAAAAGGCAATTATTCCAAGGTCATTAAACTAACAATATTATTTGTCCAAATATAGTAAAGACAGGCGTGCCATGTTCTCTTTGTTAAAAATATGTTAGATCTATTTAAATGACTACGCATTTTGAGAACACGCATTCACCATTATACAAAGAAATTAATTTGATATCATATCCATTAGATCTGAATTAAAATGCTGTCAATGCAAAATTCATTCAGTAATGAAGTCTGGAAAGTTGAATATTTGTGCTAAACATGTTGCTAGTTTATTAATACAAAATATATTAATTTAATATAAACGAATACGAGTGTTAAAAAATATTAAGTCTATAATTTTGTTCCTCCGGAACTGGCAACACCTTAGAGACGGAACTACACCAGTCCAAACGTACATCTTTCCATTTTGTTCAGTACAAGTATTAACTGAACATGCAGTAAATTCATCGACTGCCAAAAAATAAATGAGCATGGATTTGATTTTGGATTTGCTTAACCTTGTTTTCCTGGGTTAGAGTGAATTTTTAGTATGATATTATAGATCAGGATCTCCGTTACCCCGTTTGAGTTCGTTTTCTTGAATTTTCATACAAAATTTGACTACATAGCGCTGCTCAATATTTCGTTTAATTTTTGTGATGCACATAGGGGAAGGATGCACGTCTAGACTGGTATTGTTTCGTCTCTGAAATATTGTTAGTTCTAGAGAATCTAAATCAATCTTATTAGTTTTTCAATACCTCGTCTGAAAATAAGGTACAATAGTTCACAAAAAAAAGTTTCAATAGTCTGTGTGACTATGCTTAAGACCAGAAAAGAAAAGGAAAGAATGAGAGAGACAGGGAAAAATACTCTTAATACAAATTTCGTGTCTATTTTAAAGTTGAAGCAAAATTCAATTGATTATTTGCTTTTAATTAAAAAACACCCTTACATCTTATTTCTGAGTAAACGTCAAGTAATTACATGTATTCCTGGAATGAATTGTTGTTTATCACTCGTAATTATTTGACATGACATACATTTCTCCATTACCTCCTTATATGGAATACGAGAAATTGTAAATAGTGCTCTTGTTTCGTAACGTGTTATTTTTTACAAATGTTTTTTTTTTTAGTTATTTTAAGATTAATGAGTTGGAGAAGAAAAGAACTATTGTTTGTAAAATGACTGAATAAATTATAATTAAATATATATTAACTGTTTTTGCATATGTGTTTAGATTTGACCGCATTATTTTTTTTTCTATAAACACAAATACAAATGGTCGATTTACCTACACAGCTAGCTCGTTAAAACATCAGCGACAATTATAAATATTACCCATTTTTCATCAGGAACCGGATTCATTATTCGAACCGGAAGCCACTGTATTGCCACTACTAAATTTTGATTTCCTTTATTAAAGCTTCACCATTAACTTCTAATTGCAAAACATGGTAATCAAACGTGATGAAGAACTGCCTAACACTGTTCCCGCATTAAGGTTTTCTTTGGTTCTAGGCACTTTTGTAGTTTTCGCAGCCCGTAGACACTCTCTACATATTATTATCACATTAGCTACAAGCTTTCTACACACATTTTAACCAACAGATTAACATCCAAATTTGGCCACTATCAGTTATAAGAGCAAGTTGGCTTTAGAAATAGATATGAGACAAATATCCATCTGCTAACTATGAAGATCATCATCGAAAAACTCAATGAATACGGTTTCCCATTAAACAGGGCTTTTGTCGATTATGAAAAAGCCTTCGACAGTATAGAACTATGGGCAGTATATACAGCTCTGTCCACCTGTAGAGAAGATTACAGACATATCAAATAAGTATCAAAGCTTTCTGACAATGCCACATCAATATACATACTACAAGACCATATAAACCCAGTACCAATAAAAAGAGACGTAAGGAAAGGGGACTCTATTTCACCTACGTTTTTTACCCTAGAAGACAATTTGTAGGGAATATATTGGGATAATAAAGGACTCAATGTCAATGGAACTCGTCTTACTAATTGATGGAACGCCAGTTCGATATATGCCCAGAAAATTTGGATTTGCAACAGATGATTAAAAACCTACACTGTGCGTCCAGCAAAGTTGCTCTTAAAATGATAACACTTAAAAACTAATGTCATGTATTCGGGAGACACAATGAATTAATATTGATTAAACTCGATTAAAAACGCATACTTTTGCAATATTGTTACGATGAAAGTCATTGTGGAAAATGTGGAAATAGAACGTATTCAGAAAACATCTACCTAGGACAGCGTATAGAATAGGAAATATCGAATCAAAAACAAAGAGCTAAAAAGACGAATACGACTTAGCTGGACAGCCTTTGGTAAGCTTTCATTTATTGTAAGAAAAAGGAACATCGAAGAACAAAAATTAAAAACGAAAGTATTCAATCAGTGTGTTTTGTCAACTATATTGTATAGTACAGAAAAATGGACATTCACCAACGTAGAGATGTTGAGAGTCACACAGAGGCAAATGAAGATAGCAATGATTGTCATAACAAAACGGGACAAATACAGAAATGAGAAGGTGAGAACAATTACCAAAGTGGCTGATGTCGGCATTCGAGCTGCTTCGCAAAAATGGACCTACGCTGGACAAATGGAAAACGAACCCAAATCGCTAGAGCCGAAAAAATCTAGACTGGTGTCCCTATGAATACAAAAGAGAGAGAGGAATACCACCAATGTGTTGGTATGATGATTTGAAAAGAACTGCTGGGCTAGCTTGGATCCGCACAGCTGGAAATAAAGTTAAATGGAGAGTTGATGAAGGCATACATTCAGAAATTGATGTAAGCGGTATAAGAATAAAAAAGTAAAAAATATTGGCGCACAGCAACGATGGCTATTTGCGGAGTTATAAGAAGAAGTAGGCACTCTTGTTTGTCGACGCCTCGACTCACTAGGACAAACAGACATCATTCCAAAAACTGTCCTACGAGCTCTAGAGATCTCAAAACGAGTATCTTAATTAAAAACCGGAAAAATCAATTTCTATTTTTAAAGATTTCTATTTAAAATTTTTGTGGATGAAGATATTCTTATTTTGAATTTTATCTTTTTACGTTATCATTCCCAAATCTTGTATTCTTTTTTGTTAATCCTGTTTTTGTAGGCTCTAGGTACTATGTCTAAAATGCTTAATCGATAGGAAGGCCTTGTATATCCATTTTGTACAGGTCAATCAATTTCTATTTTTAAAGATTTCTATTTAAATTTTTGTGAATGAAGATATAAAATATCCTTATTTTGGTTTTTTTTTTTTTTTGAATTTTTCATTCCCAAATCTTGTATTCTTTTTTGTTAATCCTGTTTTCGTAGGCCCTAGGTACTATGCCTAAAATGCCTAATCGATAGAACGGGCTCGTATGTCAGGATGTTTCATATTGGCTAAACGTGCCACTTCATTAAAAATTTTCATTTGCCGCATATATGACATTAAATGCAGGTACAGTAGTAAGTACATGCTCCTTTTGGACATTTAGAAGTGAGGATATGTTTAATAATAAAATTATAACTTCAACTATGCAAAATAAATAGTCATTATTGTTGTTTTCATTACTATTTTGCTATAGGTACTGCTTTCTCGTACTCATTTTTTATTTTAAATGCCCTTCAGAAATGATGTATCGCAATTTCACTGTGTATGACTTATGTCTTAATTATCACCTTAAATTCTGCCATTCGCGGATTGCACTTTTACCCTTCCATTTTTATAAACCTTTAATTAATTTAATAACGCTACTCTGCATAATTTAATTACATATATTTTCTATAATAAATTAATTAATATTGATTAAACTCGATTAAAAACGCATACTTTTGCAATATTGTTACCTTATATAGAAATAATTATATAGTTATTTTAATTGTCTTGATTTCTTTATAATATTTTTAATCTTATATAACGTTATAAAAACGAAATGCCTTCAAGTTAGTTCACAAAAAATCTGCAGTATGAAATTCCAAATCAAATCAAATAGAGAACAACTGACCCACACATGGTAATACCTCTATTTTAATGATGCCATCCTATTAACAAAATAAACAGAATGTAAGGTATGTAAGGTGATTAACACTTTAATTCCAGATGGTAAGATTTTAATTAAATCAATGCTAACTGTTTAATGGCTGGTTGCTAAAGAACGAATTAAATATTTTAGCTCGAGTTGTCCCTAACACAAGTTAAAATGATATGTAAAGCTGTGCTCACAGCTCTAAAATTAGTAGATTATACGCTATGACTTGTGCACTGCAGATTTTCACTATCAAGTTTGTCATATGGTAGCAAAAGTGACCATTCACAGCTCTAAATATAATAAAATATGCGTTGTCGATTATGGATAGTTTTCCAAACTTTAGTTAGTGCGTTTTTTAATGAGATAGACATATAAACACACATTAGCTATCTCACTTTACATAACCTAACTAATACTGTCGCACAAATTTCAACAAATTTCAGAAATCGTGAAATGAAAAGAATTGACGGAGTCGGGAATCATTTATTTTTCTGGCAACTCCCCATCCCTGCTCAAAACTATGTTGTCTGCGAATCACAAATGGTTTCATTTAGCTTCAATTATGGTTCATTTTCAGTTTAGCTCAATTTTTGTGTTCAATATATACTGTGTATGAAATAATGGGCATTTAAAATCAAAAAGAGGTTAACAAATATAATTGGATCTTAAATATTTCCGACGATTAAAAGTTTAGTACATCCACGAGTGAGAATTAATGCGAAATGATAAAATTTAACTCATCATTTTGGCAAATGGATCAAATCTTTTCAAACTGTGTTCTATTTCCGTTACGCTTTCCGGTCTGCAAATTGAAATACAAAAATAAATGTATGAAATGCTCTAACAAAAATAAATGTTTCATTTTATAGATTAAAGCTGCAAACATTCAACTATTTTTTAGTTAAAATGTTTACACACTCACACAAAAATCTAAAAGCTGAAAACTGACATTTCAACTACACAGGTAATTATGTCATTAAAAGGGGGAAAATGGGAGAAAAAGCTTTCACATAAAATTAGTTTGAACCTAAAGAGTTGATATTTGGCATGCAGTACTTTAACACATATTGAAATAAACATATTAAACTTGTGATATATACTTTAACGGATAAATAATGAATATATATATATATATATATATATATATATATATATATATATATATATATATATTTAGCTCAATTATTGTCAAACAAGTGCACGAAAATATTAAGTGCCAATATATTACTGACAGGGGTTGATTTATAAAAATTCGGTGTAATGTACATCTAAAACCGAAAGAGTATAAACGGATTTTTTTATGAGAATATTTCCTCAAGACCACAAAAAGGTTTAAAACCAAAATAATTTTCCAAAAAGTGTTCGATTTTGACACAGTAATAGCCAAAAATATACCCTAAATATTGAATACGTTATTTTATGGTATCTATATTTTAGCTGGCTAAGAAGTATTTCTGATAAGAAGAAGACATCTTCGGGGCGTTTTATAGACGCAAATAATTCTCTTCTCTTCTCTATTTCTCTTCGATGTTTAAGCACCGAAAAGAGGAAAAAAAGTCATGCGCACAATCAAATTTTCTGAACTTGGCACGATTTGGCGTGTTTTTCGCGTGTCTCAAGGTTAGAAATTGTTTTTGTTCTGTCAGTTTTTTCATTTCTTATAATTTTATTTTGACTAAGGATGGTGAGTCATTATTAAACGGCTATCTAATGTATAATACGGAAGGTAAAATATAACGTGTAAAAATAATAAAGATATATATTTTATATATTTTTTTTAGATATTGTCTTTCACCCTACTACACCGGTGGAGTTGCTCTAAAAAGAAAAATAAATAAATAAATAAATAAATAAATGGGGTAATGCTCCTAGATTTGTTTATCAATTCTTATGATATAATTTTTTATTGTTTTTTTTTTTTATGTAATGTATCAAATAACTGTTATTTAATAAATATTCACACGAATAACACACGAAAAAATAATATTCCTAAAAGTGCTCGCATCGAATTGTAATTAAAAATGTGCCCAAAAAATTAACCACACATCCAGAATTCAAACCCTGCGTAAGAAGTTCTATAAACAAATAGCATAGGCACATAGCATAACTGAATATCGCACAACTACTTTCATATGCAACGTGTTTATAATGAAATGGCATACAAACATATGTAGTTATGTATCAACTGAAGAAATGGGAAAGAGTGAATGTGCCAACAATAAAATTTTTCAGGATTAAAACCTTTACCTCTTTGCAAATTTGATCGGCAGGTACATACACAGAACGCATTTTTTTGGCATCATTTCAAACTATTTCCAGCCCAAAAGGCACTTCACAAACATTACCAAGTTGTGGACCACGGACTATTTGACATTTCTGGCTAATTTACCCTTTTCCATTTTCACTCTTCAATTGAAATTAAGAATTGTTGACGTTTTGTTCCAATAAAAAACGAGGTTAAAATGAACGAAGATACTATTACTGCTGCAGAATTATTTACATTATATTTAATAAGAACAGTAAACATAAATATAACCTCAAAAGTTATAATGCAATAGACATCTGAGAAGAACGGCGTACTCAGGACTCTGCTATGATTGGATATACATAGCCGCATAAGCTCAGAAAAGATCAATTTGATGAACTTCTATGCTGTGAATTTATGCATCCATGCTATGCGTTCACATTATAAACAGATCAACGATAGTCCTATGATCTTCATTGCGCTTTTAGCCTATGGTATGTGCCTATGCTTTATTGTGCTTATGGAGCTTTATTATAAACAAGGCTGTAGAGATATATATATATATTCGCACTTCATAATTATTTAGAATTCAGAATAATTCCGAGCTCAATTTCATACCAAATCTAGTTTCGATTTAATACCTATATTAACCCATTGTGTCTTAAGGTGTGTTCGTTTGTGTTGCTCAACCTACACTGAACTACTCCACAGCTATGCTATCTTCCACTGTGACGCCAGCTGCTCTTGTCCTGGACAAGTCTGGTGCAACACAAACGAACAAACCTCTAGTGTTCGCGCTGTGAAGACACACATCAAATCATTTTTACCCAGATGCCTGGTGAGTCTACGTTTTAGCCACATGATTAAGCAGATGTGTAAATGTCTCCTCTTTCACAAAAAACTTGTACTTTCGTCTTACTTCGTTCAATCAGACTGACTTTTGGTTGTCGTAGCGTAGGCCAGCGTTTCTGAACCAGAGGGGCGTGAAATCTTCGCCGGGGGGCTGCGAAGTCATACAAGATCAAAGCATGAAAGTACAATAGAAATGTACTCGATTTTGCTCAAATATGTTAAATTTATAAAATATTACATTTAAATTCATAAAAATATACTTTTCATAACTAATAAATAATACTTTTTTTACAACTACTCTAAACTAAGTAAACTATTTCAAGATCATATTAAGTGTATGTGTCGGTGGACGCGATTCTATTAAAACGTTTCGCGTTGGACGTACTTCAGATACTTTCAATATGTACTTTCAAGTAGGTACGACTTGAAAGTGCAATATTTTTCCCCTTATTTTTTTATATTATGTTCCGAGTTACAAATATCTGAAGAGTAAGGATGTGAAAGTGTTAAAATCAAAATGGAAGGCACTTTGAACACTTCCTTATTTTAAAAATTCTATATTTTCAATTCATCATAGTGAATACAATTTTTCGTCAACAGTAAAAGATATTAAAAAAATTGATGTGAAGTGTGAATATTCACACATTTCAGGGTTTCGCAGGTATATAATAAGTGAAGGCGGTATGCTGAGTGTGTAGGACAAATTTTACTTTATAGTAATCACGGCAAAATGAACGATATTTTTAAAATAATTTATCGTCTGTTAATCATATAATAAGACTGGTTATTAAATTTACGCTCTTAAAAATTAAATACAACATTTGTCAAAATATAACTATTTTTACAAAATAATTTCAACATAATAAAAATGCAAAAAAAAAAACAGAAAAAATAAAACTCACTCCGTCCGTACTCGAACTCGAAACCCTTCGTTTTCCAGAGAATTTTAGCTTCCTACACCAGCGCTCTAACCCGTTGCGCCATCGGACGCTTTGCATATGAGTGTCTTACATTAGTATAACTTTTGTACTTTGTGAACCAAAAACCACAAAAAATGCGTTATTTTCCGAAAACATAATCTGATCAAAAATTCCTGTTGTACTATTTCGGTTCACACCAATATACATTACTTGGAATTTTTTTAGATTTTTAGTTTAAACCATTTGGGCTACAGGGTGTGGGACAAAAATTTTTTTGCACAATTTTGGCAAAAATCGCATCAAAATAATTTATTTTGCAAAAATAAAAATTTGATCGTTAATCCACGTACTAAGGGCTTTCATTTGATACCCTACTCAGAATTAAAAAAAAAATATTTTTGTTTTCGATGAGCACATATTTGTTTATATTTTTAGGGGGATATGTTTTTTAGATGTTTTAGTATTTTTCCTATGTGCGGGTCAAAAAGTTGTACAAGCATGCCAATTTTCAACTCTCTAGGTTTAGCCGTTTGGCTACAATTTTTACCGAACAGACAGACAGACAGACAGACGACAAAATGACGGTATAAGGGTTTTTTGGTCATACCTACAAAACCCTAAAAACATCTATCCAAAGATAATATAAATTCCCATTTAAAAAAATAAAAGTTGTCCTTAATATCCTGTACTTCCGGTCTATTCCGGAAAATTTCAATACTACCATTCAATTCCTTGGATACAATTTGGTAATCAATTTTTTTTCCTAACTTGCTCACACGTCGCATTTTCATGGAAAATCGTATTCCCTCTATTTTGATACACCTTATATTTATAAAGGGGAGCTGTAAACAATTTTTACATAATTTTGGGTGGTTCCATGCTAGAAAAGGTTGAGAAACACTGGCGTAGGCAACAGTGCTTTGGAAATCGACTTTACAACCTACTTGACGTCTTTAATTTAACAAAAGCTGGCGCACTGCATAACATGTATGGAAACTCAAATTGCTTTGTTTTTTTGCAGCATTGCAACGACATAAAAAGTACAACGCAGTAATGGAAACTTAGCTTAATTCTTAATAACAATGTTTTTTACATTTTCCTGCCATCAAAATCTGTCGCAAGACATAAAATACAGTTTTAACTGTAACATTTTATGCATAGTTTTATAAATTCCACGTATATAAAGTCCATATTTTGCATAATTTTCCAATAAATAATGCAACACTGTAAGAAAATTATACGTTATCTTATAGGTAATATTTTTTACAAAATCACCATCATCAAATTATCTGCCATCGTAATTAATCGAGGTCTATACTTCATCAATTTTTTGTTAGATGTCAGACGGATCTGGAATTTATTCCATCATTTAGTAATAATTGCATTAAATCGTCGTTAATAAACCAGATGCAGAACGTGATTCGTGCCACCTTTATAAATTATTTATAGATTTATCTAGTTGGTAACACAACTTTGTGCTTCATCAACATTAAATGATTTGCAATGTGTGAGGTAGAATCATTTCATTTTATTTGATTCATATCCAAAAGCATCTTGTGTAAATTGTTAGGAAGTTTTATGTAAATAAAAGCGCATGGATTTTTTAGTTTTATTTTTCAAGGTTGCTAATATATAAATGCACATGTGTTGATGGACAATTATTTTAATTTTGTTTATGTTGAATAAGATTTGAAGGATTTTTACGCAACTGTGAATAACGGAATAGTGTAAGTTATTTGCCCGGTTACAGTGAGGATACTACTGTACTGTCCCTAACAACATTCATTATGGAGATCTTATACTGGTTATAAAACTGTAAATATCGACGAATACTGACAATAATATTCATCGAGTAAAGGCAGTCTTGATGGACTTATCAGTGACGCAAACCCGGTTATTTTGTTTCTGGAGCATCAATATCGCATGGTGGTATTAAGAATATTTCAGACCATCGCGTTTCTCTTCTACACTGATACTGAGGTGATATAGTGGTAATAACACTGATCGTGTTGTCCCAAAAATATTGATACGGTATTGTTAGGATTACTGACTCAACATAATAAATAAACAATAGTTTCCCTTCAACCCCGTTTCTAGACATCTAGCACTAAACAGAGTTGTTTACAATTTATCCTGAAGATTAAACGGCAAGATTACGTACCTGCAACCGATATTCTAAAAAAACAGGCAAATTAAGCGCTGCGGCTACCCTAATCTAGAAACATCTTAAATGTACAGGGCATGTAATTAGAATACCAGATAACCGTATGCCTAAGCAGGTACTATCCAAACCATGGAGCAACCACGGCAATAGAAAGATATAAAGATATGGTCAAGAACTCACTCAAAACAAGTCACCCCCTATATTCATCTTGGGAGAAGATATGTAATGATCGCACCAGATGGAAAAACTCTGTGTCTTGTGCAGTGAACCAATTTGAACAGCAGATTTTAATACTAGCTGAGATTGCTCATGCAAAACGGAAAGAAAGACTTAAGAATATGTCTGTGTCACCTGGAGAGTATTAGTGTTGTGTGTGCGGAAAAACTTTCGTGTGTTGGACTCTACAGCCATGAAAAGGCACATTCAAGAAGAAATGAATGGACTTGCAAAACACCTATCGTCGTTCGATGGGGGTTGGATATATATTATTGGCCTCTTAAGGTCCCAACAGAATGAAAATAATATTTTGAATCTGCAATTTAAGATTATTATTGAACACTGGATAATAAAATATTAGATACCTTTGGACTTAAATTGAAAAACTAATTTTGCAAAATCTTTTAGTCAAAAACAGGGAGAAATCCTATCTGAAAATGTCAAAAGATATATTAACTCGAATACTATATTACAAGGCAAAGTATGTGGCCGAAGAGGACCTGGTCGAAATCGAATATCCTGGTTGAAAATTTTACGTATGTGGTTTATTCTCTATCAAAACATTTTTGTATAGCTGCAAACGAAGTTAAAATTGCCAAAATGATATCCAACGATTAGGCATTTCAAGAAGGACTCCACCGTCTGGATTTCAGTCGGTTCAAAAATGAAACGCTAATATATTTTCCCTGCCGAGCAAGTTGACGGTTTTTCGCCATACATCAGTTTTTACTGATCGGTTCAAACCAACGAATACGCCGAAAAAGAACGATGCATGCAGCCATCTTTTAAATTATGAAGTACTTGATGCAACCACGATACGAAGCATTCGATAGCTCTAAGCTCAGTGGAGAATAAAAGGTACACATATAAAAATAAAGTAGAAATATTTATTCTGATAGGTAGTTGATAAATATTTTCAGTAATTTATCTAAATTTTTCAATGATTCATATATATTTTATATCCAGTAGGTAGATAATTTCGCTAAATTAAAATTTTTGTTATTTTGTAAAATTTTGTCAAATTATTTTGTTGTTAAATTATATAATCTCTTGCCTGAGGGTATCTGTACACTACCACTAGATAAATTCAAATTTAAACTTAAGAACGTACTAACAAATAATCCAATCTATGTCATTGATGAGTTTGAAAATGTCAGTTTTGATTAAATTTTGTAAACGTTGTATTATTGATATTATATTTGACTGACTAAAACATTTTTTGTAACTGTCATTTGGTCAATAAAAATATTATTATTATTATTAAATCACTGTGCATAATTCATTTACATTTAATTTTTCAAGGTTGGTAATATATAAATGCACTATTTTACTATTCTACTAGTCTACTATTATATGAGTTTGTTTTCAGTTTTCGTAATTTGGTTGAATCCTATATGGAAATGTATTTAATTCAACTAATTAATTCGATGTACGAATGACCGAGACAATAGTTGAAAAGTCTATTTAAATTTAGAAGATTAATATAAAGTCATAAGCTGAAAATCAATCATAGCTTTTCCCCATTTTTAGATGATCGATGACTACTTTAGTTTTGTACATTGTGCAGATCTAAATGCTGGCCGACCATAAAAAGCACTGAAGGTACATTACATTCCATGGAGATGCGCATGCTTGGGCATTTCTCTCCTGGAGCACACACCGAATGATGTTATTCGACAGCAGATTGGCGTGACACCATTTCCGGAAAAAATGCTGGGAAAACGCCTTCAGTGGTTTGGACATGTCAGAAGAGGACCACCTAGTACCGTTCCTTTCATTGCGCACAATTTTTGCAAGCGATGGCAAGCGCTCTCGTGGTAGACCAAAACGACGATGACAAGAGGGTTGACCATCTACGCCCAGAAGGAGCATTTGATCGGCAAAAGTGGCGTTCAAAAATCCAAAAAGCGGACACCACACCAACGGGAAAACGCCAAGAAGAAGAAGAGACATTTATATACTCGAGCAAGTTAGTTGGGCGATGGCGCATAAAAAGAACATAAGGTTTAAGCGACGAGGATATCAAAAGTAGACGTTGCCATTATTAATGCTAATTATTATGATACACAATGAAATAAACTAAATTTGGTAATGATACCACGTTGCTCAATAAGTCTCCGGTCTAACTAAGAAAAACCATTTTTTTTTTTTTTAGAAATTCGATTTTATTTATCAACATACTCTCCTTCAAGAGTGATACATTCATTCCAACGCTCCTAAAATTAAAAAAAATAAAATTAATTATTTAATTTAAATTCAGCATACCAATCAGTAATAGTTGATTTGCCTGGTGCAGAGTCTCTATAACGCTTATTAAGCCACTGTTTGGCTTCAACAGTATTTTTTCCCATCAAAAAACAATGTTTAATCAACACACGAAATTCTTTTTTATCCATTCTTTTGAAAATTACAAAACTAGAGTCACTAAAACCACTGTAACCTCTAAACTAATTGTCAGAATGTCACGAAATTTTCACACGTATCGTTTGAAGGTTGGTACTATACAGAAATCATATGGGTCTGTCAACAATGTTGCCATATATATGTCAGACCAGAGACTTATTGAGTGAAGTGTTATGTTATAAATATTAAATGGTAATGCCTTTAATAAATATATTTAAAAATTATGATATTGTTTTCCCATCCCCAAGTGTTTACTCCATTGGTTTTAGTAATCAATAAATGCATAATGAGTTTAATACAAACTTAATTAATTAATTTAAACCACGTGAATTCCATATGTGTTTTATTTTTAATTAAAATTTTCAAGGATTCCAATAAATATTTGCATATGTTTAAAATAAATAAAATGCGGAAAATTTTTATGTACAGTTTTTCTAGGAATATATATTATTTCAAATTATAAATAATTGTGAAAGTATAAAGTATTTCCTCTAGAGTTGCACACTTATTTATTTAAATAATAATTAATATTTAATTTTTATTATAATTATAAAAAATTTAAATAAATGTTAACATGGACAAACATAGTTTAATTTGTTTATCAAAACACATTATAACCAAATTTGGAAACAGGATTTTTAAGATTTTACTTTTGTTGTTTATTAAAATACAATCGTATTTCATATCTGCTGATTTCATATCGCGTAATTATTGAACTGGTATTTGATAAATAATATATATGGATACTGTTCTTGAAATTTGAGCTGAATTTACTACTGGCAGTTCCGTCTTCCTGTCTTATCAGAGGGAATTACCACTGATAACATACATTTAATTTATTTTTAAGAAATGGTGAGGTGTAATGATTAATTTCGTAACAATTTCCGAATTTTAAGACAGTTTAGTTAGACCAAAAATTAAACAACTACGAATATTTATGGTTTTATAGTGCCTCACGCAGTGTTACATAAAGATAGGTCTTAATGAAAATATTGCGCCGAAATAAATTTTTAGGGCCCCTCTCAACTTCGAAAATGGCTCGTGTTCCTTTTACAAGTATTGCTCATTACGAGCTACAAAACTGTAAAATTGCATCATTGTTCTCAAAGTGAATTTTAATTTTGAATCTGAATCTCAAAATTTAAAAAATACATAGGTAATTTCTAACTGATATGTTTAAAGAGCCCAATACCTAAACAAATCTAACTAACTTCAGCAAACAAAAACAAGGAAAGAATCACACAATCTGCAATGAACACGAAGAAGCAAGAATGGGCAGGATTGAACAAAAAAGATCAAAATTATCGACAAGTGATATATTTGACATCAAATGCTGAGGCTGTTTACACACCTAATGAATATAAACGAACATACACAACGAAATTTAACGAGTACAAATACCAATGTCTACAATTTGAAACGAACTAGAACAAACACAAGTGAACAGCACCAAATAAAAATAGGGTGTTTGTTGATCTTCTGTAATACATTTTATTTGAACAGAATATACACTAGCGCCACTCAAAATCCAAAATGGGAATTGAAGAAAAAAGCGACATCATTAAACCTTAATTCAAAAATTATACTTACTGAATAATTTAACACAACAAAAACAATTTATTTGTATTCGTGAGTTCACTTTAGTCCTATTGAATATATTAATTTTGAATACCACCAGTCTATACTTAACAGATATTTAATTCCAAATGAACAGTCTCCTTTAGTTTTGAGTATAATATTCTGGCGTACAATATCTATGGCTATATGCGCCCATCATGACATTTATGTATCTAGGTTGCTGTATATACTACGGTAAAAGAAGATCTTCAAACAGGGCCGTGTGGAACAATTTTGACGCCTGAGGCAGGTCATAATAACGCCCCCCCCCTGGATTCATCATAAGTAATGAGCAAAAAAAGGAAACCATTCATATTCAAGTGATGAATAGATGTATAAAACAAAAAAGAAACCATTCAAAATTCAAGTGATGGGCAAACAAATGGCGCCTCTTTTTCCAGATCTAGCACCCCTTTTTGCCTGTAAAGGTCACGCGGTAGTTTCACTCGCTTCAACCTCGACACGGCCCTGCTTTCAAAATTTGGCCACTTTTAAGGGTTTATTTGACAATTCATACCAATTGTAATACGTGGACTATGACGGATCAAAATTAGACCCATAATTTACAAAAATTCAAATAGCGAGGCTTTATCTTTTACCGAATCCGAAATACTATATTTTGAAACATCGACATTTCGAAAATTCTAATAGTACCCTTTGAAGTATCGACAAGCGTTGGATAGAGTTCGTTTATTTTCGTTGGGGCCAACTTATCCGTCCACACCAATCAAGAATATACGCTCATTCATATTCATATTTAAGTGTGTACTCATCTTTACGCCCATAGCAAGAAATCAAATTAGTGTCTGTATGTCTTTGAGGATAACTTAGAGCAGAGGTGCCTAACTTTTCTTGCCCCATTTTTTATACAATTATATACTCGGGCTTTGGTACTGGGCTTTTGGCGCCCACAGCAAATGACGTGCCCCCTAGTTTGCGCACCACTGTGATAATTATAACTTAAAACGTAGAGAACATTTTATTCTGATATTTGTCTCGAGAACCACCAAAAAAATTATTAGTATGTACCGTAAATATAAAAATGTAATAAGATATTTGGTTGCGATTAGTAATGGTTTTTGTTGGTAGTTGATTATTTAAGGGACACTTTATTCAAATGATAGTTCTGTTTAAAACCATAACCTCAATTCTACGTGGTGTTCTGCATATTGCCAATAGGCTATTCCAAACATATAAGCAAAACTAACTGGAATTTTCTTTTTTGTAAGTTATCATGAGCTCTCCTTTCAAGGTTTGAAGTAGGTTTTTGCTAAACAAAATGATCAAAAGCTTCACTTAAACGGTAAAAGTTACTAGAATTGAAAAACTAGTTCCACTTAAACCAAAAAAATAAGCAATATGTATATGTAAATACGAGTACAGGTTACCCGTTCAACGCGGGGGATACGTTCTGGACATGATCGCGTTAAGCGAAATTTCGCAATCAACGAGGGATTTTTGAAAAAAAAAATATCGTAAACCTCGAAAAACACTTAATTAATAATTTATTTATTTTGTTCCACGTTGCAAAAAGGAATCTGGATTCCCTTGTTTGGCCTCTCTACGTTTATTGCTCAAAATTTGCCGATAACTGTCAAATAATGCATTACAGCCACGTTTAACATCCGCTCGTAATCTTCGTCGTTCTCTTCTAACAACTCCATGCATTGATTGTGAAGAGAACGGGCCTTTTCGATGGTTTTAACAGTTAAATTTCGCACGGGAACTGGTTCGTCATTTTCTAGGGACGTATGGCAGTCCATTTCCTACAGCTCTTCATTAGTCAAACGTTCACCGTGTGTTTTTAACAAAATCTGAATATCATCTTCATCAAAACCTTCGATGCCTTCGGAAATGGCTATATGACTAATATCTTCGATGATATTTTCAACATAATTTTCTTGATTGCAGTGAACTTCAGCAATTTCACTGAACAATTTTTTCTAAACACCCTTCATACACGACTGGGTGACTTCATTCCACGCTTTGTCGATGTGTCTGATAGCTTAGAAATCTTAAATTGTCGGTCGCATTATAACGAATCCGCGCTAGCCGGGGTCGCAATGAACGGGGGTTACCTGTATGTATCAACAATACCTATTGAACGAGATGCTTATAAATGATTTATCCTCGTCTGGAAGCGACGATGATGAATTTATCATGGATTATTTGAATATAGGACAATTTCGTATCATAAAAAGTGGAGCAGAATAAGAAACCGGAACACACTATTTTCGGTGCCCGAAATGAACGGAGGACAGGAGTGAGATGACCGAAGTCGTAGGAAGCGTCACACCCGTGACTCAAGTCGGTAAAATGCTAGCAAAAGAAGATAGCTGGTCAGCAGTTCAGACCTACAGCAAAAAAGTTTTAAAGAAAAAGGAGACTGCGGAGCAGAAATGGCAAAATGAATGAGATAAGGTAACCAGATGACACCTAGATGGAGGAGGCACCCTGAAGATATGTTTCCCTAACAGTTTCGGGGTGTCCTCCGAAATACACACGGAGGAGTTTTTTAGTCGTACCGAAATCCGCCAGTACCAGACAGCACGGGGCTCCGGAATGAAAATCCGCATTCTTGGTTGAAATTTGGTATTTACGGTAGGGTGACCATTTTCTTAAGAAGGCAATGAGGGACGGAGCAAAAAAAAGGTCCTCACCTCCCAAATCCAAGTGAAGAGCAAAAAAAAGGTCCTCATCTCCCAAAATCGAAAGTGAAGAGCAAAAAAAAAGGTCTTCATCTCCCAAATCCAAGTGAAGAACAAAAAAAAAGGTCCTCACCTCCCAAAACCAAATGCGGGACAAAATATTAAAATGCGGGACGAATGGTCACCCTAATTTACGGTATATACTATAAGCCTAATTTCCCCTGATATTGCTCTAGTAAACAGCATGGTGTCAACTATAAATAATAATTGTCATTTCCCGCGAACTAAGTATTAGAATTTTCTTTAATTATACAGTATTAACTGCCCCACATTTACTGAATTATATTAAACATTTATAATTTTAATGCACTAATGCGCACTTAACTAATTATACTCCTGTGTAAAAATTGTTTAAAAACACGCAACATTCAACATAATTAATTCTCAATAACTCTCACATACCACGGTACAATTATTTTAATCACACCTTATCATAAAATCACATGTCTAGATCAATTTGAATATGATAAAACCGCCACAAAAAAAAGAACATCCCAACCTGTCGATTTTAATAAATCTATGGTAGATATTAACATATTTTTTATAATTAAAACACGATGTTATTTAAATAATTTACCTTTCATTAGAAAATTTTAATCCAAAGTATTTAAATTAATTTATTCACTTATAACTATTTTAGCACTTCACTAGCACAGATACAAGGCGGTGAGGTTATAAGTTACTTTCTTGAAGGATAGATTACAACTGAATCAAGTTGAGTAGTCTTATCTATCATCGTGGCTTGATGACTCAGTTTTCATAGTAACAAAAGCTTGGTACAGACTAGATTGTTATCGCATTTATTAATTATCTCGATAAAATGAATGAATTTATTTTTTTTTATAAATTCTTTTACCGTCCGAAATTCTTTCAGTTCAGGGGCCGGCTTAGCCTTAAATATTTAATTCGATTGTCGCGATATTAGTATTATTTCGGAATTTTTATCTTTCGATGCTATTGAGAAATGACACGCTCGAGTACGCTGTCTGGTGGTCAAATATTGTACTAGACACTCTAGTACTGTTTGAACTTATAACGTATGATTTAGTGTTGATTTTTTGTTGGAATCTCGACAGAAGTTGTGAAAAACTATAAAAGCAGAATATATTGTAGTGTTTTTGGCTGTCATTCAAGGCAGGACAAAGCACATTGACAGATGAGTACTAGAGCCAACAGCCATATTGCCTTGGATCACAGCGCCGCCACCGGTAATGTTACTTCTCAATTCAGTTATTATTCGACATAGATTTCGTGACAGGGTGTGAAGCTTGCGCGTGAAATTAGTAATGGCGATTCTAAGCTTTGACGAATTGCATTCTTCCGTATACACACATTACTGTCAAGTGCCTGAACACATACTGACATTTTATATTATTCTATTTGGCGTGAGAACGTCTATTTATTATTAGTAGCATTTGAGACGTTTATGATACTGTTTGAAACAGCATGAGTTTGGAAAAAAGAACGCAGGAGCGCGGGACGGGGGAATTCTGGCCAATGCACAAGTAGATAAAATGATCGCCAAGTGGTTTTCTCACATACTAAAGCAAGCAGCTGCGTTTTAACAGTTTTGATACCCGACTGTGATGGGTGGTATTTAAGTTTGTAGACCTAGATATAATATGCAAGTGTTAAATGTGAACTGATATTTGTTTCTGTGACTACTGTAATACTGCAATAAAAAGTTGATTTAAAATTCTAGTTGTTTGATATTTGTTTACATTTTATAAATTAGAGATTATAAGTGCAAATTTTAACATGTGGTTTAAGACATACTTTCATAAAAATTCCAAAACCAACTAGAGCTTTTTTTAATGATCATTTGCTATATTATTATGCTCTAAATTTACATTTGTGTTTGTTCAATTGATGATATTAATTTTTAGGATTTCGTAGGTATAATCAAGAGTAAACAGTTAGTCATGTGCTTGTCTACCAGTACATTAGAAATTATGGCCAAAAGGTTGAAACTAGAAAGTTGATATCTGGCTTGTATATACACCTAGTACACCAGTGTATAGGAAAAATATTTACACAACGAAAAAACACTGGTGGAAAACGCAATTTTCGAAAAAATAAATATTATAATTGGGTGGGGATTATAGAATATTTTTAAAATCTTTTTATTTTGACAAATTTTCTGCCAAAAATGTGATAATAATTTTTGTACCACATCCAATTTCTCCGCGGAGCTGGTTCAAAATTTTGAATAAATTAGCGTACCTAATGTACTCTGATGTGAATAGCAAGACAAAGGTTTCAAATAAAGGTTTTTCATGTAGGACCAATCAACGCGAAATCATAGAGAAAAAAATAATTACAAAATGTAGATGGATTGGCCACATTTTACGGAGAGACCCAGTTGATGTCACTAAGATGGAATTGGAATGGAATCCGCAAGGAAACCGACGCAGAGGAACCATGCCAGTACATAACGAAGGTTAATTCTCCTGGACCTGAAAGAATTTGGTAAATACTGGAACCAAATTAAAACCCTGTCGAATAGCGGAACCAGATGGCGAGCCTTTATTAAAGCTCTTTGCTTCAGAAAAGAGACATTGATGTGAATTCTAACAATATGCTCAGAATTATTGACCAGATTTTTCGAAAGATATGGAATATGTTGATTTAGCTTTTGTATTTAATATAGGGTATTAAATGCTATGACTACTTACTTTGGTGTGACTGAAGCAACATATATTGTTCTGTACTTAACATCTATAAAAACTTCAAATGGGTCAAAATTCACATTTTTCATTATTTTTTCTCTCCCATTTTGTAAGACACAAATAAAATCTGCATAATTGTTTTCTTAGTATTTATTTTAAACTTACGATGTCATAGTTTCAACACAGTACGTAAGACAATAAATTAGTAAACATAATTTCTGATCTAATTGTTTTAAACAACTGTCTTCAACTGTCTACATAGTTAAGTATAATTACTAATATTTATTAATACATTTCCCCTCAATTAAATTTGTTAGTAAATTCAGTGCGCAGATTTTAATTCGCTTACCGAATCTAAGTAATCTCAAAATGACGGTGAATATTTATTTAAGTGGGTATGATAACACATATTCGGGGAAAGTAATGTGCATTAGTAGTTATGTATATATAGAACTTGGATTTGTAATATTTACGCCGTACCCTACTAATAATGCCTATTTTAATCCAGTGCTTGCGTATTTATTAAGCAGATGCAAGGACATCTCGTGTCAGATACGTAAGATTGGCGACTGTCATTTATAGAAACAGTCGTTGTCAAACAGTTAACTTAATAGATCAAAGGAATATTTGAATTACAAGAGTGCACACCAAACTTTTACTTAAATAATTTTCCCACTACCAGTAAGTACAAGATACTTAGGCTTGCTATAAATACTATTATAAAGTAGTCCGAGAAATTCCACAAAATACCTACTTAGCTATTTCAATTTTCTATTAGTAAATAATACACAGATACATCTAAAACAAGAAACACAAATAAGTTTTTAAAATGACCACTTCTGGCCGTTACACAGCGCATAAGCTTTGGCAGCCACACGGCAGTAAAATTACGAAGGATGAATATATGGAATAAGAAAATACTAAACACCCTCAGATATTAGTTGAGTTATCAGTGATTGCTTTTTAAGTTTAAAGTTGAAAGACAGGGGTACAATTTTCGATTGTAAATTATATAGGAGTAATTTATTTAAATTATTGTCACCATTTATTTGAAGCACATGGCTGAATGTTTATTCAGATATTGATAAACGGCCATATATGTTCAGTAATATGAAGACAGTAGTTTGTACGATACAAATAAAATCTCTATAATTGTTTATAATGTTAATTAATTATTTTGGTTTATAAATTATAGGGATACAAACATGAGTCTTAAAGATAAGATAAAATGTTGCTGTTTGTTAATTGGAGAGCTGATTATTTTTACCACGAACAAAATAAAAGGGGGTTCAGAGATTCAAATTGTTAGTTTAAGAAAAGGGCTGCGAAAATCTTGTGAGAGATAAAATACAATCCTTGGTAAACCTTAAGACAGGTGGGTTTAAACCTCTGAAGAGGAGTTTTTGGACGCCACTGTAGTCGTCCGAACCTCCCAAGCATTTTGGTTGAGAAACTCTGTATCGTGGTAGTGAATAGACTAGAAGTAGTCTGGAATTTGTTTTTGAACAGTTTTAAATGTACTTAACTGAATCTTGAAAACGGTTTAAAACCCTTTGGGTGTCTGAGGTATTTAAGAGGCTCTTTTTGAGGTGGTAAGGTGACTGTGAGGTTAAGTTTTGTGTCTCTCATGGGATTAATTGCAAGTTTATAGTAGCTATGTATATTTAAAGATCACTTTTAACTATCATTAAACGTAGTTTAAGTGAAATGCAGACTTTAATTCAACACACCTTTATTCCTAAGTCATAAAGAATTATAGCAACCAGTCGGCGAACGGGGTTTTCCAAGCTCGATCCGCTCGTGAGTCTTGGAAACAAACTATGTGAAAGGCCTTTCAAAGTAAATACTATGAGGTACAATGAAATATTTGAACTTCAATTAGTAAATCGTGACTTTTCAATCATATTTAAAAAGGGCCTCCACATGGTCATGGCTAGTCACAAAAAAGGATGCTTATAGGGGAGCAGTGGACTTCAATGGTTCTCGTTGTTGAGGATAGTAAAGAAGATTTGGGAATAACAACCGAACATCTACCGGTTAAGGGGATTTAAAAAAAGAATAACTGACAGAAAGAAAATGATCTATTGATTATTAATATACAAGATATCGGGAAAGACCTGACAGAACACAATGAAGTATTTGCGTGAGTGAAGACAAAAGTTAGACTCCATGCGTACTCGTGCGGTGAACGCATTAATATTTTTTGGTCTGCATTCAGCAAAAAATGTACTAAACTATGTAATTAAACGATATTTTCTTAGTACACATTGACATAATAATTGCATATGTACCAAAGTTGCATAATAATTAATATCATATTATTATGCAAAAATATGTGCAATGCATGAATGCTTCCAGTAATATGAACATTTTTTCCAAATCAGTTATTAATTTTGACCTTTCTATTGTTAACGTTCTAAGAAATTATGAAAACTGAAAATCTAGCAAAATATCACAGGTTTCATGTGTATTAAGTCTACGGCAATTTGTAGCTATTTTGTTTTTTTGTGAAAATATTAATATTTATTATACCATGAGTTCAAAAAGAAATTACGTAAGGGTTGGCGTAGAAAATAAAAGTTATGTCAACAGCATGCTTTAATTATCATCACTGTTGTTGTTGTCAAAAGTTTATATTGAAAATTCAATTAAGCTACAATTACAATGGTTTTTTCAAAAGAACACAAAAAAATTATGATTGAATCAATTATGAAATTTGATTTTTTTTTAAATTTATTTTAATGCAACATTAGTCAATTGTTATATAGAGCTTGCAGTAGACATTATTTTATTTTTCCATAGCCAACCCTTATGTAATTTCTTTTTGAACTCATGTTACTTGGTGGCATATTTTTGCTACGAATCTGAATCTACCGCAGTATTTTTGATAAAGTTTCTGCATTACAAACAATCATATCATATGGTATGAAAATTATACAATATGATTTGGATAGGCTTTTGAAGAAATGTTCAAATAATTCGTCAGCATTTTGTTCGATATGATTCATATCCAAAACAATTTCCAGAATGCCCAAAAGAAAGTCCAAAATGGAATTTTATTTTCCACCATCCAAGATTTCAAGATTGAACAGTTTTTAAGAAGTACACACAAACTCTTATGACGCGGATTGTTAGTTTTGTATGACAAACTTATAAGCTGTGCCCTTTCTCTTGCCCTAAATAGACTAACTGGATGATGTGCGAGTGCGGGCAAAAGTCAACTCAATTAGCAATGACATTGATGAAGAAAAATTTGGAGACAAGATCTGGAAATAAATTATAAACAACCGTCGACCAATGTCTGGGAAAGATGGAAGATATCGGCGCAAATCACTTAAATAGATAAATTTATATTCGCCCTACCCAATAATTTATAAAGATTAACAGTATAGTTATCTTAATTTTACAAATATGGTACAATCCATTTTATGTTTAACCACAAAAAAATGCCATAAAAAAGTCTCTTAAGAGATACTTAACCTTTAAACTCTGTGAAAGTATTTTAACCATTGAGCACCACTGCTTTATGTAACGTTTAATATCAAACATCTCACAAATTATAACCATATGCATACAAAACAATTGTTGCAACAAGTTTGTACCTATATTTTTTTGGTGTCGGCATTATAAATAAATCTAGTATTTCTAGATTGTCATCGAGAAATGTACTCACGAATAAGGTTAAGGCAAATCTTTATTCTTTTACGCAAGGTTGTTAAATATGTATTTTCAGGGCCGGCTGTTAAAAATTCGTATCCCGGATGCCATAGTTTTAATGTCAAATTATTTTTGGCAAATGATCTAATTTTATATACATATCTATTTAGATGTTTGTTTTATAGCACAAATTCTATCTTGGAATTGAATGCGTCAATCAAAATATTATTGTTGAAAATTCCGTTATTTTATGACATTATTCGAGCAAATAGCCATCGTTACTGTGCGTCAAAAATTTTCAACTAACTGAAATTATTAGCACTAATAGCATAGACCTCTTATTAGGAATACTAAGATAATGTTTCTTATGAACACAACTCTGTTGGGGTTTGACCTCTTCAAGAATTCGCCACTCAATTTTTATGATGTCTTTGCTAGATCTAGCTAGTCAGCTAATTCAGTTTCTTCTATTCTTCTATTGGAGTTCTTTCTGTTCGTGTTTTTCCTGCATATTTCCAAAAATTTGTTTCACTGTTCTTATCTATTCTATATAGTTAATATACCTATCTTAATTTGCTATAGTCTTAGTTGCTATGCGCCAAATATTTTAACCAACTAACTCAGCCATCTTAATATACTCACTCAATAGTCTATTTTTAAAGTTGGAAAAATGTTTAAAATGTTTCTTAAAAAAAATGAAAAGAAACTAAATTTTTATAAAGTATACTAAATAGCTTCTTTCGAGACCAATTTCGACGTCGTAGGGCTTCCCAGTCGCGAATTAAACAGATTTGAATTTAGCGCAGCACAGAGGAAAGGACCCAAAACGCCACCATCCCATTCCGTTTCAGTGGCGCGCGAACCAAGGTCTCTAACAAGACTTTGTCCCTTGTCTATCGAATACCAAAGGTTGGTTTGGTTCGCGTTGATAATATAGAAATTATTAAACCCAACTTGTTACCCATTTTTTCGTAACATTCGCTGTACGCTTCCGTACACTTTTCGTACTGACCACCTAGTACTGACTTGATTTTAAAGACGCATTCACTTAAAAAAACATAATAATAATAATCACAAGAAGTGCTTGGAGTTGAGTCTTTCAGAAGATTTAAACGCTGCTGGCGTTTAATCCTCATAAAAGAGGTAGCAGTTTTCGATACCACACCAAAATATACGAGGGTAATTTTTTAAATAAGAACCGTATTTGCGCATCCTGTCCGCGCGTAGCGTTCCCCGATGTCGTTTAACCGCCTAATGCCTTCTTTGATCAATTGCCAACGCTGTCAGTCAGTCTGAAGTTACTAGCGGAAGTAGACTATGTCTATTATTAATCCCGCCGATTGCGAAGTACGAGCTGTGATTCGATTTTTAAATGCAAAAAACACTCGTCCTACCGAAATCCATCAGCAACTCGTTGAAGTGTATGGGAAAATGAAGGGAATTCGCGGAAGTGGTGTCGTCTATTTAATGGTTAAAGAACAAACATCCATGATGAGGAACGTTCTGGCTGCTCAACCGTAATTACGGACGAACTCAAAGCAGCTGTTGATGCACACATTCGGTAGAACAGGCGCTTCACTACTGACGAACTGCATAACAATTTTAAACATGTTTCCCGATCTGTTCTCTATGGCTGTCAGTATCCACTTAAAGAATGCAAAGATTTGTACACTGTCAACGGTTGGTTAAATGGATTGGCGGTCAACTTCTACGAGGAGGGGTTCGTCAAACGCATCGCCCGTTCTGAAAAATGCCTCGAACGGAACGGGTATTTCGTCGAAATATAGTGAAAGGATGTCGGTTATTATAGAAATAAAATTTTTGAGAAAAACGTTAGTTGTTCTTACTTTCAAACCAGAACGGTTCTTATTTAAAAATATGGGTAGGAAAAGAAGACGAAAGCACGATCGGACGGTAGGACAAAAGTTTCCAAAGCTTTTGTGTTCCATTCGGCTAGCAAGTTATTGGTCAGATCAATGAAATGAAAGGTCTTAAACAATGTTAAGCAGTACAAGTCTTAACTTTTCCTAAAGGATAGAAAAACTAGCTATGAATAAAAAATCTTGTTTCCATCAATTGTTTTCGATAGTTAAAACTTTATGGATTTGTAATACCCATGACTATCATGCTTATTATTTTGCTCCAGCATTGTTGCAATACTAGTCAACCTGCATTTTAGTTTTGAATCAGACTGTATATTGCTTCAGCTATGAATCTATATTTATGTGTCAACAGATTTTTAAATTTGTTTTAAATGCATATTTAATATAAAATATGCATTGGATTCTAAGTGTGTAGGCAAATGTGTAGGAATGTTATTATTGAAATGATAGGTCGCAAATTTTTGAATTATAGGATACATTTTTAGAAACAGGCCTTTTGACACCATTATCACTAAATTTACATACAGAATTTAAATAAATCTTGTGTAAATTATTTGTTTACTACACAAGACAAGCACTAAAATATATCTTATTTATTTTATAGAGAATTTGTTGCACTCGTAGAGTCTCGAAAGATCAAATATTGAGCTGGTGGCGCCATTGGATTGGATTGAGTTGACACCTGAGTTGATTAATACAGTATCGGTAGATGAAAATTGAAGGGGTGTCTAGGGGACTGAATCTATGTCCCTGTGCTTTATTCAGCCATATTACCATGGAGCCAAAGGCAAAGTGAAAATTTATAAAGAAACAATTCGCCTGTACTGACATGTCACGAAAACTGGAGCAGAGACGACGAAACCAAACAAATGAAAACCACGGAAAAACTTAACAAGCAATTGAGGGAATCAATTTGGGAGATAGAAAAGTCAGCAAGTCAATTTGTGAAGCCTATAACATTCAAGATGTAGCCAAATGGAAGAAGATGGAAGGAGAAAGACCAGTATGTATTTAAAAAATGGACAACTTGGGAGAAGGCCCTCGGGACAACCCGGACCACCCAAGTGATGTGCACAAAGCTGGTTCTCTTAATCTGCTGAAAGGACAAAGAAGAAATGCATAGCTGTATAAGAAGAAAACTTTGGTGTCCTGGTTGTTCTATCGGATAACAAATAAATTTGTGAATTACTTTTTTGAACTAACATTTCAAATACTGTCAATTTGAAATAAATTTCCTATGGATAGATTAATGTCTCAGGCCACAAACTGTATACACAAAACCGCAAGTTTTTTGCAAATGCAGTTACATTAATACTTTCTTTTCGACCATTTCGTCCATTGATCCGGGTAAAACTGACAATGTTGTCTTGTCAAACCTGGAAAAATATTTGCCAGCTCTTGATTTTTGATCAACAATTCAACACGATTGGATAAGTCTTTTATAACTCCTTCCTATACAATGCCCTGTTCCAGATAGTCTTTTATTATCTGTGGATGATTGGTTGTTGAAATATCCATTAATGCTGATTTGCGCCAAATTAACAAACAATTCTAATTTTTATAAAACAGTTTTCATTTTATTTAAAATGTTCGCTACCGCCAACATTGCAAAACAACTATAGCTGTTTTCCTGGCGCGATTTTTGAGTACTCAATCAAGCACTTGCGCGCTTTCTATCTGCAACGGCGTGTTGAACGGAAATTAACCGACTTTTGCCCGCTCAAGCACCAATCAATTAGTTGGTGTTAGAAGCGCACGCGCAGATGTCATAATTGAACGATATAATCCGAATTTAGGACAATTATTTACCCTTTCGATATAAAAACCTAATCTTAACTAATTGAAGTTAATAGTTAATGGCATATAACAAGCTCGTAAGACAAAAGCGTATAAATTTCACGATACTTCACATGCCGATTGGTCGGAAAATAACCTATAAACAAATATATATTTATTTCACACAGTTTTATGTAAACAAGAACGACGTGTTTGAATATTTCCTAGCCAACGAACGTGCGAAGTTTTTATCTTATAGTGTAATTCTGTGGCAAATTTGTAAGCTTCAGGTGATCGTACCTAAGGAGTAGTTTTATGTGTTATTATAAGACTTACAGATTCTGCCTGTAAGCTAACAGAATTGCACCATTAGTTTGTTATCTTTGAATATATTAGATAAACTTTTGTATATGAAGCGCTTCTATTAAGCCTGGTTTATAACAGATGTTATGGATACATAAGCATAAAAATTACACTACTTTCTTTGTTCTGTTTATTACAAATAGATGTTTAGAAACCCATTGTTCAATTCTTATGCGTTATGTTATGGAGTTAATAATTATTAACTTATATCGTTAAGAATTATAAACCGGGCTCTACAGCTGTCAGTAAAGCGAGTGAAATATGACAATACGACTCCTTCACCATCCGAACCACTAGCAGCTCTTAATTGCTATGATCTTCTAGATTGAACCATACCCATTTTTCTGGCAAGCGTCGGTCAAGTAAATCCTCCCCGAGTATACCGATGATCTTGGAAATTTTAAAGTTGCGTTGGTGCTTGGTACGCCCGAATTTCAAGCCATGCTATGCGTAATTCGGTGCGTAGATCGAATTTACGTATGCAGTTTATGTGCGCTTCTTCGTTCAAGACTAACTTTATTGCTTGCAGTTTACAAAACGAACTTTTCATCGTTCTAAATCGAAGGACTTGTCCGTACAAGTAAAACGGTCAATAAAAAACTATGTACATGGTCGCATTAAAATTCAAAACATCAAAGAAATATTTGAAAAGCTTTGGGATAAAGTTCTATTCGTTATCTCATTATTTAAGTATCATAATCTTGTTATTTTGAAACTTGTACTAACATTCAAGAGCCGTCCCCGAACTGTCTGACAGCTTGTATATTTAACGTAATATATTTATCTTCAGTTATATTTGACAAGTTGTATAACAGTAGGAAATAAATTAACATTCATACATATTACCTAACCTAATAGAATGCCATATTGGTTATTTTTTGTAAACGTAGTTATAAATACTAAATAAATATGTGCATACATTCAATATAAAGAAAATATTTCAAAAGTTTCACATATATTTATATATTTACATAATAAAGATTACCATATCAAAACAATTTTTGACACATGTGTTCAAGCATATAATTACACATTGTCGAGTTTACAATATATATAACATTCAACATTCCTCGCATAAGAGATAAATAAATATAAACTGTGATTAACATAATGTAAAGAACCGCATAAGTCAACTTTTAACAAGAACAAATATAAATATGATATACTTCTGTGTAAATATACACTAGCCGGGAATTTAAGAACTATCAATTCGATAAGATTAACTTATTTATTTATTATTTATTTACCTATATTTTGCAATTTTAGTTGAATGTTAAAAAATATAATACGACAATACGTACTAGAGATGGACATTTTGGCTCATTTCGCTTAGTGGATATCGTTCAGTTTACTGAATCGGCTCAGTGAACATGTCCCCGAGAATCAGCTCCTTAGAATATCAATTACCCCACTATTCTTCAAAGCGATTGTATCAGCTTTGTACGTAGAACCATTTCAATCGGTTTATTATCGTCAGACGCAAGCGCAGAGTTCGCAGGAGTATGTTAAAATAACTCTGCGCTTGCGTTTGATGATTACAAAATCGTTAGATTTGGCTCCACGAACAGAGCATTTGGAGATCATTGCAACAGTACGTTTATGTAGATATAAGTGACAGTTTAAGTAAAAAGTAATTTAATTACGATAAAGTTGCATATAATTATTTTGTTGCTTTTATTCAAATTGTTCAAGCCAGTTGAATCTACCAAATATTAGTTTTATGTGTAGCAAATTATTAAATCTATTTATAATTTTCAAAAAAGTTCTGTTCTTTATCTTAATTGTGTTATTTCAAACGATGTAGTTAAGTTAGTATGAGTTTTAGCTTATTCTAGGAACAAAAATACAGAATCTTATACTTGAGTATAATAATTAGGCCATCCACTGTAGAAATAGATGAAACATCAACAGCACAAGTTATGAACTTTATGAACTATGAAAATAGAGCTATTCACCTCACATTTGAAAGTTAAAATCATTTAAAGCTGCAAGAATAAAGGACAATTGAGAGAAATCGTCAGGCGAAACAAATAGATGAGAAAAGAGAAAGGCAAAGTGAATGATATATACCTCATACACCGAAAACAGACACAGAAACGAAACTAGAGACGAAGTAAACAAATAGAGAACTACATAAATGAAATTTCTATTAGCAATTGAATGAGTCAACCTAAAAGATTGAAAGACCAGCAAGTCCATTCGTGAAGCCTGTAACATTCAAGACGTAGTCAAGTAGACGAAGAGAAGAAAAAATGGAACGACCATGGAATATGGAAAATTTGAAACTAGCATATAATTACAAAAATTTTACAGTCTACTGGAGAAGATCTTTCGGACGAACTCCTAAAAGATGGGCACCAAGCAGTGGCGAGATTACGAATAACAGAATTCTATTCTAGAGTAGGCAAAAAACAATAGTTACCTGGCAATATGGGACATGAAAAAGGAGAGTTTTAAGAAAAATATATGATGGAAAAAAGGTGGACGGTATAGTGATCCGTAGAACAAACAGTGAACTGATGGACCTTTATGGTGAACCGAGCATAGTTGGGGTAATTAAAGCAAAGAGACGTAGGTCGTTAGGGTATGTGTCGCGTCTTCTGCAGAACTATTATAGAGTGTCGAAATTAGTGTTAAAAGAAGGAATAATAAAAAAGAAAAGAAGAGGTCGACTAAAAGGCAGGTGGTTAGATGCCGTTTATAAAGGCCAGCAGACAATAAATGTAAATGAATGGAAAGGAAAAAGTGAATAGAATCGCTTTAGATGCATTGATATAATAGAATTCTATCCATCGTAACCCACCACTGGTTCTCCTCATTTACCGAATAAATACCAAACAGGAAGAAACAAATACGCCCTTGAAATGAGTGTTGAAACATAATGAAAAATTCAACCACAAATTCTTCTACATTGGGCAGCAGTTTTGTGTACTTCCAACTATTACTTTGTCCATTAATTTTGGTATAACACTGGCAAATTTTGACCGGGACAACTAGTCCTTAGATATTAATAGACCAATTGGTTTGGAATGAGCAACTTTTGGAAATCTGTGATCTCTTCAAGACAAAGGTATTTGATCATTATGTTTTACTAGTCTTCACCTATAGTTCTCACAATAAAAACCGACAGAAAAACGTTACGTGTTACTTTTCTAAATCATGAAAAAAAAAAAAAAATGGGAATTTGCAAATAAAAGCTTGTGACGTAAGTCGAAGGATTACATGTTTGAAGTGATAGTGGACTATACTGCTAGAGCCATTAATGGTAAATGGGCCAGGAAAGTACTATATTGACGACATGGTGGTTAGACCAGTGGTTCCCAAACTTTTTCGGTTCCCGGCGCCCTTAATGTATCAGAATTTTTCCGCGGTGACCCAAGTCTAAACATTGGTCTAATTAACGTAGTTGGAGGAATGCTGGAATATTTTTTCGGCGCGCCTGTAGCTCAGCCGTGGCGTACAGTTTGGGAATCGCTGAGACAGACAATATCAAGAGACTGGTCAGCAACCAAGTGGCATAAGGCAGAGAAGGATGATTAATGATTAGGATGATTGTGATGATGATAACGACAGAAACTTGTAAAATATTTCTTTAAATTTTTGACACAATATTTAGTATTTAAATATTTGTTTTTATGCGTGACTTGTCGGTCAAAACAAAGAAATAAGCACTTGACATATTTGGAGTAGAATTATTTCATTAGCATTAAAAATATAACAAAATACAGAAGTCAAGAATCATACTCCTTACTTAATGATACCTTACAGTATTCAAATTTAGCAAAATTAAATATTCATTAGTATCAATTACATGTTTGACACAAAATTACATTTAAATAATATATAAACTACATAAATTTCAAAGAAACTTTTGTTAAACACAATAAAGAAGGTGTCAAATACTTAATTTATTTAAAAAGAAATTAAATATTTATAAGATATGTGGGAGTAACACTTATCATTTAATATGTTAAAGTTAAGATTTGCTATTTCTATAAACGGAACTAGTAATACTAGATTTAAATTCGTTATGAGATTCTTGAAACCTACTCTAAAAAGATTTTAGAAAAACTGTTGTTTATTTTAACTAAACCACATGTTGTTTTAAATGGTTAAATATCCGTTTCAAAGTTGGAAGACACGGATTTACTTATGGATCGTGATTCATGCTATTTGTAAATCTCTGTTGCTGGCTGCATAAAATATAAACACGAAGTTTATAGTTTTAGGACAGGAAAGAACACGATTACAGTTGGGATATTCCTTAAATATACTCTAATACATATTACTAACTAAAAATAAATAAAAAAATAATGTGAATTATAATACATTTCAGGATTTCGTAGGTATCTAGTAAGTGAGGGAGGCTCATTGGGAAACCCAAATATTGAACGTCCGGCCCTAGATAACAAAACAGTAGTCCTTAAGCCAATTATACCATCTAAATAATACCAAATCACAGCCGTGTAATTATACTGTAAAATAACAAATAGCAGTCCACATAGATAAAAATGTAGAAATTCTATTTTTGGTACAAGATAAAAGACCTGAAAAAACTGACAGTTCATATTAATATCGTGTACCGCCTTTTTGAAAACACTACCTATATAATGACCTATTATAACTCCGAGAAAGGTCTAAGTTATACACCACTGAAAGAACTTTTCAAATCAGTTCGATAGTTCATCCCAACAATACAAACAAATTAGCTGCTGTATAATATAATAAGAAAATAATATAAGTTAAGATAATAAGTGAGATATTTAAAGTTAAAATATAGATAGTGATACCATTGCCCCCCAAATATTCATTTTATTAAGAACTACACTACCGAACAGAAAATAATTGCTTTTTCATTTTCATAAATTTTATTATACAGATTTTTGAGTTACAATAAATTACAAATGAGAAATTTTTGGTAAGTTTTCAGTTTAGGATATACCCTCGTTACTTCCCAAATATTCATCAAATTAAAAAAAAAAAAAAAAACAATTTAAGACAAAATAAATCTGTTTTATTATTTTCAATAACAGCATATGTCACTGGCTACTCCCCACACCATATGCCTCTCATATCCTAGTATTCGTAGTATATACGAAGAGTTCCGAATGTATACACGATAGATATACGAAAAACAACAGATATACGAGATTATTATATAAGATGAAACGACATAACATAAGTAACACTTTTAAATTTACGCAGATATCCGCCTTGGTGTCGCACAATTTTGTTATTTAGATTTTTTTTTGTATTCTTAATAATAAAGAAAATAATGTATGTGTCCCGTTTCACTGTTACACCCTGTATGACTATTTTCAAGTATCAGTATTTTACCTACATGTGGGTTAAAAAGATGTATAAGCATGTCATATTTCAACATTGTAGATCCGGCCGTTTTGCCACAATTTCTACTGAACAGACAGATAGACAAACAGACATATGACTGACGGTATTAGGGATTTTTGGTCATACCTACAAAACCCTAATAAACATACGCTTTGAAAAAATTCGCGGAATAACTCACTTTCGAAATACTGCACTTCTGTGGATACACATCGCTATTTTGGATATACATGATAGCTTTTCGATCAGTTTTCGATTTTTTCTCTTTAATCGTTTGAAATCCCCGTTGTTTTAACCCATTAATGGCCAAAGGTTCGTATACGCAACCTTTTAGAAATGATTTTTTTAAGGAAACCAATTGTTTTATTTTTATTGCATAATTATTTTACAAGCATTAATAGGATACAATAGCTTCATGAATATTTTATTTCGCAGTTTATTTAAAGAGTATATTTTTTTAAATATTTTGAAATTGGTCAATTTTTGAAGATTTTACTGATTTATAAAAGCAGGCATTTTCTATATACTTGTTGGTAATATATAAAATGTATATATAGTCAAACCGTATGAGAACATTGTTATGCATTATCCTATTTTGAAAAAATATAAATTTTATCTGTCATGTTGCTTTGTACATCATTCAAATTTATGGGGTGCGTATACGTACCTTTGGCCAAATCAGTGAAATGTACAGGCGTGATTCAACATCGACAAGTCTCAGCTTGTCTTAACCATCTATTGTTCATTTCTACTGTGTGTTCTTTCATAGTTCAGTATATGTATTTACAGAATAAGTATAGTGAAATTAGTTGTACAGTTGTCAAATGATAGTAAAATTTCGTAATTGGTCACTACTAGCAGTTGCTCTTATGAAGTATCAGAGTAATGCAGATACTGATAGAGAAGCAACAAATTCAAACTATGGGCGTCCTTCAAAAAACAGTTTATCAGATGTCATCAGATTTGATAATATTGCTCATCTGATAAGAGGCATGAAGCGAATGTAAAAAAAAAAATTGCACTTTGTGTAAGAGCAACTCCATTTATTTATGTGTAAAATGTACATCTGTGCCAGAGTGTTTTGAAATGTTTCATTCCAAATAAGTTCATATTTCATTCAAAAATAAAATAATTTGCTTATTACATGTTTACTTATATTTGATATTGTTATTAGCCAAGGGTGCGTATACGCATCCTTATATTCCTGTAGAGTTAAGCATATATATTTTTTCAAAATGCAATAATTGTCTAAGTTGATGTATTTTAATTAATTTGCTTTACAAGTTTTGTGAAAAATATTTTTTCTCAATAGCATGGTCATTAATGGGTTAACGAACTATCAATATTTTGGAAACAAAATAGTCACACGGGGCCAAGTCAGGTAAATATGGTGCATACGGAACGAGAGTAATTTTGTATTCGCCAAAAACTGCCGAATCATAAAGGAAGCTTTCATTGAAAGGAGTCATTGTAGTGACGCAACATCCATAATCAATTTTCCCAACTAACAGCTAACTTCCTTATTGACGTAATATTCGTAATCGCTTCAGAATCTAAGAAGATAAAAACGATTATTTGCTATTTAACCTGTTGGTACCCATTCACATTGAAATTAAAAAAAGACGGCCACCGGATCTCTCAAAATTTTTGATTGAATGCCTACAATATTTAAAACGCCCGAAGTAGTTAAAACACGCAGTTGGACCTGGAACATATTCACCAAAATTTGCTTTCAAAAGTGTTTCTGTTGCCGTCATGTTGCCATGAAACAAAATACCACACAGACACGCTACTCTATGATTGAGTACATCTTTAAAATTGTTGGGGTATAAAAATCTAATTAACAAAAACCGCTATAAAAATCAAATGAAACAACTTAACGGAAGTGACACAAAAATGAGAACTGCACAAGACATGAGACCACAAATTTGAAGTTCGATATAAAATTGAACAAAAAAACTTAATGTGAAGATGGATGACGTACTCAACGAACTGTTTGTAAATGTAGTCGGCAAACTGAAAGTTTTATAAAAAATAGATTAACACGCCTATCAAAGCATGTAAAACAATATTATTTTTAAAAAGTCAATTAACATCGATAACTTTTATAGAGTATATGTAATAAATAATCCTGGTCGGGTCGTGTTAACATTACAGCAAAAAGAATTAAATCGAAAGTACAGATAAAAAATATCAGTGGTATTTCATGAAACTGATTTATAACCAATTAACTTACAGATATTACTTACGGATAATTTAAGGCTGAAGGATACATAAATATCAGCATAAAAATTACGAAATCTTAAATGAAAACTATAAAAATTTTAAGTTGATCTTTAAAATAATCCAAAAAGCGATTTTAAAATTCTTTATCCCTTTAAGTCTTAATTTTATGGTACAGTTAAATTCATACCTGCATATGGATTTTGCACGTAAGTTGCAATTGTAAGAACATTTTTGTATTTAAGTATTCACAAGAAGTAAGCAAAGTACTGATAGTAACAACTGATTGGGACGGGGAAACGATCGTGAAACCTTCTATAGACAACCAGTGACAGAAAAGAGTCTGGAAAGAATGAAGCGACTATACAAGCCGCACTAGCTACGTGTCAGTCAGTCCTAGGCAGACGACTTCAGAGTAGAGTTAGACAAGTGACTGAGTCTAGTGGAGTTACTGAGTTAGCTGAATTCAGTGCAGTGATAGAATGATTCATTTGAGTGACTGGACTAGTCTAGAATTGCATGAGAGGGAGTATCGGGCGCAACGTTTTGGTTGCAGTTTATAAGAATTAGGTTCCTCCTAAACTGGGGGTATGATATAGAGAGAGTCCCCAAACGTAGTTGTCCGGAATTGTTAATAATAGATCTATTCGTAGAGCGATTTCCAAGGACTTGTTACTATCAGCCGAAAACGTAGAGTCCATTAAAATTACTTTGCGCATGCGTCTGATGAAAATAAACCTTTGGAAATGGCTCTACCAACAGACCTAATAATAATAATCCGCTACTTGAAGAATTCCAAATATCTACTATAGTGTGATTTCCAACAGACGACGCAACTCAAAATAAAGCGCATTGTTACTACAATGTATTTATTAAATACGTGCATCTGTTAAAAAAAATTACCACAGAATAATATTTTTTCTAACACCAGCACCCCCTCGGCCATTAAGAGGTAATATACTCCCAAACGCAAAACAAATATATGTCAGCGAATATTTTCGTTCAGCTCAACATTTCTCTAAAGGTGGAAAGAACCAAATACATGGATCATTTGTCCCAGCTTGTCATCCTACTTGTTAATGTTTTGGGTGACTTCAAAGCATACTTTAAAAGGGAAATAGAAAACAACCCACCTTTAAATCGCCCTAGAAAAACATGAAATGAAATAGGTAGGACCATATAACGGCTGGTCCATCACTTGAAGAAAAATGCCACAATTTCTGTACTTGTAGGCGTATAGATCCTTGAGTATATCAATACAAACTGAATTCATTTTTAATGCTGAATATTAAACGTCGGCAAATCAAAGTTTAAATTTCAACCTCGTCTAAATTATAAATAATGACATAAATATTACAATTTGTTTCTAATAAGACAATGGTGGAAAATTTCTATAAGGAACTCATTGGAATAATTGTATCCGGGAAATTTCGTAATATTTAAATGTATTAGTATTTATTATCTCAAATAATATTTGCATTAACAAGATATATAAATCATATAATGTATTGGCCAATTAGTTTCCACTATGAATAAATTAAGATTTCTCTATACTTTATTCAAGTATATTGTGACAGCTGATGACAGACTGTATGTGTTTATTACATTTTTTATTGTCATTAGAAATTATCATTAATATTTAAATATTTTATTTCACCATATTAATTTCTCTTCTCGCGGATTAATTTGTTAAGAACAGATTGTCACGAAAAAAACGTTTTTTTTTTATACATTATGAATAAATTTTAGATAAATAATAAAATAAACAGGTTGTTTAGATACATTTAAATGTATTTAATTAAATTTGACATTTTCACTTTAGTCATCTAAATCTCAAGTAACATAGACTCGGGAGTTGGGTGCTACGTCAAAATTTACGAAGTTTTAATTTCGCGACGTTGCTCGGGTTCATTTTCTAATATTCTGAACTCATCAATAGTTTCTAAATTTTAGATACTCGTATTTGAAACACAACCTACAGCTTTATGGTAAAATATTGGGAATGCTCTGGACAAATTTTTTCACGAATTTTGAAATTTTTTAAAGAATGAAAAAATATAGGTAATTTGACTACTTGAAAACAAGAAAGCTACAGTACTATGGTCATATCATAAGAAATGAAAACACATTCCATCTACTGCATATTATATTACAAGGAAAAGTGCTGGGAAAACGAAGCCTTAGAAGAAACTCTTAAATAATAATGAAAAATCTAAGAACCTAATTTTCTATGACAGGACTATTTCGAGCAGCATTCAATAAAGAAATGACAATCATGATGATGTACTTCTTACACAAATAATTTAAATAAGGACTTCTTTATAAATGACATTGGTAATACAGTCACTTGATGGCAATATGTGTAAGTGTTCCGCTGCATTAACTCAGGAAATTCTACATGCAATTGCCCAAGTGAGAAACAGTCATCACTCAAGTCAACGCCGACCACTGGAAGCATTTGACCTGGATTCAAAAGTTGTCCGTGAAAAACATACTTTTATAGGAAATTTAATTCACTTAAAATTAAATGGCAGATCGAGGGAATCATTGGAATTTTAGGTACGCACCCTTTCTCAGAATTGAAGTTAAATATATAAAACAGTAAAATAATTTGCAATAAACTGCTAGGCGATGAAGAATAATGAAATCTTCAATAGAATATCGCTGGTGACCTGGCAATACCTCCTACGTACAATTTTTAGCGAAAACTAGTTCTTGGTTTGCATTGTAACCCTACGTATCAGTGCAAAAGTTGTGACAATACTTCTTAAACAAGAAAAATATTTAAGGTCTAAATTCCATACAAAGCAATAGCTTTTATCTTAAACTACGCAAAAATGGCTGACATAAAGCAGTTTTTACCTCTCCTTTAAATTTCTATTTATGCAGATAGAAGGTGTTGCTAGGTCACCAGCGATATGGAAGTTCCAAACGACATTATCAGACCAAATCTGTAACTTACTATGATAATAGTTACTAAATTCGTCACTATGGGCAAGGTCAGTTACTATCTTGAATGAAAGTCATTGTATTTTTTATAATATTTTATGTTTTAGTAACGTTATTACACAGTAACTTTTTACAGAGTTGATCTGATTATATGTACATACAACTTTTAACAATTCTCTTCATGTATGCGTTTCTTTTAACACTGTGATAACTCAATCATTTTCAGTCTTTGATGTATAGTGTAAAACACTTTATTATCCTGCGTGAAATGCTCTAATTTATTACTCTAAATTAATTGATACATCCCTATAAAACTCCGAAGTTATGTACCCACAAACTTAAAAATACAAAAAATAATAGGTTAAAAACAGAAAATTGGCTAATACACAATATCGGTACATAATAAGTATATGCTCTCGCGGACTTTTTTTAGATAAGATCTACATTTTTTGTCTCCCTTATGTCAACATATATCTAAAGTTTTAGTCAATGTGACCAATTAAAGGTGCACGAAGAGTGCAACAATGATAATAATATTTAAATGTAACGTTACAGGTGCGAGCAGAATCAATAAATTGCCTATAGGTACCCGTATATGGGTATCGTCTATAGCAGTGGTACTCAACCTGGTCCCCTACTCAACCCCTACCGCCCACTAGTGGGCGGTAGGGGTTTTGTCCAATGCTGGCTACTTTCCGTTTTTTTTTAAATTTAATTGATGTTTTAAAAACCAGGGCTTCGAACCGGAACTGAACCGAAAACCGAAAAAAACCGTTATTTTTGTCGGAACGAAAACCGGAACTGAACCGAAAAAAAAAATATCGGTTTATTTCGGTTCAGATGTTTATGTGAGTGAATTTAAAATAAATTTTATTTAAGATTATTTTTTAAACTGATGAGCAGAAAAATTCGTAATTCGTAATTTTTTAACTGATAAGTAAAAAAAAAATGCGCTTCTATTATGTCGGAGGAGGGGGGCGGCTTGAACGCCCAGAACCCCCTCCCCCTATCAGCAACCTTGGTATGATTATCACAGAATAAGGAATAAAATGTTCTTCTAAATTATAGTAGAAAATAAATTTCTAATACAAATAAAAGCATTTAAAAATTTATCACTCGGAACTGAACCGAAAACCGAAAAAAACCGTTATTTTTGCCGGAACGAAAACCGGAACCGAACCGATATATATTTTTTTAATTGAACCGGAACGAAAACCGAAACGAAAAAAATAACGGTTCGAAGCCCTGTTAAAAACATTAAAATGGAAATTTTTTAAAGTATTATTTAAAAATATTTTTATAGCATTTTCATAGCATTATTGAAAAACATTTTCATTAAGTTTTCATAAAATTCTTTACTGTTTATAGTTAAATTTCTCAAAATATACAATTTTAATCGCCCGCGCATAAGTTTAGTTCACTTTGCGTGAAACTAAATGATGCAGTAAGTTGTTTTATAAAGATTTTTGCAGCTAAATTTTGCGAAAGTATTTGGTAAGTATTATACACAGGTGGGCGGTATGAAAATTTTTCTACCAATAGAGATGCTAAAGTGGGCGGTAGGTATGAAAAGGTTGAGTACCTCTGGTCTATAGTCTTATTCGGTTACAGTATTGACATATTTGATCCGGAGATCCGGTACTTGAAGAAGAAGAATCTATAAAAACGCTTTCTACAATTATATGTATAAAAATAAATTAAAATCTATACTTTTATGATTTGTTTACAAACTTTTGTGTTTGATATAATTCGTATGTTTGTAATAAATTTTATTTTATAACTTGTTTAGTATATTTCAATTTTATGTAACATAAAATTTCTAAAGTGGAATGTAGACAAATACAATAGTAATAAAATATTTATATAAAGTTAAATTATATTTGCCATCCAATTTAATAGTGCTATAAAATAAAAAAATCCATCAAAATCCAGCAATATGTATTCTATTCCAAACGATTAATAGGAAATAAACGGAAATTTTATTTAATTAAGTTATCACGAGCTCACTTTTTAACGATTGAAAGCGGCTTTTGTTTAAAAAAATGGTCAATAGCCCCATTTAATCACTTAAAGTTACTAGATATCAAAATTGTATTCCGCTTAAACTAGGGGCTATTGTCGGAGCCGTGAGCGGCACTTTTGCTATATTTTTGGATTCTCGGCTCTGATTATCATTTGAAATTTTTTGATTCCCGGTCCCTGGTTATCTTGAAAATTTGGAATTCCTCCCCTCTGGTCATAACTTAGAAATTTTGGATTCCCCCAGATATCACTTGAATATTTTCGATTCCTTCTTTCTGGTCATAACTTGAAAATTTTGAATGCAATCAGACATCACTTGAAAAATATGGATTCCTCCCTTCTGATCATAACTTGAAAAATTTGGATTTCTATTTTCTTGCTTGCGCCATTTTACTATCAAACGGGTAGAGCCAATATTTGACATCTGTCATCTTCAGTGCCATTTTAGCGTTTTAGTTATGGTACGTTACACAGTTGAACAACGCATTAGTGAAAAACTATAATCAGAATGGGAAAATTTTTGAAGATATGTTCGCAAAATTTGATAAAAAAGAAATAGATCTAACGCCTCTAGACTTTTTCCTTTAGAATTACGTGGAATTGTCGATGCAATTGGCTATCCACAAACGATTCCGGACCTAAAGGAGAACATTCAAAGAGTAATCTATGAGATACGGCTCACGTTATGCGAAGACGTAATGAAAAATTTCGCCAAAAGAATGGTGTCCTGCCAGAAGACCCGAGGTGGGAATTTGGCCAACATTATATTTCATACATAACGGCTATATTTACACTTTATATTGATATAAAAACATCAATACTTTTTCAATAATTAATGTGCTTTAGTTCAAATTTAAAATGACACCTCCTGTGGGATCACTCTTTATATACATTGTTATATATTTTGTTTTTAGATGGGGCAAAAAGTTTACGAACCTCTGGCTTAATGGAAGAAACATACTTGTAAATTAAGACAAGAGATATTTGCTACAAAAATTTACCTGAAAAAATACTGATATAATTTTTAAATTACAAACTCCCATATATGGTTTTACAAATTTCGAAAGGATTATTACTTAACTGAAGTTACGAATTTCAAAACTTGTAGATTATCTTCAGGTGTCAAATTTGTAATAGAAATCCACAGCATTAATCACTGTAAATAGCCTACATTTTATTAAATTTGTTAAATAATCAACACATAATATTGTAAAGCCCTTTATTTTGTTTAGAGTTGCAGAGACAAAATAGTGTAGGTTGTCTGCAAGTGTCAGAGTGTCATGTGTATCTCTAGTATATTTTATTAATAGCCTCACATATTTTATTTATTCTGCACACCAAGAGGTACTGTAGTTATTTTAATCCGAGTCCCTGGTATTAGCTTTTAATATAGATTTTGTCGCATACCTCCAAATTATTATTTTATTTTAAAAATATACTAATTGATTATTTTAAATAATGAAATAGGAAAATAATAGAGTAAAGGTAAAAAAAAGACTGCTTCAAATAAATGGTTTTATAATTGTATGTATTAAATAAAATTAATGTGGAGTGAGTTTTCACACATTTCAGGGTTTCGTACGTATATATTAAGTGAGAGGCCAACAGAAATCTAGATGTTTACAAGATTTTTCTTACGATCACATCAAAATCAACAGTTTTTTTATTATCACTTTAGTTAGTTAAATCGAGTACTAAGAGTTATTATTTAATATTCGACAACAAATATGAATAATATGCAAAAATATTGTCAATAAAATTTTTAAGTCACTGAATGTGATTTCAAAATTAACCACTTTCAAATTATAAAAATTTCAGAAACGTATTTCTTACTATTAGGTGTACTGGAAAGTTTTTTCGTTTATTTGGTATTATTAACATAGAAACAAATCGAAAGAAACAAATGTACTTTATTGAGTAAAATAGTTACCATTGTGATCTATAACACTCTGCCATTTATCAGGAAGAGAAAATATGCCCGATTTATAAAATTCGTGATTATTTTAAGGAAAAAATTGTTCAAATAAGTGATAGTCGGAGGGTGAAATGTCTGGTGAGTAGGGTGGGTATATTAGAACCTCCCAATCAAGCTCGGAAATTTTTTCACGTGTCTTTTTTGAAGAATATCGCATTGTCGCCTTGAAGAATATCCATACACAATTTCTGGCCGATTTCTGGTCAAGTTCTGATTCAATCGATCCAATTGTTCACAGTAGAGATCAGAATTAACACTTTGCCTCAGTTTTAACATCTCATAATAAATTATTCCTTTATAGGGCCTTCCAGAACGAAGTACATCATCCAAGCATACATTTCATTTCACCATAAACAGTGCAAATGTTTTATGTAGCAACTGTAGCAGATTTTTTTTATGGTACCTTTACAACATTAAACAGCATAAAAAATGTTTTGATGAAAATTCTTCCGCAATTTTAAAATGCAAGGGTTTAAAATGAAACGAAAACAATAATTAGGTACTCAAGATTACAGAGTTTACTCAAAACGCAAAAGACGTCTGAATAATTCAGCGAATAAGTCGTGACTAGTTCGCATGCTGCACTAATAATAAAAACGAAAAAACTTTCCGGTACACCTAATAGAAATAATTTGTCATTTGATTTTTGTCATCTGTCATTTGATTTATTCCTGTTCGATATCTTTAAAACTAAAAATGATAAAATAATTCATTCAAATGTATTGCACAGATTTGCAGGTTATGTATCTGTCAAAGGAATTACGTAGTATAAAAATGGATGCACCACATGCTGCAGTCCTGTCTGCACATCGTCTAAAACCGCTTGTTTCCACGTTAAGATTTGTTTGTCTCCCTAACTAGAAATACGAAAAATCTAGCCGCAAGAATTAAGATATATCAGAAATGTACTCAAAATAAGTATCACACAAGAAAATAGGGACGATTAAAGAAGATTGGACAAATTATTAGAATGAAATAAAATGGTAAAACGGATCTCGGTAGGAAAATGAAACACTCGTCGTTTCAGACCTCGTAAAATATGAATGCATCGGCTAACTGAATATATAACAAATATCGGTATGCGGGATAAATGGAAAGATTTGAATAGATAGCTTAACCATAGTTAGGAACAACCCAATTGGGCCCAATTCCAGGCTTCAGAATCGAGCCCGGGTCAAACAACATTTCGGGGGCCCCACATCCCTCCGTTTATTTATGTAAAATACAAATATTTTCGGGATTCCTAAGCTGTTGTGTTTTTAATCCACTAAATCTTTTGGCCCTTTTAGATTGTTCCAAGCGGGTCTGTTGTTTGACTCATTGCTCATTATCTCTGCATTAAAATGTTTATCAGGTCGTAAAGGATGAAATTTGTAGTTAATAATATTCCTAACTTCAACAGCTTATTATTTGATATTGGCTTAATATTTTACCGTTCTGTTCTTTTTTTTTGTTCGAAAGTTACACATCTCCCCTATTTAAAAAAAATCATTGTATGCTTTAAAAAATATCAAAAACTTTTTTTTTTTAATTAATTTTGTTGATAATGGAATCTTATTGCATGATAACGCTAGACCATGCACTGTACAAATGACTGTGGCAAAACTACAGGAATTGGAGTTGGAATTTTTCATCATCCTCCATATTCTCCAGACCTAGCCCCCACTAACTACAACTTTTTCCGCAATTTGGACAACTTTTTAATAGGAAAACAGTTTAATTCCGACAATGCTGTAAAACTGGCCAGGAATTCATTGACTCTCGTCCGCCAGGGTTTTCTATCACCGGCCTGAACAACCTGCCGCTTAAATGGCAAAAATGTATAGACAATATGGGTGCATATTTTGATGAATAAAAGAATTCCTTATATTTGTAAGTTATCAACCAACTTTGCCTTTTTTTCTACAAATTTCATCCTTGACGACCTAATAAATTTTGTTTTATGTTAGCCATTTCTAGACAGTTTTTGATTGACATATTGTTGTTTCAACAAATTTTGGCTGTTATTTGTAATTTTCTCAGAACTGCACTTACGAAATACGTCGATTACGTATTAGGCTAATTCCATAGTAAGCTAAATGACTAGTGCATGGCCGGCCCTTGGGTGAGGCGAACTAGACATTGGCCCCAGGCTTTAGGTAATAATGAAGGGCCTAAAAAAATGCCAAGGTTTATATGGCAGTCTGTAAAGCACTACAAACTGTAGAAGAAAGCAAAGATCAAATTAACAGGGCTCTATGCTATCTTAGCTGTGGACCTATAGGTATATCATACATATTAACTGCCGAATACGCTTTATATGAAGAACTATCCGTAGATACCGATGTCAAAATCGACTAACCATCGACACCAAAGAAAATCACCAATGAAGCATTTTATAAAACGATAACAAAGTTTCCCATGTGTTAAGTAGTTGTCATTATAAGTAGTTTAAATGCAAACTATTATAGAACGACAATTTGATAAATTTTAGTCGAATATTTCTCATGCTGTCTTTAAAAGTGTCTAAAAAACTGTTATATATTAGAAAAATTAAGATAAAAAGCCAAACTTTCTATATTATGCCAAATGTAAATGTATTCAATTAAGTGATGTATCTATTTAAGTGATATGAAACACTGGATTCCACTCTAGATAAGAATCACCTGTAGATCATTTGTTATTGGCGTCACAAATTCAACGTCACCAAACGAATCTATCATTATTACCTAGTTACCTAACATCTCTGAATTGTCAACAGATCACTGATAAATATAGACAATTATTGATTACACAGGTATATTTAAATATGTTCTTCCGTATCAGTTAAATATAAAAAATTATATATTCCAAATTTTAGATATCTATATACTAATATATAAATTAGTTCGTTTGTGTATGTGTATGTATGTATGTTACTTCAAACAGAAAAAAGGCTGCACCGATTAAAAAAAAAAAAAAAATCACGTGTTCATAGCATAGTTTATGGTAAAATAGGCCTATTATTAAGACTCTCACAGTCCCTGATTTTTTTTCCAGTAATTAAAATCAAGTAAAATGGTGAAAGTTATATGGTAATAATTTCGAAAAACCACGTGTTCAGAAAATCTTTCCGCAGGGTAAGGCCTCTTGTTTATGCCTTAAATCTTTAAAATTTGTATGAATAAATTAAAAAACACTCAGGCAGAGCATCTGAGATTCACAAGTTTAGTGTATTGCTCACGAAGCGCAGTCAGTGTAATGACATCCACGGGACGTAGAGGTGCAAAGGGAGCGAAGAAGCTAGGGCGAGACAACGGGCATTTCAACTAGTATATTGCTTTAGTTTTTCAGCATAAATATTGTAAATGATTAATTAGTGGCGTATGTAAGACGGAATAACAGGATTAAAACCCGTCCCGTTAGACTCAAAAACAACATTAAAACTTCTGTGCCACATTATATGAAGACAATTTAAAAATTTGAGGTTAAGTTAGTTGGAAAAGAATTGCAGGAACACGACAAATGTCTTTGCTAAAAAATTCTAGGTCTGTGGTTTGATGCTACAATGGCTTCATCATTCCAGGTTGCAGTTTCCAAAAGGAAGATCGTTTTGATGATTGTCAATCTACGAAAATAAGTACGCACTTGAAGATGAAGAAGAATTGGAAAAGTTTGACCTTGTTTGAAAAGTCTCGGTGCTACATATAAAATATTTGCACTCGGTCTTCTCTTCAAAATAAATATCTAATATAGTCGGATTGCTGATAAGTGACTGTTCGTTGCTACAAGTATCGATATACAATACTATATGTTTTCTCTGTCTATATCATTATAATTATTTGCATACCCATAGTAACGTATAGTGACGCAAGTTGACAACTAACCTTCAAATTTATTTGAATAAAAAACAAAGCATTAGAAACAAATAGCATAATTCGAAGATATCTTTACTAATTAGATCGCGAAAATAAATTTACAGCAGTACTCAAACAAACCAAAATTATTAATTTGAAGGCAATAATTATAAATAAGGAAAAATTTATACTCATATGTAAATTTTGGATTATAATTTGTTGTTTATTCCAGCAGATTTAAAATTAAAGTTTGTGAATTTAATAATTGGCCGCAAGCCTTATTTTAATTAATATTTATTACCAGACACTGACAATTAAGACAAAAAACAAAAAACATTTTTAAAATCGCCGAAAAATGGTAACTAGATTATTATATGTGTGCACTACTTGATACATACATGTAACAGTCACCTATCAGCAATCCGACTATACCAGGCTCTATTAAACCATAGTAAGCTTTATACTTAAGTATGGAATCGAAATATGGCCCTTAACAAGGCGAGATCGACAACATCTCAATTCCTGAAAGAAAAAAACAAAAAAAAAAAGATTTTTGGTCCCGTCAAATTAATGGTAAATAAAGAAATCGGAACAATAAATATATCCGTAAAATGCACTGAGAACCAAGTAAAATGCATAAAATGACAGGTAGATTACGCTGGACATGCCACGTGATAAAAATGAATGAGAATATAATGATAAACAGGATTTGGGAAAGAAAAATGAACACCTGTCGACCAGTGAGAACACTTCTCAAAAGATAAAGGCATCATCTAACCAAAGATATAATAATATAAGATAGCGGACACCCCAACTAGCCTAAAATATTTTCTGGACCCTCCAAGAAAATTTTTGAAACAATATTTTAAATGTTCTTAATAATTTATTGTTTAATAATTAAGTTTATTGTAATTTTAAAAGCAAAAACTGGTAAAATTTTGTTTTTTTTTTTAAATTTTGGGAACTCCTAACGTCCTTTCGGGACCCCCCGGTTAAGAACCGCTGGCATAAGATACATAGAAATACCTGACACTTAGCAGATCTATTATTAATTAATTATTATTATTATTATTATCAAAACAGAGGACATATGAGTGAGGTCAAAACTCAATCCTGCCCAAACTTGACAATACTCAAGCGAGAGAATATAGCCACACCTGTTTTCTTGGATAGCTGTGCAGTTCAAGTCGAAAAATAATTTGTTGTAAAGAGCCGTTTAAAAAGACAAACTAAGAAATAAGATACGCTGGAGTTCTACTTCATGAAAAGTTTACAATATACCAGAAAAGAGAAGGTAAGAAGAGAGAGAATATGGCATGATTTGGAAGATACCGCAACAATGACAAAATGGTTGGACAATAGAACATTAGGAGCCGGTTTCTTAGTTAACTATAACCAAACAGTTAGAAAATGGTTGATATGGTTACTTATGAGATTGTTATATTGAATGGATGATAGTAGAAAGGTGGCAAAGAAGATTTTCGAACGGTCTCCAACAAAAATGGAAAGAACTGGAAAACCAGTAGTGAAGTGGAAAATACATAAACAATTTACTATTTAAAAAACCTGAGCAAGACTGGGAAGTCTATGGTATCTAGGGGTCGAATTGGAAATACACTTCAAAATTGTTGTGCGACTAAGGCCCGGTCTTTCCACCTTCAGATAAAGTTCCAGGTAACTATCTGACAGATAAGGTTATTTGTAACTTCATCTGCTGAATAAATGTCAATAACAGTCAGTGAATCCAATACGTCAGCCTCATTATCCGTTAGATAACTATCCGATAAATACATTTGTATAGAAAGAAGGGATGACATTCACTCAGCAGATGAAGTTACAAATAACCTTATGTCAGATAGTTACCTGGAACTTTATCTGAAGGTGGAAAAACCGGGCCTAAATAATACAATATTTTTAATATATCCAGTAATTCATGAACCGGAACGATATTGTCCATAATTTCACGAATCATAAACATCGATCCGGTTTAATCCAGTAAATTTCGAGTACTGATGGAAACCTAAGAACCTAAAATGCCTTAGGGCAGTAGGCATTCCATATCTTAATGGAAGTTAAAAATTTTGGTGCACAACAACAATAGCTATTTGTGCCAAACGCAGTATCCTAATTAGGTTTAAAAAATCGACTTAATCGATTAAGATTAAAAATCGGTACTAGTTTGAAGCACTAACTCAAAAAAAGTATTAAAAAATTGTCAAAGTTTCCAAATATCGAGGTGTATTGTTGTCAGGGCTATTCTAAAGAAAATATGAACGTCGATGAGAACAATGAATAATAAAAAGTATATTTATAAAAAAATAAAGTATATTTTTAAAAATTCTGCATCTGCAATGCGGTTCTAAATAAAAATCTTGTTGACGAAGATAAAATACTTGTTTAAAAAAAAGCTTCTACCTTAAAATTCCTTATTTCGATTTAACACACTCCTACCCAAACAAATAAATTAAAAATTCACAAAGTTTTATAACCAATTTGCTAAATTCACAATCACTATAAATCACAGCGTAACGTAACACTTATAATGTTTACGAACAAATAAACACACTATAAAGCACAAATGTGTAAGTCGCACGTTTGTTCATCACTGTACATAAAAAATAACTGAGCGTAAGCTCTTGAATGTTTAGCGTCTCTGCAGTAAGAGCAGCGTCGTTGTAAAAGCGACTAAACGCTCTTGCCAAACGCCAACCAATCTCGTGACGTACGCTAAATGGCCAGATTATCGCCAGAAACATGCAACCTGAATTTATAACACTAGGGGGTTTGATTTTGTTCCACAAATTTATAATCGTGTTAAAATCTTCAGCCTACTTTTTATTATCAATTTTGTGATAATTCTCGTTTTTATATCACGTATGGTTACACGATACAGTGGACATAAAGGGGGAAATTTTTTAAATTAACACCACTGTTTAGGAAAGTGTTATTACACACTGCATTAAATGGGTTAAAGCAGGCTGGCAAATTAAAGATATACAGAGTGTACCAGAAAGATTGTATGTTCGAGGTCAAACGGCTATGCCACTGTTTTCAAATAGCGAGCTTAATGCATCGCACAAAGCGCCATACGAGAGGGGCGCAGTGACACATTTTTTTTGTCGACAATATAAATCTCTCGAAGCATTGTAACTAATTTTTGTTTTGCATGGTGCATTTAAATAAGTTCATTGTGAACGCAAACATGTAACGTACATTTAAACAGGACTCATGGTAAGGGGGGGGGGTATGACGTTTATCTGTAAGACAACTCGTGAACCTCCTGCGGCCCGATTTTTTTTTTTCTGTGGTCCCTTAATCCATGTATCACGAACTTTCATTTGATATACCTCAAAAAACTTTACTTTATTTCAAAAATACTTTGGTTCATGCTTAATGTACGTATTTTTTTTTCCTATTTCTCCTCACTTTTTTCGATTATCCGATTTTTTAGTTATCCGGACTACCTTTATCTCTGACCTAGTTCGGATAATCGAGGTTCTACTGTAGTTAAACTTTCATTTCATTGGCCCGTAAGGAGGAGACGTGCCCCCAGTGCCCCCCATGTCAGTCGGTAGTGCGAGTCAGACAGTAGCACGGTGACGATTGACAGTCGTTAGACGTTGTTAAATTTTTAGGAAATAAAAGCAAAATTGAATATTATATGCCGTATTCCTCAAACGTTGCAAAACACCTCATCACTTATAACCACAATTGTGAAATAGAGTTCAGTCATTCACATTAACAACAATAATCAGAAACTTACTTTATTTGAACATTTGGAAATTCACAAAAATTTACAATCAGGAATTCCCTTAATGAACGAGCAACTAATATTATACAATAGTCCTTTACTGAAAATTAGAATATAATATATTGACCCTTGATCTGCTTTCAGCCATAAATATTTACCTGAAAAACTATATGATAGAAAATAATTTTTGTATTTGTTAGTTTGTAAGAAACTCTTGAAAATTGCATCATAGCCGAAATACGTATCGAGTATTAAAGAATTTGTGAAACTTAACCTAGTGTTTTTATTTTTATATTTCTATTATACGCTGTATTTACGATTTTTTTTTTCAATCTCAAGGTTTACCTAAAATGAAATCTGGTTACCCTGTATACAATTTATATTATTATTAGAGCGGGCAACGCAATTTACAACCCCGCAACCAACACGCTGGGCGTAGAACGGTAGAACATGCCGGTCTAATTTTCTCAGTTTTACTCGATTTTCGCAGCGTAATATTTGCTTAACTATCCATAGAAAATATAAAATGTAACAGACTTTTTTGTTGTAACGAAATGTATGAAATTCTTATGCATTTTTTTTATATATGTACAAAAAAAAAATTACATCCGTAAAGTTCCTGTTATAAAAACATTTTTATTTCATAAAATAAAAATGGTTATTGTTAGTTTGCTATTGAAAATAATCATATACAGTCACGAACCTTTTTGTAAATCTAATTAAGAGTTACAAATTATCTAAATATAGTTTTACTATAACTCTTATAGTTTACTATATCTACTATATAGTACTATATTTGTGTTTTACATCGAGTTTTAGTTTACATCTAGTTTTAAGACTTTTATGCAACCGGGCATTACAGTTTAACCAGCGTAAAGCGTGTTCTACATTATACTTTATTCGTCAATTTTCTAAACTTTTTTCTTTGAACTAGAAGTTGTCAAAGTTTTAATACAATTTATTTTTCAATTTTTTGGTAGAGAATGAAATTCTTACACGTGTTTCAGTTCATTTAAAGTACCAACATAAATATATAATTCTTATCTTGTCAAGTGTTTATAACCTAGCTATTAGATTTGTAAAATTACTGATTTACGTACAAAACACAATTTATATTTTCAATTATTCAAACCAACAAAACACGATTAAGCACGTGGTAATACAAAATATTTACAAGCGTAATTTTTATGTTGGTACTGTTGTTAAACTTGAAAATATTTTCAAGAAAAGTTTGTCCAAATCTAGTTTTGAATAAAGTTGACCTTGACTACATAAAGTGTTCTACACTGTACAATTTCACTGATTTATTTCTAGTACAAGTTCTAGTCAAAGAAATAAGTATGAAAATTTGACGAGAATTGTATAATATAGAACACGCTTAAGCCATTTTGAGAATTTTCGGGTGCTGCTATTTCTGATTATATTATTTATCATTGCTTCTTTTATTTTTTTAGAAAAAAATGGTATATGGTAAAAATAGTAAGAATGGTAAGAATACCAGTGCAAGAATTTTTTAAATCGGTGCGAAAATTTCTGAAATAAGTTTTAATTTGTAATGATCATACAAACAAACTGTCTCTTTATTATATTAGTATAGATCACAGATGAACAAATTTCATTCATTTTACTTTTAAAAAAATAGGCGGGGGGAGCATAAAGACTTTTTGCATACAGGCGCTTTACTTGTCAACGGCACCCCTGGTCCTGATGCCGGGTTTAGACGTGTTTTAATAGCTAAATAAAGTAACTAATAATTTAGTAACTTCGGCATCATGTAAACCTTTCAGTTTATTACTTGATCAAGTACTTGTTTTAGTAGAATGTTAAGTCAAGTGAATAAAAGGCACTTCTATAGACTGTGGATAGCCAGTGCTTCAAAAGTACTGTAGATTAGACAAGTACTACGTTAACTTTTAACATTAACTCTTTCCAACTTTTTTCTTAACTAATATTGTACCATTGTACTAATATTGGGCCATTGTACTTACGAATTGCTGTCAGTCGAAGAGTAATAAAATCAGCTTACCTGAAACAAAGAAAATTTGCAATGAAAAAGAATTTCCTTACAACTTATCATCTATTAAAATAATGTCAAATGTTTGTTAGATTCAGTGCTACGAGATTGGCTTTATATAGTCTCGATGAAGCAATCAATACAAACGTGCTTCGCTACATGTAGTTTTCAATGAAATAGGGCGACGATATGTTTTTTAAAAAATATATAAATAACCTTAAGTAAATAATAACAAAATTATTAGAAAGTTTAAGATCTATAGTACGTGTTCTTTTAATAATAAAAAACTATTAATAAAAATTTGAAAGAAATATTACAGATGCATCATCAACACTAATGATTATTGCTTAATATTTCTTGTAAACTTAAAAGATATTAGCAAAAGTCAACTGTATAATCTGTTATTCGTCGTGGGTAGACCCCTGTCTTCCCAAGGCAACTATGTCATGTACACTTCCTCAGAGTAACGAAGATTTCTTGTATCAACGCTTAAACATTAGTTTAACATGTAGTATCAAAAATATGTTGTAGCAGACCTCATACGTAAATTCCTTCCATATAATCTTTTTTCCATTTTAGGAACAAATATGCAAATATATATTTTTTAAAGTATGAATATATTAGGCATATTTCATTACTCTATTTTAGAAGAATTTTTTGTTATAAATTGTTTTTTTTTTGCAAGTTCTTTTTATAGTCTATTCCTTACAACAATACTTATAATCTAATTATTACTTACAATATAAACATGAATATAAAAAACAAGCTACACAACTCCCAACTAATTTGCGAAATCATACACAGAACCTATCTATTTTTTAAATATTTTTAAAATATTTTTTTTTTTTTAAAACACAACAGCCTTTAGATATGTCCGATTTACCAGTTAAATTAGAGTAGGGCTGCCATAATTGTTGGACTACCGACCGGGACACCCACCCAAAAAAACAACTTAAAAAAAACTTTTATCGACAATAATACCTTTATTATAAAAAATTGCACAATATTTTAAAAAAATAAAAAAATTTAAAGATAAAAAAAAATAATTTGAGTAGAGATTGATAATAGGTATTCCAAGAGCAACCCGTTGGGATCAATGGTGAATCATTTTGGAACACTCAGTTCGACTGGAAAAATTTTGTTTTTTTTTTGTGGATGCGTCTTTATCAAATCTAAAATAATATAATATAAATTAATGGGCGATTCAATTTAATAAAACCAAAAGTGTCACGTATCACTGTCAGTGTTGCCCGCTGGCAAAAAGTGCTTGCGAATTTCGGTGTTGCCAATGTGCTGCGTGCGCATATCAACATTAGACACTAGCTGACTGGTACTCGGCATTACTCCGGAACATTTCGGACCCCGAATCTGTTATATAATTTATATATAGTATGTATATATGTATATGTACAATATTATCGAAAAATAATTTTTTAATATGCATAAATTTTAAATCGACCGGGACAAATGACTCTTGGACTGGGACACTGGGACACAAACCTCAAAACCGGGACATGTCCCGGTGTACCGGGACGTTTGGCAGCCCTAAATTAGAGTAAATTAAGCAGAAATTAAGATGTGTATCCTCACTTTCTACACCAGATTATTCCAATCGTGATTATGAAAAAAGTTTCCATCGTTATTGTTTAAGGGCAGATGAAAAGTTATATAAAGCATTGTTAACCATGTCGTTTATAGCTGGCTAATATGGTTGTAGAAATTAATGGCCCATAAAACAATATAATAAAATAAAAAAAAACCATGTCGTCAAGTAATCACGCCGTCGGTTTATGACATTGTCAAATATTTGACAATTGCATGTTGAAAAACAATTGATTGCATAAATAGCAAGGCTTTTAGCAGCGCTTGATGACATGAAGCATACTTAACTACAATGTCAGACTTAACAACGCTTTATGCAATTGAGCTTAAGTCTATTTATAATTATTAAAATCATAGCCAAAGTTGTAAAGGCAACAATTCCGCGCATATATCTCTTCATAATCACAAAATATTCAAAACACAACTGCCGAAATTAACGTTAACTTCCAGGCTTGTGATAGGTCCATTTAAGACTTCTTATCTAAAATGTATGCGATACATAAAAATTCGTGAAACTTAAAAATAATAAAACTAAGTACATTATGACCGCACACTGATTTGTTAACGCTTCCATGATTTTTCAATGCACATATAATTTAAATGGTTTAAAAACAATAAAATTAAAACCGATTACAACTTTATTTGGATGTGTAAATTGCACTTAAGGCAGTTAACACAAGTTAAAATAGTAGGCTAAACTAATTTAAATCAATGGTAGTTCCTATTCCTACAAACGATAGCGAATATTGGGAACTAAAAACCCTGATGAAAGCAAAATTCAGGCAGGGGAAATGAAATTTTTGAAAACTGTAAAACTGGTAATAAATAGACTTGACCATATTCACCAAAGTATAAGGGAAGAATTGAATATCTTTCACGTACTGGACAAAATAAAAACCTATAGACGTAACTGGTCACATCATGAAGAAATGCCCACTTACAGTACCGAAGAAGGTGCAGCTGTATAAGCCAAAAGAAATACGGGGAGGTACAGTCTAATCCATGAGCGATGATGATGAGGTATTAATTACTCGAGGATGAAAATTCAGACCGAAAAAAGATAAAGAAAAAAGAGCCAAGTAATGATGAAATGTACCCACCTATTGAGCTCCGTATACACTCAATTTGCTCTGGAAACCAGGCAGTTTTATTTTATATCAACGAATGTACAAATTGTTATTAATACCAGAAATAACGTAAACATAAACGTAACGCAATATTACAATGCCAGTACATTATTGAAAGGTCGTTATTCTTCGTTTAAACATAACAGTTTTACAATTACTATTAATTGACTGTAGTAATCCTAACAAGTGGTCGATTTAGATTTTAACAAAGCACTAAAAGTATCCCGTTAAGTTTGTTTAATTTACTCTGACATTGTATCCGCAGTGTCAAGATCGATTTTCGCGATTAAAAACAATCAGATAATGACTCTTGAAATTTCAATATCTGATTTATCGACCGAACTTTTCAGTGGGTTAATTAGGTGTGATTAAGTTGTTTTTAAAATCTGTTATAAGAAACCTTTTATAAGGCAATATGTCAGTAAACGTGAAATAATTTGATTACTGATATAATCTGATCCCATTACAATTCTTACATATGTACGCCTACGTATAACTACCGTTGAATATATTTTACATGACTTATTTTAAAATGTCAACATTATCTCTTAAGTATACATGTTATTTATAAATAAACATAAATTAGAGTAATTCGAATATTGCTTAGGAAACAATATTTCAGAAAAATTAGGTCCAAACACTACAATGGGTTTACGTTAATCACTAACAGATTATTTTAAGTCCCGATATGCCAACCTATCAATTGTTCACACGAGAACAATAATATAGTTATAGTCTATCTCAGAAAGAGCGATAGTAATAAATCTTTTTGTCAGGAGGCACTTACCAGTGGCGAGCACATTTTAAACACGTTTAAATTGGTTTGGTGTATTTCTATATTACTATTTATCATTTTATTAAACGCACACCTGTGACCATATTTATCATATTATTAAACGCATGCCTGTGACCATATTTTTCTTCAAAATTTTAGGGTAAAATTTTTATGATCTATTGTGTTTAACCCTAGTTCGTATTCCCATATATGTGCGGCACACTCGGTTGTTTCTTAACAATATTTCGTTTTGAACTATTCATATTTTGTGTGCCGCTTCTGTGTGAAAAAACAATAACAATTACAAATAATAAATTTTATTACTATCGCTCTTTCTGAGATAGACTATAGCACATGTAATACTTTCCAGATATTGTTATTTCAACAACAAATTAGTTTTTAGTTTACTGTTTTAAACCTTTCTAATCACTTGCAAGCAGCTCCATCGCGTTTAGGGTCTTTTATATTTATAATGCCATATGAGCATGGTACCTCCAGTAAATTTATCAAAACGACAATGGTATTATCGAGATCCATAAGCAGAATGAAAGAAGGAAACCTTTTGTCATAGCTTTTTGAAATTTATACTGGAGTCAAACAAGGAGATGCTCTCACCTTTGCTGTTTAACCTCGTGTTGGAGATGGTGCTACGAAATGCCAAAAATACCAACAACTGTGGTCTACAGACCCATGGGTACTACAAGATTTTAGTGTTTGTATATAACCTGGATATTATTTCAAATAAGGTTGAAGACGTAATATTCCTAACTGACCTTATTGATGTTGAAGCTCGTAAAGTAAAACTAATGATCAGTGATAAAAACAAATTTTTCTTAGTTAACACGTTCGCGGACAGTACGGCTATAGCCGTCGAATATTTTTCCTAGCTCAGGTCACGACGGTCTAAACCAGCGGTTCCCAAACTTTTTTGACCGCAACCCGGTACGAGGTTATAAAAATTTTCGCGACCCACCTTATGAAAAAAAAAAAATTATTTACCAAACAAATTTTATTTTAAAGCAGTAGCTTTATAGCAATAAAGAGTAATAAAGAGTATAGTATAGTATTATTAGAATATAGTATAGTAATAAAGAGTACAAATACACACTATTCTAGTGATTAACTCACGTAAAAAAAAATAATATGTACAAAAAAAATCTTTTTTGTGTTTTTACAATGTTTTTCGCGACCCGGCAAAATTTTTCTGCGACCCGGTGCCGGGTCGCGACCCACACTTTGGGAAACGCTGGTCTAAACCATCCTACTTTTTTATTCAAATATACAAATGACGGCTGTGGCAGGTTTCAATTCCATTTAAGTATATGAAAACTAGTATAAACTGTCCTATCAGGAACATACCAAACACAGTAAATGTCCTATTATAAACAAAAATCTAAAAAAGTGACATTTTGGGTACATCTCATTGTACAAAACTGTCCGCGAACGTGTTAATGCAGTCATGAGAACACGACTAACTTAAAAATTAATGGTAACAGTTTTGAGTGAGTTTAAACTTTCAAATACCTGGGCACCATGAGAAATTACGTGAATCTGATACGGAATAAAAGCTGCTAATGCATGGTATTTTCCACTTGGTGTCCTCTGCAAAACGAAGCTCCTCTCTAGGAACACCAAGATCCGGTTATTCCCAGCTAAAGTACGTTCCATACTTATGTATGGCTCCGAAACATTGGCCTTAACAAAGCTAGATCGTCAACACCTAAGTTTTTAAAAACAAAATATTCGATTTTTTGGTTGCATTCAAATTAATGGTGAATGGAGAATTCACAAGAACAAAGATATCCGAGAATTGTACTCAAGGCCAAGTATCATACAAGACGTAGGAGGTAGACGATTACTGTGGATAGGATACGCGATGAGGATATGTTAAAATTTTTGGCGCACAGCCACTATTTCCGCCCAGTGATGAGGATGAGGGAGGACATAATGGTTAGGAGGATACGGTTTGAAAACCCATCGACCAGAATGGTTAGTAAAGAATACCCATCGACCAGTGGGAACAACTCGCAAGAGATAGGGAGATCAGCTAATAGAAGAACTAACAAGTATTAATATACATGACATATGGAAAGACTTGACAATTAACAGATCAAGATTGAGGTCTATTGTGCGTTTTGTTGCAAAGAAGAAGACGAAGATACGAAGATGGAAGGGGTTACTATTGTAATAGAGTAAGTGCGGTACATATGGACTACCATAAACTCCATCAGAAATAAAATCATATGTAATTTTCAAATTGTATTTTGTACCGACCGCCAACATATACATATAAGGGCGATATTGTGATCATACCGATTTTGACATTTCGAGATATCTCCACAAATCGAGGTCCCTACATAACGTTTTGACTATTTTTAACATGATGTCTGTCTGTCTGTCTGTGTACACGTGCAGAGCAAATTCGTCTAAAAGGATTTTTATGAAACTTCATATTTAAGCTTTTGGCATCAATGGCACGAGTTGATCAACTTTTGGTAAAAATCGGTTAAGTAGAATGGGAGTTTACTTGTGTCGGTTTTAAGATTTTTGCGAATATTTCACAACAGAGAAATATTTCGAAAAAATTTATTTAATGAAAATTGCTATAAAACCAATAACTAACAACTTTTATTTGAGATCAAAAGTATCTAGGAATCAAATAACAACTTAAATTATACATTATATTTCCTTTGTAACAAAAATTAAAATCAAAATGAAAAAGTATCTAATTTTGCAATGTGGTAACACTTAAGGGTAATATGGATCAGCAATATTGACGAACACATATTTGTTTCACTGTAATTTTCCAAAGTTTAGCAACAAATCCGCTTAAAAAGTAATAAGATGCGGTTTAACAGCAGGGCCGTAACTAGCCCCCCTAAAACAATAGTTTTTTACTCCTGTTTCCTAATTTTCCGAGTCTTAATAAAACACCCACACAAAATATTTATATCTTCATATTTAACTGTATATTTAAATGTCATATAAAAACAGACAGGAATTTTTGTTTTGACTGACGTTTCTGAGGCCCTCCTTCGATCTGGGCCCCAGGCCTGTACCCCTGCCTAGTTACGGCACAGGGTAGCAGTAGAAAGTGTTTTTTTTTTTTAAATTTAAAAAACAGGATTTGTAGCTGATGATCAGCTATAAAATCAGTCGCTAAAAATGTTTCTGTTAAATGGATATATTCCCGTTGACTGAAAATCTCTGACAACAATTTCTCATATTTGAGTTCGTTGGTAAGCTCGACTCACGGTGTTGGGGGCGCGAAGTTTTAGAGCCCAAGTTGGGGCCAATTATAAATAATATAAATAAATATCCCTCTTAGTTAAGAAATTTTATATTTTTCTAAACTATTTAATTCAGCAATTTGACTTAAGAAATTAACTTTGAATCTAACTTTGTTTCTTCTTCCTACATTAATAATATAGTACTATTATTTTTAATTTTTCAGTGGCACAAAGTTTTTTTCAATGTCTTTAATATAATACTGCAGAAAAATTTAGAAGAAAAAAAAATCGATAAGCGGATGCATCCTTAGATGGTATTAAAAATAATTGAAGTTCCTTCATCTAAAAAATGTTGAAAAACCCTGAAGTAATGCATAAGGTGATTAACATTCATTTAGCGTATACTTCGACAATCCACAGACTGCATATTAAATTCATCTGAACATAAATTACTCGTATTTTTTTGTAACGCCTACAACTGAAACCGTCAAAAATAGTTGATTTGCGATCATTTGTATTTCCCGCCAAACACATAAACATTGTTTTCATTTGTCCGTGAAAGTGTAGCCAACTTTGGAATTTATATTTTAATTTACGATGCAATAAGACTTATAAAAATATTAAAGTTATGTGGCAATGTTAAATTTCATTACCATACCATTGGTAATACGTTTTAAAGTGGAATGTAGTCTGCTACTAACTGTCATGGAGATAAAATAAGGATCTGTAATCGATATTTTCTGTCTCACTTCGTGTTATAACGACCGTAATTGAAACGCCAAGTGAAATTATTTTCACCATGGATATATCATAAGTTTAATTTAAAATCACATATTACTTACGACGATTTAAATTGATTTGATTTAAGTATTAACAATTTTCATGTTGACCGAATTATTTCCGATTATTTATGGACAAGTTTTATAACGTATGCACATACAAATATAACGTAATGGTTTTGTACGATTACTACGTCGAATATTTGCTTGTACCAGCCAAATTTATGTTACGCTAAAAAGCCACAAGAATAAAGTTATCTTTACTCTTGTGACTCTTTACTATAAACTCTGATTAGGATAAAACATCAGTGGAGCCGGTACATAAGTGCTGCGGAGCTGCAGCACTCCAAGATTAAATTACGAAGGTTCCCTTTTATGTATTTACAAACAACCACTAGATGGCAATATTGAAATGTGTTATTACTGTATTCGTAAAATTTGACATTTGTTTTTGTAAAATCAGTGGCAGCTTATAAATTGACCAAGTAGTTTGTTGACAGTAAGCGTTAAAAAAAACAAGTTTGTAAAAAAAAATGATATTATAGTAAAGGTGACTTTAGTTTAGATGATGGATATTTAAAGCATATGGTTCAATGGGAGAGAACTATAGCAATAAAATTTCCATTTTTGAATAGAGCCATATCATTTGTTCACAGACAAAGCTAGAAATAGAGAAAGAGATACAATTTGTTTCATTTGACACGCCTGTCTTCCATCTAGTGGTGGGAGGTCTGAAGCACGCGTGGATACAAAGGGACATACGTTGAAGTTACCATATCATAATATAACAAAAAAAGACAAAAACTATGAACGTAAGTTACAGTAAGCACACATACGTTCTTGACAGCTTACATAAAACTGTGTGAAATAGATATACATTTCTTTATCGGTTCTCAATCGACCAATCTGTCAAGTAAAATCTCTTTTACGATTTTTTACGATTTTAGTTAAGGCCTAACTCAACAACAATGCATAGAGTCGCTTCGTTCAACTTTTGGTAATGAAGCACCATCAGAAAAGACTGTTTACAATTGGTTAGAAGAACTTCGTCGTGGTCTTGCGTCTGTCAGTGACGAATCTCGTGAATGTCGACCAAAATTGGTTGTGATTCAAAAAAACATCGATGCTGTGTGCAAAATGATTGAAAGAGATCGGCATATGACTTAACGTGAGATAGAGGCATCCTTTGGCATATCGCAGACTACAATACCTTCGATTTTGCATGAACATTTAGCTGTGAAAAAGATCTATTCCCGATAGATTCGGCATAATTTGTCCGAAACTCAAAACGAGGCTCGTGTTGGTTGGTGTAAGGGAATGCTAAAAAAATCAACTTAGGCACTGCAAAATCCGTATACAACAACATCGTTACAGGTGACGAAACTTGGATTTATTCATAAGAACCGGAAACTAAGCAACAATCCACTGTTTGGGTCTTTCAAGATGAAATGACATCCATAAAAGTTGTTCGTTCACGAAACACTTCCAAGAAAACGATCGCTTGCTTTTTCGGTTGTACTGGGCATGTCGCAAACAGTCTTTTAGAGGATCGGAGAACAGTTAATACTGAATAGTATGCAACAATTTGTTTGCCAGAAGTCATCGAAAAAATCAAGAAAAATAACCAAAAACGTGGCATCATTCTTCATCATGATAATACAAGCTCCCATACAGCACGTCAAACGATTATTTGAAGGATAAAAACATCGAATTAATGTCTCATTACCCGTAATCACCTGATTTATCCCCTTTTAAAACATCCCTTTTTTTGTTCCCCAATGTCAAACAAAAATGCATGGACAGCGATTTTCATCACCTCAAGAAGCTGTTGAAGACTTCGAAAACCATGTTTTTGAGATCAAAACTTCAGAGTGGAAAAAATGTTTCGAGAATTGGTTTGAACGAATGCAAAAGTGTATACACTTTTAAGATTTATAAATCTTAAAGGCGAATATTTTGAAAAGCAATAAAACAGTTTGTTCCGAAAAAAATATTTCTTTCTTAGTTTTTGTAAAAACTTAAAAGGTAGCCCTCGTACATGTGAAATCCTGAAATTCAAACTTAATATAATTTTCTTTATTTGTCTCAGTTCGCACGTACTGCGTCTTTAGTAACTGCATTTGTTTTAATCTATATGTCTATTGCTGTGGCCCATTTACTTTGCAATATTATTTCACTGAATTCGGCAGTTGTATATGAAAATACTGAAGAATTATTCAATTAAAATCACACAATTCATGTCAAAATAATGATTTACGTCTCTTTTATCCGTAACATGAATTTCTTGCGGATCCCACATAATTCTTAAACTCTTTTGTGTTGATCCTCATAAATCTTACACAAAAAGCACTGTTCAAGATTCCACTATTCAGTTACTCAGCCAGCATTTATGCAAATTTCAGTTGATTCAGATCATCCCACGTCAAATAAGAACAATGAAATTAATTCTATTATATTTTCCTTCAGGTAGTTATCGACCGTAACCGTATTTGGATTTCTGAATTAACTAAAAATATATTTTGTCTGCTATTCAAAACACAACTTGTTTGGATATTAGAAGTTTTAATGGTTTTAGTCAGGAGAGAACGGGCTTGTTTTTAAATATATAGAACGATCATTTTGGTAATTCGTAATTGGGTTATATTTATTATTTCGTTTCATGTTAATAGTAAGAAAATACAAATTTAATTACTGCTAATGGGAAAATTTTAACTAAAATGTAAGTCAGTTAATGAAAATATAGTGTAGTAAGAAGGAAACTTGCAGTTATAAGCGACTGTAGTTGAATCTGAGACGATTTTTCCCTTTCTCATTTTAGAGACCCATCTGTACGGTAGGAAAAATGGCCAAATGGCTGGACTTAGAAAGTTGAAATTTGGCATGCTTGTACAACTTTTTGACCCATATATAATAAAACTATCCAGTTAAAAAAAAAAAAAATATCGCATGAAAGATATAAACTAATATGTATTTAACAAAAAAAAAATATTATTTCAAAATTTTGAGTGGGTTATCAAATAAAACCTCATAATGCGTGAATACACTTACAAGATTTTATTATTGAAAAATCAATTTTTCTTATGGGATTTTCGCCAAAAATGTGTTAAAAAACTTGTCCACCACCCTATTTCCCAGAGGGGTAAATCTAAAAATCTCAAATATGTACATTGATGGGAACTGGAATAATTAATCTTTCGAAAAATATATTTTTTCTTCAAGCGGATTATAATGCTAACATTACATTGTTCAATACATTCGGTAGAAATGATAAATTTTTTTACTAGTAACAAAATGTGAACATTTTTATACTAGTAAATAGTTCATATAGTTATCAACAGCTGGCACTGATGGCAGCAGTCGCCATAAACAAAACATCTGTCAATTTAATATGTTTGTAGCGTGGTTTGTAGTGAATTGAGAAATTAGTTACGTTATTAGTGAGTTACTTTATTATTATTCTGTGATAATTCTGTGATTAGTTACAAAATACATAATATAAAGATTAAAAATTAAAAAATTTCTCAACCAATTCAATGTACACCGCCGAAATTAGCAGCAATAGCATCTGAAACTATAAAGTCATAAGTATTTATGGTTGCAAATTTTTAATAACTACGCTTGAAGAAAAAATAGTATATGTCACTCGGAGTAGAACGCCTTTTTTGTGCTTCGCTCAATATGCAAGCCTCGGCTGCGCCTCGGCAGCAACATTTGAGCTCAGCACAAAAAAGAGCGCGTTCTACTCCTAGTAACATAATATACTATTTTTGTGTTGATGCAAAAAAATAATTATAAACAGAGATGCGAGTCTCCTTAGAAATTCCCACAGGTTAAAACAATATTATATATATTAACAAGGTTATAAAGTACACGTATTTAGGTACATCAAAATTTAAAAAAAATAGCAGTAATAAATAAACGTTAAATGATAATTTATAATTTGGTTTACTTCTGACTTAAACTGAGCAAAGATAATGAAGAAAATATCACAGCCATCGAAGTACAGTAATACCCCGAAGTTACGAGATAGGTGGGACTGACGAAAATCGCTTAAGTCGAATTCACGTAAGTCGGGGTACAACGTTGCATATAAATACATATAAATTTTGTTTATTTGGGACCAAGGACTAACAAAAACACTAGTTTAGAAGAAAAATATTTAATAAAATTGCAGTTCTTTATACATATTAATTATTAATTTCAGCATTGTTTCCATCTCAGCAATAATACCATGACGTTTGCGAATTATGCTTGAGTTCAAGGATTGAGCATTTTTCGCCGCATCGATAATACTTTTTCGATCTTTTATGATTGTTCTTATTGTGTATTTCAGTAGCTCAAACTTCTTTGCCAATTCACAAATTTTCATTCTGCTATCAAAATCCTTGATAATGTTAAGTTTACATTCCAAAGATATCATTTTCTTTTTCTTACTAGGTGCAGGAGCGTCAGATTTATTTCGTTTGGACGATATTTTTTAAGGGTTTAGAAAACGTATAACAAAACAATTTTAACTTTCGTCGATCGTAGAATCGTAATCGTACACGATGAGTGACGTAAAAGTCCAATGCGTATCGCAGCAAAAGAAACACTAAAGATAACGGGCGGCAGTTTTGCCAAACGAAAAAATCAAAAACCGTGTAACTCCAAGTTCACGTAAGTCGGGGTAGCGTAAGTCGGGGTATTACTGTACTGATCAAATAACGACATGATTGTGTTGCGCGGTGAATTAATTCCTGCATTTGTTGTTCTATTATTGATATAGAATGTATGGTTTGCCTAGTACTCTTTTGGGGTATATTAAAGTTGCTCAACTGAAGAATATTGGGGCAGTCGATAATTTGATTGACTATTTTATAGACACAGTGCATATCGACCTGTACACGTCGTTTTGTCAAACTCACGAAATCATAGCGGGCAATACGAGCATCATATGTAAAGTAAGTGACATATTGTTTCTAAAATATTTAAAATCCAAATATTCACTGGTTACTAATATAGAGGGTTATTTGCAAACTTATTTTTCATTCACATATCTCGCATGCATCGGTTTATTTATACAGATTTCACAATGCCACAATAACTCGTTGACATTACATATGGCTGCAATATTTCCAACATATGTATTTATTGTTATTGAGAGCAGATATATATTTTTATCATGTATATTTACGTCTGATCACATGGTTTTATATGTACCGCGCCATCATAGAAACCAATGCTTCGATTGTAAATATGTGCATTTCGATTTAATCTGTCGTTTAAAATTTACGAGATAAACTTTATGATTTAAATGGCTTATTATTGTTTTTATAATTGAATATAAATTAATTATTGTTATTTATTGTGTGTATAATGGACTTTATTTACAGAATATGTTCTATAAATTTTATATTGTTTATTGATGTAATATTGTGCGTCAGAATTTTTCTTACGTTGCTATTATTTATATTGCTAAAATCTTTTAATTTTGAACAATATAGTTAGTTTTTATGTTTATTTTTAGGCAAAGAAAATGTAGGGAAACCTATATATAGGTAAGAAAGAATACGCCTAAGTAATTATAATAAGGCTGGTCAGCGTCAGTTAATCAGTTAGACAGAATTTTTGGCTTACAGGGACAACAGCTATTTGCGTTTTACATGGTCTAAAGTTAACTGCAATATATATTATCTTAAAATACATAAAACAATAAAATACACATATATACCTAAAAAGTTATAATTCGGAGAGCGTATTTTAGTCCCAACATCGTATTTTAATCCGCACAACGTATTTAAATAAAAGTGGAAGACTTGCAATTTAAAAATATGGTCAATATGGACCTAAAACTAGGCTTTAGAAACCGAAATCAAAACAGTCGAACATGTAGATGAAACAGTATCTACGAGGATAGGTCAATAAGTCTTTACGAAACCTAATGCTAGCTACTTAGGGGCGGCAATAGGCGTCAGTAATGCAGTTTTGTTGTGAATCCCCTTAAATTATTAGTGTCAGGGGGGCGCCAAGGTTAAAGTGAGGAGTTTTTGTTTACGTCTTCACTTGAAATTGAGGACCTTTTTTTTGCTCTTTACTTGAAATTGAGAAGTGAAGACCTTTTTTTTGCTCTGCACTTGAAATTTAGAGGTGGAGACCTTTTTTTTAGGTCTTCACTTGAAATTGAAATTTTGTTCAGTCCGGGGGCGCCAAAGACTATAGCTTTTGGAAGAGGGGGCGTCCAAATGTTTCACCGCCCCGGGCAACATGCCTCCAGCTACGCCACTGAAACATATGCATATTTTGAGGGCCTTCTTACTTTTTGGATGGTTTGAAAAAGTTGGAGAAACGCTGGGCGAAGTGTATCGAGCTAAAATGAGACTATGTTGAGAAATAAAAAAGAATCAATCTAAAATAATATGTTTTTCTACTGTTTTGTAAGGACCTACCTGGTATAAGGAAAAACTAACAGATTTTTTTCTTTTTATATATAGAAGATAAAAGATAACATATGGATTAATCTACAATAATAAATTTTATCTGCATTTTCATCGATGCAATTTTATATGCAATTTTTTTGTTGATTGAATCGGATCAAATTGTTATCAAAATGAACTTGCTATATATTGTAAAGAACTAAGATTAAAATATGGAAAAGTGCACTCTCCGAAATTGAATATCTACCTCGTATTTTACTGACAAAATATTCATGAGTTGAAGTAATGGTCTTTCTATTTGTGGATATAAATATCAGTTACTCGTTAAAAAGAAACATTATAGGGTTTATTTATTATTTAAGATCAATTTTCAAGTTGTTTATTAGCGATTATTTATCAATCAATATGAAGAAAAAATGTTAATAAACATAAATTATAAATAAAAAAAAAGTAAATAAATATTGCTTGGACTCTCTGCAGTTTCTTAGATCAATAAAGAACCTGTAACCCCAAATAACCCATAAGACAATGGCGAAATCCGAATACTATTATAAACAAATCAGTGAAGCAGAACAAAATGATCTCATTAATTAAACAATGTTTTATCCATAAATGAGTTTCACAAACCTAAAGCCTTATTTATAATAGATCCATAGCACAAGTACATGGCTACAGTAGTGGGTTAACAGAAATTTAGATTAAACCAATCAGTGCAGTACTTTATTTAAAAAATCTGCAGTTTTGTCGATTACGTTATAGTCAAACACTCCATTTAATCTTTAATTACTTGTTTCAGAAGAAGCATTAATTTTAATATCAACAAGTACATTTTGTTAACTGAAACCTAATAGCTTAACAAATATTAATTTAACATCAGAACTTAAGCTGTACACTGTTAACATTATGATGTCATGATCCTGGTAATTACAGTGAATGGCTGTGTCTGGAGCTCTAGTTATAGCGCGTTTCCAGACGGACCCACGCTGGACAATTATCGAATGTTACTCCCAGCTAACTTTGATCTGCTGCTACATTAACCGAGCTTACAAAACACTCCAATACTTGTTCGAGCATCCGATAATGAAATCGGATGCTTCAACATGAAGATGCAACTTTGCACGTCGTTAATGTTTTAGAACAAGTTTATTTTGTACTAATTCACACAAGTTGAGAGTACAGTTTCAAATGTTTTGAAATTAAAGTTAAATTAACAAGACATTTGAAAAAAAAGTTAAAACCAAATTTAGTTTCATGCACGGACACGTTTCACGTGAAACTAACAGAAATAATAGTGGCGGCAGAAGATACAATTTAATAGATTATTTCGAATCATGAATACACATTTCAGATAACCATGGAGAAATGTATTTATCAAAAATTAGCAGCCTCAATTCATTATAATATTTTCTGATTGTAAAAGTGCCGTCCAAAAATTGTGTTGACCTGGATTTTGAGCAAAAGAACTATTCACTAATTTATGATGTAATTAAATGTCTTAACGATCTTACGATCAGTGGTAAAATTATAAAAATATGCTGGATTAAAGTCCACTCAGATTTTGAGTTCAACATCGAAGTCGATGTTCTAGCCAAAGAAGCAGCTGTAAATGGCTCCCTGTTAAATATTCCTAATGAGATATGTCAATCTTCAAATCTTCCATTACAAGAAATGGCAATAAGAATACATTCTCTATAGTTCAAAGGATCATTCTACGGTCAAATTCAACCCCTTCTTCTTAGAAACCTTTGGTTTTCTTCTCACCAAAGCAGAACTTTAATATGCACTTTTATCCAGCTTAGATTTAATCATACCTTCTTTCCATATCATCTGCATAGAATTAATAAGGTTTCTTCTCCTTTCTGTCCGTGTGATAATTTGTCTGTCAGCGATTCGAATCACTTAATGTCTGAATGCTCAATTCATTTTCGCAATCGTTACTTATTCATACTAAATTTAGTTGCCCAAAAAATATCCTTACCTACCAATATTCAGACGCTTCTTGCTACTAACTCTCTAGATATTTATGAAATTATTTATAACTATATTAAATCAGAAATTATTAAATTATAATCTCAATAAAAACCCTAAATCTCTTTCTTTATTACCTGGCTAATAGCCAAAGCTGCTAAAGCCAACAAACAAAAGGGGGGAAAAGGTCTCGGGTTCGAATCTTGTTCAGACATGGAATTTTCATTAGGAAAAATTTGAATTGCTTTGTACGGCAACTAGTCTTAGTAGCAAACGCCATAAAGATGATGGCATAAAATAATATAAGGATAAACATAAAAAATGCATTGTGAAAGTGAACACAGGAATAAACTTATACCTCCGATAGTTATTCCGCTGCTTGTTCTGGGTTTGTGAAAGCGGCCCTTCGAGATCATTCACGCCTCCACAGCTGAAAGGTTTGGGACTAAAGCGCGATATCATTAGGATGCAGGTCCAATTCCCGGTGAGATTACACCAAGTTTATAAACTGAACAAGATGAAGCTCCTTTAGGTTAAAAACTGGCGCATCCAAGGTAGTCGTGCCATCGTTGTTGATGATACTGATTTTGTTGTCAGACTCGTGAGGTGTTGATCTCGTTTCGTTAAAGTCCATGTTTCAAAACAGCCAGTATGTATTACGTACAACAATTTGATAAAATCTGATATTAGGGAGTGTTTTAAGAAGAGATCAAGTCAAAGTTCTCCTTTTTTCCAAATGCTCTGCCTTTCACGGACGTTAGCGATTATTAATATGAGTATCGATTCGTTAACAGCTCGACTGAATAGGTCTGTAGTACTGACTCCATGCCTCTGTCTTAATTTTCCCAGCTAAGAGCTTTTTCTCCCACTTCCTCATGCTCGAGTCCCCTCTGTTTGTTTTGTAGCATGTTTTACAATAATTTGTATTAGGTGCCTCCATAAGCGTACACGCCTCAGCAACAAACAATAAAATAGAGAAGACACAGCAGCGAAGAATTCACTGCTATGTCTTTGTCTTCGAAGTTGAAATATTTTTTAATTTCTTATTGTATCGGATTTTCATGTTTCATAACAATAAGTGATATTTGAAACTACATTTTTTTCAAGGATTTTACAATTTATCTTCTTGCTTAATATGTCCAGATGATTTTTATTTGAAAATTTGACGAAATTACTCACTGGTATTAATTTTTTAGAATTATTTCATATTCAACAGCCAGCTGCTTGCTAATGGCTTATGAAACAGATCTTGCTAATAAGTTAAGCTCCTAGATATTAAGTTACTTACGGGTTCAATAGGTTAAGTTAGGTAAATTAATAGGAATTATAGACCAAATTACGTTTTAGAAGATATTCTTTGCTTAATATCTGGTTTAAACTAGCAAAAACAAACTGAAAGTCTATAGTTTATAGGAAATTGTTGTGTCCTATGCTTCTAAAGAATGGTATTTATTACCTACTATTAAAATAAGATGTAAGACTCCAAACATAGCATAATAATTTTGCTTTTTGCTCAGCCTGTCCAAGAGTTTCTTATCGTCGTTAGACGTATATATCCTCTCTTTCTTTCATTCACTAAATGTACCTAATGTTTAATTAAAAATCGTCACTACTATTGTGCCTGATGCGTAAAACAAATATTTTGTCTACAAGTTATTATATACAATGACTCAATGGACTGCAGGCATTGGAAACTCAAGTTGATATTGCACTGCGGCGATTGGCATTGAGTGGGGACAACGGCAGAATACCTACTTTCGGAGCAGCAGACGTTTGCAGTTAAAAGCTTGCGAAGTGTATGTTTGACTACAGATATTTTTCTATTTTTTATATTTCATTATTTTTTTACGTTATTGTGGCCATTAAAAAATGTAATTCAAATATTTTAAAATTCATTTTTAAAGAAATTCAAGATCAGAAGATGGATATAACAAATGCAAAAATAAGAATGCAGGATATCGCAAGTTCTGTACAGCACATAAAAGTTATTTTTTTTCTTTATACTTGACAAATACATATAAATAATAATAATATGTACAATAATATTTCTTTTACTTATTTGATTTCATTTGTTCACTACATTTCTCACAATTTTACAACAGATGGCAGGCACTCTTGCGGTAGACCAAACCAACGATGGTAAGATACAGTCGACGATAACATGAGAGTTGTCCATCTACACCCGAATGAAGCACTTTTTCGGCAAAAGTAGCGTTCAAAAATGCACGCACCATCCGGAAAACGCGGAAGATATGAAAAATATGTATGTCCATCTTAATAATGATTTTCTTTCCAGAAAGAAAATATTAATTGTACAACCAGAAGTATAATTAAGATTTTCTTTCTGTAATAGCAAGTAGTAATAAGCAAGCACTGTATCTAGGAGCCCTAAATTTGAAGCTATGCTTTTGGTTGCAACACCTCCATTCGAGGTTTCCACGAGCCGCCACTGATGCACTCAGTTAAAATGTGTAACATTGGTAAATCAGTGGCACACGTCTCATAAAAGGAGACTTCATGCAAAAACTTGTAATGGCGTTTTCTTTTCTGCCGGAACTTGAAAAAAATGATAAAAATAAAATTGCTTTACGATTAAATGCAATCGCTAGATGTCTTGACAGACAATTCTACATCTGATTGATTTGATATTAATCAAAGTCTAAATTTTCGGTTTATATTTCAGCCCGAAAATCAACAGATATAAATATCCCTTTCAATAAAAACTTTTAAAACTTTTAATTAAAACCAAAACATTGTTATATATATATAAAGAAAATAAATCCATCTAAAAATATATAAAAATCAATAAGTCTTGATTAAAAGCCAATTTGTTTCTCCCCCTTAATCCCATACTGTTATTTGTATTTACTCAGTTCGCTAATCCAAAAATAACATCGTCCGTCATTGATGCGATTCTCTAAACGTAAGGACGACGTATATTCCAAGAGTTGTGCGACTGCGTTATTTTGAAAACGAATCTTGATTCTAGGGAGATAAGAGTATAGAGAAAGATCAGGGGTATAAGGGAGAGAGGGTTTTTGGTGGACATGTGGCTAAGTTTGTTTTGTCGAGTGTTATGTCATGGTCCATGTAGAAAGTCAAGCAGTAATAACTGTCTGAACTGGCGCCAGAAAGTATCTATACAGAATTATCTTCTTGACCCTACACGCTCACTGACTCACCTGTCTCACTAAATACAGAGTGTTTCAATAACAGCACGACAATAATTAATTCAATTTGAATGATTTCAGTAATTAATCAAGCGAAACTTACAAGCATATCACGTGAAAATTTAGTATTTCGATATTCCATTCTTTCCAGAATAAATATTTCTGTTTTTAAGACAATTTAAGAAGAAATGTCCGAGAGAACTTAAATCGTTTATGAAATATAGACAGCTTGCACGACAGTCCACGAGGATCAACCAATTTCATTAAGGATATGTTGGACACCAAGGCCAATGACGATGATAGTAGAAAGCAAACTAAATGCTAGGCATCCAAAATGAAGATCCCCATATAGGTCGACTGGCCAGATGAAAAATCTAATAAATTGCATATTGCATAAAGGAACACAAGTGCCTCTATGTAGAGAAAAGTGACGAGCTAGAGTAGAAACTGTCGAGTCATAGTGTTACCATACCCTCTCGGGTTAATTGGAATGAGAAAGAATCTACTGCCATGTCAGCGACTGACCGTTTGTCTACCTTTGCTCTACACTGTGGCACACTTATGATATCAAGACTGTCAAAGAAGCCAAACCATGTTAAAATTATGTGAAACATTTTAATTCCTACTAGACAATGTTCTAATATGAACTTAACATGTAGGCTTGCTTGGATTGAGTAGAGTATTGTAAGAACTATAGACTGTTCAACTGTGAGAATGCAGTACAGGTTCAATGGTTCTTTCTCAAATTCTCTAATGGGTTCCCAATGACACTGTCCTTTACTTTCTTGAAGAGATTGCCCGTTGTAAAAAGCGCTGATCGTTGAAAAGGTGTACAAATTTTTATTAATTTTGGTTTGATACTTTTGGCATTTAATTTTAATAAATTAACAACAAAAGAATATAAAATTCTACTCAATATTTTGGGTTCTTTGACATATTTAACACATATAATATTTAATAACACTGCTCTCGTTTCCTATACGAGCAATACTGAATTATATCAGCTGAACGGACTACAGGCATCCAGAAAGGCAATTATGAGTTTTGAATGTCAATTATTAAAAATTAAATAGACCGCTACGATGGCTGGCAATAGCAGTAGGTTGCTCACTGCTTACAATAGTAGACGTTACAACGAATGACCGGCAGCTATATCGACCGGACTGCTCGAGGACTGTCCAACACCGTGAAAGAATTTTGTCTACATTACTGTTTCATAAGCTCCGGTTCGCGGCAGAATTTAACCAGTCTGCGAAATGATGTACTCATTTCGCAGACTGGTTAACTTGGTTAAAACGCAGATCGTTCATTAATGATTGATAGGCGTTAGAATTTAGCGCGTATTGCCCTGTTAGTAATTTTTATTCATAGTTGTGTGTACACTAGCTGTGTGAACCTTAGCTGTTTGCACCCTAGTTGTGCATCACGCATTTGATCATATACGTAGTTACGTATATAATATGACATTGATAGCTGTCTGATATTGACAATTTCTAGAGTATTGATTACCAAACAGACTCTTTTTATTTCGAGTTTTGTATTTTATTTCATTAATAAGCAACAAATAGCCACATAAGCAATAACAAATGTATGTTATTAATAAATTGCTTTGTCAATAACTCATAAATTTGCCCTTGTAAGATTTCCCACGTGCGCCAACCTTGGAAATTAATCTAAAGAGCGGGAAATTCAAACGACTATCAATAATTTATGAACGCTCTGTAGAATTTGTATATAAAATTATAATAAATTTTTATTATTTTAAAAGTTTATTTGGTCCGAAAACGATTAGGCACTATTCTTCGAAAACATTATAAAATAGTATTATCACCTGTCCGCGAAATAAATGGATATTATTCCGTTCCGCGGTAAGTTTTGGGTTGAGAAACACTGATCTACACCATTATGCAGAACAACAGTTTCACTAACAATAACGATTAAATTAGCTAAATAACCAATACCGTGAATTTTCCAAGATTAAAACAGTGACTGAGACAAGACTAGGATGCTGACAACGTCGATAGACAGATTTATATAGGCGATCACACCCGGAAGTTACTGGCAATCATCACAGCGGACAGTTTCATCGAAATAATACCATTAGACAACGGTTTATGTATACAAGAGAAATACTGAATAAATTATTAATCCAGGCATAACATTTTTTAACATATCTTGTCAAAAAATCTTAAATCTCTTCATTTGTACAGATCGTATTTTCCACTGAACAATTCAATTGTCAATAACATAAATTTATATAGCAGTTTAAACAGTAAATAAACGGTAAAATATCGAAATAAGCCGACACTTTTATTCAGCCATAAATTTTTCGATTTCATAAAAAAAGTTATAAATCATTACAATCTGAACACCCTGTATATAACTTTTATACACACACATAAATACCATTTGTTGATGTCAGTATGTAAACTTTAGCTGATTGTATCTTTTATTGTTGAATGTTTTTATTGAAAATAAAATTAAATATTGCATTTTTACCTTGGTTTAAAACCAGAGGCTTATTTTATGCGTTGGAATTATATGTAATAAATAAAATGACATTTAGTAGAGAGTTAAAAATTACTCAATTGGCAATTTGTTCAATTCATTATTCTGTATTATATTACGAGATATTTAAAAGGACACAGTAATTTGTTTTACTTATGTGTGTTGTTTATAAATACGAATGTCTAAAATAATAAGGTTTTCAATTTATTTTACTTTTTCGTATATTTGTCTTCGAAATCATACGAACTAGTGACGAAATCAAGTTCAGGTTTATGAACAAAGAATAAAAAATTTCATATTTGTTGATGTCTGAGTCGAGTCTATAGATCAGTCTAAGCTGATTTCACTCGTCAGCTAATATTCAGATCAATTCTGTAAAAAGTTACTATAATAGTTACCGTGTAGTAACGTTACTACAAGATAACTTTTATACGGGTCTATTCTCTCTAAGCATGATGTTAAAATCTTAGCGTCAGCTTTTTTTAACACCATTTTTAACCTAAATGCTATTCGCTAAACATATATGTGTTAAAATTATAGCGCAGTGGCGTTAAAATAGCCAGTTAACGTTCTACAATAAGCGCCTACCGAAACGGTGGTTTTAAAAGTTAACGCTAGTGTTTAGTTTGCAAAAATGGCTGATCCTATTTAAGTAAATGTCACGTTATTTAAAAAAAATGAATAAAACACATGACGGTAGGAATATTAATCAACTTTCTATTACTTTTTAAAGTGAATTCTTTACAGTAGAGATAAGAATGACGCTTCATAATTTTTGTTATACAAGTAACCCAGACGCAAGTTCAAGTAATTTTATAGAAAGGAAGTAAATGGAGTATTGGAGAGCAATTTTGGTTTTTGTTGAGACACAGCCTCCGCCGTGTTTCAAAATATCGCAGTACATTTTAATGGTGTATTATTTGAAGAAACAATTGATGAGATTGATAATGACGATCACAACAGTGTTATTCCAGGGTAGAAATAGCGTAATAAATCAAATTTAATAATTAATATCACCGAACACCTTTTAAAAATAGAATGAACATATAATTCACATATTATTAAAAAATTAGATAAACTGTTATAATACAATGTAGTATATAAATTGACTAAACAAAAGTTGAATAAAGATATATTTTTATTTAATACACTGTGGAAACCCGTTATAATGAGTATCACAGGACCAAACATTTCTGTTCCATTTTTAAAATAAATTTCGCCACTGAATATTTAATTCAACACCGAAATATTAGGTTAAGATTCTCTTGGCATTTGACTAAATAAATACTCCTGTTAAAATTCAATGTAACAGCGCATGCGCGTGCAGTTAATATTAGCCTCTCTACAGGATGAGTTAGCGCCTCGCGTTTATAAATATTGTATTAACGCTTACCTTAACAAATGCTCTTACAGAATAGCATTTTTGGAACAAAACTATTTTTTTAAATAATTTAAAAGTAGATGTATTAAAAATGAGGAATTGGAAAAGACTTTTTGATCTTTAATATGTTTCATTTCCTGCAATATAAATATTTACCTACACTCATACATACATATTTTATATATTTTTAATTTATATAATTTTTTTTACTAATCTTTTTAATTTTCTATTATATCTAAAAATTACACTTAAAATCAAATGTCCGCCATTTTTATCTTCATAAGAACTAAGTTATTACTTATAAACACCAGTAGTAGTAGTTACTATGTAGTGGTAGTAACTAGAGATGGGTCGTTCATGAACGAACCGGCTCACTGAGCCGGCTCAGTACACTGACCGAAGTGACACGGTTCACCAAATTGAAATGAGCCGGCTCACGGCTCACTGTATAGTTTCAAGTTTCAAGGATACGATTGGTCGGGCGATTGTGAACAGTGACCGGAGTGATCCGGATCTGGATCGATGTCATGTTGAACTTCGCGAGAACTTGGCTTGTAATGTATTATCATAAAGTGTATTTTGTCATCAATTTGTAGGGCAGTTTATTTGAAACTAATAGGGTTAGTCTGTATTTTCTTACAACCATACTATATAAAAATATTAAAAATATTGCCCAAATCCCAGATGTCCGATTTATAAGGGCAATAAACATCGCCATAAACTTAACACATCTGGTTTAAAATACAGTAGCTACATAAAGTGAATTGCTTGTTTCAAAAATGTTAGATAAGGGTCGGGGCTAGCGACGTTCTACCTACGACCGGACGACCGGCAACTGACTGACCTGTGTCTCGGGATCATGTTTAAAAGAACCGGCTCTAAGCAAGAGTCGGCTCTAAGCGACGTTCTACCTCTAAGCTCTAAGCGACGTTCTACCGAACGACCGACCGACCTGTGTCTCGGGATCATGTTTACAAGAACCGGCTCTGAGCAAGAGTCGGTTCTAAGCGACGCTCTACCTACGACCGAACGACCGACCGACCTGCGTCTCGGGATCATGTTTACAGTTCATATATTGCAAGAATCGGCTCTAAGCAAGAGCCGTCTGTAAACGACGTTCTACCTACGACCGAACAACCGACCGACCTGTGTCTCGGGATCATATTTACAGTTTATATATTGCAAGAACCGGCTCTAAGCGACTTTCTACCTACGAACTACGACCGTCCTGTGTTTCGGAGACATGTTTACTTAACCGGATCACTGAGCCGGATCAATGAACCGGCTCAACAAACTGAACGACTTCCACTGATCCGGTTCCGCAAACTGAGCCGAAATTCCCATCTCTAGTAGTAACTATGATAGGAACTTTTATAGTAACATGTTACTAAATATTGTAGTAACTTTTGTCTTACGGAATACGAAATACCCCAAAGTTACTATTACTGTAACTGACCTTGCTCATACAGACCAATTCTGTAACTCTGTTGCTATGATAATAGTTACTAAATTCGTCACTATGAGCAAGGTCAGTTACTATCATGAATGAAAGCCATTATACTTTTTATAATATTTTATGTTGTAGTAACGTTATTACACAGTAAACTTTTACAGAATTGATCTGAATGTGTCAAATTTAGTTACTATGATCATAGTAACTGAGTTACAGAATTGGTCTGATTAATTCTTGGAAAAAAAATAAAGTTATTTACCAATGCTCTCTTATGATATTTTTGCTAATTGTGCAACGAAATTACGTGCTTAATATTTTTAAAACATTTTTTGTGCTTTCCAATACTACAAGAGTTAAGATTTTATAAAGAATATAAAGCTGCGTTCACAGCTCCAAAATTAATAGACTATACACTGTACGTTGTGAATAAATTTAGTAGACAGTTTTAACGTTTAATGACAGCCTTCACAGCTATGAAAATTAATGCGCAATGAATGTTGTGACATCTATGTTTTTTTCAAACCAACTACGAAGGAATATATGCAATTATGTGACTTTTTACGAACATTTCCTTCTGTGACACTGTATTGTCAACTGACAATAACTGAAGTGCCTCTAGTGAGATTTTGAGAAACTGACAGGTGGAGGATAGTCGAGTTTGTTTACTGTTGTTTTCATAGCGAGTTTTTAAAAAATGTCTTTAAAATTGCAAAAAAAAAAAAAATAATTAAATGCAACGTGAATTGTTGAGTTTATCTTTGCAATGCAAAAGTAGGTCGTTATAGAGACCTAAATTTTCATCGTGTTCCGAAACGTGGCAAAAAGCCTTATTACCTTCAATTATAACCCTAGAGGTTACTTGGGCACTGAGAAAACGGAAAATTTCATTTAACTCAACCCTCATATTGAATAATAAATTAATTTCAATAAATATCACATGAAGATATCATTGAACCTGTCAAAAATATCCTATCTGCGTCAGCCATGATGTACAATGCAGTGGCGCCTCTATCGGTAGTGGTAGATGACAATACGTTTTAATACTCAATTATAAATAATTTTTACTTGAAACCTATTTCGAAATTTCTTAGATTTATAATTTTATCAATGATACAATTATATTCCACACGCTCTGCGTCTATGAACCTTGCAAGTACAACGTAGAAGTTAAATAAAGTCTAACTACTTTTAAACCATAAAAAATAACAAATGATTTTTGGCTGCTATCTGTATGTGTGGGTAAGATCACTTGTGTTTTTGGCTTGGACATACAGTTGCTCGATCTAAAATTATCATTACATACACTACCATTGAAGAATCAAAAACTCAATGGCTTACGTATTCATAATCGTCACTATATATGTTTTGTTGTTTATAGTATCATTTCTTTGACGTAATTTCATCTAACTTTAATAAATTTTAAGTAATATTCGTGCCAAAAATTACTCATCTCATAATATTTTGACGTCATTGATTTGTTTGTGAGCTAACCATATATGTGTACACTGTATTTCTGGGAATATGTTTTTCGAAATTTGTGGTATTTTGAGTTTAAGAACAGGCGTTTTGAAAGAAATACAAAGAGTGAGAGACAAAGGGTAAAGTTTAAACTTCAGGGCCGCATTAAGGATGTCGTAGGCCTAGGCCGTAGGCATTAGGCCTTTCGTAGACTCTAATATTTTTCATAGATCTAGGCCCGACGTACCAGAAGGGACAGACAAACATTGCAATTCCAAAAACTGTCCTATGGATCTCAAAGCGTGCATATCACTTAGAAACCGGACAACCTATGTATATTTTTGAAAATTTATAATTATATCTTATGTGGAGGAAAACATAAAATATATTCTAAAATTTTGTTTTTCTTTCAATTCCCAATTACAGTAATTTTTTTGTATATTTGAAGAGAAGTTGATTTATTTTTTGTGTGGATCGGTATTATTATTCCTTCTCTCCAGTCTTTTGGGTATCCTTCCCCTTTCCATACTCCTCGAATTATTTCTGCCAGTTTTTCCGCCACTTTCCTCCCTCCATATATCCATGCTTAGTTCTTTATTTTATCAGATCCTGCCGCTTTTCCCTTCTTCATGCTCTTAATTACTCTCCACACTTCCTCCTCTGATGGTTCCTCTTCCTTTTCCTCCGCTCTTCCTACTTTTTCTGCTGCTTTATCCATCTCCTTTACTTCCCCTGCCCCTGGTTCATCCTCCGGTTCTTCCCTCCTACCTTCACCTCCCTCTAGTAATTCCATAAAGTGCTTCCTCCAGTTCCCCATAGTTATCTTCTTGATTATTCCCCCTTGTTTCTCTCCAACCTTATTTATATATTTCCACGCTTGTTTTTCATTATTTATCTTTTCAACTGCTTTCCGTAGCCTCATCAAGTATTTTTTCTTTTCCTCTTCGCAAGTTTTTTTATATTGTCTCAGTTTTCCTTTGTACTCCTTTTCCGTCCTCGCTCCTTTCATTTTTATCCTCCAAGCCTTTTGAGCTTCCTTTTTCGCCTTTCTACAATTCTTTCCCCACCATAGCCTCTTCTCCGTCTCTGGACTCCATTTCTCTTTTCCACTGCTCTCTCTATTCCCTCTCTCAACTCTCTCCATCCTCTCTCTACTCCTGATCCTTTCCATTCCATCTTCTAAATTGCTGCCATATATTTACAAATTCCCTTCTCCGTCCAGTTATGTCTATCCTTTACCTCCTCTTTATCCTATTTCTTTCTCATTCAAGCGAAGTTAGTTATCCGGGGACGATCATCAAAATTAAGCGATGCCTTTCGTGCTGATTTTGAGATTGAAATGTGCCTGTTTCAGTCGCTTTTCCCAAAGTTTAACACTAGGAGCGCTGCATATACAAAAACACCCATCCGTTTATCTGAATGTATTCAAATATAACAAACGACGATAGAAACTACAGACGTACATTGATACGAGTAGTTCAAATACATTATTGGTAGCTTACATGGAATTGTGTGAAATAGATATATTGTTCATCGGTTCTCACTCAATCGATCAGCATTAGAATGCTCGTGAACTCTAAAGCCTGATTTATAATAAATATGTCATGGATACATAAGCATAAAAATTACACTAATTTATTTGTTCTTTTTATTGCAAACAGATGTTTTGAAGGGTCAAACCTAATAACCAATAATATCAAACTTGGGATCTAAGCGCCATCTCCTACTCAAAGTCACTGACTTAATCAACAGCCCTCTTATCTCTTATATTTTATATAGTTTCCTCTAAGAGATATATGCTAAAAATATCGGCATCAACATAATAAAACAAATATCACCACTATATTTAAAATTTTGAATTAGTAACCTTACCTGTATTAGCAGACGTTAAGGTATTAACAACAGTTGTCATTTGTAACGACATTTTTACACTACTATCGTACAAACAACGATATGAGTTTATCTTGAATCGGAAGTATAAAATTCTCAAATTTCCAAGAACAATATAATTTACACTGCTTTTCCTATAGATTACTCATCAAGGGAATACCAAAGAAAAACTCCAAGAATATAATTGCCAAATATTGCTTAAATTTGGCAGAAATTACGAAATGTTATTCCTTTTTATTGTTATAAATTTTAGGATGCTCTGATAATTGCTATTGCAATACTACATAGTTTACTACATCATTACTTTTAAACGCTTTGTGAATTAATTAAATATCTGACTAAGAGCCAACATTGTGGATGTGAAATGAAGATGATTATTAATTAATTATAAAGCGGTTTGCACAGTTCTGCTCGCTAAGCATACATTCCTTTGCCCTAGTCAAAACATTAACAGTACACCAGCCAAAGCCAACTGTTTGAAAAACTCGCCAATTATAAATAATCACAAACCGAAGTATATTTGGAAAGATTGTTTGCTTAAATTAATAATGCAATATGGGAGATGATCCCATAAAAATATACTCGCAAATAAATGTAAAATTACTAAATAGGTGATGAGGATGAAAGAGAACACAATGGAAGAGATTTAAGGACTATTTTTACACATTCTTCAATAAGTGGACTCTTTAACACCTTCTTTCTCTACGGTTCTTTTTCCAACTCTTCATTAGTCCTGTGGTTTCCAATCCAATGCTCTTCTTACAATGATGTCTGGCTATATTTTGCTACAATAGCATGCTCAAATTAAATAAGAATGTTACTATTATTGACGGTTTACTCTAATTTATGTTAAGAAAATTTGAAACCTAAATTTTTTAAAATTGCATCTGTGGTTTTTTACAAATTGTTTAAAAATTAAATAGGACTATCGTTTCTATTGTAACTAGTTCATATAATAAACAACACTTAAGTTAAAAATTGGGAGATGTATTTTTTGGCTCACATTTAAGTAGGTTTTATTTTGGCATCTCTCAAGCTTAAGTCATCATTCCTCATAATCCACTTGCTCAATTTTTAAGAGTTAAAAATTAGTTTGTTGATGTAACTGTCCATCTTAATTTTTTAAAAGCACATTTTCACCGGCTAAATATGATATCACTACTTTATTCACTACAACAAATTCCCTCTATTCTTGGTCAATCCAAATGACTACTATCTTCTAGTCCTACTTACACAAATCCATTTTGATCTCATAAATATAAGGACCAGGACTCGAAATAGAAGATTTCACGAACCGGAACATTCCTTCATGATTAATTAACACCGTTCCGGTTTGCTCCGGTACATTTCGAGCTCTGATAAGGCATGATATCTTGTATACCAAACTCGCTACAACTTCTTTTAGCTGTTCTCTACAACTATTGCGAAGTTTTTCTAGGGACTGAGGGATAATAAACCTATCCTTTCTTGATCCTCTTTAATATATTCTGTCCGCTTTCAACTTCATCACATGTCTTATCAACTATAATAATCTGAATTTGACTCCTTATACGACACTAGGCTTCGACTATAGTGCATTTTGAGTAGTATCAAAGATTCGATATAATAGCTTTGTTAGTAGAGCCATTTCTATTCGCAAACGCATTATTTTAATGCAGTCAAATGGACTCTGCACTTGAGCCTGACGATAATAAACTTCTACAAATTCCGTCAATAGTTTTTGATTAGATTAGTTTTTCGAAAAAGTTGATTTTTGTGTCGTAGAAAAACATAATTTTTTAAAATGTATTGCGTGGTCTAAAAAAAGGTGTTAAGACGTAGATGAAGGTACGGCAATTATATATTTTTTTAAATATCTTTATTTTAACACGTTTCTTTTCCAAAAATATACTTAAAAAATAACTGTCTCGCACCTTTTAACCCAAGGGAGTTAATCAAAAAATCTGAAAAAATTATAAATAATGTACGTTGATCTGAATCTGAAGGAATTTTTGATCAGATTGCGTTACGGAAAATATTACAGTTTTATATATTTGACCAAATTAATATATATTTTTTTAAATTAATGGCTAAATTATGGCTAATGTTATTGCTCTTTTGTATTTATGGCTAAGGAAGTGTGTGTTTTTTTTTAATTATAAATATAATAAAAAAACAAGTGAAAATCGAGTTCATGTGTTACACGTTCTACTGTTATACGTCTTGATTCAACCTACAGTTTGAATTATTTTAGTTTTAGTTTTTTGTTTTTAAGGTATCGAAGAGGAATAAATCATTTATAGCAGTGAAATACTTGTAAAACAAATATCATATTGTTAAAAAAGAGAAACATGTTTCTGAAATTGAAAAAAATTAAGCCATTTATCAATATATTTCTTATTAATTTAATGAATGAAGACTTACATACGAAGCAAATGCAGAAAAAATCGACGGGATTTTTTAATTAAAATTTTATTGTGACGAAATTTTCGTAAATTATTTAAATTTAGTTAAAGAAAATTAAATGACATCTCTTAGTACTAACAAATAAAAATGATTATCAAAAACTGTTGATATAGAAAAAATATTGTCCTAGCCATCCAGCATTCTGTTGGCTTCTTACACTTATCAAATACCTACAAAACCCTGAAATGTGTGAAAATTCCCACTTCACATATATTTTTTGAGATATGTCCAGATTTGTTAAGGTCAATATCTAGCTGATATTAAGTTGGTCACCCTAATAAGATATATCTTTGACCACACACAGCGACAAAGAAATGACAATCTAGAGGGGTTATATACATAGGAAAAGAAATTTGATGTAAGACGGTCTCATGGTCGGTCTTCTACTATGTGGACAGATCAGAGTAATATCGGCAATCTCTACTACAGAAGCCGCAAGAGAGGCAGAACATCGAATCCGTTGGGGAGAAATCTCGAAGAAAATCACTGGTCACTATTTTCCTGACTAAAAGAAAATAACACCGAAGATATTTTTCCTACGACTACTAAGGAACTATCTTATTTCGATACTGTTAGTGGACAGGAAATTAGCTTAATTGCACATGTTACCCTCATGCGCGCGCAGGCGATGCGGGAATGATAAATGCGCTCCAATGTGCATGTGCGTTGTGCGGGAAAAATAAATTCGCAGCAATGCGCATGTGTAGTTTCCGAGTATTTTCATTCCCGTATAGCTGCGCGCGCATTAATGGCTCTTAACCATATTTATATTGTATTCTTGATTTTTGAAAAATGGTAATCGGAGGAAAAACAGTGAGCAACACGCGCAGAATACATATTCCGCGCTAGTTGCACAATATTGTGTTTTATTAGTTCTGACTACGAATGTACTATGCACCCCTAGAAGTGTTTTTATATTGCCCTCTACAAATACTTATTGTATGTACATTATAACACATGTGTCGTGCAAATATTATAATGTTTTGCCATCTAATCAATATTTAAAATTGATAATAGATAATGAAAAATGATAAAAAGAACAAACTTATGATACGTGAGTGTAGGAACGTTCATAACCTAACAAGATATAATAGTTCTATGACCGACCAATCCCAATTTCTCTTATAAATTCATCGGCAAATATTTGATGTAGTGATTGTGAGACCGTGTTTGCTATTGAACATCCATCGTCAAGTATAGTACATTTTACCATCTGGGAACCATCGATTTCCTAGTTTGTACACGAGGATGTTAACAAAAAATATAATAAGAATACAGAGGTTGTGTACTTGACTTCATGATTGCTTTCATTTTAAATTTAATTAATCGTTGATCAAATCGACAGGTAATGGGATGAGTTTTAATATTTTTTTGCACAATAAACAAGTAGTTTTATCCTTTCACATAAAAGGTAGATTCTTATGCAGAGTGGGAGCAAGAAATATGTATAATGTTCTTTTTTTTATAGAAATCAAATAAAATAAATCGATTTTCTAGTTATATATTTCTTCTCTAAATAAATAAAAGAGGCTATATCTGTTTTTTTTTTTTTTTATGTTTCATGTAATTAAAAAACAATATCCACTAAAATAGTTAATTTCCGTCAGTCTGTTAGTCCGAAATATTGACACAAAAAGAAGTTGATATAATTTTACTTAATTTAGTATAACAGCACAAATCAGGTTTTAAAGATAATCATTTTTAATTGTAAAAAAAAATACGATATCGGTAAATAACTTAATAATAGATATCAAAAATAAATTTTCTGTAACTTTTTAAATATATATGCGGGTTCCAAATAACTTATTTATATAGTTTTGTGTAGAATGTAGAATAATATGTCAAAAATTTTTTCGACATGATTGTTTATAGTTCTGAACCTTCGTCGAAAAATACTATAGTTGGTGATAATGGAATGCCACTTGCTGTATGTGTTCTTTATAAAAATTAAATCATTTTTATCTCCATCACTTGTATTGAAAACCACGGCTTGATGTGAACATCAAGCACAATAATTATAAGTATTTTTTATAATAGCACAAGACAGATAAAAACGTATTTGTAGAATGAAGCTCTATTAATTTACATAATAATTTTGTTTACAATTAAATATCCTATTAGATAGATAAAAATTCGTACCTATGTATAGATTATGTATATTCAACATGTATAGATTGTTGCTAATTTCATATCAGATTGTCAATTTTGTATAAGAAACTTTTAAGAATTATACCGTTGTGCCTCTCCATAATGGCAAAGTTAGTTAGTTAGGTAGTTAAAATTTTTGGCGCACAGCAACAAAGGCTGTTTGCGCCTAACACAGCCCATTTAAATGACTAGACTATATATTAAAAACAATATATTAGACAGTAAATAAATAAATAAAATCATTAAAAATACGCATACTGAATAAAAGAAATCTTGCACTGACAAACACAAATAAATAATATAAAAAGTCTGTTCGAAAATTTGAACAGACTCCGGGTGATGGTAAGAGGCTGTAAAGAAGCCAATTACCATCGAATATAACGGTCAATAACTAGAAACACATTAAAATAAGGTGCAAGACTTCACACATAAAACAATAAGTTCGATTCTCTCAAGAAGAGTATCAGCCTGTCCATGAGTACCCTGTCGTCACCTAAAGCAACTGACAGATCATAGCACAGGCCTAACCTCTCCCTGACATCCTCGAACTGTATACACTCACCATAATGGCAAAAACATGTTTAAAATAAAAAAACTAATTTTAGAATGAATTATAAAATGAAAATTCACTCTACAGTGTAGAGTGTAGTGTTGTGTGTAACTCGGTTCGCAACAGTTACCTAAGTATTTTTAATTTCAAAAAAATACAAGTACTATCTCAGCCTAAAATTCATAACATTACTAACCAATTAATAAACAATTAATTTTGTGAAAAACACAAAAACTGTAATATTTTTCAAAAACACAATCTGATCAAAAATTCCAAATGTACGTTTCCGGTTCAAATCAATGTAAATTACCTATTATTTTTTCAGATTTTCAGTTTAACCCCTTTTGGTAAAAGGGTGCGAGACAAGAATTTTTTAAGCAAATTTTTGGCTAAAACCATGTTAAAAAAACTACCTATCGTTCCGTAATCTACGTCTTAGAGCTTTCTTTTGATAACACACAATAAATTTTAAGAAACTATTCGACTCAAAAAAAAAATAATTCGAAAAACTTATCTGATCGAAAATTCCGGTTGAACTATTCTGGTTCCCAACAATGTTCATTACAGAGATTTTTTTAAAATTTTTAGATCAATCCCTCTGGGGGAGAGGGTGAAGGATTAAAGTTTTTTGACAAAATTTTGTCGAAGATACCACAAAAAAAATTGATTTTTCAAAAATAAAAATTTGTTTGTTGATTTACGCATTAACCTGTTTCATTTAAAATGCCGCTTAAAATTAAAAAAAAAAAATGATTTTTTTTTATGAAATACATATTTGTTTATATTTATTTCGAGATGTGTTTTTTTGAACTCTCATTATGTTTCCTATATGTGGGTCAAAGAGTTGTATAAGCCAAATTTCAACATTCTATGTTAAGCTGTTTGTCTACAATTTCTACCGTACAGACAGACAGACAGACATACATATGAGTGACGTTATAAGGGTTTTTTGGTGGTCATTAGTGTTTCTGATTAGACTTATTTTCTCGAGAAATCTCGAGAAAAATGATTATTAGAATGTTTTTTTTTAATGTTGAAAATATTGTAGAGGATAAAAACATGTTAAAATTATAATCACCTTTAAAGTACTAATCGCGACTGCAAATAACAGTGAGACATCTGGTGGTGACTGGCTAAATTAAACAGAAGCGTATATTTGGATAATATTTGTAGCGTGTTGTGCTGCAGTTTATGTGAATTAAGAAGTATTTTAAAATATAGTGACTTAAATACAGTGCCTTTTTGCCGAAATATTGTTTGAACAGATAAATATTAAGAAAAAACTTCTGACATATACGCTTCTCGTCCGCCATCAGCTGTTGTACGCAGCTCCGCCAACGTTAGTTTCAGTCGCGAAAAGTAAAGGCGTCAAGCAAATTTTACATTTCTCGACAAATGAAAAATGAGAATTATAACTAATAACCCAATCTGTGGATGTAGGTACATTAAATAACTAAAAAAAAAAAAAAAAAATGAGATGAACATTTAACACATTTTTTAAATTAATAAATATAAAATAACCAATAAATGTCAAATTTATTGTTTATATAATAAACAACGATACTGCAATCGACAACTACGTTATAATATATTTAATTACAAAGCCGTTTGGCTACAATTTCTTTTGGAGAGACAGGAACACGAGGGTTATCAGGGTTTTTTGTTGGCTATACCTACAAAACTCTAAAAAGTCCCATATATCGTTGTCACATATTATATATATACGAAACTCTAAAATATGAGATAATTCACATTTCACATATAATTTTAACCTGGCCCCACCATTATGTCAGGCCACGAACCGCCCCTGCTAAGTATCAAGCGTCCTTTACATCTAGCGCCAGATATAGTTGTACAAAGTCCGACCCTGCGTATTTAATAGACTAAAAATAACTACAAAGACAATTAGTCTCCAACTATAAAACAATATTTTACATGTTCCACTTATTAAATTTACGTGCGTTTTTGTTTTTGTAATTGAATTTTATAGTTCAATATTATGGAATGTTCTGTTGAAAGTTAAAAGTATGTATGAGAACAAATAACATTTACGACCAAGTAAAAATTGTTGCGTTTTGTTTCACTGTTTCAGAATGGGCATATGTAATTTACGACTCTTCACTACAATTCCTTTAAATGGATTTTACACGCTACTAGAAATACTTTAATAAACATACAATGTTAAGTTCCAGTTTTCTATTGTGCAACTACATGGAAATTGTTATAGATATTACTTTTTTGTGCATATAATTATGTTTTCTCACAGACCGGGTGTAAAACCGACTATATGTACCTAGTGTTTGACATATAAGGTGTCACTTTACTCCCTAGGGAATTATTTTGAATTTTATTCCCACAATAATGATGTAAAAAAGACAAGTTCTATAATTATTTATTATTTATTGTAATACAGTAAAACCTCGATATAACGGACCTCTATTTAACGGACTTCGGATATAACGGACAAAAAATCCGGTTCACCAAAATCCATTTTCGTAATTTTAGAGAGTTGATTATAAAAAACAGCAAACTTCAAAAGTGCAAACAAAACTTGATTCCTTTTTCAAAGCAGGATTACCGAAAGCAAGCGCGTCGATATCAAACAGCAACGTCACTTCACGACGAATGTCCGAAGACAATTAAATAGAATTTTGTTTGTGTTTTGTATTTTTTATTAATATCAAAATACAGTGTACATATTTTCAAAAAAAAGTTTTTTGATTTATTTTAAACCGATTTTTATATAACGGACTTTCGGCTTTAACGGACACCCCGTCCCCCCAATTAGTCCGTTATATCGAGGTTTTACTGTACTAATAGTACTAGAAGTGATACACTTCAATTATTAATTGTCTCAAAATTTATGTTTGTTGAAGTTGAAGATTCATTTCCAAGTAAAATAGTAGTAGTTCTGTGCAATTGCCTACACTCTTCTTATCAGACAATTTTCTGAAATGTTTTTTCATACAATCTCATTGATTTTGCAGGCAATATAAAAAAATATATGTAAATATTTACGAAGTGTAATAATTATCCATGTTCGTTTATTTGTAAATTTTCAATGTATAATTAAGAATAGAAATAAATATTAATAATAATAATAATAATAATTCGTCCGTTGCCTCCATTGCAACTGACGCAATATCTGGTGGTGTTTCTATAAAATTCTCGTCACCATCATCACTGTTTATTTCCATTTTTAAATTATTAACAGTGTTACTTGAACACATTTTAACAAATCTTCACAATATATTATATTCAGTGTTGTAATAGATACATTTAAAAACATATTTAGATACAGATATATGCCAAAAATTGTATCTAGATACAGATAGATACTTTTGAAAAAACACTGAAAAATGAAAATACCATATTTTATACCAAACAAACAGTGCATTTTATCAGTATTATACAGATTTTTCAAAAATGACCGTGACATACCATATTTTATACCAAACAAACAGTGCTTGTTAATCAGTATTAACTAACTAACTTAATCAGTATTATACAGGCTGTTCAAAAATGACCGTGACATCACAAAAAGCCTACTAAATTCAAGGTAAAACACTATTTTACGAAATAAATTTGTCCTAAATAACGTATGTATTATATTAGTCATATGTGCCATAACAATAACCTAGGTCTAGGATGTTATCACCTTTAATATCAAACTCGTACTAACAGGCAAGAAAATTTGCAGGTCTTATTTGTTTTTTTTTATGTAACAAAATCATTTTCAAATATTGCTATGTTTAACTTTGTACGATTTATGATATTTATTATTTTGTAAATAAATGGTCGCCATTTTGAAACGGTTCAAGTTAAAGTATAATATTTTGACATCTTTGTAAAGCTGATTTAATGTACTTTCAAGAAAAAAAAAAAATAATGTACCTATTCCCTATGCTAGTTAAAAAGTTGAAACAATTTCCGCTGTAACCGGAAATGATGCAGAATTCTTATTATAGTCCTTAAGTGGGTCCTTTTGTCTAGTTTAACTTTTCTTCTGAAGAATTTTTTGTATCTATTAAAATAAAGGAGTTATTTGAGGTACGGGGTTTCAAACAAACACCCTGCATATGGGTTTGAAATAACTTTTATTGAATTGTTTATTGTTTTGTGTAGAAAAGTTCAAATTAATTTTGTTTTTCAACATGATTAAAGTTACGAACCTTCGTCGAAAAATACTATAATTGAAAATAATGGAATACCACTTGGTACACGTGTTATTCATAAAAAAAAACTATTTAACTTAACAGTACCTACATTGAGAACCGAGGAAGATTAAAAATAGTGGCAAAAATAATCCAATACAACAACTATAAGTAATTTTTACAATAGAACAAAATAGCTAGAAATATATTTGTAGAATAATACTTTAGCTTCAAATCAGATGGCGTATATAATGTAAATTGTTTATTTACAATTATATAACAATTTCTTTACAATTAAAATATCCTAATATCCATAGATAGATTGCAATTCGCTGCAAATTTTGATGCATAGATTGTTACTAATTTAATTTTTGATTGCCAGTTTTATATAAGGCACTTGTAAGAAGTGCATTCTGTCAGGAAAGTAGCGGGAATTGTTAAATAAAGCAAACAATTTTCATTTAATCATCAAAATTTAATTTGTCGCCTTCATACTAGGCCCCATTTGATGTAACACACATTTTCCAGCGTTTTTTTCGAAACACCTTATATAGACGCTTTCCGGTATAGCCTTCAGCTCATTCCACGAATTTTCTTTTATGGCCTCGATCGACTCAAAACGGGTTCCACGTAGCGGCAATTTTAATTTCGGAAATAAAAAGAAGTCACAAGGGGCCAAATCTGGTGAATACGGTGGTTGCTCGATGGTATTTGTCCCGTTTTTTGCCTTAAATTCAGTCACAATTGCTGCTCCATGCGATGGTGCATTATCATCATGTAAAATCCACGAATTGTTCTTCCAAACTCACGTGAAATCTCTCTTAAGCTAGAACGCCGATTATCGAGCACAATTTCATTAACTTTTTCGATGTTTTCGTCGGTTGAAGCGGTCGAAGGCCATCCGGAACGTGGTTTGTTTTCGACGATATCTCCACCGTTTTTAAACGCCTTGTACCACTCGTACGCCCGTGTTTTTGATAAAGCTAATTCACCATAACACTTTTCCAACATTTTTAACGAGTCGACACACGTAATTCCATTCGCAACACAAAATTTAAGGCAAACTCTTTGTTCAGTAGTTTTGTTCATTGTAAAAATCGCAACGCACTACTGAAGTGTATTAACTAAAACAGCCGATGTAATCAAACTGGTTGATAGAAGGCGCTCATGTTTGACACAGTAATTAGGGACAGTGCTGCCATCTTATGAAAAAAAATATTTAAAAAATTATTAGCGCGGGCTTTTTAAATCACAAATTCCCGCTACTTTTTTGACAGAGTAGTATATTGTTACGCCTCCCCTTAAACAAAGGAAATTATTTGTTTGGGTGTTGCTGAACTGATTTTCCTTTCCAACACGATATATTATGGTAATTTTATAATAGATAAAGCCTCACATGGAACTTAAAAGCTGTAAAATAAAACCTCAAAGGTCATAACAAAGAGTAAATAAAAACATTTCGTATGAAATTTATGCTATTATTTAAGTAATGATTGCATCAAAAGTGCTATTAAGGAAGGTAAACGACCCCGTTAAATAAGAAAAATAAATAAAACGCAAACAGGCATTCATATTATTGGATATTACACAGCATAATCTAAAATAAAACGCGACAAGAAGTGTTAAAAAACACGCTCATGATTGTTGTGGAACGGAACTGACGAAGTTGTGCATGGGGGTACGATACCGAAAACGTTAACGTAGGATATGGGAGGTACAGAACGTAAAGCAGTGCTTCTAAAGGTTTGGCACGCAGACCGATGCCAGTGCGCGAGTCATTGGCTGCCGGTCTGTGCAGAGTTAAAAAAAAAAATTGATGTGAAGTGTGAATTTTCAAACATTTCAGGGTTTTGCAGGTATTTAATAACTGAATGATGATTATTTGGGATGCCAAAACAAATTTTATGTTCAAATATTTTTTTATGAATTTTAATTCGAATGCCTAATACCATTATTTAAGTTTCTAAATATATGCAGTATTTTTTTTACATAGCAAGGTTCATTAAGATTTTGAAAATTGCGTCTATGGCTTCTATTGGTTGCTTAAATCATTAGCCCCGCCCTCTGATTTCGTATACATCAAACAGAATTAAATTATAATTTCAACACTTCCCACTGGTTATTAAATTTTGACAAAATAATTTAAACAAATGAAAACTGCAAAAAAAAAAAACAAAAAAATTAAAATTGACAGGATTCGAACCCTAGTTTGCAAGTTACCTGCTTGACAAATTAGAAAACCAATGACTAAACGCACATAGCTATGAGCGGTGACGTATCAACTTGGTTACATAACGAATTAAATATTTAACATATTTTGGTTAAAAACACAAAAAATGCATTTTTTTCCGAAAACATAATCTGATCAAAAATTCCTGTTGTACTATTCCGGTTCACACCAATATACATTACTTAGAATTTTTTCAGATTTTTAGTTTAAACCATCTGGGCTACAGGGTGTGGGACAAAAATTTTTTTGCACAATTTTGACAAAAATCGCGTCAAAATAATTTATTTTGCAAAAATAAAATTTTGATCGTTAATCCACGTACTAAGGGCTTTCATTTGATACCCTACTCAGAATTTTAAAAAAATATTTTATTTTTCGTTGAGCACATATTTGTTTATATTTTTAGGGGGATATGTTTTTTAGATGTTTTAGTATTTTTCCTATGTGCGGGTCAAAAAGTTGTACAATCATGCCAAATTTCAACTCTCTAGGTTTAGCCGTTTGGCTACAATTTTAACCGAACAGACAGACAGACAGACAGACAGACAGACGACAAAATGACGGTATAAGGGTTTTTTGGTCATACCTACAAAACCCTAAAAAAGAAATAAATAATAATATAATTTAACAGTAGTGCATCCAAAGGGAGAGACATAGTTTTTATAAATAGTACTGTGAGATTATTATGGCTGCAGGATTTTTTTTTTTTTTTTATTTATTTGAGTGCTTCGGCAACTTTGGCCATTAGCACTATATAGGTACAATTTTAATTAAATGCCAGTGTTAATAATTTTAAATGATTTTAATGATTTTGTATTTGAAATGATACGATGTTGACTGGTCAGAGATATATACGTAACTGACCAATGCTGCTAACTAAAGGGCTGGTTTCACGTAGTGATCAGACTGTTTATGATACCTTTTTGGGTAAAAATAATTTCTATAATGAAGAAAAAGTACGTGATTTGTAAAATATAATAATGATAACTAAGGTAGTAATAATAAATTGAATTGTAAAAATACTTAATGTTTGAAACCCGAAAGAAATTATTGATAAAATATAATCTGGGAATTTGTTCTTTTAAGAATATTTTATATTTTATAATTTTAATTTACTGGATATTTTTTTATATTATTTTCATATTCTTTATACATCTTTATATTTCTAGTACTTTTTTACATATATTTGTCATTTTTTATATTTTTTTATAATTATATTTATTTTTTAATTTTGTAACTTTTTATAATAATTTTTTATATTTTATATTTTAAATTATAATTTATATATATTATTCATTATAATTTATTTATTCATTATTATTTATTTTTTTATATATTTTATATTTAAAATTTTTACTTCTTATATTCTATATTTTGTGTAGCTCTGATGAAGATATAAAATATTTCGAAACTGGTCAGCTATATCTAGTTGTATCATTTATGTCCCGTATAACCCGTACAACCTTCTTCACATATTAATGTTCATTGTGAGTTACCTATTGATCAAGGATATATGCCCTCGCAGACTTTTTGTAGCAATATTAAAACCTAAGTCTTTTAAATATATTTACTATATATCTTTTATTGTTTAACCACCGTATCTTTTAATTTCTTATTTCAAAATATTTCCAATACTCAGAATCCTGGTGTCATACCGTGATGATAACTTAAAATATTCCCAGACAAACGCTGGCGAAAACAGGGTAAAAATCAGTTCAGCCGTTTTAGAATAACAATGTGACGTACAGACAGACAGATGTACCTTTTCGTATATTTCTAGATAGCATTGAATTACTTGTTTACAAAATTACTTTTCAAAAAATGTCAAAACTTTAATATTTTGTTGGTATATATACTTTTTAAATTATTTTTACGTTTATGGCCTTTGCTACTAAGGCAATTAGCTAGGGCAATACTCATTTTTCATGATGAAAATTACATGCCTGAACAGGATTCGAACCCGAGATCTTAGCAACGCAAGACACGTGAGTTAACCACTACGCTACGCCGGTCGGCTGGTATAAATTAATATTACCACCAATGTTCAACAATAGTTTCTCCAAATATGGTACCGATCCGTGGCGTATTGTAAATAAAAGCTGCCGGTCCGCCGGAGGTGATAGTTTGAGAATCAGTGATGTAGAGGCGAATAGCACGCGAGCAAAACACGAGCTACGAACGAGTGTTACGAGCTAAGCGCAGACGAAACGGCATGCGGCACTCACTACGGCATAGGAGTCCGCTACGAAGCGGAGGATATACCCAGGTGACGAGAGAGAGCAAGAGAGAGAGAAAACAAGCAGGGATGCTGCAGAGAGGTCGGGTCAAGGTCGGCAGCGGCCAATCTATTGATCTCACACGACGCCATCGTCGCAGAGGACTCTGCCGTCGTTTGGCCCGGCTTTCGGTTTGACGATCAAACGCGTATTTTGACAACTGATGATAAATGCTACGAGGGTAAGTGTTGCAGCAAAACATGACCTTCCTACGTGAAAACAAATTCATAATTTTATATAAAAAAAAATTGGGATTTATGGCACAAGTTTACAACTGGAAAAACATGATAGGACTTGTCTAGGTTATAATATGATATATGTAATATAACAAAATATTACATTATGATTTTAGGGGTGAAAATATATTCAACATTTATCGAATCGTATCATAATTTATTTACCGCGACAAAAATGAAATTTGAATATTTTATTTATGCTATAATAATATTCAAAATCATATAAATTTTAAAAATGTTCACCCAATAATTCCTAAATTTCCGAAACAGTTTTTCACAATTATTTTGACATATGTATTTATTTTCCCATACATAAAAATAAGTAACAGTTACTAAAATAAATAAAAATTTATACAGGTATTTATTAGGATTTGTTGTAACAATATCAATTGTATTTTTTTTACTATGAGGTCGATGACAGTTCGTTCAGGTTCATGTTTCTACATCTATGATACTAGAAGGTAGCTAGTCCCTTTACAGTTGTAGCAGCAGATTGTTTATAACGCATCTAACACTAATTCTTATAATTCAATATTCTAAGAAGTACCAAATTTCTAAATTAAATTGTATTGGTAATTTCCCGTGCAGACTTCTTCAAAGTCACATTTTTAAATTTACAACCTTAGTTACTAGTTTAATATTTTACAAATAGTCACGCACATCTTATATTTAGAAATTATTTTTATTCGAAAGACATCATAAACTATTACTACGAGAAATCAGCCGACTAGTTAATTAAATTTGGTGAGTTACTTACAGATCTCCTAACCGTCAACATCATATCAATTCATAATACAGAATCATTAAAAATACTAACACTGGTCTTTTACTTAAATTCCTGCCAAACAGTTTTATCAAACATATCTGCCAAACGGTTTAACAGACATATCATCCCAAATAGTTTTCTACCATCGCCTCAGAGGCGAATTAAGCGGTGGGCGGACTGGGCGGCCGCCCGGGGCCCACAAAGCCGGGGGGGGGGGGGCTACCGAAGCCTATATACAAATATTTACATTCTATTCAAAATAATAGAGGGTCCATTTTAATTTTACCGCCCAGGGCCCCCAAGCAACTTAATTCGCCACTGCATCGCCTACATCTGTCCTTTATCGAAGCAAATTTTTATTTGTGTTCATTCAAGAAAGCGTTTCTTTATCGTTTTTCGGACTTTTATTTTAGTCTAGTTAAGTCACTAGGATAGGCGTTAACTGCCACAGATGCTGTAACAAATTTTAACAAACTAACAAAACATGTATAAATATGGGGGCGTACCATATTTTAGTATAGTGTATCTTAGCGTGAGCAATACCAACCCCTAGGCAGCAATTCAAATTCTTAGGAGGATTAAATTTAAAATTATGTAAATATGAGTTCAAAAATTCGGTTCACTAAATCTAGTTTTCCCTATTTATTGATATTATACAAAATCTGTTCAAAAGTTTTTGCAATCTGAATGTTATTTATTAGTTACTAGCTGATATGCTCGTTCTCTCGTCCAACCTTCATGTCTCCCTTTGCGTCTATACGTCCCGTGGCTATCTATAAACTATCTGCGTTCCGTAAAGAGTGCACTAAACAAGCGAATCTTAGGCGTTCTGCATGAGTGTTTTTTAGTTTACTCTTAACAATTATGAAGATTTAAGACATAAAAAAGGAGCTTCAACTTGCGGAAAGATTTTTTGAACACGTCAATGTAAACTAGACTTTCATAAGATAAATAGGTAGAGTTATAAGCATTTGTTATTAGGGAATTAGTACCATATAATTTTAAACATTTTGCTTGATTATAGTAATTTTAAAAAAATTTAGGGACCCTGAGTACCATAAAAACCGGACTATTTTACCATAAACGATGCCACGGACACGCTGGAGTATTTTTTTTTTTTTAATCGGTACGGCCGTTCTTTAGTTTTAACGACAAACGAACTAATTTATATATTTGTATAGATCAGGGGCCGGCAACCGACGGCCCGTGAGACGAATGCGGCCCGCCCTTTGGTTCTATGTTGCCCGCTACGAAAATTGACCATAACAAAATATAATGTTTACTTTTCTTATCTAGCTTAGCCAACACATTACAAAGAAGCTTTACTTTGCCTTTGCCGCACCATAATAATTTGTTAATTGATAGGTCCGTGACGTAAAAATAAAAGAAATTGTTACTGAATGTAGTCCGCGCCGTATAAAAGGTTGCCGACCCCTGGTATAGATCATTTGTTGCACATCATTTCAAGGAAGAGTATTTAAAAGTACTGACTATTTAAAAACAAAAGAATGGAACCGTTTTCATAGCTCTTTCCAGTTATTTAGCTCTTATATGGATAGGCATAGATGACTAATAGCCATAGATGACCGACTATTACTTGACCGTCAGTAAAGGGGTATGGTTCAATTTAAGTCACCGGTTCTTAAACTAGGGTCCGCGGAATGCAAATTATTTACAGAAAACATATTATAATAAGATCTATTTTGACCCATATTTGAACTTTTTTAATTCTTTTTACTACTATTTTTATTTATTTTATGTTTTTTATTCTATATGCCAATAAAAGTATTCATAAATACGCAAGACCATTTATTAAAATTAACCAGCGATACATTTTTACCAATATTTATTATAACGCAGTGCCTATGAGATTATTGAGCCAGAAATTAAGTCTCAAGAACGACGTAAAATGCCTAAGGTTGGGATGGGGTCCGCAAAAAAAAAATGTTGTTCAAGAGGGGGTCCTCGGACTACATAAGTTTAAGAACCTCTGACCTAGGTCACAAAAATTAAGTGATGCTATTGAGAAGTGACATTACCGGTGGCGGCGCTGTGAACCAAGGCAATATGGCTGTTGGCTTTAGTACTCAGCTGTCAATATGCTTTGTCCTGTCTTGAATGACAGCCAAAAACACTACAATATATTCTGCTTTTATAGATTTACAACTTCTGTCGACATTCTAACAAAAATTCAACACTAAAACATACATAATAAGTTCAAACAGTACAAGAGTGCCTAGTACAATATTTTACCACCAGACAGTTCGAGCGTTTCAGTTCTCAATTCGTTCACATGGTGAGAAAGAACTATTGTCTGGTTTCAATCACTCTATTCAGAACTCAATAGAAGCGGTCCATATACAAAAACAAACAGAGGTTTATCTGAATATATACAAATATAACGAAGGAAGGTAAAAACTACGGACGTACGTTGGGTATAAGAAGCTCAAATACGTCATTGAATTTTACATAAAACTGTGAAACAGATCGGTTCTGTCGATAAATCGGCATGTATAGTTGTTGAGATTTCATTCTTGCAACTAATAAAGATTAAGGTTTCAAGTAATTAAAGTTAAGTCAGCAAAACCAAAAATATAGAACAACTTATTGTTCTAATATACAAAGATAATATACGAACATAATTAGGCTGAGGCTGCAAAATAAAGCGGTCACATCATGACGTAAGCTTTCAGATAATATAAAAATACTTATGCTGAAACAGTTCTATTCTGGCTATGATTGAATAAAGATGTTTAAAGCCTATGTATGAGTTTTATTTAACAATCTCCAAAATCCCATATTCCAACAATAGTCTTGTGAACTATATCAAGAACTACAACTATATTAAAATTACTATTTCGTAAGCAGGTTTAGGGCTATTCCGTTTTTCTAAATTATAAAAATATATCCTAACTTATCCTGACTGACTATAGATTTGTATTCAAGAATGTCCATTATCATTTAAACAAAAAAAAGAAAAATACATATTTTATTTTTTTATTTAAATGATATCTAACACGCAATATTAAAATATTTTTAATATAACCCCCCATATATAATAAAAAAACAATAAAGAATTTAAGAAAATATTGAATATTGACATATTAGAGTGTATTTATTTGACGGTTCGTAACAGCACGCATACCAGGCTCCATGCCCACGCATGCGCAATAACGACAAGAGCACGCAGTTATCCTTGAACTGCCAAAACATGTGCTCTAATAAATATTAGTTTAACGATTGTTTAACACAAATAAACTTGCAATTTATAAAAATATCCTATAACACATTTGCGGAAAATCCTAGAAATTGCAATTATAACGTCATCTATTATCAAATTGATAATATTATTTTTAGATCATTACGATTGTTTCTACAGAAATGATTATTTCTTTCTCAGACTTATATTTTTATATATTTTCATTCATGTCTTATTTCTTAGAAAAAGAGAATAAACTTGTAATATGGTTAAACATATTGTGGGAATATGTGGCTCCAGGATTTTAAATTAAATACCAGTGTTAGTCAGGGCCGGATTTCCCTATAGGCTAAGTAGGCTTAAGCCTAGGGCCTCCTAAGTTCAGAGGCAGAGCTGGTATGTACTCGAGTACAAAAGTATTCGAGTACAGTAATTAAATACTTTTACTGTACTCTGTACTCGTATTCGAGTACATATTTTACCCAGTACTTTGTACTTGTACTCCTGTCAAATTTTTGGGATGTACTCGAGTACCTATTATGTATGCACTGAAAAATTACCAATTTTGTTCGAAAAACTGGAACTAACTTATTTAAAAGAAACCGAAATACAATATTTAGAAGAATATTGTTTAGTGTTAAAGCCATTGGTGGCTACCCTGGACGTCCTGCAAGGCCAGGAAAATATTTATTTTGGTTTCCTTTTGCCTAGTCTGGCCACCTTAAAAAATTAGTGGGAGAAAATGAAGAATTTAAAATTTAAATACGGAGGAGAAATATTGTTAAATTGTTGCATAGAAAAATTATTACGAGGATTCGATTCAATTTTTAATATGCAATTTAAAGATGCCATTATTGCCACAGTTTTATGCCCAAATTTTAAATTACGTTGGTACAATTTAATAAAAAAATTAAAGTAATGAAAATGTAACGATTCAAAATATAAAGAAAATGATTTTGATAGAAGGAGAAAAAGTATTATTGGATGTTGAGGAAGAAAAAAATAAATATTCTTCTGATAATTTAAATAGCTTTTTCGATTTTTCAGAAAACGATGATAATATGACTTCCACAATACAGAAAAACAATAATTCTCATAATCAAATTGAATTAGAATTATTGAAATATTTGGAAGATAGAAGAAGAAATATCAATATGCTGAATGATTACAAGATAAAAACTTTTCTTTAAAAGCAATACATGTTTGCCCTCTTCTGCGCCCGTCGAGCGGTTATTTTCCTTTGCATCTATAATAGATTCCCCAAGAAGAAATGCACTAAGTGACGATAATTTTGAAAAACTTGTTCTCTTAAAGGTTGTTTTGAAACTTGTTCTCTAATTCTAAATTCACATCTTAATCTCGTATATTTCACAGTATTATTTTTTGTTCTAGTTCTAATAATATATATATACATATATGTATGTACTTATGTAATAAATAAAATTTTTGTTCTTTATATTACAATTAACCAGTTGTTTTTATATCATATAACTATAACCTATAAGTAAAATATATACGAGTATGTATACATATCACTTTTTTACTTATCCGGATAAACGACCGGATGACATATTAGTACTTGTACTTGTACTCGAAAATAAGTACTTGAAGTACATGAGTATTGTACTCGTACGTGTACTCAAGTCCAGTTTTTCCAAAGTACTTAGTACTCAGTACTTAAGTACATTTTAGTTGTACTCGTCCCAACTCTGTTCAGAGGGCCTCAATATTCAAAAAGATGCATATGTACTAAAACAAATTAAAAAAATATGCTATAACTCAAGAAACACAGACCATACGAAGGGTTTTATAATTCACCCTAAATCTAGTTTTTCCCTTTATAGGTTAACTAGGACAAATACGTTTTTGAACATGTTTATGGGCAGCAAAAAGTCGAAATCTCATTGGGCCTAAGAGATATTGAGGAATCCGTAAAAAAGCATTTCACCCCTTTAGAAGAACTCCCTCAGTCTTATGAAGACCTCTACCAAATAATGCATAAAGAAAAAATACAGATTGCTTTACATAACATAGTAGCAATCCTACGACTACTTCTTAGTTTAATGGTCACTAACTGCTTTGAAGAGAGGTATTTTTTAAACTGAAAAGAATTAAAAAAAAATTGAGGAGCACAGATGGCGGGCTAATCGTAACATGTTAGTTTCTAACTTGCTATGAACGGTCCGAGCAACGTTCAAAATAATGCGTAGAAACATAACTGACAGCTAACAAAGCACAGTCTACAACCTTTTAATTTAAAGAGCTCTGAATGCGGCTTTATGCTTTATGCAAAAAAATCACTGTTCCATCAAATAAATTGTCCGGTTCATGGTTGAATAAGACAATTCTGGATGCAACCATTTTGCCACTTACACAGCAGCGATAGTTAGTTGTAAGGCAGCATCGAGTAACAGCTTCTAGCGTATGGATTTGCATCAAATCCCACACAAATAAGCAATAATGCATAATTGTGTGGGTCGCTGTATACGCGGTGAATATTGGTAAAAAAACAGTGCAATATAGAAAACTGATGAGACCAAGAGTGAACTTGACTGGCACTGTCGAAGAAAAAAAGAGTTTAAGAAACTGCTGGACCAGTGGCGGAACTACAAATTTTGCCCCCACCCCGCAAAAAAATTACATCGGCCTCCCAACCTTATGTTATTTTTTTTCTTTTCGTACCTAGCGTCCTATAGTTTTGAAGAAATTTAACTTTGGATTCTTCTTACACAAAGAATTATTTTACTTTATAATACATATTTTATTATGAATATAAAAGAAAAACAATAGTATCAAACAAATGAAACATGGACAAAACAAAACATGATATAAATAAATAAATCAATTTAAAATGTTAAATCTTTCTTTCTGGATTTTAAATTAGCAAAATCTCTAATTAAGTCTTTAATGCCCATTTATTGAGCAATTTCAGCCTCCATGCTCAACAACGATAAATTATGTAAGCGTTCTTCTCCAGTAGAATTTCGTTGATAGGTTTTTATTATTTTTAATTTGGAAAAAGAACGCTCTGCCGTTGCCACAGTGACAGGAAGTGTTAAAAATAATAAAATTGCAGTAACTACGTCTGGAAAACTGACCGACAGGGAGGTATATTTAATTATTAAAAGTTCGGCAAATTCTTTCATTGTTGATATTTTAGAGATTTCCTCATTAAGCATCGAAGCTAACATTACCATTTGTAACGGAAAATAGGACGAAATATCACCTTTGTATTTTTTTTTGTAAGATTTCGGCAGAACTCAAAATTTATGTTTCATCCAAGTTGATTAAATTTCGAGGTGACATGAATAAAAACAAATTTACAACGTCGTTCATCCCTCTGAATCTATTATCAATTTGATTGATAACAATATCGAGTCCCCCCACCTACACTATCACTCCCACCCACTAACAACGGACACCAGAGGAAATACTCGAGTTTTGCCCAAGCAACGCTGAAAATCTATGCAATTATGTAGCGTCTCTAAATAAAGATTAATAATAAAAAAATTTAAAAAAAAAAGCGATAGCGCCATTCTCGGCAGTTTTCCTTTAATCGCGTTATAATAATATTTATTTAAAATGTTATTTTTTGAATTGAATTACTATTTTGAATATGGATAAACAATCTCGCTATTGTTTTGCTGAGGTCTTATTAAACGTAAGATAAAAAAAGTTTATTTTTTTGTATTATTTTTTTAATGTATGTGTTTTATAGTGAAAATTAAGTTCTTTATTTTTCAGTATAAAACGCGACTAATTTTCTTAAAATTTTCAGCCCCCCCCCCAAAGCTTCGCCCCCTACCCACTTTGCGGGGTCTGGCGGTATGGTATGAGGGATGTTTCCAAAGTTCTGGGAATTTAGCTATTATTTTTATTATTTTGTTAATTTTCGTCAATATTACAATATAGTTTTTCAACATAATCTCCATTTAACTGAATACATTTATCCCAACGATAAACTAATTTTTTTAAGCCGCCCTCAAAGAACTTTCCAATTGAGTTTCTGTTCTGGTCCCAACAGCCCTGGCACCCAGCGCGGCGAAACCTTGCTAACGCCCAAACAATCATGCAAGATGTCATGAACTTGTCCTGTACCTATCCCTAGGTGCACACTAATTTGATGAATAGTCATTCGCCTGTCCTCTTTCAGTAGGTCTTCGACGGCAGTAATGTTTCTTTCATTTACCGACGTTATTGGGCGCCCAGTGCGTGGCTCGTCTTCTAGTGATGTTCTACCGGTTTTAAAACGATCGATCCACCGATAAACAATACTTTTGGATTCTGCAGACTCACCAAATACTCCTTGCAGACATTGAATAATTTCTGATGTTTTCACACCTTCTTTCCACAAAAAGAAAATTATTGCTCTTTGAGATTTTGCTGCGTCTTCCATGGTTACAAAAACAGTGCTATGAAAACGCGTCTATATCAGTCGAACACCTAAATCAGACTGAACAATATTGCACTAAATAGTTGCATAAACATGTCAAGACTTGTCTGGCACCAATAACATTGCCTATAAGTTCTGCGTAATTTAATTATAGCACAATTCCCAGAATTTAGGAAACATCCCTCGTAGTTCCACCACTGTGCTGGACATATATGAGCTGGAATGTATAAAAAAATAACATTGTCTGAATTCTTTACAATTTGTTTTAATTCAACCAAACTTATTATCTAACACTGGGGTTTTATATAAAGTAAAACCGGTCGTGTACCCGTTATCGTTATGTACAAATTACTGTGTTACCCAGCTGGTTCTGTAAAGTGGTCTATGCATTAAATATGAGGCTATTATCAGGACTTAACTAATACTAGTAAATGTCCAGTTTTTCGTTCAATACCATTACGATAAATTTCTCAAATATTTTATGCTCTTGTCAAGTACCATTTAGTAAAAATATGTCCCAAGATATTAAAATTATTTATATTTTCTATAATAAAATCGTAGTAATGGAGAATCGATATCGATAATTTTATTTTCTTTTTTAATTTACTCTTTTATAATAAATAATTTAATGCGTTTTTTCAGTTATGTCAATACAGTAAGACCCTAGATAAAGCTGAGGATACGTTTCAAGAATATAGAAAATTGAGAAAAATAGCTCTAAACGGAGTCATTTTTACATGACGTAAATAGCAGCAGCTGTTGAAACCATGACTTAAAGACCTACCTATTACTATTTTTTTTTTACATTATTTAATGCAGCGGGTTCAAACTTGTTTTATCGAGGAACCTTTATCGATTTTTCAAAGATCGCGGATCCTTGCCATACCTATATTTTATGGACAACCCTTCCAATTTTTTTAATATTTCAAAATACTTATCACGAAAAGGGCAAAAGACATTTTCGGTTTGAATATATGAATTCTTCGTAGCCTTTTTGCACGGAAAATAAACATTGGAGAAATAAACTTTTTCCTCTAATATGAATCAAGAAAAAATATTCTTGAAACTGGCCAAAAATCCTAAGGGGTTAGGATATTTTCCTCAAAAATTATAAAATCGCCAGGGTCCACTTTGAGGTCATCGAGACGTGCCCGGTCAACCCGGGCGGTAGTTCCGCCACTGTTCCAAGCGATTTTTTCTGATGGTTTGGCTTTTAGAAAGATATCGCTGCGCAATGTGATATGAAAACAAATTTTTTTTGCGCTTTGCTTTGTACAGAATTCACTACTAAAAATGTGGTCATTAATAAGTATTTCATTACAATTAAGCCTTGTTTATAATAGATACATAGTACAAGCATAACCCGTGCATAAAGATGAATACAATGGGGCAACGGAGGCTTGTATGTGAGGCCAAATGGACAACGTCCCCCAAGATAATTTTATCTTTTTATATTTATTTAATAATAATAACAACCCATTTATTATAATTCCAAAGATATAAATATGTTAAGATTCTTATTTCAATTGTGATTTAATTTTTTTAAATATTTAAATCTTAACAGCTTGTTGGTTTTTATACGATACGCTCAATATGACTTCGCCCGATTGCTCAGACAGCAGCGCTCTCACTTATCGGGCATGCAACTATTTTGTCGCAGACACTACCTATATCTATATGTAAACTCCCTTTGCGTTGCACCATATCGGATACCAGAGTTCTATATCTATATCTTTTTCGCAATCTGGTCAATACTGTCTCAAAAGAAATAATGTTAATATCATATTATGCCCTATTTCAGTCACATATTTCTTAAGCTCTTCTAGCTTGGGGGCATTCTGCTTCAGCTAATAGAATTTTTCCCTTCAACGACGTGCTATTCGAATTTTAGCAAAAATTAACTATAGAGCTGACTGTAAGAATGCATTTAAAGAATTAGAAATAATGATATTACCTTCCCTCTATATTTACCAATGTGTATTGTATGCCTATAAAAATAGAAATATATGGCCATCTGGCGACAGAATGCACTCGTATGGTACTAGAAATAAAGACCATATATATCCAAACTTTTTACGTTTAACTAAATCACGCAATGCCTCTAATTATTACAGCATAAAATTTTTCAATATTCTTCCAGAGGAATATAAAGTCCTGCGTTTTCTGAATTTCAAGAAAACTGTAAAAGAATTTTAATTAGAAACCCATTCTACTCGACTGACGAATTTTTTAATGTTAAATTTTAAATTTATTTATGTTCATATATTATCACCATATATTATTGTACTACCCTAATATTTATTGCTATTTATTTTGCTCCATATCAACATGTATTTGCACTTTGTATTGTATTGCTTGTATGACTGACTAAAACAATGTTTTAGTTTGTATTATAGTCAATAAATAAATTATTATTATTATTTTATTCTTCGTAAGAATACATTAGAATATTGCCCGAAGCACCTAGCCGATAATTCACCAATTACTATAATGTGAACAATTTCACAGAATTTACATTTGTTTAGTTAGTTTAGATTGCTATTATTGTGATCAAATATGGATAAAAGTACAGATGTAGTTTTACGCATTTTAGGTGATATAAGGAAAAATAGAATTTGGATACAAACAATTTTAACTTATTTAATCTTAATATAATTAATATGTTTGTTTTTTCCTTTTCTACTGTAACTTTTCCATGAGCCCCCTCCCATACCAAAATCTGCCGTGATGGGCCTCTCTGGCTAATAAACTTCCTGTCCATATCCCTCGTACTATATTCTTCATCAAACAGAGTAGCTGGTTGAAGGTCCATACATTTTAGGACTAAAGAGCCAAATATCATTAAAAAAGTCTACAAAAACCTTTTTACCTATTAGTATTATTTAATTGACAATATAATTCTTGAATAACATCCTATTAAAGTAGAAAATTTATATTAAAAAGAATAATTTGATTCTAATCTGATTTTATATGGAAAAAGTAATTAGCAAAAAAAAAAAAAAAACGAAGTACATAAAATATTTATTTTAAAATGGCAGACATATAAATGTACTTAACGGTTAAATTTAGACTAAATTAGTACAAATTAGTGCAATCGTGACATCAGTACGAGGAAATGGAACATTTCATTGCACTTAAGGAACTAAATTCACTTTGCAATTTGCTACGTAACATTTTGACAGACAGATATTTAGAAATTCATATGTATCTCTAAATATATTCAAACCATAAACTGTAACAGAGGTATACTTTGTATGAAATTTTTATAGTATGCTCTAAAGTCGGAAGAGATTAAAATAAAAAGTAAACGAGAAGTGTATAAGAGGATTTTACTCATGGGAGAAAAATTTACAATGTGGCCCCTACTGACCAGCAACCAACATTGCGCGCATGTTACAACTGTATTATAAGCACACAGCACAATTTTTGCATGTTTTAACTAAGTATATGAAAACTAACGAGTTATTTTTAGAACTGAGTATTGTTTTACTGAATTTAAACGTACAATTTGTTTTAAATTAGTTACGAGACTAAAATTAATTTACAAAATTATTATTAAGTTTTTATTTATTAATTAAAAAGAGTGCTAAAATTCTCAAGGCGCATCAACAGTTTTTTCAAGGGAAATTTTATAATTATAAATAGGCGTATACACAGAAATCTGGTAGGGCGGGTACATTTCGAAAAAATAACCCTAAGATAATACCGGAGGCGGCTTATATATTAATTTTGATCATAATTTGTTTTTGACATAAAATAATAATATAGTGATAATTTTATTTAACAAACATAATGGAGGTATATTACACGAAGAAGAAGTTTACAACCCGAGCTGTAGGCGAGGATAGTAATCATCCGAGTGTCATCATATGCGAGTCAAATACAATATTTTATCTAGAGCTATATGGTTTTATTAATAAAAAATTAATTAATTTAAAAACACAGAAATTCGGTATTCCAGTAAAAGTGACACGGGACCGAATATTTCTCCCGGCGGCCCTGCTATTTTGTATCACTTATATGTTACAAACACACGTCCGAGGGCTGAGCTTATCCATAAAAGGGTCTAGGGCGTAAGTATTTTTGTAGGGGCTTTAAATATAATTCAATAAATTTCTCAGCAAAATTTCGCTGCCAAACAATTGGAGATCGGGGATCAAAAAATCATTTTGTAATAGTTGGAGAGGACAAAATCACCCTTGAAGCGAGAGGCAAAAAATCGAACTCAAACGGTAGACGAGGGAGTATTAATCGGTCCCGGGTTGTGGTCAAGTAATGTAATCTTAATTTAAAAAGACTCGTGTCATACATTTTAATCTGTGTCCCTATATTCCGTAATCAACCGTCAACTACAAATTATCGAATGTAGAATTCTCGTTCTAATATAGAAAGAAACGAATTTATGGTGAATAAATCGCGAACCTCATGATTTCATCAATATACCCTTAACCAAACTGGTCCAAACACAAATCCCAGATGGCGGGACGAATGGTTGAAAATAGACTACCGAAGAATATTTTCTCTACAAAATCCATACAGATGGAATAATGGTGCGCAAGAGGAATTTGCACAAAATTTTGTACTGACAAAGAATAGCATTAGATAGGATGAAATAGAAGATATCCTTAGGCAAATAATAAGATTTATTCCGCCCGATCCTTTCACTTTCGATTAAGGCGGCGCACAACCCTTTAGTTCTCAATAGTTTCTTATAAACTAATAATCGGAAATTAAATTAATAACAATCTATATATCAAAATTTGCAGCGAATTTTTATCTATCTAATATGATATTTTAAATTGTAGAAAAAACTATTATGTTATTGTAAATAAACAATTGCATTATAGACGCCATCTTGTAAACCAATCGACGCATATTTGCGTACGATACGGCAAATTGTAGCGAAAGCTTCATTCTACAAAAAAGTTTTGAGCTATTTTGTTCTATTGTGAAAACTACTTATAGTTATTGTACTAGGTAGTCTATATTTGCTGCCATCTTGAATCTGAGGCGGTTCTCAAAATAGGTGTTATGGGTAAAAATGATTTAATTTTTCTGAAGAATACGTGTACCAAGTGGCATTTCATTATCATCAAGTATAGTATTTTTCGACCAGGCTTCTAAACTATAAGTAATCAAGACGAAATTTTTTTTTGACGTATTATTTGAACATTTCTACACAACACTATATAAATATAAAAGTTATTTGAAACCCATAAATAAAATTAAAAAATTACAGAAAAATGTTGCTCATGTCAATTATTAAGTTATTGAGCGATAATATGTTTACAATATATGTTTCTACGATTAAAAATATCTTATTAGATAGATAAAAATTCGGTGCAAAATTTGATGTATAGATTGATACTAATTTTATTTCAAATTGTTAGTTTTGTATAAGAAATTGGTAACATCTGGGGGTTATACGCAGCCTTAAGCATTGGTTATTGATAACCGGTAGTTAAGTTAAATTTGTTCCTGTGATTTGCTATGGTTAGTCAGTAGTTATGTATTCCACATTTAACCAAGGCTTGAATTGATCAGGACGGTGCCTTTACATCATAATTAAATTATTTCTTTCATTTTATTTTATTTTATTCTGTAATAAAATCTAACTAAAAAGATAGCGCTGACGTCTGGCTTCTAGATCTTGCGGACCGCAGCGGCAAAACAATCGGTCGTCTGCCTATTCTTGTTGAAGATGTGTTCTATTCAATGCGGTTAAAAAACGCATTGACAAAATAACCGGTCAGCTGCGCATACCCATTGTATATAATATATTCTATTCAAGTAGTTAAAAAACCAATTGCTTGCCGGATAAAAAACGATTGTGGATGCCAAATCTTATAATGATTAAAAAAAAAAAAAAAAACTAGACTCACCGATATCGTGTTCTGGCGGCCTTCTAGATGGCGAGGACCTCTGCGGCGGTGGCTGTTTAAGCACGGCGAGCGGCACCAGACCCTCAGGCTCATGATCATGGCCAGCGCCGGTCGTGGGCATCCGCACCAGGCAGAAGTCAGGCCGTGCGGCACACACTTCCACCACCTCCACCTGCTGCCCCTTCGTCACGGACAACTCCTGACTGCCTGGCGCCGCCACATGATCCGACACTACCCATGTCATCTCCACTACGCCCGTCTGTAACAATAAAACATAACATTTAAAAAACATTCATACAAACGAATATAGAACTAGATAAAATACATTTTAAAAATAAATTTGAAATACAAAATACTGAACAAAAAGTATCTAAAATACTAAATACATATACAATAGTATTTCAATTACTTGTTACTATTTAAAATACTAGGTGTAGTTAAAATAAAAATATAAATACTTATAGGTAGAAATAGGAAATTATTTCACTCAGCTTTTTGGACAAGAAGCGTTTATTTTAACAAAACACAACGTTTAACTAACATAGGTAAATTGTCTTTATTGAATGTATAAGATTGTTTTCTAGTATGATGTTATTGTTATAGCACCTGAAGAAGCCAACACTGAAGTTGTTGGCGAAACGTTGTGTTTTGTTAAAATAAACGCTTCTTGTCCAAAAAGCTGAGTGAAATTATTTCCTATTTCTACCTATATTCAAAATTGGACGTTAAATTACTAATCTATAAATACTTATGTCTCAAAATACAAGTATAAAAGTGTTTAAAATAGTATTTTAAAATATTTTCTATGCTTCAACATAATATGCTACAATGAACGAATGTTTATTTATTTATTAATTTATTTATTTATTTATTTATTTACTTATTAAAGTGGCATTACACAAATTTATATACAGTTGGGGATTAAATTAAGTGAACAGTACCAACATTTTCAAACAAAATAACCATATATCCTGAAGTTTCGTAGAAAACCTTTAATTTTTAATTTAGATTTTGCACGTACATATATGCCGTCAAGTCTTGTTACACGTCTCACAGTTAGGAGATTCTTATTCTCGAATGAGGTGTTCAAGGGTCAACCAACAATGGCCACTACGTAGGCTTGTGATAATGATTTTCTCTCTGCAGGAAGAGGCCCATGGTTTAATGTCCCCCTGTACCTTCCGCAACTTGAAATTCTGTGTGCCATTCCACTCATCATACCATTTTCTTAAAACTTTGTTTCAGATGAACTTTAACATCATCTGGAAACACGAAACTCACATCCACTATAGGTCAATATGAAGCGGATTTTCAGCTACATCAGCTTAATTGCCTTTAATACCAACATGGCCCGGTATCCAGAACAGCTCTACTCTCACTCTCGGAGAATTAAGTGTGGAGTAGCAACCGGATCTTTAGTACAAGAAGATGCACTGGATCTGGATCTTGGATACTATGCAGAGCGATTAGCGAGTCAAAATAACACTGGAACGTCTTTGGTCTGACGAATCAAAACACAATCAATTCAACGATGTCATCCATAGTCGGATGTAAGTATCTTATAGTGTCTTCCATTCAACTCTTTAGGTGGCGAAAATTATAAACTACATAAATTCTTCCGAAAGGTGGTCTTAGCGAAAGCTCCTAAGAGTATCATGGACAGAAAGGAGAACTAATGCCTCAAGTAACGAGGAAATTTAAAGCCCTTATGGCTATAAAACAGTACATAGCAGAATAGCTACTTCTTTTGGCCATGTACAACGACAAAGCTAGGATAACCTAGAAGGATTCTGAAGGGGAATTTGGTGGCAGAAGGTATCTTTGTCCGATATCCTTGAGAGATAAGATTAAAGAGGCAATTGATTGCTTTATTATAAAAGCCACAAGATAACACTGGACTGACTTTGCTCGGACAAATCAAAACACAATCAGCAATTCAACAATGTCGTCCACAGTCAGATGTAAGTGTCTTATAGTGTCTTCCATACGTGTCCTGCATGCCTTTTCATATCGCCCGTGCATTTTGTTAGAAGCCTTCTGAATGGGTAACGATTATCCAAAATTATTTGTAATCATCAGCTCTACAAGTTCAATAAATTTGTTTTTGTTTTGAAGTTGTTGAAACAGTTTCCAACCTGCATTAATTTTTTGTTAAATCATTAAATTATTTAGTAGGTGATATTTTGTAAGTTGTGAATGGTGCCTAACTAAGGTTATAGTAGTATAAGATGTTGGAATATGAATATTCATTGTACATTCCCCAAGCATGCTTAAATTCAGCATCCTGGTATAATTAGAAATCATAGTGTTGGTCAGGGACAGAATTTAGATCACTTGTATCACCCTTCTCTGAACTCATCTTTATTAGATTAGAACAGTTTATAATTCAGACTTGATTATCAGCTTCTGATACTTCTTACTACGGTACCTAACTTAGAAGATACTGAAATAATGTTTATTCATTCAACAAGTTTTCTAAATAAAAGTCAATGACTTTCATGTGAATTTTCGCACGTGGAACTAAAAAACCCTTATACCCTTATGTGTCTGTATGTCTGTCTGCCATCTGCCTATCTGAACGATTGTGACCAAACTAGTAAATTTATAGAATGTTTCGTAAATATGAAAAAGTAACCAGATATTTGTTGCGCTTATTAATGACCTTTGTTGGTAGTTGTCTTATATGACTAAGGGACACTTTGTTCGAATGACTGTTCTATTTAAAAACATAACCTTAGCCTTCTGTGGTGTTCTGCACGTGACATATGTATATGTAAATATGTATCAACAATATCAAACGAGATAATTTTAACTAATTCGTAGTCGAGAGAAAGCGATGATTATGGATTTATGACGTATTATTTAAACAGAAGACAGTATCGCGCCATAAAAAAGTGGAAGGGGTGAGAAACCGAGAAAAAACAGAATTCGATCTTAGTTGTTATAGTTTGTAATCAATCTATCAAAATTCAACCTCGTACCGTATTTTTTTTTTAAGTATGTACTTTAAATATAAGAAAATAACCAGATATTTGGTTCTGATTAGTAATGATTTTTGTTGGTAGTTGACTATTTAAGGGACAATTTATTCAAATGACAGTTCAGTTTAAAACCATAACCTCCATAGTTGGTTAAATCCATAATCATCGGATTATGGATTTATGACGGATTATTTAAATAGAAGACAGTATCGCGCCATAAAAAAGTGGAAGGGGTGAGAAACCGAGAAAAAACAGAATTCGATCTTAGTTGTTATAGTTTGTAATCAATCTATCAAAATTCAACCTCGTACCGTATTTTTTTTTTAAGTATGTACTTTAAATATAAGAAAATAACCAGATATTTGGTTCTGATTAGTAATGATTTTTGTTGGTAGTTGACTATTTAAGGGACAATTTATTCAAATGACAGTTCAGTTTAAAACCATAACCTCCATAGTTGGTTAAATCCATAATCATCGGATTATGGATTTATGACGGATTATTTAAATAGAAGACAGTATCGCGCCATAAAAAAGTGGAAGGGGTGAGAAACCGAGAAAAAACAGAATTCGATCTTAGTTGTTATAGTTTGTAATCAATCTATCAAAATTCAACCTCGTACCGTATTTTTTTTTTTTTAAGTATGTACTTTAAATATAAGAAAATAACCAGATATTTGGTTCTGATTAGTAATGATTTTTGTTGGTAGTTGACTATTTAAGGGACAATTTATTCAAATGACAGTTCAGTTTAAAACCATAACCTCAATGTTCTGCGGTGTTCTGCACATTACATATACAGTATTTGAAGAATCAAATATTTTTAAAAGTATTTAAATGTATTTGAAATACTAGAATTATATGAAATATTAGGAAATATTTGAAATAAAAGGGAAATATCTGAAATACTAGAGAAGTATTTGAAATACTAGAAAATATTTGAAATAATGTATTTATTGAAATTTAAATGTACATGAAGTACTGGAACTATTTGAAATACTACAGAAATATTTGTTAGTTGGTTAAAATTTTTGGCACACAGCAACGATGGCTATTTGCGCCTAACGCAGCTCATCTAAATGACTACATTACATAATAAAAACAATAAATAAATAAATAAAATCTTATACGGATACTCAATAAAAGAAATACAAATAAATAAGATAAAAGGTCTATTCGAAAAATGTAACAGACCCAGGGTGGTAAGAGGCTGAAAAGGGACCAATTACCATCGAATATTAGTCTAGAAATATAACGCATTTTTTTTTTAAGAAAAATTAAGAATAGAACACTACTATGATAGTCCAAGAGGCAGAAATATTTGAACTAGTAGAAAATGTTTGAAATATTCAAAAATATTTGAAATACTAGGGAAATTTTTTAAATATTTGCTAAGAAAATATTTGAAATATTAGGAAAATATGTGAAATATTGGGAAAATATTTGAAATGTTCCTGAAGTATTTCAAATACTGACATTTTCCGACAGCAAATATCAAATACAAATACCACGGAGAAAGTATTTGCAAATTAAAATACCATTTTTTTGAAGTATTTGAAATGCAATATTTCAAATACCAGAAATTGCAATACTATTTCAAATAGTATTGCAATTTCTCTCTTATTTGTTGTAGATTAAACAGAATTTCGTCAGAAAAGTCGCTGCAAGTTCCATTAGTTTTCGACCTAATAATTAAATTGGCGACGATGTAGGTACTTACGATTTGATGTACTAAAAAAATTAAATAAAATAGCTTGTTCATAGTTATAAACTTGCTTCACCTGGGTATTTCTTTTTGGTAGTAAAGAAATAGCCCATAACTGATTTAAAATGAACGAATTAACATAGACCAATACACTTTGACATTTACATGCAGAGCTGTAAACTTTTTGTTACACTTAATTAACCTAAATCATTTTACACTATCTAACCCTGACGTGGTTAATTTGATTAGACATAAATAACAATTAAAATTGAATAAAAACTTGAAATTAAAATATGTAAAATATGTAATTTTCTTGATATTCAAGTCGTGGGTAGAACATATACAAGGATTATCGTAATAAATTTTATTAACGAAGTAAAATATAAAATCGATGACGTAAATAATATCGTATTAATAAACACTTTAACCCACTTTATATCAGGTTTTCTTAAGAAAATACAGAAATAAAATTTGCCGAGTGGATGGTAATGGACGACTTGTATGCTGACCATACGTTCTTTATTAGAATTAAAAGAAATACCACTTTATTTGAGAGCAACACACTTTAGTTACCCTTCGACTTATAAATAGCAACACAAGAGAGTTTCTACCAACAATGGTGAACCATTTTCCGCAGATGACATGAACTTCTGTAACTTCAAATCACTAAAGGCTGGTTGTTAAAGAACGAGTTAAATGTTTTAACTCGAGGTATCGAATAAATATCTAATCTGTTCTAAAATATTAAAGAACCATAAGCACCTTTATTGTTTAGGTTGTTTGAAAATGTCACGCGGATCACGCGTTTGCCATCACTGGTTAATGCCTTTAAATATCTTGGTACCATACTAAATTAGATCTGATTCAGCAAGAAATCAAAAACAGATTTTAAGTTGCTAATTCATCATACTTTGCATCCTTTTTTTAAATAAAAAAATTGAAGAGAAGTGTGAATTTTCACAAATTTCAGGGTTTTGCAGGTATTTAATAGGTGTAAGAAGCCAACATAATACTAGATGTCCAGGTATATTTATCACATCAAAATCAACAGTTTTTTTGATAATCACTTTTATTCGTTATTTGACTAAGAGCTTCCATTTAATATTTTTAAACAAAATTTAAATAATATGCCAAATATCCCAGCATTTTTTTCTGCATTTGCTTCGTATTGAAGTCTGCATTAGATTAATAAGAAATATTTTACAGTGTAGTGTGAGTAACTCAGTTCGCAACTATTAAATATATGGTATATTATTTTTTAAATATTTTTTAATATTTTTAAATCCAAAAAAATACACGCACTATATTAGCTATAAATACAAAAAATCATTATTAGCCATAATTTAACCATGAATTAAAAAAATAATTTTTTCAAAAATAAAAAAATTGCCATATTTTCCAAAAACACAATCTGATCAATAATTACTCTCGTACGTTTCCGGCTCAGATCAATATACATTACCTATAATTTTTTCAGATTTCCATTTAACCCTTTTTGGTAAAAGGGTGCGGGGCAAGAACTTTTGCACATTTTTGGCTAAAATCGTGTTAAAAGACACGAATTTTTATTTATCGTTCCGTAATCTACGTCTTAAGAGCTTTCTTTTGATACCCACAATAAATTTTAAAAACATATTTATGAATAAATTTTTAATAAATTTTAAACATCAACAGAGTTATGAACAGAGTTATGAATATCAACAGAGTTACAGAATTGGTCTGATTATCAGACCAATTCTGTAACTCAGTTACTATGATAATAGTAACTAAATCTGTCACTATGAGCAAGGTCAGTTACTATCATGAATGAAAGTCATTATACTTTTTACAAAATTTTATCTTGTAGTAACGTTACTACACAGTAATTTATTACAGAATTGATCTGTATATATAAAAAAAGTAGATCCCAAATACAAAAAGGTTGAACAGCCCTGCTATAGAGCATATTGGCTCATTCATGTTCGTTCGTCAAATGTGTAACACAAAAGACAATTAACAAATAACAATTTCCGGATCGTGAATTGTACCTTCGGAACGTGTTATAGTTACATCGTAACCTATAGAGCATATTTGTTTGTTCATTTTCGTTAACAAAGTCAACCAATGTTATCAATAAGTGACGTTTCAGAATAGCACAGGATGTTATATTTACTGCAGATATATAAAAAATATGAATCCTTAAACAAACTTATCCTGCTGCAGTTTAGTAGTTGATGTGACACAAAAGCCTTGCGTTGTAAACACAGTTGTTATATTGTGTAAAACTAATATTGGCCATGCATTTTGACCAATAAACATCACAAGCAAACATATTAAAGCCTCCAATGTATTTATGATATTGAATGGTGTTACATAATTAAATCACAAAGATAAAGTGATGCAACTACCAACAGAACATGTGTAATTCCATGTATTAAAATTTAATTGGCTCGCGGCTAGGGGTTGTTCTGTCCACACTTTGTAAATTTTCTGCTAATGGCACGTTGATAATATAGCAATACGTGCATTGAAGTATATGATTGCTATGGTAAACAAGTATGGGATCACAGTTTGTAATATAGAAGCAAGTAGAGTTCATGGGAACCTAATATTATTTATTTAGAGTACATTTAAAAAATGAAAAAAACTTTTTCACTGCTTAGGAAATTAATCAAGTTGACTTTCCATTGACACAATTCCATCTTGCGCTGTTAACTATCAGATCGTATATACCAATAGTTGATCTGATCATCATCTGCTTTCCAAAAACCTATTATTGCGGTAGGTGCAGGTAAGAATGTGAAGACCACGATAAGGTGATGGATAAATCGATACGACTGTTGGTGCAGTATATGGGTTGGAGGTAGGGATGGGAACGATATATCGATATATCGAAAATATCGATACTTTAGAAAAATATATCGATATTTTTATATCGATATTTGAAATGCGATATATCGCGCAAAATATCGATATTCGCACAAAATATCGGTATTCTTTTTTACATTTAAATATATGCTGTTCACTTTTGTAAAAACAAACTGTAGGCTATTCCAAACGGTTAGGCGGCACTAGATTTTGAAATCTAGTAATTTTTATCTATTAATTCGGAACTTTGGTCATTTTGTTTAAGCTTTGTAAATCATGCTCACATTTAAATTCTAGATTAAATTGATTGTCATTATAAAATGTCCTTTTCATTGCATTTTAATTTTTTGTCATTCTTAATAAAAATATCCCATTTATTTATGTTTTTTTCTTCAAAATATAGAAAAATGTATTAAAATATTGGACATATGTCATTCGTTTCCGTGGTTTCACTGTTTCACTGAATTTTAAATTTTCACATACCAAAACTGAAACATGAAATAACCAAAGCAAGGTCCGTTTTCGTGACAACCTAAAATAACGAAATTTCCATTTAGTTCCGCCTAATCGCTTGGAATAGCCTGTAAGACGAAATTTTGATTTTATAATTTGCACCTTTAAAATTATATGTCATGTTGGTATTAAAAAATTATAAAAAAATGTCACTTTCTTTAGTCGGTTTTACTGCGTAAGGAATATTTTTGATTGACATTTAAAGTCCATAATACACTATAAAAGTAACCAAAAAGATCTGGTTTGTCCTTACAAAAGTGGACAGCACATATATATTTAATTAATTAGGATTAAGAGCAGTTAACTAGGAAAATATTAGAAATTGGTTGGTATCTGGGTGAGAACCAACTATAAAGTGATTGTCTGTCAAGTGGCGACTTCTATTCCCGCCAAGCCAACAAAAAAAAAAACTGTAATTTATATATCTTACATGTTTCGTGTTAATTATTTCGATATATCGAAAATATCGATATTTTTACTTCGATATATATCGAATATCGATATCACACTTACGATATATCGAATCGCGCATATATCGATATTTAAAAATAAATTCCCATCCCTAGTTGGAGGTGATATTCGGACAAAAAATATCTAACGAAGCACATTTCGACCTCAATGATTAGTAGATCCTTGAGCGGATAAGTATCGCTATCCGAATCCGAACCGCATTCGCCAAACTGCTGTCCGTATCCAATCCGCAACCGCAACTTTTACAGATACAATACCCGCATTCGCATATATTAAAACCGCATCCGATCCGCTGATTGGCCAACATAATTTAAAAAATAAATAAATATACATATCTCTGCTCTAATCAGGGTGGGTAACTGGTAAAAAGCTAACCGGTTAATCGTTATATTTCCAAAAATTTTATTAGTTAAAGCCGAAACCAAAACTTAAATAATTATGATGTTACCGGTTACCACTTATTATTTATACTGCATTTTAAACTATACAAAGAGTAAAGTGAGGATTGTTTAGTTTAGATAGCATAGTTAGTTAGTTCAAAATTTTGGCGCACAGCAACTATGCATTATTGCACCTAACACAGCCTATCTAAATGACTAAAGTGCGGATAAGTGTTCTATATCCGCATCCACAGAAAATTGGCATACATCAGCTCTAGAATCTCTAGAATCAGAAAAAGATGTACGAATCCAGGGCATCTAAAGTTGCGTCCACACTATGCCAATTGTCAAAGCCGAATAAGTGTGAACATGTCGTTACCTGTGGCAAAAATCCGCTTGGCATGCCAATTGCAAACAGACTGATGGCGGTTCGGACGTACCAAATGTGTCAAGCGGCTTACAAATACGAATTTAAAGGTTACGCTGCTTGTTAAGTGTTTTTTTGGAAGTATAAATGCACAGGTTATTAAATTAAATGCTCTGTATAGTTACTGGGACTGCAGATTGAAAGATTCCAATCACTCCTACTATATTTATTTCGACTTTGGAAACTTGGTCGAACCCAAAATTTCTTTGGCTGTTTGCGACGGTTCATGGCACTTGAAATAACAATTAAACAAGCTGCTAGTACAAGCTGATCTTTGTCAAAGGGTACATTCGATTTGACGCTCCGAGCGTTCCGAGCACGTTCTGTACACTCAAACGTATTCGATTTGACGCTCAGAGTACACTCAATTGCATTCGTTTTGCGATCGAGCAAGCATTTAGAGTGCGCTCTATGTGTTCGGGGCCGAGCATATGGAGTATGACGTAAAAAAGTGGGGGAACGGCGGGAAAGAAATGAAAGTTTTAAAGTTTAGAAATTAAATTATAAATAAAATAAAAATAATAGCCTTAGACAAATAACAATAGACAAATAATATTGTTATTTGTCTATGGCTACACAGTATGGCCATTTTATGTATTTGTGACGTTCTGTAAACAGCAAAAAAATTATTAAAATACACCGTGCATAAAATTAAAATGGAAAAAATTCATTAAATTAATTCATTAATTGTTATTTAATTTTTATTTCTTCATCATTGAAAAAAAAACCGAGGTACATAATTTTGATTCATGACTGACGTGAACTAATCTGACAGTAAAAACGCCGCCTAAAATTGTAGGGTTAGATTTTATAAACATTACGTCACAAGAACGCTCGCTCCGTTAGTGCTCTATTCATGACGTCACCATCAACTGTTCGCTCAGCGCTCGCTCTACTCTGTACAACACGAATGCACCCAAAGTCATACATTTTCAAAACGTATTTCACAAGATATGCTGAAAAGGCCTGAGAACACTGATGCACTCTACCCTGAGCTGACAGTGTGGACGTCCCTGCCAATAAGAAGTAGGACACAAGACAGGAATGAATAAAAAAATGTGGTAAAATTTCGCCACGAAAAAATAAATATAAATAAAAGTCAAACTCTCACAAAGCCTGACTCCAAAGATGGTAAAAGGGCTCAACGATTAAGTGAAGTGTAAAAAAAATATTGTTTACCATTTTTAAGACCTACCCTGTGTATTAGTAATAAAGTTGTATCTAACTTGTAACATAAGTAGTAAATACATGAGAAGTGTGCTGGTGGCGTTACAATTGAGTGGCCAATATTGACGGTGTTCCTGTGGCGGCGCCACTTGTGCTGCGCCCTCTATCGCCACGATTGGTTTTCCTAATTACAACCATTCCTCTGCACACTCGGGGGTGACGTTACAACGCTGAGTTACAACTGGACCGTACATATGTCGGAAAATCATTTATATAATTTACGTTCATTCGTGGCTTTGGTAGTTACATTGCTATCATGTGACCTGACCTTTGTTTTAAAAGTTACTGCTGGATGATCATCGGAAAACAATTACAAATTGGCGAAGATACAGAAATAATCTAGGAACAGTTATATTATTTGAAAATAGAAAAAATATTCAATTTTCAATATAAAAGCTTTATTAAACTAACGTGTTTATTCCACAAGATAGAGTTTTATTGTCTGATAACCAGTTATGTTTTTCATTTTCTCGACATTATGATAATAATGTCTGGTGATTATTATAATTATTGTTGTGGGGGCACAGACACGAGCTGCCTTAAAACAATGCGACCTATCAGATCAATTTGGTCAATCCCAACTAAGATCTTATGGATCCCCACTAAGTTCCTGACTTTTGGAAAAGCTGAGAATTTTCTTGGGAGCTAAACGACAAAAATTCGCAGGTAGCAGATTTTCCTGTTCAAGATACGTTAACCTCTGGCGAGTAATGGCTATGCGATTGCACGGGATGTGTTCTGCCAATTCTGCCTCAATCAGAAAAAGACGACATATATCGTCTTGTAATTTACCAATATTTTTAAGGTGGCATTTAAAGGAGCAGCGTTCAGTCAGGAGGCCCGTTATTTGCCTCAAGTCCAATTTGTTAAGCTGGATCAGATCCTTTGCTGTAGAGCTTAAAATTAGAATACATTTGTTGGCATGTTTTAAACCTAGGATGTGATGCCCGATTGATGAGCTCTGTTTCTCTTTCCAATTTCTGATTGCCTTCCTAGTATGGCTAAATGACAGTCAAAAAAACTCAATGAAATGTGAGCCACTCTCCTCTTTAGAAAGAAAATAAGCCTCTTCATTTCCTTTGACTCCTTCACGTCCTGGCACCCAAAATAGAAATAGTTTGTTAGTTTGTAACAGCTTTTTGAGAGTAGATCCCAAATCATTTTAGCCCGTATGGTAAAATATGTGAAGGCTATTGTTTAGCGATATTAAAAATCCAATATATTTGAATATGTCTGTACCTTTTTTCTTCAGTATATCAGTGCTATATCAGAATTGGCTCAACAGACCGGGATAAGCCTTGGCCTCCTATAAGATACGTCGCCATTCCGATCTGTTTTGTACTTTGGTCCACCAATAACTTATTCCGAAAAATTATTTTTTGGCCGAATATCGATTTCCATTAGTTTTAATGCAAAAACCTTTTTATCCATTCCACAACGTTCCCAAATGGAGGAGTGAAGACTTGAAGATTAACTATTAAATATTAATTCTATTTACACTTATCATAATCTATACAATCCATGGTTTTCAGTTCATGGGAAAATCATGGGAATGTAGGAAACAGCCGGAAGCCTGTTCCCTTGGAAGGTGCAACTGTACTTGTGGTATTGCAGAAATCTCAAGAGTTTCTTCACTCGTAAGTTCTTGGTTTTTTACGCTGGAGGAGATGTGAAGTATTTCTAGTATGTTGGCTGGATTCCCTCTTCTTTAAAATTCCTTTGAAGAGGTTGAGACACTTATAAGTGTTTTATCCTTACAATTACATATTTCGCATTATCAATTTTGGTATATAAACGGACGCGCATCTTCGTGCGCTTCTTTAGCCTAATCCCAATTTGTTAGCCGCGGCAAAATCCTTACGAAAAAAGTACTTCTAGCCGAATTATTCGATATCAGGATCATTCGATAGACGAGGTATCACTGTATAATTGCACTTTGATCTGCCAAACAGCCTGTCAGATCTGAATCAATGTTACATAAGATACGAAAAATGTCCTAGTGAAATCAGATATTTTCGTTTTTCCACATTCACCACACAGTCCCAACCTTGTGCCAAATGATTATCATTTATTTGCCCATCTCTAGGACCATATTGGTGGTAGACAAGTGGAAAAGGACAACGAAGTAAAAACAAGAGTGACAAACTGGTTGAATTCACAAAAAGATTATTTTTACAATTGTATCCATAAATTCGATACAAGTGTCTCAATCTAAATAGTGACTATGCAAAAAAATAAGTTATATATAATACGTATTAAAAATAAACACCGTTTTTATTGAAATATATTTCTTGCTGATAATAATCAAAAGTTTTTTACTTTATGTATGACTCTCGTATCTTACCATAGACGCATATACTCTTTACATTAATGTTCATTTAAATTAACTGCCATTTTATTTAATAACTACGTTAATTTTCCAAGGAAACAAAGACATAATTTGCGTTGCCCAAACATGGTGTTAGTAGATTAGTTGTTAGTTTCTCGTAGATAATAATTAACAGTATTGTAGCGGTATCTTTACAAGTATATTGTTATAAATAAAAACATTTTTTGCGAACACTTTCCAATTAAAACAGAAAAAAACTTTTTCCAGATTACATTAAAGGAATTTATATTCTCGATCAATACAAATATGGAATAGTAACATGTAGCAACAGTATTTAGTTTAATTAAACAAATGAAGATTTATCTATTCAATATTTGCTGTTGACAAAGTAAAAATACTTTTGAAATGTTATCTAAGTGACAGTTGGATATTCTTTATTAATTCTTATATTTGTTGATTTGAGAGAGCTATTTTTAATACGGAAACTGTCGTGGATTGAACGTCAAAGACATCTGTGAACATTTGAAGCAAGAAATACGTTTTTGTTTTTGCAATCAAAAATAGTTCGTTTAGCTATCGATCTTCTAATACTTTACCGAGGATTCGCGAAATATATACTACGAAAATAAGGGCACTGAGGTCATTTAATATATAGTTACTATATAAATGTTCTTAATACTCCACTTGAATAACTTTATCTTCTGTCCAGCGGAGTGGTAGATAGTGACTGCTCTTTAATTCTCAGACAAAGTTAATTTTTCGAACGTGCCACTTTTATTTCTTCTTAGAGCCTTAAATTTATGTCCACTCCTGAACATAACTCTCCCACCTGTTCTTCCATGCTAACTTGTCCTTAGCAAGTTAGTACCTATTTCTATCTGCTACTTTTTGCATAAAGTTCATCAATTTTTTTAAAGTTAAACACTTCTTTGGGCACGTTTCTGTATCAAACAGTGACGGAACTGTGTTCGGATATTTACTCCTCACGCCGACCATCACATCCGATCGTATTCCGACACGTTACAGTCAGCAACGTGGTGGGAGGAATATATGGTGTGCTAGAAACATGACCAGTTTTTGATCTTTGTGCGCATGTCTTCATATTGAGAGCACTATTCCGTTAAGCCGTGTAAAACACATATGTTTTCAGTGTTATTATTTGATATTTTTAAGTATTTATAAGTTATTTAAAAACTTAAATTGTAAAATACCTAATTGTGAGAACCACGTATAAACTAATTATTCTCGAAATACTAAGGGAAGTCAGATTTCAGGAAAAATTAGTTTTCTTAAAAATGAATATTAAAACGATGGGCAGTTTCAGTGGTCTAATTTAATGGCCGGAAACCGGTGGTCCGTGGGATGTATGCAAACTGGCGAGTGATTTGAAGCAGGCCTGCCAACAAGAAAATATAATGTTTACTTTTCTTCAGCGTGGCCAACTCATTTTCGCTGCACTGCATAAAATGACAATGGTACTTCCACAATTTACGTCGGCGTAAAAAAACCCTTCAGCAAACATAGGATCGGAAGAAGTAGAAATTGCAAAAGAAACTGTTATTGAATGTAGCCCGAAACGTAAAACAGGTTGTCGATCCCTGGTCTAATTAATTGGAATAACAAAAAATTCTTAAAGTTTTAAATTGATTAAATTGGCTGACAAAAATACAATATTTAATTTTTTTTCTGTTTTATTTATAATTTTGTAAACTTTATGATATAATTATTTCAAGATCAACTAAACAATGAAAATAAATAAACATTCATGCTAAAAATGTACCACTAAGTAAAATGCCAGTCTAGTAGGCCAGACAGACAGTTCACTAGCCAATAATTTCCTTCAATATGTCTAATAAATAAATTACCCGGATTATATTTATAGTTAGCAAATTAGAATTTGGCACCTGCTGTTCATCCTTTGAATTGTTTTTCCCGGTTTTGGTCTGTCGCTTTTGTTATTAATTTCACCCAACAAAATGTCTGTTGTGAAAATAGTAGGGAATGAATTGGATGAAACTTATATTACGGTCTATTTTCTTCACTAGACAACGAACAAATTAGATTGTTCTTTTAAGAGCTTCTTTCTCAACCTTTTTACTTACTGAAGCGCTGATTAAATTTTCTTTAAATTGTTTTACACATATCAACATTTAAAATTACAATAAAGAAAATTTCAAACACACTGTTACTTCACTATGAAATAATAAAGAATCAGGTAATATGACGACTTAACACATATTCGTTATATGTTATATAAAGTTTCAAGGAAAAAAGATTGAAAATAGAGATTTTTTTAATGTAATATGCGAGTTTTAAGCATTTTTTACACATACTTTTACAGTTTTACAAGTTTTATTCTTTGTTAATTAAAGAGTGGAAACGGCAAAAAATGAAAATGCTAACATCAGATTCTTTCAGAATAAAAATATTCACCTCTCCTCAAATCTGATCAGTTGCATCAACTCATCAGAGTTGCACAAATATAATTGTAATTTAATTTAGTTTAAGGATAGTGCACTAATCAAAACGGCCAATTTGTTCAATGATTCAAGGACTCGATGAAATAAAAAAATCAGCTGTGGCCAGCACAGGACCGACCGCCATCATAAAGTACTTGTATAAAATACATTCTAGCAGCACAGTAGAAATAACTTAGCCTAATATTTTCTAACAGAGATATTATTTATCATGACCATGGAAACATTACCTATAAGAATTCTAAATTTAGAAAAATTTACAAAAATTTTTCGAAATATTTCGTTTTATCAAAAAACGTCTCAAATAAAAGTTATTAGTTATTGCATTTATAGCAAATTTTGTTAAATAAATTTTTTCGAAATATTTTTCTGTTGCTAAATATTCGCAAAAATCTTAAAATCGACACGAGTAAACTCCCATTTCTAGTCAACCGATTTATACTAAAAGTTGACCAACTCGTGCCATTGATGGCAGAAGCTTAAATATGAAGTTTCATAAAAATCCTTTTAGCCGAATTTGCTCTGCACGTGTACACAGACGGAAGGACGGACGGACGGACGGACGGATGGACAGACAGACCAACAGACATAATGCTAAAAATAGTCAAAACGTTATGTAGGGACCTCAATTCGTGGAGATTCATCGAAATCTCGAAATTTCAAAATCGGTATGATCACAATATATCCCTTATATGTGTTGGCGGTCGGTAAAAAGGAATGTTCATTAGTTATAGGTGTCGGTTAGTTAACGCACTTGCGTCATTATGCGTCAAAACTTCTATGACCAACTTAGTGGCGAAAAAATAACTAAATAGTTTTTTTTTTTGCATTTGAACTATAGACTAATATTGCTCTTCACACTTTTATTTTACTAAAATATACCTATTGAAGCCATATTTAATTTGTGTTCGATAGTCATTTTGAAGATGTTAAAAGTTTTTATTTAATATAGGGAAATTTGTCTTGGTATCGCTAAATTTTACTATGTTTACATTTACCGACATTTTATAATACGTTCTGATTTGTTTTGATACTTGTGTTCACATATCTATCTTATAGTAATTTCTAAAAACCTTTTTTATTTACTTTGTTGTTTATTTAGCAGTTTTATTTTCAGTTATATATTTTCTTATAGATATTTTATAGATTACTATTTGATATTGTGTGTAACGCATAGCTTTTTAGGTTAAATTCAACTTAAATCTATTTTCTTTTCTTTTTTTATCATATTTTTAGATCACATCAGTCCTTTTTAGGATTATTTTGTCTATAAGAATAGTTTATTTGTTTCTATTCTGTTCTTATTCTTATATTTTCGATACAAGTGACAGCGTACGAATATTATATTCGTTAAATGGATGCAATGTAAATGTACCTAATATGACATCACAAAAAAATGTGACGTTTCCAGTGACGCAACTGCACTGATTGGCCAACTACCCTATACTCTATAAAAACCCCATCAATAGTATGTTAACTACACAAGATCGCCCCTTATTAGAATCCAACCGAAATCCAGCAGGCGTGTAAACTTTCATCAACACCTGCAGCATTTGAGGTCGACTTTAGTAAAGGCCAGTCCCACGAAAGCCCGCGCACGGCCGATATATATGTGGCGGCGCTGCCTACACAGCATTAAAAAATCTATAAAATAGCAGACTTTATTTTCCCAATCTCGTCAAATATCCCTAGACCATTTTGATGAGTGTGTAATGAAAATAGTTCTGAATATCAAGAAATTAGCCAAATTTTCCCTATAGATACTATACCAACTTCAACTGTATTTCAGAAACGATCGGACGTTTTCCAAAAAACGTCAATTGTAATTCCAAAAGTGTCAATTGTAATTCAGAAGTAAAACAAAATTTTATGAAATGCCGTAATTACATGTCAACTTATTATTTTCTGAATTACAATTTACTAATCGGAATTAATTGATGCTTTCCGAATAACAAATCTTTATACATATATAAAAATCAATTTATGTTTGTTTGTCCATTATGCAATGCCAAACGGATGGACCGATTTTCACCAAATTTAGTACAGGGAGGGTAAAATAATCCGAGGAAGGTTTAGGTGAGGGTTTCAACTTCCATGTCTATAATATAAATTACATTTAGCGCTTTCCGAGTTACAATTTACTAATCAGAATTACAGAGTTCAAAGAGGTGTAGATGCTAAATCAGAAAAACAAAGCTAACATTGTAACAAAACAAAGTTAAAAATATAAAATGCCATATAAAAGCTGCACTATAGTTTTTGTGAACAGTAGTAAATCAGTTTTCATTCCTATCTAATACCCTTTTCACACTAGAACTTTAAGATCGGATGTTAAAGTGAATGTGTCTTTAAACGTTAATGAGAAACCGTATGGCCTCGTCTAAATACAAGCGATGTTTAAGACAGAGATCTGTGTCTTAAACATCGTCAGCATTGCCAACATAATTTCTATTATAAAAAAATACTCTTTGAATTTGTGCTGTCAAAATTTTATATTATCATAAACAAGAATACTGTATTATATCGACGTTATAAAAAGTTTATACTTATTGTTATAATTAAATTATTTATTTTAATAATGTGTTTAATAAAATACAGAGCTACAATAATTGAGATAAAATGTATCGACTTACATGTTAATAACAAGTCTAATATATACTTTATTGTAGTGTCTTTATTGTAGAATGAAATGAAATATCCATATTTGTTTATAATAATTCAAAATGTGCGTCTGCGCAGACAGTTCAAAACTAGTAATTTCATGACGGTAACTTAAGGACAAAATTACTGTAGCTGATGACAGCACCGGAGATTTAAATATCAAGTGTGAAAGCATACCGATGTTAAACATCGGGGAACTTTAAGTTCACTCGTCTTAACCCTTAACGTACTAAATTTAATTAACCTAGTACTCGCTGACGGCCGGAATTAAAATTGAACACGTGCGATAAAATGCAAGCATTTGATTAAGGGAGGTTCAACTGAAGGCCTGGTTCGTCATTACTTGCATAAAATTGATGGCCGTATCTATTGGTTTCTCGTAATAATATGGAGAAAACTTCTTCGAAAAACAGTGAAAAAACGGCAAAGGGCGATGAATCGGCAGTTATATTAGGGGCCACTGTTTGGTTTATTCCAGTACGTGGTGGTGTAAAATCTAAAATATTGCCAGAATCTCCCGGTCTTCTAGGCCGAAACTGGACCTCCACTTCTTCTTGTTCAGTTTCTTCTTCAATTTCCTCTTGTGGAATCGATAATATGGAACCAATTTCTTCATCCAACTCTTCGTCTGAATCGTCTTCTGCTATCACTTCTTCAAATTCATTTCTCGCCTGTTTTCCATTATAAGGGTATTCAATAAAAACGATACAAATTTTACGTGGTTTTAGAAACTATAACAAGCTGTCCCGTCAAGTGACAAAATAAAACTGCCCAATTAGAAGATAAAATTTTACTTTTAATATCTACGCCTATGGCTCAAGATTAAAATTTATTTTCTAAAATGAAATATCCGTTCTCTACTAATGACGCTAGCGCTTAGAAAGAATAAACAAAAACAGTGGTTCATATATAAACCGCTCAGCCAACAGAGTATACAAACCGCGGTTCATATGTAAACCGCTCGGCCAGTAGAGTGTACAAACCGCGGTTCATATATAAACCGATAGTCCTATAAGGGTTAAAGTTCTAGTGTGAAAAGGGTATAAAGCTATTAGTACTTAAAAAAGTCAGTCAGTTTTAAAACCTGTTGCATAATTATTTTGTAAAACATTTTTCTTTGTCCTGTCAGCACCTTCAATTATTGGAAAAATAACTAAAGTCTGCGAATGTTTATATTGGCTACAATATTACTTTTGCTTGTCAGAAAGTCTGGCAATGAATAAGAATCAGTGGACAAGGATTTTTATCATATTCGCTTAAATTTTAGAAATCATTGATTCTATAGAACAATGGTTCTGAACCTTAAGTTCGTAGCCTACTTGCTAGGGGTTTATTCTATATTTTTAATTAATATAATTGTCACAGAATGACAAGTTGGAACAGTGCGTTAATTCCAATTTTTATTAATACGTGTATGTTTGCTATCATGAATATAAATTTGAATGGGTGCTATGGTCACATTATTATTTTATAATTATATTTTATTTTAAAAATGTATACTACTATACATTAATATATGGATTTACAATCAACAAGGTACTCCATCTAGCGAAGAATTACATTGTAGCAACCATCCAGTGAATTTTTGAAAACTCCATTAACTCAATTTAAAATTTAATTCTATCAACAAACTGCATTTTCTGTGTAGTTTTTTTCAGAATCTGCACAAAAATAAAGCGAACACATATGAATATAAAAGTAATTTAACCAACGAAATAGAGTTCTTGTACATTCAAATCCTAAATACAAACATTGAAATAGTAAACATTGTGTAAACACACAAACAATACATAATCTGTAATAACAAATCCCAACGAACAAGAACAAATACATTGACGAGCAGCTCTTGTTTGCTTAATTGACATTTCTGCGAACTCACTCATGTATACAACTATTCGATTATTTCAAATTCAACGGAAAGTTTAATAAAAACTTGTCTTAATTGGGAAAATTCTATGAACAATAAGTATACAAACTTTACAATAAGCAACAATATCTTGTTTGCGATTGTATTTTTTCCTACCATGAACTTTTAAATATAATAACGCGTTGTTTTTCAAACAGTGATTCGTGAACATTTTCCCAAAGCACCATAAGCCCGTAAATTTAATACATGAGTCCTATTAAGGGTGTTTTTAAAAAGCGGATTATAACTTAATATCCGGTTCTATACATCTGGTTAATTCAATATAAAGTTTCTCTTATCATATCCAAACACCACTAGAGCTATATAACTGCTAGACCTAGGTGACATTCTATTAGTCAGATCCTGCTATTTAAGGAGATAGTGCTAATTGCTACTACTTATGGATAAAACCGCTGTTAAAAAAAGATTATTTTCAGCTGTGGTGTTGAAAACCGATGCTAGCATTCCATCCGATGCTCGGCACACCAATGTATCAGTGATTGATACAATCAGTACTCCAATGAGGCTGTCGTCAATTATCCAAAGAAGAATCCTCTAATACTTTGGCCACGTAACCCAAAATAACAACGTACGTAAGATTGTTTATCAAGAAATATGGAGGGAAAACGTTTTAGAGGTAGACCTTCTGAAAGATGATTAGATCAGATAAGCGAACTAACTGGTTGTACCCTGGAAGAAATTCTGCGCAATGCCGAAGATCGCAAGAAGTGTTGTTCCATCATACATAAAATATAATCAAGTTGTACAAATCACGACTCCTGGGCATTTAGAGTACTAGACGACACTACGGCATGAGAGATAAGGACAAAATTCTACCACTGTAATATAATTTTGCAATAAAGATAATATAAAATTGCTACTGATAACTTCAATTCGAAAGTTCTGGAGATTTTTCGTGAATTTTCTTAGTATATCGATTTGGAAACAAAATTTATTGGAATTAAATATTTCGTTGTTGGGTAAGATCTCATAATAATCAACGCCCTTCCAATTTCACCAAACTGATATAATTCACACTTTTCTGGGATGCTAACCAGCTTTAGATTGCAAAATTGGAAGATAACCCAACTTTTTCCAAGATATCTTACGCTGGGCATACAATCCACTTTTCCTCGGCAGTCACTAGCCGCATAAAATAGATCATTTTCATTCCATCTCAAAAGCAAACAGAAACATGCTCAGTAAAGTTTCGTTTGTTTAAACGATGCGGGGCCCAAATATAATAACAGAAACCGTATCGAAAGTTAACCAATTGTTTAAACACCGATGTTTGGAATATTTATAGAATATCAGCTATTTCTGGGTTTGTGTGCACTGGTCCTTTTGGGATTTAAAATACTATGGGGCCATCTTCAACGTTTGTTGGTGGTAGAACGAACATTTGGTTCAACCCAATATCAAAGTACGAGGTATGTGCGGAAAGAACTCGACTTGCGAATATATCGTTCTACCGGAGTTTACTATTGTGAAAAAACAGGTTTACACCCTGCAGGGGGACCTTCATAATTGCCTTACCAAGCGGCATGGCCCTGCAGATCTTCAGTCGACAACAGCCGTTGCGTAAAAGTTTCAAATCATGAGCGTCACATTAAATACCAAACATCTCAAGGAAAGAGTCTGTATTCAATTTTGCCAAAAATTTACCAATTATTATTCGAAACCATTGGTATGATTCGTAAAATTTATGGTGATGAATCTAATGGCGTATTCGATTGGATCACTCTGGAATTGCTCTGCGAGTGAGCATATGACGTCGCGCCATATTGCTCGACGCTGCTCTCTCTTTAGCCAGAGCAAGAAAAAGTGCTCGCAGTGCACTCTCAGGCCAGTTACCTTCTCAATCGAATACAATATTTTAACAACTCTAGAGCGACTGCTCGGCCAATCGAATACGAAACTTGCTCGCCGAGTAACCTGAGTGCATAGTAGAGTACCCAATCGAATACGCTATTACTATATTTATTAGAACTAATTGAAGTTTCATCAAGTTGTGATGTATCTTTTTGTATAATAAATCAAATTAGGAAATTAAAAGACATAAAATAATTTTAAAAAAGTAACATTTTGCTAATATAAATAAACCGAAAATAAATAAATTATTGCAGTCACAAAAATAAAATAATGATAATTATACAAGTATTATCCTGCATTGTTTACGCAAGGAAATCACTGTATTTTTAAATAATTAATAATAACAATAATAAAAACGTATTCGATTGTGAGTTGCTCTGGCGCGCTCGCTAGTAAAACTCGGATCGAGCATGACGTCATTTGCGTTCGCAGAGCAATTCCAGAGTGTTCCAATCGAATACGCCATAAGAATAATACACAAATTAAAGAGTGGTTTATATGATTCAAAAGTGGTCGTACTTAAGTCAAAATTGAACGTCGTTCTGGCAAACCTGCAACTACTAGAACACTCGAAATTGTACTAGAACGTGTGCGAATTGCACTTAATAAAAGTCATCGTATGACTATGCTTTTCCTTCCATACATTGAAGATACGAGTCTACCACACACAACATGAAGCTACACATCGCATATTATCGCGAAGCGTGGGCTACGAAAATAAAAACTATCATGTCAATAATATGATATCACCATATTCTGTAGGGTAATGGATCGAAAGAAAGGCAGCTGCAAAAACCTAAGTGCTGAGTAGGAGTAATTGTAGCAATTACAATAATGCATATTTTGTGACAGTTCTGTGTCTAGAAAATACGTATTTTCTATTCACATGCTTGTACAGTTAGTCCTGATTTAGATTTTCTTAAATTGGTCTGGAACTAATATTCCACAAATAACCTGTTTCAATGGGAAATGTTCGATTTACGTTGTATCTTTATAATGTATTTAAAGGAACCTAACTGCAAAGTTTTGACATTTTTTTTTCTGCACAATATACACATTTGTAACTGACAGTAATATGTTATTCTGTTTATTCCGGAATATTTATTCTGTAAATGAAATTTACATTTTTCCAGCCCGGTTACAGTTATACTAGAAAAATAATCAAGTTAACCATTAAACTACGAGAAATAAACATTCTACTAAAATAAAAACGGATTACTAAAATTATCAAAATATCCAAAATATTTACCTCCATAAATAACTCAACATAAGACTGATGTAATGAAGTTAAAATTAATTGAATTATTTTTAAATATTAATTTATTTTACGTCAGTATTTCCTAATTTGGTTAGAAGCTATTTTTAAATGTATTACTTTTATGGAAAGAAATAACTTTTAAAAACTGCCTAAAGAGGCATCTGATTTTTATCTCTTGCCCTAAGAGGAGAAAAGTAACTAAGGTTAAAAGAGAGTACTTAGTAATCCAAACATGATATTAATGTGTACAAGTGTTCTAAAAAACTGAACATCAAATATGCACATATAAACATACGTCAATATATAAATGATAATATGGTTAGGATATATCAAAATATTATTTAAGTATTACAAGCGCAAATTGGTGTGGTTGCACTCTTACACTAACTGCAGACAACATAATAAGGAGAGTATTAAGATTGGTATCCACAGCGCAAAAGAAAAGAAGGGAAACAATAGATACGTTTAGCGGCCGCAACTATTGAGCATGTTGACTTCAGCAGTTCGCTAAACGAGTCCGCTGATTTTACTCTTACTGAGTTGTTTTTTTTTTATTTTTGCGAAACATATGAAACGACAATTTGTTTTTTTGTTATAGTAACCTCAATCATAGTGACAAGTAACAAGTAATAGTCAGCAGTTTTTCGCTTGCTGTTCGTTTAGTAAGCATGCAAATGTTTACTGTAATCACCAAGTAAATTTGCGCTGCTACTCAACAGTTGAGTTGTTATACGCACCTAATGATAGACAAAGCGACACACCACAGGGAAAGATAGGAATGAATATGGGAAAAGCTGGAGCTAAATAAAAGCGCTCATACCAGATTACAATATTTCGTCGAATCGATGAGAGTGCATCACTAATAAAAAGGTATCTCACAAGGTTTGACATGAGTGAGATCGTTGATAACTGAAGAGACTAATCTTCGATACGAACATTTTGTCACATATAGCTCAGAAGCAGTTGTGGGTAAAATCAGGTCTGGCGTCTGGATTGCTGTTATTACGTACTTGTGTAGCTCGCTCTATTCGTCTGTTCGTATTGCTGAATTACATTTATCCCTACTTTGCGACATGTACTTCTGTTCCCAGTCTGGGCTAAATTGCTGACATAAGGATATGTTTTAGCTTGTCTTTGTGGCGCTGTTTTGGAGCGCCTATTCCTCTGCAGCTTTCATTAAACTTTGAGTATAGTAACATTTTGGGTAATCAAATATTTGGAGATCTTAATTGTCCCTCCATAAATGAGTTTAATACAGCATATTTCAATAATAACGATATCAGCAATAGCCAATATTTCTATATTCGACCCATCACCTTGCTATTTGATTCTTAATATCGTTCTAGACATATTTAGTTGAACGAAAAAGTTTATCAGACCAATTCTGTAACTCAGTTACTATGATCATAGTAACTAAATTTGTCACTATGAGCTGGATTATGCTGTTCTGGAATATCAAAAATTCTTTTAAAACTGTCATTGCTCATGTAAAAATCAGACTGGTTGTAAATGTGCCAGCGCATTCACGCATTCCATGGACAGAAAGACGCACTAATCTATCAGCCATTCAAAAAGTTAACAAAAAGATGTCGAACGTAATTTGGCATCAATGGCCAGATACTTTTACCATATAAAACGCCGAAAAGAGGACAATTTCTAATGCTTTGTGCTACAATTGTTAGACTTTATGGTCCTTCTCAGTAAAGATGGACTTACCAAATTAAAGAAATATAAATCTATCAGCCATGAAAGCCACCGAAAGGAAGCAAAATAGTTAAAAAATTTGGCATACAGCAACAAAGGCTATTTGCACCGAAAGGAAGCAACATCGCAGCCGATTGTAGAACAGTATATAAAATCTTTCATCACCACTCTTCTACAAACAAGATACGAATGCGCAGTAGTATACCACGAACTCGACTGTTGAGAACTACAGTATTAATTCCATAATATAAATTTTGTTTTGTTTAAAAATATGAATTTTGTACGCAGTCTAATTTATTGTGAAAGTTGAAATCGTGTTAACGTTTTGAAAACTGTACCAAGAAAATAAAACAGTCAATATTATATGAATATTTTAAGACAACTGAAAAATATCAATCTACGCACGCCACAATGTTTTTGTTTGAACGCATTTTTACGAAATTATGTACCATCACGTTAAGTTTATTTGTCTTGGAAAAACTATAAATATTTATAATATATATAGATATGTACATCCAGTGATACACGACAAATTTTTATTGCATTACAAATACATAAATTTTTCAAATATAAATGTTTAATAAATTACAAAATATAGATAAATAAATTCGTTTAATGCTATAAATAAGATGCAATTCTAACTGTTTTATATAAATACATAAATAATATATTCGATGCACAAATTAATTTGTAGCAGCAGATGATTTCATGACGCATTTAATAACACGAAAATCCAATATTCTAAATTTTTAAGTTGAAATTTTTTACAAATTTCCTGCAGACCTCAAATATTTCAAAGTATTCTTTTGCAACTCAATTTGTTTTTATAATCTTGTTTACTATTTAGCTATTCAGTTTAACCTTTGTTAAATACATCTGTTTGCTAGATAGTCACGTACATCTCTTACTTTGGAAATTCAGTCCTATAGGTCTTGATGTTATCACACCACCATGATTACGAAAAATACCAGCAGCGTTAACATCAGAAGTAGGGATGGCCGATATAAATATATATATATATCAATATGTTTTTCTATAAACTTTTTTTCCTCTAAACCCCCTTACTCACGTCTACATATTTCTCGAAATATATTAAGTCATAAGAAATGTTTATAAAAATGTATTTTCTTGAGTATGGATAGGTATATTGCCCTGCCTTAAGCTGGGATAGCCGGATTTTTCTATTCGATTTTACAATAAAAAACAGCCACAGCAATCATTAATACTGTGTTCTTAATTATTCTTACCAATGCAACAACATTTTTAACTTCTTGCGCTAAATTTAAAGTATCTAAAGTATGCAAAGTATATGGCGTATGGACTGTATATTTTTTTAAACTTCGTTTATTAGCTGTCTACAGCTACTACATCACTACTACATCACTACATCACTGATGAGGTAACGAATTTTTTCTTATTTAAATTAAATATGTAACTAAAAACGCGACGTAACTAGAAACGCGACGTGCAGGGAAGAATTAGAAACGAAACCAGTAGAACATCTAATTCAAGAAAGTCAAATGAGATGGATAGGGCATGTCCAAAGAATGGGAGATAAAAATATAGCCAAAGCAATATTTGAGGCACGACCAATAGGAAAGAGAAGAAGAGGACGACCAACTAAGATTTGGAAGGAAGAAGTGAGACAAGCGACAGAGAGGCGAGGGGTCAAATGGGCAGATATTAAAACCTTCATGGCAAATAGAAGAGCCTGGAATGAAATCTGGAAAAGACCACCAGAAGATGACACTCCTTCACAACGCCTTACACCAAAAGGTAGAAAGGCTTAGGATTAAATTCAATATATTTGTAAAACTATCGATATAACACGATATATCTATCGGAGGAAGAAATCGATATAAAAATATCTATATATCAAAATTATCGATATATAGTTTGGCAACGATAACTACGATCCCTAAAAAATCCCTAAACAGAAGCCAGTTAACGATAGATCTCCAAACCGTCAACATTATTTCATTACAAAATACAAAATAATCAGAAACACTAACACTGGTATTTTACTTAAAATGCTACGTAACATCCATCAAATTCAGTGCTTTCACATTAAATCAATTACCTCTGTTTTCATTTTAAATATTTGCCCGATTTTTCTCATACAGTAGGTAATCAACAGGATGACATTCCAAAAGCAACATATTAGACATTATATTCTTTTCGTCTGTCAACTGAAGAAAAATGTTGTGGTAGCCTCGATTATGATTTGTTCTGCTTTGAAGGAAATTGCTGACACATAAAACTTGCCTAGGTCAGTCATTCCGAAGCACAACAATGCTCGGTTAGAAGGGGTCTGTAAGCTTTTCGACAATAGTTTCTACAGTATCCTGTTAAAAGTTTCGATTTTCAACACCTCGTGCTGGGATTCCGTAACTTATCGATAGTGCACTTTTAACAGTGTTGTGCCGTTCTTGAGAGGAAACCGAAGAACGTTGCCTCTTTGAAAAGTGATATTATTTTTGGCATTTGTACTTGTTTACATTGGTTTGCAGATATTTGCAAGTTGTGATTTAAAATGTGTTTTATATATGGAAATATATATTATTATTGTTTTTTACGCAAAAAGTTTTAGTTATGGCCCAAAAATATATATTTTACGAACTGTTAGATCTACCGGAAGTAGAGAAGATAAAAATGCTCGGTAATTTAATGAGAATATCAATTGTTTATAATTGTTTGTGTTATTTAAATTATTCATATTAAACATATAACATATTTCTAATAACATTTAACTAATCTAAATAAACTGTTGTACATTTTTGCACCATTGCTCCAATAGCATCTGCAATCTTCTCCATTGATTCCAGTGACGATGTCCTACAGTCAATATTCTCGAAAGAAATCGATATATTATCGAAATTATTATTAATATTTTGTAAGAATTCTGGCATTTGTATTCAAAATAAACCCTTGTTACTATTATGTCTATTATGACTACAATAAATCACAATTTAAAAATGGCGCCACTTATTGTCGATAATGCCGAAAACAAAATATCACGAGTAAGCACTGATATCTGCTTAATTTTAAAAATACTAGTCAATAAAATTGACTGTATAGAGCTGTTGTCTAATATCAGTCTAAACGCGCCAATTCGTACCCTGCGAATTAAATATTTAACTCACCAGCTTTTTGCGCGGAGTAACCTTGGTCTAAACTCACTACTTTTTCGTCTTTAAATAATGCACTGATGATAATAGACCCATTTTCAACAAATTTAAAAACGTTGAAGCGTCGCTTTCGTGTGATTTATATAAACAGATATTTATAGTCTACTACTACCTACATAATTGTATACTTAGTTTATCTTAATTTTTCATTTAACGCATTTAATTTTAATTAATATTAATTTTATTTTTTATCTTAATTTGTCACATTGTAAAACATTTTTTAATTATTTTTATTTATTTTCTTTTTTTTTCGTTTAAATTTTGTATATTGTATTTAAATGTAGTTGTTGCGTTGGGCATGTCCCGTTTTCAACTCAATGCATCAGAATAAATAAATAAATAAATAAATAAATCACAAAAGGGACAGTCTGCGGGGACAGTGTAGTGCGCATAGGTGACAGGATAGTGTGCAAATGACTGTCGACTAGTTACAGAATAAATCCCCAGGCCGCGAAAAAGATAAGGCCGTTACTTGTTCCTTCGGCTGGGTTCTCAATAAGGTGGAATTATCACCGGTCAGATATGCACTTCAAAATAGTGGAAGAGATCCAAAAAGCATTCATAACTTAATCGACTCAAAATCGCAACAATTACCAACATTCCTTCAAATTATACTGAGAACTCGGAAAAACAATTGAGACACCATTATCTCCAAATCCTTAAATATACATCACAATCCTACTCTACTTACATGCAATAAATAAAAATGTGTAATTCATAATGCAGCTAAGCACTGGCAGAATGGGAAACCCAAGACAACAATCAAAGAAGAAGAAAAAGAATAATTAAAGTCACTATTTGTAAGCTACCCGACACATGGACCAAAATTATAAATAGTCAGAAAATAATGACGAATATTTCGAGGTTTAAAATGGATTTAATTTTTCTGTAAATAAACGTTAAATTTTCTTAAATAGCCGCCGAATTAATTTCCATACGTAATGTATATAAGTTCCAATTCAAACGAAGTAAGTGCGAATATATTCGATATATTTTGAGATTACTGTACTTTATTATAAAATATATTGCTGTGACGTAATATCGAGAATCCCTTGTATCTGATTTATGAAATATAAATAAGAAATAGAAGATAATTGAAGTAGAATTTGATATATTCTTCAAGTTAACTTGGTAATATAATATCAAAACAAGAAGTTCCAGTAGCTTTTAGTACTGGAATAAAAACACAATAGATACTTCTGCAAATAAAGATTTCAAAGCTGTTAGCAACAGATGCTTTTTAACTCTCCAAGTAAAGATTCATTTGCGGCTGTCTGCGTAATAAAAGGCAATTTTTAAATCTATTTAAGATTTTACTTCTTTATATTTTGAGGTTCTTTTAAAGATATGACCATTTCTGGACTGATGTATGTATGTGTAAGTTGATATTCAACATTTAAGCCTCATTAAGAATAACGCGACTGCATGTGCGGCTCATTCGTTAGTCTCAAAATTGTTTTCAAAGAAATTGCGTGTGTTAAGTAAGTTAACGTGTGTTAGGTAGGTAGAGATTTACTTGTACAACGACTTTAAACGCAAATCAAAATATCCTTTGGGTACTATGTTGGGAGATTTTTACAAAATGTGCATTTGACAGGTTCTATCATAAAGTACTATGGATGCGAGGGCAAGTTTTTCAATGGCATACATATGAAAAATCAGATAAGGTACAAAAAATGAGAAACCATTTGTAGAATACCGTGTCTTCACAGATCAGCGCGCTTTACAGCCGACAACGCCGCCAAGAACGGAAAAGTTAGCGTTATTGGGAGAAGCCATTAGAGAGTATGAAAGAAAACTCTTCCAATTGCCTCGTATTGGATTTTAACATTTGAACGGACTATATATTATGTCAACAACGTGTATTGGTGGTTTATTTAGTTTTGTAATTTATATTAATAAAATTGGAGGCTATATCTTTTTCGGCCTCACTTGGTTTCCACACGTTTCACATGATTATAAGACAATATCAGCTAAAATATAAATTTTTGTCTGTCTGTCCGAGATTCACGCAAGAACGGCTGGACATATTTTTACGAAATTTGGTACGAGTAAAACCAGGATTCGAACATAGGCTACAAGGCATTTCAAAAATTTTATTCTAGGGGTTTGTTTCGGGGTTAAAATTGTTTATTAAAAAACTTAAAATATCTCCCTTATTATTGACTTAACAGAAAAATATATACAACAAAAATTGTTTATAGTAATAAAATCAATCTTTTTTGATCAATGCATTTTTTCTATTAGATGAATATTTGGGGAGTTATGGAGGGGCGACACCCTAAAACTAAACTGTACATATATCTCCCTTATTATTGACTTAACAGCTAAATCATCCATGACAAAAATATTTTATAATGATAAAACAAATCTTTTATTTCTATGTATTGTTTCATTTAGAGGAATATTTGGAGAGTTACGGAGAGACATCCTAAAGCTAAACTTTGCAAATATCTCCCTTTTTTATGGCCTTTGCTGCTGCGGCAATGAGCCAGGACAATTATTTTCGAAAATTCCATGCCTGAACGGGATTCGAACCCAAGACCTTATCAACGCGGAGCACATGTGTTACCACTACGCTACGCCGGTCGGTAAATATCTCCCTTATTATTGATTTAACAGGAAAAATTTATATAATAAGAAATCAAATATTCGATTTAATGAATACATGGGAGTTACACCTTAAAACTAAAATCTTGAAATATCTCACTTATTATTTACTTTACATCAAAAATGTACATGAGGGAACATTTATTTTTTTTAAGTTAAATTAGGGAAAGAAAGAAAATTATTAAAGATGTTTATTCAGGGGGCGTGTTATTTGTTAAAATGAAATATCTGATTTATCATTTACTTAACAACAAAAATGAATTTGAGAAATGAAACTATTCCTCTCTGTTTAATGCAGATTCTAATAAGATATATATTTGGGAAGTTATGGGAGTTACCTATAAACGAAGTACCTGATTATTTACTTATTTACTATTTACTAACATAATTTTTTTTCTATTATTTACAACATATACAAAAAGGCGGTTTAAAATAAAAAAAAAAACGATTATTTTGCGTCCTATGTTACTTGAAATTGAAATATCTCACTTAAGCCGCATTCAGAGCTCTTAAATCAATAGCTTATGCACTGTAGCTTATGGACTGTTCACTGTCACCAGCAAGTTTGTCATATGATAAGACGTGAAACCGTTCAGACCTCCAAATTTAATACGTTGTTTGTTGTGGATTGTGCATAATTTTCTAAACTTATAGCTAGTGAGATGTTTTAATGAGACAGACATATAAACACATTGGCTATCGCATTCTATCAGTGACACAGTAGTTATCGTATGCCTGTACATAACCTAACATAATGTCATCATTAACAAATCTTGCTCGAAATTACAAAGACGGACAGTAAATATGATCAATTTAGGTAATTAGGTAAATAAAATCTAAGACAACAGAATTATAAGAACGATAATACATATAAAATATTTTAAGAAGCTAAATAGTTGGTTTCAAAATTCACAGATGGAGGGCTATTCGTAACGTACTAATTTATAACAGATGTGAACGGTACATGGAACGTTAAAAGAATACATTAAAGCATAACTCAGAGCGGCACAACGCACAGTCTATAACTTCTTAATTTAAAGAGGTCTGAATGCGGCTTTATCATTTAGGTTACAGCAAAAATATCATTAAAGAAATCATACAAAGTACGGGTACTCCAGCTAGTTGGACAATAAATGGATACACTGTTTTCTTTTTTCCAATAACATTGAGTTGAGTCTCTGTACAGTATGTCTTCTTGTGGTTGTAGTTAAAAAAGCACGACTTCTAATGAAACGACATACATAAAACCAATTTTCACATATTTAAGTAATCAAATACAGGGAAAACCGGCTATATTATCCAATACAGGGCAGTAGGAATTGCTTCTACGCTTTTTCAATGGTTTTGACTGTCATATCAACATTTTTCCCTTCTTAAATATAGCGTTACATCGTAAACATGCCTTCTTGACATGCCCATAAAACCGAACCATGCTTATAAAACGATATACAGCTCAACCCTGTCAATATTGTTACATAAAGCTTCAACATTATCATTCCAAACTTCAAACACACACATTATAGATTTACTGTAGTGGATGACATATTTTTTACCGCATGATGTCACCACCGCTGATAAGATAATTATTAAACGACTTATATCACGTAGAATGCATATCAAATCATACACAAAGTTTATTCTAATTAAAATTGTTAATTTATAAGTATTCTAAAACTTAATATCTTCTTGCGGCAGTTTTTTTTGGAGAAATGATTCGATGAAGCACACTACAGCTTTCATGCAGAGCTTAACGAGAAAAGCTTTCCGTTAGGTCATAGAAGATTAATTATCTCGTGGAAAGATTAACGGGAGATAGTTACTATATAAATTATGAAAAATGTTTTATAAAATAATATAAAGCGAAGATATTATTTTGTATTATATTAAAATTGTTTGAACCATAAAGTTTAATTGTTTCTAACTAGGGCTCGTACTTTGTACGTTTTTTGTTATATATTTTTTTGCTGTAACGTGGATAATAATGTATGTAAATTTCAGGCAGTGCTACCAATAGATCCAAATATCTTATATTAAAATTGTTTTGACATAAAATAATCGTTTCTTTGGTTTAAACAATTTCCTTATATTTTTGCTGTTATGTAAATAATGAGATATTTCAAGTCTATAAGTAGTAATCCTCATACACCTAAATAATATTCATTTTATTAAAAACTGCATAGAATCAAACACAACTGTTTCTTCATTCTAGAAAAATTTCTTTATGTACATTGTATCTTAATCATTCTAAATAATTTTTCAAGTAAATAACAAGTGAGATTTCAATTTTAGTTTTAGGGTATCCTCCGTCACTCAAATATTCATCCAGTTGAAATAATGCATAGAACTAAGGTGACCATACGTCCCGAATTGGCCGGGACAGTCTCGAATTTCCGACTTTTCAGAGGCAATATTTGTCCCGAATTCGTTTTTTTTTTTTTTTTTTTTAACTATTCCGAATTTTAGAAAAGGTATTTTTAATATAGAAATGGTATTTTTCTTGATGAATAGCTTTTGGACAAGTGGCAAGACTCAACTTGATGTGGACACATTAAAAGGAATATTATTGATTAAAGTAAATTATGAAGAAAACTGTGCGGAATTTTATAAAATGCTTCAAAGGAAAAAAGATCTAATCAAAAAGATCCAAAGTTCTGAAAAATATAAAAAGTTTTCTACTGAGTAATCTTAATGAATAAATTTTGAATTCATTTAAAAAAATACTGTGATTGGTAATTTTTATTTAATATAATTTATAATTATTTATTGTATATAATCCCCCCCCCCCCGACCATAACCATAACAAAAATTATTATAGCCTATTTTTTTGCTTTAAGCGGAACTAGATTTTGAATTCTAGTAACTTTTACCGCTAAGTGAAACTTTTGATATTTTTTTTTAGCAAAAGCCCACTTCAACAGATGTAAAGAACAACTTAAAAAATAAAAATTCCAGTTAGTTTCGCTTAAACGTTTGAAATAGACTATACTTTTATAATTTTAAATTATTTTGTCATATACATTTTTGTTGCTAAGAGGATCCTACATTGTACACGCAAGTGAATCACTGTATTTGTAAATAATTCATAAATAAAAAATAAAACAACAAAATCAATAAATAATACACAATTTTTAAATATAATTTTGTTCAGTTGCATAGTGTGGGTAAAAATTACAAAAGCAAGATTTTATAACATATTTAATAAATAATTAGTCAGATTTTACTCATGTTATTCAATCGATCAAAATCTAATGAAAATGTATACAAACATAATAAATTATTTGTTGATTCTGTTGTACTATTTTTCTAAATTCGTAACTCTTTATTAATTATTCACAAATACAGTGATTTCTTTGCGTGTACAGTGCATGGTTCTCTTAAATAAATAGTAAGTGAGGTAATTCAAGATTTTTTTATTGCCGTCCCCCTGAAACCCTCCTTCAAAATGAAAAATTTAAAAGCCATATAGCCTATGTCTGAATCCTGGTTTAGCTATATCATACTAAATTACACGAAAATATTCAACCGTTTTTGCGTGAATCTCGGACAAACAGACAGATATTATTTTTTGATAGATATCATCCTAAAAGCACTTAAAACATGTAAAAACGAAATACAGCAACGAAAAAAAAAAAGATACAGTTACCAAAATTATTAAAATAGATTAATGAAATATAGTAAAACATATCTGAATATAAATCGATTAGTTACATGTGATATTTGTTAGTTGTTGACAAATAACTTTTAGTTACAAAATGAAGTAGCTTTTGAGCCTTCGTATTACAGACTAATTAAATACAACACACGACTACATCCCAAACCCTGACAATCTGCAGCGGTGGAGGCCATACCAAATCTAACGCCCTTAAATGCGCAACGATCCCATCAATTTTCTGTATTCTGCAGATCAAAAAGATGGGTCAATGCTGCAGACGGGAATGACTATAATTTCCGTTTTTATAAAGGCCTTAAGGCCACCCAGGACACCTACTAGAAACCACACAAGTTTTATCTTGTACCATGGGTATAGTTTAACAAGCTCGGACAAAAGGTCCAAATACTTGGTTTTCTTTACGAGAGATTGGAGAGTTGGTTTTTGATGAGCAAGATAACTCAATATGTCTATTTTTATTATCTTTATTATTTATTATTATTATAATCATATTAAATTGTAATACTTATGTTAAGTATGAGTCAGTGAGCCAAATGAGCCAGATGAACAACGAAATAATATTGTCTTGAGACTGGTTATTATCGTCTTTAGATTGAAATTTGTTTTAACCACGATGTTAATTTGTTTTTAATGGTAAATAGTAAAATATATTATTTGAAAATAAAGCGCTAGTTCATTGCGAAATAACACTAATTATGTTGTGTTTAAAATGTGCATTTAATCACACTGTGTCAGTAATTATGTAATTGTAATTATATTATTAATCAATAGCAAATATGTAACGAGTTGTCGATGTTTCAGGTTATAATTTATAGGAAAAATTGTTTACCCAGATGTTTAAACAATGGGACTTGCATCACACATATTACATAATTTCTAGATCCAAAATCACTTTAAACAATTTATTTTCCTCATAAATTTTACACTGGTCATTCCAAATGTGTTATAGGGATAAAAATGGAAATCAGATAACACCGACATTAATAAAATATTTCATAAACTGCCATAATAGCAGCGTTTATGTTTACTATTATTAAATTCCGCTGGAGATAAAAACCAGCGGCTATGATAAAAATTACACAAAGAGGAAATGATGTAGGGGAAGGCGATGAATTTGTCATGTTGACCATGAATGTATCCGCAAATAGGAAGCGGCCGTAAAGTAATGTTATCTAAATGTCCATTGTAATTAGGGCGCAATTTGCTGAGTAGAAGAGCAGAGAGATGGCAGAAAGATGAGAATGAAAGGGCTGTAAGTATGACAATTTGATATGATGTAATGTGTAGGTGTATATAGAGTGGGGTGAGTAAGAGGTGAGAGGTGAGAGGGATACCGACCATGGCATGGTGACTGGGCTGTCGGCGCAGCAGCCTGGCCTGAAACGAGCCAGGGGTGTCAATGGTGTGCTGCCTCGTGAGCTGGGGATGCGGCGGCGTGACCGAACCCTGTCGAAACCACGGCAAGGAGATCTTACGGCGGGCCTTCTGGGGCTTGGAGGAGCCGCCAGCGGCCCCGCCTCCTGCTGCCGCCATGTCCTCCACTCTGGTGGCCACGCGCTACCACTCAACAATTGCTCTCGATGACCGCAACAACACCGAACGGACAACTAACGAACCGACAACTTTACACCCGCTACCAGTTACACCCCACATCACAACAACCATGTGCTGAACTGTAGTGCAACCGTCATTAACTAAGATACGCCAGCGAGCAACGTGCACTGGCTGATAGTTTCTCGCACTGGAGCACACTACTACCCCATCACACACGGCACGACACACGGTTACGGTTACGGTTATCCCGCGCCTCAGCTCAGATATCACGGAGTATAGGCTGGCAGTGAGGGTCGATGCCAGCTAGGGCTAGCTGGTAGCGAACTGACGGCTCCGCTTCGAGCAGCTACGACCCGGGAAAGGAAAGCGCCGGTCCGGCATATCCCTCCTACCTCATACCACCGTAACGCCGGTGCGGCACACACTACATCTCCGAACTTGCCGCGAACGGTTCCGATCGCTCCCGGAAACCGGATAACTGCAGATATTATTCACGCATCTGAAGGATTTTGAAAGATGGGAACTTCATACGGCTAATATCCGATTTGCGGTGAGATCATTTAAGGGTAGTTTATTAAAGTCGGATGACGGAAATCCAACGAAAATGATTGGATAATTTCACTTGACTAATGCATTCCGATTTAACGAAATTAATTCCCAAAACATATTCTCCGATTCACATCAACTGCCTGACAGGTAAATATTTTCAACGACACCTTTACAAAAATTTATAAAACCTCAACATAATTTTCTACTACCCAGAAGTAAAGTACAGATACAGTCATGTATGCAAAAATAGGTGTTAATTTAAATATTAATTGTGTATTTTTTATATCATATTCTGCGGATGGAGGTCTTTGAACTTATTTTTAACAGGTACTAGAATTATATTTTGGTTTCACCTGATCATAGGATGTTGCGCCATTTTAATTTTGGACAAAATTGTTGTTCTTAAGCGAATAATCTCAGTTGTTTTACCTGTCTCTCATTTAACTAAGAAATTTTTCATTCAGAAATGCCTTTTCTTGCAGTAGAAGCAATAACTGGAAAATTCATAGTTTAAAAAGATCTAAATTTACATATCCAATTATTTTTCGATTTGTAACCAGTGACATCTTATTTTTCTCATCACGTCTTTTAGGCATTTTGTCTTAACAGACTAGCGTATTTTGAATGAATCTATACGTTTTACCAGACTTTAGCAATTTTAAAATTAGCTCACGTCTGTACAATGTTTGGCTCTACCCATTTGTACTGTAACATAATGGTGAAATTCAAAATTTTAATTTTTACCGACCGCCAACATATATAAGGGAGGTATTGTGATCATACCAATTTTGACGTTTCGAGATTTCGATGGATCTCCACGAATTGAGGTCCCTACATAACGTTTTGACTATTTTTAGCATGATGTCTGTCGGTCTGTCTGTCCGTCTGTCTGTCTGTCTGTCTGTCAGTCTGTCTGTCTGTGTGTCCGTCTGTCTGTGTACACGTGCAGAGCAAATTCGGCTGAAAGGATTTTTATGAAACTTCATATTTAAGCTTCTGCCATCAATGGCACGAGTTGATCAACTTTTGGTAAAAATCGGTTGACTAAAAATGGGAGTTTACTCGTGTCGATTTTAAGATTTTTGCGAATATTTCATAACAGAAAAATATTTCGAAAAAATTTATTTAACAAAAGTTGCTATAAATACAATATCTAATAACTTTTATTTGAGACGTTTTTTGATAAAACGAAAAATTTCGAAAAAAAATTGTAAAATTTTTCTAAGTATCTATTTATTCCTACTTGTATGTAACGTTTCCATGGTTATGATAACTAATATCTCTGTTAGAAAATATTTGACAAAGTTATTTCTACTGTGCTGCTAGAATCAAGAGATACTCGACTGAAATATTCGTAAACTAGTAGTTTGTGGTGGCCACAGCTGATTTTTTATTTTACAGTGTACTTAACAATGACTTGCATTACAAAATTAACAAAAATTTCTAGAAATACCTTTGCAATCATTCCAGTTTTGATCTCCATGCAGTCCAAACACCAAAGTCCACACTATGCCACATTTTTACCACTTACACCTTGCACTTTTACCACTTAATAATAACTAAACACGCCAGAAAAAATGCAATGACTCTTGTAAAAATCACGTATCTACAAATCAAGATGGCTATCACTGATAAAGCTCATTAGGGATTATAGTCATTAAAAATTAATAAATAAGATAAGTTTAAGAATTGTTTAAAAATATTATTAATGGGAATAAACACATTTATTCTCGTTTATTTTGGGATTTTTGCGAATATTTCACAACAGAAAAGTATTTCGAACAAAATTATTGAACAAAAATTGCTATAAAAGAAATAACTAACAACTTTTATTTTGAGACATTTTTTGATAAAACGAAAAAATATTGTAAAATTTTTCGAAAATTTTTGTCTCAATTTTTTCGTACTTATATGTAACGTTTCCATGGTCATGATAAATAATATCTCTGTTAGAAAATATTAGGCCAAGTTATTTCTACTCTGCTGTTAAAATGTATTTTATACAAGTACTTTATGATGGCGGTCGGTCCTGTGGTGGCCACAGCTGATTTTTATTATTAATGTAAAAACGTCTTATTTTGCAATATAATTTAATATAGTTCAATTACAACAATTTACACTTTTTTGATATTTGAGTACACCAGACTAAAATTTACCGATAATGCAATTGTCATGTACACCTAAAAGGTGTCATTTATATTTGATTTCACCCTACATGTCTATTTAAAAATACTATATTGCCTATTGAAATAAATCCAGAATTAGTTAGGGAAGCTATACAGGTAATGCCAATTTATATATAACTTCCTCTATCCGAAATTACATACATAACTCCTGCACAGAAATTTTACTATTTAAACTTAACGGCACTACAAAAAATTAGCTCAACTCCAGAAGTCGCTATATCTCCATGTTATAAACAACGGTGTTAATTAGGTCAGGTTAGTAAAGTGATAGAACGGAAGAATCCGAATGGGTCAGAGAAAGGCCTATATAAAGAACTCAATTTTTCTTAACAACCTGTAACCTGTAGTCCCATATAATAAGGTCATTATATTAGATTATGATGGTAAAATGGTTAGTATTGGAAGAACCCGAATGGCTCAAATTAAGCTTCAAAAGTATTCTGAACTAAATTATGCCTTGTTCTTAAGCGAAACAGAAACTACTGTGCCTTTCGAAATTTGTCAACAAAAGTTGGCGTATACTCCGTACGGAATCAAAAAGTAGTAATCATGCAATGTTCACGTGATATTTTTGACGAACTCTCGTCGTTCGTTGGCTTTTGAGTCGTTAATTTTATGCGAGAGCCAATAAGATAACGACTTCAATCTTGCACGTGATTTTATTACTATATCTGTATTTCAAACAAGGTATAGCGACTTATACTATACGAAAATTATTTAGATGTTTATTGATGTTTACCGCAGGACGATTCAAGTTGTTGCTTATCTTTATTTGTAGCAATAGTTGCAATATTCTGTTTCGTTGATCAACCGATAGTTATTTTCATTTGTAGTCTTTACTGTGTAAAGTACATATTTCTGAAACAATATTTTCCTAATTGCAATACAACGGTTGTGTCTTTGAATTACATTCATTTTGACATGACATAATAAATATCTCAATAAACAAATAATTACAAGCAGCGCCAAATACATCTGAAAAAGAGCACTTAATTTTGATTCATATAAGCCAGTACTCTCTAGCCTTTTTGCTTACGCGACATGCTTAGTATTCTTTAGGGTAAAAAATGGCTCCCCGGTAGAAAAATAAAAATAAATTGTAAAATAAGATGAAAAGAAAATTCATTTAAAAATGTTTTAATAAAACAATAGCAGTTCGTATTTTCATATGTAAATTTGATTAGTAAATTAGTGAATTCAGTAGTAAATTTTGGTTACTAAAAAAACAAAAGAAATTAGACAGCGGAAATGAAATTTTTGATGGCCGTAAAAGGATGTAGCATATTTGACCATGTTTTCAATAAAGATATAAAAGAAGAACTGAACTGCCCACTTGCAAAATTTCCTAGCAGACGCTGCTGTATAAGCCAAGAGGAGTGCAAGACCGAGGAAGACCAAGGAAGAGATGGACACCGAAAGAAATTACATATTTTAATTCATAAGTGATGGAGATTCTTTTTAAAATTTAGATTCTATCTAAATTAAATTCTAATTTAGATTTATTTAAACCATAAATTTCGCGACATCCAATTACGATTGAGTCGTGACACACCAATGTGTCGCAAGATACCGGTTGAAAAGCACTGAAACTAATATTAATAAAGATAAAGCTTACTATTCCCTACAACGGTTCATAATCAGAAAGCCTTACAGGAAAATATACAGTAAAAACCTTCACGAGAATTTACATGCCTGATGCATGATTGATCGACAGAGAGCCGATAAACATTTGTTTATCGGTTATATATATCTATTTTACACAATTTTATGTAAGCTACCAATAACGTTTTTGAACTAATCGTACTCAACGTAAGTCCATAGCTTTAAACGTTTGATATTTTTGAATATATTCAATGTTTTTGTACATGCAATACTTTTTCCGTGCTGGCTAGAAGAGAGATTGAAACAAAATAATAGTTCTTTTTCAACATCTCAACAAATAATAATTGGCGCGAGAGGCCTAGGTGAGTTTAGACCTCCCGTTTCCAAGTTTTATGACCATATTTTCAATCTGTGTACATTGAGGAGTAATATGGTCAGTATTACGTCCATTTTTAGCGTACGCAGAAAGGCACCTACATTTTATAGCCGGTTGCGAACGCCAAAGCAGAACCTGTAATTTGTATAAATGTTTTTTACACAAATTATTTAACATAAACAATTGAATCCACGTCCATATGCTTGCTTAGCGGACAAATAGCATGTATAAAAGAATTAAAGCTTGCAGCCACAGGCTTGCCCAATCTCAACTAATGACATGGCTTAATTTTGATGACCTTCTAGATTGAACCATACATTTTTTAACGCCGTAGGCCAAGTATATTTTCCTCAATTTGGGAATGAGGGAGTGACAATTTTAAAATAAATAATAGCCCATTTAACATTATTTACAATATTCTTCTGCTATTTTTGCGCACATGATTCCATGTTTTAATAAAATGTTCTCCCTTTTATTTACGATATTAATAAACTAACCATATTATGTAATATGTTGTTATTTTTAAAAATTTTCCTAACCAATCAAGTTTGTAGAAATCTATAAAAGAGATCTGATTGGTTTATGTGTTATTTTAAAAGGTGTATGTTTGGTGTAAATTTGTAATCTGACACATATAAAAATGTAAAAACATGTACGTAAAACATGGAGACCTATTAACATTTAGCAATTCATGTAATCTACTGTAATAACATATTGATTATATATTGGAAAGCCACCAAAGGATATACAAGTAAACACCGATGAAAAATTAATTTGGGCCATCCACGTAATGTAATACAGTTATTAATGTCTGTACTTGTAAGTAATTACTCCAAATACAATTATGTGAGTAATTAATAAATAACTTTTACATACCTACATATTTTTATGCGGTATTGCAACGTGTTAAGTGCATTATTAAATTTTATCTAATCGCAAATCCTTATTGACTTTCTGAACACGTTTTTTAACCACGCCTTTTGTTAATTGTAACATCCATTATTTATAAATTAAAAAAAAAAGTTTCACAAGTGCTGATGCGATTTCTTCTAATAGAAGAATTCTAATTTCTACAAATAGAAGAACATAAGATTTTTTATCCAACCTAAACATGCAATATAGAAACTAAAAAATAGTGTGTACCAATTCTAGTAAAATCCTAGCAACCACTTTTTATTTGAACGTTATAGGTTTGAAAGAGGAGATAATGGTGAAGGTTTAGGAAGAAAATCAACCAGACCATAAGAAGAAGAAAAAATAGAGAGATAAAAATATTGGTATATCAGAATCATCTAGCCTTGTCCATCAACGGGATTTGGACTGCTTCTAAAAAGAGCATAGGCTGTCAATAAAATGTTTCCATCTAACTTGTCTATCTGCCCCTTGCTTCAAGAAAGCGATGTTATTGTAAAGTATTTTGTCTTGATTTGAGAGCTCCATGTATTTATGATAGTGTTGAGCGACGTTATGTGTTCATGGGTCGTCCTCTTCTCCTACTGCCCTGTGGATTATATGCTAGTGCATAGTGACAAACCTTGCTAGGAGCTCTTCGAAAAGTGTGCCTTAAGCATACCGTACTTTTTTCTTTTTATTTGCAAGTTGTCTATTTGGTCAGTTCCTTTCCCTAATTTTGCGTTTGTTATTCTACGTAGCCAATAAATGCGAATAATTCTAGATTTCGATTTACAAATACTCGCACTTTTCTCTTGATAGCTTCTGCAACGAACCAAGTTTCGCAGTCGTACAGAAGTACTGACGTTACGAATGCCCGGAAGATGGTAGTTTTCGAGGGGGTACTACTATAGAATTTCATATACGGTCAAGTTGAATGAGGGCACCTCTTGCTTTGCGAATTCTGCTTTCTACATCTACATTCGGCCCGCCCTCAACAGTCAAAATACTTCCCAAGTACTGGAAATAATTTACACGCTCGATTTTAAGGTTACCGCGTAAAACAGGTCTAACGGTTTCTGTATTTATGCGCATTCCTTTAGTCTTGGAGTTATTAATTTTTAATCCAACTTCTGCGGATTCTATCTCAAGGAGAACTGATTGTTAACAGCAATATTAACTGGAAAGACTTATTTGTAGCAGCATCAAGATTAGGATTTATCCAAATTATACTACCTTCCATATGGCGCCAAAGCAAAATTCTTAAGAAAACGAATTCGATAGTCTTAAAAAAAATACTACGATCAATTTTTGGTCCCATCCAAATAAAAAATAGAGAGGCCATAAAAATGAAAATATGTGAAGTCCAATTCGAGTATCATAAACAATTAGATACATATCTAGTGGTCCAAGAATTAAATATATATATATATTTTTTTTTAAGTTAAAATTATAGTGCTTCAACTGTGAAGTCATTAGCACTTCTTTATTCTAATTACAGTATTTACATGCGTATCTCTATATAGTATTTACATGATATATATTTATAACGTATATGGTAACAAGTATTTCAATTTAAATTTGGTGGTAGAGGTTAATGTCTTTTATGATAGTTTAAAGTATTTGTAATAGTTGTGATGTTGTTTTGAAGATCAGTTTTAATATCGTTAGGCATGTTATGTTTTATTCTTTCTTGTCTGTATTTGGTGCATTGAGTGATGACATGCTCAACAGTTATTTGAGTGTTACATGTATCACATATTGGAGCGATTTATTTCTCAAATAAATGCTAGTGCGTGTAGATAGCGTGTCCTATACGTGCCCTTGTTATGACAATCTGGTCCCGTCTTGCACCGATTGTTGGCCATTTTCCAATGTCTGGTTTCGTGTTTTTTAATTGGTTTCCTGTAGTTTTGTTGCATGTTGCTCCAATGGTTCCTGATTTTCTTTTTTGTTATAGTTTTGAAGTCATCTGCTGCGATGGTGGTCTGTGTGATGGGAAGTTGCAGAACTGATTACGCCGCTTCATCAGCTTTCTCATTGCCGGTTATGTCTTTGTGGGACGGTATCCAGACAATTTGAATTTTGGTTTTCTTCTCGATGGCTTTGAGGAGGTAAATATTTTTATTATCCACTATATTAATCTTCTTAGTTAAACTTATCCGTTCCGAAAGTTGGTCACCATGACAATCCGTACTTTGCTTTTATATGAAATAATTTTCTGGATGTATATCTCTGAGCCACTTCATGTTACCAAATCAGGAAATCATTGGTCTTCTAGTCCCTCTAAATATTATGAGTAATTCGTAATTAACGCTACTTCGTTCAATGCTGCTTCATTATAAAGCCCTTTGGCCAGTTATCAGCTTTAGCAAAAGTATCACAGCTCAAATTAAAAACCAATTCGATGATAATTGCCCAGATTATAAGCCGAGTTCTAAAGCTCTAAAGCGGGATGACTTAGTATTGAGAGCTATAAACCTATTTATGCAATACAACATTACTCCATTTAGCGCTATATGATTCAGCGTTCTAAATTTTATAAACGAATCCTAAGCGTTATCCAAGGACTAAGACTAAATTTCTTGGTTTGAGACTATATTTTCTTCAAAGTAGTCTTATAGTGTGTACCTTAAATACTATATTTCAATCAAGAACGCGATTTATTGTTCCGAAAATACAAAATTGCAGAAAAAATGTTATTTACGAAAGGTAACTGAAGTTTTGATAGATTGATTACTAATCAAAACAACCAAGATCGGATTCTGGGTTTTCTCGATTCCTTACTCCCCTCCACTTTTTTATGGCGCGAAACTATCCTCTCTTTAAGTTATTTATGATAAATTCATCATCATCGCTTTCAAGCGACAATGCATCAGTTAAAAGTATCTCGTTTAATAAATATTGTTGATTACTTACTAGCTATTTATAGACCAAGGGTGTTACTTAGATGATTACGCCCGAAGAGTGAAGTAATACAATCCAAGGGCCTCTGGCCTGAGGGGTGGACGTCGCTCGATGGGCTTAATCATCCAGTAACGCCAATGGTGTATACAAGATTTTATTTTTCACTTAAAATAAAATAAAATAAAAACTAACAGTTATTTATATGTGCCTTCACATAAAATAAAAAGTTAAAACTAACAGATCTGGTAGCTTATGACAATAAACAAATGATTTTGTTTAATTGTTTAATTGTCAGAATTGACATTAAAATTATAATATATATGCAAGAATTACTCGAATATATGAACATAAATGCACAAAAAGCAACAAAAAGTTTGTTGACAACTAAATCAAAACATAAATATGAAAAAGAATATGAAATTTTTAGACTATGGCAATAAAAAATAAAAACAGCTGTGACCACCACAGGATGGACCGCTTTATTAAAAAATATCTCAAATAAAATTTGTTAGTTATTGCTAAAACCGACACGACTCAACTCCCATTTCTAGTTAACCTATTTTTACCAAAAGTTGATGTCAAAAGCTTAAATGTGAAGTTTCATAAAAATCCTTTTAGCCGAATTTGCTCTGCACGTCTACACGGACCGACAGACAGACAGACTGACATCATGCTAAAAATAGTCAAAACGTTATGTAGAGATCTCAATTCGTGGAGATCCATCGAAAACTCGAAATGTCAAAATCAGTATGATCACAATACCTCCCTTATATATGTTGGCGGTCGGTAATAAGGTGTCGGCCGTAAATGAGACTGTATTGTTGGCGTATTTTCAAGAATTGATATGTTAACCTTTTTTTCCACATATTTGGATACCCAAGGTTATTGATTTCTTTATTTTAGTCTGAAATTTACTCTCCTACTTCGCTATGGACCAAATACATTTTTATATTTTTTATTAAAACGGAAAAAAAAAGAGGGCGTAATGAACTAATGGACAGGCGTTATGGATCCATTACACCCGCTGATTACGCCCGGTTGTTATGAATATGTTTAAATATCTCGTATCCAAGAAATTATAAGCAAATAACAGAGAAGGGAAAAATAAATATAGTTGAAGTTATGGTTATTGTTAAATAGAACTATCATTCGTATAAAGTATCACTTAAATAATCAACTATCAACAAAAATCATTACTAATCGCAAACAAATATTCGGATACCCTCATATACAAGGTGTCTCAAAAGAAATTTTATATTTATTTAGCTTACTGCGTGAACGCAACGTATCCGAGGGGCGCGGGGGTTATGTCAATCGGTAGCCTGGTTCTTGGGAATTCAGTCGCTATGGAGCGTTTCTCGGGAGCAGACCGCGCGTTATGCGTGCGAGAGTTTTACAAAAACGGTGATTCGGCGACTGTAGCGCGTAGAAAATTCTGCAGTATTCGAGGTTTTCGCCACTTAAATGATGCGCCAAGCATTCCTCTCATTCGACATTGGGTTAAAAAGTTTGAAGAGACTGGTACAACGCTGGATAAATCAAAATCCGGGCGACCTAGGTCATCAAGAACGGTAGAAAACGTGGAGAATGTTAATCAGTCTGTTCGTGACGAACCGAACCTTTCAATTCGGAAGCGCGCAAGTGCTTTAAATGTGCATAGATCATCATTACGTCGCATTATGCACAAAGACCTAAAGCTGCACTCCTACAAAATTCAATTGGTGCAAGAATTAAAGCCCCAAGATGCCAGTCAGAGGCTTAATTTCGTAAATCAGGTGATTGAGCGATTTTCAACGTTTACCAACATTTTGTTTTCGGATGAAGCTCATTTTCATCTTAATGGCCACGTAAATAAGCAGAACTGCCGCTACTGGAGTGCAACGAATCCGAAATGCAAACATCAGAAACCCCTACATTCGCCTAAAGTGACCGTATGGGCTGCGATGTCGGCGCGAGGAATTATCGGCCCTTACTTTTTTGAAGACGAAAGGGGGCGTGCAGTTACAGTGAATTCAGAGCGTTATGTGGAGATGTTAGACAACTTCTTGGTACCTGAACTGCAAAACTTTCCTGGCTATAACCAAAGAACATGGTTCCAACAGGACGGAGCAACTTCACACACGTCCAATATGTCTCTGCCACGTGTTCGTGAATTTTTCTCAGGCAAATTGATCTCCCGGAGAGGTGACATAAATTGGCCTCCACGCAGTCCAGATTTAACCCCTATGGACTTTTTCCTATGGGGTTATCTTAAATCTAAAGTTTACGCCAATAAACCGACTTCACTGGCGCATTTGAACGAAAATATCCGTCACGAAATGGCAGCCATCCCTGAGTCCACCTGCCGAGACGTCATAAGTAATTTTACTGTTCGATTAAATGAGTGCCGAGAACGCGAGGGTCTACATTTAGACGATATTATTTTTAAGAAATAAATCCCCAAAAAGTGTATTTTAATAATTAATAAACATTTTTTTCTATATACGGCTTACTTTTTTTTTAATCAATCCACTAAATATAAAATTTCTTTTAGACACCTTGTATTTACGGTACATACGATTAATCCAATTACGTCAAATAATGATACTTCATAACTTTGCTATCTTTGCCATGTTTTATAAATTTAGTATAAAAATAAGATTTATCTTTCAGTAAAATGGAAACAAAGTAGTTGAACAAAAGTCACGTGTCTGTTATAATTTGTTGTAAAAATCCTTCAATTTGTATTCATAAAATCAGCGATGAAGTTCTAGTAACCGAGGTGCTCAGGAAGAATACAGAAATGCGCAAATACGAAAGCTACTTGAGATAACAGTTCTTTAATAAATCTCGAGAAACTTTTGGATTTTATCCAACATCTGCTGACGCCTTTTAAGATTTCAGAACACTTCTAAACTAGAATCCGAAACTTCCTTCACAACTTTACCCCTCACTTTAGAATCATTTATTAAATAACGCCTTATCGCCAACAAACTATCTTCAAAGATACACGACAAAAATGATTAAATTTAATAATATATTTTTTGATTTGAACAATTTGTCATCAAAATAGATATTATTTAATGTGAAAAAGTTTGGTTTTTAATAGTTCAGTGGTTTTCAACCGGTGTACCGAAGCACAAAATATTATTAGGGTATAGTAACATGAAAGCCACTACATTTCAATAAAAACGGCATTTTAATAATACCGAAATAATAATCGAAAAATAAGTTAATACAAAATAACTTAATTTCCTACATTGACACCGTTTAGACTGATACTCTTGTCATACCTTGTGACGAATTTTTGGATACATTTGTAGTAAAAATAAGCTGCTTGTGAGTTCAGCCAGTTTCTCACTGTCGTTTTTACTTCGTCGTCATAATTGTATATTGTGTTTATATTTATGTATATTTAGATATAGATGACTGTATCCTGGGTAATGATCCTAGCAGTCAAGCCCAAAATAAATTTAATAAAAAATAAATAAAATAAATTTAAAAAAAGTTCATAATTTTTCTTGAAAATCTCAATAACAGATCGAATCTTTTACTTAAATAATATCTTTCAATGTTCTGAGAAGAATTTCCACCATTTTTTGAAGAACATGAGGTATTCTATAGGCTAATCCAAACCTTTAGGCGGAACTAAATGGAATTTAATTTTTCTCAAGTTGTCACTAGCTAATTTTTTATATATTGAAGCGGGCTTTTCCCAAACAAAATAATCAAAAGATTGAATCAATCGGTAAGTTACTAGATTTGAAAATCCAGTTCCGCCTAAACCAAAGAAACCAACTATACTCCAGTGCTCCCGAAGAGCAACTTCTTGTTCCTGTATCAATTTTAGTCGAATTTGCCTAGTTTTCTAGGTAAATCGGCAAACTCGATGTTTTAACCCTCTCATGCGCCACGTACACGTACGTGGACACTTACAATTTTCAGTATTATTCTAATATCTATACTTGAAAAGAGTATCTAAGTGAACACGGTCCACGTTTGTGTACTTAAATTTACCATAAATGATCATAGATGGCAATAGCTATATCGTATTCCCAAAAAAAAAAAAAAATATATTTGAAAAATACTGCACGATGTAAAAGTTCGAGTTGTACGAAGCGAACGAGATATATTTGCAAAAGATGGGAAATATATCTGTGCCCTGAATGTTTTGACTCATATCTCACCTAAAATAAGTAAAACGTGTTATATTTCAGTGTTCAGTTCCAATACAATGTGATTTTTTTAAACCTTATGCACTTTGTCCACAGATGTGGATAATTCTTTTTTTATTAAAAAAAAAGAATATTTCTTTTTTCAAAATGTATATTCTTTTCCCTAATTTATACCAAATTTCTTATAATATATTTTTTTCATACGATAAAACTAAAATCTAAAAAGTTGCGCATCAGATTTAATTTGGGATTTTGAATAGGTCAGTCTAAATTTTTTGTTCTCATTTCCGCGAATTACTCTTTAACAACCTTAAACTTATGCCAGGTTGTGTTTATTGAAATAAACATTCATCATTGCCATAGTATTGCAAATCGCTGGGAGCATTGAATTATCTAAAATGTTTAGATAATCATCGCTCTTCAATTTAGTACCAATAAAACTAAATGTTCCAATTTATATCAATAGAAACAGCCCCATTTGGAGGGGTGTTTGCTACATTTAGAGTGTTCGATTACTTTTTGTAGGATATTGTATTTTCAAAAAGGTTCATTTTTGTTAAATTATTTTTTTAATTTTTTAAAAATTTAATATTTAAAGGTTTGAAAAAAGAAACGCGAACTGCGCGTGTTGCGTAACATCTAGTAAGTGGAGAAGAGAATAGAGACATGGCATTACGCATCTGTCATTTGTAAGTTGACTGTCGTTGAGTTTGTTTCTTTAAGATATTTCGATTGGTTTTTATAATTCGATTTTCTTTATATCGGCGTTTTTTAAGATGGACTTGATCGAAAAGCAGCGTATTCTTGTGAAATTTTGTGTCAAACTTGAAAAGCAGGGAAACATAAACTTTAGAGAAGATGCAATTAATCTAGCAGCAAGTTTTATGTGGTTTGCAGTAAAATCGGTTTTAGAGGAATATTATAGGCGAGAAAGAAACAAACAGAAACGATAAACAGGGATTATAAAATGGAACCGGCACGTCAGAGATTTTATTCTGCCTGTACCGTAGTTTAAAAGCTGTGACACTAAAGCAAAACTTGTAGAGTCATATGTTGATGAAAAATTGAACAACTGAACTGTCAAAAACAAAATATTTCAAGTTAAGTTGCACAAATATAACGTAATTTTCATAATACTGCTCATGAAACTAAATTTTAAAACTAAAAAATTTAAATCAAAAATTTCTGATTATAGAATGAATACATTTAAAAAGATAATCTGCAACTTTGCAAAGAAATCAGTAACAATAACTTAAACTAATCAACCCGATTATGCAAGCTCGATACAAAAACACCTGTAAACAACACAATGATTTTTTCCTTTAATCCAAAAGTTCAGTAGTTCAACTTTTCATCAACAGATGGCATAAGTAAAATTTTGCATTAGTAAGTATTATAAAATAATGTCGGCACAGTAAAATCGTTAACGTCATGGCACCATTTTATAATCACCTCTATTTCGTTTTCATTCCGAACGGTATTTTTTTTGTTCCGATTTCCTGCTTGTCTGGAAATTTTCTTCTCCAAACTTCGTATAGTGTTTCTCCCGTCAAGTATTTAATACTTATAAATGAGTACTTGTACATAAAGGGATAATAGGACCGGTCAAAACGTCACACTGACCACGTGGCTTTCATATCTATGCCCGTTCTCCGTCCTTTATACTACTGTCTTATATATATATATACACACACACACACACACACACACACACACACACATATATATATATATATATATATATATATATATATATATATATATATACATATATATATATATATATATATTATTTATTTATCATATGGTCACATAATTGATAGCAGATGTACCAAAGTTGACAAAAATGTAAGCTAAGAATACTTAAATTCAAACAACTGTAAAAGTAGTCGATCAGAAAAAAATATAAAATTATAAATCAAAAATAAATAATAACATATTGGTTGAAATGAACTTCTTGGATCTGTTAACACTATTCAGCGGCAAAGAAATCAGAAAAAGAACTTCATAAACTTTTCAGAGCAATATTTATTTACTTAAAATACCAAAAGAAATGTTATAAAATACTAAAAATAATTAAAAAACTCAGAGAAATCTTAATTACTGGTATAACTCATCTTCAAATACATGTATGGACATTTTTTAATTAAAATATTAAAATAAATAAATTTAACTTTTAATTTCAGAATTAATTAATTTGAGTAGTGTGCAACATACATGCAATCGCAGTAATGAACACATTACGTACTTAAAACGAGGATAAAAAATTGCAGCAATTTTGAAAGCAAGATTTTAAACTGCGTGACTAGCTCAACTAACTTAGTGAAAAAGTAGTTCGAATATGGAGACTAAAGAAATTAGATCTAAATTTACTTTGTGTGCTAAGACTAATTACTAATGTAACTTTGATATCTTTGAAGAGATATTTCGTCTGTATTTGTAAAATACGTGTCTGCGAAGTTCAGTTAGATTAAGTTAGGTTAGTGTGATAGTTAGATTAATATAATTTGATATAATTAATAGAATTTTCAAATCAATGGTAAATGGAAAAGCTGTATGAATGAAGATATCCGAGTACTGTAAGAGGGTTGCCCAACAAGTTTTCTCACTCGTCCACAAATGGCATTGCTAGCAGTAATATTTTATTTTCAAGTCGAACTTCTGTCATTATTAGTAAATACAAGAAATAGCAAGTAATTCTGTCAAATAGTGTGTCATCATCGTTATCATCATCAACCATCCGCTGCAATCCACTGCTGGATAGGCCTTTCTTAGCATATCCCATCTTGTCCGGTCTTGGGTTTCCTGCATCCAATTTGTGACGATGCGTGTAATGTCGTCAGTCCAGCGAGTAGGCAGTCTTTATATGCTTCATTTATCTGCCCAAGGTCTCCATTGGGGGACAAATTTAGTTCAACGTCCGTTCTTTTCTCGTAAGACGTCCTGCCCATCTCCATTTAATTGTAGCTATTTTTACAAGGATGTCAGTTTGGTTTTGCTGCGAATTTCCGCGTTATTTTGTCTCTTAAATGTGATGCCAAATATGATTCGCTCCATACTCTTGAATTATTGGAAGTTCTCCAGCTGAAGTTCTTATTAGCGTTATGGTCTCAGCACCGTACGTTAGAATGGGCAAAAGGCATAGTTCATAAACTTTCTTTTCGAGACACAATGGTATATAGCTTTTGAAAGTGTTTCGAAGCTTGCCAAATGCTGCTTACTTGCCAAATTTTTCTGGAGACCTCGCATGTTTGACTATATTTGGATTTTTTCATGACCCAAATATTTGTATCGATCTGGTCTATTCCAACATTGTCGAAGTTTAGTCCCCTATTGAAGACGAGTCCTCAGTAGTATTCAATAACATCATTGGACATTATTTTCATCTTTTGGGTGTTTATCTAGAGGCCAACTTTTTCGATGTTTCACTTACACATTTTATCATTTTTCTAGCTCTACGAAGCGATCTGATACGAGGACGATATCGTCAGCGAATCTTAAGTTGTTTACCCTTACACCGTTTATAAAAACTCCTTAGTTTGTTGAATACATCTGTTTAAAGTAGACTAGTTTTCTGTATTTTGTAAAAAATTGAATATTGTGCAGTGATATTTTTGTAAATGGTTTATCGCCAAACAAAATTCATCCCAAGTTGGTAAAAGTTTATGGAAAATCTTCTCTTATTTTCTACAGTAAAAACATAGATGAACTTGAAGATGATTCAAGTTCTGAACGTCCAAAAAGTGCAATCTTAGATTTAGCAATTGAAGAGTTGAAATGGGAAAGGGTTAAAGTGCCAGAAATGTCAATTTCTGTTTTGTTGCGAAAACGGTTGAATGTTCTATGGGCCACAACTCTGTAAAGATTGTAAGTGCATTTTCAGGATAGAACTAGTTGCTAAAAAATGCGTACTTTGTACCAACCGATCAGATCTGGGGAGTAGTAAATGATTTAATATTGAAAAATTTTGATTTTGGCACATCCTTCCTAATTTCAGAATGAAACAACTCATTGCGACAGTCTCGAGCCGTCCTATACCGTTAATATTTCCAATATTCAATTGCATTATACGGTTTTAGACGATCGAAGAAGAAAGTGAAACAGTGGAGGTCCATAGACATCTCAAAAGAATTGGTACATCATATCCTAAGTGAAGCTTTAGATATGCAGCTGTATGCAAAGTGGGTTTCGCATTTATTAACGCGCAAGCATATAAGTTAATTTTCTTCAGAATTTTGATTGAAACAGTTTTGAAAACAGTTTTATCTTAAAAAAAAAGGACATAAGAAAGGTCATGAATTATTCCTATAATATGTCATGTGCAAATGTGACTGAAAACGTATATTAGTAAATTTTAAAAATTCCGATTGCGAAAAATGTGTAACTATATACATGCATTTAATATTAAATATTCTTTTAAAAACGTACTTGTTACCTTACGTCCTGACAGTAGTGATTTCCTCTTGAATAAAGAGGTAATATTAGCTGTTGAGGATTGTTTTGTAGACTTTCCGAAAAGTCTTTATAGAGACAGGAGCTTTGCAGCTTCGCAGAAATAAATATATTGATGTTAAGGGGGATCACATTGAAAAATAAAACAAGCCCCACCTTTGGCCCCAATTAAATTAATAGTAGATAGCAGATAAAAATAAATAATTAATAAAAATAAATATCCTAATATTGTACTTGTAAGCCAGGTATCACAGAGCAAATGATGTACAGCCGATTACAATGGATAGAATAAAACAACTTTTTCAAAGTTATAAAAGCAAAATGGAGCAAATTTTTAATTTGAAAATATATTATTACTTATACACGTAAATCTCATGACCAAATAGTTGTTGGTAAAATAATATATATACAATGCAACCCCAAATTTAAACTCGATATAAATAAATCCATTCCCCTTTTTCTATAAAATTCAAAAGCAATTTTTATGTGCAAATTGACATGTAACACGTTAAGCCGTAGGTCTTTTCTAACATAATCGATTTTGACATTATGGTAATTTCAACATGGAGTTATGAGCGTGTGCAATCCTGTTCCCATAGCAGGTAACTTGTAGATGGGTAATTGAATAGTTTAGTTGCACACACAGATGTTTGTTAATCAAGTACTGCTGTACTAAAACCAACAGAGACTCTCTGGAATTCTTAAGTTTTCTCTTTAAATCACCATCGACTTCTAATAAGAAATATGCGGGTTTCATTTAATATAATTCACTTAATAACCATCATACGTCTTGTTAATAGTATGTACTTATATGTACACACCTTAACAGGGTAAAAAACTTTTTTTTTTCAAATTACCAACGTTTAAATGTTAGTTAAAATAATTATATGTGTAATGGTGTATTGACAAGGGAATGTGACTGACCTATAGCACAAGAATGACATCTATCAATCATTAACTACTTTAAATCTGACATGATTAAATTAGAACCAACATAGAAACCACCTGTTTCCTATAAATGTCATGTTTTATTTACTACAATGGCTTTGGTATACGGGGTGTTGCTCACTGGAATTACATATTAGTTTATAAGGTTTAAATCACAGTATCATCGTCAACCAGCCATGGTTGACCACTGATGGTGGTAAACTGATTATACACGGTGTTTACGGTCTTCTTATTTCTTTTTTACTTGGTGATACTACAGGTCAAAAGAAGCCGAAAAAACTTAAAACACCTTACTAAAAGTTTTATAATAAAAGAGATATTAATTTTATAATTTTAATTATAAATATAAGTTTTTAATTTTTGGGGGTTTTCCGCCATAACTCTCCCAATATTTATCCAAACAAAAAAAAAAACATTTAGATAAAATATTTGTCTTCTTCTTCTTAATAATATTTGTAATATACGTTTTTGCTGTTAAGTTAATAATAAGGGAGTAATTTAAATTTTGAATTTTTGGGGTTTTTCCGACATAGTTCTCAAAATATTTATCCAATAAAAAAAAAAACATTTAGATAAAAGATTTGTCTTCTTATTCTTAACAATATTAGTTATATAAATTTTTGCTATTAATTAAATAAGAGAGTAATTTAAATTTTTATTTTTGGGGTTAAAAATGTAAACTATAGCAATATATTGTGTAAAAATGGGTATACTCTATCTTCGAAAGACTGATAGTAATATAATTTATTATTTGTAAAAAGTTATTGTATTATCACACAGAAGCGGTAAAACAAAAGCGACAAAATATGAATAGTTCGAAACGAAATATTGTTAAAAACAACCGAGTGTGCCGCACATAGTATATGGGAATACGAACTAGGGTTAAACACAATAGGCCATAAAAATTTGACCATAAAATTTTGAGGAAAAATATGGTCACAGGGGTGTGTTTAATGATATGATAAATATGGTCACAGGCGTGCGTTTAATAAAATGATAAATAGTAATATAGAAATACACACAACCAATTTAAACGTGTTTAAAATGTGCACGCCACTGGGAACTGCCTGAAAAAATGATTTATTACTATCAGGTTTTCAGAGATAGAGTATAGCGATTGAGTTTAATTCTCCAGATGGGCGAGAACGAGTGTTCTGAAGGCCTAGTAATCTAGGGACTTTATTGAAAAGAAGAGAGCAAAGTCATCTATCGACCAGTGTTTCAACAATACAACTAAGAAATTTCTTGAAAATAAAATAAAATTATCGATTAATAATAAATTAATCGATTAATTATTAATTAATCGAAACCAAAAATATCATATGATTAATCGATTAACTGAAACAAAATAATCGATTATTTTTATCATTCGATTAATCGTTGCCATCTCTAGTTTTAACTCGAGTTAGGTATAACTAGAGTTATAACATTTATCTCGTTCTTTAGCAACCACGCATCAGGCAAACATTGTTATTGAATTTTCTAGATGTCAGTATATAAACAAAATCATTTGATACAGGTGTAATTTTCTGAAACAATTACAGGGTTAAACATCAAACATGAATCGAATCCTAAAGCCGATTGTTACAAAACGCGTCGCGTCGTAAAACGAGTAGCTTCAACTACAGCGATCTCTGTGTAGAAACGTAATGAGTTCCGCCAATTAACAAACGAGAGATGTAATTACGTGCTAACTACCTAGGATCGAAGAGTGCGATGTTCTAAACAAGGTCGTAACACTCAATTATTGGTATTACATGTTTTACACCCCGCCTCATTCCACCACACCCCTCTTCATTACGACACAACGACCCCGTGCAGTTTACGCGAGTTTTAACTGTACTAAGTGTCATACTTATGAAGTGAAAAACGCTTCTGGTCTTTCTTAATTACAACCAGAAAAGGATGCAGACAAAGGCGTACTTGGAACATTAAAATGCTTGTGATCAGCACATAAAATATGCCAGTTTCCATATCTTAGAAGCAAAACAACAAACAAGAAATGAACACACGTATGTAGACCCATAAGTTTATATGTCATAGACCCATATATCTTACACACCTTGAATTATATCCCTTAAAACTACACCAAATTTTTAAATATCTGATTGGCTCAATATTTTGCAAAAATATTTTGAAATCTTAACAACACTCCACTAGTCTCAAATTTCAGTAACCTTTTGAGGCACGTCAGATTAGAAACTAGTGGGGCTACATACACACGACTACATCCTAAACCATGACAAAATGTAGATGCAGAAATTACACCAAATCCAGTGCTCGTACAACGCGGAGGAACCCGAGCAACACTGCTTTCTGCATCCTGAAGATCAAAGAGGTGGCAGAAGATCTGCAGGCGGGAATGGACTAAATTTCCTTTCAATAGGAGGCTTTCAAACCACCCAAAACACAAACTATAAGCCTAACTTTACACCTTGAATACAGCTTTCTAAGCTCTTGGACCTGTTTCCTTCTCCTTGAGAAAGATATTCTTCTCAGCAGGGCTTAAAATTCGATCATAAACATCTGTTTAGTCTCGATATCCAGGAGAGTTATGTCCGGTTTAGTGGCTGTCAGTAACCTCGAGGCGGGGAAGGAGTAGTTCCAATAAATGCGGCACTTGGAATTTTCCACCACCGATTCTATGTCAGAAGAGACGTACGGTATAACTGGTGTTGGGTCAATATTATAGGAACGTCTAAGACGGTAGTAGAGCATGCGAAGAGTCCGATAATATTGTTACGTGGTTATTGTCTACGACATTCGAGGTAAAACTAAATTGGCGACATTTTTGTGAAACTATCTTTTCTGTAATGGACGTGGGCAAGACATTTAGCCAAGGCGAAAAAAGGAAGATAGCCCAATACAAGAGAAGTTGAGAAAGACCACCTACTCACTATACTGACGACACAAAACGGTTCGGTACTATGATCTATTTCAAAGTAGAAAAATGTGTGTAAGAAGATAAGAGCTGTTTGTCCTTGCTTCGTATTGGTTTAGATCGTCGTCCCTATTACACTGTTAAAATATTGTTTTTAGTCCAAGTTGACAGATGTTCAGTGTCGTACATTGGAAATATATATTATTTATATTATTTAATTTTTTAAATATATTTTGTTATTATTTACATATTTAGACTTTTATTTATATTCTTGGCGTAGATTTTATGGAGAAAATTCTCCATGTAATTTGTTTTTACGCAGTTATATATTTTTTAGGTTATCTGATATATAAATATTTTTTGACACTTGACAATTAACAGATCAAAAGAGAGGACTAATGTGAGGCCAAAAAACAGCCCAGCTGATAGTGCCCAAAGAAGAAGTTATTGATATAATTTTTAGACTATCATATATACATATATTTTTAATTTTTATTTACAATAAATATTTAAATAAGAAACTTTAGCTCTGAAGATATATTGTTGCCGACCGGCGTAGCGTAGTGGTAACGCATGTGCTCTGCGTTGCGAAGGTCTCGGGTTCGAATCCCGTTCAAGCATGGAAATTTTCTCAAATAAAAAATTGCCTGGCTAATTGCCACAGAAGCAAAGGCCATAAAATTAAAAAAAAAAAAAGATATATTGTTTGTTTTATTGCTTTATTTAAACTCTTTTAGCCAAATTTCTCTTTTTATATATAGTACATAAATTTTAAAATTAATATTTTTTAAACTTATATATATAGTATTATATAATTTTTATAATTAATATTTTTTAACTTTTTCAAATTTCCCATTAAACTGAATTTATGTAGTATAAAAGCACATACTCCCCGGCATTGAAAGTAATGGGCCAGTACCCCGGTGTCCCCGGGGCCGTTACTGGCCCATTGATTTATCAGTTGCCGGCCCAGCAACGGTAAAGTGCAAAATAATCGCATTAGTTGCAAGATTTATTTCTGATGGTTTTAAGTAAAAAGTATGAGTGAAGAAGAGTGCTTATAAAATGCTGGTAAAGTACTTCGTATAGGCGGAATGCGAAATACAAATGTGAAGTACATTATTAATACTGGCGTTGCACTTACTTTTGGTGCCAGTAATTTACCAGCATAAAAGCAGTTTGCCAGCATTCGGCCGTTAGTTGAATGTTTGCTGGGTATTATCTGCCTTGTTTATTTCAATATCTTATTAACCTTTTTTAAATTAAAAAAAAAAAAAATCACTTGCTAACCCAGTTACTACGCTCATGCCCTAGTTGTAACTTATTTTAAATTTTCCGCTATACTGTATTTATTCGGTGTAAATCGTACTCGGTTCGCAGCGCTATCTACTTTTTTTAAATTTGAAATAGACAATAGCTAGGTGCAAGAAGTTGGATTAAATTGAACAAATACAAAAAAAGCCTTTTTCCTAAATGACCCTCATAAGCACATTCTGAACATTCTTAAACCAATGTAACATTAAGAAACTAGATATGCGATTTATAAGATAAGGGCTTCGGCAATAACACCGTTGTTAAATTTAACGTATCTTGTTTAGAATAGACCTTTTAGTTAATTAGTCTATTTTGACGATTATAAATCAAAAGCTGACGACCAAGACAACAGATGTCGATCCCATATCTAAAATTTGTACAATCTTTGCCACGTCTTTCTATTGAACAGCATTGATATATAAAATCGATGTTAAATAGTTTGTTATAAACAGTTGTTTAAACATTCATCTCACTGTACCTTCAAAAGCAATAAAATTGCACATTGTGCAGTTCAAAAACGTTTTGTTAACATCTCGGCGGCAACCATTTAGTCCAACTTCAACATTTACACTACCATTAATAGCATATTCCTTCTATATACAACGTTAGGTAAAAAAAGACAGTTCTTTTTCTTAAGCGACGCTTATGGTCTGAAGATTACCAACACTGAATAGCTAAAGCTTTGTGCGCTTTTAAAAGTAGGAGCAATTAAAAGTGTAGATTATGCGATTGTTGTGAGCATATTACCTTCACTGGAGCTTTTCTGAATATATAGTGACGCTTAATATAATTCTGCAAGGGATTTTTATTTTGCATATAAAGGGATAAAGTTGTTTTATGAAAAAAAAAAAGTGGAATAATATTGCACTTCATATTCCTGTACCCACTTTCATAAATGAAGATAGACATTCTTTTTAATATCAAGTTTTTTATATATGAACTTTGATACAATTGCCATTGCCCTGCAATTTTTCTTCCGTATTTGTTATTGTCGAAATACTGTATGTAATTTACATGGTCATTCGATTGAGAACCGATAAACAAATACCTATGTATTATAGTCGGATTGCTCTAACAGATTTTGCCCAAGTTTCACAATTAATTTGATCACAGGCTACTTGCCACATTTTCAAAACCTCGTTATCACTATATCCGTTTTGACCAATATGTCTATCATAATAATTTTTTGTTATACCCCAAATTAGTTCAATAGGGTTAAACTGGCAATGATAAGGAGGTAATCTTAGTACTTCATGACCATACGTTTGTGCCAATGTATCAATAAAATAAACTGGTTCAGATTTTAATTTCCTTCGTTTTCTCGTGATTTTGTTAGTGAGAAGTTCAGATTTATTACATTTTATAATTCTACGAATTGTTGATTCCGAAATCTTCAAGGCAGCTGCTACTCTTTGATGGGCACAAGATAGAGAAATAAGTGGCCCATTGTTTTCTTTTTCGGAATTAAAATATTCCAGCAGATTTAAAACTAAAGTTTGTGAATTTAATAATTGGCCGCAAGCTCTATTAATTAATATTATTAACAGACACTGACAGCTAAGAGAAATAACAAAAAACATTTTTAAAATCGTTGAAAAATGGTAACTAGATTATTATATGAATTCACTACTTGATACATACATGTAACAGTCACCTATCAGCAATCCGACAATAACACACAATTCTATGTAAATTATCAATAACATATTTGAACTACTCATTCCAAGGTGCGTTCACGATTGAACCCGTTTGTTATACGGGTTATATACGTTTTGTTAAGCGTAATCGAAGACGGTTGCAGAATACAGCGTTAGTGAATATTGAAGTAATCTACTTCCAGGCAGACAAGATTAAACAATTACAGGAGTTATAGCTCTTGTCCAACCAAATGTTTAAATAATTAATAATAATAGTTCCACACACTACAATTGTTTGATTGTATTGTATTACAATAGATTCATACAGTTCCTACTCAATTACAAAATGATTACAAATGCCACAAACTAATTAATAAACAAAACAATAGATTCACAGCAAGTAACTATTTACTGTTGTCAAGATACGTTAACAATCAGCAGTTGCATTCGCTATTTGTAAAATGAGTGCGCCCCGTACTGTGCTTTCATACAATCAAAGTGCGCAATACAATGGATAGGATGAAGACCATTGCGAAACTAATGAGAATAAGTGTTGTTTCCGACTAAGGCACAATGTTTTTTCTTTACAAAAGATGTTTCAGATGAAACATTCTGATACATCTTTCAACATTTAATGGAGGTTCAGGTATTATAAAGTAATAATAGGTTCCAAACGCCTAACTTGTCCATAGGACCCAGAAGATAAGTTACGTGGTAACAATAAAACATAAGACAAATTTGGACCACGTGAATACGACGGATATATAATCACGCTGTTCTTCTCCAATAGTTTGGAAGCGTCCTGCATTATATCGGGTTTACATTAGGCTAGTGAACAGCTACTAGGTCTATAGTAAAGGAGACTTTAGTTGACAGATGACGGTTATTTAAAGCATATGGTTCAATGAGAGAGAACTATAGCAATAAAATTTCCATTTTTGTATAGAGCCATATCATTTGTTTACAGACAAAGCTAGAAATAGAGAAAGATATACAATTTGTTTCATTTGCTACGCCTGTCTTTCATCTAGTGGTGAGAGGTCTAAAGCGCGCGCGTGTATACAAAGGGAAATACGTTGAAGTTACCATATACTAATATATCAAAAAAAGACAAAAACTATGAACGTACGTTTCGTAGTGGATTATTTAAAATATCGGCATTTCCAGATAAGAGAGATTCTAAGTGGTGAACTTTTAATGACTTACTTTAAAGTAAAAGTCGTTTGCATTAATCATACTGTTTAAGTTTGTTTATGTCGATTTGTTTTTGCAAAGTTCAATAAAATGGATAGATCTTATTGTTGTGTACCTCTATGTGCAAGTCAAGGAAAATGAGGAACCCTGAATTATCGTTCCACAGATTTCCACGTACTTCATACAATGTTAAATTAATAACAAAACTTGGAATCGAGGAAGTTGTAAATTGTAAAGATAGGATTAGGAAAGAAAATTTTGGAAAAAAGGGGGCCATTGGATGAAAATTTGCTTACACTTCCTCTTCTACATGTACAACGCGTGAATTTTTAATTCCATCTATATACTTGAAATAATCCACTATAAAAATTTTTATCACCATAACTTACATCACCAAATATAGTTTTTTTTTTTAGAGACGTGTCATGCAAAAAATTGGCTTTATCAACATTTGTATATATTTACTTGTTGATAAAATAGTAAAACAGGTTCACAAAATATTGTAAAATATATTTATTCCTATAATTTTACTTTCACAGCTATGAAACAATAACATTAAGTACCCTCTACCTACGTTTTAAAATTAACCACCGCGGCACAAACTGCACTGCACGATAATTGCCGAACAATCTTCGTGCAGCACGGAGCACACAGAAACCTTCTGCCGAACGTTTCTTGTGTAAATTATGTAGAATGTGTAGATTATTAGCTTATATTATATGCCGAACGCACATTAAGATAGTAGATGTTTTCACACAACACTATCCCGTCGATTCAACTACCTTAAATCAAGACAAAAGGTGCACACAAACGAAGTGGCAGTATCCTTATACAGATTGAACGATTTTCAAAAATCAAAGAGTGTGGCAGCATATCTGCTTTCGTCAGCGCTCAGGCTAATTTTTTATTTTCCTCCGACGTAGTGAAAGTAGATCTTTTACGATTATCTTTTTTCATAATTTTGTCCCGATCGCATTAGGGGATGAAGCAAAGAATTTCTTCCCTCAGGGGTAGGAGGCGACTCATTCAAAGATGGCTGACAACTTTTTTTGGATTTCCCTACCGCGTCGGGGTTGTTTTAAGTTTTCTGAATAATTGCGATTTTTTAGGGAGTTCAACGAGGAAAATATATATTCAGGGATAGAAAGAAGGCCGCCGCAGTTCGCAGAATACTTTTTTCCCGATTTACCTACCGCTTTGGGGTGGTTTTGAATTTTCTGGGACATGCGATATTTACCATATCTCGATTTCTTAGGGACAGCAACGTATAAATCTACCCTCAGAGATGGGGTAGAGTCCGACAAAGGTGGCTGACCACATTTCTGATTTAAAAGATCAATATTAAGGACTTATGTGAGTGAGGCCAAAAGACAACCCAACTGGCAGTGCCCAAGAATATATAAAGAGAGAGATAACATTAAATAAGGAAAAGATAGACGAAGATACGTTTTGAGATATTAAAGTCAATCCATTTCATATAAATTATATTTGTGACATTTTCCATTAAATTGTCGTAAATTTAATACATTCAGAATTATAGAAATAAACAAAAATAATGTTCTCGCGAGCGTGAAGAAAAAACCTCAAATGATTTATATTAACATTAACATAAGATTCCGAACCGTAGAATATAACAGTATAAATAGTAAATGTTATTATTTATGAGTTATAACTTTTAACCATTTTAGAAATAAATACAGCGCAGCTTGTTGAGAAATAGTCTATTTAATTTGCCATAAAATTATAAAATTATGAATAATTTGTGAATTTACACAATGAGATAGAAATCTGTTGAAAATAAATTATCACATAAATTTTAACACTACATAATCTGTCTAAAATAATTATAATGTTTCGAAATAATCGCATTCATACTATATATCGCTTAGATCATACATAGGTATTATATCTTATTAAAATGAAATGAGCTGCGTTAAGCGCAAATAGCCTTTGTTGCTGTGCGCCCAAATTTTTAACTAACTAACTACTCTTATTAAAATAAAATTTTTGGAATTAAAATCTGAAAAAAATCAAAATAAAAACTAAGCCAGTAACTAATTTCTAACCGTCTAAAATCATACTTCCCGTGTCAATCCTACCGGATCTTTCCGGGTTTTCATAGATATAATAATAATAGGTTTTCGCCACCTAGGTAAGCGTATAACGGGCAGAGAAGGTAAGTTCTCCGTTTCTAGACTGCCGTCCATGGATGCACTTGGTGTGTATACTTCAATTTTTAAGAGAAGTCCGATCAAGGTCATTTACGAAGTGTATGGTGTTAAGATTAGTCACGCCTACCAGGTTATACGCCATTGGTTCACTTAGAATACCGCTAGAATCTAAGACAAACTCATACACAGTGAATTCTCACAAACACGAACGTAATCGTATAGGCACGTTTGTCGTAGTTATGCTTAAACAACGAACAAAGCAAATAAAAAAACTGCCCATTCGTAAATCTTTTACAAGCTGCCATATTTCCAAAAAATGGTGTCCATACTATTATCCAGAGGAATTGGTCTAAAAATCTGAAAACAATTGAAAAAAATATATGTTGATGCTAATCGGAAAAGTATTCTAGAAATTTTTGATAACGTTATCGAAAAAAATATAGCAAAAATCAGCGCAAATTGCCTGTATGCATTGCAGTCTAAAATCAAGTTTCTTATAGATTTTGTCTGTCAGCTTACACATTTGCCACAGAATTGTACCATTAATTAATCTATTCCACAACCTATGGGTTACGTTAAACTGTATTCGCAGTAGACACGGTAGATGTGCCGATACCTTACCGAAATAGGGAACTTTTGACTGCCCACTCCGAGCCTACCAAGAATCCAAAGAAGACCTATTACATGTCACACCAGATCTAATAAAATGGCTTGCAACCATACTTGACAATTGTATATTTTACATCATGTATATTATATGCTATGTACTATATCTTATTAAATTTATATTCCCGATGCCTTCTGTTGGCTTCTTTCAGTATACTAATAAATACCTACGAAATCCTGAAAGTATGTAGAAACTCACACACATCTATTTTTCTTTTGAGAGTAAACCATTTAATTTTATTACCCCAATATGCAAAACAAATAGCATTAATATTCATATATACATACTAATTGATAAAATTCTATAAACTTCCTTAATAAATTACTCCACACCTTCTCATTTATCAAGTGTTATCCTTTTAAGAAGTGATCATAATTTTCTCATAACTTAGCACCTTAACATTATCTGGATCAGATGATTAGAAATGCAGATAATTTGTCTGGTCCAACTACTACACTCCTGGTTGCTTTGAATAATACATGATCCTTGCCACACTACCAGTTCTACCAACTTTATCGATCAGAATTATCTGCCTCAGGTATATAGATTTATTATACATTTCCGAACTAATGCCTACATAACATAGATAAAATAGTAATCGAATTTTAATCTAGCATTTACTTAGACATTTTTCAGAATATCTGATCAGATGAAACTTGATTCAAATTCAAATTATAATCAAATATAAAACAACATCTAAGGACGAAAACAAATGAAACTAGCGCATTGCTATTGGGGATGGTTAATTTTTTATTGTAACGTTATACTGTCACACCTGTCTTTTGGAAAGATCACATAAATAGAGCTCCATATTAATTAGTATAGACAGAGGTGGAAAATTCCAGGGAAAATCACTCACTAAGGAATAAATGGTCCTTTTGAAAAGGTAAAAAGACAGTTGGCAATCCATATCACAAAAAATGCTGGCAATAACCAAGATTATTTAAAACAAGGTTGTCTCGTAACTTCTGACCAATCAAAGCGTGAGAGGGAATACGTCACATGTATGCGTAGTTCTAGCATACAAAATTAATATAGATGTTGCATGTTTTTAAATATTTTTATTGCCTATATTCATAATAGATATTTATTTTAAAACAGTTCTACTGAATAAATTATAAATAAAACCCTAAGGAAATTTTATACTGTTATATAAAATTTAACGTGATGGGTATTTATATTATAGTTAATAAATAACAATAAAATCGAATACAAATATAATTTTAGGAATAAATATTTAAATAAAAATAGAAAAACAAATTGCTATAATCAAAACTGTGTCACATCGAAAATGATCCTATTTTGATTTGTGGAGATTTCAATATCCCCCAAATAACTTGGAAGCTCAGTAACCAAAAGTTTTTGACTCCGTCTTATGTTAATAATTTTAGATCGAATTTATTGTGCGATACTATTTCTTTTTGCGATTTGGCACAGTATAATTCAATAACTAATGCTAATTGTAAAATTCTTGATTTAATACTCCATAATAAACTTTGTAACATAAAAGTCGAACGAAATGATTTTCCTCTCATAAATATTGATCATCATCATCCCCCTCTTGCAGTAACATTAAAATCATTTTTCAAACTCACTAATTTAAATACAAATATATCCTTTAAATGTTATAACTTCACCAATGCAATTTTGATTCTATTACATTGGATCTAATATCTATAGATTGGGAAAATCAGTTCGTAAATTTGAACGTCGATCAAATGACGGAGACGTTTTATAGTAAGCTCAATGAAATTTTGGGTCTACATGTTCCGTTAAAACCAAAATTTTATAATAAATTTCCACTCTGGTACGCTCTCTCCACAATTAAGGTAATTAAGGAAAAACATAAATATCATAAAAAATGGAAAATTTACAAGAATTACAATGATTACATAACTTTCAGCATTCTTAGAAGTAGATGCAAATTCTTAATTGAATCTGATTATAAAAATTATTTGAAATCTCTTGAAATAAACTTACAAAATGACCCCAAACAAATTTGGAAATTTTCTAAAATGAAAAGAGGCCCATCATCTAACATTCCTAATATAATGAACTTCAATAATACTTCAGCAACCACAGGGCATGATATAGTCAATATGTTCGCCGCTTATTTTGAATCTGTTTTCGAACCCGATAACGATCCCTCTTATAATATTTCCTCTTTTGCAGATAATTTGTCTTTGGCCACAGACTTGATAGTTGAGGGTGATATATTTCAACGCCTCTTATCCTTAGATATAAATAAGGGAGCTGGACCTGATGGTATTCCAGCAATATTACTTAAAAATTGCGCTTCAGGTTTTGTTGTGCCCCTATCCAAAATTTTTATAAAATCTGTAAGTAGTGGTATATTCCCAAATTTGTGGAAAAAATCTTTGATATTCCCAATTTTTAAATCAGGGGATAGACATAATATTAAAAATTATAGACCAGTTTCAATTCTATCAATCATCCCTAAGCTTTTTGAAAAAATCATATACGATCACTTGTTTAATTCGTTGAAAAATGTCATTATTCCGGAACAACACGGATTTTTTAAGGGTCGCTCAGTCGAATCCAACCTTCTAGCCTACTCGAATTTTATTTTTCAGGCAATGGACTCTCGTCTTCAGGTGGACTCCGTGTACACCGACTTCAGCAAAGCTTTTGATAAGCTAAATCATAATATTCTTCTTTCAAAGTTGGCACAAGTCGGCGTACATGGAGATCTGTTGAGATGGGTGTGCTCTTACATAAAGAATAGATCTCAGGCTGTTGCTCTAAATGGATTTATTTCTAAATATTTTTATACCACGTCCGGTGTTCCGCAAGGGTCGCACCTTGGACCATTACTTTTTATTGTTTTTATTAATGATATAAACGAATGTTTTCATCACTCAAATTTTCTCTTATACGCCGACGATTTAAAAATATTTAGAACAATATCTTCTTTAACGGATTGTGTCATAATGCAACAGGAACTGTTTAACTTACATACTTACTGCGTTAATAATAAACTTCATCTCAACTATGAAAAATGTTATCAAATAACGTTTTCCAAAAATATTAACTTAATCCAGAATCACTATAACATCGATACCAACTTGCTAAAGGAAGTATCTGTTATAAAAGACTTGGGAATGTATTTTGATCAAAAATTTCTATTCAATGTACATATTGATCATGTGTGTAAGAAAGCGTACCAGAATCTAGGATTTATATTTAGAACATGCAAAATATTTAAAAATCACCATACATTTATAACACTTTATAACGCCTTTGTCTTATGCCATTTAAATTATTGTTCCGTTATATGGAATCCCAGATATAATGTATATGATCGTCGCTTAGAATCAATTCAAAAGAAATTTCTGAATTATTTGAGTTATCGCTTCCCAATATCACATGTTTCATACTTATCAAGATGTTATTATTTCAAAATGATTACCTTGCATTGCAGACGCATGAACAATGATGTAATTTTTCTTACTAAAATTATTAAAAACTTAATTGATTCACCGTATCTCCTTATGAATATAAATTTAAATATACCACTTCGCAACTTAAGAAATAAATACCTTTTTAGACAACCTTTTGCTAGGAGTAACTATGCCCAAAACGCCCCCTTAAACCGATTAGTTTCTACATTTAATAATATATTATTGGAGGCAGATTCGTTTCATTTGAGTTTAAACACTATAAAACGTCGCCTTCATACATTTAGTGTTCAAAGCACTATTAATGAAAATTAATTCATTCTTCTGTATATATATTTGTTTTTTTTTTTATTTATCAATTATCCAATTACCGTCTTAATGGCTTAATTTGTTAAATATTAAGTTACTATATTGTAATGTATAGCAATCGAAGTTGTAGTTTTTAGGTTCGTCCTGTGTACAACTCAATTACATAAATACATAAATAAATAAATAAATAATAATATAGTAATTAATAAAATTGGAGGTATTAGTTTTTAAAAACGGCTGGACGTATTTTAACGAAATTTGGTACAATAGAGTAGAACCAGGATCAAATATAAGCATGATATCTCAAAATTTTCTGGGTTAAAACTGGTACTAAAAAACTTAAAATATTTTATTTATAAACAGAACTATCTTAACTGAAAATACTATACAATAAAAATTGTTTATAAGAAAACAAATCTTACTTGTTCTATGCATTTTTTCAATTTAATGAATATCAGGGTATTTACGGGCACCGTAAAAATAAAATATTGAAATATTTCACTTATTATTCTCTGCACATCGAAAATGAATGCAAGAAAATTTCTTTAGAACGAAGAAATATTCATTTCGAAGAAAAAAGAACTTAAAACAAGTATAAAATTTAAAAATTAAACGAAGTTTTTATATCTATAGCAAAAAATCAAATTTCACGTGTATATAACATATACGATAAACAAAGGCGTCCCGTTAGCATACAGATGACGTGTAGCTTCGCTATTTACCCCCACCACTACAAGTTACGAGACAACCTTTACTTTAATAATTTTGGGCTATAACAATACTAAACGGTACGTATAACGCCTATAGATTTTATGTTTCTTATACAAAACTAACATACTGGTTGGTACACATGGTTGTAGAACAATTAACGAAACATATTTCACCTAAATAGATAATCTAAATTAGTGCTTCTCAACCTTTTCTGGCATGGGACCCCCCAAAATAACTTAAATTATTGTCGGCGGCCCCCCTATATATATGTATATGTGTATATATGTCTGCTGCAGCAGAAAGTTAATTATTTTATTTATTGTACCAGTACAACAAATATTTTTAAGAGCCGGTTCTAACTTATAAATTATTGTTGCTATACCAATATAATTCAATATTCATTTAGTCAATAATCGGGATTTATGAAAATGATTTAAAAAATAGTTTTGTTTCTCTAGTTATAGCCGATAGTGTATGCATGTACATATGTGTTTCTATATTGTCCATAGAAACACATTCTACATAATAATGACTTACATTATAAAATTAACAAAAATTTCTACAAATACCTTTCCAGTCGCTCCAATTTTAGTCTACATGGAGTTCAAACATCTAAGTCTACACTATAACACACTATTTCAAGTATTTTCTGCACTTTTATCACTTAAAAATAACTAAAAACGTCAGAAAAAAATGAAGACGCCACTTGCAAGTATCACTACATATCAAGATGGTTAATACTGATAAAGCTCATTAAGGAATATAGTCATTAACAATTAATAAATAAGGAACAGAATTGCTTAAAATAATTCTTTATGAGAATAAACACATATATTAATATTTTATCAATAGTATACAGGTGGTAGAAATTGAACTACCGGGCCCAATACACTATTTTTTATTATTGAAGATGAGGTATAACGTTAAATTTGAAAGTTACCTGGTACTACATGATCTAAAATAGTTTATATTTTGTTACTTTGTATCTTTATATAAATAGTTATACATTTTGATTGAGGATTTATTAAAATTTCAGAGCTATAGCGTTGGAGACACGGCCTATATGGTAAAATGGGAAGACAGAGGTGATAATAGAATGACTTTTGGGCTATCAATGATAATTCTGAGATCTCAGAAAGGGATGAAAATTACTATTGGAAGTATAATGGTACTTGAAGTACCACCAACGCGAACCGTTTTATTTAGTTTAAATTAGTTGTCAAAATAAGTATAATTTATTTTATTCAAGTTTAAAAGGTATATTTTAATGAATATAAATGTCATATATTTATGAATATATTTTGCAAAATTGAGCGTTTTTCTATTATAATTTCATGCTTCGATTTTATATGACTTCGCGGCCCCTCGACGAAGATTTCACGGCCCCCCGGTTGAGAAACGCTGATCTAAATAATAAATGCAGAATAGGAAAACTTTATATTTGAAGCAAATATTCTAGAACGTAATGTTTTAGAACGAATAATTGAATTGTACATACATTTTAAGTTTAGATTTAACAATACTATATTAAAATCATATAGATATAAATTTATTTTAGGACACTAAATGAGAAAATACCTAAAAGTGAAAATTATTTTGAAGCAGTAATACCAATATTTAATTCTAATGCATTTAAAAACCAAATGAAACAACTGCATTCAAATATTACTTTTCATCCCCACCACACTTATTCATGCAAGTCGTTCGACCTCAAATCATGGAATGAGTCGAATGAATAGAATGAGAATATTGTCCCAACAAAACGCATCCACTGAATCATAGATGCATAAAGTGTGCTGAACTCCGTTTTATTGAAATATAAAAATACTTCCAAAGAAATACAGTATTTTAATATCAGGTTGCGAATTTTTCTAATTGCCCTCGTATTTATAAATTTCAAATCAATATCACATAAAATAAATATTTTTTATACTGTGCAAATAAATACTATTAGCTATAGAACAAACGTAAAAGATTCAGAGAGTTAAAATATCGATGCTACGATTTATTCATGTATAATACAATGAGGTGGGATTTGGTTAAATAATGAATGTTATTATTGGTCCCGCCCTTGCGTTGCTAATGTCACGGGGTCGTGACCCGGCAAAGGAAATGCCCACAACAAATGGAAATTGAAAAGAGCAGAATAAGAAACATAGCCTAAGGTTACCACGTGTCTATCTTACTGAGATTTTATCAAACATTTAGTATTGTAATGCATATATCTTTGTGGTTACCTAACAAAGTGTTCAATGGGAAGACTTCCGGTTTAAATGCGTAGTTTTGCTAAAATGACCCGACAAAGGTTAACAAACACGACAAGAGATTAACTTCATACGAACAAGCTTGTTGCTTCTGTCATTTCACACAACAAAATTAAAATAGCATTTACTATTATTAATTGGAATATTACAGAGGAAGTGGATATGTACAAAGCTTAATCAAAAAAATACGCGAAAACAATTTCATTCGACTTTTATAGCGGTTTCTGTATTTCGATTTTCACTCATCATTATCCTCCAGCCGAATACACTACTGTAAAGGATATTACAAACTTTTAAACGGAATTAACTGGACTTTTCATTTTCGTAAGTAGCTCTATTTTTAAGGTTTGAAGTGGTTGCTAAACAAAATGATCAAAAGCGTCACTTAAAAGGTAAAAGTCGCTAGAATTTAAAATCTAGTTCCACTTAAACCAAAGAAATAAGCTATATATATGCCTCCCGTAAACATTTTCAATTTTATTTGCTTTGTACTTCTTGTAGCCAGTTTGTATATACTATACGCTTGTCTTCAGACCAGCGTGTGGACGGTCTTCCTCGTCTACGTTTATCTACCCATGATCTCCACTCGAGAATCCGTTTAATCCATCTGTCGTCCGTTGTTCTATTTACATGGCCTGCTCATTTCCCTATAATGGTAGGTATTTTACAAGGATATCGGTCAGTATCGCCTGTTGACGAATTTTAACATTTGGTATTTTATCCCTCAGTATTATACCCAGCAAAGTTCCTTCCATGGCCCTTGGGGTTATTTGCAGATTTCTAGTAGAAGATTTCGTCAGTGTAAGGGTTTCCACCCTGTAGGTTGATCTTAACCGACGGGGTGAATTTCTTTACCCCGAAGATATGTTCATCTGATCGATGAGCAATTTTGTTTCCAACTTGAGGTGGATCCGTTAATTCATAACTGTGCACAGTTTATGCTGTGAAATTAAAGTGACACGTGACACCTGTGTCGAATTTGCACAAAAGGCACAGCACAAACGAACGCACATACTGCACGAAAATGAAATGCCGCACAGCTATTGCGCACAGTGTTTAAAATGTATACACTGTACAAAATAAACGAACCCATCTTTTTTCATTTATGGATGATGAGAAATCGGATAGGCTTTCAGTTTCTAAAATCGAAAAAAATGTTATCTATGTACGCGATGCAATCCGTACCAATTGACGATTGACTGTTAGAGAGGTTGTAGAAAAAGAGGTTGTAAAAATCATTTGAGACTTGTCAAGATATTTTGCCCAATGTCATAGTCACGAAAATGCACCAACTCACACTTCCCTCATGATCCGATAGTTCTTGACGAAGAACAAAATTACTCTCGTTCCTCATTCACCGTACTCTACAGACTTGGCTTTGTTTGATTTATCTTCCCAAAACTGAAAAGAGCGTTAAAAGGACCCCGTTTTCAAATGAGTGAAGAGATAAAAAAAAAAAAATCGGAATTTCATTTAAATGCTATTCCAAAAAGTGCCTATAATTCGTTGAGCGAAAGATTTCCCATTAAGGTCAACTATAAACTGTCTGGTATAAGTTCAAAGATAAACCATTGGCAGCGAGATATAACACTGTCTGACAGGGACCTATTTTATTAAAATTCTAATTGAAGTTGAAATTATGGAAGGTTATATGCAATACCAAATTATTAAATATTACAAAATATTATTAAAATTATACATTATTCAATGTCTCATTACATTACAAATAAAAATGATACATGAATAAACACAAACAACACGAAAACTTCAAACATAAAGTCAGAATTTTACCAAACGACACCTGTGAGATAGCTAGTTTGAGATTTCGTCGATAGAGTATAAAATTTAAGCTAGCAACAAAGACATACGTATCGAGAAATTTTATCAAGAATATAAAATAAGCTAGACTTAAGTATGTCTGTTTTCCTTTCCTCTTACTTTGTTTGATTTCGACTTACGTTTAATGTTCTGTTTCTTTCTAACAAATTCTAAGTGTGTGACATATGTAGAATCATCATTTGATTTATCTCGCATACATTCGTCCTTGATGGGAAATCTTTCGCTAGACGTACTTTACAATTGTTTCCTGACGTGGAAAATTAGCTAACAGCGAAATGTAACCGTCTAAGGGCAGGTGCTAAGTAAACTATTTTTTTACTAATAAAGTTTTAAGACGTAAGTCCGCGATTTTTTTATCATACCTCGTACTTAAACAAAAATAAATAAATAGTGAACTACGTTCTTCAAGAAAACAGGAAGAAGAATACCGCTGATAAGTTGATATGATGACATAAATATGACATCAGTTTTGGTCTAAACTAGATACCAAAATGTTAAGCAGATTTTAAGTTATAAATGAATAAATTATTTTCCATAAATGACTCCATTTACAATACAATATATTAGACCTTTCACCGGCCAATACCCTATTTAGAAATTACATAACTATTTCTTAAAGGGAAATATTTTTTGTTTGTAATAAAAATGTTTGTGTCGAAAGAAATCGACAGCTAATGATCTATATCTATGAAATATATACGTTCTAAACTATGCTAGAACTTTATGCTTTACCTAAATCTAATTTATTGTCATTTAGAATTTCTATCTAATACTATCCAGTTTCAAAAGAAATGTGTCTGGAAATAATTGAAACAGAAACTGGAAAAGTTATTTTACTATGGTTAAAACGAGAAGAAGACGATAGTCAATGATAGGACTAAATAATGTGGATAAAATAGGACATAATTATAAAGTTCTGGAAAAGAAAATGAACGTCAGTCGCCCCGTGAGAAGAATGTGCAAAAGGTGGAGGGATTAGCAAACAAAGTTAGTTAGATAAAATGTCTGGAGCACAGCATCTAAAGCTGCGAGTAATTGGCAAATTGGCAAAGTCAAGTGCCTTGTGAAATACGTTGAATAACCCCAAGTTGTATTTTTATGCCGCTTGGCACAGTTGGCACATCCAGACTATGAGCGCTGGCGCAGCTTTCTTTGATCCAAACTGCCATCAATTGATCTGCAACTAGCACGCGAAGCAGCTTATTGGTATAAGCCAACGACACGTCCACACTTATGAGGTTTTGTCAATTGGCAAGTGTGGACGTAGCTTAACGGTGCGCTAATTATATTTAATGGGGGTAGAATTATGTCTTGCCTAGGGATACCAAAGATCCACGCATTGGCCTTAGATTTAGATCCAGAAATACAAGACCGAATAAAGTAATGGCTTTGAACTAGAAAAGCTTTCATAACAGGCCAACATTGCATGGGAACAGGAAGAAAAAGAAAAAGAAAGGTGAAGGCCGAAGATCTTCTTATGCGTCGTTTCCATAAGTCTGGACAAACAAGACGTCAAGAGCTGGCGTCTGTCCCAAGACATTCTTAGTAAAAAAAAAGAAGGAATGTCTTATTGCATAAAAGTTTCTTTGTCTGTGCCATATTCTAATGTTACATATGTGCTCGTATATCTGTAAAACTCTTTACTGAGCAATAATTTTCACATATTTCTTAAAAATAGTGAAATAAATAAAATGTTATCTACTAAATTCAAGATTTCTTTTCGTGTTTAAAACCATGTTGAAACAAATAATCTTATCTTTGTCCCCTCTTTCTGAATATATTATGAATTCAACTAAAAAGACAACGAATGAATAAACCCACACGAAAATGTTCACAGAAAGTGTATTGATTTTAATGAAACAGTCAGTGATGGAAGATGGGAATCCAGGCGGTTGGCGCGCGGTTTTTTCACAAAGTCAGTTAGGTAGTATGTGCGACGCTCCGTACACAATAGAAGAAGAGCGATGTGGGTCAAAAAGCCTTTTATAGACGCTTATTCATCAAACTATTTTATATTATAACACCTAAACTTTACAAATTATTTTCAAATCAACACTTTTAATAACTGCCTCATTTTAAATGGTTCTTTACCAGATAAAAGGTTTTCATTAATATTCGTTAATCATAAGACCATTTTCCTACGAGTGCTAAGGAATTGTCTCATTTCGATATTGTTAATTAACAGGTTATTAACTAAATTCCGCATGCTATTTTCATTGCCAGCAATGCGCGCGGGCGGTGAAGGAATAAATTCACACAATTGCGCATGTGAAGCGGCATGGATATTATCATATCCGCCTTCGCACATATTAAAGAACGTCAAAAAATATTTATTTTTAATTTTTAAATATTAATTGTATTTTCTTGATTAAATTTATAGAAAAATTGTAATCGTAGGAAAAGCATAGTGTATATGGTATTTTGCACTTGCTGTTCTAAGGACTAAGAAACACTGAAGGCAAAACTGTTTCATTAGTTTTGTAAAAAGGTGAGTGTCTCAAATAAGTCAATGTTTTAATATCAATATTTACAGGAGGCAGATATTCAAAAAATATCTTGACGAGTTGGGAGCAAAAACTCACAAAATCCCTTAAAGAGCGGGGAGCAGAAAGTCACTTTAAAAACGAGGGGCAACAATTCAGAAAGTTGCTTGAAGAGCGGGGGACAGAAATACAGAAAAAAACTTAATCATAAAAGAAAAAATATTAATTGTATTACCGCTAAATAAATTAAAGGGATTGTCTGTCTGTCTGTCTGAATTGAGAACGGCTGAACCAATTTTAATGCGGTTTTCGCCAGTGTTTTGGACTTTTTTCTGGAAAGACTTTAAGTTAACCCTTTGTTGCCGGCAGTCAAAAATAATTTCAAATTAAAAATTATTTACAAGTTTTACAAATGGTACTGTTAAAAGAAAGCTATATATGCAATTATTATTTTATTATTTCATCCCTCCTCTTAGTTACACCCCCGGTATTTTACGTATTTATTTAATTTTCATTTACATTATGATAATCACAAAAACAATTTTTCTTATCATTACAACATAAATGAATTTTGCATGTTGAACAAATAGAATACGGTCTAGACTGCACTCCATTTATGCTGCAATTTTGTAACATATAAGAATAAAGCAGGGGATCCCCGAGACCATAACCCTGCTAGCTTTATTTTCTGACGTATCTTATAGTACACAATGGTACTTTGATATACCGTCTAGCAAAAACGATAATTCTTATTATACATAGAAGGTAACGGGCGAAAATCAACTGGGTACTTATAAGTACCGTCAGCCAACAAATGGTTAATATATCATCACGAAATGACAGCAAGACTCTGAGCAATTAAAAAATAATTTGAAATAAGTAGGAGAAATCTTGTATGCGGCACATTAAAATTGTTACGGAGGCTAAACAGTTATGTATAGTATTTACAAAATAAAATGACCACTCTTGTTAAGAAGCTTAACAACGCGGTAATGGGTTTATGGAAGTAATCCCAAGATACGTAGCTGTAAAAAAAATATAAAGGGTATTAAAGGAATTTTAAATTTAAATCGAATAGATGTAACACTAGTTCAATTGAAGTTTCTTAAAAACCATCAAGGATATTTTCCAAATTTATAATCAGGGCCGGCGCTAGGCATGTGCAGCATGTGCAGTGGCACATGGCCTCGCGGCCCAACAAGCCTCGCGTATTGTGCGAACTTTTCTGAACCGCGCGTACTCGCGTACACCAAACTCCCATCTAGATTGTATATGTAGTTTTCGAGCGCACTGAAATTAGAAAGAAGAAAACGAGCGGGGTGTTAGCATCAGTTGTGAAGCGCTGTGATTTCCCGAATACGAGAGAAATTCACACGGCCGAACTGAGTGTAACATTCACTAAATGTATCCTTCATTAAAATATATACATTTGAAACATTATAGGAGTATCTAATATGTAAACATAGCGTGCTAGCGGACAGCACCAGGTAAGGAAAATTACATTTTGACTGATGTATCTCGTTCATTCCGTCATTTTGCGTGGTCCATCACTATTGAACCAGCCCTTTTTGACCACCGCGTTAATATATATTTTTCTCGCCAATCTCGCACATGGCCTCGCAAATCCTAGCGCCGGCCCTGCTTATAATCCTATTGTTTCTAAATTTTAGGGGTTGTTATACTTGTTTGTTAGATAATTTTCAACGTTCTTAGCGTGCATACATTAACAACATGGATCATAGGCAACCTTTTGATTTTGAAAAAAAACGTAATTCTGTAGCGAAAATAGTGAATCTGTGCAAGATGATTTGGAGTGCGAAAATGTGGACGTTGACGTGGAATGCGAAAATGTGGACGTGGCTGCTAAAAAAAAAATGTCAGAAGATTGCAAAGTTCTGATACTGAACGTTTATAAAAAGTTAGTTTCGGAAGGTAATGACAAACCTATACCTAGAACAGCTGAATTAACTAGTGTTCCATACAGAACAATTCAACTTATCAATGTTCGTGGCAAAAATCAGCAGCAAAAACGACCCGATTACACGACCGATTTACAAGAAAATAGATAGTTTTTTGTCTAAAACAATAATAAATAAAATATACGACTTTTATTCGAAAAACATAGAGCCGATTGTGCATCTTTTAATAAAAGAGTTGGAAGAAGATCGAACAGAATTTCCATACAAAGTTAGCCATATGTATAATTATTTGAAGTTGCTAGGATTTATTTTTGTTGCAAAAAAAGAATGATTTGTATTTACTTTGTATTTACCAGTACAACAAATATTTTCAAGAGCAGGTTCTAACTTATAAATTGTTGTTGCTATACCAATATAATTCAATATTTATTTAGTCAATAATCGGGATTTATGAAAATTATTTAAAAAAATAGTTTTGTTTCTCTAGTTATAGACGACAGTGTATGCATGTATGTGTTTCTATATTGTCCATAGAAGCACATTCTACATAACAATGACTTTACATTATAAAATTAACAAAATTTTCTACAAATACCTTTCCAGTCGCTCCAATTTTGGTCTGCATGGAGTCCAAACACTAAGGTCCACATTATAACACACTATTTCAAGTATTTTCTGCACTATTATCACTTAAAAATAACTAAAAAGTCAGAAAAAAATGAAGACGCCACTTGCAAAAATCACGTATCACTACATATCAAGATGGTTAATCTTGATAAAGCTCATTAAGAAATATAGTCATTAACAATTAATAAATAAGGAACAGAATTGCTTAAAATAATTCTTTATGAGAATATACACATATATTATTATTTTATCAATAGTATACAGGTGGTTGAAATTGAACTACCGGGCCCAATACACTATTTTTCTATTATTGAGGATGAGGTATAACGTTGGAGACACGGCCTATATGGTAAAATGGGAGGACAGAGGTGATAATAGGATGACTTTTGGAATATCAATGATAATTCTGAGATCTCAGAAAGGGATCATAAAATCGCGCAAAATATATTAGAACAAGGACAACAAAACCGCTTAGAGGAATGTTTGAATACAGTTTTCATTGCAGAAGAAAAACCAACCACCAAAATATTGACTTTTATTGTATCCATAAACAACAAAATAACCATGCAAACACCACAGTTTTTCAATTTTTGTATCAGTAAAATTGATGACTTTGTCAATACTGAAATAATTATAAAATTGTTTAGTTTAAGTTTCAACTTTTTGAATGTTTTCCTTACATTTTATTTTTATAGGGTTATTGTTGTAGGGCTCTTTTCAGAAAGGTACTATAAATAGAGCAAGATACACGGAAATAGAATATTTAGTTATGTAACTAAAAGAAGAAATATTCACAAAATGCTTCGTTCTTATTTTCTGCATAAGATCAAATATTAGATTACTTTCAAAGTTCATTTTAGAATAATATGATTCAAAACTATATTTAGTTTACTTCAAAGTATACAAGCTAAATGTAGAATAACACTGAAACGGATATTAAATTTGTCCTCATAATTAAGTTGAAGAAAAAAGAACAGTATCCATTAAACTGTAGAGGCAACCACGAGAGTAACGTAGCCAATTACGCGATGTACGACGATATAAAACATAACTCACAACCAACACGCAACGTTCAGAATAATTAGAGCAAGTGAAACACAAAAACAAAGGGAAAAGTCCACATATTAACCTGTTCAAACAATGGTAAAGAAGGAAAACTGTTAGTAAAATCGATACACTTATACAAAATGGTCAATTAGTGGATATCGGTTTCATTTAATTCATTTCCATTATGTGAATAAATAACAGAATGTTAATGAAGGGACATTATATAATTGTTAATTAGGTCTTTATTAGGAAGATATGTTTCTTACGGGAAAATTTTCAACCATTTTCAAAAATAATTTAATACTATATTATTATTATTTTATTTATTTTACATCAGCCTATTTATGCAAGGAGGCTAATCACCGATGCCAAAGGGCGACCTCCTACACCTGGATGAGGGGTGAATGATTATGAAAATGGGAGTATTGTAAACATATTATTCTCACCCTAATATTATCACCAACGGAGAATCGAATCAGCAACCTTACAGTTCAAACTGATTTCACCAGTCCGAACTGCACTAATACATTATATGTGGAGAGCAGTCAGTCTAGGTGTTAATATGTTTCAATCCTGTTAAAAAGAACAATGGGGTTTTTCCAATTACGTTGGATTAAAACGCATTATAACTAGGGAACGGACGTAATTATCCCCTGAACTTGAGTTAATACGTTTTCATAAGCATAGTTTTTAATAATATCATTTTTACATATTTACACTCTTATATCAGTTTTAATAATCATTTTCAAAGTGACTTTATTAATTTTTTCAAATATTTAAAGCGACTTTATTTATTATAAAAATGGTCGTTAAAAATTTTAAATAACCCTGAATAAAAATTAATAACTCCAGGAATGAGTACAACTACTGGCATGAATGGAAATTGTCTATCTCATTAGAATTTTATCTTTATATAGACATACCCAATTAGTAAAAATTTTGACTGAATTGTAAACATAGTGTAAACATAGTATTTCTTTGGATGACTGTACTACAATATGCAGGTTAAGATCAAAACTAGTTCTTGGACCTCCTTTGTAATATGTTACGTTAGCAACCATAACATAATGACATGTGTGTGACAGATTGTAAATAGACGTAGTAATAAATGCTTATATGTGCTTGGATTTGTGTGTTTTAATTGATATTATTATAAACGCTAGAAAGCTTTTATCATGCATAACAATTTTAAGGAAGAGGATTATACAAAATATTTAATTAAACACAGAAGAATATGTGCCGCTTGCTACGATTTTTTTCTTTTTTTGACAGAATGATTAGGAAGATAGATATGGGATAGAAGATTGAATACTCGTCGACTAGTGGGAAGGCCTCGCAAGAGATCAGTTAACCGAAGATCCAACATGTATTAGATATACGGGACACATGGAAAGACCTGATAATTAACAGATCAAGGTGGAGAACCCGAGAGAAAAATGAACTCGACTGACAGTGCTCAAAGAAGCAGAGGAAGAAGATATGAAAGATTTCAGCATATTTCTTAAAAATACTAATTATGACCTAATTTAACCGCATTCAAATTATATGCAAAGTTTTTAAGACAAAAAACGAATCATTTTCCTTTCAAATGCTCAATAATGCGAACAGCAATGTAAAACAAGCAATTTCAAATAAATGTATTAATTTCAGAATACGTTGTATTAATTTTGACATATTTATTTTTAATTATTTTGAAGTTATTTGTTTTACTAATGCTGAATTTTTGGCATGGACCTACATAAGGCGCATTGCCAAGGAAATAAAGCTGCGTAAATGGAGATGGATTGGGCACACGTGAAGAGTTTCATGTAAAATTACAAAGTCGCTAGAAGTAAACCGCATGACTTGGGAGCATAGTCGGCGCATGACTTGGCGAAGGATTGTTGACAAAGAAATTCAAAGAGCCGATAAGAAAACTGAAAGCTCTGGCTGGCTGGAGATTTGTATCATCTGAAGCTTTGTGGGCGGCCTATGCTCCTTGGAGGATTGACGGAAAATATATAAAGTAGGCTTACCAGACGCCCTCCGTATTTTACGTCGAAATTTGCTGTCCAGTATTGTACTTGTAAGGACAGCCAAATTTCCCGTATACGGTATGATGATGGCGAAACTTTGTATCGAAGATAATATTAATAGTTAATAGACCCTTAAATGACTGATGATACATATCTTGGAGGGGCAGTTTTTATTACAGTGACGGCCTATAGGGTTATGTTAGTTTTATTTGGCTTTTCTTCTTCGTGAGCAAGACGATTGATTTAATAATTAATTAAATCCCTCTTTTATAATATGTCGCTAAGCTGGTCGATCACGGTTTTAGTTCGGCCAATCAATTGGGTCAAAATTTCCGTTTTTTAGGTGTGCTTTTAGCACATCTTTGTACCTTTTCATTTGTCTGTCCACATTTCGTGAACTAGTAGAGAGATCAGAAAACAGAATTATTTCAAATTGTAATTAATTGTAATGTCATTATAACTGAAAACTGTACCATTATCTGTAATGTAAAATATTTTTATAATTGCAAAACAATGTAACCATTACAAGGTGCCAATAACGTCACTTGAGGCACCTAAATAACAATAAATAACAAAAATAAAAAACAAAAAAAAAAGAATACAGAATCTGTTTTGAGATTTCACTCTCAGATATCCTTATGAAGTGACCAGTCCAACATAGTTGAATCTTCATAATAATCGCTTCAATACTTGATGAATTGGCATCTTCCAATACACTGCTGTTGGTTCGTCTCTTCTCTCAGTTTATTTTTATCATACGTCGCAAAAACCTTTGACGGTGCTTCGCAACCGTAAAGAAGCTATAAAGAACCGTAAAGAAGAGTACCGAGTAGAAAATCGACGTTATATACTTGCAACTTACGGCTTAGTACGGCTATTCAGATTATGATTAGCAAATTCTCTCAATCTTAATTTGGAGAAAGCTTAACTAGCGCAGTGTATTCTGTGTTGTATCTCTACGGCAATATGTGCTGCTGAGTAGATATGGCTGCCTAGATAACGGAGGCAATCCAGAATCTTCAGAATACATTTGTAAGCCATAAAAACTAACAATTCGAGGAAATGAATTGTCTTTACAATTACGCTGGCAGTATGACAATGACGGTCCCTTTCTTAGGTCACTATTTATTTAGTACTAGATAGAGTACCGTGCTTCGTCGCAGTATTTAACTACTTTAAATCCATTCAGATTCCAATATCAAATATTTATTCACAGAATACTATATGCATCCACGGATTTAGCCCTTCAGCCATTTATAATTATTAACACATGAATTCTATAGATTTTGTTTCTATCTTTTGTTTCGTAAAATGATTTTTTAAAAATGACGAAAGGCTATGTGCTGACCACATCAGATATTTGATTTTCCAAAACCTGCCAACCCTAATATATAGGCATATGTGTATTTAATTTGCGCAAATAGCCTTTGTTTCTGTGCGCCTAAAATTTTAACTAACTAACTAACTGTATTTAATTGTCTGAGAATTCTCTTAAGGTGCTTAGGTTGTGTTAAAACTTGTATAGCCCATGTGGGGGTAGATAGCAGTGTAATAAAAATGATTGTTTAGTCCATCTGGTCACTACTGGACCGTAGTGTGGTAAAATTAAGATAAACCTTTGCCCAATTTAATGTTGGGAAAAGTGTATAATATTGCTTGCAACTATTACCAATTACTAATTGAATATAATATTTAACAAATGTATTCCAACTTCGTAGTAATATGAAACTTATTGACACGAAATTTAATTTTAGATATTATTTTAAAAGTTCTCATATTGTAATAATTTGCATGCCAGATAAAATAAAAACACTTACCTTATCGGAATCTGTTGTATTTCCTGACCCGAAGGAAGTCAGAGAGTTACGATCAAGATTTTCTACACTTTCATCCAAAGATGTGCATTCTTCTAAATCTCTGTAAAGATATAAAAATATTCAACTAAGGAAACAATCTAATTCAAATATACATGACATATTTTAAGATAAGAGACAGAAAATTTCAATGGGAGATAAAGAAAATATGAAAAGAAAGATCCATCGGCTAGTAATAAAGCATCGGATAGTAAGAAACATTGGCTGGTATGAAAACATCAGCTAGCTGGGAGGAAAACACTGGCTAAAATCTGATTTTCATTTTTCACAGTAAATGACGCATGTCACAATGAAACACATTTTTATAACAAAGTATTTGTAGATTACGTGCACGTCTGTTAAAAAAATGGGACGATAGTTGGAATATTTAGAGATAAACAGATAAAATCTTTCTATGACAGTAATCTTCAATCTTTGGGACAATCGAGGAACCCTTTTCAGTAAGAATATCAGTGGCGAAATAATTAATAAATATGCTCCATGCAATACATTTTATTTGAACAAAATGTACATTAGCTATCAATCTTAAAAGGGAATTAAAGATATAGGCAGCTGACGCCGCACACTTCAATTTAAAATTGATACTTTTAAAATTATTTGAGGCAATTTTTTTTTTTTTCTACAAACTGGATTAAAATTAACTTTCATGTCTTGTTTAAGGGATTAAAGAAATAGATTAATAGGAAATAAACATTGATTCATATTCTGTTCATATTTATGGCATTCAAACTCACGAGTTGTTAATTAAAACATCGAAAGTGAAGTTGAGAGAAATTTATCATTTACGTTGAGTAAAAAATAAATAAATAAATAAATAAATAAATAAATAAATAATGGATATTAATTAATTAAAGAATAAATATTTTCAAAAATTCAATCAGAAGTTAAACAGCAAATACAGTTATCGCAAAATTGTAGTATAGTCTGTTTCTTTTGTAAACTAGGAAATAGATTTTGAAATCTAGTAACGTTTAAATATTGCATGAGGATTTGAACATTTTATTTAACAAAAGCCCCATTCTATAGTTACGAAGTAAGCTCGTGACAACTTCAAAAAACTAAAACCTGTTTGTCTGAACTGCACCCCCTCGTTTAAGGGGACACGACAATATAGTTCTCACAAGTTAATTATACAAAACTAACAATCTGAAATATTATTAGTAACAATCTATGCATAAAAATTTGAAGCGAATTTTTATCTATCTAATAGGATATTTTTAATTATAATGAAATGGTAAATAAACAAATTGCATTATAGACGCCAGTTTGTAAAGTAATCGACGCGAAAAATTGATACTAAAGCTCTACTTTAAAAATATGTTTCTATACTCTATCTACGAAAGACTGATAGTAATAAAATTTATTATTTGTAAAAACTTATTGTATTATCACACAGAAGCGGCAAAACAAAAGCGACAAAATATGAATAGTTCGAAACGAAATATTGTTAAAAACAACCGAGTGTGCCGCACATATTATATGGGAATACGGACTAGGGTTAAACACAATAGACCATAAAAATTTGACCCTAAAATTTTGAGTAAAAATATGGTCACAGGGGTGTGTTCAATGATATGATAAATATGGTCACAGGCGTGCGTTTATTAAAATGATAAATAGTAATATAGAAATACACAAAACCAATTTAAACATGTTTAAAATGTGCATGCCACTCGTAACTGCCTGACAAAATGATTTATTACTATCAGTCTTTCAGAGATAGAGTATAGCTATTTTGTTCTAATGTAAAAATAACTTTAAGTTATTGTACTTGGTGTTCTATTTTTGCCGTCATCTTGAATCTGCCGCAGTTCTCAATGTAGACGCAGCGGGTAAATATGATTTAATATTCGTAAAAATCATATGTACCAAGTGGCATTTCATTATCATCCAGTATAGTATTTTTCAAAGGTTCTGAACTATAGTGCGTTCAAAGGTGAGTTTGCAGTATAGCTCTTATGGCAAATGGGAGCGGTGTTGCCAAATGTTGTAAAAGTGTTAAATGTGTCAATTATAATAATATGAAAAACTCGTATGATTTACAAAAATCAACTCTTATAAAATCCAAAATAGCACTCAACAAAAACAAATGGTCATTTGTAGAATACAGCGTCTTCACAGATCAGCGCGTTTTAGAGCTGGCAACGTCGACAAGCAAGAAAAGGATAGCGTCATTGTGTAAACCCATTAGAGAGTATGAAAAAGAACTACTCCATATGTCCTGTACTGCAAACTCACCTTTGAACGCACTATATAAACAATCATGTTGAGAAAAATATTGACGTATTATTTGAACATTTCTATACAAAACTATATCAATATATTAAACTGACAAATATATTTAAAAATTTACACATCATTATTGTCTGGAATCTACGATTAAGTTATTGATCAATAACAATTATACAACAACATTTTCTAGAATTAAAAATATTCTATTACGAAGCAAAAAAAAATCTCCGCAGCTAATTTTGATACATAGATTGTTACTAATTTTATTTCAGATTGTTAGAATTGTATAAGAAACTTGTATGTTATATATATACTTGGGGGTTATACATATCGTTAAACATTTGGGATAGGCTATAATTTATATATTATACCATTACTATAAAGATTAATAACACATATTTTTGTCTTAGTGCCGTTTGTAGAAAAAACATTGCATACAACACGTGAATAAAGTAGGACATTACTCCCTCGCGATAAATGTTGCCCTTGGCTGCGCCTAGTGCGCTAAAATCATCTCAGGGGTGTAAAACACTGCATTATTCCATCGTTACATAAATAATTTTATTCTTTAGTTCACTTAAATCCCACTGGATGATTCTAGTCGAACCCTGGAAGTTACGGGGACCACATTTTGAGTACAGCGAGTCTAGGGTATTTATGTCACCCGGATAAAAGATTTTCATTTAAAAATAAAATCATTACCTGCTTGATCTTTGGCTGTGTGGCTTCAATTTAGCTGGACTCTTAGGCAGTGACAATGGCAAAGCACCACTGAAGTAGGTTTCTTGGATAACTTCACGTAATTTCTTCACCCAAGTCTGTTTAGTTTCAAGTGAAGAGGCTCGGAGAACTATACGATAGTCAGATATTGGAGCACGACCAGTCCAAACAGCGAACTTACATTCATCACCTTCCATATGTTCCGTTACACCCAACTCAGATGTCTAAAAAGAAATATGAAGATTAGTTTCTATAGGTAACTTTAACAACTCAATTAATCTCAAACAAAATTACTGAAATGTATTAAAAAACTTTTAATCCTCACGTTTAATATATACAAGCTATTATAGCAATACTGATGCAATTTCTTGTTTATATCTTCATTAATCGTTTATACCTAAAGGACAATACAAAATGAAGTGATATAATTCAGCGATATCGAGCAAGTACTACGTGTTTAAAAAGCCATAATTTAATGCAAATATTCAATTAAAGTATACGATTGATGTAAATATGCATTGTCAGTTTTTTTGCAAATGTATTATGTTTTGGTGTACTGTAGTTTATAATAGGCTCAAATTAAAGATTTATATATTTTAAACTTACCATTAATTTATTTTTATAAATATATTTAACTTTTCCCGCTGAATCTTTGACTTCCTTGGTAAATAATAAATACAATTCAAATAAGAAAATGTGTCGATCTCTTCCTTTTCTTATTAATTGTTTAGGATCCCAGACACTAAAAGCATCTTGTAAAACAACTTCTCCGAGCTTATCTGCGGATACATCACAACCTTCGACTAGAGATAGATACATGGCATCGTTGGCTTTCTTTGGAACATTTAACATCACTTCCAATCCATCCTGAAAACAAAAAAGAATTTTATTAACACCATGATTAATAAAATGTAAATACATAAATTTAAGTAGTTTTAATAGTGCAGTGTAACTTTAATGAATTCCACAAACAAATCTCTTGAGTAACTAATTTGAATATCTCTGAAACATAATCAAATGCAAATGTGTGTTCTCAGTACTTTTATACAGCTCAGAAACATAGACAATGAAGAAGGCAAACAGAAAACGCGCACTCTTTTGAAATGTGGTGTTAGCGAAGACTACTATGTAAGTTTTAATCAACAAACACACGGACTGAACACGTTTGAAATGCCTATTGAGTACGGAAGAGGGATAGTCTTGATATGATGCAGCTGTCACTTTAGTTGACTGCCGTTGAGTTAGAGCCGCGAAGTTATTTTGTTCTGTTTTCTTATTATAGTTGTGGTATAGACCTCGTACATCGCTAGCGCAGAAACCAAAATCAAATCAGATATGTGGGTCTATTCTGTAAGTTTTTCGATATTTCTTTTTACAGTGTCTTGTCACAAATTCGGATTTTCAATACCTCTTATTGGTATTTTGTAATTTATCGACAGTGCACTTTTAATAGTGTCGTGCCGCTTTCGTAAAGACATTTACGAACGTATACTCTTTGAAAAGTAATATAGTTTTTTCGACATTTGTACTAGCTCTATACATAAGTTCGAATATATTTGCAGATTAGTGTAATTTAAAATGTGTTTTATAAATGGAAATATATATATTCTTGTTGTTAAATGCTTTAGTTATGGCGCAGAGTTATATATTTTATGAACTTAGATGTATTATAGAGGAGACAAAGCGGCTCGGTAATTTAATGAGAATATCAATTTTTTTTAATGACATGTACGATATTTCTAATAAACTTTAATTGATCTAAACAAACTAATATGCGGCATTGCACTGTTGTTTCAATGGCATCTGAAATCGTCTCCATTGATCCCAGTGACGATGTTCTAAAGAATTTTGCCATCTGCAGCCTAATCCCGACAAAATAATTATAAAGAAATCTATTAGGGATATTCTAAACAACATATATTAATTGTAAAGAGGCTGTAAAAAGTCAAATCGGAATAGGCCCTATTTTTTAATACGTATATCCGGTCATGTTTATAAAAACAGTTTTGTTAAAATGAATATTTATATTCAGCATAACCTCCTGTTAAAAGTTTAGTTAAACTGTCACAATACGAGAATATTTCAAATTGGCGACATTTATTTCCGACAATGTCGAATACAAAGCAACACTACATAGAGGATTCTGTGCAACTGACTATCGACAACTTACAGAATATACCTCATGTTGACAAATAAACAACGTCGAAAAGAAAATAAACTCGAGCCCCTAATACAAGGCAAAGCAAAAGGTGTTAGACCAAATGAACGTTTTCAAAAATATAAAATAAAAATGGATGGAATAAATTAAAGAAATCATGTGTCAATCAGTTGTGGAAGCCACCAAAACATCACAACTGCAACATCACAGCCGATACAGCTAATAAATACTAATACATAAAATTGACAATCATTTGGCCACTTTTGGTAAAGGCACGAATAATAAGAAGAAAATATGTAATTGGGTTTATAATTAAATAAATTATAAATAACTACCTTCTTTTTAAACAACATTTTGAAGGTTTGCAACATTTACTGCACAGACAACTCAATATTATTAACAGATAACAATTCAATACACTTCTATATCTTTAAATAAGATAAAGAATTGTAAAAGATAAAAACTATCTTACAGTAAAGATTACAGATTGCAAGGTTCATCCTAGTTTTCCAGTGATATAAAAATTATTATTTGTTTAACGGACAATCAGTAGTTAAAAATTTTGAACAAAATAAACGATGATATATATCAGTTGCTCTGATTTAGATATAACAGACATTTTTAAATTAACTGTAGTTTTTAAAAAATGGTTAACATACCAAAAAACTAACGATTTAACAAAAAAGGTTTTACATCTTCGGGACATTTCTAAACAAACTATAAATTAAATAATATTTCAAACATTTTAATTAAAATTATAAATAAATTATTATTTTAAAAAATAATATAAATTTATTGCTACTGATTCGAACAGCGGTTATTAAATCACGTTACATGAACGTTGCCATTGAGCTGTTTTGGAATTAATAATTGGGAAACAGGAGTAATCATAAATATCAACAAAAACTATGAATATGGTATTCTCTAGAATATTTTACAACCACTTTCACTAAATGCGAATATATAATCTCAGTTTTATTGAGAATTACTCCCTTAGCACACAGAAAAAGTTCATTAAAATAAAATGTGCACTTTTGTGCAAGTAAATAATTTTCCTATATTAAACGTCTATGGCCCACATTTCATGTTACACTCGGTACATAAACATTAAGAGTCGGTTTCTCAAAACTTAGTAAACTATAAACAAATGATCAATTACGGTCACAATAGAACAATCCCATAAGTAACCATAGCAATCATTTTCTAACTGTTTGGTTATAGTTAACTAAGCTTTCAGAAACCGGCCCTAAGTATAGTAAACCCATGCCAATCCTATGCCAGCAAATTAAAAGAAAACTAAAAATACCTCCCTTATTATCGAATTAACGGAAAAATGTATATAACAAAAATTGTTTATAATAAGAAAACAAATCTTATTGGTTAAATTCATTTTTCAATTAGATGAATATTTGGGGAATTTTAGGGGACATCCTTATTATTGATTAAACAGCAATATCCTATGACAAAAAAAAAAAAAACTCCTAAAACTAAAATCTTGAAATATCTCACTTGTTATTTACTTTACATCAAAAATGTATATGAGGAAACATTTTTGTTTTCTCCTCAATACAGTTTTTAATAAGAAGATTATGTAGGGGGCAAGGGGAATGTTACTTATAAGCAGCGATGGTATCCTACCGGTTCGCGCGAACCGTTTCTTAAAATTATTGAAACTTTAGGGAACCGGTTGTTAGAATTATTAATAATAAATTAATTACTCTGACTTCAGTTTTGAATCGTCCGCCGTGCCCTGCACTGTTGCAAATGTAATATTTATTTTATAGATTTATTAATAATACGCTCTTAAATTTTCTCTCTTATATTTAATAAATGGAAGTAAGTGATTTGTTTTCACTCTTAAAAATACAGAATAGGTTCCTATATATCACATGACTTTATAGAACCGCTTCCTGAAAATTTAGGATGCCATCACTGCTTATAAGGTAAAATGTCTCATTTACCATTTAATAAATAGCAAAAATGTTCATGAGAAAATAGACTATTTCTCTCTGTTTACTGCAGTTTTTAATAAGATATACAGCTATTTGGGGAGCTATGGGGAGAGCTCTCTATAAACCATATTTCTCACTTATTATTTACTTAACATCAAAAATATATATAAGAGTGGTTTAGAATAAAGAAATTATTATTTTGTTCAACTTGAAACTGAAATATCCAATTTATCAGCTCATTGTACGTTGCAGCAAATATGTACCTTACAAAAACCATACTAAATAAGGGTACTCCAGCTTGCTAGTTAGAGTACTCTTCAGTACGAGTAATATATGCTGTTTTAGTAGGAACATTACAACACAATTCTTGTTTATATTATTTTTTTTTGTAAACAAACAAAAAAAAAATCTAAATAGGTATATACCTTAATTTCTCCTTGCCCTTCTTGGCAACAAGACTGCAAATCCTTGAGCAAAAGTTGGTATTTAGTAATACGTTGTACTGGTTTAATAAGGTAAGCGGCAATAGGGTGTTCAACTTTATGTTTCTTTTGTAAATCTTCAAAAAATCCTCCTCCATGTTGCACCAAAAGGCTATTAGACTCCGGCTTATTTTTACAATAATGTACATACATATCAAATTTCTGTGCCCATGTAACAAAACAATGCCCAACATCCTCCGGCATTGTTTCATATTTCTCAAGTTCACGGAGAAAAATTGAGTTATGGAAGTTGTGGATTTCTTCCATGTTACCAAAGATGGTATCTTCTTTTCCAATTAAGGCTGGTGGGACGTTAGTACCGTTGCGCATTTCAACTAGGAAACATTTTATGCAGGTTTCTAAATCCTTTACGTATGTACGTTCGGTTTGGAGTAACTCTGCCATTATAAATCTACAAAAATAAGCATAAATTAGTATTTTAAAATATTTTAGTTTCTTATTAATTATATGATAAAAATCACACATACATACACTCAGACAGACATTAACATTTTTAGGATTTCGTAGGTTTAACTAAGAAACTTTTATTTTGTCAATCATATACAGTGGCGACGCCATCTCGAGGTGCCAGTCCGAGCCAGCTTTCTTCTTTTCAAAATTATTATATTTTTTCATAATGATAATTTTTCGTTATTTCAATATACAAATATTTATATCGATTAAAAAATTGTAACGCGCACTAAAACTCCTGGTACCTGTTAGCCCCTCCAAATTTTAAAAGCTGGCTGCTACGGTTATTCAACCCTTGAGTTAGCAACATTAACTAGTTATCGTTAAATCTTCGAGCAGTTAATATTTTATCAATCCCAAAATACAAAATCATTTAAAAACTCTTGGCATTTTTATTTAATATCCTGCAGTCATAATCCCACAAATAAAAGCTTTTAGATAATAGATTTGTTGTTATTAGAATTTAAATAATGATAATAGGCTCAATGCGCCTATATGGCACATAGGACAGACAGTTTCCCGTTTCTAGACCTTCGGCGCTATATAAGAGCCACCATTAGGTACTCATTTTAAAAATGTAATACTCGAGTGCGAGTCGACCCCTCGACAGACTGAACAGTATAAAATCTAAGGTGGAGTCCGGGATTTGAATCCATATTCCTATGCTCCGTAGACCACTGATATACCATGAAGCCACAACTTTCAATACATTATACTTAGATGAACAGAGAAAATTGATTTTCACGCAGTTAAAACTGTACATAAAAATATTATCATTTACTAAATACCTACGAAACCTTGAAATGAGTTAAATTCACATTATTTTCCTTAAATATTGTTCATTAAGTATCATTTTTAATATAACTAATTTTATTAATGATTAAAATTTATCTTTGATAATATTTAACTTACTCTTTTCTTCTTGCTGATTTTCTTTTCTCTTCATTAAGTTCTTTTAATTCTTTGGCTGCTGCTTCTTTAACTTTAGCCTCTAGACTAGGATCTGAATTTCTATCAATAGATAATTCTTTTTTCTCACTTTCCTCCACTTGTATACCTAAAGTTTCTTCCAATTGTTGTCTATAATTGTCCATTCGGGAACTGAAATCTTTATATCTATTGTCAACAGCAGCAACCCACTGTTTAATTGAATTCGCATGTGCATGTCCCTTTTCAACCAGACTATCAGCAAGTTGAATAAGAAGTTTCACTCTTTCCCTCGTTTCTTTGGCAGTACCTTTGAACTCATTGTGTTCTCTTAAAAGTGATTCCGTTTCCTCTCGACTGTTTCCTAAGTTAGTAGCATGTGTTGTTAGATAGCATTCACCTGTTTCATGTATCCATTCAATAGCTTGCTTTGCAGATCGTTCAAAAAGTACAAATTGTTGACATTGATCCAAACGTTTTTTTCTTTGAGTCCAGAATTCCAAAACATGATTTTCTTGCGTTAATAATTTATCAAGTATATTCTTTACTCTTGTTTCAGAAGTACCAGTAGATTGATAGTTGTAAAATTGCAGACTTCTAGTTGTATATTTTAAGAATGTTTCAGCTGTTCTTCTGGCAAGTGTACAAGCTTTCAAAAATGCTTCTTTCTGTTCTTGATGTTTGTTAATCAACTGTGATACTGCGTTTGCTTTATCTGAGTTGCCACCTTGTTGTCCTCCCGCACACCAATCCTCGTCTCTCCTGTACTCTCTTTCTAAACTATCTAATACAGAGCATACTTGTTCGGCTGTTTTATAAAAATTAAGACTAGCAGTGACTAATTTATGCCTTTCTTCAGCACAGGTTACAAGTTGTTGCCATCTTTTGGTAACTTCCTCAGATATTTCTCTTATGGACTGTGGATCATAGTGATTTGCATTTATTAAAGCATCAGCCCTGTATTTGACTTGTACGGCTGATGTATGTGTTTTTTCAATCGCAACTTGGAATTGTTCATGTTCTTTTTTGAGTAATTCAGCATCGGCAAGACTATTAGGAACTGCAAAACTGGCTAGTAACATAGATTCACCATTTCTAATCCAACTTATGACTTGATTAGCATCGTTTTGAAACTGTCCGAGTTGTACGCACTGTTCTAGCTTTACTCGTTTCATTTCTGCGAGATCTTCTAGCTCCATTTCTCTTTCATGTAGGAATTCAAGTAATACTTGTACTCTCGTTTGAGCGTTGTATTGCGCGTCAGCCATTATGCACACTCCAGATGATTCAAAAACTTGAACTAATTCTTGTCCTTGTTGAAGTATTTGGAATGTGGTGTTTTGCATTTGACTGACTGACTCGTTGTGTAGTCTAAGGAACTGTTCTGCTTTGGCAACATCTCTTGTTAATTCACTGTGTTGTAACTCTTCAGACCACATCTCCAACTGGGATGATACCTACAAATAAAATAAATCGAGTTAAAGAAAAATCCACAATAGTCTATTTAGTAAGTGGAAATAAGCTTGAAAATATTAAAAAGGATGATGAATGATACTTGTCAAATACTTCAGGGTATTATAACTTGATTTATTGATATTCATTTCCTCTTAGTGAATAATTATCAGTTGCGATTAATTACTTTTAGATTATTATTAATGATACACTTTAGCGGAGTAGAATTTATTACCATGCGGAATGACTTGAGTGCGAGAAAAAATATGGTATATTGATTTAATCACGGCAATGTGTTTCAAAAATGATAAATATACTTAAGAGTAACACAGAGGGGGATAACTCTTTACACAACAAAGGCGTAAGCGAAAGTTTTGCAAAATAAAAAAATATACCAACATATATTCAATAACGTAACTAAGATAGAAGTTGCAGTACTCTATATATATAGGAGGGTCCATAAGTTGCATAGGGGTTAAAACATTAATAGCCAGCTGCATAACGCTAGGCTGTATAAAACTGCTAAAACTAGTTATAAGCTAAAACTAGATATAAAACACAAAAATACTTATGTCCAGTTGCATAAAACTCTTAAATCAGGTTGTAAGCTAAAACTAGATATAACACACAAAAATACCTAACAACGCGGCTTGTTGCTACGCATTTTTGTGTTTTATACCTAGTTTTAGCTTATAACTACGTTTAAGATTTATGTGGCCGGTCACCATAGTGTAATGGTCAATATACTGGCGCGTCAACTGTTAGACCAGGGTGCTTCGGGTTCGAATTTCGGTTATGCCATAGATGTTTGTATTTGTAGTATTAAGGTTCAAAAATGTATCAATAAATAAATTAAATAAAAACATGTATCATGGTTAATAGCCATATAGTCGGATTGCTGATAGGTGACTGTTACATGTATGTATCAAGTAGTGCATTCATATAATAATCTAGTTACCATTTTTCAGCGATTTTAAAAATGTGTTTTGTTATTTGTTTTAACTGTCAGTGTCTGGTAATAAATATTAATTAAAATATGGCTTGCGGCCAATTATTAAATTCATAAATTTTAATTTTAAATCTGCTGGAATAAACAACAAATTATAATCCAAAATTTACGTATGGGTATAAAATTTTCCTTATTTATAATTATTAACTTAAAATTAATAATTTTGTTTGTTTGAGTACTGCTGTAAATTTATTTTCGCGCTCTAATTAGTAAAGATATCTACGAATCATGCTGTTTCTTTCTAATGCTTTGTTTTTTATTGAAATAATTTTGAAGGTTAGTTGTCAACTTGAGTCACTATACGTTACTATGGGTATGCAAATAATTATAATGATATAGACAGAGAAAGCATATAGTATTGAATATCGATACTTGTAGCAACGAACAGTCACTTATCAGCAATCCGACTATAGTAGATAAAATCAAATAAATAATTAAAAAACAAACAAAAAATTGTGCTACTGGACATTAGAAACGCAATGCAAGTATTTCTACGTTTTAAGTCATTTATGGCCATGCGTTTCTAAGTCTCGAGTTCGAGCCCCGCTCAGGCATGGCATTTTGAAAAATTATAATTCCCTTAGTAGGAAAGGCCATTAAAAATAACAAAAAGCCATTTATGTAACCGAGTATCAACAACTGTCTTTTAAAATTAACTTTTTAGGATTTGGTAGTAATAACAATTTTTGATTAAATTAATATTTGGATTGGTCAATAAAATGCTATTATTATTATTTTTAAATTTAATGTGAGGCATCAAATAATATTTATGGAAATGTAGATTATTGTATGTGAAGTAATTAATAAAAAATGATTATTATAACGCAAGTTTTGCAAAAAATGTGTCAAACAACGTTTGTAACCCCCCCACACTTTATTAGGCAGAGGGGTTTGGTTTTAAAATTAAAAATAAATCAGAGTAATGCATATTACAACCCTTATGCAACTTGTAACACATTACGTGTAAGGAATACATAAGTGGCCAAAGAAAAAATAATTACGCTGAATTTTTAGCACTTCTGATGAAACTGTAGCTGTGATGACAGCCAAAATTAATTAAACTAACCACTTTAAATTAAGCGTTTATTACACATTGCCACTTTAATTATAGAATCTTAAATTTATTACTTAAATTTTACAGGAGAAACGCTTCATTAACACTTTTTTTAATCAAAAAACTTGCTATATTTACCTCAAGAGCATCTCTCTCGAAGAGTCGCAAACGCAGACAGAGGTCCAGTCGCATTTTTCTAGTAGCCCATAACTCTTCAAGATCGCCCCTCTGTTTGGCCAGTCTGTCTAAAGCCGCCTCTACAGCGGATACTGAGCCCGTGGTGTCCATGTCGCCTACGGATCTGCAAAGAAAAAAATATTTTTAGTTGCTGAAGTTCATCACAAAGAATTTCTGAATAAAATAAAAATGTTAACATCTTGCAATATTATTTTAACAAAACAGTTTCCATAGGGAGGTGAATGCTGCGTGTAGTAAGTACAGAAAATATTGAATAAACCATTTATAAAACATTCATGCCTGGTTGCATGAAAGTCTTAAAACTAAATATAAGCTAAAACTTGACGTAAAACACAAAATTGCCTAGCAACGCAATGAGTTTTTAATGAATTTTAGCTTACATCTAGATTTAAGACTTTTATGCAACCAGGCATCAATGAATAAAATGGGGAAAACAAAGTTTAGAGATAGATATCACTTTTGGTTTCTTTTCCAAGATGCAGTAATACAAGCTTTGATAAAATGGTATTAAAAAACTTTATTGAAAACATATTATTCTAAATTAAAATGCCACTTTTCTACACAGTCTCTGCTCCGCAGACTACTGGTGGTCCTTAGCAAAAATTTTGTGGTTCGTGAAAAGCTTATAAATTAGTATTTTCTGTGATTTTTGTTCATTTTTCAGTGATTTTTTATTTCTGAGATATTATATAGATGTATATAGATGAGTATATATATAATAAATTTGTTTGATAGTACATTTATTTTTTGTGGTCCGCGGTAGAAATTTAAATATATTACTGGTCCGTGGTACGTTTTCGGTTGAGAAACGCTAGCCTAGCATGTGCGATTGTAGCTGTATAGCGCAGATGACCCACTTTTTTTGACATTTTTAGGGTTTTGTAGGTATGACCAAAAAACCCTTATACCGTCATTTTGTCGTCTGTCTGTCTGTCTGTCTGTCTGTCTGTCTGTCTGTTCGGTAAAAATTGTAGCCAAACGGCTAAACCTAGAGAGTTGAAATTTGGCATGCTTATACAACTCTTTGACCCGCACATAGGAAAAATACTAAAACATACCCCCCTAAAAATATAAAACAAATATGTGCTCATCGAAAACAAAAATATTTTTTTAAAATTATGAGTAGGGTATCAAATGAAAGCCCTTAGTACGTGGATTAACGATCAAATTTTTATTTTTGAAAAATAAATTATTTTGATGCGATTTTTGCCAAAATTGTGCAAAAAAAATTTTGTCCCACACCCTGTAGCCCAGATGGTTTAAACTAAAAATCTAAAAAAATTCTAAGTAATGTATATTGGTGTGAACCGAAATAGTACAACAGGAATTTTTGATCAGATTATGTTTTCGGAAAATAACGCATTTTTTGTGGTTTTTGGTTCACAAAGTACAAAAGTTATACCAATGTAAGACACTCACATGCAAGGCGTACGATGACGTTATTGGTTAGAGCACTGGTGTCGTAAGCTAAAACTCGCTGGTAAACGAAGGGTTTCGAGTTCGAGTACTGAGTGAATTTTATTTTTTGTTTTTTTTTTTGCATTTTTATTATGTTGAAATTATTTTGTCAAAATTCTAGTTATATTTTGACAAATGTTGTATTTAATTTTTAAGAGCGTAAATTTAATAATTATCTTATTATATGATTAACAGACGATAAATTATTTTAAAAATATCGTTCATTTTGCCGTGATTACTACAAAGTAAAATTTGTCCTACACACTCAGCATATCGCCTTCACTTATTATATACCTGTGAAACCCTGAAATGTGTGAATATTCACACTTCACATAAATTTTTTGGATTTCATTGAGTTTAGCATATTATTGCACGAGTTTAGCACGATATTGAGTAGATGCCATAGTAAAAGTTTTTACATGAGCAGTTAATAAAACGTACCTAGATTTAAGAGCCCATCCGGAAAAAAAAAAAATCAGTTATTTTCGTACGACAATGAATTCATTTGATAATTTTCTTACGCTAGTGGGGTCAGTGATCACTTTTCAATGCAGTCAACAACTTTTTCGTAACATAGCAGTGAACAACATTTTCAGAAATACGAAATGCGCAATATTCCACACCCACTAAGCTGCAGTATTACGCTTGTCTGCTTAGACATCTTATAACCTGTTTGTCAGATAGTAGGCGACTATCGCCCGACAACTAAACAGACACAACTAACAGACTGAAAAATAACATGTTATATCTGCTGCAACTGTCGCTAGCAGTTTGTAGTCGCTATAGAATAGTAGCTCGTCTGCACAATGACATTTAAAACTATTAATTTCATTCGGAACTACACAACTGTTGAACTACAATAATCGCTCGTCTAGGCCTAGCCTACTGCGGGCGATAAAACAATAAGGGCCGGATTTTGAAAGGTTAGTTAACTATAACCAAATAGTTAGAAAACGGTTGTTATGGTTACTCATGGAATAGACCATATTAGTAACTACGTCACAAAATGGGATTCAGTGCTGCCGCCTCTCGGTTGGATTCCTTTTATTTGAATTTAGCATGTTATTTTTCTGTTAAATTACATTTTGGAAATATAAATTAAGTTTTCAAAGTAAGAGAATGCTTCACATCAAAACTACAAGCCAATATTTATTTATTAAAATTCTTATTTTATACATTATAATTTAATATGTCATTATTTTTGAAGAACAATATATATTATATATTATTTTGCAGGTTAATTTTGAAAATTTTACGTTAATCGTTATTATGGAAAGTAACATAGCAATAAGTGTGTATGCCATATCTAAATGGTTTGAAGGAACATGTTGTTTTTATTTTTTCCGTTATTGTTTTTCATTTTCATCTGTCAAAAATCGATGAAATTTGCAATTAAGAATGTAGCTGTAATGGTTACAATTTGAGCAAAACACCATTATGCATTCTAAAACAAATTATTAATGATTACTTAGTGTTAATTAAATAATTACTAAAGATATTTCGATTTTCATATTATTTAAAAACGTAACCTATAAATATATCTTTGAATCCTTATTTATATATTTATAAAATCATTATTCTATAATATAAAGTATCTGGACTGTATATATTAGTATATATTTATCAAAAATACATATTTTTTGCTCCAAAATTGAAGATATTCATAAAATTAAGGTAACAAAAGTATTGTCACATGTGTTTTAAACCAGTCAAAAACTTCCAAAGGACTCAGCTCTCAGATGGCAGCACATGTATGTGACGACACACTAATATGGTCTATTGTTATATTGTAACCGTAGTTAACCATTTTCGTATAGTTTAAATATATATTAAATATATATAAAAATTAATTATATCGAACGTACGCATGTACCAAATTTGAAAAAAGATTTTAAAGAGAGTAATATATGATTATTTCTAATTTTAATTATTAAACCGGTAATGTTGGTGTATGAATCGAAAATAGATATTCTTCAGATCATTAACCGTACAAAATAATAAATATAATAATCACGTTTGAAGTACTACCGCTTATTTAGCGGCAAGTTTGGTCAAAGAGGGCAATGATCGGTATTAAAACATAAATAGCTCATACAATCCCGTAACACTTGATTTGGCGTCATGATTGATATGTTCAGCTAATGTAATCAAACTGAAATCGAGAGGGATTTCGCTTAGTCATCCATAAACTAACACATCTTGAATACGATTAAATACCTATTATCTATCAATGGTTGTACGTTTAATATATGGACAGATGTCTGTCAAAATTTTTATATTTAAACAGTGTATAGTAATCATATATGCAGACTGACAATATTGTTTACTGAATAGTAATCAAGACCTATATCAATACTGTTTAAGTTTGCATTTGCATGATCGGTAAATGCTTTCTACTTTGTTTACTGTACATTATAAATATTCATTACGATTCTAGATGCACATTGGAAACAGTTTTTCAAACATATTAGGTAACCAAATAAGTTTTTGAGGTTTTGCTTTATTCCTTGTTTACAGAAGGAAACCAATCATAGAATCTTTAACAATATTGTTAAGAGCATCGCAATTTACATTAGTAAACTTTGGGAATAAAAAAATAAATCCGGAAATATGCTCAATGTAACAGCAGTGGACTTCTGGAGGAAAAATATTAATTAGAGAAAATTATATCAAATGGAGAAAGAAAGAATTCCGGAAATTATAGGTATTGATCATATTATAGTTAAAGACATAACAACAAATCAGCTTAGATGACACGGTCATTTACAACAAGCAATGAAAAGTTAATGATAAGATGAAAGATTACAGAAACAAGTTAAATCGTGAACAAGACAGAGGAGGAAAAAAGGAGGACAAGAAAAAACTCGATATGAATCCAAACGAATGCGGATTGAGCGAAGAGCAATGTTGGAATAGATAACAATGAAGATTGGAAATCTAAGGACGCCGAAGAACGTTATAAAATAATAATATATGTACTCTAAACCAGTGTTCTCCAACCGCCGGTCCGCCATTTATTTTTTCCACTGCGCGAAAAACAAGAGAATATTAACATACACTTGGTTCGCTAGTCTCAGAATGAAAACTGTTGAAACCGCTGGGTTAAACAACTTTTGTTATAGGATTAATTTACACCCCGCGTGTCATATGTGGTTCTCAGAAAGCTACAATGTGGTTCTTGCCATGGTTTGAGTTTATTTGATTATTTATTTAATGACAATGAAACCAAACATTAGCGAAAGATAATAATTGATATCTTGTTCATTCTTTCATACCTTAGAAAAAATACGAGTTTGAGATAGACCAGGTCACGGCGTGTGACATGACATTCTTGAGTTAGGCAATGTCAGATCCCGAGGGTAGTTCAGTTTAACCTGTCATGGGATAAAGACTTTTGGAGTTCTTATATTATTCTTGTAAACACAATTTAAATTCTTAGAGTGTTCGGATGAGTCTAGTTAAAGTAACAAAGTAATTCCATTTACAGTTAAATTACAGATTACAGCTAAAGACATGGAGAGAAAATATTCCAAAAACTACAGAGAGACAATTGGTTTTCAGAGACGGTAGTGAAGGACTTGAGGTTCAGTGGAATAATTAGTTGTTTGTCAAAAGACCTCTTATTTGTTTGAGTGATTGTGCATGCGTATCTCTTCTGGATTAGCTGTAGTATCATATTTGTAAGCCATAGTGCATAAACCATGCAAATACTAAACAGTAATCGTTAGCTAAAATGAGTATTCTAATTCATCAATCCTTAAATCCAATCAAAGAACCTTTCCAACCAGCTAGCGAGCATAGAAGGTTCATATACGAAACCGCTCGCGGATTATGAACACAATATTTGGGAGACTCCGGGTTTTCAGGAATGTACATAGTAAGTATAATTGAAGTATATTAATATTATAATAAAAATTAATCAGTCAACCATAACTTTATACTGGCCCCACAAATGTTGACAAGATCCCATTCATTTGTGGTTGAATAAAGTGGAGAATTATATGGCGGGCGATGCCTTTCGCCATCGATCATTTATTCTCTGAATATGAGACAATATTTATACGAGAAAACTTTTAAATTTAGTAAACGATGAACAAGATTTTAAACAAGATGGAAATGATTTTAATAAGAATAAATAGAATTTATTCTTATTAAAATTATGTTATAATATTTTAATAGTTTATAATTTATGTTTTTATTGAATTTATAATGTGAAAACCCGCACGAACTTGTTTATTTACCTAATATTTATACGGCCTAAACATATACGAGGGTTTTGACAATGTACGTTCAAACTCTTTGCTTTTCGTCATAATTCTATACAGAAGACTAGAAGGCGATTTCAAAACATAATTCGTTGTTGAAAAACATAATTCTTCATTAAGGGAAAGAGTTGACATCGGATAATTGCCCAAAGACTTATTTTAAAACCTCATTTCAAAGCTTCTGTGCAACTGGCTTTAAGTACCCTAATTGCTTAGGATTCTACCACATATATCTTCTTCCCTATAATAATTGGGGAGAAGGCAGTAAAACATAGCAACTCGTCTTGATATTGTCCCGCGGGTCGTTAGCTGAATTGTACTGAAGGTATATATGTCTGTGTGCTACCTAATTTACTTTTACTCATGGTAGTAATAGTCCAGAAATTCAATTATAATTTTATGACTTCGTTCTTGTGCTGTTGAACGATTCGGAATGTGGCTCTATACTAGCTACAATTTATTACAAAACCCTCAGAATATTGCAAAAAGCAACAGATGTTTTGTGAATAGCCAAATGGAAAATGGAAGTTATTGTGATGAACTACGTCATTTCCTAAAATTTATATTGTTCGCTTGAGGAAATACGCAGTTTGCTGAAAAATAAGATCATACAGTAGAATGTAAGTACATGTAGGTCAGATTTTTTGCCTCACACGTTATAATAGCGTAAAATAAGATGTTATTTCTCAAGTTTGATGTGTATAAACAATAGTTTGCAAAGTTGCATTTAATATACAGAAATCAAATTCCTTATTTACACTACTTTTTCTTGCAAATTTCTTAAGACTTTAAACAGTTAAATATACAGGGTATCACACCACCCGTCCAACATTTTTTTCTTGAAAATGCAATGTGTAAACAATTTGGGAGAAACATTTTGATGACCAAAGTCTTCCCAAAGAATCGAATGGTAATGCTGAAATTTTCTGGAACAACCAGAAGTACAGGTTTTCAGAGAACAACTCGAATTTTTATAGTTTTGTGTATGGCCACCAAAAAACTCTTATATCGTCACCCATGTGTTGGCTGAACATAGAAAGTTGAAATTTGGCTTGCTGGTATAACTCTTTCACCCACATATAGGAAAAATATAGAGAGTTCCAAAAATATAGCGCGGGATAAATATAAACAAATATGTATTTAATGGAAAAATAAACTTAAAAAAAAAAAATATGCGTGTATAAACAAACAAAATTTTATTTTTGAAAATCAATTTTTTACAGAATTTTCGCCGAAAATATGTCAAAAAACTTTTGTCCCAACCCTATTTCTCAGAGGAGTTGATCTAAAAACGAACAAATACTGTACATTAATGGAAACCGGAATATTTCAATAGGAATTTTTTATTAAACCCGCTTTTCGAAAAATAATTATTGTATGTGTCGTTGAAAAAGAGAATTATTTTTTAATTTTTTTTTCATTTTAGCACGATTTTTTCCTGCTATTTGTAACTTATTTCGTGTTGAGTATCTTTGGATAAAGCTTTTGAAAATAAACATCTTTAACTTAAACATTATTTAATATCTTTTATGGTTTACGGAAAATTGTGATCTCTACAAAGACTGGAGAGTAAAATATTTTTAGTTACAAGTGTTCAAAGTACCTTCTATTTTGATTTACACACTATTGTGTCTTTAGTCTTGAGCTATCTGTATCAAATAACATAAATATTAATATAAATAAAAATTGTAAGTATTTTACTTATTAGTCGTACTAGTTTTATTTGTATTATTTATTATTTAATAATACTCTTAAGATTACAAAATACTATTATTATACTATATTAATCTTTTAAAACCGTAGAACAGGACCCAAGTACCAATTACATTATGACTCACACAAACATACATGCCCTGACCGGGATTCGAATTCGGGACTTTTGACCCGTGAAGCAGAATCACCATCTCTACTCTATCAAGGCCGATAATAAAAAATACGTCTTGCTTTCTGGGAAGCTACATCAGAAATTAAACCTCCAACGTACATGCTAGCCGCTTCTGTACCTAGTAATGCTAATGAATTTAACTGGTCCTGTAGCATTAACGTCCTTAAGAAATTTTTAATTATTTTAGTTTAGAATATGACTTTTCCGCTTTCACTACAGGTAGGGTTAAATAAGTATTAACACCGATATAACTTCACTAAAACTAAAGAATATTTTATTATATTATTAATTGTGCTGAATCTATTGCACTATAAAATTGCTTTAGTCCCTCCGCAAAAACTTTTTAACAAAATTAATTGTTCATATATCGTCTTGCTGATTTCTTTTATTATATATATTAATATTTTTAAGTAACTCTGATTTATTTAAAACTAAATTAATAATAAGTTTTTAAAATAACGTGTCACTAATTTTTTGTTCAATTAATTGAGCCCCAAAATTTCTTTCCTCCGCGTTGTTTGACAAGAGATTTGCCCATCGATACAACTCTTTATTCTGGTATGGTAAGTTCTTTCGATATTTTCTTCTTTTTGCTAGCCATTCATTGATATTTTCTACTTGTCATTCTTGTGCATTATTTCAAGTCCTGGTCTAAATATATTTTTCCTGAAATTTTCAGAGAACCCTTCCAGAACGTTTTGAGTCGTAGATTTTGGATGCATCTGGGAATACTTCTGCATTGTTGCAATTATTGTTCTTTGGTTGCTTTGTAATTCTAAATTGAACTCCTACATTTAAATGTTTGCTACATTACTCTTAAGTTGACACATCAAATTCCTCGTTTACTTTCATTTCAATTAAATTTTTTAGAAATAATTACACCACCCACTTGCATTTACAGTATTGTAAACACTTTCCAGTACTTAAAATAATAACTTTATTGCAATTTTCTTTTAAATGTACTAAAATAAATTAATTTGAAAGCTTTAAATACAAACTACAGAAAGTTACAATTTAAACAAAGAATAAAAAAATAAATAATTCAACTATAAATTGAATACTTTCATTATTTGCTACGGGTAAATTCAGTTCAATTAAATATTAATATAAGTCGGCAATTTAAAACGATTGAGTAGAAACCTTGAGCAGAAACCTTCTCTAGAATATAAATTATATCAATACCGGTAATGATTAGTATCTATTCATATATGCTATGCACTCCAGTGTTGCAAACTAAACAAAATTCCCAAGTACAGTAATATCAATAGTTTCATATAAAATACCCCAGGATACTTGAACAAGAAACTTCAAGTTCCATATGTCGAACATATAGAAAAGTGTTTTAGTTATAAACTGCTTTACATGGATTCATGACTTCCTAGATTTGCAATCAGCGTTGAGTAAATTGCAAAAGTATAACACAAGAAAACAAAATCAAATTTTTAGTTCTAAGAATCATTTTCAAACACATTCATCAGAGATTATTTCAGCCCAGAATGAATACTTTCTTCGATAATCTACTTAAGGAATAAATTTTTATCTTTATATATAAACATCGATTTCTGTTAATTTGTTTGATTCTCTATCCTTTATGCAAATCCAAATGGATAGAACAATTTTCACCAAATTTAGTACAGGGGTGTAAAATAATCCGAAGAAGGTTTTAGTGAGGGTACCAACTTCGTCCATGTCGCCCTGGGGGCGTTTATGGGGGAAACCATAATTTCACTCTCCGTGCATTTTAAATTGATTACGTATGCTTAACCTTAAGAGATATATCGATATAATATAGACAAAAAATTTAGATCTTAACTAGATCTAAAAACAAGTCCGGGAGAGGATATATCTATCATGCACCGATATCGTGTATTGAGCATTTTTTTGGTTTTAAACGTAATATTTTTTGTATTATAAAGTTTGTGGGTGCATAACATCGGAGTTTTATAGTGATGTATCAACTATTTTAGAATAACAAATTAGAGCATTTCACGTAGAATCATAATGTATTTAACACTATACATCGAAGATTAATAATAACAGAGTTATCACAATGTTAAGTGTACACATACACAGAAATGTTTAAAAATGTACATGTATGTCGCTATTTGGTATGGAACTTACCAATAGACGGCAGTGCTGGATATTTCTGTAATTTCCATTGTCTAATAGTTAATTGCAAATCAAATTATCGTTTTATATATTTAACTTTAACGTTGTGAGCGTTACGTTCTATTTTCTTCGTTGTAAAGTAGTGAAATGCCGTAGCGAAGCACGGGTACACCCAGTAGTATAATCTAAATATACATTATTTGCAATATCTTTAATATAAATGAGAAATAATATCGGTCCTAAACAAATTCCCTGTGGAACACCTCAATTATTATCTTACTTATTGCTATAATAATTATTGAAATTTCTTCATTAATAAATGGCCGGTTTAGAATTAATGTCCTTGTACCTGCTTGGGGGCCTACTGAAATATATCACTTCTGCAGACTAGTTCCACAACAAAATAATAAAATTTATTCTGCCGCTGAAAAATTTGCTACATCAAACATATTTTATTAATAACTAGGAAATATGAGTGGCTCGCTACAAATTAAATAAAAAAAATCAACAGACGAAAAAAAAAAGTGACTGCCTGTTTCTTGTAAACTGGTAAATAATGATAAATGATAAATGATAAATAAAGATTCCTGTTCACTTATAAGAGCAGGTTGCTTATGTCGACAAGTACCGACAATCTTTCTATGTGTCCCGGTACATTTGAAAGTAGGGATATATTTATTCTCGCCTGTCAGCACCGGCTAGCCAGCACCTATAGTGAACGGCAACAATCTTTCTACTTATTCGTACCCTTCAACACTAGGACGGGGTCGAACCAGTGGCGGACTTTCGCAAAGACAAAAAAGACAATTGTGTTGGGCCCGTAATTTTCAAGGGCTCAACGAACCCTTCCCCTTCCTCTTTGAACGCCTCTAGGTTGGGGGCCCGTAAATCAAAAATGTCTTGGGCCCGGCGAAGGCTTAATCCGCCACTGGGTCGAACATATTGTTCGTGAAGCATATCTGTCTATTTCGTTATCCAAATATAGTTCTTTTGATACTGGCAGGAATAACATACTTTGAAAAGTTTCGGTTATCTAGTATGAATTAATATGTTGTAAATTTGTAATCAAAACTGCACCTCTTGTATTTGGCTGGTTTTTATTGGGCAGAATGATAATCATAACTTTAATTTTAACCAAAATATCTTCTTACAGCTGTGAGTTCATTCATCAATGTCCAATTTTTTAACACTATCTGCAATAATAAGAGTTTCGTCTGCTTATTTTGGTATTTCCTAATGATACAGTAAAATCATAAGATGTTCACAGTAATCTTAAAACAAAATCTAATTTGAACGAACGTTGATAAAACAATTTAAAATGTTTGTTCTTTTAAACCTTAATGGAAAAGGCCTTTTAAAAAACTATCACTCATCTTCTAAAATCATGTGTAAAGCGGAAAATTACAATCAACGAGGTTTATGTCGAAAGGTCGTTACTGTCTACCGCTTTCAATTTGATTGGACACAAGAGATAACAAGCAGCTTTTGAAATCAGAAAAAAAGAACGTAGAATATAAATACAATAACGATTTCCACAAATATAGAGCAGATTTATGAAAGGAATGATATTTTTTCAGTCTCTTTGAGACTAAAAATATCTACCTTTGTGATTACAAAAAAGAAAATAATAAATGAAAGTCAGACGATTACAGTGAATGAAATCCGTGATAAGGATAAAGGTCGAAGAGCGACATGATAATTTTAGTAGTTATATCCCAGTTACTCCTCCTCGAATTACAGTTTTTCGATTTACGGTAATTAAATTACGAACATTTTGAATTACCACCATTTTTTTAAGTTGCGTCGCTTGCCTTGAACTTACGGCTCTATAGCGGCGGCATCGACATTATATACCAGCCGAAATATCCACTGATGAACATGAGTCTTTCTCTTTATTTCTCAAAAACTGTTTTGGGCTCACAAGACCCAATTTCGGGCAAAAAGAATAAAATGTATGGTCACAATTTCTACCTTTCAGATAGAATGACATTTGAGTGACGATTTAGTGAATTCTTAGTTGTATCTACGAAACTCTAAAAAGGCAGTGCTTCAACTTTTTAACATTTTTGAGTTACCACATCAGCCTGTGAACTAAAGAGACGTAACTTCGGTGAATGCCTGTACAACAAACAATATTTATGTAGCTATTCTGAACAAGATATGTTAAGTTAGCAGTGTTCATTGCCTTACATCCTATCTTATAAGACTGTGTTCACACTATCGTAACTGGAAAAACCAACTGGCAAAGCCAAGCGGTTTTTCCAATCGGCTAGGACGTCCACACTGTCAGTTCAGCGCAGAGAGAATCATTCTGGTAGCAGGCCTGTTCCATACAGCTTGAGAAATACGCTTTGTAAACCCAACTCGTATTTGTAAGTTGCTTGGTACAGTTGGCACGTCCACACAATGAACGCCGGCTCTGTTTTCTTTGATCCAGTCCGCCATCAGACAATTTGTAACTGGCCGCGACTCGTTACCATAGGCCAACGACCAGTCCACACATATTCGACTTTGTTATTTGGCTAAGTCAACAAACAAAGCCAAGCGGTTTTGCTAATCAGCACGGGTGTCCACCCTAAGCTTCGGGTACAGCGCTGTTACTAGGCTTAGTCAGCATAGTTTGTGAAATACGTTTAATAAGTCCAACTCGTATCTGTAACCCCCTTGGCACAGTTGGTACATCCACAGTATGAGCAGCAGCGTGGATTTTTTTAATCCAGACCGCCATCAATCAGCTTAAAATTGGCATGCCGCGCGGCTTTATGTCATTGGCCAACGACATGTCCACACTTATTCGGCTTGGCCAGTTAACTTTACCAATTGGCATAGTATGGACGCAGCTTTAGAGACACATCTGGCCAGTTCTTTTTATGTTACACCGGTGTAAGAATGTACAGAAAAGATATTAGTGGAGTATTTGCTGGAATAACGTTTATTAATGTATGTAATTAATTCACTAATACCTATTCATGTTTTCGTTTGAGAAATGAGAAATGAATTTCTTACTGTATTTTCTTTCACTTTTATTGAGAGATAAAGAAATCACTTAATATAGCAGTATTTGCATATCTTTCTATGATCCAATTTGAAATGTAAATTAGCGAATCCGCTTAACAAATTATTTACGGAAATGTCAAATCGCGTTGCTCCTGATTTTCATATTGATTAATATGCTAATATAAATAATAATCCTTTTTGAATACATGAAAAGTTTATAAAATATAACTGAAGGTCATAAAGATGAGCTTTATTGAGTATTCAGAGTTCGCTTTCAACAAATTTGAATCAGTTACAAAAGTATTCATTAGTGAAATGTATTTCCTTTAAAATAAGAAATTAAGTTACATCTACAATTAGGATTTCTTCCCGAGAATTCTCAGGTTTTGTAATTTTATATTTCTTGAATTGTGAGAAAATTGCTTTTTGAGCCCGGGAGTACACACAATGGAAAATAAACTCCACTATTCGCAATCTGTATCTGTAATACGAAAGACTTCCTAATACGAAAATTTGAATTAAGTAATAGTAATCAATATTTTAATTTGACAAGTCTAAGTAGGTTCATGAAAAAAAACCTTTAGAAGGTGTTCATTATTTTTTAATTCATTAATTCAATAATTACATTGATACATATTTTGAGAAAACAATATAGCAGAAATGTATCTACATTGATTATCTGTTAATTAACAGTTATTATTATACTAATTTTTACTGCTGATTTATGAAAAGTCAATAAAAAATATGATTTTATGAATTTTCGAAAATTCCAGGAAAGTGTGATTTAGAAACCTGCAATCTACAATAATTTTCATAAAATACAACTGTAAATGTCAATAAACTAAGCACTACTCAAGCTACACAAAACAAAAATGTTATGAAAACAAATATTCGTATAACTGCACAACGTCTGCGTAACTGCACTTTTCTGTTACAACAAGTTTTTTATTTGAAAAAAGCGGTTTCTCCTTTCATTAATTTATTGAGTCTGGGTATAAATTTAGTCAATAAACATAAAAAAACTTGTATTCGAAGAAGTACAATACTGAATTAAACCAAATTTAATTAGCTAGATTAATGTAGTAGTTCTTTTACAAAATTAATGGCATGTAAGTTCTGTTAGGTGTAATAAATTTCATCGTAAGTGCCATGTTACAAATAAAATAAATATTATCTGGAGAATCACGGGAAATAATGTAATACAGAGATCAGCTAACAGAAGATCTAACTAGTATTAGTGGTATACAAACTTATGTGAAGGGGGTCCAAAGTCAACGCGATTGACAGGGTCCAAAGAAGAAGAAAAATAAAATAGACACATTAATTGGTGGAGCATTATAGTAGGGTTCATCATGGCTAAGCAATATTCTCTACACCTCTCACTGTTTTTTTTTTTTTTTTTTTTCTTAAGAAGCATTTATTTTCTTGTTTGTTGAGTTAACTTTCGGCGCGACTCACACAAGTAGTCTATCTTGATCTGTTAAGTATCAGGTTTTCCAATGTATTTTGTATACTAATACACGTTAGATATCCAGTCAGCTCATCTCCTAATAGAAGAAAAATAAAGAGAAAAAAATGTTATATACCACAAAAAAAAAAAAAAATAGTTGTGGCCACCCCAGGATCGACCGCCATCACAAAGTACTTATTTAATTTATGTTGCTTTATCAAAAAATGTCTCAAATAATAGTTGTTACTGTTGGTTACTGTTTTTATAGCAACTTTTGTTAAATAAATTTTTTCAAAATATTTTTCTATTGTGAAATATTCGCAAAAATATTAAAACCGACACGAGTAAACTCTCATTTCTAGTTAACCGATTTTTACCAAAAGTTGATCAACTCGTGCCATTGGCCATTGATGTCAAAAGCTTAAATATGAAGTTTTATAAAAATCCTTTTAGCTGAATTTGCTAGGCACGTGTACACGGACCGACAGACAGACCGACAGACAGACAGACCGACAAACATCATGCTAAAAAATAGTCAAAACATTATGTAGCATGTAGCACATGTACCTAAATTCGTGGAGATCCATCGAAATCTCGAAATGTCAAAATCAGTATGATCACAATACCTCCCTTATATATGTTGGTGGTCGGCAAAAAGCAACCTAATTTTTAAAACATACGACGCACCTTTATACGTAGAAAATTCGGCTTAAAATTGGGGTGCGTCTTATGGTCCGAAGGTAGTGACGAGGTCTGTTAATTCAGCGCGCATAAAACAGAATCTCCCCAGAAGATTTTAAAAGAAACGAATACAGAATTAGCTGTCATTCTTGGAGGCCTTACAAGTAAATTACAACCCTTATGATGTGTCGATTAATAAATTATTATTATTATTTTTTTTTTTTGCGGGAAGAATGGAACAAATGGATGACAAAGCCAAATCACGATGTTACAACAACAGGACGTATGAAACGAACGACATTTTCAAAAGTATGTACCTGGGTAAAAAATTCTTGGGAAGCTGTAAAAGAACAGACGATTGTATGAAGCCGAAAATGGCTTAGTTTTTGAAGAGACTGATAACAATAGTTTAGACGAAAATAATACGAACAGTGACATTAACGAGACCAGTGATATTATAGAGAGTAAAGATAAACAGAAAATTGCTGGTTCAAGTTATCGTAATAAATAAAAATTAAGAATTTGTGAATATTTTTTTACATAATACTCCCTCTGTCCGAAAATATGGTATACATTTTAATTTTTTTCTTGTCCAAAAATAGGATATACAATTACAATTTTAATTAATTAAAATGATTTTATTTATGAAATAGTTACAAATATCTAGTAAAACAAAAAGTAATACAAAAGTTTTAATTTAACAAGGACGTGGCTGTCTCCACAGCTTGTATGGAACATGATAATGTTGTTTGTAATCATCCCTTACAACGACATTTTGCCTTATTAATGTGCAGAATCTTATAGGAATTCCCCCCTTTTGCTAGCATGGTTGCTTCTAGACAAATTTGCAATGTTAAAAAAACATAATCAAGGGTTTATACGTTTAATGCATAAAATGCATTTTGTACGCATTCAATAAGTTCGTCGATTGTATTCGGTGAAACAGTATGTTGTAAGGACTGTATAGAATTGAAAAAGTCAAGTCCAATACATTTAATTCTGAACTATTTGGCGGTTGTGATATAAGTCGATTTGGAACTTCTTACTTGCAATTCAAAAAATTTTGATCAAAATTCGCCATTTTGTTAGAACAGTGGGTGTCACTTTAATTTGTCTAAAATACGCGTTTTTTTTTTAATATTTAGTTATATATATTTAGAAATAAAAACAAAAAAAGATCAAGATAATATTACTTTCGTTAATCCCACATTTTTTACTTGCCCGACCTTATTATATAAGGGGCAAGTATTGTATTCGCGAAAATTTTTGATGTCGAGATTTTGACTGATGACCACGTTTCATGGTCCAGGGAATCCAAAAAACCTATTTTCGAAGTGCCGTCCGTATGTGTGTGTGTGTGTGTGTGTGTCTGTCTGTCTGTGTGTCTGTCTGTCTGTGTGTATACACGATAACTCAAAAACGGTTTAACTTAAAGAGTTCGTTCTGGTACTAAAAAATTCCCCTATTAAATAGGAAGAACCCTATTGTTTTTTATTAAAATCCGAAACCGGAAACGGAAGTTATTAAACTTTAAAATTTTTAAAAATTCGTAACTAGTAAACCAAGCCTTGGACAAAAAATTGTATAGGATATAATTTGATGTATTTTTGAAGATTTACCTAAATATTGTTTTAAATTAAAAAAAAAAAAAATATGTATTTTCTTTTTATTATTATATTTTTTATGGGAGGGCAAGTCTAGCGGAGGTCTCCCTTCGCCACTGGTTTTTTTCTGTGAATTACTTTTGACATATGCCAAACTATTTGCGCGCAATTTGTTTATTAGTTGCCTAACAACCACATATTTAGAAATAAAAACAAAAAAAGATCAAGATAATATTACTTTCGTTAATCCCACATTTTTTAAGTAATGTATACTATATTTTCGGACGGAGGAAGTACATATTTTTATTCTAAAAATTGTCTCATAAATTTGGGACGTGTCTTATGGTCCGAAAAATACGGTAATTTAAAAAAACAGGAATTTGAAATAAAAATAAAAAAACTTATGGCCGGATGCTAAAGAACGAGTTAAATGTGTTAGCTAGAGTTGTCCCCCAACTGAAGAGAAAATATAATATTTTGTTTTAACCCTAGTTAGGCCTAACTTGAATCATTCTTTAGCAATCGGCCATAAGTGTTTTGATTTTTATTTCAAATTCCTATTATTTCAACATGTTCCACCAAGAGGCAAAAGCTACATCAATAAATACAATCTTTTAAAGATTGTATTATATTATTACCTAATTCAAATTTAAATCTCAAGACCCCAATTGGGAAACATTTCTTAAAAAATAAGATCCTGAATTTGTTAACTGAAACAATCCGTTTGAAATAAACAACTGGTTTGTGAATCGTGTTAGAATCCAGTACGTTCAAACTGCCCTTCAGATTTACAGCCCACCTACCTCCATCTTCTGTGTCTAGTTTGCTGTTTTTTAATCTTGTAAACCCGTCTGTGAAGGTGAATCATTTTAACCCAACCAGACCCACATAAAAAAACAAAATAAAAAAATAAAATTCACGGTATTCGAAACATTTCCGAATGTTATTTATATACACTACACATTTATTTATGTTTAAAGTCACTATTTTCTTTCACACGAGTGTAAACATTAATTGAACTTAGTTAATTGAAGTTAATTTCTTAATGTTGCCGGACAACCGGCTAACTTCGAACGTTGCTCTTTGGTTACTGTCCGGTTGTAGACACTTGACCAATCTACCACGGGAGAAAACAACTCGATTCTCACCTGATTTGGTGAGCGGCATAATATTCTTTAATTAATATAAAACGATAGAAAATTGTAATATTTTTATTGGAACATAAAGGTCACTCAAGTGGAAAATCTTATAAAGAATGAATCTAAATGATCTTTTTTATCTTTTTATGAAAATAATAAATAGTTTATAACTGATTTTAATAATAAAAAGTGAATACAAAATTATAATCATAGTGTTTATTGTTATAGTCGGATTGCTCATAGGTTACATGTATGTATCAAGTAGTGCATTCATATAATAATCTAGTTACAATTTGTCAGCGATTTTAAAAATGTTTTTTGTTATTTCTCTTAACTGTCAGTGTCTGGTAATAAATATTAATTAAAATATGGCTTGCGGCCAATTAGTAAATTCACAAACTTTGATTTTAAATCTGCTGGAATAAACAACAAATTATAATCCAAAATTTACGTATGAGTATAAATTTTTCGTTGTTTATAATTATTACCTTAAAATTAATAATTTTGTTTGTTTGAGTACTGCTGTAAATTTATTTTAGCGCTCTAATTAGTAAAGATATATACGAATTTCCGATTCTAATGCTTTGTATTTTATTCAAATAATTTTGAAGGTTAGTTGTCAACTTGGGTCACTATACGTTACTATGGGTATGCAATTAATTATAATGATATAGACAGAGAAAGCATATAGTATTGAATATCGATACTTGTAGCAACGAACAGTCACTTATCAGCAATCCGACTATAATCATCTGGGTTAATCACAATTGAAAATATAATTCAATTTGCTAATTCATCTCTTTTAGGTGTCTTAGAGGCAGAAAGTTTAAAAAACAATGAAGTGTAAATTTTCTCACATTTCAAGATTTTGTACATATCTAGTTACTGAAGAAGCCATTAGGGAGCCCACATGTTAAATTTCTGCCCAAAATAACAAAACCGTAGTCCATAAGCAGCAGCAAACTAAGAAAAATCAATGCGGACATTACCAGTAAAAATAATGGTAGTTAACGCTAGGTAAAACCCCCAGCGAATATTAGTTTCTTATACAAAACTAACAATCTGAAATAAAGTGACAATCTATACATCAAATTTTGCACAGAATTTTTATCTATCTAATAGGATATTTTTGATTGTAGAAAAAAATCTTGTAAAAATATTATTGTACAATAACTTAATAATAGGTATCACACAACAATGTTCTGTAATTTTTCAAATATATTTGTGGGTTTCAAATAATTTTTATATTTATATAGTTTTGTGTAGAAATGTTCAAATAATACGACAACATTTTTTTCGACAGGATTGTTTATAGTTTAAAGCCTTTATCGAAAAATATTATACTTGATGATAATGAAATGCCACTTGGTATAAGTATTCTTTACATAAAATAAATCATTTTTATCCTCAGCATCTATATTAAGAACCACGTCAGAATCGAGATAGCGGCAAAAGTAGATTACCAAGTACAATAACTATAAGTAATTTTCACAATAGAACAAATTATCTCCAAACATATTTGTAGAATTGAGCTTTAGCTACAATTTGCCGCATGGTACACAAATATGCCTCGAATGGTTTATAAGATGGCGTCTATAACGCAATTTGTTTATTTACAATCACATGACAGTTCTTTTTACAATTAAAAATATCCTATTAGATAGATAAAAACTCGCTGAAAATTTTGATATATAGATTGATACTAATTTTATTTCAGGTTGTTAGTCTTGTATAAGAAACTGTACGGTCGTATATAGCATTATGCTCCACAAATCTCCATTTAGGAATCGTTATTCTTTGGATGTCTACGACTTTTTTGGCGAATTCACGGATTCGTTTTTCTGTCCCTCAAGTAATGTAAAACTGTTCACATTATCCTGACAGACAGAAAATCAAATTCGTAGACGTCATCCAAAGAATAACGACACTGAAATGTATTCCATATCTCCAAATTTTTTAGCCTTACAGCTAGCGTATCTGTAATTCTTTTCTGTAATTCGTTAGTGTCCAAATCTGTGCTCCATAGGTAAGGACGGAGCACACTGATCAAGACTTTAGTTTTGAGATATTGTGCAATATTTTTATTTGTAAGTATGAAGGATAGTTTTCCAAATGCCGTCCAGCCTAATTTTACCCTTTTGTGAATTTCGGCCTCTTGATTTACCTTATGGCTTCAACAGTTGCCCCAGATAAATATATTCTTCGATTTGTCTAAAATCGCTACACAAAAAAGTATTGTTAAAAATTTATAAATATAAGTAAAGAAACATTACATTTTTATTATACGATATCAGAATAACATGGTATGCTTTCTGTCAAGTTTTTAAGTGAAATGATAATTTTTGATATAAGATTGCATTTCTTCTGATGAAGATAAATGGAAGGCGGCTTAGTTACTTTAATACTTGGGTGAGCTGAGCTGAACTTAGATATAAAATCAATAAAGAGTTCATTTAGGAACAGTTATTTATTTTTTAAGTGTCAAGCCAGACCAGGAACAAGGAAGAAAGTAATTTAACTTTTTGACAACAATAATTTATGAGAACATAACATGTCACAAAAAAAACACAAATTTGAATGATGAATACCTAACTTAGGTCTAAAAATGCAAAGCCATTCTTAAAATGAAAATATTTCTCTCGGCGAAAAAACTCTCAGTTAACTAAAAACGATAGATTATACAAGCTCTACGAGTCTGTAATAGTCAAAAATTAAATAATGAAAGTGAAAAAGAATTAAATATGAGAATGAAGTAACCAGAAAGAGATAAATAAAGTTGAATATGCCTGGCATCAGACATACTCCTGTAAATTAAGAGGATCCTGCACTGCTCCCGTAAGGCAATAATTGCATGTGTAATAATATATATACCGGCTACGTCAAATCGACGACAGCACTACGCTATTAAAAGAAAAAATTCACAAATTTCGACGAGAGTTCATGACTGAAGAGGCCAATCGATACGAACATTTTGCCACAAATAGAGCAGAGATAATTATAGGTATCTATAATCAGGCAACAGCGTCTGGATTTTCGTTTATTGCGTACTAGTGTGACACGCTCTATACGTGTCCGTTAGTACTGATGTATTCCGTTTTAGCTCACGGGTTTGAGCAAGCCCCCCGTACTCAAAACATACGTGGTTTTAATGTTTTTAAGAAATACACTTGAATTTAAGAGCTCTCATAAGCTTTTTTTTTAGTCATCAATCGTTTATGTTTTTAGAAGTGAAGACTTTTTAGCTCAAGACTTGTATTAGAAGCGAGGACCTTTTTTTTAGCTCAGCACCATAGTTTAGAAGTGAGGATTTTTTTAAAGGTCATTACTCCTATTTTTGAAGTGAGGGTCTTTTTTAGGTCAACACTTTATGTCAACACATTTTGAAAAGAAAGAGTGCTTTTGGCCAGCACTTATTACTGAGTAAATTCCCGATTCCTACCATTTTAAAACAATTTCTTTTCGAAAATCTTGACGCCAGGCAAATCAAAACCACAATTCACGGGAAAGTGTATTATAATAATATAATAATAATAATAATAATAATAATAATAAGTTACCGGTTCGGTGAAACGAGGCGAGACAGACATGTTGACAAAAGAACACATGAGTAAAAGTATGCACTTTGTGTTCTTCAAACATATTAAAAGTCTAGAGTTGTCCACCGAACTCACGGCCTATGGTATTGACCAAATACCGGTTATACCGTACGTCCCTTCTGACATAGAATCGGTGATGGAAAATTCCAAGTGCCGAATTTATTGGAATTACTCCTTCCCCACCTCGAGGTTACTGACAGCCACTAAGCCGGACATAACCCTCCTGGATATCTAGACCAAACAGATGTTTGTGAACGAATTCTCAAGTCCAGCTGAGAAGAATATCTCTCTCAAGGAGGAGGAAAAAGAGGTCCAAGTATATGGACCTCTTGTCCGAGCTTAGAAAGCTGTATCCCGGGTATAAAGTTAAGCTTGTAGTCCTGATAGTTGGTGTTTTGGGTGGCATGAAAGCCTCCTATCGAAGGGAAATCGAGTCCATTCCCGTCTGCAGATCTTCTGCCAACTCTTTGATCTGCAGGATGCAGAAAGCAGTGCTGCTCGGGTCACTCCGCATTGTGCGGGCACTGGATCTAGCGTAATTTCCGCGGCTGCATATCGCCAGGGTTTGGGATGCAGCCGTGTGTATTTAACTCCACTAGTCTCTAGTATGACGCGGCTCAAAAGGTTGCTGAAGTTTGAGATTAGTGGACGCTTGTCAAGACCTGACAAACCCCATAATAATAATAATAATTCAGAACTGCAGGCCTAGTAGGCTCATGGCTTGTTGAACAACTCTCCACTGTTGTCTGTCTCTCGTCTTATCCTCCAGATTCTGACACCTAATTGTTCTAGGTCTTTTTGGACCGCACTAGACCATCTTTCTTTTGGACGTCTTCTCCTCTTTAAAGGAGAGGATTATGCACTGAATAAATTCTTAATTTAATTTCAATCAATAATTCTATAATTCTAAATTTTAATCAATAGTCAATGGCATCGGATGATGGAAGTGTTTATGGAAAACATTTTCTTATGTGTTACTTGGTTAAAATTGCCAGTAAGTTACCCATTTCTCGCATTAAAGTATGTTTGATGTTTTACAAGTTAACAGGTTAAAAATCATTAATTATTTCTAAAGCAAATGAACTCAAATACAAAACCCATTACCAACAGCAAATTTAATAGTACTTCTCCTCTAGTAATGTTTGACCCGTAAATGTTTAATTGTAGCAGATTAAGTTGGTAATGACAGTTAAAATCAATTTCCTTTGACACTGAAAGTTGCTGGGTAAATCTACTTACTGTATGTACAGCTCAGGGCACTTCAACTCTAAACTACCTTCAAGTAGAAAACTAACATTAATCCTTTGTAGCGAGAAAGCCATTTTATTTTTTATTGGATTTAACACAGTAAGTTGTTATAAGTACATGGATTTAAATCAAGTATGTAAAGCACTTTTATGCTTTCTTAGAATTAAATATTAGTTCAAGTACTTTCTTTTTTCACACAGAATTTCATGTCTCTAAACACTTATTAATGCAGATTGATTATTACAAAATACTAAAACTAAAAAGCTACAAAAAAAAAACTTTTTAAAAAATATATAAATATTAAAAATTTAAGCCTTCACTGGGAATAGAACCCCTATCATATGAATACCGCGTCCAATAGTTCACACCAGTGAGCTATGATGGTGTGTGAAGGTATGAATCTGCTATTGATAGACTTAAAGTGACTACCACCAAACGCACAAGTATGTGCAAACTACGATGGAGATGGCTAGGACAGAAAAATATCTGAAAAGTACTGACAACTGATAGCTTTCACAAATGGAAGATCTAACAATTAACAGATCAGGATGGAGGTCTTATGTGAGTTGGGTCAAAAGTCAACCCAACTGCCAGTGCTCAAAGAAAAAGAAGAACTGGTAACTTTGTGAGAATTTGTGTAACATTATTTATGGCGAAACTAGGTATATTAAAGAAACAGAAGCAGACCACTTTGAACAGTTAATGTAATTTTAATATAAACGTCCCACTAGATTTGTATTTTGTTGTGAATAACAACCGTTATTTTCTAAATGCGTATATATTTCTTTCGCATGCTATAAATTTTTAGGGTTTTGTAGGTATGACCAAAAAACCCTTATACCGTCATTTTGTCGTCTGTCTGTCTGTCTGTCTGTCTGTCTGTTCGGTAAAAATTGTAGCCAAACGGCTAAACCTAGAGAGTTGAAATTTGGCATGCTTATACAACTCTTTGACCCGCACATAGGAAAAATACTAAAACATCTAAAAAACATACCCCCCTAAAAATATAAACAAATATGTGCTCATCGAAAACAAAAATATTTTTTTTAAATTCTGAGTAGGGTATCAAATGAAAGCCCTTAGTACGTGGATTAACGATCAAATTTTTATTTTTGCAAAATAAATTATTTTGATGCGATTTTTGCCATAAATGTGCAAAAAAAATTTTGTCCCACACCCTGTAGCCCAGATGGTTTAAACTAAAAATCTAAAAAAATTCTAAGTAATGTATATTGGTGTGAACCGAAATAGTACAACAGGAATTTTTGATCAGATTATGTTTTTGGAAAATAACGCATTTTTTGTGGTTTTTGGTTCACAAAGTACAAAAGTTATACCAATGTAAGACACTCACATGCATAGCGTTCGATGGCTACATGCGTTAGAGCGCTCTTTAACTGGCTGGAAAACGAAGGGTTTCGAGTTCGAGTACGGAGTGAATTTTATTTTTTGTTTTTTTTTTGCATTTTTAATTATGTTGAAATTATTTTGTCAAAATTCTAGTTATATTTTGACAAATGTTGTATTTAATTTTTATGAGCGTAAATTTAATAACCAGTCTTACTATATGATTAACAGATAAACGATAAATTATTTTAAAAATATCGTTCATTTTGCCGTGATTACTACAAAGTAAAATTTGTCCTACACACTCAGCATACCGCCTTCACTTATTATATACCTGCGAAACCCTGAAATGTGTGAAAATTCACACTTCACATCAATTTTTTATATTATTGAATCGAACCTACGTTGATATACTGCTTATTATTTAAAATTGTTCGAGAAGCACGCCTTTTAAATTTGGTGAAGATTGATTATTAAATAAAACTATTTTTCTACAAAATCTTTCGTATTTCAGAGTTATTTCAAATTTTATAAACCATTATACAAAAAATTATATAAAGTAAAATATAAATTTAAACGTTTTGTTATATTATTTCTCACTGGCAATAACCTTTTATTTTCATTTGATTTTAAATTGCTTTTTTAACACACATTCCTTCCTGTCGTAAAAGTTTATCGCGAAATTGTTTGAAAATATAATGAGTGGTTAGCAAACTGCTACTTTTCACTGTTGTATCCACGTGTTATAAAGCCAATAATTATGAAAAACAATTTTTAAAACCCTTAATTAAAATTTGTAAAAAAAAAAATCGAATAATTTAAATGCCGAATCAGGTGTCTGCAAAAGTTTTAGTATTTCTATCGCAAATTTTTGGTTTGTTTACATCTTGTGCCAACTTGAAAAAAAATCAAATCATTTAGTTATTAGATACCTACGAAACACTGACTTGTGTGAAAAATCAAACCACATAATTTCTTTAATAATCTTCTTTTCGATGTAGGATGTAAGGTAAACTTGTTTCAATGAATTAGTTTTGATATTTCTGATTTGTTACGTGTTCGTAGAAACATCAAAAGAAAGAAAATTCAAAGCGAAATAATCCGATATACGGATTCCCTCTTTCTAAAATCCAGACAGTGGAAGATGGATTAATTTGTGATGGAAACACGATGCAATAGCAAACTTTGAACCCCGTAACCTTTCACTGTCTCGTAATAAAAGCTTATTAAATACAATGTCATGTCATTATTATGAACTTTAAGATACGCTTTTCGAAAATATTTCTTTTAATTAAATATGAAATGTTTATTTCAACAATGTAAAATCTAATTTGCTTTTAAAATGTTTCTTGACATAATAATCTTATGAAAAATATTCCGATTTCGTGGGTTTTTGAGAGCGTTCGAAACGATGGAGAATGAAGGACTTCAAAGGGGAATTTTCTAGGCTTAACAACATTTCACCTGGAAGATGGCTCTCATTATATTTAAGGAAGGGACGTGAGATCTGTTAAATAAATTCAGAACAAACTTTATCAAAGGAAAAAGGGGGATTTAAATTTTACAACAAACATGTATAAATTTAATTTTAAACTAATATTTTAGGAATGTGCGTTTGGAAAATATTTCACAAATATTATTACTTAAAATGACTACCTATTTATACAGCGTGGCCAAAAAGTTTTCAACTTTTATTTCAAATAATTCTTATTATCGCAACGTATAAAATCTACCCTAAGGGATGGGGTAGGGTCAGCCGAAGGTAGCTGGCCACATTTTTTACGAATTTTCCCTGCCTCTTACAGGTAGTTCTATTTTCCTAGATCTCGCGATTTAGTTTTTAGTGCGATTTTTTATATTCCGATCGATTTTCACAAATCAAAACACACATGTAGCGAATCTTGTTTATATACAGTACCTAGACAAAATATTATAACCACTTACAAAAACAACTGTTTATTAAAAATGCCGACATATAATCATATGCTACTTTATTTATTTCTTTAACATATCGTGTATTTATTAAAAGATAAGCTATTTTAAACATCTTCAACTCTGTATTTTTATTCTGAGACTGATTTGCAAGAACAAAAAGTACCGATTTTGTCCGGACCAGGTAATTCGCCGGATATCAATCCTATCGAAAATGTTTGGAACCTCCTGAAAAGACTTGTTTATGATTTAAATAATACTAATAAACAAGTTTTAATAGATAATATTATAAAAGTATGACATGGCTCTCCAGAAATTGAAAATTGTATTAGGGCATGTATTGAGAGTATGCCTCACAAAATATCAAAAAACATTTTATAAATGTACTAAAATAATTTGAAATTATAAAATACAAAATAAAAATAAAAATGGTGTATTACTATTTTGTTGATTTTGTGTAAAACAATGAATTTAAAAAAAAAAATCATAAGTGGTTATAATATTTTGTCTAGGTACTGTAGTGTTTAAACTAAATTAAATTTTCTTTTGGGGGTCAGGAAGGTGGTGTTTTCAAATTTTCTTTCTTTCTTCTGATTATTTAATTATCGACCTTGACATTAATTAAGTATTGTAATTTATCAGGATTGTTTTTAGGTCAATTAATAAAAGACAAAAATTTGAAAAAAGAGCTTTTCGATGAATTATTATCTTCATCGGTTTATTCTGAAGAGAGAAGAGAAACAATTTCATTATTGTTTGTTTCTCTTGGTGTTTCTATCCATTGGTGTAGTGCACATAAGAGAACACCTAATAATGAATAATTTAGTATTGGGGGAAGGATAATGAGATAGTGACTATGTTATCTACAAATCCACTATCCTATCCTAACTACTAGCGCGAATACATCATCATCATCATTGGCGCGACAGCCCGAAATGAGCCAAAGCCTCCTGTCTCCAGGTTTCGTGACCATGTTTTCAATCTATGCACATTCAGGAGTAATATGGTCAGTATTAAGTCAATTTTTTAGAGTACACAGAAAGGCACTAACAGTTTAAAGCCAGTTGCGAACGGCTAAGCAGAACCTGTAATTTGCATAAATATTTTTAACAAATTATTTGACATAAGCAGGAATTGAACTCACGTCCGTGCCCTTGCTCAGCAGTCAAGTAGCAGGTACAGACGATTTAACGTTTGCAGCTACAGGATTGCATAGCGCGAATACAAGCGCTAGTTAAATCTCAAGAATTTATATTAGGATAGTAACTATCTTGGTCAATAGCAAGCTAGTTACTAGCTCAATGTAAACGCGCCATAAGACATGTCATACCAAACTATGGCCCACGAAATCGTTTCAGGCTTTTTGGATTATTCTTTTCTTTTGCTTGTCAGAACTTTTGGATTTTTTGCTTTTTCAGCTCATCGGAAATTTTGGAATTTCTTTTCCTTTTGCTCGTCGGATTTTCTGCATATTCTTTGTACTTTTCTTTCTTTTCTTTTTTTTGTCTATTTGTTTCTCAAAATGTCTTTATTATTTTGTTTATCCTCTGGTTTTATAGTGTATATTCGTCAAAATACCAAAAAATTTAATCATTTTCTCTTAAATTATTTTTTAAATAACCTTTTTGTCATTTTTTCCTCTAGATATTATACTCGTACTAAATGAAAAAGTATGTATCTCCATTGAAACCGCGAAAGCAAAATAGTTATTGTTTAAAATTACAATAACACTTTGGTTTTGTTATCATTGCAATGGAATTTAACGAAAGTAAATTGCACTTTCATGTATTTTCAAATGCATTTCATTCAATGTAGTTGGATGGATATTAGAAAACGGGAAACTCTAAAAAATCTTTTTACTTTAATTTCTTTGAGTTGATAAAATCGATTTTCAGTCTCGTTCGTACCTATAAAAGATTGCAGGTACTTTATATTTTTAACGTAACAAAAGGATATTTTTGTTTTTTCTTTTAACTTCCGTTTGGATGGATAACGAAGGATACAAGGAAATAAAAAATTGCACGGAAGATGTTATAACAATTTTTCATACACATGCAGTGATATTTTTTACGGTGAAATATCCGAACAGCTACAAAAATAAATTCTGGGGTAGATCTTAATAACAAGTGGATGTAATAACAAGTAACTTAATTAGACATGTGAAGAAATGAAGATATCAGAAAAGAGATAACTATCGACCGTACAATAATCAACAGTTCAATAAAGTCGGTAAAAAATGTCTGGTTATTATAGGTACATAATTTAACATAACATTTAAACAAACTAACTTCTATTTTGTTGTCTGAATGCCTGAAAATATAGTTTACCCTTTATAACATACAAAATAGTTGTTGTTCATTTGTCCCCTTGAGGTCATTATGCCACTAACTTGTTTGTTTTTACATGACCTTTTTGCTAAGTTAACCAATTTCTTGCATGTCTGGGTAGATATATAATTTTCCTTTTGTACATAAAAAAATCAGGAAGTCTAATCGTTAAGGGTGTAATTATTTCATAATGGCTAGTACATTAGTCCCTTTCCTTGTAAAGTTCCCTTCTAACTAGTGAAAGTGTAACTAACTTGGAAGTTTAACCACAAGCGGATGGCCCATAAGGGCAAATTTTGTACATAGACAGTTGTGGCTTCCAGGATCTGCCTTCTCTAAGCAAAATATCTTCAAGGCTTACAAAATACACCAGTGAAACTAAATAATAAATACTTGAAACTTCATTACAATTCTACGTCATTTTAACACAATTAAGATTAATAATATTCAAATATAATTAAAAAAATGTTGTATCAAATTCTAAAAATGTATACCGGGTATAACTGAATATATATCACAAACTTCTAGAGTCTCTAGAGGGGTCAGAACCCACGTTTGACACGCTTTGTCATTTTTTTTATTTTCAAGATTATGGTTTTCTTCACACTGGACCTTTAAAATAGCATGTTTAAGTTAGGCTGACTTTAAGTACTAGTATGAAAACATGCGTTTTCGCTTTAATAGAGCCTCACTTAAAGACATAGATTTCCAACTTGAAGCTAGATCACGTGGTACTAGTTTGCAACCTAATTTTTAAACTGTGTGAATTTGTGCTATCAATATTATATGTTATCAAACACAAGAATACTGTATTATATCGAGTTTATAAGAAATTGATACTTGTTATTGTAATTTAATTAGTTATTTAACTAGTTATTTTAATCATGTATATAATACGATGCAGAGCTACAATAATTAAGGTAAAAATGTATCGACTTATATGTTAATACAGGTATAATATATTTTTTATTGTAGCATCTTTATTGTAGAATGCAATCAAATATCCATAAGTGTTTTATGATAATTAAAAATCTGCGTCTGCGCAGACAGTTAAAATCTGGTAACTTCGTAACGCCAACTTAAGAACAACATTATCATAGCAGATGGCAGCACCGGCGTTTTAATCTTTCGCCATTTTTACTTGAATTTCTACCAGTGGCAACCAGCACATAAGAGCTACGGAACTGCAACACCCCCAAAATTAAAAAAATTTAAACATTACAGACGTATATGAAATTTTTCACTCTTTCTCTCTCTATCTGTAAATTTACTTAATTTTTGATTAAAAACCTTCACTACTGCCGTGCGTCATGGATAAAACAAGTAGTTCGTTTACAAGTTCGTTTACATGATGTACAACGTGCTGTAAGCATTGGCAGTTATCGAATTGTCATGGTATCGAGGCGATTGGCATTGAGTGGGGGGTAGCGGCTTGTTATCCTCTTCTGGTGCTGCAGTTGTTTGCAGTTAATATCTTGCGAAGTGCACGTCTGATTATAGATATTTTTGTATTTTTAAAGAATGAATATTAATGCGTTCTGTACATACATAAATTGCTAATTTTCCTCTATTTGACTTACATACTAAATAATATAATGTAATATTTCTGTATTTTATATGATTTTATTTCTAAACGTAAATGTAATTAAAATTTTTATGTCCATCTTAATATTGATTTACTTTCCCGAAAGAAATTGTAACTCTGGTACCAGCACCTCCATTCGAAGTTTCTACGAGCTGTCACTTATTTCTACCATATTTAAAACGCCCGAACTACTTAAAACATTTAAGCCACTTGATTCACAGCATCGTCTCCAAATGCTGCTTTCAAAAGTTAAAATGTTTCTGTAGCCATCTTTCCCAGTTTGAAACAAAATATCACACAGATAGGCTGTTCCTGGATCAGGTCAATCTTAAAAATCACCAGGGTAAAGAAAATTGAGTTACAAGGCCCGCCATAAAGTTCAAACGAAATATCCTAGCGAAACAAACTCAATGACAACCAACTCGCAAGTGACAGCAGTATCATATTAAGTGGACATTCCCCCGCTCCAATAAGCATTACGGAACGCGCTCAGTTCGTGTATTTTTAAAACCACTTATAAGAGGGTCACAATGTGTGTAACTCTATATCAAAGTAATTAATTCGTCCTGTCGTTTTAAAATACCACAAAAGTCTTTCTGACTATAAATCCTCTCCCTAATTGCTCTTTCCAGAAATCCCGAAACCTTTAAAAAAACAATCAATAACATCACGTCCTTGCTCGTTCAATCCTGTCACAATTTCCAAGTAAACAACTGAGGGTAACACCAATCATTTGTTTAAAAACAATTTAAAACAAAAACAAACTTCTAGAGAAAACCGAACTAATTACCAAAACAATTATCCAGTTATGCTCCTTATAAGTACGTATACTTACGGTACAGCGATGTTACGTTTAACGATGAATGGATTGAACGTGCTTTGAGTACACCTGTCAAAGTTGCATGAGGGAGAAGTTTGGATACATCGCAACTTAACGGGAATTTGATATGTCGATTATAGATGTTTGTTTACGCCATTAGGAAGTTTTGATACAATATTGAGAGTTAGTATTTGTAATATTCTCTAGATTAATATGAACGTCAGCTGTCATTTGCAGCCTTATATTATTATACTGTTATACAAGGTGTCTCAAAAGAAATTTTATATTTATTTAGCATACTGCGTGAACGCAACGTGTCCGAGGGGCGCGGGGGTTATGTCAATCGGTAGCCTGGCTCTTGGGAATTCAGTCGCTATGGAGCGTTTCTCGGTAGCAGACCGCGCGTTATGCGTGCGAGAGTTTTACAAAAACGGTGATTCGGCGACTGTAGCGCGTAGAAAATTCTGCAGTATTCGAGGTTTTCGCCACTTAAATGATGCGCCAAGCATTCCTCTCATTCGACATTGGGTTAAAAAGTTTGAAGAAACTGGTACAACGCTGGATAAATCAAAATTCGGGCGACCTAGGTCATCAAGAACGGTAGAAAACGTGAAGAATGTTAATCAGTCTGTTCGTGACGACCCGAACCTTTCATTCGGAAGCGCGCAAGTGCTTTAAATGTGCATAGATCATCATTACATCGCATTATGCACAAAGACCTAAAGCTGCACCCCTACAAAATTCAGTTGGTGCAAGAATCAAAGCCCCAAGATGCCAGTCAGAGGCTTAATTTCGTAAATCAGGTGATTGAGCGATTTTCAACGTTTACCAACATTTTGTTTTCGGATGAAGCTCATTTTCATCTTAATGGCCACGTAAATAAGCAGAACTGCCGCTACTGGAGTGCAACGAATCCGAAACGCAAACATCAGAAACCCCTACATTCGCCTAAAGTGACCGTATGGGCTGCGATGTCGGCGCGAGGAATTATCGGCCCTTACTTTTTTGAAGACGAAAGGGGGCGTGCAGTTACAGTGAATTCAGAGCGTTATGTGGAGATGTTAGACAACTTCTTGGTACCTGAACTGCAAAACTTTCCTGGCTATAACCAAAGAACATGGTTCCAACAGGACGGAGCAACTTCACACACGTCCAATATGTCTCTGCCACGTCTTCGTGAAATTTTCTCAGGCAAATTGATCTCCCGGAGAGGTGACATAAATTGGCCTCCACGCAGTCCAGATTTAACCCCTATGGACTTTTTCCTATGGGGTTATCTTAAATCTAAAGTTTACGCCAATAAACCGACTTCACTGGCGCATTTGAAAGAAAATATCCGTCACGAAATGGCAGCCATCCCTGAGTCCACCTGCCGAGACGTCATAAGTAATTTTACTGTTCGATTAAATGAGTGCCGAGAACGCGAGGGTCTACATTTAGACGATATTATTTTTAAGAAATAAATCCCCAAAAAGTGTATTTTAATAATTAATAAACATTTTTTCTATATACGGCTTACTTTTTTTTTTTTTTTTTTTAATCGATCCACTAAATATAAAATTTCTTTTGAGACACCTTGTATAACAATTATGTATACAATAACATTTACCTGAAGCGAAATTATAGCGGTAGAATTGTTGCAAACATATGTTAAGAACAACACTTAAGGCTGGGGGTAATGTACTTTCTCATATGCACTTTCGGAGGTTTAACCAAGAAACCCTTATACCGTCTCTTATACCCTTTTCACACTAGAACTTTAAGATCGGATGTTAAAGTGAATGTGTCTTTAAACGCTAATGTGAAAACGAATGACCTAGTCTAAATACAAGCGATGTTGAAAACAGAGATCTGTGTCTTAAACATCCTCCGCATTGCCAACATAATTTCTATTATAAAAAAATACTCTTTGAATTTGTGTTGTCAACATTTTGTATTATCATAAACAAGAATACTGTATTATATCGACGTTATAAGAAGTTTATACTTATTGTTATAATAAAATTATTTATTTTAATAAGTTAAGGTTTTTTTTAAAATTTTTCCTTTAAGTCATAATTGTTAAACTCTAAATTAAAATTTCTATTTGTTAAATAGAGTCAAAACTGATTTTTGTGAGGTTACACGGAACTCTGTACTGTACTTATGTGTTTTTCTCTTTTATTGTAGACATGCAAATAATTTCAATAAAGCTTTATTTTATTTATTATTTTATTTATTTTAATAATGTGTTTAATAAAATACAGAGCTACAATAATTGAGATAAAATGTATCGACTTACATGTAATATATTCTTTATTGTAGTGTCTTTATTGTAGAATGAAATGAAATATCCATATTTGTTTATAATAATTTAAAATGTGCGTCTGCGCAGACAGTTCAAAACTGGTAATTTCCTGACGGTAACTTAAAGACAAAATTAATGTAGCTGATGACAGCACTGGAGATTTAAACATCAAGTGTGAAAGCAAACCGATGTTAAACATCGGTGAACTTTAAGGCCTTATCACACTAGAGTTAATTCAAGTCTAAACTTGGAAAATTAAAGTCTTTGCATTCGAATCGAAGTCTTGTGTGTGTGATAGCATGACAAAAAACCTAGGTTTTTAAGACTGAGCAAATACATCGAGATACATTTCCCCTGTCTCTAGAAGACAGACGAAAAAAATATTTGGCAAAAATTGTGTTAAACTAAAGAAATTAAAAAAAAAAAAACTAGTTTTCATTCCTTAATCTAAATTTTAAAAGTTCTTTTTTGATACCAAATAATAAATTTAAATAAATAATTATGGTTTTCTAGGACACAAAGAAATCGATATTTTTCGAAAAACTAATATGAAACATTGCTGTTCAACTATTCCGGTTCCATCCGGTATTTAAAAAAAAATAAAGTCTTAAAATATTTGGAGATAATTATTTACAAAAAATATTTGTTAATAAAAATACCCCTTCTTATTGTCCAGAGGGGTTGGTATATTTGTATTAAACGCAAATAGATATCCTTGCTGTGCGCCAAAAAATTTAACTAAATGTACCTTTGTATTTCTGAAATAATAAAATAAATAATCATAAATAACAGATTTCTAGCTAGCGCATAAGTGTCTAGATGTTAAGTTTATATACCTCCTGGTATAGATATGAAAAACATGTGGTCATCCTAATGTTTTGACCGATCCTATTATCACTGTATAACATGTACTTATTTTAAGTAATAAATACTAGAGGCTTAGTCTACTCCAGAGCTGACATCAAAATCGGATGATGAATATTTTTGAAATAACATATTTTTTAAATTTATTGTTTATTATGTTATTATTTATTATATTTATTTGTCAAATTTCACCAACATCGAATAAATATATTCAATGAATAAGGTAAACAAAATCACAACAGTTTTAAACTGTTTATGAAGTAATTAAAATTCCAGTATTCATTAACATTATTTGCTGAATAAGTTTATTTGACGCTAATGAAATTGAAAATTAGATATATGACACACGTCTGTGTCGACATTAATAATAGACAAAAATATATGTATATTTTAAAAAAATACGATATAATAAGAAATAATATACTACATAAATACGACATTCACAAAATTCATTTCTGAATCTAGAATCAAAACTGGACCATTTAAATAAAAATGGTGGAACACTCCAGTCTTTATCATGGTGGCTTGTCGTAAAATTGACAGGAATATTAAAACTTCCAAGCTCCTCGTGTCAAATGAAAGTCAATTAATTTGAAATAATTAATTTAAGAATCAATTTCTCATCAATATAGTACATTAGACGTTCATGTAATTAATTTTAAATAGCCTCGTCACAACGATGATCATCTTGTCGTTGTTTACTCCTTAGACATTGGCAAGATACCGCACGCAAAGAGCCACGTGATGCGGGTTGCCGACTGAAGGTTCAGCAAGGGGAATGTAATCTCCGTACGAAATTCATTTTGTATTTGGAATTTAGATTTTCGGAATATTACAAGCGCATACTAATTAATAATTTGGGAAGAATTTTAATATTTTATCTTCCCAGTAAGGGGGTGTTGTAATATGTCAACAACTTCGATTTCAAATTTCAGGGCATGAATATTTCGATGGTCAATACAATTTAGCAAATGACAAAGTGGAGGGACACACGAAGTTCAAAAAAAAGGTCTTTTTCTACATCGATTTTTCTTTTTCTCCTCCCAATTAAATATGACCTTTAATTAACCCTTACGTTACGGTGTCCTTTGGTTGCGGTGTGGGGTACAAATGTACCCCATTTTTATTTTATCGTAAATAAATAATTTATTCATAATTTGTATTCAGGTTTACTATGGAATATATTAAAAATGTTTTTTATTTTCATACTAACCAACTAAATTTCTAGGAAAGCATAGTATACGCCCAACCTAATACGTCTGTTCTGTGTTACGTACAGAATCGTGTGTTTAGGCGTAGCTGCTTTGCAAATATCAGGGAATTCACCCGAGTTGACTCCGCCCTTTACTTTAAAATAACCAATAAAATTCATGAAAAATAAATTAAATAATATTAGGTGTTTAAACTAAAAAAAATTTTAAAAAAATTTACCTATATTGTTTCATAAGTAGGTAAATAAAGTATTTATGGTATTTATAAAACTCAAGAACGATTATTTTATTTAAATTTTGTGGGGTACATTTTAAATAGCACCGCTCCGTAAGAGTTAATAAAGAAATAATAAAACGGAAATAATGCAGAAAAAAAAATTAAAATTTTGATCTTATTTCCAAGGTACACTTGATCAAAATGAGTAAAACCAATAATTTTCTAATTTATCAGTTAATTTTCATTTTAATTAAGGTGTGTTTCATATCATTGGAATGAAAAAAAAAAATCTAAATTTAATGCATTTAAGATAACTTTGAGCTCCATACGAAAATTGAAAGTTGAATTTCTCGAAAATGATACGAGCTATAAAAATATTGAGGACGGCTGTGAATTCTTCGTAAAAAAGCCTCTAGAACATGCAAATTTGAAACTTATATGAATTGAAACAAAAAAGTTATAAGCTAAAAAGTAAATCGACCAATTAGTTTTTTGCCCGTATCTAGTGACCTGTGCACTTTTCCGGAAAACCAAATACATCATTAAAGTGGCCAACTAATGCGGAAACTTTGCCCCAATTTAACCGACTTCGTATCTCTTAGTTCACGAGATCCCAATGGTTTGCCTCGAAAAACGGGCACTTTTTTGTTTAAACTCTGTGTAAACAAAAGAAAAAACCTCCTGTGCAGACATCCCTTGATAAATTATTGAAAAATTTCCAACAAAACATACTTGCGTAATGGGATGTGGAACGAATCAGTTATGTAAGTTTGAGAATTATCTGTATTTACTTAAATTATACATATATGACGATTGCAGTATAATTTATGCATGGATAATTAAATAGGCTATGATTCGTTTTGCGACAACGGTGTGGAACCAAATATATTGCAATGATGTCTGTATATATATAAAAAGAACTATAATTTTCCCACACCTGTATATTTAGTACTAATATTTGAAATAAAATTAATACGGAAGTTATTTTAGAAATAACCTCTTTTCAACTAATCATTAACATACACAGTTTGCGAACCGTAACAATATTTCCTTTTGTTGTATTTAAAGTTTCTTGAAGCAAAAACTAGCCACTGAAATGAACTGTATTAAGGTCAAATGTCAAGTTTAAGTACTAAAGCTAGTACATGTTATAAATGATAGATTTATAATTAATTTCTTTGTTGACAGCTTGATTTATAAATGGATTGTATGAAAAATATAGTTTTAAAGCAACACTGTTAATAAAAACAGTTTTTTTGGTATTATTTTTGAAATTTTCATTTAATTATTTGATATTTTTATTTTAAATTTGAAATCATTCGGTCACAAAACCAATGTATTAATAATGTTGGTGAACATTATAATATCCTATCAAATATGCATGAAATATAGTGGCATTAAATTAGAAATGACCAGGGTTTTCTAATTTTCCTAAAAAGTTAGGTGGTACACTTGTTGACTGCCAGGAGTAAAGTCGCTATAAAGAGTTGAAATATAACAGTTCTAAAAAAAAAAAAAAAAACACTAAAACGGTGCCTATTTTACCTGCGGACGAAAATATTAATAACAAAAATAAACTATTTTATTTAAAATTAACTTTTAGTATTGTCAGAAATCGTTCTTGACAGAACTGGAACCGGTTCCAAAAAATAAAACGGTTTCGGGTTTACCCTTTTCGGATATCCGTCCCTAGAATCGGTTGTTCGGAACCGGGTATCCGAAACCGGGTAATTCCAAGAATAAATACCCGGTTTTACCCAAAAACTGAAACCGGGTACCCGTAAAACCGCTTTCGATTCCCAGCACTAAAAATTTTCTAAAATATGTGGCTACGAACCATTGGAATTATATATATTTTACTTGGGATTTACATGTTTAATCAAGTCTTAATAGCTTTAGATCCACAGTGCCCTGAAAGAAATATATATTTTCATAGGATAAACTAAAAAAATACAGGGGGTTCAATTTTTAAAAGATGAAACAACTCCACTATATGATGGTACATTGTTTTTCTTATTTAAAATTTTGATTTATGGAGTAGAATGCGATCTTTCCTATTTTAACTTCCTTTATATCTCTTATAATAAAGAAGTCAGCATTGCTTAAACACTTCCTGATAACATCCTGTATACTGTATTTGCATTCACGATATCCACTTTGTCTTTTAAGGCTTGATTAATAAATAATAAATTCTATTTGGTAAAATAAAATGTACGAAATTATTTCTGTATTTACAAGGCTGCAAATTTAATTAACATTACCAACAAAAAGTTTTGTAGCGGAAACATTAACAATGAAATTTCAGAGGTCAAGTGCAGTCACGAAAATACAATAAATATCACACTAGAAAGTAAAAGTCAGCTGGGTACATATTCAAAAAAAACCTCATAGCTTAACCTCACCCGCAGTTTCTAAACAAATCGCAAACTTTTTTATTTTCCCAAACTCTGGTTTGTCCAGACAAAAATAGACATATCTATAACACCAGTAGCGTTATAAACTGTGAAATAGTATTTTTGTTATTAGTGAATTCAGTCAGTGGCGTACTTAAGGGAAGGAAAAATGTTGAAATAAAAAATTTCACTGTGTCACAAATAGCTAAAAACTTTGATCAATACAATGTCAAAAACAACGTCGAAGTGTTGTTAGATTGCGTAGACCTTATCACAATGATGGATGAAACAAATGAAAGAAACGGATCTATCAGTCGTGAAAGACGTGAAAAGGTTGGAATGTGGTGGGTGACGAAAAACGTCTTCTATCGGCCGAATTCGTCCACTGATGAACCCAGGCCTCCCCATTACTTCTCCAAATATTTCTGTAACAATAACCTATTACCGATGGATGGACGATATTAATAATAATAATAATAAATCTCTTTATTGGCAAGGTTCAGTTTACACTGCTCTACCATCTAATCTTAATGTTATTTTACAATTTAGTAGACAATCTAGTACATACAATTTTTTAATTTTAGCAAATAATAATATTGTTTACTTAGTGCAATATACAGTCTAATTGAACACGGATCGATCCATGTAGTTCACATTGAGACCATTTGTTGGCGGAGTCGCTTTTTGAATTGGGCATTTTTAAGATTTTTAAGATACAAGGTGTCTCAAAAGAAATTTTATATTTAGTGGATCGATTAAAAAAAAAGTAAGCCGTATATAGAAAAAATGTTTATTAATTATTAAAATACACTTTTTGGGGATTTATTTCTTAAAATTAATATCGTCTAAATGTAGACCATCGCGTTCTCGGCACTCATTAATCGAACAGTAAAATTACTTATGAGGTCTCGGCAGGTGGACTCAGGGATGGCTGCCATTTCGTGACGGATAATTTCTTTCAAATGCGCCAGTGAAGTCGGTTTATTGGCGTAAACTTTAGATTTAAGATAACCCCATAGGAAAAAGTCCATAGGGGTTAAATCTGGACTGCGTGGAGGCCAATTTATGTCACCTCTCCGGGAGATCAATTTGCCTGAGAAATTTCACGAACACGTGGCAGAGACATATTGGACGTGTGTGAAGTTGCTCCGTCCTGTTGGAACCATGTTCTTTGGTTATAGCCAGGAAAGTTTTGCAGTTCAGGTACCAAGAAGTTGTCTAACATCTCCACATAACGCTCTGAATTCACTGTAACTGCACGCCCCCTTTCGTCTTCAAAAAAGTAAGGGCCGATAATTCCTCGCGCCGACATCGCAGCCCATACGGTCACTTTAGGCGAATGTAGGGGTTTCTGATGTTTGCGTTTCGGATTCGTTGCACTCCAGTAGCGGCAATTCTGCTTATTTACGTGGCCATTAAGATGAAAATGAGCTTCATTCGAAAACAAAATGTTGGTAAACGTTGAAAATCGCTCAATCACCTGATTTACGAAATTAAGCGTCTGACTGGCATCTTGGGGCTTTAATTCTTGCACCAATTGAATTTTGTAGGGGTGCAGCTTTAGGTCTTTGTGCATAATGCGATGTAATGATGATCTATGCACATTTAAAGCACTTGCGCGCTTCCGAATTGAAAGGTTCGGGTCGTCACGAACAGACTGATTAACATTCTCCACGTTTTCTACCGTTCTTGATGACCTAGGTCGCCCGGATTTTGATTTATCCAGCGTTGTACCCGTCTCTTCAAACTTTTTAACCCAATGTCGAATGAGAGGAATGCTTGGCGCATCATGTAAGTGGCGAAAACCTCGAATACTGCAGAATTTTCTACGCGCTACAGTCGCCGAATCACCGTTTTTGTAAAACTCTCGCACGAATAACGCGTGGTCTGCTCCCGAGAAACGCTCCATAGCGACTTGATTCCCAAGAGCCAGGCTACCGATTGACATAACCCCCGCGCCCCTCGGATACGTTGCGTTCACGCAGTAAGCTAAATAGATATAAAATTTCTTTTGAGACACCTTGTATTTAGGAATGGAGTTGTATATCGTGGCAGCGTTGTACAAAAATGATTTTTTGAATAAGGTTGTCCGGTGTTTGTATCATGTGAGAGTTTTTACTGTTTTGATTTAGTATTTTTACTGTTAACTTGTGATCGTTTAATGATGTTTTCTACTAGATAGCTAGGTTCGTTTGTGCTTAAGGTTTTGTGCATGAAACATTTATAATGTAAGTTTCTTCTTTCAGACATGTTTAACCATCCTAATATTAAGAGAATTGTTGGAAAATCTTTGCAAAACCAAGCCATATATGCAAGTACATCAACTTCCCAAAAAACAATGGCCAATTTGAGCTCATGAAGGCAAAAAAGAAGCTCGAATGAAAAACGAATATAAGTATAAATCCAGTAGAACATCGTACAATGCTACTCGTACAAGTACAAGGATTAGCTGGAAAACGATAAGAGCCCAGAAAAAATCCCCTAATTTGTTAATTTGAGAATATGGTTCGGAATCAAATCCACAAACTCTTTTTTATTAACAGAAGTGCTAAGAACAATTTTGCTTATCGCGCTTATTTAAAACTTGCATTGAAAATTTGATACCATTATCTTTAAAATAAAATTTTGATCTGGCAAATTAATTTTGAGACTACAAGAAATTTCAGAATTCTATGGCGATTTTTTAGAATGAATTGTGTTTTCAGAGCGCTAAACTGTCAAATTTAAGGTCCACATTTGTACCTCAATGATATCAAACCCAATCCCAATTGAAGATCATAAATTTACGTATATAGGTCATAGCTTTCATAGCTTTAGTGGCTAGTTAAGCGTGGGCCATATATGTACCTCATAGAATTCAACCTTTAAATGAAGTACATATTGCCATGATGGCTGCAAAATAAATGTAAAACAGAAGGAGATAAATTATAATACCCTCAGAAAGATGAGCAACGTAGTAGTGTTACAAGTAGCAATCGAAACATTGCAACCATTTTATCTGCTTGAGAGAAAAAAATGCTGATTAGGCTCAAATTGGTGATCTTATTCATCTCAACAGTATTTATGAAATGATTTCAATTGGGAACGTAGCTTTAGATCATAATAACGCTTTTCACTTCTCCTTATCCTGTGCTGCATGAAGGCCAGATTAAAAACTCAGGGAGTACGTTTTTTGTAAAGCCAAGCCATAGTTGTGACCATTTCCTCTTCTTCGTTTGTCATTCAGTACCTTGGGCAATAGTTTGCGTGATATTGTTCTTCGTGTAATATGATCCATTAAATGGAGAGGCAAATCTAATTCCACAAAATAGAACAAACTGCTTACAAATGATGACATTCCATGCAAGTGTTGCCAAATTCAAATCCCGAATAATCTGTTCGTCTTTAATTGAAAGTCATGCAGAGAGCTTAGCCCACGAGGTCAGGCCAGTGACGTCACATACACAGAAATCGCTTAGTTGCTAAGCAACGAACGAAAAACTGCCTGCTATTTGTGTGACGTCATGATTTGGCGCATGTACAATTCTGTCACTTGCAAACTCTACATAAGATATATTTTGCATTTCAGTCGCTATATTTTGGACAAATAAAATTGAATTGGGATATTTAAATGAATGAACTATTCGTTTTAGTTTGTAAAAAGTAGTAACGTGTTTAGTTCACCTGTAATGGGTTGTTAAAGACACGCAAATTAAGAACATTTTTAAACAGATGATAGATACTGTGCTTTCGTTTCCCATACATTTGTAGACCTTAAACAACGTTTATCTTAACCAGACTTTAAATGTATAAGTGGAGATTGTAAGTGAGACTTTTATTTTATTTTCTCAGATAACTTTAAAACAAAAAGACATTTGTAGACTCATACGCCACTGATAATCAAAACTAAACACACGCCCACATGCCGTAAGCCAGTTCGGATGTGGACTGTCCCAGCTTATCAAATGCACATTGTGGTCTGCACATATGCCGCGTTACAACATTTGTGCATTATGTATGTATTAATTTACACAGCACTGATCACATCTGTAATTGGAAGTGATCCAAAATCACTACCACAGTCTTGAATGATACAACTATATGCTGGCCATGTCATATTACTCAGAAACTAAAACAATTTAGGATTTATTACGGATGGATATATTATTAATAATATATAATTAAATATTATACTTATTAACTATTGGTCCATTTGACTATCAACAAGCATATGAATATACAAACAAAGGAAACAACCAGACAGACAGATAGTCAGGCATAATAGTCTATATGGCCTAACGGTTCAATTTTCATCGAATCGAAAAAGACTCACACTACTCATATAAATTTTATTATTTACATTGACAAATATGCATTATGTATGAACAGATGATTTGGCAATAATGCACGTGTGTACACTAGACACATTACTCTGTCTGTACAAAAGGCCATAAAAATACAAAAATTGGCAACGTCTGTACGCCTCTACGTGCAAGTAATTTTTAATGCAACATCTCGGTACAAATAAATAACATTTTTAGCATCAATCTTATCATAACGTGTACTTGAACACATCAATTTGAAATTTATGTTTTACATTTATTAAATCATAAAATAAATGGAATTTTTATTAGAATATATTTATGAATATTTCACCACAAAAGGATGAGAAATGAACACAAATAGAGAACGGGTACTTTTAAATTAGGCTGGACATTCGGGACCGATTATACCCCCTCCCGAATAAAAACAGTTGGGGAGCGATTTTGTGGTGTCCTTCGTTCTTTAATTGTTTCGGTGCGATATTCTGTTCCTCGCTTACCAAGTTTTCTGGATCGATGTTTTGTCCTTTAGTTGTTCGGGATAGATTTTGTGTCCCTTAACTGTTTTGGAGCGATTTTCTGCTTCCAGCCCACCAATGTTCAATAAATTTGTTTCTATAACCAAATAAAGTATATTTTGTGTCTTAATTTGGTTTTATAACATTTTATAATAACGGTAATAAAATTATAAATTGTGAATCCAGTTTTAAATGTTTAATCAAAACTACAGACAAATTAACTATAATTGAATTATTCCATCTCAACAATTCTATTGCATTAATTATTGCGAATTTAATTAAATTTTAATATCAAATAGGGCAATTATAAAGCAAATTTTGTTCAATTTTTGACACAATAATTTACTTATGAACAGTGTATAATTGGTAACGTTTGAAAAAAAAAATCGCCCAAAGGCAGCTATAAAATAGTATACACGCATGTTACAATGTACGTAAATATTTAGGATGAGGTAGGTAAATTATAAATATATTTTGTAAATAATTTTTTACAGATACTCTCTATAGGGGATGTCGATAAAGAAATGAATCGACCCTTGACGCCATTTCATGTCTAGTCGGCTTAAGTGTGGTCTTGGCTGGCACAGAGTTAGTTTCACAAAGCACATAGTACGTCAAGTGTATTTTTATTGATTTGTACCATGAACAATCTCATTGAAAATCCTGCCGCGTGCGAAGTGCGTTTAGTAATTCATTTTCTTAACGCACAAAATGTTCGGCCAATTGAAATTCAAGGTCAAATTGTGTCTGTTTATGAACTAAATGTACTGAATGAATCTTCGATGAGAATATTATGCCTGATGTTTAAACGTATATGTTAAGGAACGGCCTGGGAGCCGGTCAAATGTGACTTACAAGCTGTAGTTTTTTACAATAAAAGTATCCAAAAATTCGTCACAGTTATGGTAAGTCTATTAGTCTAAATGGTGACAAAGCAGAAAAATAAGTAATGTTTCCATTACAGCGTGGTGTGTTTTGCGCCGTTCTAGTGCTGTAAAAAACAATGCAGTTGTGTTTTCATACATTGGGACTGTTTTCTTTATTCAACTCAAAAACTGCTTCACCGCAGAACTGCTCTGCTCTGACGTCACACCTACTAACTTATGATTGCAGAACTGCTTGGAATAAATGAACGTTTTACTGCTGGCTGCAAACAATTATAACCCAATAACATGAAGTATAATTTCATAAGAATAACTTTTCTAAAGAATACATACTTTTTTCAACCAAATAAAAAAAAAAAATCTTTCACAAATTTTGAAAACAAGACGTTTATAAAATAACATCGCCAACCAGTACAAGTACGCATGCGTGCAGTCAAAGCAGTCACTTTCAAAAGAGTTGCAAATCTGCTGAGCAGTTGCAGCTATTGAGAACTGACATTATCGGTGGCGGCGCTGTGATACAAGGCAATATGGCTGTTGGCTCAAGTACTCAACTGTCAATATGCTTTGTCCAGTCTTGAATGACAGCCAAATACATTACAATGTATTCTGCTTTTATACAGATCAATTCTGTAAAAAGTTACTGTGTAGGAACGTTATTACAAGATAAAATATTATAAAAAGTATAACGACTTTCATTCATGATAGTAACTGACCTTGCTCAAAATGATAAATTTAGTTACTACGATCATAGTAACTGAGTTACAGAATTGGTCTGATTGTTTTTCACAAATTCTCTCGACATTCTAACAAAAATTCAACACTAAAACATACGTAATAAGTGCAAACACTACTAGAGTGTCTAGTACAATACTTGGCCACCAGACAGGGTTTTCGAGCGTGTCAGTTCTCAATATCTGCTGAGCAGATATAATAAAAATAAATGTTTGTTTACATCGGCGTTTGAATGAAAAATGAATGAAAGAACGATTATCTGCACAGATATACACCTCGGATGCATCTCTGCAGAATAAATAATACGCCCATTTTATGTAGTACGCACTATTTTTGTTAAATTAGCTGTCAAACGTCATATAGATTGTCAAGTCGCTTTCAGAACACTGTTGCCTACGCTACTACGATACTGCAACCATCAAAAGTCAGTCTGTTTCTTTCTAAAACGCAATTCCTTTTCTAATCGTTGCAAAAAGTTCAGCAGTGTTCAACTTTCTGCATTACAGCAATTACATTTGTGCCAAAACAAGATATTTGGAATTAAGTAATAAAAACTCGCGATGCAGCGACGAAAAACGCAATAATGGATACCTATATTATGTACCATAAATACGAGATTTCAACCAAGAACGCGATTTTTCATACCGAAAATACAAAATTGCTGAAAAATTTTTATTTACGGAACCCAGATACTGACAATAGATAGAATGTTTAGTAACCAAAACAACCAAGATCCAATGCTGGTTTTTCTCGGTTTCTTACCCCCACCACTTTTATATGGCGCGAAAGTGTCCTCTGTTTAAATAATCCATGATAAATTTGTCATCATCGCTTTCAGTAGAAGATGAATAAGTTAAAAGTATCTCATTTAATAAATACTGTTGATACATATTTACATATACTAATGTGATGTGCAGAACACCACAGAATATTGCGGTTACGGAATTAAACAGAACTACCATTTTAATAAAGTGTCCTTTAAATAATCAACTACCAACAAAAATCATTACTAATCGCCACTAAATATCTGGCTACTCGCTTATATTTGCGGTACTATTAGCTTAGTTTTGATATGTTTTAACAATTAATACTGATTTCATTGAGATCCATTGGTTTTTATGTTGCTAATATTTAAACATTCTTTTGTTTCCGAACGATCCTTATATTTTTCATAATTACTATGCTTGCTTTTAATAGTTAGCCTGTTAGCAATTTGGATACAAACTACAATTATTTATTGTCACATTAAATTTGCAAATGTAAAGAGGTGTTTACTAACCTGAGTTCTTGCAGTAGAGCTTCCCCCTGGGCAATGGTGGAAGCACAAGCGTCCAGGCTGGAGTCCCTCTGCTGTCCGGTCTGTTCCAGAAGTCGCTCCGTGGCCTCTAGGCTATCGGCGCGACTCTCCTCCGCCTGTAACTCCTGCCGTAACTCGTCCACCCACGTACCCAGCTGCAACAACAATTCTGTTAGTGACTGGTCAGGCAATAATACGTAACACGCGACACGCAAAACAGATATGTAGGGATGTTTAGAGGTGTTCAGTATTGTTTATTGGATGAAACAGGGTAATACTGCATTAAATGAAGCTGAATTACCGGTAATATTGAACGGTTATTAGTTCGAATAGAGAGTAATGGCTTGTATCCAATTCCGAGATTTCTAATGTGCATAATTTCACCAATTTTGGGTGTTGGATTATAAAATTTGAATACATGAATTTGATATAATTTGTCAATTAGAAAATATATTTCTAAATCCCTAAACTATTTTTAAACTAACCGTTCAAATCGAAAAAAAGCCGGGATCAAAACTCTTTCCAGTTTTTTTTTTTTTAGTCTTAATATACTATTAAATGCAACATATGTTTCCAGAAAAATGTTTTATTTTGCTAGCGTGTTACATGATATCATCAGGCTTCAACAAACTATACTACGTCTAATACTTTTGTACGAAAAATGTATTGTAGTCGAACAATTCAACTGGGTGAAATTTGACATAGTAGATTTATTTATTATATGTACTAAAAATTTTACGAAGGAGTGACTAGCGAAATTGATGATGTTTACTCTAATTTACTCTAATAAGAAGAAATTAACACTTCTAGGCAGGCGCCTGTCTACCCCCAAGCACTAAAAAAACAAGTTTTTTAAGTGCTCTTAAGAAACATACGAGTTTTTATCCGTTCACATTTCTTCTACAGTGAGTGACCGGTTGACGAACAGTTCGGTTTGCGAACAAACCGGACAACGAACACTTTCACGAAAGATTTTTGTGTTCGGACAACGAACACATATTCGGATAACGAACTAAAACGAATACTAACGATCTCAGAGAAATGTGACTCCTTCTGAAAAAGAGGAAGATGAAAGAGGACCAAAGCCGACATCTGCCATTAATGATCTTTTGAAGAAGTCGGAGAATGTCAGAGCAACGATCTTAGAATGGCACCCAAACCGAGCTGAAGTCAATAGGGTTGGGGATCTCTACAAGGACAATACTATTAATCACTTCCGGAAAATCCTGATGAAGAGAGAAAAGCAATCGACATGTTCTTTAACGCCTCATAAAAAAAAAGGACTGATTAATATGCAAGACTGTATGCATTATTTTTGTAATAAATAAACTTACTAAGAAATTATACATACATTTTTAATTTAATTTTTAGGGTCTCCAGAACGAATTAATCGAATTCACATAAAAATCTATGGTAAATCGATGATCGGTTAACGAACAATTCGGATAGAGAACATAGTCTTGGAACAGATATATTCGTTAAGCGATCACCCACTGTATTTTGGAAGCGAGGATTTTAGAAACGGCCTTGAATTTGAAAGGTAAAGTCCTTTTTGGTTTTTGGCCCGATCAAAATGTAGGTTTCGGTCCATCCTTGTCCTTATAAAACGATTTTGTCTTCTAAGTCTCCCCCCCCCTCCCGGAATATATCCTGGGTGCACGCCTGTTTGACAGTCTTTCAGAACAAAGTACTCCGCCGAATCTTTAGTCCTTATTGCGGATAAAGAGGATAGAATGGCATCGAAATCTCGAAAAAAAAAAAAAAAAAAAACTGGTAAGGAAGAGTAAAAAGGGAGAGTCGGTAAATATGGTAAAAATCTGTTCATAAGAGTACAAAGTATTGTATAAAGCAGAGCTTCACAAACGCTCAATATGCCCGGACCCGAGTGACAATTAATTTTACAGGCGAACTTATCCGAAAAAACAAAAGCGTAAAAGTCGATTTAGTATAATTATAATAAAATGTTTACAAAACTAAAATACAAATGTAAAAAGCAAATAACAAATATTGATATAACCATATATATTTATATCAATATAAATAAATATGGTATCCATTAAAACGCTTTCCAGACCTCTAGGGGTCCACGGAGTACACTTGGGGGAACTGGTATAAAAGATACGTCTAAAAATCCGATACAAAGAATAAAGATGGGGAATTTGTTTGAGTGAAGCTAAAAGTTAACCCGCGGAAAAGAAACAGATGGGAAAGAGAGACCCCTGAGGGGGAGAGAGAGAGAAATATAAATATATAAATGGAGATAAAGAGAGGGGAGAGAGAGAGAGAGAGAGAGAGAGAGAGAGAGAGAGAGAGAGAGAGAGAGAGAGAGAGAGAGAGAGAGAGAGAGGCTTGGCAAGACTTGATAATTAACAGAGCAAAATGGAATCAGTGTCAATATTCAAATACAGCAGAACCTCGTTACTCCGGACTAATGAAAGGAAATAGTTTGTCCGGATTAACGAAAGTCCGGTCTAACTGAAACAACCTAAAAGAACAGTAAAATTAACTCCGTTCACAGCAACCTAACACGTCTATTAACGAATATATACCTAATATTAAATGCAAAGCAACACAATATATACGTGATAATTATGATGGTGTGCCCGACGGACCTAGCTTTGCATCACTCGAAACGTGCGTATTTCCTTCACTAATAATTCTGGGAGGTGTTAAGTAGTCGTAGTACACAGATATGTCTGCATTGTCATTCCCTTCCATAAACTGCATTACGTAGTTTTCTTACGTAGTTACGTAGTGTTTCACGTCACTCATTTATTTTTGCTGTCCGTAATACCGGGTCCGGATTCAGGAGGTCCTATTATAATTAATATCTTAATAAGTATAATTAATAATTTTGCAAGTAAATATTCAAATATGGAAGAAAAAAGACGACGTAGTTTAAAATTTGTATAAATGTTTTCAGTAAATAAAAACTGAAAGGTTGCTGAACTTGAGTTCACCAAGGTTAAATTTAACACCCCCGAAATCTCAACGCTGACGCCAAATTCTTGTTCGTTTTATTTAATATTTGATTACGAAAAAACTATTGAAACCATCACCACAATAGAGTGGTCAATGATTTACGACCATTTGGGGAATTCAATCGACACTCACACAGTAAAAAATTAAAAAAACATTTCAAGAGGATTGATGAGGTACTTAATTCAATGTTTGGCCATTTAAAATTCGAATTGGTTCCTGGAAAATGTTGCTGTGTTAAAAGTTAAATCAATAAAAAAGAGGAAATAAAACAAAAACAAAACAAATTTGATTAAATTAGTTACTAAAAATTATAAAAATTAGTAAATGATAGACCTTGTGTATGTCTCGGAAAATAAACATTAATGAAGCGAATTCAACATGAAGTGAAAATGAGACAAAAGAAAAAAAGATCATCGTGCAATAAATTTGTACAATTTCAAACGTGTTTTTTTTTTGCGGAAGAGTGTATCTCCGAAATGTTTACTATTTTTTTCTGAGAATTGTCTAAGGCGGAGCACAAAGAGCAGAAAAAAATTTCGTTGGAATAAACAATTTCAAAGAGACATTTTTAACCTAGATGATGATCCTCGCCTAGGAAACCCCGTGAAACATTTACTCCTGTAAATATTGCTGCGGTTAAAAAACTGCTCGATGCAAATAGGCGAATTACATACAGGCAGATACAGGTCTTTGCACATTAATGTTATCCGTTCAAATTTTCGCGACCATCTGGTAATTAGGAAAGTTTGCACGCTATGGGTACTCCATAACCTGATGCACAAACAGCAATAAGAGTTTGATGGTGTCAAAAAATGTTAAAAAATACGGAATGGGACACTCGAAATAGGTGAACTCCATTGTGACAGGAGACGAAACATGAATTTATTATTATGATATGCCATCATGGTCACGAAACAAGATGGCTCATTGTAGACGACGAAACTCCAACAGCGGTAAAACAATCAAGATCTGTGAAAAAGAAAATGTTGTAGTATTTTTCGGTAAGCGAATTATTACGAGAATTGTTCTAGAAGCAAAAAGCAGTTACGGCCAAGTGGTACGTTGAGTTTTTTTTGTCTCTCTTGATACAGTCTCTTCAAAACTTACGGCCACATTCACGCCTTGACACTTGGTGCTTGCATGAAGATAATGCACCACATCGAGTTTAATTAAATAAAGGAGTTTTTAATAATTCTGGACTACAAGTGTAAGAACATCCTCCATATAGTACAGATTTTGCTCCTTGTGATTTAGGACTCTTCCCTTTCATCAAGGATAAGCTTAAAGGCTGCCATTTTAAGAGTGATGATGAGCTTTTAGCAGCTTGGAACCAAACCTGTGCAGAAGTACCAACTGAAAAGTGGGAAGACATTTTTAACACGTGATTTATACATATGAGAAAGTGTATTGAACGTTATGGCAAGCACTTAAAACGTTTAAAAAGTAAGCCCGTCTCAAAACTGTCCTACGTATATATTGTAAAAAATCAGCTGTGGCCACCACAGGACCGACCGCCATTATAAAGTACTTGTATAAAATACATTCTAGCAGCAGAGTAGAAATAACTTAGGGCCGAGAGTTCCAGTTGCTAATAAACTGTCCAATAATTTTATTAGCAACATAATTTTTTTTCCGAGAGTTCCACCCCTAAATAGTTATTAGGTTGCTAATAAACAGGCTTATTTGTCTAATAACTTATAGGCAACATGAAGTGCTTAATAAAGTGACATATAACCAAAAACAAGTTCGCAAAATGTGTTAATATTTCAATTTTAATTGAAAAACAGTATAATTTTAAAAGAATATACGAATGTGTAGTTTTTAAACATTTATATAATGGTGATTTTTGTGTTTTATATACATTTAAGTTGTATTTTGGCGAAATCGACGATCTGTTTGGGTGAATTTATAAATTATGGACAACCGTTTTTAGAATATTTTGGGCATTTATTGTAAATGTGATATATAAAGAACAATATATAAATATATATTTTTAAATAAACATTGTCTTTTATTTTTACATATGTATTTATTTCAATTACGATTACGACACACTACAAACAATACTTTAAGCATTACTATTTATATAAAAATGATAGAGAATAAGAAGACAGACGCAATTATTGGCAGAATAATAAAGATGTGTGACTGAAAATTGCTGATAAGTTTAATTCATATTGTTTAAGGAATGTAAAATAAAGCAAAATATGGCTGTCTTCTTATTTTCAGTCACTTTTGTATTATAAAATGCTATTTTTAGTAACTTCTCTTCTATCTATATTGTCTTCTTTTTCTGTGATAAAATTTGTTGAACGCCGTTTAATTGTCATTTTAACAGTAACACAAAAAATATACGTAATTTCATTGAATGTCAAGTCAAACTATTTATTGTCAAAATATTTAATTTCAAAATATTCAGTGTCAAAATTTCATCTCACTTTAGCTCTACAAATTTACGTATAGCTCTATCCCTCTTGCACCGTGTTACTATATTCATAAGAAATACCAATGCAAAAACAAAAAATTATGTTGCTAATAAACTATTAGAAGGATTTTGTAACTTGGAAATCACCAATAAATTTATTAGCTTCATAAATATATTATGTGTCAAATAACTATTAGGGAGTTTATTAGGAACTGGAACTCTCGGCCCTTAGCCTAATATTTTCTAACAGAGATATTATTTATCATGACCATGGAAACGTTACATATAAGTATGAAAAAATTTCGAAAAATATTACAAAAATTTTTCCAAATTTTTCGTTTTAACAAAAAACGTCTCAAATAAAAGTTACTAGTTATTGCATTTATAGCAACTTTTTTTAAATACATTTTTTCGAAATATTTTTCTATTGCTAAAAATTCGCAAAAATATTAAAATCGACACGAGTAAACTCCCATTTTTAGTCAACCGATTTTTAACAAAAGTTGATCAACTCGTGCCATTGATGTCAGAAGCTTAAATATGCAGTTTCATAAAAATCCTTTTAGCCGAATTTGCTCTGCAAGTGTACACAGACAGACGGACAGACGGACAGATAGACGGACAGACAGACCGACAGATATCATGCTAAAAATAGTCAAAACGTTATGTAAGGACTTCAATTCGTGAAGATCCATCGAATTCTCGAAATGTCAAAATCGGTATGATCAAAATACCTCCCTTATATATGTTGGCGGTCGGTAAAAATGAAAGGATGATATTTCAGAAGTGGAACCAACTAAACGATGATATGTGAGACACGTAGAAAAGTGGCGTACAGGATACAAGTTTAGGACACCATCCTAAAATATAATCTTTAAAAAGTGAAAAAACATTTTCTAAAATACTAAAAAATTACATTTCCCCACAAGCACGATATTAAACAAAATTTCCTTGGAAAAAGGGAAAATTCTATTTTACCCGGAAGGAAATTTGAAAAGTAACCTAGTTATAACTTACAAAATATTTTCACGTCATGATTTAACAATCTCTACAGGTAAGGAAAAATATGTAAATTTATCAGAGGATTTTACTGACGGAAAAATTGGCTCTTGAGATTTTTTACCAAGATAAAGTATTGTAATATACGGGTAGATATCTCATGTTGTTTAATGAAGGCAATTTCACGCAAAAGCTAAGATTAACTACAACACGAAAAAAGATATGAACCCTGTCGAGGGATAGAGATGTTGTGATTACGGGAATTCAAACCATTCTTGTCGAATTTAAACGTGGGATGATGTGTCGCTGGGAATTTGTAAACAAAATAATTGGAGGTATTATGAATGACAATGTAAGGTGTGCCCATTTTAGTGGAATTAGGGCTAGTTAAATCTTAAAGGCAAATTACTCTTCCGGCGCCAGAATTTAACTTTATACAGGCGGATAAATTGAAATTCGCAGAATAGATCTCATCTTACTTAAGTGAATAATTTAACTCTACGAGAGATTTAATACTAAATTGTTTCCTACGCACAGTTTAAAAATAATCCTGATAAAGTGACTCATTAAAGATTTGCCGAAATAAGATTTTACAGTATTAATTTTAATCCAGTGTTTTTTTCCAAAAATGGAACTGTTAATTTAAAAGGTTCTTAAGTGAAAAACTTGGTAAAGTTTCACAAAAATGTTTATTCTTTATGATAACTGATAAAAACATAGAATATGTATATTAAAGAGTTTGTTTTGGCTGCCCTAAGAACTGGAGCCCTGGGCCTGTGCCCCTGCCTTTCACCGTCGCTGGATATATCCTGTTACTTTAGTTTAGGCGGAACTAGATTTTGCATTCTAGTAATTGTTATCGTGTGATTGAAGCTTTTGATCATTTTGTTTAGCAAAAGCCAACTCATTGGTTATACAGAAAAAATAAATATAAAAATTGATGTGAAGTGTGAATATTCACACATTTCAGGGTTTCGCAGGTATATAATAAGTGAAGGCGGTATGCTGAGTGTGTAGGACAAATTTTACTTTGTAGTAATCACGACAAAATAAACGATATTTTTAAAATAATTTATCGTCTGTTAATCATATAATAAGACTGGTTATTAAATTTACGCTCTTAAAAATTAAATACAACATTTGTCAAAAGATAACTAGAATTTTGACAAAATAATTTCAACATAATAAAAATGCAAAAAAAAAACAGAAAAAATAAAATTCACTCCGTACTCGAACTCGAAACCCTTCATTTACAGCGCATTTTAGCTTACGACACCAGTGCTCTAACCCATTACGCTATCGCACGCCTTGCATGTGAGTGTCTTACATTGGTATAACTTTTGTACTTTGTGAACCAAAAACCACAAAAAATGCGTTATTTTCCGAAAACATAATCTGATCAAAAATTCCTGTTGTACTATTTCGGTTCACACCAATATACATTACTTAGATTTTTTTTAGATTTTTAGTTTAAACCATCTGGGCTACAGGGTGTGGGACAAAATTTTTTTTGCACAATTTTGGCAAAAATCGAATTAAAATAATTTATTTTGCAAAAATAAAAATTTGATCGTTAATCCACGTACTAAGGGCTTTCATTTGATACCCTACTCAGAATTTTAAAAAAATATTTTTGTTTTCGATGAGCACATATTTGTTTATATTTTTAGGGGGGTATGTTTTTTAGATGTTTTAGTATTTTTCCTATTTGCGGGTCAAAGAGTTGTATAAGCATGCCAAATTTCAACTCTCTAGATTTAGCCGTTTGGCTACAATTTTTACCGAACAGACAGACAGACAGACAGACAGACGACAAAATGACGGTATAAGGGTTTTTTGGTCATACCTACAAAACCCTAAAAATCGAACAGAATTTTATTTTGAATTTAATAAATTGATAAAAACTAATTTAATACTCATTTACATTAAATATTTAATTTATTATGTTTATATTCTACTGAAATTAAGAAATTATTAAAAATAGTGTGCCATAATGCCAGTTTACTATGAAGATCCATAGTTAAAATTTTGCAGAAAAAAATTAGCTTTAAATTAAAATATTAACTGTAAATGAGTATTAAATTTAGTTTTTATAAATTTATTAAATTCAAAATAAAATTCTGAACCATTTTTATATTTATATTTTTTCTGTATAACCAACGAGGAATCAGGAAAGCACAAATATCTGTTTTTACATGTAAAAATTCCTATATGTGCCTGGTCAATTCAATACCCTGTATATATACCACGCAAGTCTATGAATTTAGTATAGCTCACCGTCATTGGTAAGCGGAGTCGAAATCATTGCAATGGAGCGGCCAAGACAATCAATATTGATCACTGTTACTGCTTAAAAAAGTCCAGTTCTTTACCAAAAAGGAAACTTTACCAAATGCTTAATTTAAGAACTCTTTAATGACATTCTAGTATAATCACGTAAAACAATAAACTATTCAATAACAGTTAAAATTTAGAAAGTCAAAGGAAATTAGAAAAATCTTTAAAATCTTTAAAAGAACCAAGGACCAGCAATACTCAGATGGAAGGATAGAAACATTGAATATGATGAGGGAGAAATAATAGGAGAGCCAATGATGATGATGATGATGAAGAAAACTGTCACGTAACAGGGTTATGTAATGCAAGATCCCTTATGGTTATAGTTCACCCTGCATAATATTTAGTTATCAGTTTTCTCCCCTAGAATTTGTATATTTTATAATTATCGATATAATTCTTACCTCCTTCTCGTGTGTGTAGAAAATGACCGCCAGGTCAAGTCTTCGTCGGCGCTGTTCTACCCGAGCGGCAAAAGAGGCCACATGGGCCTCCAGTTCGTGCGCCACAGAATAGATGTCGTCGGCGTCACACTCGCCCGTGTGGGCCAACTCTTCTGCCGCCGCCAGTAACTTTTCTGCGTTCGTATACGTATTCTGAAACAAAAAAATAATGATTAGTGAATCTTTCAAAATAAACTTTAGCAGTATTTATTATGTTTCATAATGTCTGAACAACACCAACGTAAAATCAAGTGTGTTTTGAAACATGAAAGATATCTAAAGAACTAACAAATTGTTTACAAGTGTTTATAAAAGTTTTTATATTTTCTAACAAAAAATTATCACTAACATAGATTCTAACAATTTAAGATTAAGGATTTAAGGTAACCAGATATAAGTTAGCCTGGAAATAAGAAAGCGGAAGTGGTAATGTATTGGTCATATTATAAGCCGACGTAAGAATAACGTAACAAGGTTTCAGATCTAAATTTGGAATAACATTTCTACATATTGCACTCGCAAATTTTTCCAAAAGCTAGAAAAAATATAACCAAATAGACATTTTCTAGCATAAAACTTTTCATTTTAAGCAACCAATAACATCTTTTAATAATTATTTTCTATGATCGGTATCTACCATCCTTCTGCATCACTAAAAAGGAGGATTTGATTTTAACTCTACTGATTACTTTTTAGGCTCGTCCTTTCAAAAGATGCATCTTATTCACTGTCCTAAATAAGGGTTCACATTTTAATAAAATTACATCGAAACTTTCCCCTATTTTATTATGTTAGTAAATCATTTTTGATCTGATTCACAAACACATCTGATAAACTTCATATTCAACATGTACGAGGGTCAAAAAAACGCAAGATTAAAATCCAACAATGTATTCCATTTCCTATGCTTCTGCAGGATTAAATATGAAGTACGAAAATCACTATTTTTGGAGGCATCTGGAATTTGCCGAGGCTCACAAATAGGTGTCGTGGGTCAAATTGATTTAATTTTCGTAAATAACACGTGTATAACAATATAAAGTACACTGACGACAGTATATTATTTGCTGGTAGTCTGGAAGGTTTACAAGACATCTCAAACTGTATAACCAATATAGGTATAAGCGGAGAATACAAGACTTCCCGTAAACACCAAAGGAACGAAGTTCATGGTCATTAGAAAGAATAATAAATCTTACGGTAAATTTTTTGCCCGAGTATTGAAAACGCTACTATTAATGACCAATGCGATTCAGCCAGAGAAATCAGATCGCGCACTGAAATTGCTAGGGCAGCATTAACAGAAATAAATAAAATATTCTCAAGCCATGTTTGGAAACAAAGATAAGACTTGTAAGATGCTATGTTTTTTCTACTGTTTTATGTGATGTCGAGTCGTGGACGTTAACGGAAGCATCATCTGAGAAAATCGTAGGTTTCGAAATGTGGATTTATAGAAACTTACGCTTTACATGGATCGACACAGTAACGAACACCAATGTCCTAGAAACGATGAAGAAAGACTTGGAGTTAATGTTCACTATTAAGGAAAGAAAATGAGTACTTAATACCATATAATGAGAAACGAAGAAAGATATGGCTACTTCAACTAGTCATCAGGATGACCAGGTCTCAGGTTTTCGGGCCAGTCTCAGGTCTCCGGGTTTTGTTAAAAAATCTCCGGTTTTGTACTTTGCAGGTGAAGACCTTTTTTTTGTTCATCACTTGGATTTTGAAGGTGAGAACTTTTTTTTCAATCTCAGGGTTTACCTCAAATGAAATCTGGTCACCCTGCTAGTCATACAAGATTAAGTGTTTGAAAGAAGAGGGCGTGGAATTCGTCGTGTATCTTGATTGAAGAATTTAAGAGTGTGATACAATAACTGCACTGTTTAGGGCTGCAGTCAGCAAAATTAACATAGCCATGATGATCGGATGTTGGCGATCATCGAACGAATAAACACCTTAAGAAGATGAACACGTGTACTAAGGGGCATTATATTATCTTCAAGTGTAGTTGTATTTATCGACGAAGGTTCTGGACTAAAATTACTTATATAAAAAAAAAAACATAATTTAACATACAGCGATACATAAAATTTATTTAAACCCCACAAATATGTTTTAAAAAATATGGAAAATTGTTGCCAGATAGAATGTGTTATTTGCTAAGTGATAAAATGTTTGCAACTATTTTTTTACAATTATAAATATCTTATTAGATTCATAAAACATAAATAGATAAAACACAGGCTTTAAATTAAACATTGAGAAGACTAACTAAGACAATAACTTATGACCAACTTAGTTTTGACCAATGATCTTTTAATAGGAGACCCTCTAAACAGGTTACTAATTATAAGTACTTGTGGCATTATATCAGAATTGGTAGATATAACCAAATACGGAAAATCCAGCGCCGCATAGAATTGGACTGAGCAGCGTTTGGAAGCATACAAAAGGTTTTCATAACCGACTTACCTATTTGTCTCAAGAGGAAAGTTTATGCCCAATGCGTTTTACTTATTTTAACTTATGGCTGAGAAACACTAGCACTCAATTTGAAATCTACAAAGAAACTGAGGGTTGCTCGAAAGTCAATGTAGAGGCTCATACTTGATACGTCTTGCCGACAGAAAAACTAATAAATGGATAAAAGAGAAAACCAGGGTTTGTGATATAGTCAGTAGAATCGCTCAGCTGAAATGGAACTGGACCAGATATGTAGCGAGGCTCTAAGATAAGTAGGTGGACTAAGAATATTTTAGGGTGGACACTGGCAGAAACAGAGGCAGATCACCTATTGGGTGGAAAGATGATTTGAGAAGAAGTGACGGAAACTGACAGCTTAAGGCACTAGATCGAATGGAAAAAAAATCGGGAGGCCTCTGTCTAGCAGTGGACAAGCGAGGCTGGCTGATGATTATACACATAAAAATGCGTTGCAAAATTTGATATATAGATTGTTACTAACTTCAGACTGTTAGTTTTGTACGAGAAACTTGTAGTCTGTGGTGGTTATCTTGTCCGCCAGGCAGTCGTTGAGGATCGTTGTTCATTAATAGGTGCACGCGATTTAAAACGATTTGATTCTTTGTAACACATAAACATATATTTCATAAAATTCAGTGTACAAACAGTAGTAAAGTAAACACAAACAATATAGTAAATATAATACAATTTGTAAGTTACAAACAAAAGTGACAGACATCTGAGTGTTCATTGACATGGTAAAAGAGTTTGTCTTATAAACAGTTCTGTCATTAATATAGATACGTTTCAACAAAGAAGCATTTGTTTTCTTTATATCCTAACTAGTTAGGAAATGAAGGTTTAAGTGTGAAAATGGGTGCCATTTTGACATTCAAAATAATAAAGAAATGTCAATATTTCGTAACGAAATTGCAAAAATATAATTATAACCCGTTTATTATTATAAACATCGCGATTCATCTTTTGTTTCTACAAAATTAATTCCATAATCCCACGTACAGAAATTATCTCACGTCTTGAAATTGTACAATTTAGTATCTGAGTTGAATGTTTTGAAACTTATATGGTGCGTTGGGATTATTGCAGACTTTTCGTAGGTGTTTGCAACCAGCCTAACAAGTTCTGAGACTCTGAGATAATATTTCTTACATACTAAGTGACAATTGTTGAAGAACTCAAGATTATCGTCTTGCAGCAAAGTTAAATTAAAGCTGGTTAAGAAAAACATGGTACATATTTGAAAAGTTTTCAAAGAAAGGGATAAAAATTTTAATAAACACACACATATATAAAAATATCATTAGGAAAATAGTAAAATTTAGTTAGATCTTTTGGAATAACTTATGAATGAATGGACGAAGGAACATATTTAAAAATATTTGTCACTGTATTCAAAACTTCTTAATTTCCATAAATTTGGGAAATTCTTTTAAAATTTTATAATACCAACTAGAAATTTATTAATTAATTAGTTTTGCATCCTACTTTGTTGAAAACAAACCTACTGCTCATTTTAATTTAATAGGATTAAAACGTACTAACACCTAGATTGACCGCGCTTTAGCTATTATTTAAACGTTTAATAACATTTATTAAATTTCATAATTAGTATATAATGAGGTGATGGAGACTATTAAATGTAGAAATCAATGGCTACTATTATTATTATTATGGGGTTTGTCAGGTGTTGACAACCGACCACTAATCGCAAACTTAAGCAACCTTTTGAGCCGCATCATACTAGAGACTAGTGGAGCTAAATACACACGGCTGCATCCTAAACCCTAGCGATATGCAGTCGCGGAAATTACGTCAGATCCGTACAATGCGGAGTGACCCGAGAAGCACTGCTTTCTGCATAATGCAGATCAAAGAGTTGGCAGAAGATCTGCAGTCGGGAATGCACTCGATTTCCCTTTGATAGGAGGCTTTCATATCACCCAAAACACCAACTATCAGGACTACAAGCTTAACTTTATACCCTGGATATAGCTTTCTAAGCTAGGGCAAGAGATCCATATACTTGGACCTCTTTTTCTCCTCCTTGAGAGATATTCTTCTTAGCTGGACTTGAGAATTCGATCACAAACATCTGTTTGGTCTCGATATCCAGGAGGGTTATGTCCGACTTAGTGGCTGTCAGTAACCTCGAGGTGGGGAAGGAGTATTTCCAAAAAATTCGGCATTTGGAATTTTCCACCACCGATTCTATGTCAGAAGGGATGTACGGTATAACCGGTATTTGGTCAATACCATAGGCATGTCAAAGATGGTAGTAGAGCACGCGGAGAGCAGTATTATTTCTAAACACGTAGCTTATTATTATAAAATTTATTGTCAAATTTGTGTGTCAAATCGCATTTATCAACGTTTTGAGTCGAACCACAAATTGTCTACCCGCTTACTGCACCCGGTTACTCCAGTATAATAATCAAACATGAGACACGTTCACCGAAGGTATTTTCGAACGCAGTGGACCACCCGATAGCTACCGGTGTAATATTCGCAAATGCCTACTGTTATCCGCTGTAACCGTCTGCATCTACATCCTATGTTAATTTCATAGACTACACCAGTATATTAATTCTTGTAGCTTCTCTACTAACCAATCTAATTTGAACTGTAACGAAACTTTAATTTAAGTGACAATTCATATATCCTTTCAAATAAAATGCATTAATCCAAACTGATTTAAAAATCAATTTAGACTGTTACAATTTAAAACCAAAATTACTCTTTCCCCGAATATTTCACTTTGGTTTTCAAATGAAATCCCTACGTTTTAGTGAAAAGCAGCTTTGTGCCTAAACCATTTATATGATACTTCAAATCGAACAGCAACAAGTTAAATCAAATTGTATCATTGAGTGCAGTTTGCAAGCCAGTGGTTTATGTCATTTTCTTTTATTCATGGAAGTGAATTTATCCTAAAAAGAAAGCTATTTATACAAAACATTGGAGATTTTTGTTCAATCCCTTGTGGATCCTCGTAAGTTTGAAGGAAGAAAATGGTTTTGTCTGGAGAGAATATAAATTTATCTCAAAATAGTTTCGTTGTTTGTTAAGACTTCTTTTATTCAGAAAATAAAAGATTTTGTTTCAATGTATTTTGTTTATTTCATCAGACAATATTTATTATGCAAAGTGCTTGAAACGACCCTTTCACAAAAAGAGAAACAACAAGAGATAACACGTACAATCATGGAAACTAAAGAAACACTAGCAAATCCTACTTAAGTCCAGTATGCTTATGAGGCAATTATAGTAATTCTTATAACTACTCAGGTGGAGAAAAGAAACTAGAACTAAAAATTGAGAACTAAAAACAAGAGCAGAGAGATTATTCTTAAAATATACATCTAAATTATTCTTGAAACTATTGACGGACGTTGAAGACCTAACCACATTTAAAAATTTATTCCAAACATTGAAGACACGGTTAGAAAATGGAATTAGCACGCACATTCTTTTTAAAGTGTTCATGGTTGATTCTATATTTGTGTCCACGCCGCCGACTATTAAAATTAAAAAGTCTTGATTTTTTATCACTACGAACAATTCTAAACAATGTAATTAAATCTTCTTGCATCCTACGGTGTTGACACCAATACTCGTGTTGACACCGAGTCGTTGATTATTTGGACAGTATTTCATAGTAAGTCAAGCATTTAAACTTCGGACAAAGCTTTGTAGCACGACTTAGGATGCTTTCTGTCAGTAAGATGTCCTTGCGGATATAAGGATCAGACTGTAATGGCGGATCCCAAATATGGTCTTAGGTAGGTAATATATTAGAATACGGGGCAGGTTTAGTTGGACTAAAAATCAAAGCCAACAAACGAAATCCATGCGGATCAGAGCTAATAACAAGAACTGCCTCAGTGTTCTAGCAGAAATGTTGATGAAGTGAATAAGTCTGCCATCTTGGTAGCATAATCACCAATAATGTGCTACTGTGAAATCTTGCATTTCGGAGCCTCACTAACGTAAATTTACAAATCTGAATATCTACATACCCTATCTACAAAACTGCGCATCTTTACGATTATATGTATTGTTATGCTCGCGAAACGTCGGTATCCACCATTACCATCAACAACAGCCAGCAAGTGTTTGTAAACAAATGCTTAAGTAAAATCCTTTGTATCTTCTGGCCAAACATTCTTATTAATGCAGAATTTTTGACAAGGCCCTAGATAAGACGCACTGTCAGGGTTATAATGCTGGATAAGTGGAAACAGATAAGGTACTCGTTATGAGGTTCTTGTAAAATTTAAAAAAAAAAAACGCTAGGCCCTTCAGAATCAATAGTAAAAGAGTTATAGCGCGCCTAACTTGCAGAAGGACTGACATTAAAGAGATATAAACAGGCGGTATTTCCTTAAAAGAAGTTCTGGTTGGAAACCGGGTTCGTTGGATGAACTATGTGTATGCCCTACGTTTCTGGAAGGAGAGATTTGCCTTAAATATATATTGGATCTTCAGACCAAATATATATTTCCTGTAGTGTAAAGGAGCCTATTCCTAAAACGGTTATGATCATAACTACATCTGGGTGACATTATTGTGAGATTTTGATGTGCGAATAATAAATTATAACGATATACAAATTGCTATTTTTCTGCTAGTTACACTTATTTTCTTTTTCTAAAGAAAATCTCCCTCCATTACGGTAATTATACTGCATATGACAGACATTTTTGCAACTCATTACAAGAGCAGAGATTTAATCTAAGTGTAAAAAGAAAAGAATAACAAATGAGGAACCTAATTACAAAAAATTGCATCAAGTAACACAAAAGCATAATAATTATACAATTAATAACTTTACTCCCGACAATAATTCTGCATTACAATTATTCTAAAAACATCGCAATATCGTGCTGACAGAAGCGCCTCACAACGGATATCCGGTGAATGACACTGTTCCGCGGAAAAAGAAGGTTCAAAGGAGATTCAGAGATTTGTATATCCTGCATTTACGGCTCAGTGAATATATTTTTTTGAAGCAAAATATCTTTTTTTGTTTGATGAAATGTTCTGGACGTATGTAAATTAAAGATCGAATCAATGGAGTTAAATGTAAAAGATTCTTATCGCAGTTTTTAACTGTGATTTTTTTTTTTGTTTAATAAAAATGAAAAGAATAAATGTTTAATTAATTAGGTAGTAGTTTTTTTTTCAATAAGTTGAATTGTCGTAGGTTTCTGGTTTGTATTCAACGTACATAAATTTAAATTTTAATGATGCAAAAAATTTGATTGAGCTATAAAAGTTTATAATACTTTGTTTTATTGAGGTATAAAAACTTTTTTATTTTAAAATTATTTTCTTATATTTATTTAGACAACAGGATATTTTCTTATTGGGAACTGGTTCCTAACTGGCAAAGTTATAAAATTTGCGCCTTCTCCAAAAAACAAATGTTTGACAATGTAAGTACAATTTTGAATCAATTCGAATAAAAATTTGTGATTGTGGTGTATGAATTCCGTAGCCTGATCGGTTGAAATTAAACCAGATTATTTAACTTTATACAGACAACTAGCTGAGTACCCGTGCTTCGCTACGGTATACTGACGGTCGCATTAGTGTGAAATCCTCAGTTTGTTTTTAACATGTGTATGGGTAACCTTTGTAAGCAAAAACCTAGTCGATATCTCATCTGTCCTAATCATATTTGACCCCCCTTTTTAGCCCCTTAGAGGTCGACTTACAAAAAATGTCTTCTTAGTGGGTGCTTACGTCATGGAAGGAATATACCTTGCGAATTTCACATATCCATGTCAAAAGAACGTTCTATCAAATAATAAATATGCATTTACCCCTATAAGGGTGAATTTAAAAAATTGTCAAAACCATTTCGAGATATTTAAAAAAAAACACCTATTTAGCAAAAAGGAATGTTGTAACTCAACAAACACAGGAAATACGACGGGATGGATAATTCACGCCGAATGTAGGAAGGTTGATTAGGACAAAATTCTGAAATAAGTTTTTACGTATTTGTATAGGTTAGGTTATCTTTGTAAGCAAAAAGCAAGTCGATATCTTATTGGTCCTAAGAGATATTAAGCAATCCTTGAAATCACATGACACCCCTTTTCGCCCTTTAGGAGTGAAATTTAAAAAAACTGTCAATATCATTTCGAGATAATTTAAAAAGACATCTATGTGCCAAAAAGTAATATTGCAACCAACCGAACACAGGAAATACGACGGGATGTATAATTCACCCCGATTGCAGAATCACCCCTTTAGGGGTTGATTAGGATAAAATTCTGAAATATTTTTTTCGGCGTTTGCATGAGTAATCTTTATAAGCAAAAACCAAGTCGATATTTTATTGGTCCTAAGAGATATTAAGGAATTCTTGAAATCACATATCATCCTTTTCACCTATTAGGGATGAAATTTAAAAAAAAACTGTCAACACTACTTCGAGATATTTTAAAAAGACACCTATGTGCCAAAAAGGAATGTTTTAACTCTGAGAATCGCGCATGCGGCGGGATATTCGATTGTAGCAGCCATGATAAAAAAAAAAGTTCACATCAAAATTACGGGACGTAATAGCCGAACCGGTTGGAAGGTACTGACATATAAATTGCTAAACACTACTGCGCAAGCGCCATTTAACAATGGTAACTGGGTTTCAATTGGCAACATAACGGAAATTAAAAAAAAATAGCCCTATTGTTATATTTTTAACTCATTTTTATCTATTTGTACACCGTCTTCTTTCGAAGGTTGGTAATCCTTATATTAATTTTGACTTTTTAGGCAACGCGGAAAAGATTTCTAGATGGATCCACTTTCGACGATTCTTCAACCATGAAGTTCTTCTATGACCGACGGTTCTTTTGCTTGATTTTTATTCGAATGATAAGTTAAAGGCTTAAACTAAACCGAATGAACATTTCATGTTGTAACAAGTTTATTTTCAAACTGTCACATTAAATAATTTCTTAAATAAATTCCATTAGCAATTGAGCAATCGGTACACAAATATGACAACAGATGACAGCGTTGGAATGCAGCGGTAAATATAAATAAGATCACAAAATGCCATGTCATTCTCCTCTCTCATCTAAATATCAAAATAAATTAATTATACTTTATTTATTAACACTGATATTATTTGACATATCATATTAAATTGAATGTATTTTTATTCATGATTCGTTAGATTGAAATGAGATACTGACAATAAAATAATGAGTCAATCAAACAAAAGAATGAAATGGTTGTATTGATAAATAAATAATTCATAAATTTATAACTATATTTATTGCAACATATCAAAATAGCATATCAGCCACAATGGAGATTAAAAACAGATTTATTTTATTGTTTTGAATTTAAATTGACGTTTAATATTTGATTGCTTTACACCAAATACTGTAGAGAGCCATTTTAATATTTATTCATAAAATAATTGACAACTGTTATGTTAACTATAAAAAAATAATAATTAAATCAAATGAATAAACACAAATATTCGACCAATATATCATATCGATGGTGAAGCTGGAAGGATGAAAATATTAGAGCACTGTACTCGATTCTATTACAAAAGAAATGAAAGACATATTTTTATAAATTGTCAATTTACCATTTACTACTACTCCTTAGTCAGTCGTCAATCGACAGAATTTTCTACAGCAAAGAAATACAATAGCATATTTCCAAAATCATTTTTGAACGATGATCGTGTCCTTGTTATTAAATCAGTGACTGGAGATTATTATTTAACATTTTTGCGTACTAAATTTTGTCTATAAATTCGCCAGAATCGACTAATGCCAGAATTGACCGTCCATTACTGTATAATGCTTCGTTATATCAAATTCCACCAACAGATCATTTCTATGGAAAATTTCTATAGAAATTATATTTTAAATGCCTTATCAAACTAGAGTTAATATTAACGTTTTTGCATTCAAATCGAAGTAATTTGTGTGTGATAATATGAAAAAAAGTTAGGTTTTAAAGTCTAAGCAAATGGAACATGATTCAATTCCTCCGTCTTTGTATCCAGGTTTTTTAAAACGCACTTGCGCCAACGGGTCTGTTATCTCGCTCTCAGCTGATGCGTCTTTGATTTCACCCTTTACTGCATAAATTTTTATTTTTGGCTGAAATAATTCATGGGCATTAGGAATTGGTTCTTATTGATAGAAAAAATAATTAAAAAAATATATTTAAAATATTAATTATTATTTTTATGAAAAAATAATAATTAAAATAATAAATTAGGGTTTGTGCCATACATGGAACATTATGATTCTGCATTATGTTACAAAAGAAAATGATTCCGTATTATTTGCTCGTCAATTTGTAGGTGTTCTTCATTAGGGATTAAAAGAAGTCGCCCTCGAATTTTTTAAAGAAAAGGTAGTATCTTCTAGTTGTCCTTTCTCAATAAATTCAGAGTTATCGTTGAAGTACAAATTCCGCTTGATATCCTCAAATCTATTGCAGCCCATTACTTGAGATACTGCAGGATCCATTGCTGTGTATGTGGCATATATGAACATTCATGAAGTAACGTTCTGATTCAGTTTTAAAAGTAAAATAAAAAATAAAAATCGGAATATCGAAAACTATGCGGTAAAGGGTTAAGTTTAAGTTGAGGTTAGTTTGTTGTGTATAGGCTATTCCAAACGTTTAGGCGGAACTAACTGGATATTTCGTTTCCAGTTGTCATGAGCACTATTTTTAGGGTTTAAAGTGCGTTCTTCCTGAACAAAATGAACAAATGCCTGACTTAATCTGTAAAAGTTACTAGATTTAAAAATCTAGTTCCGCTTAAACCAAACAGGCTACAGATGATATTTTCGAGTGCAATATTAAAAAAAAGAAGATATTGAAAGAACTAATTAACTTGAAACTAATTAAGTGAAAGAAAACACGCAGTTATAAAATCCACAGGATTCAATTTACAAAATGTGAAAAAGGTTTTATTTGAAAATAACAAAAGATTTGCCACAACTTTCCTGACATAAAACACAAGTTGCATAAGTTCTTCGAAAGTATTTGTACTCACTCGAAGAAATCTTCTGTAGTTGTTTGAATCTTCCAATTTTAAATCTGCTAATAAATTATTGAAACAGCCTCTTTCATCTCTCCTTTTCAACCATGATTTTCTTTTTTTTCCTACATTTTATTGTTTTATTAGTTACTGACAAAATTATTACTGACGACGACCAAGTCACTATTTCTTCCACATCAATAATTAAAAATTTTAACAACCGATTATAAAATAATCATATATGCATGCGCAAACAAACAATTTCCAAGTCTTAAGTAATATTCAAATACCGTGTGATAAATTACGACCTAAATCAAGTCTTTAAGTCAGCCGATCGGCGTAGCGTAGTGGAAACACATGTGCTCTGCGTTGCTAAGGTCTCGGGTTCGAACCCCGTTCCGGCATGTAATTTTTCACAAATAAAAATTGTCCTGGCTAATTGCCACAGCAGCAAAGGTGATTAAATTTAAAAAAAAGGCTTTACGTCGTGGTTGTCTGTCCAAACTCTCCATTCCAGATCTTGTGTATTACGAAGCCTACAGCATATCAAAGGGCCCTTTGCTATGTGACGTTTCAACCACTAGGTCAGTCCATCAACCTGCATAATATATCCAATACCATTTTCAGCATTGTGCAATCGGGTGAGATTGCGCTCAATAAAGTCAATTCGTTTTATTTCGCGTTTTTCATCCAGATCGTGAGTCCTGCCTTATGATCATCGCGAACGTGCTCCTTAGAGCAGGAACCTGGTCCATGACTCCATCTGGGAACATTGTACGGCTCCGTATTTAAAATTTTGATCCCGAAAAAACAAAAATTACAAAAATAAAATCTGGATAGTGTTCTAGTGTGATACGCCCTTTAGTCTATGGTATATTTTTGAACTAGGAGTAAATTCAAAAGTCATATTTAAATGATAACAAATCACCAGTCAGTAAAAGTCATTAGATTTTTTTTTCAGGAAATTTGAATTTCAGCATAATAAACGTTAATAATAATTTGTATACGGAAATGTTATTTTACTTATTAAATATTAAACTGATACAAACAAACATAAATCTTTATTGTATAACATTTATTAACCTATTATCATATTTGCTTACAGAAAAGAATTTCAAAGCAATAACAAAGTATTAAAAACAAATTACAAAGTAAATAGAGATAGAAAAAAAGTATAATAAATAAAGTAAAATGGATGAACCTAACTTGGTGAATAATGCATTAAATGACATGTCGAATAAATCCAAAGTATTATTATAATTATTTAATACTTCAGTAATACTGCAATAAAACAGCGACTGGTAACAAAAATCACACCATTCATAACTATATACAGAAAACACATATCAGATCATAAAATACTCACTGTCATAAAATTTCAGTGTCTTTTCAGCTGCCATTAACATGTCATAGCCAAAAATTTGGCCAAGCAATTGGTATTTTCTGGTACAATAACTTACATTCACTATAATAACTTTGTATTATAACAACTGTTATAAAAGCTTATGATAACTATTTTTAGAGAACAATACACACAAACAACTTACGCGTAAGTTATGGCGGTGAAATGTTGTTATTTTTGGGTTTTGTAATAACAGCTACTTCCCAAACAATCACAGGTATATATAAAAAAATGAAAGCGCTTTTCCTAATTTGAAAATATACAATCATGTAACTGAATTAAAAAAATAAAATATTTGCTAATAACTACTACTGAATGCTATTACCATTAGTTTGTTGAAAAATACCTAGATGCCAGTGTCTTCTGGAGCTCTCGGCATCTGCTTATTCATCACATGATTATTTGGTTGATTCCCCCATTTCATTATTTTTTTATAACTCCATGACTTTTTCACCTCATCTTAAAATTCAACATGATTGCTTCCCATGACAAAGCAATAAGTTCAGGTACTAGCTTCCTATGTCACATCAACTCCTTCCACCCTCTTAAAATTTATGAAATTCAAATATATTTCCGAACATCCAACACAATACAGTTGACATCTGAAAAATCTGACTCCTATGTAAATTAAAGATGAAAATCATTCAAGCCCGAATATATATCGAGAGATTTTATCGCGCGTCAACTTCTGACAATTTTTCCCCAGATTGTATGAGATAGGAACAGTTCATTAAAGATTCTGTATGTATTAACAAATGTTATATGTAGCAATCAATACCACCAGTTTCAAATTAACATGCTAATGGAACCATGTCGACAACAATATCCGAGATTCGTTCAATATTCATTGAACAGAAAGCTTTTCCAAAATAGTACACATATTTATGAAAATTAAATAAATCTTTGTACGGACTACTAAATTTAGTTAGTGAGTAAACAGGAGATTGCATAAAAAAGTACGCAGACTAGCGGCATAAAACTATATTAATAAAAAATTACTTTACATTTAAATTCGCTAAACTGCCTATTCTGCGGCAACACATCGCTGCCAGCGTCTTTTTCGCCGCCAACAGACTGCGTGGCAAGTCACGGCAAATGTTTATATTTTTCTAGTTCCGCGGATCGTGTGTATGGGCAAAGAGTCATAAGCCACAGCCAACGTAGGCTGTGCTTGGCGCTGGCCAACGTTCGCTTTAGAGGTGGTATTCTTATCACAAGTCAAAGGAGTTTGACCAACATCGGTGCAAACTTGTAAATGTATGTTAGCACCGTACACACGATGCGCACACACTTGTCATCTCATCAGTCGCGAGTGTTACGCTCAAAAGGAAGGTTATAACCATTTTTGCTTAATTATGAAGTCTACTTACAGTAAAAAATAATTTTTTATACTTTTAATCTAATTTAAATATCAAAAGCAAGGTCGAAGCGGCAACCATAACCTCACTTTCACTCTCAGACAACATGTTACAAACGTTGGCCCATGCTCGCTATTTTTGTACTTGGCCAACACTGACGCTTCATCGACACATCGTCTGTATGGTACGCAAGTACAAGTGCCCGCCAGTGCTATAAGTACATATTACGACCAGCGTCAGAACTTGCATTGGCGAACGCTGGCACACCTTCTGTAGGCGCCTTTAATATAAGTCACACGGGGGCAAGTCAAGTGAGTATGGTGGATGGACAACGAGAGGAATCTTCCCCAAAAACTGTTAAACCATAAAGAAAGTGTGAGTACAAGTGTGTGGCATAAGCATAAAGATGTATCAATGAAGTATATTATCTGTTTATCATAAAGATGTTCGTACAATAAGTAGAAAAGTTATAAACCATTAATTTGCCTTATACATGTGCGCTGTGTTTATGTTACGGACCCATTATTAAAAAGGCTTAAATCCTCGTTTATAATTTATAATTTTTTTCGTTTTTTAAAAACAGATATTGCTGTGCGCCAAAAATTTTAACTTTAGAAGCAGATGTTCGGGAGAGTGTCTTTTGTCCCATCTTTATGGATATGCTAAGCACAGAACTATTATAATCGAAGCTTAACAGTCAATCGTCGATTGTTACGGGTTAAATCGCGTTTAATTTGGATCCACATTTAGTCAGTTTTAGATATTGAAGGTCTACTCGATATCTCATCATCTTGATTCAATTTTCACCAGCTTTAAAACATGCGAACCACTTAACGCACGCAGTTGACTCTACTTTACTCTACTAACTCTACTGCAGGACTGGATAGTAACAGTATGTTGCGAGTTCTATAGCTTTGAATCTAATCCCCACTTGGTATATTCGTCGTTTAGCTTGGGAGCCATACTTTGACGTCGTCCTTATCTTAGACCAATTACTATTTAGGTAGACCATGGCAGTTTCTTCTCCGCTTCTTCAAGATTTTGTCAAAATTAATCTTAACCCCTAACCGACTATATGAATTTTGTCAGCCATCAGTTAGCTCGACGCCTCACCGGCGCTTGTAGTAAAGCCGTCATATTTCTTGTGATATGATATAAAAAAGCCCTTGAATTTATTTTGATAAATAGTGCACAAAGTATAACTACTATAATTTAAATTATTTATTAACACAATTATTACATATCAAATTTGAATGATCATTACATACATTTTTCATACAATATGCGCAATGTTGAAAAATTTGTCTTTTCGATTCACAAAATGGCATTGTGCTCCATTTAGTTCCATTGTTTATAAATATTTGTATGGATTATATATCCTGCCAATTCAGCTATATCCAACAAGTTCATAAAAAAATACCATAGGCCATCTAGTACACTTTCTGGCCGCTGAGGCGCCATGTAGACGGGTGACGTACAGTGACTGTATAAAGACAGTGTGGCCATACGATGGTCTCATTTTCTATTGGTCGAGCTGAAGTCCGCCATATTTCTTCCAACTTTGTTCCAGATTATATATGGTTTACATGTGTTTAGCTTGTCTTTCAACAGATTTAAGTAATATTTTCAAATAATATACGTATATTTAGACGTTTAATAGTGAATATTGTTGTGTTTGTGATGAGTAATGAGTAATGTAGATAATGTAAACTGTGCACATATTTTAAATTGTCACAAATTAAAATTAAAAATAATGAAACGTTTTGTTATGTTTAAGTTTAAAATTTCTGGGGAACATAAAAAAACATTATGCCAGTAAATCAATGGATGGTTTCACAATTATAAGAAGTATTTACTTTCATTAATTTTAATGTTATTCCATGCTGGTTTCATTTTATTTTTCACCTGACCATAATTTTATTTGAATAATTGCATAATTGATAATATATACATCAGTTTTCTTTATTAATATATCATTTATACCATGAGTTCTAAAAGAAATTGCATAAGGGTTGGCTATGGAAAATAAAAGTAATGTCAACAGAAAGCTTTAGAATTAATTTACTGTCTGAATTAATTAAATCACTCTTGTTGTCATAAGTTATTTATTGTTGCATAAAGCTTGTAGTATAAATTATTTTATTTTTCCATAGCCAACTCTTATGTAATTTCTTTTTGAACTCAGGGTATATAACATGTTCTGCTTATTCTTTTTTAATATGAAAATATCCTATTTTTTTTATATATAAACGTGCGTTTTCCCAAAAATTAGAGAAATGTTGGGTTCTATAATTTTTATAGAACCTTATCATCATTTTTTCCCTATCATTTTGGTCCATATTATAAAATAATAAAAACATATCTCTTTTATTTCCTTTCATGTCTTTTTTTAAGAATTTTTTTCATTTGGTTTCTTTTTAGTTGCAAACATTTCAAAAAAATACCTTCATCGGTAGGCAATTTTAATATTTATCTTAATAAATGTTGAATCATATACATGTTTTTTCTTAACAATAAATTGATATTCACATATATATAAACATAAATACGTAAAACTATTAAAAATTTAAGAAACATTATATTAGGATATATTAACATTTATTCCATATAACCCAATACAAATCTGGAATAAACATGGCAGCTACAGTTCATATGGCCACACTGTCTTTATACAGTCACTGTAGGGTGACGTAGTTTTTAACAAAGCGTATTTTATAATGAATTCTAGATTACAACGTTTCATCAGAAGAGTACTGAAACAATGTTTTTAAATATTGAAAGTAAAGAGTTAAAATTATTACTTTAATTACCATAGCGCCTCTTAGGAGCCATATAAGCGGTTAAGGGTTAAAGACAGTCGCAGTACATTTGTAACGTCAGATCAAAATGGAGGTTTGAGTGAAATCAAAACTGAACCCGAGTAACAATGTCCAAGAACAGAAAAAACAAAGAAACACATAGGTGGATAGTGCGAGAGATAGATAGAGAGAGTGCGTGCGATAGAGAGAGATTTAATCCTTAGACGTTGTTGTCCATAACAACAAATTGAATTAGTTATATATAGCATGTAACTAATTTAATGGTTGAAGTGATCAATACTGTGTAGTAAGACGTGAAATTAGTTTCCTGATTACTGATTACGCATAGATATGTTCTATGTAAACTTAATCTCCATACATAGTTCCAGAACACAATTGGTTGCTTCTATAATCATGTCAATATTAATGTAAAATACTTAACCAAGTTTAGAAACTTCAAGTTAACCAAAACTGGAGATATAATGTTATTAGAACGTTCTGAATTTAATTTTGAAATTCTTTGGGGTGTATTATCTTAGTTTATTTTAACTTTGGAATAAATTCAAGCTGCCACACAAATGTTTGACATAATTTGAGTTTTTCGTTAAAAACAATGTTTGAAGATAATGTTTAATAAGGAAGCAGCAACCAGGTTCGTAATGAATTATACAGCAGTCTTTCAACTCACTTCTAAAAATAGATATTTCATATATAATACTTAAACATTATTAATGAACTAGCATTTTTCTGCTGGTGTCAGAACTTTTTGACAGCTTTATGGAATAATTCTGATGTTGATTTCCCAAACCAAATTCTTCAAGCAGATATACTACAAAATACTGGCCAGTTACAATGGAGCTGCAATTGCAAACAGTGTCCAATTGCAAAGGGGCTACATTAAATACATGCTAATATAATAAAGCCGTGACGTCAGCAAATGTACTGTGTCGCCTTGCAAACATTATTTTATAATACTAATGCAAAAATTTACTTGTGTCGTCTGTTGATGAAAAGTTGAACTTTTAAAAACATTTTTTTTTCATTGCGTTGTTTACAGTGATACTGTGTCTAACTTGTTTTTTTTTTTTTTGAGTATTTTTACAAATATAATCGAGTTATTTAGTATTGTGGTACTGATTTATTTGGTAAGTTGCAGATTACTTTCTTAAATATATGAATTTTATAATCATAAATTTATGAGTTCAGATTTTTAGTTTTTATATTACAAAAATTTGGTTCCATGAGCAATATTAAGAAATTTACATTATTTCTGTACAACGTAACAATAAATATTTTGTGATTGACAGTTCAGTAGCTCAACTTTTCAACAACAGGTGGCTCTACAAGTTTTGCATTAGTAATTTGCACAGCTTTTAAAATACGACACAGGCATAATAAAATCGCTATCCATTTAATAAGGGCGATAAAGAACAAAACGGCTGGATTGAGGTCGAAAAATGTTCCTTATTCATGGTAAGGCGAGACCGCATTTAGAGCAAAAAAAAAAACTACTAACAAATTTCAGATGAGAAGTGTTTGAGCATCCTCCTCACTCACCGGACTTCGCACTACCATCTCTTCCCGAACTTGAAACTGCATTAGGTACACATTTCACGACCGATGAATACGTAAAAGGATAACGTTGGATTACTTCAAAAATTACACCATTTTTTTGAACGCTAGAACTGAAAAAATGGTAACGCGTTATAATAAATGTTTGGATTTAGAAGGTCATTATTGTAGAAAATTAATTAAAACTTTAAAATACGAATTTTGTAGAGTACTTTTTATATTGTAAAATAGTAATTTATGATGTTAGTGTGTAAAAAATTCCTTTTCAATCGAATGCGAATTTTCACAGGACGCGTTAGGCGAGCACTAAAAATGGTGGAACGAGATTGAAAAGAATCCCTTACACATGTATCGCATACAGCACTTTTTTGCACCACTTAAAATATTAATAATTAAAAATTATAGGATAAAAATTAATTACATATTTCACCCTTAGCACCAAAATTCCATACAAGATGGCAGACAAGAGTCCATATTGCATGATTATTTGGAATTATGACAGATGGTTACCATAGCAACATAAGATGGCTAACCAGTAGCTATAATGTTGGTCATTTGGAATTTATGTATATAATAGATTATTATGGTTATTTAGACTTATGGTAAGTCACTTGAACTGACGTATTTTACAAGGTATGTATTTTGTTTAACGTACTGAATAGCTGATAGTAATATACTCAAATATAGGTAAACGGTTTACCAAGTGTATCATTTAAAAACCGTTTACCTAAAGTATTTTCGTTTACGTATTTTCTAACATAAAAGTGTACATTTCACAATTTTTGGAATTAACAATTGATTACCATGGCAACACTTTACGCAGTAGTGCTTAAAAGTGTCATTTTAAACACTGTGTTGCGTGTGTAAAGTGCCTACTTTACGCCCGGTAGAAGAAAAGATTCTTTAAACATAATTTTGAGACGGCCCTCGTAAATTGGTAATATTTTGACACAGGAGTAAATTTTACAAAAGCAATGAATTAACATAACAATGAATTATGATTAAAATAATATTTTATATACCTGATATAATGATATACAGTGAATTATGTGAACTTTCTGTTTGCACAAGAAACAGCGAACAAGTTTATCACTGTATTCCGCTGGAGGGTCTCATATCGTCCGGAGCTAACCAGAATGGTTTCCGGTACTTAATATTCAAACATGATTAACTTTTCAACGCAGTTGTTCTTTAAATAATATATAAACCACATCAAAACCACGTATAAAACTTTCCCCAACATTGTGTGTATAACAAAGGATAATTATGAATTAAAAACAGAAATATTAAGGTATGCATTGAAAAAGGTATTTTCAACCTTAAAGCTGCGTTTAGAGCTCTTTAAATTATTCTGCTGTTCACTGTGTGTTGTGGATAAGTTTAGTAGATAGTTTTAACGTTCAAGGCAGCGTTCACAGCGAAATTAGTGCGTTACGAATAGTGCGACATCTGTATGGCTTTAAACCAACTACGGTTGCTTCGTAAAATGTTTATTTATTATCGTTTTCCTAATTCTGCTATCCTGGATTTTTACCAACTAAACCTAACCTAATTACCTAAATTGATCATATTTACTGTTAGTCTTTGTAATTTTGGGCGAATTGTTAAAATCGGCGCGATGACATTTTGTTTGGTTATGTAAAGCAATACAATGTAAACATTCTCTACGATGTAGACTGATATAGCCCATGTATTTACATGTCTGACTCATTAAAACAACTCTCTAACTATATAACTTTTTCATATGGTTGCTCGCCTTACCATATGAAAAACTTGTAGTGATAATCAATAGTGCACAAGCCATAGTCTATAGTCTACTAATTTAAGAGCTCTGGACGCAGTTTTAATCACTTTACAGCAAAATAAATATACTCAATTCAAACTCTCGGAAAAAAGGAACGATTCCATATCGGATTTTTCTCGTTTACTTCTTTATTACAGCATTTCATCATCTTTCTCAATATATCCGCTCTATTTATTTGGTGTTATTGTCTGTCAAACATATTTCTCGTAATACATCCTAGGTATTAGATGGATACGGTGGCAGAACAGGAAGAAGCAAACAATATGACGGACAGCTTTGACAGATGCACAGACATGTTTGAGCGTTGACAGACGGGGTTTATATTTATACGCGCGTCCCTCGTCATGTCAACTCTTCCCCCTCTAGCTATCCGTGCAGGATTATTCTTTAAAGAAAAGAAAGAACTGAAGGTTTTTTTATGTAGGAGGGTTTGTGAAAAACTCATTGATTGCACAAAGAAATATTCAGGGAGCACAAGGTTACTCACATCGTTTCGAGAACACTAATCTATACATTTTTAAAAAATGTAAAATTTTCCACGATACCAAAATAAATATTTCCATTTCTAAAAATTAAACAGTAATTGTTCAGCCTCAGTTATAATTAATATGTCACATGTGAACAATTTCCTTTTCATTTTTAATGAAAATAAATTGTTTTTTACCTTTGATTATGACTCTGGTTTTCTTCGTTAAGCCAGCTATCACTAACTTAATTTGATACCTTAAATATGACTATGTAAGGATAAGGAAGGAATGCGCAAAGGATAGAGAATTTTGCCGAGAGGCTATCACGATAGGACTATCGGTTAGAGTTAGCCATGAGATAGTTTACACGAGAGTTATATAAGTTGTTAATGAGTATGAGTACTAAAAGTGTATACCGGCATCGATGAGAAATTTTGCTATTGCTTTGTAAATGTTATGGTTGGTTTGTGTTAGAATTTTTGCGGCTGTTGTTGGGAGCTGTATGTCTTCTTGGACAATTGTTTTAATTAATCCATCTTCTTTTTTTCTATATTTATTACACGACAGAATAAAATGAGGTAGATCCGCTATATGGCTGCAGTGTTCGCATTTATAACTGACGGTTTTACATGACAGGCAGTTTATGTGATGAAATCGTAATCTGCATGTTTTAACAAATATTTGGAGGTTGGAGAAGCAAGAAAAATGAATTATTGATATTGTTTTATTTAAAACTTGGTCGGACTACGTCGAACAAAAAAGTACAGCTTTCTTAACACTGGAACACGCAAAGCTGGGCCTAAAAGTGAATGAAGATAAAACTAAATACATGATTGTCTCCAAGAAAGCTATACTCCACCATGAACGAAATATCTCCACAAGTAGATACAATTTTGAGGCTGTCAATGAATTTATCTATCTTGGCGCACTAATGACATCAAACAACATAACAGTGAAATTAAAAGACGTATGTTCTAGCTTAAAAAATCTACTATGATCTTATTAGACACATTTGATCTAAAAGACTTTCTTGAGATCGAAGTATCTTATTTACAATACATTAATAAGACATGTGATAGATGTGTCAGATCAATTCTTTAAAAAGTTACTGTGTAGTAACGTTACTACAAGATAAAATATTATAAAAAGTATAATGACTTTCATTCATAATAGTAACTGAGTTACAGAATTGGTCTGAGTATATGTTTCTGCGATATGAGCACTATCACAAAATGACATCTTGGGCTTATTTGAACGCAAAATCCTCCGTAAGATTATGATCTCGTGCAAGAAGACCAGTCATGGAGAAGTCGCTACAATATTGAACTTTATGAGACCTTTAATGACGACAACATTGTTCAACATATAAAGATCGGACGACTCTGGCGGTATGGGCAGGTCAAGAGGATGAGCGCGAACAAAACTGCGAAACGCACACTAGACGTTCAACCGATAGGAAAGCGAAAAGTGGGGAGACCTAAGCTAGGATGGCAAGGTGGTGTTGAGCAGGACATCAGAGTCCTAGAAATTCAAAATTGGTGGACGATTGTCCAGGACAGGACTCAATTGAGGCGTATCTTACGGGAGGCCAAGGCATGGATTGTAGAGCCAATGATTATGGTGACGATGTTGGAACACCGCTTTATTTCTTTGCCAAAAAACAGGTCTGAATCAAAACTACAAGCTTGTGAAATATGGGTGTTCAAGACTACCTTGTACTATATACCTACAAATTACATTCATACTCCAACCAGGACTTGAACCCAGTACTTCCTAAGTTAACAGAACACACGTTCTTTCAACCTACTTCAATTCAATTATTTAATTGTGTTTGTAGAACATTTCCGATAATTGAAGAAATAATTAAATAATTTTTATTTGTTCAATATTCAAAGCGAAGATGCGCAGTTGTCTAAAAACTTGTTCAATTAAATTAAAGTGATTAATTAATTAATTGATCAATTAAATTGTCAATTGGCAATAGTACAGTCTCGGTTATTGACTGTGGCTGCATGATCGTTCACATTTACTTACGATTCACTGATATTAATCACATTCAATGGTAGTTCATTATTAAGCGATCTTCTGAAATACATGGTTATCAAATGACTTGACGTAAGATTTCATGCTGAAGCATTACATTATACTACCAAATTAGGTTATTAAAAAGACAGATGAAGAAATAATGCAAAATTCCTGATGAAATCAAAAAGTCACAATAAAAAGACTGGAGAAACTAGTCATACAAAACATCTTTCAGGAAGAAACAAGAATTTCTGGCTTGGATATCTAATGAAGTGGATCCTAATTATGTTCACAGAACTATTTCGAATGGTATTAAGCATGATCAACTTCCTGGAAGAGGTAGGAGGACATTACCGGAAAAAAAAACAGGGAAAATGAGTTATAAAACAACTCAAATCCTTTGGAGCAACTTTATCATTATAAAGTTGCTACAGATATCAAGAAAACCGTTTACAAGACCATATTAGAAAGCACTGCACGTATGGATAGGAAGTAGCTATGGAAGGTAGCTAAAGGGAACAAAGAGAAATTAACTGTAGGAATGGATTTTACACAAAACTTAATCGACAACTTTGAAAAGAAGAGACTTTGTTGGTTTGGACATGTACAAAGAATGTCGGATACGCGATGGCCCAAAAGAATGTTGAATTGTGTGCTAGAAGGCCGTAGAAGACCTGGTAGATCTCTAAGATCCTGGAAGACAGATGTGTGCGCAAGTGAGAAGGCGACTGGAGAGATAAAGACGCCTGGCGATGACGATGCGAAATGCGGCGAGAGCACCTTCAAGACCCAAATTACTCAATAAACGGTCCTCAAGTGAACAAACCATATACAATGGATGATTTTTTGCTAGGGATAATGCCATATCAGCTGCTATATTTTAATACCGCGTATGTTTGATTTGCTGCTATTAAATTAAATACTTCATTAATTCATAAATATATACTCATAAGTCTGTCATTAATAATTTTCTCAAATGTAATTTCATTTTGGACTGTTTACTTTATTTTCAAAAATAGAACAAAGCAAACATTTGTTTAGCAAAAGAGTTTAAATCAATCTTCTAAAGTGATGTTTTATCACCGGATGAAGAGTTGAAGGGATTCTTGTTTAAAACGTTTTACTTTTATTTTTAAACATACAAATGTTAAGAGAATAAGTTCTTCAACCTACAGGAATACCTAAAATGACGATTAAAAAAAATAAATAAATCGTTTGATAGAAAAGTTTTGTATTCAAGGGAGGTTTTTATGTAAGGTAAAATGTAAAGGATAATAAGAAAAATATTTCTTTTTATATTTTTAAATCTTAACGATTTTAAATTTTATTTAATAAAAGCTTATTTATTATAATTCCAAAACTGTAAAGATGTTACGATTATTATTTCAATTAAAATTTTTTTATTATTTTTTTAAATCTTTTAAAAATTTAAATGCTAACAGCTTTTATTTTTATACGTTTTGCTCAATTTTACTTAGCGTGTTTGTTCAGACAATAGCGCTCCTACTTTTCGGGCATAGAACTATTTTGTGCCAGACATTGCCTATATCTATATGTACATTTTCCGTACTTCGCACCGTGACGAATGCCATAGTTCTATATTCTCTGTAAAAATACATTGGGACATTACACGAAGCTGTGAAATTAGCTACACTACGATAGAAATGTAGCAGCTAGCCGAATTCTAGACAATGCACCAATTATTAGAATGTGAATAATTTCACAGCATTTGCATTTGTTTAGTTAGTTTAGATTGCTATTGTGACAGAATAATAAATGAAAATCTAAATATAGATAAAAATGAAGATACAGTCTTAGTATTTTAGGTAATATAAGTAAAAATAGAAAAATTGAACTTTTATACATACAATTTGAACTTATTTAAACCTATATCTAAAACAAATGTCACATGTTGTTTTAATGTGTCAAACTTAAAATTGTTATAAAGTGTGGTGTATAATTAAAAAGTTCAGTGCCACTGCAGGTTTTAATTTTAACATTACAAGAGATTTCGACTACAAAACTGTATAGTTGAAATTTTTGACGCACTGAATGAAAGGCTATTTGCGCCTACCCAAACCAATAAATATCACATGTTTGATCTGAACAATCTTTAATATGAAAAAAAAAACTATATAACTGGTAAGTTTTTGTATTTTTTTATTTAAATTTTGATTGTTTCTCCAGTTGCTTAGTCCTAGAACCGCCACAGGGTTGTGCCAAACTATTTTATTCTTTGTGAAGAATTGACAAAGAGTCAAATCTTGCCTGAATCTTTACATCGAAATTTTATAATTATTTATTTTATAATGTTCTAAGACGTTTTCCGATTTGCTGTTTCCACTGTTGTCTCCCCGCTATTATTCTTCTTTCAATACACTTTGACTTATCGTTTTGAATATCCTTTCCTCAGCTTTTTCTATGTCTTCTCTTATTCTTATAAAGCATGCGGAATTAAGTAATTACCTGTCAGCTAATAATATTGAAATGAGATAATTCCATAGCAGTCATAAGAAAAAGTTATTTACGTTAAATCTGCATTTTTTTCTAGTGAGAGTTAACTTTCAAGATATAATCAATAAACTTTAATACTAAATTAATTAATAAATCAAGAAATGGTGTCGACATGCATTCTGACATAAATATATAATTTTAAAATATTTTTCAAGCTACTGGATTTGTGTCCATGTTAAGAGATGTTGACATGTGATTATGTAACATATGATTTACATAATACATACCAGATTACGGTGTATGTTGGGCCTTACAGTGATTACCCATGTAGCATGATAGTAACGGCTACTGGGATCAGAAGAGGGTCATTAATATGTAGATTTCGCATAAATACCGTACTCATAAGTGTCATCAGAATACATACATCCATAATGAGTTTATACTGTGGCCTAAAAAATCTGCTTTCTACGCATGAAAAAATTTATAGCCAATACAAATTTGATGGATAATAAAAATAGTAGAGTGTAATAAAATAACACATTTTCTCGTAAAACTAATTGAGTAAATTAGGACATTAATATAAATTGTAAACTGTAAGTCAGAACATAATTTCACAATTTTTATTTCCATCATTTTCCATAATTCTATTTTCAATTGTTCCGGGCTGAATTTGCTGTCTTCATATTTCATATCATGAATTATGATTTTGTATTTCGTATCTTTGCCGCACAAATGTAAGCGCTAAAAATGTGGCAAACAAGGGCGGCTTTTATGTAAGGGCAAATGGGCAATGCCCCATCAAGAAAAATTAATCTTTTTATATCTTTAAATGTTAACATTTTAAAATTTTATTTAAAGATGTTAATATTCTTCTATCATTTTTAATTTAAATCTTTAAACCCAAGACCTTGTTTATTTTTATACGCTCTGCTCAATTTGAATTCGCGCCACAGCGCTCCAATTTTTCGGCCATTCAACTATAAGTACGTTTTATTGCTAACAAATTTCTTCCACTGCCACCAGTGGCAACACAATTCGCCGTTTTATTGCAAATATTTTTCCACCTCCTTCCCACTTTTGCCACGATCTCGTGAGGTCGTAGCGTTGGTGGGGAGATAATTTTGGCGCTAAAATATTGTTTTGATAAATCTAAATAGTTTGTTTGAAAGATTTTGGCAACAACGAATTTGTAAAATTGCTTCAAATGTGAAGACATTCATTCTAAAATGTGATTTGAATGTTGCATTTGACAACTGAGGAATAGTCAACTCTACATAATTTTTAATTTTTGGAATATGATCATTACACATGCTAAAAGACAATTTTAATTATAAATAATAAGACTGTATCTTTTCTTCAGTTCTTTTATTAGTTAATTATTACACGTTAAACAATAAAATAACTAATACTTCTGAATTATATAATGTAAAATACTACCATCCAATTTTTCTACATCGTAGTCTTTTCTAAGTCGATAGAAGTGATTAATAGCAAATAATATGACAGTTTTTAGATCCATTTTGTATAATTATTTTATGGTTATGGTGAATTATCAAAGTGACAGTTCCGACCTTGAACGCTTCAAACGATTCTTGATCGTTTTTTTGCACACCTTCTTCTGGATAAACTCTCGCCACTCGGTTGAAAGCAATAAAACGTACTTTATTTTGTCCAAATACTGCCTATAGGGGAAGTATTTTAAGATTGCAGCGCTATTTCGGCAAACTTGGAACCTTCAAAATAGACATTCGTTACATATAAACAACGTGAATTTTACTTATGGAAAATGTTTACTGGTGGTTTTTGTAATTTTGCTACAATATTAATACTTGTTTTTATGCAATTATATTTTTATGCAAACATTTTTTATAAAAAAAAGCGCGACACAATGTCTATTTCTGTAGTTCCTTCAATCCCACCAGATGTCATATCGCTTAGCAATTTTTCCCTATATCTATATGTAAACTCTCCTTGCGTAGTATCGTGCAGTGTAACGTTGCTCTATACTCCCTATTGGGACAATGCCCGAAGCTATGCAATCAGTTACACTATGACACGACAAGCGTTATAACTTGCAATAAAAGCGCCAATTATTGAAATGCGAATAATTTCACAGTATTTACATTTTTAGTCTGCTATTATTGTGACACAGTAATAATTGAATAATAACCAAATATGGATAAAAGTGATATAGTTTTACGTATTTTGAATACTAGAGGAGCCAGGACATTTAAAGAATAACTTTTATTCAAAAACAATGGTAGTCCATAACCTATAATGAATATGACATCTACGGAGTGATTATTTAATGGCGAGACGACGTCACTGGAAGTTTTAATAATTTGCCGTTTCATACACATAGTAGCAGGCGATTATGCGCGCATTCGCATAATCTTTTTTTCTTCATAATCAAATTTTCTTCAAGGTTATTATAGTCATAGTATTCTGCTAGGAGGCACGTAAAATTCGGTGACGTCGTCTCGCCATTAAATAATCACTCTGTACATATAAATAAGTTAAAAGATATTTTAATACAAATATGCATGAAATAAATGAGTGGATTTGTGGAACGTGCAAGTGTCATTGCAAATGACATGGTTATCGATGAAGAATAGGTCTAAAAAGGTGTTGTTGATTTAAAACATTTACCCGAAAAGGCTAAAAAACATAACTATAGTGCAGTGCATATTAAAAACTATGTGAAATTTAATATTTTAGCAAAAACCGACAAGGAAATCAGTTTGATTGGGCATTTAGAGCCTCGGTAGTAAAGTATAATGAAACAGTATAAAAATTGGTATTTAATTAATAATTATTAAAATTTATAAAGTTTTGTAGTATAGCCGGTTGAAATTTTGTTATGCACTGCATCAAAGGCTATTTGCACCTATACAGCCCAATAAATGTCACATGGTTGATCTAAACAATATGCAAATAAACAAAACTGTATACAGCTCTGTCCCTTTCTTTCTTGGCGACGTTGCCGGCTATAAACGCGCTGATCTGTTAAGATACGGTGTTCTACAAATGGTTACTCATATTTGTAGCGTGTTACCTTATTTTCGTAAGTTATTTGGCAACACCGTTTCCATTTGCCATAAGAGAAATAAAGCATTCTAACGTTTGAACTGATTATAGTAATAATGGGATTAGTCCAATAGTAGTTTCACTGGTCGTTTGTACCAAACCCTACCGTACAAAGGCCTCTTCACAAATGAAGGAATATGTTTATAACTGCCACCGTAAACCAATCCAGCTGGAAAGCGATGATAAATAAATATAAGAAGTTTAGATCAGTGTTTATCAGCCGTTGGTCTGCTGAACGGTACCGGTTTTAAACTTTAGATGTATGATTAAAATATTTAGATTAAATAATAAATAAATTGTTTGAATTTAGCGCACTGCCGTGTTAATAATTTTCATCCAACAAAGCTTGTACCGTAGTTGTACATGGCGCATTTAAACATTAACTTAGTTACGGCTATTATTTGACATTGGCAGCTGTCTTGCATTGACAATTTCCAGTATATTTCAGACAAGAATTTTTTATTGCCACTTTTGTAGAATTATTAAAAAAATTGCCACATAAAGCAAATATATGTATTAATAAATTGCTTTATCAATGACTCATTAATTTGCTGTTATACGTTTTCCCATGAGTGCCACTGGTAAGTACCAACCTATAAAATGAATCCACTGAGAGGGAAATTCAAACGCCTATCAATCAACGCTCTACAATACATATTATTTTCGTATCAAATTCAATTAAGTTATAATATGTATTTTTATGACTTTTCACCGGCCCACAATGAAAAAACACTGGTTTAGATGATCGTTTCACTTATTTTAATGAAGATAGTCTAATATCAACACATACAAATATGTCCTGTCCTTAATTTTAACCTAGAAACTTAAATTTTCGAAGCAGAGTTACAACTTGCCAGCAAACTATTAGTAGTAATTTTAACGACTATTTTTTGCGCAACATTCAAATAGAAGAGGTATTTACTTTCATTAAATAAATATCTTAACATTTTATAAAACTGTCTAGGTATTTAAATTGAATCACATTATGAAAAGTCGTAAAGCAGTGCAATTTGATATTTTTTTCAATTATCCTTTGACAGTCGGAACATCAGCTCAACATAAATATTTCAAGATATTTATACTCGTATTTACTTTTGATTTCGCATTTTATTTGTAAACATCAAAGTATCTAATGAAGACCGATTTAATCTTTATTTCATGAGCTTTTAAAGTTTAATAAAATTAAATATAAAAATATATGTAGTATAATCTTAAGGGTTATATTAACGTGGAATTTGTGTCAAGTGGAGAGTTCCGGTATTTAATTTTAAAACTAGAAACGATTACTAGAACATATAAATCTTGGTATTATACAGATAAAGGTATTTGACAAGGGTACTTGAGACACTGTAGGCTTTGTGTTGTCTAGTCTACATTAAATGTTGGAGGGTGTTTTCACTAACGAGACACTTTACATAAAGAACCATTTTCACCAAAACAATAGTGTCTGGATAAATTTCCATTTAATTTATTAATGAATTTGTGTGATTTTAAATGTAAATTCATGAACAGTGTTGTATCAAGAATGTCAGTGAGATTAATTATAATAATAAATGGATTTATTAATACACATGATTTATGGGATATGGTTATTAAATACAGTTTCACGAATTCTGAAATTCCTGTTTATTTAACAACATATTTAATATACAATTGTTAAGAAATGACAGGTAGATGATTACAATAGACAGGCTACGTGATCAAACAGGACAAAATGGTAAATAATCTGGAAGAATACATCCTTCAGTCGCAAAAGATAGATCAGTGAATAGATTTAGTTAGATATGGTACAAGAATGGTAGAATTGAATACAAGATAGTGGCATGCTTCGTAATAACGGCTTCTTCGGTTACAAGCAAGTGGTAGCGAAAAAGTCCACTATTTGAAGCATGGGGGTTTTCCACTTATCGATGTACTATCACTGAAATAGACAGGCGCACTTGTAATTAAAATAAACACTGTAAATCAGTGTTTCCCAAAAACCGGTCAAGGAATCGGTACCGGTCCGTCGGATGTTATTGCCAGTCGACAGAAAAGTGACAGTAAAAAATGTGATGTCTGAACCGAACGAGTGCACAACATTTTTCATGAATATTTGAGAATGAGGGAGCTCTCTGCCAGTTGGGTGCCGCATTTGCACTCAGTCGACAACAAGCGTGATAGTCTGCCCATTTCGAAGGAATGTTTGGCGAGGTTCAACTGCGATAAGGACTTTTTGCGCCGTTTCACAACCGTCGACGAAACATGGATCCATCATAACACACCACAAACCAAGGAACAGTCGACACAGTGGACTGCTCCTGACGAATCGAAGCCGAAGAAGACCAAGGTGGATCTGTCGGCCAACAAAGTCATGGCCACAGTTTTTTGGGATGCGCAGGGTATCATTCACATCGATTACCTGGAAAAAGCAAAACGATCACGTATATTATGCAGAGCTGCTGAACCAATTCAACACCGATTTGAAACGAAAGCAGCCACATTTGGCGAAAAAAAAAAGTGCTGTTCCACCAGGACAACGCACCGATTTAGTGCGCAGTCGCAATGACAAAATTCCATGAATTGCGCTACGAATTGGTTCGTCATTCACCAGATTTAGCTCCCAGCAAATATTATTTATTTCCAAACTTGAAAAAATGGCTCAGTGGTAAGAAATTTGGGTCGAATGAGGCGGTCATGGCTGAAACAGAGGCCTAGCTTGAGGGCTTATTATTCGGAGGGCATCAAAAAATTTGAGAATCATTGGACGAAGTGTATAGTTCTCAAGGGAAACTATGTTGAGAAATAAATTGAGTTTTGCCGAAAGAGTCGTGTTTTATTGCCTATGTTGATTACTTGTCAACTGTCCCTCGTATATAAAGGGTAATTTGGGCGGCACTATAGCCAGAAAATAAATTTTAATCGTTTCCTGTTCAAACTTAATGCCTGGTAGGAACCTGCAAAATTGCAACTTAAATCTAAGCTCTTTCCATAAAATTTGGAAACTGGGAAAAGGTTTTTTATGCGACTCTTGTACCGTAGATATAACTGTTTAAATAAAATGTATGACGTAACTATTAGAAGCTTAACAAACACTGATCTCCCATAACTGGGACAAAATTTACCCCTCGGGTTAAGTTAACTGGTCCAGTGGCACTATAACAGTTTTTTATAACTACGCATATAAAATTGTATTAGGATATATATTCGAATGAATGTCTAGTACAAGTCTAGCTGCCTGAAAGTGAATGTATGAAATACGCGATTTTTTTATTTTTGCAAATTTATGAATATGGTATGTTTGCTGTCAAAACTTATTAGTACAGGTATTAATATTTGAATAATGTACAGTATTAATTTTATTTAATGGTATGCAAATCAAATAGTTTGTCATTTATCACGTAGATTTTTATTAATTTTGCTTATTTTTATTTCTATATAATATTTTATTGCATGAATTTTAACACGTAATAAATCATATAATCTTGCAAATACAGGGTTTAAAAGCACATCTTCAGTACAGAAAAACAAAACAATATAATCAACAAACCATCTGAAACATGGGATTGTCAAAAAATAATGAAAGGCTACTAGGCAGTTCCGAAAGAAAGATACTCAGATTTATCATCAAACGGAAAATGCAGAAGATATAATATCGACTAAACAAAATATACCAAAAACCGGAAGTGGTACAGACTATAAAACCAAAAATATTACAATAAATAGGCCAGGCAGAAATCAAGCTAATACAATCTAGTCAAGCCCATCACTCGAAAAACTATTGGCACTAGAATTGCCCAAAAGCGTAAAGTAAAACACTTGACCAAATTGAGACAAGAAAACTAAAAAATTGCTTTTGTTAACTAGAATACTAAAGAATAAGATACAACCGCTACCGCTACACCGCCGTAACGATAAGACTGGTCAGATGTTCGTGTTATATAGGGTCTGAGGCAATTTATTATTTAGTGTATGGATATAATATTAATACGTTATCGAAAAGAAAACTATGTATGCTATAATAACATCACAAAATATAAATAAAAACAACAATATCACAAATCATAAGCATGATAAAACATTTCCGAATAAAACAACGAATGTCAAATGTTAATATTAAGATTTTGTACCCAAGAGCTTTATGTGTTATGCCCACAAAATCTTTTAGTTTTCCTAGGTAGGCACGAAGAGAACAGTGGAAATCTACCTATGTGCCTGATTGGTTGGGTTTCCACAGTCATATTCTAGTACAGGCAGGGCTCCTCCATTTTGCAAGAGTACTAGCACATCTGCTATGGCTAATACGACCCTGGTTCAGACGAACCCATAAACAGCATGGTAGTTCAAAACCGGGCAGTTCTTAGTTTGGTGCGAACCACTGCCATTCCGAAGGAGGGATATTTAACCAGTATTCTGTCCACTCGGTAAACAGATTGAAAGACCTGCTCGTAATGGGGCAGAGGTTATTGCAGGGTATCTTGATTTTAGTCGCTGACGGTTTGTGGACAAGATGAGCTTGGATGGGAAGATGTTTTCACAAATTTTCCTGCATTCTCTACCCCCTGGCAATCATTCGCCAAAGAGGCGGAGCGATGTTGCACAGAGTGGACAGCCAATATCTGGAAGTGGATTTTATTGTGCCTGAGGCAATAACATCGCCGTACAACATACATTATTTAGATGAGCCCTATAAGACTCGAACAAAAGGTATAGAGAAAAGTCTTGGAACTCAACAGCCATAAAAGATTGTGGAACCAATAACGATGATAACGAAAGAATTATGTTGTTTCGAAATTCTTCGTCAAGTTGCTCTTAACAGGGCGTAGTGTCATCATCAGCTGTCAAACTATTTCACTATACTTCTCTAATTAACCCTATCAATGGTTTATTGGTCATTTCTTGTAAGAGACATACCAGTTAATGCTTCGACTTCAATTCTTCAAATCGATGATCTACACGAGGTCGATATTCTTGGACTTACGTTATTATCTTTCGATTTAGTCTTCTCCTCGCTTAACATGACACGACAGAATTAAAGTAAACTGCGAGCTTGTATTTAAGAAATACGGTACTGTACAGTAAAACGCCCGCGGATGTTCCAAGTTATACACATTTAATCCGTGGTTGCTACTAGTAACTAATGATAACTTCCGGATTATTCGAGAACGACGCAGCGTAATTGTATAATCGCCGTATACACGTGGATGCACAATCATCGGGACAGTCAGTGAGTTCGTCCGTAGTTGACAGTCTATTCCCAAATAAGGATGAGTTCACAGGAAGATAAATTGTGACAAAAGTGTAGTGATAAGTAATATTGATTAATTAAGTGTTGTTGTAAAATAATGTATAACTAAATATTCAGATATTTTAATAAATAGACATAATCTCAACAAAAATTCGTATTATATTTCATTATTATCGTATAATAATATATCAATTTAGTTGTTAATAAATATTAGATAGATTGAACAGAGTGTTCCTTTATCTCTGAAACATATTAAATAGAAATATAAACAAATATAGGTTAAGTTTCACAAATTATTTATTTACTCGATTTGAATTTCAGCTGTTATGCCATTATCAAGAGATTCTTACAAACTCTTAATGTTATTTACCATGTTCTTTAGTCGAATAATAATAACTTTTAAAACGTTTTGTTTTTCTTATCATTTATTAATCTTAATATTGTCATCGATTAATCTCAAAATCCATCGGAAATTGTTAAATGGCAAACTACCGGAAAACATCTATCAAATCAATCTATAACAGTTAAAATAAACGTGCTGTTACTTAACCAAATTATTTTGAACAAAAAAATAATAATAAATAATATGAAAAAACTGTGCAGATTGCATCTATAATCTCGTTCACAATCTGGAAGAGATCAATGAGGTCGCGTAATACTTTAAAAAATTGTAGGATGTTGTCGATCTCGTTTCTTTAATACCAATTTCAACACCGGTTATGACTATTTACAAAAAAATCTTCATTTTGAACCTTGTTCGCAAGGACATATCTATATCACATCGTTGCTCTTTGTTTTCCGGGCTAAGTACATGCGGAATCCCAAATAACCCAAGGAAAATCGCTGGGAAACTAAGAATTGTAGAGCGACCTTCTGTTGAGTTTGAGCGGAGTTTTCCTTCAACAAGATGTTGCTCAAGCTCCATGCCTTGACATTTTTTCGGTTTTTCGGCATGTTCTCGATTGGAAAGATCGAAATCATTGCTCCGAAACCGCTGATACAAATTTTTACAAGTTTTATAAGTACAGCTCCTTCCCAAAAGCTGAACAAAGCCGTAAAAAAAATAATAATAACGTTAAAGTGGATATCTTCGACAGTATTTTTATTCAATTGAAACGCGAAAGAAATCAGTGTCTAATATATTATTTTTTGTACCCGCTTTTCCAAGATATATAGTGTTTTCTAGAATTTTGCAGGTATGACCAAAAAATCCTTATACGTCAACCATCTGTCTGCCTGTTCGGTAGAAACTGTTGCCAAACAGCTGATAGTAAAAAGTTGAAATTTGGCATGCGTGTACAACTATTTGACCCGCATATAGAAAATATATAAGCTGTTCACTTTTGTAAGAACAAACTAAATCTGGTTATTTTGGTTACTTTTATAGTGTGTTACTGACTTTTAATGTCAATTAAAAATATTCCTTACGCTGTAAAACCGACTTTAGGTTGATAAGGTTATGATCATTATAATTAAGATATCATTTTTCATTATGACATATGTCAAATGGATCGACATTTTAAAAAAGTGACATTTTTTAATACCAACATGACATACAGCTTCAAAGGTGCAAACTATTGGAAACAAAATTTCCAATTAGTTTGTTCTTACAAAAGTGAATGACTTATAGAGTTTTTGAAGAAACACATAATTAACTCTAGAGTGGGATATCAAATGAAACCTCATAACACCTGGATAAATAAATAAATTTTAATATTTCAAAATTTTCAAAATGTGTCAAAATTATTTGTAAAAAAAAATAAGGCGGGGGTTATTTTTTAGAGAGGCCATCTAAAAATCAGAAAAAAATAAATAATGTACATTGGTAGGAACTAGAAGAGTTCAACAGAAATTTTTGATTAGATTAGTTTTTCAAAAATATTGAATTTTTGAACCGTAAAAAAAAATAGTGCGACATCAAATGAAAGCTCTTAAAACGTAGAATAAGAAACGAAAAGTAGCTTTTTAAATATATTTTTTTTAATACCCTTTAACCCAGGGGGGGTTAATATAACAATCTGAAAAATTCGGAGTAATGTACACTATATTAAAATATTTGTATTTAAATGCTATCCTTTAAAAGCTACTTCTTTGAAAAATAACAATTATTATTTAACAAAAAAAAGAAGGTTTTACAGGTACGGGTAATTTCTAAACGAACTATAAAATGATTAATAATCCTAAACAATATCCTACTAAAAACCTTATCTTTTGCATTATTCTGACTGCCTAATGTCATTTTAAAGTAGTTCTTCAGCTATCAATATATAGCTGAATGAAATTGATAATCATATATTTTGAAGACAAAAAAACAACTAACCCTTCAAAACTGTACTTGAATTTTAATATAAAGAAAGTATCGTAAGTGATGAGTCTCAATAATAAGTAAGTCAACGTTATAAACCCAATAATTCTTTATAACAGATTGCAAGCGTGAGACAAATAAAAACGAGAGGTGTCAAACACAAACCTATTATAACCTACAAGCATGTCGAGTTTCACTGCATTACTATATTTGCTTTACGTCTGGTCTGTTTAAAAAATATGAAATTATATCTGACCTAGCATTATAAATAAGCAATTTCTACGTCCACATAACGAGACATACGGACTCAAATTTTTTGTGGATTTATTTATAGAAGTCTCATGAAGTGAACAGCTGTCTGATAACGATGAACGGCGGTTAAAATCTATGTTGACAACATGTAAACATTAACAAGAACTTTTATCTTTCCGAATTTATCTGTAATATTTATCATAAATTAATAATTATCTCTGTATGTACCAATTAATTTCTTTGATGATTTAATCAACGTTATAATTACTAAATATAATTTGTTGCATAATTTTCTGCAGTACGAAGTAATATGTAAAATGCAGTTAAGTTCGGTATAATACGTTTTAATTCTACTTATTTGGAAAAAAACATCGTTCTTCGTAATTTAATAGGTTGGTCGTTCTCTACTACATGATTGTTTACGTTTTAACTTCTCCTAAACACTAGATCTACTTACTTATTTTAATTCAAATAAAAAGCTATAATTTCATGTTGTCTTTGGAAAGTGAATAAATGGTAAGAGCCCTAAATTAGCCAAAAGAAGCTATAATCAAACAGTATCCAAAAACCTTCCGCAGACGAAAGGTTTTGTGTTTACGTATCGGGATCAAAGATGGGAATTTCGGCTCAGTTTGCGGAACCGGATCAGTGGAGATCGTTCAGTTTGTTGAGCTGGTTCATTGATCCGGCTCAGTGATCCGGTTAAGTAAACATGTTTCCGAGACACATGTCGGTCGTTAGTTCGCAGGTAGAACGTCGCTTAGCCCCGGCTCTTATCTAACATTTTTGAAACAAACAATTCACTTTATGTAGCTACTGTATTTTAAACCAGATGTGTTAAGTTTATGGCGATGTTTATTGCCCTTATAAATCGGACATCTGGGATTTGGGCAATATTTTTAATATTTTTATATAGTATGGTTGTCAGAAAATACAGACTAAGCCTATTAGTTTCAAATAAACTGCCCTACAAATTGATGACAAAATACACTTTATGATAATACATTACAAGCCGAGTTCTCGCGAAGTTCAACATGACATCGATCTAGATCCGGATCACTCCGGTCACAGCTCACAATCGCCCGACCAATCGTATTCTTGAAACTTGAAACTATACAGTGTGCCGTGAGCCGGATCATTTCAATTTGGTGAACCGTGTCACTTCGGTCAGTGTACTGAACCGGTTCATTCATGAACGACCCATCTCTAATCGGGATGATGTTTTAAATACTTTGGCGTACAGGGCCAACATATTCCAAATGGCGGAGTCCACACTCTGTAGATTGTGCCACCACCATCCTGAAACCATTATACACATTTTGTCTGCGTGTTCATCACTGGAATCGTCGAGGTATGTGTCTCGACATAATGTTGTCCTACACGTACTCTACTACCATCTACATGCTTATGGTATTAACCCGATACCGGTTGTACAGTAAGTCCCTTCTGACAGAATCGGTGGTGGAAAATACCGAGTGCTGCATTAACTGTTATTACTCCTTCCCCACCTGGAGGTTACCGGCCAGTAAGCCGGACATAACCCTCCTGGATATTGAGACCAAACAGATGTTTTTGATCGAATTCTCAAATCCATCTCTCAACGAACAGGAAAAGAGGTCCTAGTAAATGAATCTCTTGTCTAAGCTAAGATAGCTGTATCCAAGGTATAAAGTTAAGCTTGTATTCTTGATAGTTGGTGTTTTGAGTGGTATGAAAGCCTTATATCGAAGGGAAATCTACTCTATTCCTGCCTGCAGATCTTCTGCCGCCTATTTGGTCTGCAGGATGCAGAAAGCAGTGTTGCTCGGGTTACTTCGCATTGTACGGGTACTGAATCTGGTGTAATTTCTACGTCTGGATATCACCAGGGTTTAAGATGCAGCCGTGTGTATTTAGCGCCACTAGCTTCTAATCAGACCAATTCTTTAACTCTGTTACTATGATAATACTTACTAAATTCGTCACTATGAGCAAGGTCAGTTACTATCATGAATGAAAGTCATTGTATTTTTTATGTTGTAGTAACGTTATTACACAGTAACTTTTTACAGAATTGATATGATTATGGAGTGGCTCAAAAGGTTGCATAAGTTTGCAACTAGTGGCCGCTTGTCAAGATATGACAAGCCCCAAGAATAATAAAGTTTTATTTAATTACAACAAAAATAACTAAAAGGTTGTTAAATGAAAAACTTTAAAAGTTTCAAAAAACTGTTTATTACTTATGCTGACTACAATTTCGGTGTTAACCATTATCAAAACTACAAAAGCAGCGCGTACCGTGCTGCTTATGTTCTCAATCGAGAGAAAATCATCTCATCAATGACACCTTCAAAAATCTTCACCAGTCAACATTGACACATTCGAGTAATAAATGAGGACGGTCAAATAAAGAATAAACACGAAAAGGACCATGAAAATATTGAATGAATTCTACCGAGCAAAAAAAAAGAGGTCCATGTCGAAAATGGATGGACTATATACGCAACAGAAGAGGCAAAAGAATTAAGAAAACTCGACGATCTATTGAGTTCTAAGTGGACTGGTGTACTGTCTACGAGAGGCAATTTTCGCGAGATTAGGTTTAGTCGAAATATCACGTAGCCCATGTGGGTTATTGTACTGGAGGTCATAGCAGAGAAATTAACGTCTTTGCTTTATACAAGACAAATGTTTAGAACCTATATTTATTAGTGTTATATAGATTCATATTTTTATTCACTTTTAATAGCAGACACTCATTAAGCGATTCAATATGATTTTTATCTTTCCATGCATTATTATTCCACCATATATCTTCAGACTAAACACTCGTATATTGCACGATTATAATCTGCAATTCCCTACACATCGTCAGCACATTCATGCAATAATCTCTCAAAATATTGGGGGAGGAAACTTTATTTTTATTCCCTAATACACACTTGCGACACTATTGTGATATAGTTATTTTTACTTATCGTAAACAGTCCCTATGAAATAGACACCATTGTGTTACTATTTTGGTGTAATAAATTTAAGCTTTATTGAAAATAATCGATAAAGTGAAAGTTTTACACATTGCTGAATGATTTATTGTGTAGGAAATGAAAACCGAAGCGAAATAATTCAATTAAATCGCAGATTTCCTATCCGATTTCCAGAGCATCACAGAAAATGCAGAAAATGCTCTTTAAATAGCTGCAATGTTATACATAAACACAGTGTGTCTCAAACTTGTATTCCCATTAACGTATAGCGTATTTGGATTAGAGATGGGAAATTCGGCTCAGTTTGCGGAACCGGATCAGTGGAGATCGTTCAGTTTGTTGAGCCGGTTCATTGATCCGGCTCAGTGATCCGGTTAAGTAAACATGTTTCCGAGACACAGATCGGTCGTTAGTTCGTAGGTAGAACGTCGCTTAGAGCCGGTTCTTGTTTAGAGCCGGTTCTTGCAATATATGCACTGTAAACATGATCCCGAGACACAGGTCGGTCTGTCGTTCGGTCGTAGGTAGAACGTCGCTTAGAGCCGGTTCTTGCAATATATGAACTGTAAACATGATCGCGAGACACAGGTCGGTCGGTCGTTCGGTCGTTCGGTCGTAGGTAGAACGTCGGTAGAACGTAGGTAGGTCGTAGGTAGAAATATAGTATGGTTGTAAGAAAATACAGACTAAGCCTATTAGTTTCAAATAAACTACCCTACAAATTGATGACAAAATACACTTTATGATAATAGAATACAAGCCGAGTTCTCACGAAGTTAAACATGACATCGATCCAGATCCGGATCACTCTGGTCACCACTCACAATCGCCCGACCAAACGTATCCTTGAAACTTGAAACTATACAGTGAGCCGTGAGCCGGCTCATTTCAATTTGGTGAACCGTGTCACTTCGGTCAGTGTACTGAGCCGGCTCAGTTATCCGGTTCGTTCATGAACGACCCATCTCTAATTTGGATGTCATATTTCAGATCTACATAGGCCAGGGATAGCGGACCTATGACACGCGTGCAAGCATTTGCACACAAAAAAATTGTTGCCACGCAGGCAATTTGGAAAACGAAATTATTTTAATTAATTAAATATTGGCACCGAACGGAATTTTTATTGTTCTCAGTTCCTGACTAAATACCATATCTTCTTCTTTTTCTTCTTTGGGCAATATTAGTCAGGTTGACTTTTGGCCTCACTCACATAGGTATTGATCTATGATCTATTGAGTGTCAGGTCTTGCCAAGTACCCTGTATACCAATACTTGTTAGATCTTCGGTTAGCTGATCTCTCAATTTCCTGCGAGGTCTCCCCACTGGTCTACGGGATTTCAATCTTTCTTCCCACATCTTCCTAATCATTCTGTCCTCCCTCATCCTCATAACGTGTCCTATCCACTGTAATCGTCTACCGTTCAGTTCTTGTGTGATACTCAGCCCTGAGTACAGTTCTCAGATATCTATGTTCTTACGGATTTTCACCATTAATTTGAACGGGACCAAAGATTCTGTCCAATATTTTATTTTCGAAAACTAAGAGGTGTTGATCTTGCTTTGTTAAGGTCTATGTTTCGGAGCCATACATAAGTACGGGACGTACTATAACTGTTCCTAGAAAGGAATTTTGTTTTGAAGAGGGGACCAAGTGCAAAATACGATGCATTTGCAGCTTTAATTCTATTCGTAATTTCCTGCTGTATCATATTCACCTGATTTATCATGGTGCCCAGGTATTTAAAAGTAGATCTCTCTCAAAAGTGTTGTCATCAATCGGTCGTGTTCTCATGACTGAGTCTATTAACAATAAGATAATTGTTTTTTTTTTTCATTACTGATGATGAGTCCTACTTTACGAATTTCAACATCAATAAGGTTAATAAGGTATATTACGTCTTTAACCTTGTTTGAAATAATATCCAAGTCATCTACATACCCTAAAATCTTGTGGTACCCATTAAGCTGTAGTCCACATTGGTTGGTATCTTGCGCTTTTCGTTACACCATCACCAGTACGAGGTTAAGCAGCAAAGGTGAGGTGGACTCTCTTTATTTGACTACAGCATGAATTTCAAAAGGCTGTGACAAAAAGTTTACTACTTCCACTCTGCTTATGGATGCCTACACACATCATATACTACGAAATATTAAATAGTGAAAGGTTGATGTGAGAAAAGGTCGTGGAAGACCAAAGAACTCCTGGCACGATAACCTGAGGGAATGGTTCGGAGTTACACCTGTAGAACTGATAGTAGCGAGTATAGTGATGATAGCCAACATTTGGAATGAATGCTGCAAATGAAGAAAAAGATAGGCACGGCGTCAGTCATAGTATACAATATAGGTAATGTCGTCTGGCAGATGAGCAACAAAAGATTCATCACCCCTGACATAGGCCATTCAGTTATCGTGTCAACTGATCTTTTTTATATTTCGCATTCAAAGTATTTAGAGGACGTAGCTTTTGATACTTTCATTTTGCAGTCTTTTACAAAATATAATATTTGTTTCTGTTGTACTTTTTCTATTTCCGAGACTGTTATTCATATTTCATCCTTTATATTTTTATCGACTTAGAGATGACGTGTTTCATCATATATTGAATGATATACGACGCATGAAATAGGAATCAGTTGCATTCCTATATCATTTTTGATCTAAACATAAATTATAGGAATTACATCTGACAACTTTAAACCAATAAATTACATAAATCAAACAAAATTTCACTTTTTAATATTATTCTGAAATTACAATCTGTAATATTACAGAACTTACATGTTTTAAAAGTGAAATACTAAAAAGTGAATACATGAAACTGGTAAACTGCGTTCAGAGCTCTTAAATTAGTCGATTATAGGCTACGAGATGTTCACTGTTGATTGTCACTAACAAGTTTGTCATATGTTAAAGCGAGCAATCGTTCAGAGCTCTAAATTTAATACGTTATACGTTGTTGACTATCGATAATTTTCCAAACTTATAGTTAGTGAGTTGTTTTAATGAGACAGACATATAAACACACTGACCATCTCAGTCTACATCGGAGAGAACGTTTAAATTGTATGCCTTACATAACCTAAAAAAATGTCATCGTGCCGATTACAACAAATCCCGCCCAAAATTACAAAGACGAACAATAAATATGAGCAATTTATGTAATTATATTAGGTTTAGTTGGTATAAATTTAGGACACCAGAATTAGGAAAACGATAATAGATAATAAACATTTTACGAAGCCATCATGTTGGTTTAAAAAACACACTAATTTCCTTAGCTGTAAACGCTTCCTTGTATGTTGAAACTATCTACTAATTAGTTTAAGCTGTACCTTAACTATTGAGAAGGGACACACTTTAATACGCGTAGCCAAACTCGTAGCCAAATTTTTGCACTAAGTTCAGCAGTACTGTTTGTGGTTATTATGTGTATTTCAGTGTTGAATTTTTGTTACAATGTGGACGGATGTTGTGAAAAACTATAAAAGCAAAACAAATTGTAGTGATTTTGTGTACCACACAAAATTACGTGCCCGATATTTAACACCTGCTCACCTATAAATTACTCTTCAATAAATCTACTGAAATAAAACTTCAAATACTGTAATTTGATGCCCACCTTCTAATATACACCTCGATACATGTGCAAGGCTTAAAAATTCAAAAATATCGCAAATATTTAGTAGTATTTTAATAAAATAAAAACGTATTGTGCTTAAATTATCCTGTTCGCTAAGTAGTACTGTCGCCAGTCATGTTTTCTTCGAACACAGCGCCGCCACCGGTAATGTCACTTCTCAATAGATTAAGCTAGGTTACTTGCATAAAACGAATAATTTTCTGTGTAAAAATATTACTGTATTGGAACAAAAATAGCCAATTTCGGACAGTTCTCCTAATATCGTCCGTCAACCTGATAAATGACCTATCTCTATTCCTACTAGAAACTATTTATCTTGAATTCATGTGAAAATATTTCTCTCTTAACTATTCTCAAAGCATTTAAGAACGTGCTATGTTAGTTATACTAATTAATTGTTTCTTTTAAACACGCACGCATTTTCTGCATTTCTCTTTGCACGTAATAAAATGCAAATGTATTATGACAAATAAAACATGGGAACGTATTACTTTTTGTTGCAATTCTAACAAATAAATAGAATTTTATGTTCATTTATGTTGTTTTATATTGTAAAATCTCAAATATGTATCTATTAATTAGCTATGAAAATTTTTCACACAGGTTTAATTGCATGAGGAAATTTTTACATTACTACAACACTACAGGTTATTTAACCAGTAACTGATTAAAATTTGTACGCATCATTTAAAATTAACAATGTTTAAAACTTTAATCAGAGTTAGTTACAATTGGGTTCCTACAAAAGATCAATAGGAAGACTAAAAATTGAACCAAATGAGAAACGAGGAGTATTGAGAAAAATTGGACACACAACCAATAGAAGAGGTGATTCAAGAAAGCCAACTTAGATGGTATGGTCATCTACAAAGCATGAATGAAGATAGAGATACGAAAAAGGTACACATAGCCAGGATACGCAAAAGAAGACCAGAAAGAATGGAGTGACGTAATCAGAAAAGGAATATAGAGAGGAGAAATCTCCTAGAATGAAGCAAAAAGTAGGACACAAAACAAGAATGAATCGAAAAAACTGTGGTGACGGTCCCCCATGAAAAAAAAAAAAACAAGTAAAAAATCAAACTGAATCAAAGCCCAACTCCAAAAATGGTAAAAGAGCTAAACGTGTTTGTAAGTAAATAGTTAAAATTGTTAGCGCCTAGCATATATTGTTATTTACGCCTAAACAATAATCTGAGAAAATAAAAAATCAGTAATTAGTTAAAATTTTAGGAGCACAGCAACGTTGGTTATTACCTCACATTAGGGATGGGAAAAAAACATCGATGGTTTTATCATCGATGGTCAGCTGGCGATAGTATCGATAAAACATCGATGTCTACTACCGATGTCGATGTTTAAACTTTGAAATTCAGAAACTACCGCTAGAGGCGCTGGAATCTTAAAAATTAAATTTTTATTAAAATTAGTACACAATATATAAGCGCCATCTATTGTGATATAACAATACTAATAGTGTTAGTTCTTATTCTTCTTAGCAGTTAGCAGAATACGAAAAAATAAAAAGAAACTTCTAATTTTTGCAAACAATGCGAACGACCAACGACGCCAACACACTTTTTCTATTTGAGTCTTGTTGACACTTTCCCAGTTGTTATTCCTCCAATCCCTGGATTTTTGTAAGTTGTCATTAGCTAGTTTTTATATATTGAAGTTGGGTTTTCCTGAATAAAATGATCAAAAGCTTCAATTAATCGGTAAAAGTAACTAGAATTGAAAATCTAGTTCCGCCTAAACCAAAGGAACAGACTTTATTTCAACTTAAAAAAGTATAAAAATAATTGTGTATGACAGTGTTATTTTTATGTTAAATAATATAAAATTAACATTAAAATTACTATATTAGTATTGTAATAAAATACAATATTTCATTTTAGAAATATAAAAATAGTAAGGTCTGTTCCTTTGGTTTAGGCGGAACTAGATTTTCAATTCTAGTTACTTTTACCGATTGATTGAAGCTTTTGATCATTTTGTTCAGGAAAAGTCAACTTAATACAAATATATATAAAAATATCTAATGACAAATTACAAAAATGAAAATTGCGGTTAGTTCCGCCTAATCGTTTGGAATAGACTGTAGATACAAATTAGAATTATTATATTGGGTATAATAATATTAATGTGAAATTAATTACTATTAAAAAGGGTTATTTCTATTTCAAAATCTAATAAATGCTTTTTTTGTATTATGTGTTACTTTTTTCGTATTTTATCTTTACATTATTAAATAAAACCTATATAATATAAATAAATAGCTTTTTTTAATATTAATAAAACATCGATGTTTCCAATACATCGATGTTTTTCCTTCGATGTTTTTTCAACATCGATAGTAAGCGCAGATATTAACATCGATGTTAAACATCGATGTTTTGCCTTCGATGTACAACTTCGATTGAGTATCCTAATGTTTATCAAGAAAAACGAACACAGTATCTTAAAACATTGTCAAATACATAATCAGAACACGAGAGGGAAGGAATTATTCTCTATATCGAGGTATAAATATAGCTCGACAGGCAATCTGCTCCAGATTAAGGGTGTAGATCTGTATAATAATCTGCCTGTTGTGCTCAAAAATTAAAAAAATAAATTCCCCCAATAATAAATAATATCTTTCACTGAATATTAATTACTATACACTTAATATTTTAAATCAGACGTCTTCTTCGTACGAGTTCTGATTGTTACTAAACTTTATCATAGCAGTGAGCGCTTTATTTAAATCACGATACTTCTAACTCATATTTTCGTTAAATCATTGTTAGATCGTTGTTAAATCACTCTCAGTGTTACTTAAATGAGCACTCGGGCTAACACAGTCTATCTTTTGCTAGATGCTTATAATTAACTTAGCATAAATAAAACAATAAAAAAATCAAAATCAATACTCCAATGGATCCAATCCTAACTAAAAACGCCAATTCCAGAATAAGCAAATTGCTTTCAACTGCAGGGGTTTTGCTAACGGATACTGGGATATTGAAATCCCGGAACTCCGATAACTAAAACCCCTGAAAATCATTATAACAACTGAACAGAATTTCCGTTCAACCCTAATATCAGCTGATGCCAGTTAATTAAACCGCAAAAATGTTAAAAAAAAAACAATAATCCGATTACAAAACATTAAATAAAACAAAACTGGATAAAACGGTATTAAATAATTTTTAAAGCAGACATAGCTTTAAACTCGTAAATTAAACCCGATAGATCCTAAATAAAACAAAAACGTCACCATAATTTTTAAAACCTCTCTAAGAAGCAATATTTTTTGTTCAACGCGGAGGGTCCGAATTCGCATGAAGACCCGCGCTATAAATCTGTGTACTCCCTAAGCCATCTGCGACCGAGATACTGGGTGTTCAATCAGTCACACACGGAAGATAAACAGCGTCCAGACGCATAACACTAGACGTCTTTTTATGTAACGCCCTTGTTATATATCGATGTGACGGGTACACTTGTATTGTTTCGCAGGAGTTGGTTTAAATGGTTGTAAAGAAGAGGAAGGGGGATATTCTTTATTTAAATGTATACAGGGTGGTGTATTGTGTTATTTAATAGGTGCTTGGCTACAATTTGATAGTGTTCAAGCGGGAAATAGGTTATTTAATTCGGTTTAAACAATTTTATCGGCAAAAATGATTTACCCAAATTACTAAATAATTCAATCAATACTAGGAATAACTCTGAGAGATAGACAGGCAAGAAAGCTATCAGGTTAAAGATGCAATGTGCAGGATGTGGTGGAATGAACGAAGATCGGAAAACAAGGATGGATCAGCATGTGCAAAGAATGGGAAGATAGATCGACCAAAAGAGACCACCCGGAGCATATCCTCCAGCTTGACCTGTGTCTGATGTTTCCAGGTATTCACAACTCGTTATATTTTCTGCTGGCTAATCTTTCCATATTTTGCGAGGTTAACCTTCTGGCGGAAGTTCAATCTTCTTTCATAAATTAGAATTATTCGTATTTTAAAAGAATGTGTGCTCAAAGTTACGAAATAAAACTTTAAGATTTCAAGATGTAACCTACATAAAGTTCTTGGTAACTTTTAGTTTTGATCTTGGAATTAACACTTGAATCTGAAGTATAGTATCTATTTCAGATGTAACAGACTTTCTTTCACGTTTTTGTGACCTTTTCCTTGTATAATGTATCCTTTCTGCTATTCTTGTATTTATTTTTCTTTTTAACATCCTGTGTCAAAGCAAGAGGTAGTGAAGTGAGAAAGTATTCTAAGAAAAAGAATTTTCTCTCATCTTGTACGACATATTGGTGTATTATACAGTGCAGTTTGTTGTTAGGACTGAAAAATATAAAACAAACACAAATATTTTCTATATTTTGTTTTAAAACTTGTTCTTTGTAACATTTGCAATGCATAGAATGGTAACATAAGCATATTCTCCTGGCATGCTGAAAATTGTATAAAATGCTTCCTATAGATCACGAAGAACACTACAGGTGTAGCTACTTTGTTTTGACGTTAATGTAATAGTTCATTTCCATTTTTAAATGACTCGTTAAATCAACAGCTGTTTGAATTGAAAAATGGTTTCCAAGTTTTTAAAATTCTTTCTATAGATGATCTGATCCATGTAGGGGAGATGTGGGGACGGTGGCACAATTGGTACAGTGGAACATTTGAAATATCTTTGAAATATAGAATATTTTCATGTCTGTTTGGGTATATATAGGCCCCTCTGATACTAAGAAATTATACTATCCACATTTTGAGTCTATAAATTTAAGTCCCGCCATCTATGATGAAAATGTTGATTTGAGGTAGGCAAACTAAAGTTTTTCGCAACGAGAAAATTTTTATTAGAACGAGACACAACTAAATTAGTAAGAAATTTTGTATTACATGTTGTAAATTGGTCATTTGTCTACAGTGTAAAGCAATTACTAATGTTCTAAACTATATCATTTATTATATTTGATAAAATGTTCGTGAAAATAGGGTTAGGTTAACAGTGGCACACGTGTTATGTGGATACAGTGGTACAGTGAGCCACTGTACCCACGTACATGGGTACGAGTTAGAAGAATAATTCCAAGCTGCTCAAAATAAAAAAGATCAGAAAATTTAAAGATATTCTTGTCAGTTCAGACACATCTGATACTGATGTCAATATTGATGAGAATTCAAAATCAGATGATAATGTTGACTCTGAATGTGATACAGATTCGACAGACTACGTAAACAAGGATATTAAATTAAGGCAATTTCTCTGTCTGGTAGCACAAAACACCGTTTAGACGTTTTGATTTTTACAGTAAATTTAATGAAATATAATTAACATTAAAATAAAAACTATCAAAACTTACTGCTTCCAAGGAACTTACCAAAGTTTATTGTTTTATATTAATAATAAATTTACATTTAAATATTTATATACGTTATTTAATTACTTAGTAGTTTCTTCCAAAAAGACATTGAATTGAAGTTTTAATAAAAATTATTGATACATATAGAGATTCTTTAGATACCTATTATATTTACTGTTCCACTGTATCCCTAAAGCTGTTTCACTGTACCCTCACGTATAGGTACAGTGGCACAATTGCAGAGGTCAACAAAAATATTAATTATAAATGGCACGTGATAAGGACATTAATTTTTAACAGGTTATTTAAACAACGACATTATAAGTATTAAGTGGTGAAAAGATTTATTTAAAAAATTCAAAATTGAAGATGTTATGTACAGAAAACCAAAATGTGTGCCACCGTCCCCACATCTCCCCTATTTCTCAGTGATGTTCCTGATGTTGCTGCATTTTACTTATAACAATTGATCATTGCAATATTTTTGACCTTCTTTCTTGCAGCAACAATCTATTTTAGATTATTTTTCCATTATACGTCTTCAAGACCTTGATTCTCCATTGCTTCATCTTAGACTTTCTCTTCTTCATCCATGAGACGCAGGCGTTATTCTGTTTATTTATTGGTTCGATCTTCTGATGAACTCCATACCACCACAATTTTTCTATATCATGTGCCAATACAGTCTTTCATATATTCATTCTCCTTTTAATTTTTGGTGCATTCTTGTAAGCCTAAGGTACCTTTAACTGTTAGTAAACGTCCAAATATAATTGGTATTAATGTACTGAGGTTTGAACACTCTAAATTCTGTCGGTCACTGCAATGGCCATACACAATTTTTTAAATGAGTGGCCTCTTTAATGTTTATCGATTATGTATATTTTACCGGATTCTATCTATGCAGTGATTTGTTCTAGAAGCATTATATCTTCTAGCATTATAACAACTAACAGATAGTGGTATACAAGATACTTGGAAGGACAAATATCAAGACTGAATATAAGAAAAGAGGCGAAGTTGGTTAGTTAGATTTGAAGTCCAATAGCAATAGCTATTAGAACCTAGCAGAGCTTATTTGACTAGAATGAATTACATATTGAACTCGTATCTCAAGAAACTTACCACTGAATGGGGACGATCAGTGACAGCAAGCCCACATATTGCGTTACTTCGGTTATGCCATGAGAGGAGAAAACTCAGTTTAAAAAATTATAGTCCAAAGAAAAGTCCAAGGATCTCAACCTTGGGGAAGATCATCGACTTGATGGCTAGACCAAGTCGAAGTATTAACTGGCATGACACTTACAATAAATGTTTAAGATGCCATGGATAGAGATACTTGGAGAAATCACCATAACACTCTTTTAAGTGCAATATGGGGGAGAAGAAGACTTTTAAGTACAGCAATTCAAGTAGACTAGGTAAATAATACCGGACGACTCATTCCACGCTTGACCGCTGTACGGGTAAATTTATAAAGTACAATATGAAAAGGACAGTTGGTACGTGCTCTGGTTTTATTTTATAGTAGGCTAGCAGTTTCGAACACAGTGTACGTACTCCCACCTGCCACGTTAGTGGAACACCACTGTAAATACTTAGATTTACCAACCTGCAGCGTAAGATCGCCTTTGGGGAAGACGTTATAACTGTACTTTCAAGTCTTTCAGAAGAAAATGTAACAAAACATATAAATATTGGCAACGATGATGGACTGGACACATAAAAAGAATTATTAGTTGTAGGGTCCCAGCGAAAATATTTTCAGTGAAACTTACAGACAAAAGAAAAATAGGCTGGCCAAAACACACACAAGTGCTTTTTACATGATATAAGGAAACTAGACGTGAGGAACTGGTGGACTGTAGATCAATCAAGGACAGAATAACAGAGAATCCTTACGAAGCACCAGTTATTATGATGATAATGACATCTTAAGTAATACGGTCGATTAAAACAAAATTGTCCTAGTCCCTTTAAATATGACATAATAATTGACTAATTGAAAGATACCAGCATAAATATTGTATATATTACATATAACAGCACACTTCAAAATACGAGATACCTACATTAAAAAATTAGATCACCCATATGTAGTTATTCAATCAAGTATACATTCACACCGTACCCGCATACTCTTTCACATGTAATGTATATGATGTTACACGGAACGATGTCTGGAAGTTAACAATAACATGAAAACTGTTTAGGTAATTCGATAGAAACTCGTTATAATGTATAAAATAATATTGACAGAGATAGCAAGAGTTTTAAAAGAAAAATATTTGTTATAAAAATTGAATGGCACGTGTTATTTACATTTAATTACTTCTAAGAAAACATGCTGAGTTTGTAATTTAATTTAGTTGTAAATTAGTATTGTATAACAATTAATTATTTGTTTGTGGATACTTATTGCGAGTTAAACGGAATTATAATTACAAATTGAGGAGGTAGTACTGGGCAGCTAAAAATGAACTTGGTAACTTTTATGGAATAGTATTTGGGTTTGCTTCAATTTCGACAGTTCATATCTGATAGTCTAAAGGTGTATTATATCTATTATACAAGTAATAAATAATATAGCTACACACAGACCTCTTTGAGTTCTTCGTGGCAGTTGCCCAATTTATCAACTATATGTATAACATAACCCTCTTGGATATCGAGACCAAACAGATATTTGTGATCGAATTCTCAAGTCAAACTGAGAAGAATATCTCTCTCAAGGAGGAAGAAAAGAGGTCCAAGTATATGGACCTCTTGTCCGAGCTTAGAAAGCTGTATCCCGGGTATAAAGTGAAGCTTGTAGTCCTGATAGTTGGTGTTTTAGGTGGTATGAAAGCCTCCTATCGAAGGGAAATCGAGTCCATTCCCGTCTGCAGATCTTCTGCCAACTCTTTGATCTGCAGGATGCAGAAAGCAGTGCTGCTCGGGTCACTCCGCATTGTGCGGGCACTGGATCTAGCGTAATTTCCGCGGCTGCATATCGCCAGAGATTGGGATGCAGTCGTGTGTATTTAGCTCCACTAGTCTCTAGTATGACGCGGCTCAAAAGGTTGCTGAAGTTTGAGATTAGTGGACGCTTGTCAAGACCTGACAAACCCCATAATAATATTTACTATAGTAAATTTAAATTAGTTGACTTCACGGAAAACCCCTGGTGGAACGTGTTAATATGATATCGGGATATATTAAATAATGCACTTGTAATATTCCACAAACATTATTTATTTCCCGACGTACGTTTTGGCCATAACCAAAGTTACTGAAAAGTTTTGACAAAATCATTCATGTTTAATTCATTCCTTACAAAAAACTGCAATTTGTAATAACAAAAAACCACTGGAAATTACTTAAACCTAAACTTTTATAAACATTTTTAAACAACTATTTGTTTTTCTGCAGGTAAGGCGCCCTCACGGTAGAGCAAAACAACGATGGTAAGATACAGTGAACGAGAAGATCAAGGTTGCACATCTACACCCGAATGAAGCGTTTAATCGGCACAAATGGCGTTCAAAAATCCAAAAATCGGACCTCGCACCAACAGGAAAACGCTAAGAACAAGAAGAAGACGATTTGGAATTGCCGTTGAGAGTTGGAGGAACCATTCCGTCCACTTCATGCTGACTAAGATCGCTTGAACCTACTTCTACGACGAGGATCCCATCAAGGAGTTGAAAAGCTTGGGCTGCATCACTCCACTCATATAGTTCCCTTTTGAGGAATTTTAGTTAGTACTAGTAATTTGTTTCCGAATGTTTCTCCTATTGACGTAAGGATATTATATTGTGGGCAGTATGTTGGTACCCGTGGTATTCAATTAACACATACTGTACTGTAATTCTACTTACGGCAGGTGTCACATATTGTAAGGATTATTTGTTCTCTTAATTCGCAGTTATAAAAACTGCTATTTATGTAACCAGTTAAGAAATGCTTTTTATTGTGTAACGAGTGAGATTACACAAAATCGCAATTACTAATTTGTTTTATACAAGTCAATCAGATCAATTCTGTAACTCAGTTACTATGAAAATAGTAACTAAATTCGTCACTATGAGCAAGGTCAGTTACTACCATGAATGAAAGTCATTGTACTTTTTATAATATTTTATCTCGTAGTAACGTTCCTACACAGTATTTTTTTACAGAATTGATCTGAATGTAGACTGAACAACTAAAAAATATATTCTATCAGCAATAGTTGAAATGCCGCTTGAGATTTCTGTAAAAATTATGAAAAATACTCTTAAAGGAGCTCACATTTTTGTGGCAACAAGAGGCGGACTTTTGATCAATAGTCCATAAATAATTGCAATGTCCAAATAAAGCTTTATATAAAATATTTAAAATGAAACCAAAGTTTTATGGTTAATTTTTGGTCAGCCTTTATCAGGAGAAAAACTAGTATTTCTAAATTGATGTCCTCGAAGAATCTGTCTTATTGGTCGCGTAGAATAACGAACGCAGTTCTGAAAATAGTTGGCCAAAAGAATTAAAATTTGCAATTTTCGAAGAGCTCTTAACGCATGTCGTCACGTTCTAGCATAAGATGCAATCCAGAAAGCAACAAGAGACGAGGAAGACCCAAGAATACATGCCGTCGATCAAAACTGTCTGACATAAAAACTACAGAAACATTACTGGGAAGAGGAATACCTTTAGATGGATACATTTTATTGACAGCCAGTGCTATTTTTAAATACAATACGGATCACCTGATGATGTACAAGGCTTGATGATGATGATTTTGGGGGTGAATTAGCAATATTCCTTGAAATTATTAAAATACTTGCATTAATGAATAAAGAGGTCATTCAGAATGACGTTAAATGTAGAAATTTAATATCAAAGTTCAATCTTAAAATTTTTGGCGCATAGCAACAAAGGCTATTTGCGTCAAAGTTCAATCTCCCCGGGAAATATGTCATATCTATTAATACCTTGTTCTTTCTTCCACAGTTGCATAGTCTTAGATTATGGGAATAGGATGCGAAATCAGATACAATCAGTTGCAAAAATAGTTGCAGGTTTGATTCCAGGGAAGGTTGAACTTTGTTAATAGAATAGTTTTCTTCTAAACTTTCAATACTTGAAAAAAGAGGGTGGTTTTGAATTAAAATATTCTTCGACTGCATTTTCGACAGCTTTCAAATTCGTTTCCACGAAGAAAGTGTTCCATTGACCTGAAAAGATGGTAGTCCGATGGAGCAGCATCAGGAGAGTAGGGTGGATACGGCAATACTTCCCAACCTAACTGTCTGATTTTTTCCTGGGTAATTCTGGCACTATGCGGTCTAACATTATCATGTTGCAGAATAACACCATTTCGATTTATCAATTTTGGACGTTTCTGACCCAAAATCGTATTTAATCGATTAAGTTGAGCACAATAATATTCAGAATTGATGGTTACATTAGGTTTTAGAAGTTCATAATGGATTATTCCTTTACAATCCCACCATACTGACAGTAACACTTTTTTGGATGAAGACCTGGTTTCGCAGTAGGCACAGCTTTTTGTCCCGGTGATAACCACTGCTTTTGCTTATGTGGATTGCAGTATAATATCCACTTTTCATCTCCAGTAACAATTTGTTGCAGAAAATTATATCTAACTAGTCTGGACATAAGAGAACTGCAGAATGTTACACGTTGAAATTTGTTTTGCACTGAGAGCTGATATGGCACCCATCTTCCTTCTCTTTGCACCTTATTCAGTTCTTTTAAACCCCGTTGCACTGTGGACCACAAAGTTCCAAGCTTTGTGGCTAAGTCCTGTATAGTTTGTTGAGGGTCAGCATCGATTTCTGCCAACAATAGATCTTTATTAAATTTCGTAGGTCTTCCAGTTCTGACGTCATCAAGAAGGTCAAAATTGCCTAACTTAAATCTTTTAAACCATCGCTGACATGTTCTGACATCTAAAGCATCACGATAAACAGAATTAATGGCATTTGTTGCATCAGTAGCATTCTTATGCTTCCGAAACTCATAAAGCATCAAATGTCTAATATGAACCTTATCTACACATTGCTCTACCATTTTTCTAGGGTGCACTTAATTATTTTCACAATCAACCAATAATTGCACTATATATTAACACGTGTTACTACATTATAGGTTATGTTGTATTAGTTCAAATTATTGTCAATAGATGGCTATCTTTATTCAAATTTTAAAAAACGACATTACTTAAGGGTACATCTAATATTTTACATTAATCTACTTTATTTTATGTTATTTGCCAAATAAAGTTATTGATAGGTTGGAAAGCTGGATTTAAATTGAATACATCTAAAGTCTAACACTGTGTATAGAAAGTGCCGTAAACATGAAAGATGAGCCAAATACAAAAAGACCAGATTTAAAAATGACCTACTTAGATCAGTAGATTCGGTAATATATTCCACGGTTGCTGTGTAAATGTTTGAAAACCGATATTTATGCGCCGTGGATAAGAATAAGCTTTTCTAAAATCTGACCACGTTTATTGTTCCTCGGGTCACGACCTTTCTCATAACAGAAACTTCATTGAAATTCGTATTTCGCATAAAATTTTGTTCTTCTTTATTAATATTAATTATAAAGAGTGCTAATATTTTATAACTTTCTTGGATTTTAATAAAGAAATTGCTTTTATTGTTTAAAGTTTTTGCCGTGGACTCAACGAAGGATGAAATATGTTAAATATATTAAAAGTCTAGAATACAGGTTGGATCTTATCTTTTTCTAAGATATAATAAAAATTTAATGGAAGATCATAAAAAGTGCATTATCTATAACAATATGCTTTAAAAATATATAAATAGCAAATGCAGTTCATTAAAACAACTGTTGAACATTAAGAAAATAAAATAAATAAAAATAATAGTCAAGGATAAAGGATAGGTAATAAAATCTAAGCTACAATTCGAAGAACTTCTCTAGATATGGGTGAAAATGTAGATTATATTGGTTTGATGTAGATTTAAACGAAAAACAGTACAAATAGATTGTTTCGATTTTAGTACAAATAATATATAGTTGTCGAATATGGCTCTGTAGGTAACCGAGAGTATGGCCTTGAAGTGGAAAATGCTGAGAAACTCCTCGACGCATCCAAATTGTTCGAGAACGAACACAACAAAGCATATACCGCTCGAAGAAACGCGTTTAGGCCATTTCTCGAACGCTCTGGAGTTAAACATAGTGACTCAGAGCACTCCAAAATTGCTTCCCGAACCCACCTAAGGGATACGGATGCACGGAAGTGAGTTCAATTCAAATACAGTCGTGTTTAGTTAGTGACTGAATTCATTTCAGTTACAGAGTAACTTGTTTGAAACAACACAATGGTATACCGAAGAGTATATAACTGTGGATTAGCTGTGGTATGTGTTGTGTTATTGATTATTTGAGTGTTGTATAGCCAACAGAGTGGCCGAGCTCATTAAATCGTGCAGTTCTCACTGATTAAAACATGCTGAATTGTGAGGTTGCTAGTTCACGTCCCCGTTGGTGATATTATTCGGGTACGGGCTCATCCAGGTGGAAGAGCCCCCTGGCATTGGCGATTAGCCTCGTCGCAGAAATAGGCCGATGTAAAATAAATAAAATAAAATAATAATAATAAATGTTGTAAAATAATTAGGGTATAAGTCTAATATTTAAATACTATAATAATAAAATAAAATATACAAAAGTACCAATGAATTTCATCCTATGCTTTTTTTGTTAACACTCAACAATGCCCAATGCCCAAGTAGCGCAAAGGGTAGAGAAACAAATTTGCTCCGTCATAACCACGTAACAGATATAGGTCAGTCGTTTAATCAACGCAGTTGGTCATTTTGCGTCATAACTTCAATGATAAACTTAGTGGCGAAAAATAACTAATAAGTGTTTATTTAATATAGGGACATTTGTATCGGTATCGCTAAATAAAACGATGTTTACATTTGACATTTTATAATACGCTCTGATGTGTTTTGATACCTGTGCTCACATATATAACTTATAGTAATTTCTAAAAACCTTTTTTATTTAGTTTGTTGTTTATTTAGCAGTTTTGTGTTTAGTTTTATATTTTCTTATAGATATCTTATAGATTTCCAATTGATATTGTGTGTAGTGCATAGCTTTTTAGTTAAATTCAACATAATTCTATTTTCTTTTCTTTTATCATATTTTTGGATCACATCAGCCCTTTTTAGGACTATTTTGCCTATTAGAATAGTTTATTTGTTTCTATTCTGTTCTTATTATTATATTTTCATTTGATTTCGATATATGTGACAGCGTACGAATATTACATTCGTTAAATGGATGCTATGTAGGCGTACTAAACATGACGTCACAAAAACATGTGATGTTTCCAGTGACGCAACTGCACTGATTCGCCGATTACCCTATACTATTATTTTAGTATTCATTACTCGAGGATGATTCGACCCTGAGTTGACGTGGGACAGTAATGAAACCTGAAATATAGTCAGCGGGTACTGAATGTGCCCCGTAACTAATTGTTTTTCCACGTAACCACGACAGGTGGTTCTTGTTTGAAATAACTAAATTAAAAGTTTACTCGTTCTTATAAGAACCTTAGATCCTATTTGAACGAGTTGAGACAGATCGCTAAAGATAAAACACTCGCTATCTGTCCGAAGATTTTGTAATGTATGATGAATACAATATAACATTGTCTATTAATCCACCTAATCTCCTATTTTCAATCAAGTTCCAGTTTCATAGGAACGTAGCACTCATTGAAGAATTGACTTCAGTCAACAGCATCCTACAATTGAAATCAGGAAAAAAGTTGCGTGGGATTTTGTACTTACAGAAGTGAAACGGTTCTGCACTTGACACTAAATCGAACTCAACTCACCTGAAACAAACAGAAAAATATTAGAATATATATGCAATTTAAAAATCGAATAATTATAAATATATTAGTTATAAAGGAGAAATGTGTCTTGTCCGTAGATGTATAAATCTGGTAGGAAGTTGTCCGGGTTTCTTGTATGACTTACTATACTGTAATCTATCTTATATTAGTACTTATACTTGTTTTATACTATTGTGGCTCTGATGAAGAATTAAACTAATTCGAAACTGGTCAGCTGATCTAGTTGTTTTCATTGCTGTTCGAAACCTGTACCACTTCCTACCAGATTAGTTATAAAGTGAATGTTTGACAAAAGTGAGACATAACCCTCCTGAACTTCGAGTCAAAACAATTATTTGTTTTCATACAGTATGAAGTATAGTCCTGCTTAGAAAACACATTTGTCTTAAGGAGGAGGAAAATAGACTAAGGCCCGGTATTACAGTGAAGGCTTAAATATTAGTTTAGCTAAACTTAAGCTTTAGCTTAAACCAATGAACAGTATATCAGTGTTAAGTTAACTAAACTCGTATTCGAATCTTTTGTGTTTATGTTGGCAATACATTTCTTGAAATTTGAGTGTTTCTTCATATCACGGTAGATATCAAAATCCTTGTTTGTTTACGTTTCGTAGTATTTATTTAAATATATTATATATTTTATAGAATGTATAATATTTTATAAATGTAGAATTTTATAAATATTCTTTGTGGAGCAATATCTTGCAATACTGTCCAAACCCATTTATTTGATGTTGTTTTGTGAATACCTGCAAAATTTCCAGCTGTTATCAAGAAGTTTCCTGTGGCTAAATACCGAAGGGTTAATAATAACGCATTCATTGGATGTAATGCATTGCTCCTAACAAATAAAGTCAATAAATATTACACATTCATTTGTTCGGTTTTTAAATCAAATACATCAATATGAATGCCCAAAATCATATTTAAATACCTGCCAATTTGTTTTTGTTTTGATATCATCATAAATTAAATAAAATAAACAGATGCTTTGGACAATCTTCATCTACTATTAAATTCTAAATCGTTCCATATATTAATATTGTCTTCTATAAATCTGTACTTTGTCATCAATAATCTCATAATTATCAAGATAAAAATTATAATGTTCTATCAAATTCATTATTTTATCTTACGAAACTCATATCTTAATAATTGATGGGTTGGGTGGCCTGAAAGCCTAATTTAAGAGAGAAAAATCAACATAATTACCGCCTGCAGATCTTCTGTGAACTCTTTGATCTGCCAGATCCATAAAGCAGTGATACTACGGTCACTTCGCATTGTTCGACCTCTACATCTAGCATAATCTCTACCATTGCAAATCTCCAGGGTTAGGGATGTAATCGTGTGTATTCAACTTCATTGATTTCTAGTACGAAGTGGTCTTTTAAGTGTTCTACGAACCTTAAGTGAAGGATTTATGGGTGCTTGGTAACCCCTTGACAAACTCACAATAAAGTCAAAGTTTGCATAAAATTACATGTTCTATTAAAAAAATCACTCATCTGTTATTCAGGTACCATTTAGTTCTCTTTCAGGTACCACTACTGATACGCATCCCACCGGTTGAGGAATGCTGTAATAGTCTATCGCTGGTGGTTTCCTACGTGGTTTGCAGACTTTTATACAATTTCAAGGGCGACAATGTGAATTAAAAAAATGTTTATCGCAATATTGGTTACTTTTATTTATTTAATTAAATTCTTTTTTTAATTATTATTTGGTTATTTTTATATGGTTTTGGTTATGAATACTTTGACTTATTATGGCACTGGTTAAGTCATTTACACCAGTCTTAGCATAGACCGGCAAAAAGTCAATTTTCTTTACGCGGACCGGCAAAATATCTTTTTTTTTACGTGGACCGGTGAAATTATTATTTTACAAGAATAATTTATCGTAAAACTGCAAATTTATATTAAAAAGTAAATATTTTTTAGTTACTACTACACGTAAAAAAATATACTAGCCGTAAGTTCTAAAAGCCGCAAATCATTTTTCAAAAAATATTACTTTATTATCCATTTCTTAGCTTCATGCGGAACTAGATAGTATTTCTGCAACGCAAATATTAAGCGTTTATTTTTTAATGTTGGCTAATCTCCTCAAAATATGTCAGTTTATGTACAAATTTTTATTTGATTCGTCAAGTCATATTGTTATACAGTTGTCAACGTAATATTTTATTTATTATTTAAATATAAATCTTTAATTATTATTTTATTTTTAATGGCCTTTGCTGCTTTGGAAATTAGCCATGCCTAAACGGGATTCGAACCCGAGACAGCAGCGCAGAGCACATGTGTTACCACTACGCTACGCCGATCGGAATAAAGCTTTAATAAAATTGACCTAAAGGTTTTGTAATACAACAAAACCTGTGTTGCTAATGTTGCTGTAAAACTGACTTACTGCATTTTTTTTTTTTTTTTTGTAATGCACAGACATTATTTCAACAACCTCTTGAGTTTTGTGAATAACGAAATTTTAAGAAACACTATTCTAGAGTATTTTCTTTTAAAATAATTCAAGATTATTACATTTGCAGTAAAAGGTAAAAATATAAAAAATAGTATGAAGTGTGAAAGAGACTGTAAGGATAAAATATTTTAAAAGGAATGTGACAATGTGTGAGACGAGGATTTTCTTAAGTGGAAAGAATAGGAGTCTAAAGAAAATTTGTTAGAATTTAGGACGATATAACGGAATCCTATTTACTCCATATTACGAGAAAAGGAGAGTAATAAATATTACAGATACTCAAAAGGTCACATTCTAAATAAATTATTACATAGGAGAGTGCTTTCATATTTGGAAACTGTTTTTTCACGTGCTTTATAAATATTTTAGAGAAATCTGCCCGTTTTTAGTTTCCTCATATTCCTACTTCCGTGTTAGAGGACATAAAAAAGGATATACAGTTTACAGAGACATTTAGATAAAATTTTAATAAAGAAACTGACATACAGTTGCAACAACGATACCTTAGCAATACTGCTTTTTGGACTGCAAGAAACATTCAATAACCAAAAGATCTTACAGAAAAAGTAAATAACAAAATGCGAATGTATTCGAACGTACATATATCGAATTTCGTAACGAATTCAACGTTAACGACGATTTCTAAGGGTGTCCCAAATGCATAAAGTGAGAAAGAACAATATGGACCTCAAGAAATAGGACTACTATTACACCTCCAAAAGGATTAAAAAAAATGCATCCATAAAATTTATTATATTACTCGCTGGGAAACCATGCTTAAGAGATTTCTTTATACATTTTTCCAATTTTAAGTAGCGCTTCCCGTAACTCGCCAAATATTGATCTTATTAAAAAAAGTAAATAATTAAATATTTCACGATTTTAGTTGGCGTTCTCTAATAAAGGGTAATGTAAGAACAAGTTTTTATTTTATAAAAATGAGACTATATATTTGACATTTTTTAAATTTTTAAGCGCTTCACATGTATCGAGGTGTATAACGGAATGATCTTGAGAAAATTTGTACTTAATATTAACCTTCCCTCCATTTTTCTTAGAAAAAATAAAAAAAAAAATTAGATGCCTATTTTTGTCTTCTTGAATGACAACCAAAATCATTACAATTTGTTTTCCTTTCATAGTTTTTCTGCCGACATTGTAATAAAAAATTCAACACTAAAATATACTCAATAAATTCAAAACGTACTGTACTATTTATCACAATAATTTTGCCACCAGTTAGTGTATTCGAACGTGTTACTTTTTCATAGTATTTGAAATTAAAAATTAGGGAACCTTTCTTTCCGAAATATACTCATATCTATAGTAATTCAATTTGAGGCTATATCTTACACGTCTTCACGTAAAAACGGCTAGATATATTTTCACGTAATTCGGTATGAAGATAGAGGAAAATCAAGATTCGAACATAGGCTATAAGGCCTTCCAAAATTTTTCTTCTAGGAGGGTGTTCAAGGGTTAAAACTGTTTATTAAATAAATTTAAATATCTTCCTTATTAAGTTAACAGAAAAATATGCAAATATACAGACAAAATTGTTTATAGTAATAAAATAAATCTCTTTTGTCGAAAGCTAAACTTTTGAAATATCTTCCTTATTATTGGCTTAAACTGTTTAGTACAGTTTTTAATAAGATGTATATTTGGGGGCTATAGGGAGAGTTACCTATAAACAAAGTATCTCAATTATTATTTACTTAAGGCTGACTATAACCCCCAGAAGTTACTAGTTTCTTATACAAAACTAACAATCTGAAACAAAATTAGTAACAAACTATACATCAAATTTTGCACCGAATATTTATCTATCTAATAGGATATTTTTAATTGTAGAAACATTTATTGTAAAAATATTCTCGCTCAATAACTTAAAAATAGTCATCAGCGATATTGTTCTCTAATTTTTTAAATCTATTTGTGGGTTTCCAATAACTTTTATATTTAGATAGTTTTGTGTAGAAATGTTCAAATAATACGTCAACATTTTCTGATGATAATGGAATGCCACTTGGTACACATATTCTTCACGAAAATTAAATCATTTTTACCCGTAACACCTATTATGAAAACCTCGGCAGATTCAAGATTGCGGCAAAAATAGAGCACCAAGTACAATAACTATAAGTAGTTTTCACAATAGAGCAAAATAGCTAGAAAGATATTTGTAAAATTAAGCTTTAGCTACAATTTGCCGCATCGTATACAAATATGCGTCGATTGGTTTACAAGATTGCGTCTATAATGCAATTTGCTTATTTACAATTACATAGCAGTTTTTTCTACAATTATAAATAACCTGTTAGATAGATAAAAATTCGCTGCAAAATTTTGATATATAGATTGTTATTAATTTTATTTCCGATTATTAGTTTTGTATAAGAAACTATTGAGAACTATAGGGTTGTGCGCCGCCTTAACATAAAAAATATATACAAATGTTTAGAATAAAGACACGATTATTTTGTGTTCTATTTGAAACTGAAATATTTCGCTTTTCATTAACGTTACGCCAAAAATATACATTACACAAATAGGCACGCCAGCTAGTAGTATACATACTTTAATTTCACGCCTCTAGTCATACGTCGATAAAGATATATCCTATGTCATCCCTAAAGATATATAATTTTAGAGAATTTTCGTTGTTTGGAATCTGAATATAAAACAATGAACTTAATTTTAATTTGGTCTGCAACTAATCGTACTTCTAAATGTTTATAAACTTGTGATTCAATCGTCCATCTATTTGTTTTCTTAAGGTTTAAACCCCAGCGCTGCTTAGTATAAAGGGATTGTTGAAGTTTATTAATTGAAGTATCCGAAGTTCGTAACGTGCGCCATTAGTTTGGCTTCAGAGAGAGATTCTATATTCATTGGAGCCATAGTGAAGGTGGAACGCAATGCAGTCACTAGCAGACGTGCAATGTAAAGTCTTTCATTACACGCGATTACTAGAAGATTAATTACATGGAGTTGATGAAGACGTTAATCCAGGATAAAGTAAACATCCTTCTGATGAAACCTACTATGCTAATTATGATGGAGTACTTTTTAACTAGTACTGTTTTTTAGTTTTAGTTGATCATTAAATAATAAGAAAATTTGTCTAGAGGATACAAGATTTTCCAAGATGCGAGGGTAGGTCAATAAGTCTTTACAAAACAATAAAAAAACACATTATTTTGGGTTGATTCATTTTTATTTCTCAACATAGTTTTTCTCTCGACACATTTCTCTCATAGTCTCTTTTTAGCTCGATACACTTCGCCCAGCGTTTCTCCAACTTTTTCAAGGCATCCAAAAAGTATTTATCCATAAAGGCATCCATAAAGATTCCGGAAGGCCCTCAAAACAGGCATCTGTTTCGGCGATTACCTCCTCGTTCGATGTGAATCTTTTTCTGGCGAGCCATTTCTTCAAGTTTGGAAACAGGAAAAAGTCGCTGGGTCCAAATCTGTTAAATACGGTGGATGCGATTGTCTTGATGGATAAGCACTCTCTTCTTGGCAAAATGAGTGCGTTTTTTCTTTATTTCTTCGTTCTACGGGTCCACTAACAGCGCATAATACTCTCCATTTATCGTTCGTCCTTTATCCAAGTAGTCAATGTGGATGATTCCACGTGTATCCCAAAAAACCGTGCCCATCACCTTGCCGGCCGATTTCACCGTCTTCGCCTTTTTTGAAGCCGGATAGCCTCCAGAAACCCACTGCTTCGACTGTTCCTTTGTATCTGGAGTGTATCTGGTGGATCCATGTTTCATCAACGGTCATGTATCGATGCTGAAACTTGTTAGGATTATGAAGGAAAAGCGCCAAACCAGCCATTGAATCGACCACACGATTGCGTTTATTCTCCACTGTGAACATTCGCGCCACCCATATTGCCGATAACTTTTTCATACTCAATTTATCATGCAAAATTGAAACCACTGCATTGTGATATGCCTGTGGCCTCAACAAGTTCACGCCCTTTGACTCGCCGATCACTCAAGACCATTTCATGGATTTTGGTTAATCATTTCTGGCGTAGTTACCTTAAGTGGACGTCCCGAACGATGGTCATCACTTGTGAATGTACGACCACGTTTAAACTCATTCACCCAGTTGTACAGATGTGCCATGAACTTTATCCAAATCGGCTTTAATTTCTTTCGGTGTTTTGCCTTTCAAATGAAAGTGAAAAAATAACAAAAGTTGTTTTCTTGAATCGTTCGAAAAATGAAACCACGCGATGGTTATGGCTGAAAATTTGACAGCAGTCTATTGACAGGTACTCTCGGTTATTTGATGTTCAATTGTTTTTTTAATTTTATATTCTTGTTTATAAAATTGAATTTTTTCTAATTTAACCTTCTTCGTATCTCTTGTCATAAAGAAATTAGCAATGCTTAATCAGTTCCCAAGAACATCCTGTACAATCTATCCAAAAGCTTTTTTTTCACTTCGATTCACCTTTGGTAGAATTCTGGTAGATATTATTAGCACTTTTGGTAGAAAATAAATCTCCACTGTTGGCAACACTGATTTGGCTGTGAAAAGCTCCAGTGTAAAAACATTAACACCGAAGAGCACAAATAGGATCGGGAACAAATCGCTCAATCGTTTTCAACTGTTTTCAATCTAATATGCAATAATATTGAATTCATTTGCATACTTTATCATGCTGTATATATTGTTTATCATGCTGGATGTTGGCAAACTGATATCGAATAAAAATCAATATAAGCAGGTATCGATTATTAAAATTTGCATGATTCTGTGTATATTAGCAAAAAAAAACAAACGTTTCTTGATTATACCTAGGAAATCCTAAAAAGCCGCTCAATGCGTGTCGTTTAAAGTTTAAAAATTAGTATCGGGAAGGATACTGTCCGCGGGCCATTATATGTTGCGTAAAATCAATTCAACATATAAAACACGCCATTGATACAATGTTCTTGAGTCAAGCCACCGTATGTACTCCCTACAAACTGCAGAGCTCTGGTCTTGGTAAGCGAGCTGCTTGTCGGAGTACATCGTTCCCCACCACACAGTTCGTGACCGACCGCATGCCGCAAGAACTTAGCAACCAGGAACTTAGCGTTACGCTATGACAGATAGACAAACACTTGGGCTTTTATAAATATAATATCATCGTAACCTGCTTGTACTGTAATTTTATCTAAATTGACATCTATGTATTTGACTTGTGTAAACATGCATTCAAAATGTACTTATCACCAGTAAAAATATTATTATTATTATTTCTATTGAGCCACAGTAATTTGATTATTTCAATTCTTATTCAGTTTGCCATTTTTCTTCAATAATTTGGCATTGTCTACTTGCAAGTTAAATTTAACGATCCCTTTGTTAGTAATTTCAAAGTTTACCGTATGAAAACAATTAGATGTTCGATAGAAACTGTTCGTACCATTAATAAGTAACGATTACGACCCAAAGGCAAAATTAATTCGCTGAAAAGCATTCATTTCTATTGAAACGACAGGCCTGGTTTAGTTAAACAATAATTACATATTCTTCTTAACAAAAACTAACAGAGGATAGTAATAATTTAATAGAATTCTAACTGTTCTCTTCCTGATCTAACCTATAAATGCTATTATTTCTATTTTACAATTCACAGTTTTAATATTTCAGTGAAATTGAATAGATATTTAAATGTAAGTTATTACTAAAGTTGAGGAAGTATATGAATAGCCCACGGTTAAAACTTGTTACAACAAGAATAGAGCACAAGATGTAATTAAAATTCTGTCTACATAAATTTTATTAACAAATTTGCTTTTGATTTCAAAAACAAACAAGGATATAACTTATGTAAACAATATAAATTAAACTCTTTCTTAAAAATATATAATCCACCAGTACCGTCTTTAGCTTTACCAGCACCTTTAAAGCTTTTATTTTTGTCCTGGAATTATTTGACTAAAATAAAAATTTTCAGGTGTTAAGTAAAAATTTCAGGTATTTAATTCCGATAATACCAGGTGTTATGACACCTCAGTTGCAAGTCTTGGATGTGGTGGTCAATAAACCATTTAAAGACAACTTACGAAAAGAATAAAACAATTGGGTATTAGCGGGAAATCACCCATTGACACTTTCAGGAAAAACAAAGAAATCCTCAGTTTCACTTTTAGGAGAATGGATTGCGACCGCCTGGCACAAGATCGAACCTGAATCGACAGATCGATAGTGATGGTTTTAGGAAATGCTGCATTACAAATAATTTAAATGGGTCTGAAGATGACATTTTGTGAGACACTGAAAGCGAGCATACAAACGATACCGATGCGATTTTCGGATAACTTTTTTTTTTCAAAATATCTTCATGAAAATTTTTGGTGTCGTGTTAAATTCGGGGTCGCGTTGTATTCGGGCTAATACGGTATTTAACATGAAAATCTGTTTATACAAGAATAATTGAACTTCAATTGGAATCAAAAAGTTCCTCCGATTCCATGACCACAATTTCTGCCATAATGCGCCACCTAGTTATTACTATTAGTTATTTATGTATATGAGTAATCAAAACTTATTAGCAGAAAGAAACATCTTCAAGTTTCTGTATACTTGTTTTTCAAGGTAACATTTCTAAACGTTGAACTTCAAAAACACGTACTTTTCGAAAACAAAATCAAACAATGTCGGTTAACATCATAGTTTGACAGTTCAGTAAATAAACTTTAGTAAAACCCTTTTACAAATGTGGTTACCAACTGCAGCAGAGAGTTTCAATAAAATTACATTTGCAAATTCCATTCTTAGCTTGTCAAATATGCATTTGCGTGCAGAGTGCCATTGAAAAAAATGACAAGTAGACACAACGGTTACGGACTGGGATTTCTGTCGTGCGCAACTCCTTGCAATCAAGTTAAAATCCGGGGAACAAATCCATTACTTATATGAAATATATCTGTTAGTGACGTTCGATTGTGACATCTTTATTGGAAAAATACAATGAAAATATCTGACAAGAACAGAACAGAAACATATCATGTACTGTAATCTCTAAATTTCTCCCATGAACAAAGGGTGTAACTTTTCTTTCGAACAAAACAAATATGATATCATCCGAACAGTAGCGAAATATTTTTCAACTTACTTTTAAACAGAGAAATAATTCTAATAGACGATATCCAAAGTGACGTCAGCAACACTAGCGCCAGTGTGCTTTTGTCAAACTAGTCTTACAAATATCTCATTTGTACACTGCCGGAGTATACTGCGAAATTAAAATATATTACGATAGAAGAACATTCTATTCAAGAATTAAAAATGTGATTAGATGTCAACCATTACAAAAAATTGATGTGAAGTGTGAATTTTCACACATTTCTGGGTTTTGCAGGTATTTAGTAACTGAACGATGATTATTTGGGATGCCAAAACAAATTTTATGTCAAAATATTTTTTTATGAATTTTAATTCGAATGCCTAATACCATTATTTAAGTTTCTAAATATATGCAGTATTTTTTTTTTATACAGCAAAGTTCATTAAGATTTTGAAAATTGCACCTATGGCTTCCATTGGTTGCTTACATCATAAGTCCCGCCCTTTGATTTCGTCAAACATAGAATTAAATTATAATTTCAACACTTTCCACTGGTTATTAAATTTACGCTTTTAAAAATTAAATGCAACATTTACCAAATATAACTAGAATTATTTTGTTAAAACAAAATAATTTAAACAAAATAAAAATGCAAAAAAAAAAACAAAAAATAAAATCAACAGGATTTGAACCCTAGTTTGCAAGTTAACTTATATTATTAAGCGTACGACAAATCCAACCACGCCACGAGAGCTACTAATGTGGTATGTTACACAACGTATTAAATAGTTAACATATTTTAGTTAAAAACACAAAAATGCGTTATTTTCCGAAAACATAATCTGATCAAAAATTCCTGTTGTACTATTCCGGTTCACACAAATGTACATTACTTAGAATTTTTTCAGATTTTTAGTTTTAACCATCTGGGCTACAGGGTGTGGGACTTTTTGTGGGTGTGGGTGTGGATTTTTTTTGCACAATTTTGGCAAAAATCGCATCAAAATAATTTATTTTGCAAAAATAAAATTTTGATCGTTAATCCACGTATTAAGGGCTTTCATTTGATACCCTACTCAGAATTTAAAAAAATGTTTTTTTTTTTCGATGAGCACATATTTGTATATATTTTTAGAGGGATATGTTTTTTAAATGTTTTAGTATTTTTCCTATGTGCGGGTCAAAGAGTTGTATAAGCATGCCAAATTTCAACTCTCTAGGTTTAGCCGTTTGGCTACAATTTTTACCGAACAGACAGACAGACAGACAGACAGACAGACAGACAGACAGACAGACAGACAGACAGACAGACAGACAGACAGACGACAAAATGACGGTATAAGGTTTTTTTGGTCACACCTACAAAACCCTAAAAACTGGAAACATTAAAGTTTTAATAAAGAGGTTAGGTTTTCGAATTTTTATAATAATAATAATACATCAATCAAATTTTACCAAAAAATATAAATTTGTTTACGAAAAGTCAATTTGTCAGTATCAAGAAAGTAACTCTTTGTCAGAATAGTTCGACTAATGGCTACTGTCGCTACTATCGGTTTTAAATTGGATACAATATCCAATTTAAAATTGGTTCACAACCTGGTCATAAGACCAACAGATACTTTTGTTCTGCTACTAGTATAGTAGTTCCATCTGCATAGGCATAAAAAGGTCGAGATAGTCTATTGGTTCAAAAAGTCTCCAAGTTAGACCAATAGACACAATATTTCTAATGGACACAATTGTGAAAAGTTGACAAGCTTATAAATGAATGGCAAGACCTTTCAAGATCTAGTATACATAACATATATAAAAGAACAAAAAAATTTAACACTTGACAAAGCACCATGGAGGATTTAATCACCACGATCTAGCCTCAAATTTTTTTTTTTTAGAATTTATTTTCTTTTTCGTTATATAGTTTGGTTGTTGACATCAATATCACTTCTATTATACAAATAAAAACAATCATTAAATATGATAGTGCAGTAAAATATAAAAAACTTTTTTGTAAAACTGCTGATTCATTTGCATTTATATATTCAAGCCTGTCACTGCGCTCAACAACCGAAAACGTGTGAGGGTGACAAAATTTAGAAATTGATGTTTCCAAACAGCTTGATAAAAACTGCTTACAAAGAGACTTGGTAATAAAGAAGATATCAAAAGAAAGGTAAGAAGATTGTTTGTTTGAAATTTTTAATTAATTTTTTATTATGTAGCAAAGAGTACAGACATCACGGCTATCAAATTCACAATTAATTATTTTTGTAAAGCGCGGTTAAGAAATTCAGGAACTAAAAATAATAAATTTCTTCCAAATAAAAATATTTTGTTTGAAATAAATGCCTGTAACTAAAATGTTTTTTTTTTTTAATTAGTATTTATTGGTCTTAGTTGCACTGACTATTAACCAGTGATGTATACAATAAAATAATATAGCAATAATAATATAAGTTACAATAAAATTACAATTACGAATTAGAATAGACATTAAAATACAAATATAAAATTTATACACTCTTCTTCATTTTTATTTTTACCAAAATTTTTGTCCTTAAGAGACTATTAGCCAGAATATATTAGTATTAATGTTTAGTATAAATACGATTTTATTACACTTTAATTTTTTCTAATTTGATATAGTTAAAGATTATATTATAAATTTTCATCGAGTTTGTGGCCAAAAGTGTTTGAATGTTTGTTGGAAATGGGATATTTTCTGAAATTAATTTACTTAAAAATTTTGTACGATTACCGAAATGTAATGGACATTTAAAAAGTAAGTGGTTAACGTCACCAATAGACTGGTCATCACATTGACAGTACGGGGTTGATTTCAAGTTTATTCTATGCAGATGAGAAGGTGAGAGGTTAAGATTAAATCTTTGTCGTATTATAGTAGAGATGAAAGCCCTGTTTTGGTCTGACGAGAACCAGTGTTTTTTTGGAAGTGTTGTCTGGATTTCTCCATAATATGATGCTTTATGTTTAAGTGACTGTAGGAAATCATGTTGCCATTGATTTAGAACAATTTCTTTTAATTTTAAATTAATTTCATTGTTGCTAGGTGGTATTTGTAGTGGCATTCCTTTTAAAACGGCCTCCTTTGCTAGAATATCTACTTGATTATTAAATTTGGAGTTCGAGTGACCCTTGATCCAGCACATTTTTATCGATTTATCTCTAAAGGTTAGATCTTGTACAGATTTTAATATATCATAAATTAAAGAGTTATTATCCTTAGAAAAGTTTGGATATTTTAGTTTCTGGACAGCGCTCTTATTATCACAAAGTATTATAAATTCATTATGAATATGGTTTCTTAAATAGTCTAAACTTTGTTTTATAGCGATCAATTTGGCATTGTATATAAAAGTTTGGTCAGGGAGTTTGACTTGATGATTATGGTTGCACTGTGGATCTAAATAAGCGCAACCTACACCATCTTTCGAACTAAAATGTTAAACTAAATAGGATGACTTTTCGAGGTTGGTAAGGATCGAATATTTAACTATAAGTTAACCATATCAACTCACAGCATAAAATTTAACTACTGGTTATTACTAACCAATACTTAATCAAAGATGAAATTACTAGGCCTTAAAAGCTAAACAAAAGCCTCGTTTATAATAAATCCCAAACATAGCGCATTGCATGATCATAAAAATATATCGATGACGTATCATTTTTCTGTTTATTATAAACAGATATTCGTAATATAAACAGAACAACGATACTCCTTTGATAAATATATATGCTCATGCAGTGCGTTATGTTATGCACCCATTATATAACAGGCTTTAACGTTGTAATTTAAAAAGCAATGAAAAGCATTGTCAAAATTCAAATAAAACCAGAATTAAAACTGATAATTCATTGCTTCACATTCGGACCATACTCCGGAGAAGCTAAGCTCTCTGTTTCAACACTTCCTTCACTAAATAAAAGCCACGTAATCAGCGTGATATTTCGATTGTTCTTATTATCCCAGGCTGTATTCCGTAGTCATTTTCGCTGTTTCTAGTTCTTAGTTTTTGACGTATAAGGTCTTGTTTTCGCCATGTAGGTCAAAATCGACCCAACCCTCGCCTAATAGATTTTTGCCTTAATCCCTTTTCTGATGTTTCGCCAGGTTCTATCATTTAGTTAACCAACTCTCCTATATGCTTTCAGCACTTGTAAATTGGGTATCTCCGCAATCAGACAATTCAATGCAGAGATGTTTAAAGGAAATTTCTTATTGGTTAACTTTTCCGTCTACTTCAGTATTGTAACTTCATATTTTACTCTCCCCCTCCAAATTTAAATAGGGCCCACTAATAAATTTCTCAACTTTGTCTAGAAAGACCAAGCGAATATAAAAAAGTCATTTAGATGTGTGATGGGTTCCTAAATAGCTTGCCCATCCGCGGTGATATGCCACTGGTCTACCTCCAGTTTGTTCCATTGATACCATGGATTTTTTCTGCGGATATGATCATAGTCAATTTCAATGTTGAATATGTGTAAGAGTCTTATGGTTGGTTTATACACGGAACAAGAATAAGGAATAGGAAATAAGAATAGTACACAAGATGTTAAAAGATGGCTGCGCCGTATATCGGTTTATGTAGGGATGAAATTTAACTTAAGAATAGTTGGTAACATTCAATATTTTATTCTTATTTCAAGAATAAGACACGATAAGCCTGCGCACAGCAATCAAAATGTCTGCCGTAATAAAGTTTGGTCAACAGATGTTTTTCAGTTGTGATCAGAGGGTTGTAAACAACAATAAAATGTTTTCAACGGTAATAAACGAATTTTTTAAAAAGGGGTTATGAATCAGAACCTGTCAAGTGACAAACGTTAAACACAGGCCAACGCAAGTACGCAGGCCCAGCGACGAAATGTTATGTCCTATATAAACGGTTTAATATATTTTATTCTTGTGTACTATTCTTATTTCCTATTCCTTATTCTTGTTCCGTATATAAACCAAGCATTAAGCTGTCTTTTGTAATTAAATTTAAGGGATAGAATAACCAGATAGACGAACTAGTTGGTACTTGTTACCTTTGCCCTTTCTTATCTGAAACTAAAAACATGACGCCTTGAAATCAATACACAAAAACTTTGTGTGACAAATGGCTAATATTTACGCGAATAAACTGTTCTCTAATACATTACATTTTCCATCACAATATTAGCCTTTTTTTCTATAAGATTTAAAATGTCCCCATGTGTAGAGTTGAACAAATAACATAAATCAAATGTCAGTCTATAGTTTTTCCAAGGGTGTCATACTATTTACCCTACCATTTATTGTATAATATTTATAGTTTGTTTGTTCATCTGTCTGTTCTCTGTTTGTTATTGACCAAAACAAGTCAGTACAAGTTATCTTTTACTACGTTTGAAAGACCTGTTTTTAATGGACAAAAAATTAATACGAACACTTAATTGGAAATCATTATCTCTTCTTTGAAGCTCGCTTTTTATATAATTGATGTTTGAATCGTTTGATATCAATGATGTTAACGTCTGTTTAAGATTAAAATAAATTAATATTAGATATTCTACGTAGATTTTTCATAAAAATACAAAACTGTACTACAGTTTTGTATTAGAGGATTGATTAAATATAATAGTAATTGAAGAGGGGGAATAAAGACTTATATTTTCTTTTTTCAAACTCGCATATAAAATTAAGACAAAAAATGCATACAGCTCTGACTATTTCATCAGTTGCTCTACATTCTAACAAATATAATATTTACATGAAAAGTACATAATGACAAAATTTATGGCTTGAAGACAAATGTTGTTAGCATGTATACTTCTTGTAGAAATTGCGAGAGAAAACTCAATTCAAATAGTAGCATGTTATGTAAACAACCACTTAGAAATGTACTATAGTAATGTGTTCTAGCAATGTAATATTTACTATTTAATGAACAGCGCCCACACATTGTTTCGAAAGTTACGAAGTAACAGTTTACGAGTTAATGTACAGAAATTTCAAAAAATAAACTTGAAGATTTGTTGGTAAATTCACAAATACACGAAAGGTAAGTTAAAAGCTGCATTCACAGCTCTAAAATTAGTCGATTATGCACTGTACGTTATGGATAAATATAGTAGACAGTTTTAACGTTTAATGACAGCGTTCACAGCTATGAAAATTAATGCGTAACAAATGCTGTGACATCTATGTTTTTTCAAACCAACTACGATGGAATAAATGCATTTATGTGACATTTTACGAACGCGCGATAGTGATTTCTAACTAAATTTTAATAACAAAATTATAACCGCAACTACAGCATTTCTTTTTCGTTTCACGATTTCCGAAATTTGTTAAAATTTGTGCGATAGTATTTTTTAGGTTAAGTAAAGTGAGATTGCTAATATGTGTTTATATAACTATAATTTTGGAAAACAGTCGGCAGTCGACAACGCATAATTTGTATCACAAAATTTAAAGCTGTGAACGGTCGCTTGCGTTACCATATGACAAACTTATAGTGACAATCAACAGTTAACAACTGATAGCGTATAGTTTATTAACTTTAGAGTTGTGAACCTCGTTTATTCCTCGAATTAATAGAGCTTTACAAGTATACGTAATTACGAGATGGGTTCGCCTCCAAGACCCAGCTGTAGCTACCCAGTTCTCCAGTCAGCCAGATAAATACTGTAAGCATGGTGTTGCAAAACAATCGATAACTTTCGAAATAATTATCAGATCAGAACTTCCGGCTGTACTATTCTAGATCATATTAATGTGCATTACTCAGAATTTTTTCAGATATTTTGATTGACATTTTTGCTGTTAAACTAAAGTCTTTTTTTTAGTACATTTTTTGCAGAAATTTTGTTAATATAAAAAACTTCTAGTTCCTTAATATTTGTCTTAAGAGTTTTCTCCTCATACCACACAATAAATTTTTAATTTAGACAAAAAAAAAAATAAATCCGGAATTTTAGATCAGAAAATCAATGTACATTTTTTCAGATTTTTAAATCAACTACTTTAGGAAATAGGGTGGGGACAAAAGTTTTTCGACACATTTTTGGCGAAAATTCTAAAATAAAAATGATTTTTCAAAAATAAAATTTTCTTATACTATCCATGCATTAAGAGGTTTCATTTTCACCCCACACAAAGAATATATTTATTTTTTCGTTGAATGCATATTTGTTAAAATTTTTTCGCGATGTGTGTGTGTTTTTTTTTTAGCTCTCAATAGTTTTCCTATATGTGGTAAAGAGTTATATACGAATACTAAACTTCAACTGCATAGGTCCAGCCGTTTGTCCTTAATTTCTACCGTACAGACACAGATAGACAGACAGGCAAATGAGTGACGTTATAAGGTATTTTTGGTCATACCTACAAAACCCTAAAAAGAGTAAAACGGGTAGATGTCCTAGGCACTTATAAGTCAGAACGTTGGAAGTCGAGTTCTCGAATGTCATATAGCTATAGTGCGTTCGAAGGTGAGTTTGCAGTACAGGGCATATGGAGTAGTTCTTTTTCATACTCTCTCATGGGTTTACACAATGACGCTATCCTTTTCTTGCTTGTCGACGTTGCCAGCTCTAAAACGCGCTGATCTGTGAAGACGCAGTATTCTACAAATGGCCATATGTTTTTGTTGAGTGTTATTTTGAGTTTTATAAGAGTTTGTTTTTGTAAATCATACGAGTTTTTCAAATTATTATAATTGACACATTTGACACTTTTACAACATTTGGCAACACCGCTCCCATTTGCCATAAGTGCTATACTGCAAACTCACCTTTGAACGCACTATAGCAGGGCAGGCCAATTGTCCAAGAAGTTGAAGGGGGGGGGGGTTATTTTCATATTTGCCTTTAATTATACGGTCCTCTAACATGCTACTGTATGTTAAATAATTTCTACTTCCTAAATATCATCACGAAATTAAATTCTGTAAATTTTAATGCATTATGGCATGTACTTAACAATTTAACATTTGAGAACAATTTATTATTTTAATTATAAATATGTCAAACTTTTAATGGAAATACTTTAGCAACTTATTTCAAACCGATAACCTAAATATATAAAGTAATAGAAAATGTCAGGTTATGTATCAATTTCATAATTGAAAAATAATTAATGGGAAAATTTGTTAATAGATAGACTGTAGAATGAAAATGTAGTTGCGTTGTAAACTGTAAAACTAAAATTTATATTAAAAACTTCAGGAAATGCTAAATTACAAGCAATCAATTCAATTAATTTTAAATAATGAAAATAGTTGTAATGTTTACGACATCCTTCCTAATGAGCTATTGGACACATAAAATGAAAAATATTTGAACAAAGATCACAAAGATCTTTATTACGGGCACTATGAGCTTAATTAGATTTTGGTTTTTGCCTTCTACCTAGTAATTGTGATTTTCAATTCTATCTGAGTTCATTAATATCGCTTTTGCAAGAAAAAAACAAGAACTAAATATGGTAAATGCATATGAGAAAAATAAACCTTGGTTGTTTCACATCCTTCTCCACATTTTTTCATTCTGCTCTTGATCTTGTTTTTTATTATTTTTATATTAATTTTCAATGGACCTTAATAAATAGATGTCAACAAAACCTACTTAATCTTATAGCCCTTTTACCATCTCTGGGGTCAGTATTTGTTTGAGTTCAACTTTTTCCTTTTTCTCTTTCAAGGGGGAATGTCGCAGCTAAATATTCCGTTCTTTTCTGTCTAATGTTGTACTTCCTGTCCTATTCCAGGGATTTCTCTTCTCTCTATTGCTATCCTAATTTCGCCACTTAATTCTTTCGTCGGCATTTCTTTTAGATACTCTGGCTTCATATACTTTTTCGTATCTCTACCTTCATCAATTCTTTTATTTGACATTTATAGCCTAAGCTACCAAGGCAATTAGCCAGTACAATTCTAATTTTTCCATTAATGTTGAAAATTCCATGCCTGAACAGCATTCGAACCCGAGACCTTAGTAATGTAGGGCACGTGTGTTACCACTACGCTACACCGGTCGACATCCATTCTTTGAATATAACAAAACCATCTCAATCGATCTTTCATCATTTGCTCCACTGATTTTGTTCTCAATTCTTTTATATTTAGCAGTTTTTCAGCAATTTAATTGTGTCTTCTCCTTAATCCCGCTCATTTAAGAACCTCATTTCAATGCTTCTTATTCTACTCCTACATTTCTCTGACAAATAATAGTAAATTGAGAATTGAGCCGCAAAAATGATGATATCGCAGCTTCTATTACCATTTTATAGTTTCCTTACAAAATTGTTGTGCTTCGCATGCTAATTTCCAGAATTTTCTTTCTTTCCAATCATTTGACTGTAAATTTTTGCTTACTATATAATTCGCTTCGTGCTTCCACCAATTTCTAGCCAAATGAAAGAATTTTCGATATAACAAAGAGAAAAAACCGAGACAAAAAGATAGTCAGCTGAAAGATTTTTTATTATGAGCGTTTTTGGCGTTGTGTGCATTGCTAGTGCTTCCACTGTATTCGAGATAATAAATTTCGTCTTACGAAAGCTTTTGAACGAGTTAGGTTCGTAAGGAGGGGGAAAGATGTAACTACCGTGGATTACGAATAATAGAATTCTATTCTATAGTTGACAAAAAAAGAGTAGCTACTCAGAACCGCCAATAAAATTGCTTTATTGGCAACGGCAGAGTAGACATCTATTCGTCGTAATCTTACCACAGGTTCCAAAAAAAGAGCAAGCACTTAACAGATTATTAAATAATGGATTTGTCTTTAAAAGTAAAAAATATCAATAAAAAGTTAATAAAGTGAATCAAAAAACTCCACTTTAAAAAAATTGTCATAAAAAATCAATTTTATTTGAAACTTTTTCAATCAAAAAGATAAAACGTAATTGAAACGAATCAAACTCACATTTTTATATTATTTACCCGAGATAAGTTCACGTAGTCATTGATCCAAGACAATCAGAACACAATGAATATCTCAGTGATAAAGTTATCAATAAATAAAATGTCTGAACTTTGACCTCACGCACAGACGCAAACATCAAGTGGGGTACTTCCTGCAGTGATTTAATAACAAACGTAGGCGGTAAAGTGTGAAGACATTTAAGATGATGGACGGAAATCTGAGTGTTTAAGCAGTGCACTAGATGGCAGAGTGCAATGACAGCAACTGTTGACGATCTGTCACTGTTAGAATTATCGACCCATGGGTGAGAAAATGGGGGGATACGACAAATTATAGGGTATACCACCGTATGACAGGGGTGCTTTATAAAAGCTGAGGTATATAGGAATGCAAATATTGAGATTCTGAAGTGTTCTCCCATGTTAGATAGAAGCAGGGTGAACAGACAGAATCGTATTAATTCCAATATCTGTGCCCCTATTCACTATGATCTGTAAATTTCAATTTACACATTTGTACATATATTTTGATAGTGCGATTGCAACAAGCGGCTAATGCTAGCGATCGCATAGTTTAGTACCAAATAATCCTGTTATATTTTAATATTAGGTTGGTAGGAATAAAACTTAAAGTTTATGACCTTCAAATTGTTTAAAGTAGTCCAGAACTGTTAGATGACTAAAGCAATTTTTGTGCAAGTTTTTGAATTGTTGTGCGTGGCTTTGATTTAACTAAAGTATCATTCACAGCTCATGTTTTAATAGATAGTACGTAATTCATAGTGTTAATGTTAACGCATAACAATGTTAGTTCTACACAAATCCGTCTAAGCATTCATAGATCCAATTTAGTGGATAAGCGTAAGAAAATATTTAACGCATAATGTTAAAAGTTTGTATGCTTCAAACTTTTAACATTAACATTAACATTAAAACACTGACAACTGTCAAAATGAAGGAATATATTATACTTGAAATTCGAATAAGATTTGTGAATGCAGCTTGTGACATAATTATTAGTAAAAATGTTGAAACTAATATTGAAAAATAGATGTGAAGTGAGAATTTTTACATAGTTCAGGGTTTCGCAGGTATACAGTGTTACATTTCAAAATAGACGAATGTATTATATAGGAAATTCTAAAAAGACTTGTGGCTGCAGTTTATATGTACTAATTAGTAAATGTGTTGAATCTAATAAAAAATTGATGTGAAGTGTTAATTTTCACATATTTTAGTGTTTTTCAGGTATCTAGTACCCAAGTTAAAGCAGCTATATGTGTGACATTTTTTGTTTGCGGTAATCAAGTCAAAATGAACAATATTTTGAAAATAATGTACTGTTTGTTATTCTATGTACTAAGAGCTTTTCCTTATAATACTACATGAACTTTTAAATTAAAATATGTATTTTTTTAACAATAAAAAAATTAATCTGACAAAAATTCCTTTTGAACTATTTTGGTTGCCACCAATGTACATTATTGAGATTTTTTTCAGATTTTTAGACCAACACTTCTGGGAAACAGGGTGGAAACAAAAGTTAACTTTTTTTTTGTGAAATCAAAAAGTTAGGTTAGAGTGAGTAGCTTCAGAAAAATTATAGTTATTTTATTTAATAAGTTTTCTTGTATTGTGAAGTTTATTCATACGTATACATGAAGAGACACAGATAAACTAAAAAGAAAATGAAGAAGATAAAATAAAATCTCTTCAAGAAAATAATCAATATTCCACAATAAGTCTGTCGTCATCTAATGGCCAAATGCTAAAGAACGAGTAAAGTATTTTAACTGAAGTTGTGCCTAACTCGAGCAGAAAGAACATACAAAAACACATCATTTTATCTTGAGTTAGGAATAACTCGATGCATTTAAGTAGTTTTTTTATCAACCGGCAATAAAATGCACAAGCCCAACTCAATTTCTTCGAATGAAACTACTTGAGTTAAAATATGTAACACTTGGCGTGCATCATGGGGGACGACATGGGTTTAAGGCAACCAAGAAGCACTACAGAAAAAAAAAAATGTTCGATTTGATCTTTTTTCACATCACTTAACAAGAACATTCACCATCTTCCAAAGGTGGAATCTACTTGCGGCTCGCTTTTGTCTTTGCAATTTGAGTTTTTAAAGGTGTTTTAAAGAAGAAAAAAAAATATATATACTAGCTCCCTCTAAGGTTAACTTATGGGTGTGGGCCTGTGTGATACAGTTAAATCTGTATTAAACGTATGACAGTTTAGGGACTTTTCATGTTGAAGTGTCCATAGGTCCATCGTCAGTGGCCTCTACGAGAAAATTTCTTTCTGTCACGGTCTAGAATTTAGAGGCATGAAGTTTTTGATCAGACGGTACACATTTCTAGTTTACCAAGCCTTCCATTCTAATTTTATTAAATCCAATTATTTGCTATTAAAACAGGAAATCTATATTATCAAACACATAAATCTAAGTAGGTATTCTCGTATTTGTTAACAAAGCTTTATCTTGGAAAATTATTATAGAGAACATTACCAGAGTTTGTGTATTTGTACCATCTGAATATTATTGCTTCCTGTATGCTTAGTGTCCCGGATATCAGAACAGCTGTGCAACCTGAATATCAGGATTGTGTATATAATATGCGATATTTGAAGATATGGAATTATTTTTGCTATTCCATTTGTTTTTCCAATAAAGTCTAATATATAGAATGGAATACGTAAAGTTTTTTACCAATTTTAATATGGTTGAAATACACCTATTGTTACCTTGCTTTTCAATATCCAGACTGCTACATACCTTCGTAGTCCAGTGGCCTGAAACGAGAAATCTAAATTCTTGGATTGACGGATTCGATTTCCAGTGAGGCAGTATTTTGCTATTTACTTTCTACATTATATGTATTATCGCATTTGCGTTTCAGATATTCTGAATGATCTTCATATTTATATTAAAATATCCAGATTGTTATAAAGAATGGTTTATTTACATATTTCACAAAACCAAATTTTCCACCGGAATTCAACAAATCTCACTGCAATATCACGTGTAACCACATCCCAGAATATAGTTCTATGTTTGAACTCAAGGTGTAACGACGCACTCTTCGCAGCTCTATGGGAGAATTCAAAATGGATACATCGGTATACTTCTACAAGGTGTCTCAAAAGAAATTTTATATTTATTTAGCTTACTGCGAGAACGCAACGTATCCGAGGGGCGCGGGGGTTATGTCAATCGGTAGCCTGGCTCTTGGGAATTCAATCGCTATGGAGCGTTTCTCGGGAGCAGACCTCGCGTTATGCGTGCGAGAGTTTTACAAAAACTGTAGCGCGTAGAAAATTCTGCAGTATTCGAGGTTTTCGCCACTTAAATGATGCGCCAAGCATTCCTCTCATTCGACATTGGGTTAAAAAGTTTGAAGAGACTGGTACAGCGCTGGATAAATCAAAATCCGGGCGACCTAGGTCATCAAGAACGGTAGAAAACGTGGAGAATGTTAATCCGTCTGTTCGTGACGACCCGAACCTTTTAATTCGGAAGCGCGCAAGTGCTTTAAATGTGCATAGATCATCATTACATCGCATTATGCACAAAGACCTAAAGCTGCACCCCTACAAAATTCAATTGGTGCAAGAATTAAAGCACCAAGATGCCAGTCAGAGGCTTAATTTCGTAAATTAGGTGATTGAGCGATTTTCAACGTTTACCAACATTTTGTTTTCGGATGAAGCTCATTTTCATCTTAATGGCCACGTAAATAAGCAGAACTGCCGCTACTGGAGTGCAACGAATCCGAAACGCAAACATCAGAAACCCCTACATTCGCCTAAAGTGACCGTATGGGCTGCGATGTCGGCGCGAGGAATAATCGGCCCTTACTTTTTTGAAGACGAAAGGGGGCGTGCAGTTACAGTGAATTCAGAGCGTTATGTGGAGATGTTAGACAACTTCTTGGTACCTGAACTGCAAAACTTTCCTGGCTATAACCAAAGAACATGGTTCCAACAGGACGGAGCAACTTCACACACGTCCAATATGTCTCTGCCACGTGTTCGAGAAATTTTCTCAGGCAATGGACATGGACATTTTCCTATGGGGTTATCTTAAATCTAAAGTTTACGCCAATAAACCGACTTCACTGGCGCATTTGAAAGAAAATATCCGTCACGAAATGGCAGCCATCCCTGAGTCCACCTGCCGAGACGTCATAAGTAATTTTACTGTTCGATTAAATGAGTGCCGAGAACGCGAGGGTCTACATTTAGACGATATTATTTTTAAGAAATAAATCCCCAAAAAGTGTATTTTAATAATTAATAAACATTTTTTCTATATACGGCTTACTTTTTTTTTAATCGATCCACTAAATATAAAATTTCTTTTGAGACACCTTGTATAAGAATTTACTTGGCCGTTGACTGTTGAACAAGCGCATTGTTCAACCTAGAAGGTCATCAAAATTAAGAGATATCATTCGTTTAAATGTTGAGAAAGATGTTGAGCTCTTCGTTCCACCATGGAGAGAGTGGTGCATACACAAAACGCACAATACGTTCATGTGAATATATTTAAAATATAACAAACGAATATATAAAAAAACTACGGAAGTACGTTGGTCCGAGTAGTTTAAATGCGTTGTTATATTACGTGTGCACATTACATTTAATAATAATAATATTTTTTGAAGAATACGAAAAATTCAGTCATCATCATAAAAATAATTTGATAAAAAATTCTGAGCGTACTAATATAGTTGCATTACTTTTTTTTTAGCTTTGGCAACAAGCTCTTTTGAGAAACAGAATAGAGTCAAAAAATGTTTTTTGTACATTTCTTGCACATACCGTGTTAAAATAAAAAGCTTTTAAAAATTTATTGTCGATAATCTACGCCTCAAGACGTTTCATCTGAGGCCTCAAAATTTACATTTTTCCAGTGCTTTATCGAAATCAACGTACTTTTTCTATATGTGGGTCAAAGAGTGTTTATGTATACCAGATTTCGAGTCCTATATTCAGCCGTTGGGTCACAATTTTTACCGTACAGCAAGAATTTCTATCTTGCTTAGTTATACCAACTTCATGAGAGAATCGAACTTGTCGTTCAAAGGTGAGTTTGCAGTATAGCTCTTATGGCAAATGGGAGCGGTGTTGCCAAATGTTGTAAAAGTGTCAAATGTGTCAATTATAATAATATGAAAAACTCGTATGATTTACAAAAATCAACTCTTCTAAAACTCAAAACTACACACAACAAAAACAAATGACCATTTGTAGAATACCGCGTCTTAACAGATCAGCGCGTTTTAGAGCTGGCAACGTCAACAAGCAAGAAAAGGATAGCGTCATTGTGTAAACCCATTAGAGAGTATGAAAAAGAACTACTCCATATGCCCTGTACTGCAAACTCACCTTTGAACGCACTATATGTGTGAAGTATTGGACCTTATGTTAACGTTCTCTTTGATATCTGATGGTGATTGGCTCTTTTATAGACCCTAACCATCAGTGTTTGTTCAAATTCTCGAACATACTTTGATCCTATTTATTTGTGTTTATCCGTACAAGGTTTATTTTATTTCTACGTATACAGAACAATATTTATTTATTGTTTTATTTATGCCAAGTTAATTATAATCTAGTCGAAGATGGGCTATTTTAGGCGCAAATAGCTATCGATGCTGTGCGCCAAGCATTTTAACTAACTGACTTATTTATACCTACGAAACCGGAAAAACGGAGAGTAATTATACTTAGCAGAGCAGTGGAAAACATTTTTGTAAAACCAAAAACCTTCTTAATAGTATCAAAAAGTGAGTATTAATATATATTACAAAATTATAAACATTTATTTATTTTTATTGTGCCAGTGATAGCAGTGCCCTTACTGGGGATAGTTGAAAATATTTGTCCGCCGCTGTAGCTAGAGAGTCAATACCCTTATTTTTTAAAATTAGTGTGTCCTAAATGACCATAGGCTTTTGTCTCCGAAATTACAGATTTAGTTCCAAATTAACAATAGGCTTAATGGAACATGTTCGTTTGACACGCTTCAAAAGTAATATACCACGTCATGCAACCTAACAGGTAGATAAATTGGTATAATTAATAATAAAAAAAAATCTGATTAATCCATTGCATAAGTCGCACTGATTGATATAATAATGAGAACAATCTTTGTATAATCCTATTTATCATTTACCACATTTAACAGATATAACTTTATGAAGAACTTGCCCTACATAAGGTCCCACTACCCACTAGTACAGCGGTTCCCAAACTTTTTTGACCGCGACCCGGTACGAGGTTTTAAAATTTATCGCGACCCACCTTGAGAAAAAACATTTATTTACAGAACAAATTTTATTTTAAAGCAGTAGCTTTATAGTAATAAAGAGTAATAAATAGTAATAAAGAGTATAGTATAGTAATAAAGAATATAGTATAGTAATAAAGAGCACAAATACACACTATTCTAGTGATTATTGACGTAAAAAAAACTAATATGTACAAAAAAAAAATCTGTTTTGTGTTTTTACAATTTCTTTAGCGACCCGGCAAAGTTTTTCTGCTACCCGGGTCCGGGTCGCAACCCACACTTTGGGAAACGCTGCACTAGTATATTAACCGATCTAGATAATATTAAACTATATCCTAATGTGTACAAATATGTAACTAGAACTAACATCAAAATTTAATGTATCAAGCTATGTAGTCACAAAACTAAGGCAATTCCTTAAAATAATATATATATATATATATATATATATATATATATATATATATATATATATATATATATATATATATATATATATATATCTCCTAAATTTCTCTTCTTAACTAACTACATATTGCGCAAGGAGCGCAGTTCACGTTTTATTTTAACAAACCTCGGATGTGAACACATCATTCTTTGCTAGCTTCACTTTAGTTTCTGTGCTCTATGCAGATTTAGTTATCGGGTAGATAAAACTAAGATTTATAGTCACTAAAGTCCTGCAGGTTGATAGAAATATCTATATTTATCAACCCCAATAGATTTCCTATAAGATATTATAAACCCGACCTGACCCCTCACAAACTAACCAATAGTAAATATAATTTACTTCAGAATAATTTCCATGTCTAGAGGGCATGAGATAAATTCGCGACACTCTATCGGTCACACAGACATTACGATATCGATTCCCGGCCTCAGCTCGATCGGGCGAAGACGACAATACTCCCCGGGCTCTGAGAGGATGTTCATCTAACCGAAGATCTTCTCTTTGTATTTGCAAGGTCAACCGAAACGGCACAGCTGTTCACTCTCGCTACATGTTGCAACTATTATATTAAATTTCGTACTATGAGAAAAGTTTAAAGCTCACTGGGTCTGATCAATTATTTTAGAATTGAATTTCAAAAATATGGGAACTGTGATTTTAAATTCAGAAAAAAATATGGATTTGGGTTGAAGGATATGTATATTGAAATAGTTTTTTTTATTTAGTCTGATCTTTAGAGCCTGATCTTGGTGCTTTTAGATTGTAGTTTGCAGTTTTATGGTATTAAAATTAGATTAGGGATTTTATGCCCAGTTGCGTAAAAGTCTTAAAACTAGATGTTAAAAGCTAAAACTCATTAAAACGCATTGCATCTAGTTTTAAGACTTTTATTCAACCGGGCATAAAAGTTCCAATCTAATTTTAATATCATAAAACTCCAAACTACAAGCTCCAAAATAAAGCTAAGAAAATTAGTGCATTACGAATAGTGCGACATCTGTGTGTCTTTAAACTAGGGTGACCATTCGTCCCGCATTTTGATTCGGTGTCCCGCATTTTTAATTCTAACTTTTGTGCACTTGACTTGTATTTGGGAGGTGAGGACCTTTTCTTTTGCTCTTCACTTGGATTTGGGAAGTGACGACCTTTTTTTTTGTACGGTCCCGCATTTCCTTCTCAAGAAAATGATCAGCCAACTTTAAACCAACTACGGCTGCTTCTTAAAATGTTTATTATCTATTATCGTTTTCTTAATTCTACTGTCCTAGATTTTTACTAACTAAACCTAACCTAATTACCAAAATTGATCATATTTACTGTTAGTACAAATACATACCAACGTCTTAGTCAACAGTGCACAAGTCATAGTCTATAGTCGACTAATTTAAGAGCTCTGAACGCAGCTTTATAGTGCTAAATCTAAAAAATGTGCTAAACCTTTCATTCTTCTTTTTTTTTTTTGTAAAAATGCTTTTAACGGCTCCTCCATGAATACAATTTTTAAACATGTACTGTTTATAAAAATTAATAATATTGTTGACGTTCTACTGGCCTTGCACCGTTATACGGTCTCCAACTTCGCGGGTAAAAAATTCTAATATATGAAAATGACCATTTAACTCTTAATAACCAAACATTTAACTTACTTTCACATAAATTATTATATTTATTGACGATGTTTCTTTTTTGAGTGACATTTAATTTTCTTAATGATACTAACAGCTGTTGAAACATTGATGAGACACAAAAAATGTTTCATTTCAATCTACTTTAATCGCAATTTATCGCTGTATTACTTTTAAATTGTTGAGAAAGTTGTAGGTTAGTGGGATCGATTTTATTTAATTATGCATGTTCGCACTATAATTATTTTAATTCTTATACTGTTTTTTAAATTTGCATACTTGTAATCAACAGTGAAGTGGATTGATCAGGTGGAAAATAAGTATAATGAATAACAGCGGAATATAAGTATAAGTATGCAGAAAAAATTGTTTAAAAAACTGTCTAGAAAACCCAAGATCAAACTCCGAACGTCAACTCTATATAAGCAAGATCGACGCCTTATGGCAGTAGTTCTCAACCTTTATTAGGTGACGAACCCTGATATAAAATATGAAAAATACAAGTCACCCTAGACTCATTTCTCTGTATTAGTTATTCTAGGTTATCGGCACGCCTTTCATATGTCTGAGGCTCCCTGGTTGAGGGCCACATAATAGGTCCATAACATAAACGTACCGCGTATGCTTATGCATATCAATGCGAATCAATGGTGTATCACTGTTCTGCTTGTAGTAAGATCATCTATAATAAATGGACAATATACTCCATTGAAACATTCTTATGCTTATGCCATACACTTGTATATATACTGGATCCTATAACCCCTACATGGAGCAAAGGGCTTTAATAAAGTGTTTCCATCGCGTACAGTTTAATGCTAATCCTTTAATCTGGTTCCAGATTTTCCGTATGCATTCTATCCCTTCTCTATTAACCGTCGCCAGGTTAGTTTGGGTCTACCAAAATACCTTTCGCCCTGCGGGTTCTAGTCCAAAGCTTGTTTTGCAATGTTGTCCTCTTCTCGCCTAAGGATATGACCAATCCACTTCCATTTGCGCTTCTTGATTTTTTGTCGGATCTCTGTTTGTTCTGTGAGCTGCTATAAGTCTTTATTAGTGATGGTACCTGGCGAGGGCAATGCCTACTATAATTCGCCAAGTCTCGCATGCGTACAGCAGGACTGACTTTACACTGCTGTTAAAAATAATACATACACTTGTGCTATGAATCTATTAGGATCTAGTGGCATATGAGCTGCCAGCGGCCCGATAAAGAATTTCTGGTGACCTGCGACGCACGGATGAGAGATATAAAAAAGATTATTGTTTTTGAGATATTTCGAAAGTTTAGTTTTGGGGTGTCCCCGCGTAACTCCTTAAATGTTCATCTAAATGAAACAATGCATAAACACAAAAGATTTTTTTTTATTATAAACAATTTTTGTCATTCAGCATCATAGGCGCGACAGGTCGTTGAGCCATCAAGTTAATAATAAAGGAGATACTTAAAGATTTTGGTTTATGAGTACTCTCGTAACTCCCCAAATATTCACCAAATTGAAAGTGAAAAGAGTTTTAGCACTGAATAATATAAATAACGCTTAAAAAAGTTTGATTTAAACGCAGCTGATCGAAATACGGTATGTTTACATCAGTTTTTAGTATCATGGTATATAGATATATCCAAAAGTCTACTAATACGGCACTGGTTACCCTACGTAGAGCCGCAGTAAGGGGAGGCGGTCCTGGGCGCACTAAGGAAAAGGGCGCTAACGGGCTTGACTAAGGAGCGCCATTGTGAAGGTGAGGACCTTTTTTTTTGCTCGTAACTTGGATTTTGGGAGGTGATGACCTTTTTTTTGCTCATCACTTAAATTTTGAGAGGTGAGAACCTTGTTTTTATTTGCTAAGGGCGCCAAAACACGGTTCTGCCCCTAGCGCAAGTTTTCCTTACTGCGGCTCTGACCCTACACACCATACGCTTAGAAGTATAACGAATTGGCAATTGATGATTGACGGAAAACAACAGAGAGACGGATATTATATAAGAGGAGGCTTTAACATGAATGGCAGAATTTCCACTTTTCACAAAAAAACAATAAAAAGAACCAACTAATTATCTAAATATAAAATTGTAATCATGAACACAATTACATTCCAGAACAGGTGACTCAAATCTTATTACACACGATAGTAATTCAGAACTAAATTTATGAAGTTACAAGCATGTCTTTGTTGTATAAAATAAACTAATTCATCTATTTATATCATGTGTATTTATTTCGGTATCTCTTACAAGTGATCTATCTATTAGAATAACAAGAGAAATGTTTCATTGTTGAGTCAACTCGTTAACTATGTGTGTACTACTGTACCAAAACAAGTTTCTGTTGAATCTTTTCGGATGACTAATTCTTGTATAATTCTGTAACGCCACTCGACCAGTTGCGTAGGTTAGTAGCACAAGAGCAGAACATAAACACAGAAAAAGGGGCCACAAGTAACAGGTACAACGTTTAAAATTTTAATTTATGGTTATTATTAGTGGATCTACCATAGTTGAGTAATCACGCAGAATGCGCGAAATGGTCGCGTGTTTTTGATTGCCAATATAACCAACTAATTGTTTAATATAACCAACATAGAAACAGTACTATTATCTTAAAAATGCACCTGCGGTTGGTCGGACATGTTACCAAAATGCAACTTGTCTTCGGATAACTTAGAAAAGGCTTATATAATAATGAGTGTGATTAGCAGAAGATGTAAGAAAATGCTAAAAAAACACTCTGAACGCATCTCACCTTATAACACCTTGTTAGGAACATGAAACTGTATCGTATCAAATGGATAAAATTGCTGTGTAAATCGTTAATGCAAGTTCGTATCGAACCCACCAACTTTCTGCGTAGCAAAGAAAATTCAACATAAAACCTTTGATACGATGACAGACTGAAAAAATAACATAATACTGTTCATATTACTACTGAATGTACACAGATTGAAAATATGGTCATGAAATATGGACACAGGAGACCAAAGCTCACCTCAGACGACGATGAGTTCACTTCAAGGATAATAATTTCAGCCACGAATGAATCCTACACTTGATGTACTCTATGAGGACTAACTTTTAAGTTTTTACAAAAACTAAGAAAGAATTTTTTTTTTGGAACAAACTGTTTTATTGCTTTTCAAAATATTCGCCTTTAAGATTTATACACTTTTGCATGCGTTCAAACCAATTCTCAAAACATTTTTTCCTCTCTGAAGTTTGTCTGTATCTCAAAAACATGGTTTTCGAAGGCTTCAACTAGCTCGAAGTGCTTTTGAATGGAATCGCTGTATTATTTTTAATCTGGTTGGCTTGGCACATCCCCATAATTGAAGTCCATATGACCATAAAGGCTTGAGTATGGTCTTATAAAGCAAAAATTTTATTTGAAACTGATGACATTTGGCGAAATTTTAGGTTTAACAGCTTACGTTTGGCTTGTATGTGTTTACTCCAGGTCAATCGTTGGTCCAAATGCAGTCCAAGGTATTTTACTTCAGTTTTTATGGGAATTGGAATGTCATTGATTGTTACTTCTGGGCAATTACAGAGTCTGGTTGTAAACGTGACTTGGACAGATTTAGATTGATTTACTTTAGTTCGCCTTTTATTGTACCAATCGTTTATAAGATTTAAATGACTTTGAAGAATTGTAGAAGCTTTGTTAGGATCATCGTTTGTTGATAGTATAGCAACGTTATCAGCAAATAATGCAGCTATCATAGTGTCGTCTGTCTCAGGTATATTTGCAGTATAAAGGAGGCAAAGGAATTGGCCAAGTACACTACCTTGGGGAACACCAGATGTTATGAGATAGTAAATTGATAGGGCATCATTGTATTTAACTGTGAAGTTTCTATCTGTCTATCTGTCAAGTAAGACTTAGAAAGAAAGTAATAATTGTTAGAGAGGAGAATAGAGTAAATAAAAACAATATTTAGTTTTTAAGAGGAAAAAAAAACTGTTTAAAGCAAAATTTATATTTGCTCAATAGCTCAGTAGTTTCAAAATTTATGTGAGTAGTTCTATGTTCCAAATTTATTTAAAGACATAAGTATTTATTTCTCGGTCTACTCTGACGATTTTTTTTTTCACACGTTACTTTAATAAATAAAGTAATATAATTCAACAATAATCAAGAACAGAATTGATAATTATTCTTTCTTTGAAATAAAACTCCCCCCATAGAAATAGATCAGGCTCTAGCAAATTACAGCACACTCCACTCTTATGTACGGCCTCGAAACATGACGTTAAATGAAGCAAGATTAACATTAAAAGCCAAATAGAGAATCGAAAGCTAAAAATAATAAATGGAGTTGGACATAAAGCCAGAATAAAGACAAAAGTTTCAATTAATAGAAGATGTAAGAAGTAGTGTACAGAATACCTGTAAAAATATTTAATAGATCAAGGTGGAGTACATGAGTCAGTGAAGCAAAAGTTATCCCGCCTAAAAGTACCAAAACAGAGTGAGATAATCAAATTTAATTAAATGATTAAGCATGTACTGTTTTTTATGACAAAACGTACTCTCAAGTGCCCTTTTACTGTCGTTGTCACAAACTCGTTCCAGCTGACCAGTTAACATAAAATATTCAGACAATTGATGTTAATTAAGATTAGTTGTGTCCTATATAACATTATCTCAAACATCGTAACACATTTAACCAACCTAAAAACGATGCGTGCAACAAAACATCAGTCGTGAGTGTTGCCAATCCTTAAAATGCAAATACAGTGTGAATACTATAATTTATAGAACCAAAATTAAAAGCTTCAACCTTAAATTTTGAACTAATGGACTAACCATATTATCTGATGTTAACCGCTTTTGACAAAGTTGCTTTGCGTGGAGATATTTTAATGTAAAACTTAAACACCAAACAGCATGCTACTGAAAGTGAAACGCCCTCTACAATTAATATAGTTTGATGTGTAATTAGTTATGTCGCGTTGATGAATGATAATCTTAGTTTATAATCGTTGTACAGATTTTTAGTTCCTTTTTGTGTTTATAAATCTTTGGTTTGGGAGCAAAAAACTTTATCGCTTAGGATGTGGTTGCCATATGCAGTGTTGTTTATCATTTAGATTAGTGGAAACATAATATTTTTACAGGAATTAACTTGCAGTACAATAATTTATATTCTAATTGCTTTTTTGTAATATTTTCTGGAACAAAATTTAATCTCCTTTTGAAATTCTTATTATTATTTAATAATTGAAACTCATTTTTCGAATACGTTTTAATTATATTTATTGGGTTGTGTAATAAATTCCCGCGTTTTTTGTTTATAAGATTTATAGAAGAAAACAATAATTATAGTAACAAATTAATCAATAATATAATCTCCATCATTATTTACAACCTGTTCTCCCACCTATCGACCAACTTGTTGATGCCGTCTCGCCAAAAATCTTTTGATTTTGTGTTGAAGAAGTTTGTGAGCCAGGTTTTGAGGTCTTCATCGTTAGCGAAGGGTACGTCCCTCATTTGGTTCGACATGGAGCGGAAAAGGTAATAATCCGTTGGCGCAAGGTCCGGAGTGTATGGCGGATGCGATAGAACCTCCCATTTGAGATCATTGAGATCTTGTGGCCATCTCTCAAGTTATGTGGCACCCAATTTCCAAGTTTTTGAGTAAAGCCCATGGAGTAAAGATGGTTAGCGATGGTCGTAAAGGTACATTCCACCTTTCGGCCAACTCTCGTGTTGTTTGACGACCATTTGCATTCAAAAACATCTTGAGACGATCATCGTCGAAGTCGGGAGGTCGGTCGGAGCGAGGTGCATCACCAAGGTCAAAATTGCCATTTTTAAACTTGGAAGACCAATCTTGCGCGGTCCTCGGAGCTATAGCATCTACTCCATATACGTCACAAATGTCGCAAGCTGCTTCCGTAGCTTTTTGACCACGACGAAAGGAAAAATAGTGCAGATGTCGAAAATGCCTTTTTTTACCTCCTGGAACTTCCATTTCAAAAGCCTCAAATTCAATTAAAATTAATTAATTCTGAAAATTAAAGCAGATAAGTTTGTAGAGCACGAAAAGTACTTAAGAATGCATACATAAACTTAACCTAACAAAACACAAAATTGCGGGAAAAAGATAAAATACAAAAAACGCGGGAATTTATTACACAACGTAATACAAACACTACTCCTTCCTTTTAGACCACTGGTTACCGGTTCTTTCAGCCGTTCGAATCCATTGCTGGAAATAGGTCTGCCTTACAAATTTCCAATTATCTCTGTCGTGACTTTCTTTAGCCATTATAAGTACATATACGCTTAAGGTCATCAGTCCAGCGAACGGACGATCTTCCTCGGATTATTTGCCCATGGTCTCCACTCAAGAATTCGTTTGGTCCATCTATCGTCTGTTGTTCTAGCTAGATGGTCTGCCCATTTCCATTTCATCCAGCTACATCTACAAGGATATCGGTTACATTCGTCTGTTGACGAATTTCAGCATTTGGTATTTTATCCCTCAGAGATATATCGAGATTGCAGCTTTTTAGCAAAGAATCAGTTTTTAGTCTTTTTAAATTCGTGGTATACTTATAGACTGCTTATACTTTAGTAACGCACCAACAATTTTATGTTTTTAATATTATTATTATTAGTAAAGCATTGCAGTATTCTCATCAAGCTTTTTTACAGTGCCAAAAACTACCGTCACTGCAATAGGCACGGACTTCTAAGAAGTATAGGCCCAGGTCTACAACCACCATGGCTGTATTTGTTTATTTTAATGAAAAAACAAATACTGATAAGGTCAAATACAAATATTTATGTCCTAGCCAGGAATCAAACCCGGAAAACAATGGTTGATTCGTTAAATAATGTATTTATTTCGTTCCAATGATTTCTCCATATTAGTGGCGAAATGGTCCGCCGGCACAGCGGGCAATTTCCAGGTCCAAATAGGACCGATGGAGCCGGTCCTTGATTCAAAGAGGCCGGCTTCTGACCCTATGGGGCCAATTTATTCCAATTTTTCACGGCTGGAGAATTTTGCCAGTCCGCTACTGCGCCATATACCCAATAAAACATCAAATCATCTCCATACAAACTGAGAGATGACGGACGAACAGATGATAGGATGGGATGACAGACAGAGTGATCAAGTAACAGACAAGCACAAAACTATTTGTGTTTTTTCCGTGATTGTGCTAATTTTTTCTGTAACAGATGGGCTTCACAACCCCAATCAAACATAATCCTTAAATGCCAGACAATTTTTTTACAGAAAATTGTCCGTTTCAATAGATCGTTCAGTAAATCCCTGCTGATGAAGTCATATTGAATGTACAGGAAACATTTATGTGAATATAGGTGTCTGATTGGCCGCCCGTATAAATCACCTCTTATTGTAATCTGTAGCATTCAATAGTAACCCTGACCACGAACAATCATATTTGCTCAATAAGCCAAACCCTACATCCACGTAGACTTCGTGGGAAACAATTTGCTAAACCACCATTATTAAACATGTGAATATTAATAAGACTACAGTTTTTCATCTTTAATAACGATCTTTCAAGTACTTGATGTCAGCTCATCTTAATTCGCAACGGAAGCAGAAAACTCGTTGGTTACTTGTTTTTGTCTGACTCTTGAATTAAGTTTAAAATTGTAGTTAATAATTCTTTAATATTGTAATTTAGATTAGACAGGAACTATGCTTTAAATCCTTTTGAATTTATTTACTTCCTTTTGTTTTGAGAAGGGGTGGATTAATAGGATTATGGTTTTAGTGCAGGGGTAATATTTTTTAGGAAATGGTTAAAAAAGCTCTTTAATCCAAAGCTGAGATTTAAGACTTTTTACCAAAGTCAGCAGTCAAGAGTTATGTAGAAAGAAATGTCAAGTAAAGATAAAGAGACTGTTATTTGCAATTTGTGTCAGTCTGATCGTTTTTCTGAGCTTCCCGCAAAAATGGCTGGGTATTTGTTCACTTAAATTGGTATGATGACAGAGCAAAACAAAGATTCCAACGTAGACTAAATGGCATATAAAAATCATTCTAAGAGGGTGCCTCAGCCCGAAACACCACGCCGTGAATGTCTAGGTAAACATGCCCCTGCGACAAGAAGGAGTTTTGGTCTGTCTATAGTTCTGTCGAATTCCTGGATTTCCACATGGTACCTACTGTAAGAATAAAAAAATGTGTATACCAATATCTTTCAATCTGGGCTGCCCAGAAGGTGAGACAAACCGGACTTGCGTCCGGGGGCCTGGAAGGTCACGAGAACCGGAACGGCCTACCAGTAAGAGTGTATGGGGCACGCATTAAAATTTGTCCGGGGACCCATAACATTTTGGGGCGGCTCTGGTTCCAAAAGGTAGTTTTGAAATTCAATGCAATCCCATTGTCTCACGGTTAGTCCGTGTGTGGGTGTGTCAATGTCTCCATTTATCAGAATGTCGTATCTACAGTTTATCGGTCTGTTTTCTATCGATTATTTTCTCCCTACATAATTGCTGTCGTCCTCTTGATCTGCCCATTGGGTTTTCTTCTTCTTGTTCTGTAAATGACCTGAAGATTCTGATTATTGATTTAAGTTTTTTATAATTTAATTTAAGTCAATGATAAATTCTAAGCTTAACTCTGATTGGCTACAACTAAGTGGAAATTTTTGACGTGATTGCATTTGGAACATGTGCTATTACATATATAGCATTACGCCAACGTCAAAAATGAACCTCGCGGAAAAGACCTAAACCGCAAATCGTAGTTTGGTCATGCTTGCCTTAAAGTATGATTTGTAGGAGACGATATTTATTATTGCGCATAACATGTTCTAAGTAAGCTGATTTTCTCTCTTTCATCTTATAATTTCTTTATTCTTCTCCATGTGGTCCTTTACTATGCGCCTTAATGGATCCAGGATATCCTTAGCATTTTCAAGGAGAAAATGCTAAGGCTGTTGTGCGTAAAAAAAAATATCGATCCGTTCTGACGATTTTAGGCAGCATCGCCAAAGGTAAAAGCTTTAACTGCACTTTTTTATCATACTAGCGAATTTCTGAATTCAAACCTGGATTTTTAGGATTGTGTGAAGACTTTTCATACACTACCACTTGTTGAATCGAAGGTTATCAACTTATACATGCCTATTTGTAATACAATTTTAATTCAAATTAAATACGAAACACAGAAGTTCAAATCAGGTAGCCTATCATTAAATTTAAATAGTCAAATTATACCTGAATTTTAAATCAAGCATAGGAATTGAGACCCGTTTCATTAAACGCTTCGTCATGCCTTATTCTGATAGTAAATAATTGTGATCATCAAAATCACCTGATAATTACTTATTGGAATTGTAAAGTAATTTTACAAAGAAAATTATAAGTATTCTTGTTATTTTTGTTGAAGATACATGTCTAATCATGTTTAACGATTTTCTTCACACGATAATGGTGCATAATTGCATATGAAGGGAAAATTACAATCTTAATAATCTTTTATTATGGAGGTCAATGACTTCTTATCTCATTGGGTCCAGTGTTATTAATACACATTTATCAACAACGCAAGACAAAAGCTTTATTTATATTAAATATATAATATTTAAACCTAGTTACAATGAGTTTACAATTATATACTCCTACATATTATACAGGTTTATAGAGTACTGGTCGAGTTAACTCTCGATAGGACTTATTGTACTATGTATACTTGTCCATGGAAATAAGTATATTAAGTAAATGTTTCTGTTAAGCATTACATAACGCTCAGGAATTAATGATCTCACTGTACTACTGAGTGAACGCTTGAAACTAAACAAGATTACACATGAGTGGACTCTACTGAGGTAGACTCGCATCATGAATAGGCTTAATACATGGTTAAATTAAAATGGGTTTGGGCAAGTTCTGTATTTGGACGTAGCACTGGTAGACTTAACAAATATATTACTGAGCGTAAGAGTACTAAGACGTAGAAATATTGTTACTGACGAATATAGGGACTGGCTAGCCGGAATCGATCGGCGAGGATAAATATTCCTTTACTTTCAAACGTACCTGGACACGTAGAAAGATTGTTGGCACATGTAGTTTTTCGATATACTGTTGATTTCCTTTTTTTTTTTTTAATTTGTAGCGAGCCACTTATTTTTCATAGATAATGATAAAATATCTTTGATATAGCGAATTATAGACGATTACAATTATTTTTTGTGATTTGGTTTACAACATCTAGTCTGTAGAAGTGGCAAGTTTTAGTGGGTCTATGACAGCCCCAATCAGGTACAGGAACATTAATTCTAAACCAGGCCATTTTTTAATGAAAAATTTTCATTAAACCTGAGTAGGTTATAATCTTTCTACGTGTGCACCAACCGGCGCAAAGAACAAGCGTTTATATCCACAGATAAATCGACGTCAGAAACGAACTTTCGACGTATTTGTACCCTAAAGCCTGATTTATAAAAGCTTCCTAGCATAAGAATGGTATGAGCATAAATATGAGTACAAGGCGTGTCACTGCGTGTTTTGAAAATCTGTTTATAAATAGAACAAAGATCCTGTGATCTTATGATATGCTTGTGCTATGAACTTTATTATAAATAAGCTATTATGTTTTTATCCTCTACAATATTTTCAACATTAAAAAAAGATGTATATTCTAATAATTATATAATTATTTTTCTCGAGAATTCTCGAGAAAATAAGTCTAATGTCGAGAAATCAGAAACACTATGGCCAATCCATGAGATAGAGAGGCAACATGCAGAAAAGTAGTAGTCCAGGTCAGTTGACGACAGACAACCCTAAACAATCTAATAGGACGTGTAAATTAGGCATTTGTAAAATCCTTATCAATTCAGACATCACCTACGGATTCGAAACCTGAACCATGACCAAAGTTTAAGAAGAAACGCTAAAAACGTGCAAGAAGAAAATCCAATGCCGAATTTTGGGAGGTAAAAATTAAGAAAGAATTTGGAGATGTAGATTCAATTTCGAACTTGTACAAGGAACCACAACTAGCAAGATACATTAAGATCAACAGATTTCGTTGGTTGGGGCATCTCCAAAGAATGCTTCCTCAGAAGGATTCCTCCAATGACAGAAGGAAGGTAAAGGGAAGGAATGTAAGACGTATATCCAGTTTTAGACTTAATAACGTTTATGATGAAAATTGTACATTTTAAGTTTATAATTAAGATTACTATTAAACGTGTTATATAACTACCATTCGAATATTATTATTAAAAAATATCTTGTCAAAATCTTTCTCTGTTAACCTTTTAGCGTATTTCTACAAAAATCAATATTAATTTTCCTGCTCTCATATTTTTAGTCTCAACTCCATTGTATTTATACCAGAGTGTATTTATGTTGTATATTTGTTCGAAAGACATCCGGAGGAAAGCGTAAATTATAGGAAATGGGTTATCGATTACGCATTTTCACATCGTGAAAAACTGTAATCAAATACTCCAAAAATGGAAAAACATTATGTTTTTCATACCTTTTTTCATGCTCATTACAAGCACCTACTTATACTCGAATTAGTGCGCACATACGTAATCCTACTAAAGAACTTCAAAGGACTTATGACTAAAAAGGCTCTTGTCGGAATTTTAGCTTTAAAATTAATAGTCTTTTGTTTGTAGGATTTTACTTTTGTTTGAGAGAACACCAGAAAATGCATTGAGGGCTAATCAGGCAGATATTTAAAAAGTATTCAACACTTTTGCTGCAGATCTATTAGCTAATATTCCTATTGCTCCTAGAAGAATCATAGTGTTTCAATAAAGCTTCGCAGTTTAGATCTGCCTAGGCTAAATTGTTCTTCCGTTAACGGTACGTATAACATCTAAAGATTATAAGTTTCTTATACAAAACTTACAATCTGGCATAAAATTAGAAACAATCTATACATCAATTTGCAGCGAATTTTTATCTATCTAATACTATATGTTTAATTGCAGAAAAAGTTGTTGTAAAAATATTATCGCTCAGTAACTTAAGGGGGAGCACAACCGTATAGTTTCTTATACAAAACTAACAATATGAAATAAAATTATTTACAATCTATACATTAAAATTTGCAAATTTTGCTTTTTTTATATTTTAAGAAAACCTCTTATGTAATAATGGTAAATAAACAAATCGTATTAAAGACGCCATCTAGTAAACTAATAGATGCATATTTGCGTACGACGAAACAAATTGTAGCTAAAGCTTTATTCTACAAATATGTAACTATTTTGTTCTATTGTGAAAACTACTTTTAGTTATTGTAACTGATATTATATTTTTGCCGCCATCTTGAAACTGCCGTGATTCTCAATATAGGTGCTGCGGGTTCTAAACTATATATATACGATGGTTCTAAACTATAAACAATCTGTCGAAAAAAATATTGACGTATTATTTGAACATTTCTACACAAAACTATATAAATATAAAAGTAACTTGAAACCCACAAATACATTAAAAAATAACACACAGAAAATTGTTGTCTGATATATATTATTAAGTTAATAAGCAATAACATTTTTGCAATAATTTTTTCTACAATTAAAAATATCCTATATTATAGATTAAACAACGGTGCATATTTTGATGTATAGATTGTTACTATTTTTATTTCAGATTGTTAGTTTTGTACAGGAAGCTAGTAATCTCTAGGGGATATCAGCATAACAATTTTCTGTACATTTTAAATATGTTTGTGTGTTTCAAACAACTTTTCTTTTGTGTAAAAATGTTCAAATAATGCGTCAATATTTTTTCTGACAGTTCAGAAACTTTGTCGTAAATATCATACGATAATGGAATGTCATTTGGTACACGCGTTCTTTACAAAAGAAATAGGTGATTTTTAACTGCAGCACCTACATTGAAAATCACGGAGTTCAAGATAGCAGCAAAAATATAGCAGATAGCAGAACAACAAGTACATAACTATAAGTAATTTTCTTAATAGAATAAATCAGCTAACCATATTTGTTTGGATTCAGGCTCTTATCCAAGCAAGGTGGGAGATTTCTGTAGTTAACGATAAAAATCAAACGGAATGACAGTGATCAAGAAAAGAGATACTGAAGGAAAGAAAATTAATAGTCTAAATCTTCAGGACAGATAGATATATTTATAAAAAAAAAGAAAAGAAAAAGAAATTAAGAACAAGTGGTTATTAACTTCGATTCTACTTTTTTTGTTTTCCAACTCAATTCTGTCCGCTCTAATGCTACAGTTTCAGAACCGAGATACTTATGAAGATGAAATTTTGCATGTAAGTAGCTTATGTATAAAGCTCTTGTTACTATAGATGTAAGTCTTCAGCAATTTCTGAATTAAACGTAGCATGCGAAGACAAGATAACACTCCTATCATATGATATAACACGAATACATCAACTGGATTACAATTTTTATATTTAAAATATATTCAATGTTAAAGAGGAAAAGAATACGTCAACCAGTTAGCACAACCAGTAAGAAAACTTAACTAATTACGATGAATAAAATATCTAAAAAATACCTAGCAAGCCCTGAAACATAGATAGACATATGACAGGATCCAAGAGCTTAAAAGAACAACGTTGTAAATTCAACGTTGTATTCTTCTTCTTTAGATGCCTTATCATCCAAGAACATTGGAAATCGATAATATTTTTGCACTTTCTAAACTAATTTTTTTTCTATAAAGAGATTCTGTACTTGGCCCGAACCATTGGTGTCATTTATCTAGCCTGTATTCTCTCTTGGACAGTAGATTGGCAGTTAGCTTTTTATATAACAGTTTATCTAATTCTGACCACATAAATCCTCCCTTACAAAAGTCACTTTCACCATTTTAAAAGGTGGTACAGCAATTGGTGCCTGATATGGTTTCAAGACAATTCTGTTTTGCATACGGGGTTGCACCTCCTCTTCGTCGGAAGATACCCTTATGTTCCTTCAGTAAAGCATTGAAGCTTATTATTTCTTCTGTTGAAGCACTGCTTCTTTCATCTTCTCGTAGTGCTACTTCTTATTTTTCTGTGCCATCATTCACTGTAGTCGATGCCAACATTAGTTGTGGATTTCGATTATCGTCGTCGAAACTTAATTTTTTGTAAGCAGAATCTAACACGATTGCTTTCACTAGGAAATCAATACCTAGCAGTGTTCTATTATCATTTTTTTTTTTTTTTTGCAATACGGTAAGGTTTGTATATGTAATAGTTAATATTTATTCGGCAATTTACGAACAATAGAACGGACGTACGTTCGTAGCGTAGAAACATGAAAATAACATACGCTTCTATAAGTTATTTTAATGTTTCTACTGTTTTAAATGCCTTACGTAGCACATTACAAATCGTCCATTAAGATTTATTTTTTCTCATGATATGGTCAGAAAATTGAAAGTTGTGATTTTATGCTCTAACATTACCGTATCTTATTTTGAAATTTTTTGAAAACTTTTAGTATGTTTCGTAAATTCCAGATTTCAACCAGCCAAGATTTCTCGTTCCGAAAATACAAAATTTGCTGAAAAAATGTATTTACGGAACGCGGTTGTTGAAATTTGGTAGATTGATACTAACCAACACAACCATCGTACTCTGGGTTTTCTCGTTCTTTTACTTCCCTTCTCTTTCTTATGGTGCGAAACTGTCCTCTGTTCAAATAATTCATGATAAATTCATCATCATCACTTTCCACCCACGATAAATCAGTTAAAACTCATTTAATAAATATTGTTGATACATATTTACATATATGTAACGTGCAGAAGACTACAGAATATTGAGGTTATGTTTTCAAACAGAACTGTCATTAGAATAAAGTGTTCCTTAAATAATCAACAACAAATAAAAATCATTATTAACCAAAATCAAATATCTGGTTATTTTCTTATATTTACGGTACTATTTGCTGGACTTATTATTAATGTTTTCGTAAATGCTTCAGCAATATTCAAATTACATAGATTACACACATTATTGAACATTATGTTCGCATTTATTATATACTCTAATTCATTTTATATAATAATTAGTTATGCATATTGTGTTCTATGATCTGAATATCAAAACAATTCAATTAGCTTATAAACGTTTATTAATCCATTAAAATATTTTAAAAATTAGTGTAAATTACTTAACATACCAAAGAAAATTGCATATTGTTTGAGGTAACTGAACAAAAATCTTTATAGCGGTATTTTTTAATATATTTTAATAATTAACACATATATACATCAGAGTTTCCCAAACTATTCTTGTTTAACTATTGAACACTGTTTATTTATATTCTTTACATTAGAAGATAATTTAAAATTCTTGAGAAATAAAATTCTCATTATAATCTGATTAAACAATTCTTGTCAAAGCCTTATATCCAGGAAATTAGAAAAAGATCAATAAGCAATTTTCTTATTTATACATCCTAAAAGTTTACCTTCTTTGCCAAACGAAACAATTCGCCGAAAACAGCGTTAAAGAAACTTTAACACTCTTTGATGAATTACAAATTAATTTCAATGCCTAAAGAATTCATTAAGTGCAAAGTTAGCGTTAGCAAGTCAGTGAGTCGGTTGAAAATTGATAAGAACTTCTCCTTTGGTGGTAAGATCTAATGGCGTGTAAGACACATGTGCTGTGACGTCTTAAGTGGAAGACTCCGCTGCGAGACTTGATTAAAGGGGGACATTGGCGTACCATAGGGATCTAACACGTGGACTACCCTAAATTTAGAAGTGACAAATAATTATAAGTGAGGTGGAAGAACTTCCGGGTTAACAGCTCTTGTTGAATTTCCGCAATTAGTTTGTGGTTGTTCATGTTTGTTTTCTGGTATCATCCCCTGAGTCTTAACATTTTGTTTTAAATACAGAAGAAACTTGTGGATGATATGAACGCAAATACGACTGACAAAATTTGCGTTATGTAGCTCCACACTACTCCTTCAGATTTCATACAAAAGTTTATAGACAACAATAACTTACTGTGCAGTATCTCGTAGCACCTTGCCAGTTTCTTATATAGTTCTTAACGCTATACCTCTTTATGGTTTTGGCAGCCTGCACAATTCGCTTCCAACGGTCTGCCAAGCTTGTTTCCGAATCGTCCACTCCTAAAATATCAAGATCTTACTTGATGTTATCGCTCTAGCTCAGACGAGGACGTCCGCGTTTTTTTTTTTTTCCATTTGTGTTTGCTTCCCACAATACTTTGATAAGTCTGGTGCTATTACTTGCTGATAAGACCTTAGTTTTATGCGTCTTTATTTCACTTACAATATCCTGGATCCCTATAGAGATGCCATAGTTCTTCATTAGATCTGATTCTGTACACCATACTAACAGTATGGTGTACAAAGATGCATGAGGATTCTTTATTGGACCAAATATACAGCGGATAATCTTGCGTTCAAATCTTCGCAGGACATTTGTGTCCTCTACAGTAGTCCAAGTTTTACTAACATTTATCACCGCAGGTTTATTGTTTTTATAAATACTAATTTTGATAGATCTCGTGATATATTAGCTAAAGCACGAGATTATACTTGCCGACGAACTTCAGTAATGCAAGATTTAATCGAAATTGTTTTCAAAATCCAACGTTTTTATTAGTTCGGAGAGTGAAAAAGCTCATCAAGAGGTAACTTAATAACTATGTATTAAATTGTGTCCAATTCCTTTTCTTGTGAAGTTTCATCATTATTTATCCTTGACAACATTAACACACTACGTGGACATAGATTTAAACTAAAGAAGGACTGTTTTACCGAGTGTGTGCGTGTTAATATGTCGGACTATGTTATCGATGCAACCCCCTATTAACAATTTTAAGAAAGCATATTTTCAACAAACGTTATTTTTGTGTTGTACAATTTTCGTGAACCATTAATGTATGCTATGTTTTTTATATGTTATTTTTTTTGTTGTTCTTATGAAACTCACAAGCTCCGCTTCCGTTACATTGTATTTAATAATAATAATAAATATCTGGCGGTTTCAGTATACCCATACGTTTATGTGGATATATTCAAATATAACAAGCAAAGATAAAACAACAGACGTACATTGGGCACGAGTAGTTCACATACGTTATACACAGGCTATAAAGAATTGTGTGAAACAGATATATATTTCTTTATTGGCTCTTAGGCCATCGATCGACATGAGGATTCTCAACATTTTAGGAACAATACATTGCAACTTTGACAATGGCGTGAGCCGAAACTGCTCAGTTAAAATAAAAAAGTTAGTGAAACAAAAACCATGTTTTCTTTCAACCTCTTAAGTATGAGGATTCTCGACGAGTATACTCATTAGATTTTTGAGCGCGAAAAAGCATTTATTTCCTTGAATATTTTTTTGCTTTAATTCCTGGTGTACATTATTATCTGCGGTGATAAGTGATCTTAGATATTTAAAGCTTTAAACATGCTCAAGACGGCAGAAAAAGTTGATTGTAATAATTTTGCTAAGACTCGGTCTTTGGTGAAGACTGTATTGTTACAATATCCAAACATAAAACCATTTAAATTTGTCTGTTCTTGTATAGAAATTCAATTTAATTTTACATGGCGTTCACATCGAATCTGAACCAACTCATAGTTCTGGCTGATGTGTCCACATCAGCCGGAACTTGAACGAAGACGACTGAATTCGTTAGTTAGTCTTTAGTTACACACACCTAATTCGTTGCTCGTTTAAGTTTCTTCGCTTTTGTTCACTAAGAAAATTATATTTTATCCACCAAAAAAATTTAAACTAGGTTTAGAAGTTTAAAGAATTATAACAGGCCTAAATTACAATTAAAATATGGTGCAGAACTATTAATTAAATATCGAAATGAATAAAAGAACATACTTGAAAAAGTCGAAGCTCCCATCGGGCTATTGCACTAACAATAATACTATTCGACATAAAGGTTCTCTTTTATTTTTAGCCACATCTTTCACTCTATTTCAATTCTCTTAGAAGGATCTTAATCTAAGGTATAATCATTTAATTTCCGAATAACTGCTTTGTATTCTCACACTGCTGAACACAAATTTTCACTTCCTTATCTTCGAATCTCTATTCAGACTGAATTTTTTTCACCCCAAAACTTTTGGCTAAACAATTCAGTTTGTACCCTCTGTAAATGTGCTGTCTATGTTCGTAGGGGAATAAGATAACAACTAGAGATGATTACATTAAGGGAAAATGTAAGATCAATTCTTCCACCACCCCACTGAGTTTAATCATTATCTCATACACAAAAGTTCGCAATTACTACTCGTATTACTTTTTTATTTGCAATATTGTGTAAATTGATATGTATCATCAATTTGTAGAGTTTTATTGAGGGCGACCTCAATGTCGCGTAATGGATATTGAATTATTTATTTATAATTGCATAGTGCCGGGTATTAGAAAAGAAATACAGACTGTTATAGGAAGAATCACCATATTCTACAACTTTCGTTCTTTAGAAAATTGGTATATCTCAATTTCATAAATATGTTCATAAATCATATTTCGTCTTTTGATACAGCACCTCAGAACAGCTATAAATTTGCTCTCGAACCACCCTGGGAGCCTCTTACAACAATGAATTTCTTTTACGCCATCTCCTTTCGACGATTAGCAATCATCTGTATTTTGGTACAGAGGTCAAAATAGATTTATAGATGTACGGAAATACTTCTACAACCGACGTTTTCCTACTTAAAACCTTTCTCTCAGTGATAAGTTGTTGATGCTCATACTTTTTTTCTACTCATTATTCCCAGATAGTTCCATTCTCGCTTCTTGGTGGTTTAAGGGGGGGTATGGTCAGAGCAGCACATTTTATACCCATTTTCAAGATTTTTTTTTTAGAAAACTGTTAATAGTAACTTGATTGGGATAATACCTACAGTAAAGAACAGCCTTTGAAGAGTATCCAAAAAAAATTTTATTGAAAAATATCGAAAATTAAGCTCGTGACATGAATTTGAAATTTTCGTTCAGGACAAAGAGTTGATTTGCGGTGAGACACATAACTAATGACTGGATCATCTTAAACTAAAAAACCAAAAATATTTCGTTAGTTTATGAGTTTCTTAAGGTAACGCTGTCGAGATATTTTTTTTTCTTGCTTATTTTTTTTTTATGGAAGTTTTTACAACTGAAAACAGAAATTTCGAAAAAAAAAATTCCGTTTTTTTCGTTTATTTGACTTCAAACTTATACCAAAAATTAAATAATCTAGATATTTGAAAAAACTCGACAGCGTTACCTCATAAACTAACGAAATATTTTTGGTTTTTTTGTTTTAGATGATCCAGTCATTAGTTATGTGTCTCACCGCAAATCAACTCTTTGTCCTGAACGAAAATTTCAAATTCATGTCACGAGCTTAATTTTCGATATTTTTCAATAAAAATTTTTTTGGATACTCTTCATAGGTTGTTCTTTACTGTAGGTATTATCCCAATCAAGTTACTATTAACAGTTTTCTAAAAAAAAATCTTGAAAATGGGTATAAAATGTGCTGCTCTGACCATACCCCCCCCTTAAAGCAGTTCTCGAGGCAGTGGCGTATTTATGGTCGGTGAGGCCCTACGCGCAATATTTTTTGGGGGCCCCATTCCATTAGATAAATTTTAAATCTGAGTTATTGCTTAATGAATACTATGTGTAATACATACCTGTAAAATCTGCAACGACGGCAAATTTTCGACAGTTTTATTTTAAATAGTATAATTATTTTTTTTAGTATAAATATATTTTTTTAAATAGACAACTGATTTTAGTTATGATTTAAATTATTTTACTATTTTACATGTAAGTAAAGTACATAACATTAATAAATCTGATATGTATGTTTTTAAGAAATAAAATAAAATGTTTATCCCATAATATTAATGCATTCTGTATTAAATTCCCGGTAGATAATAATTTAATGTTCAACAAATTTTTACAAATTATTACATATATTACACAAGTTCATATACATAAAGATTCTTAACCATTTAAGTATCTACATGTATCTGGAGCCTAGGCCTGAAAAGCGATTCGAAATAAAAAATCGATTTTAAATCAATGTTGAATCGAAATGAATCGATTAATCGTTGCTCCAAAAAAAAATCTATTTATATCAATTTTATAGTCGATAGACTTTTCTATAATTTGTAAACTTTTAGAAATAAACACTACTAACCATTGTACTGTATTCGTTTTTCTATATTTTAGGAACTTCATGTAAGGATATATTAATGAAACACTAGTTTACTGTTATTGTTCGTACACGGCGGTGGTCACTTATTGAATGAATCTCAATTTCTTACTCTTAATTAGCTTGTCTTATCATACTCATTAAGTGACACCTACGTAACGATTAATCTTTATTAATTACCAGTATGCTACAACCACAAACACTAACACTTTTGTTAAAAACATAAGACACACTTACCAGCGGTAACCGTTTTTTTTTTCTGTTTACTAGATTTCTTGATTTTTGATGATTTACACAAATGTGTATCAATATAACATGCATTTTAAATATAAATGTTTAATTTATCGTTATAGTTTCTTGTTTTTCACGAATTAACACAAAAGCACAATATTACCGATAACAAAAACTATCACTAGAAATTTTCAACTGTCCTAAACTTGCACCACACGTGTTCAATCAACACTGTTGATAAACAAATTTCTGCGGCAAGGTGCCGACTCGTAGAACTGATTTTTTGTTTGATAAGGAGCTTCTTATATTTCAAAATATATGCTTAATATTACGAATGACGCCGGTACGCATCACCGTTTGTATTCGTTGTTGGTCGAATTACACTTTTAATAAATAATATTTTATTTTATTTTTATTCTTTTAAGCGTCGCTATGTATGTTTATGTATACATTTTTAATCCGGGGCCCCACTTCTGCGCGTAGTGCTATAAATCGAACCTATAAATACGCTACTGTCTCGAGGTGTTCCAGGTGTCCATTCTCTGCAGACCTTTTCTTACTGGATTTATATCTGATATCATCTAATGCAGTTAGGTAATTAGGCTGAACATAAACTTCTCCAAGATTTCTCCATATGTTTCGGTTTTGCGCTATTTGCTACAGTTTGCCGCCACTTTTAATGTCGTCAGTTTGCCGCCACTTTCAATGTCGTCAGTTCATCTAACTGGAAATATTTCTCTATTTATGGTTGCTACTCTAGGCGTTAGTTAAGCAGGTCCATCTATTGTCTTGAAGTCTTGAGACATGGTCAATTCAATTTCAATTCAACTATTCTATCTACTGCGTTGCAGACTCTTGTATGTTTCTAGATCCAGATGATTCTTTTCCATAAACATCTGAGCTTCCATTAGTGTTTACACAGTTTTCATTAGAGTTTCAACACCATATGTTGCACCAGTATAAACTGGCCAAAAACAATTCCTTTGAGGTATAGAGTTACAATACTTACGAATACATTGTCTAGTTGCTCAAATGGAAGTTAGCTCAGATCTGGAATTTTCAAAACTGTGGACTCTATACCCTGTTCAAAACACAGAAATAGTAATAAAATCACGTGAAAGATTGAACTTGTTACCCAACTATCGTATTAAGTTGACTCGACAGCCAACGAACGACGAGAAATCGACAAAATTATCACGTGAACAGTGCGTCATTACTATCTCTTCATTCAGAATAAAGTATACCCTAAACGGGTTGAGAAATATATAAACTGAATTCGGACGAACTGAATAAATCTAGTGAAAGGTTTGGTCTTAAATTTTTCACACATTTATTTAGTGACAATACAAAATGCGGATCTTGTAGTGAGTCGTATTCATAACAGTTTAAGAAATGCTGGCTTGGACCCAGTGATGTATTGGGACCGGCTCACTGAGTAGGTACCTCTTTTTACCAGGCATACACAGGTGCGAACCGGAACCTAAATTTGTACCAATACATCACTGCTTAGACCAATGCGTTGCTGCATTTCGCAAATCTGATCGTCTCTACCAATGCTTATGTAGTGGCTCAAGTAATTTATAAATGAAAATATATTCAGTAGATCTGCCTCGTATTGCCGGTTGTCAGAACAGCATGAGTTATTTCCCTATGTAAACAGTGAACGATCCTCTTAAGGATTTACTTTTTGTTTTTCCTAAGTTCATCGTAACTATATTGAATGTACTATGAACCATAATTATCTTTATACATTCCCCTTGATATTTGCTTCTTGCTAAATGGTAGAATAAAAAGTCGATTAGAAACCATTTGCATATAACTTCCATAACAATATAACCGGAACAGGATATTACAATATAGCATTATTAATTTTTAACGGATTAATTTTCCTGAGACCATCTTAATGGCTACTATTCATAACTTAAATCGCTATTAACTGGTTCATCCTTATTTTAAGATCATTAAAAAAGTAAAGTGGGTAGAAAGGAACCATATTAAGCATTTATAATGTTAAAATTAAATAATATATGTAACAGTTATATGAAAAATATAGGTACAAACTTGTCATCTGTTTAGTAGCTCTTACAAACGGGCTCTTTTTAAAGTTTCGTAGGTATGACCAAGAAACACTTATACCATCACCCATTTGTCTTTATATCTGTCTGTACAGTAGATATTATGGCCAAACGGTTTGGCCAATAGCGTTGAAATTTTACACATAAAATCAAATATGGCTGAATGCTTAATCACCATGTGAACATTCATATTATCAATACTGCCAAAGGCAGCAAAATAACTCTTTATTTTTATTTATTTAATACAATTTTGGCCACACAACAGGTAAAAACCCAATAATAGTGTGGCACTAGAAAAAATTTACAAAATAATAACAGTATCATAATGTAAAAATATACAAAAGGTTTATACTTATCCACAAGAATTAATGACAACTTTTTTAATTGAAGCATAGTTACCTGAGTATATGTCGGGAAAATTATTCATCTTAATAAATTTATTCAAATTTAATGATATACGATTAATCGGGGCATTATATGCAGAATTAGTTTATTATTAGATAAAATTAAAAATTCAGTATTTCTAATATTGTAAGAGGGAAGTTATTGAAAATCTTGTAACAAAAACTGATATCTAAAATAATTCATCTATTTTCTAATGACAGAGGTCTTAAGCTAATATTAGTGAATCTGAAATTGATATATTTTAAAAATCTTTTTTGTACATTTTCACTGCGATTAATGTATACAAGATACTGTGGAGACCAACTAACAGAGCAAAATTCCACTAAACTTCTAACTAAAGAAAAATAGAGAGAAATCCGTGTATTATGGGATTTAAAATTTTTTGAAATTCTAGTAACCAACCCTAACATTTTGTAAGCTTTTTTTAATAATGTTGTCAATATGTATATCAAATAATAATTTCTGATCAAATGTTATTCCCAGATCTTTAACAAAAGTAACATTAGAGATCTGCATTAATATTATAATTAAAATCTATTATGTTTCTGTTTCTAGTTAATGATATTTTTGAACATCTTGAAATATTTATATTCAATTTATTTAGCTGTAAGTACTCGGATAGTCTATTTAGATCAGATTGAATTTCATTACAATCATTAAGATTTAAAATTTGCAGAAATATTTTTAAATCGTCGGCATAAAGAAGAAAGTTGCATTTATTAAAGCACATATTTATATCATTTATAAAAATATTAAACAAAAGTGGACCTAGGTCACTACCTTGGGGTACACCGGAAGTTATTTTTCTGACGTCAGATTAATAGCCATTCATGACAACACATTGAGTTCTATCTACAAGCGTAGTTCTACAAGGTACGTTTTAAACCAATTTAACAGATTACCATGGACGCCTATACTATTTAATTTATTTAACAATATGTCATGATGAATTGTATCGAACCCTTTATAAAAATCCTTTAATTTAATAATAGTTAAAAATAATAAAAACTCTTGATAAATAAAATTATAATTGTTGTTTTTCATTAATATGTATGTTTATCATTAAAAAACATAAATTCGTGTACTAATTTAATGAAAACGTTTGATGTGTAGACATATTTAATTTTGAAGGTCTTTTACTAACTTAGTGACGTTATTTGTTTGATATCAAGGATCACCTATACTTGTAACTTCCGGGTACCCGTTTATTCTATTTCAATAAAAATATCTAAAAGGCAAAATTTAATTTTATAAATTGATTTTTACATAAAAGTACCATAAAAATCAAGTCCATGAAACACGTTAAGTTATTGTATCAAATTTATGGGCATCAAATAAGAATTGGTCTCGGCATTAAATTTACTGTTCCACTTTAAATACCCTATAAAAAGGAAATGTCAAAAACTGCTGGCTTTTGTCAAATTTATTATCAAAAATTAAAATTTGACCATGTAACAGCTTGCCGAATAAAGTTTTATAAATTTGAATATTGCTTAGTGACCTATGGGGGATAAAACAATAATAAATCATTTTGAGGTAAAATAGAGACTTTCTAATATCTGAATTGAATCGTGTTTTACCGTTAACGTGTAAGGTTTGCGGTTTGAAATGGAAGGTTTTTGTTTTGTTTTTCATTTAGTTTCTTAGAAACATGGAATGTTATAACAAGTAATTGAGTTTTTGTTTTATTTTTGTTCTATTATTAATGTAGGTAATGGTTTTGTTTTGTTGTGCTATTTTTGTATTCGTGCATTGAAACACTTTTAAGTTTTTATGAAACTAAAGAAAATTTCCTGTGCTATTAAGCACAAATGTTTAATTAAAAAAATATTTACAAAACAGGATTTAACCATTTCAAAATACCGCAAAAGAATAGTTATAATTTCTAAATAGTAGCTCATATAATGATTTTGAACAAGCTCCACATAAGGGGCATCTGAACCCCACTGCATTGCGAAAAAAAAAGTTCAAAAACTTATTGAAGAGCAATATCCTGCGGAGTAACGAAACTAAATCTTTCGGTTCTGATAGTTCATCTTACATTAGAAGACCCTGCAATAAAGAGTAAGGGTGCGAACACGTAGAAACATGTCAGTTCTTGTCGAAGCATGCACCATACGCCGCTCAGTAAATAGGAATCATTGAAATATTATTTACTAGCTTACAAGAAGCTGCCTGTGATTTTTTTTGATATATTGAGGATAGATACTCTACTCCCATCATTATTTCATTATTAAGGATGGTGGATTAGATCACCTCTTTAGCCGTACAAATATCATTTTATAACTCAACCAGCGACCCGTGGCGGATGAGATAAGGTCTGCGCAGAGAGATAAAGCGAAACAGAAAGACATGAAATGCGAGACTAAATACGCCCCCGCTACTAATTTTCTGTTAGTCCCACGCGCATCCAAATTTTGTACGCCACGGCTCGCTGGTTGAGGTATAATCCCTATAATATAAAAGCTAACACCTCTCTTTGTCTGTCTGTCTATCCGGATGTACGCTTTTCACTTGAGAACTGTTGATATGATTTTTTTCTTTCTATCTGTACCTACATAATCTGGTTAGGTTTTCGGCCGCATTTTATTAAAATAGGTCTAGAAGTTCCAAAGTTATACAGTAATCCTGTGCGCGGGTAAAACAAAATCCATGTTTTTCGTTCATATTTAATGCATTTTCTTGAAATTATCAGAAGAAACATAGGTTTCGATGACGGCAAAGTTGGTACACGATTTATACAGTAATCAGAATTACAAGAATTTTTAAAATCTATTCAGTAGTTCCAAAGATATAACAACATTTGTGTGCGCCGTTAATTCAAAATTCCTCTTTTCGGTTTATATTTAACGTATTACTCGAGAACTGCTGATTCGATTTCCATCTGTAGCTACAACATCTGGTCAGGTTTCCGCAAGTGCTTCATTAAATTTGGATCAGTAGTTCCAAAGTTATACTGAAATCTGTGCGCACGAGTAATACGAAATCCATGTTTTCCGTTCATTTTTAACGCATTTTCTTGAAATTATCAGCGATAATATAGGCGTCAGTGACAAGGTTGGTACACAATTTATACTCTTCAGAATTGAAATAATTTTTAAAATCGGCTCAGTAGTTCTAAATTCATAATTTTTACTGGGAAAGTAATGTTGGGTCAGTTGAATCTCTCTTCCGTTCTTACATATTATGTAAGATGCCATGCACTATCCAGTATATTTTCTGAATTTTCTGAAACCATCAGGATTACCTTCTCATGCTTTTTAGCGAACTGTTTAAGAGACTATATAGTAGAGGCAACCATTATGACTTGTTGCGGTACAAACAAAAAGGTGGTAGTCCCTAGAATGCAATTTTACCATTTAAGTTCAAACGTCTCCAATTTCCTACCAGGGTTTGTTTTGCGATGCCTATTAATAAGTCGTAGGGTCAATCCCTGAGAATAGCTGGTGTTGATTTGTAGAGTCTATGTTTCATGGGCAATTATATGTAGCGTGTCAGTTTTAGCATCAACCTCTACCTAGTAGGGTCTATTGGAAAAACTTAAAACATTGTTTAGAAAAAGGTTCTCATATAAGTTAGCACGTACAGTTTCATCCTGCATTTCCCATGTTTTTAATATTTTCTTATGGCTTGTCGCATAATTAATGTTAGGGTATAAGTAAGTTTCAATAAACTGTAGGTCAATAATAACGAACTGTTCTTGAGCGAAGCCGTACGAGGCAGCTACACATAAAGGAAAAGTAACTAAAAATTTATCGTCAACTAGAATATTAACACAGAAAAATGTGAGTGATTTTTTTAATCAGAAAGTATAAACTCGAATGTTGTGCAAACCGCGCAAACGCTTTAAATAAGTAATTTTTCCTAGTGCAATACTAATTTAAGTTGTAACGCTGAAGCCCTCATTTACAAAATGAAACTTGTACGTGCTGTGCCAGTGTAAATGGCAACGTAAATTGCCACTTAAATTTGGCATGTTCGTGGGGTCTTGTTAAAATATCTCTACTAGTAATGAGCCCGATATTTCTGTCATTCTTGATAATAAAAGTTGTTGTATTTTCTACAACATCTGGCTATTATGTTTAATGACAGTATATCGTCAGTTATGTGCGCAAAAAATAACTAATAAAATCTGACCCCTTAATGAAAGTTCCGGGTGGAAATGAATATTACGACAAATGAAATTTTAAAAAAATGTGTTGTAAAGAGTAAGATTTGTGTTCGAGATTTCTTTTTTAAATCACTGTGAATTCTTACACATTTTAGAGTTTCATAGCTATCCAGTATGACACCCATAGAACAGTGGTTCTTAAACTTTTTGTCCTCGTGACTCCCTTTCAGGATTAAAAATTTCAGACGACCTCCAGCATCGGATGACAGTTAACAAAAAAGTGTTTATTTTTCCCGCTCGGGTAGTCACTTATATTTTTGCGTTATATCAAATTAAAAAAAAAAATCTTGAAAAATTGAAAAATCAGTTAATACTTGTGGTATTAAATTTAATTACTTCTATTTAATTTCAATGAATACACATCACCAGCTAACGTGTTCTAGCACCGGCTGAGAAAGGTTAAAAAGCTACTATGGTCCGTTCAAACATTAGAATGCAGTAATGCTCTTATGGGAAATGGCAGCGGTGTTGCCAAATGTTGTAAAAGTTTCAAATATGTCAATGAACCCAAAATATTATGCGTAATTTTATATTATTTTATTGACATTTTATTCAAATTAAAAATAAAAAGTATCAGGGAAAAAATAATATCTGTACCGCGTTTTCATCGATTAGCGAGTTTTACAGCTGGCAACCTCGCCAAAGAAGAAAAGGTGTTATTAGGAGAATCCATTAGGTTATGAAAAAGAACTACTCCATTTGCTCTGTACTGCATTCTAGCATTTGAACAGATAATAGCAAAATGTATATATATATATATATATATTTTAATAGGTTCTGCCACCAGCCTTGGTGGTCGCGTCCCCCACTTTAGGAATGACTGCTATAGAACATCCAAATGCTGAATGTCTGTAAATTTCTAGTGTCACAAGAAAACATTTTTGAAAATATATTTCCGTATGTTAATCGAACATTCACAGTTTTCATTAAATAACCCTACATAAAATTAGAAAAATCAACGGATATAACTGCGCCACATTTCTTTTTATGCAGCTACGAAAAGAACGCAAGGCTACTCAGAGCAAAATAACTTCTGTGTTACAAAGATCCCAAAATTGATGCAACGACCTTTACATCCACGCAGAAAGATTGTTATGTGCCATTTATGGACTCAGGTATTATCAGACCATGCCGTACGACCAAAGCAGGGTTCTTCCGTCATATTCGCCATTTATAGAACTACAAATTAAAGTATCTGGTCTTAGCAACATATGGATGTGTTGCAATGGATAGTATGCCACAATCTGGCTATGGTAACCAACCAAGATCATCGGATTTAACCGCGCCACATTGGATTTTTAAGATACTACGTAACGAGCAAGGTTTATGTCAACAAACCGCATAAATCTGAGCGGCTAAAGCAAAATATTGGACGTTATTGGAATAAATGTTGAAATATGCGAAAAATCATGCAAAATATGGTTGAAAGAGCGGAGCATTGCTTCTATTTATTTTGTGAACCTGGTAAGAATATTTTCCACGGGCCCGGAGTTTTCACTGGGCCCGGCGTTAGCTCTCGACGGCCCTGGCTGCAGGTAGTCATTTGGAAGACATTGGGCGCGTTCAGCTCCTAAACCGTTGAGTCTAAACGTAAACGTACGTTGATTAAACAATTTGGTGAATGTCTGAACAGTTAGCGGTTAGTTTCAACGCGAGTGTTTGACAGTTTGAGTACATAACCTTAAAAAATTTTTAGAGATGGATCCATTTCTAATAGATAATTTTTTGTTTGACGAAGATATATAGTGCCTGTTAGGAATGTGCCAACTTATAATGTTGGATATGAAGACAAGATAAGGAATTACATATAGACTAACAGAATTTAAAAACCATTTTAGACTGTCACGTCCTCAAGTTGCAGAATTAATCAATTTGTTAGCTCCAGTGCTATTTAACTTGTATCTTTTATTAATTTCCCGCTAAAAATTTAGGTTAGGTATATAAGGCAACTTATCTAAACGTAAAATTTTTACGTTGAGATGTTTAATAAACTGTTGACTGGCAACGGTAACGTTCAGAAGGTAAACGTAGTGAACGTACTAAACTGTTTAGGGCGCTGAACGCGCCCAATATGTATCATAAATTGCCAAGTCTAAATAAATCATACACAGACTGTTTCAGGTTTAAATGCAGTTATTTAAAATATGAATTCTAGACCTCTAAACAAGTAAAAATTTCCCTTTGGACCCGTAAATGCTTAATTTGAGAGACATTATGGTTTAAATGTTAACGCGTAGGGAAACGAGTAGGCATAATAATAATTATTTTACTAACAAATAAATAATTAAATGATGACAAACAAAAATGTTATAAATATTGTTCAAAATATTCACCGCCAATTCGAAAGCAGGTGTGACACCTATCGACTACAAAAGACATTGCAAATTAGTATTGTTCCTCCGTTATTTGTTGCATGCTTGGGCAATTATTTATAGCGTTTGAGCATCGTCGAATCCATTACATTTTTTTTTGTCTTAAATAGGGTTGATATGTAAACAAATGCGTAAACCCGAACAAATATAGGTTACTCCAATCGTTTAAGCAGAACTAAATCTAATTTTTATTGTTGTGAGTTGTCACGAGCTGATTTCTTAAAGATTCAAGTGAAGCTTTTGCTAAACACAATGATCAAAAGCCTCAATTAAATGTTAAAAGATACTGGTTTTCAAAATCTAGTTCCGCTTAAATCAAAGAAACAGACTATAGTTTAGTGATAAATATCAATAAACAAAACTAAAAAGTTAACTGACATTTTTTAATCACAGAATGACTTTTTATCATGATAAACACTTGCGTTCTATATGATTACATGAAAATACATGTATAGTCTGTTTCCTGGATTTACGCAGAACTAGTAACTTTTATCGCTTAAATAAGACTTTTGATCATCATGTTTATCAAAAGTCTACTTCTATTGTTAAAAAGTGGGCTCGTGGAAACTTACAAAAATAAAAATTACATTTAGATCCGCTTAAAAGTTTGGAGGAGCAACCATTTTGGAGGATTGTGGTTTAAATCAAAAGATTTCTTTTCTAGGCGGCCCACGATTTTACATTTTATCACATGACCAAGATGTGAGTTTAATTTATTTAATAAACTTTCAACAAAAAAAAAATATACATATATATATATATATATATATATATATATATATATATATATTTAGCCAAAAAAACTGAGTCGTCTGCGTATCTAATGTTGATATCAACTCCGTTTACGTTGATTTAACATCTTCAACAAATATATATCTTCTTTTTTTTTCAAGGTGTATCAGCGATATCAGAAACGTAGAATTCTATATGTTTTCATTCTTATGATGTACTAAGTAATTTTTTTTGTGTCACAGGTTGTCTCGTCTCCTACTACATTAAACCTGTCCGAAATCCTTTGTGACCAGAGAGTATCCTCAGTGGATTAACACAACAAACAAAGGTGTAATTTGCACAAGCATATCAGGTGAACCAAAATTAATTATTAACATCAAGTATCTTGCAAGTAGCACATCATATGAATATTTAAATGATTACAGTAAGCTCAGCTTATGTTCAAAGTTGTGAAAGCTCTCTAGAAAATGGTTTTCTCTAATATGTATGATATAGTAAACTTTATGGTTTTCATGTTAGGAAAATGTACAAAATAACTGTTATATTTTGACATATTTTCTTGTAAGTTAATCTTAAGTTAAGCTTATGTTAAAGATTAAAATTAACAACAGTTTTAAAGACACTTACGACTTAAAGCAAGATCATATAGAGTGGTAGATAAATTTCACATACCTGAAACACAAAATAAAAGTATTAGTACAATGCATTCGTTTCAAAAGATCAAATAATAGTATATTGTGCAACTAGCGCGGAATGTCATATATTCCGCACGGGAATAAAGTTTGCAAACGACCCGCAGGCGAGTGAGGCAAATCATTCGAGTGCTGAATATGTATTATGCGCGTGTTGCTCACTATGTTTTTCCTCCGATTACCATTTTTCAATAAATAAATAAGCAAGAAAATACAATATCAATATTGTCAACAGCCATAAATGCGCGCGCAGCCAATACAGGAATGAAAATTCTCGGAAACTGCACATGCGCATTGCTGCGAATTTATTCTTTTCCGCACAACGCACATGCGCATTTGTCATTCCCGAATCACCTGCGTGCACATGAGGGTAACTGAAATGAAGCTAATTTCCTGTCAACTAACAGTATCGAAATGAGACAGTTCCATAGTAGTCGTAGGAAAATATATTTATGAACGAGTTAAGAGTTTATCTTGCCGATTTTGCAATGAATATTTTTGCTTGGAATCATGCGTGTAGATAGATGAGGGAAGCCAGTACAAATTACCAGGGCCCTGACAGACTACATAGCCCGGGACTTGCCTTTTTTTTGCAAATAACTATGCGACTTTATTAAATGAGACTTGATAATTTTTTAAATTTCTTTGTTGGCAACTGTAATACGCAATAATAATTGAAATAATAGTGTTTTTGTGTCCGGAGCCCCGGCCCGATGTATTTATTAGGTGTGTGAATTAATTCAGTCCATTTGGCGGTCAATTGCTGTACTATGTAATTTTCTAACCTCTAATGTCTGTAACCGGCTTTATGTTTTAGTGTTGACATATGGCAATAATATTCAGTTGATAAATTTTTGGGTTTGTAACAATATCATCGTGTTTATCTGATTCGAAAATGTCGAAATTCGAGCTAAAAAAGCATAATTTCCGGGAAGTTCTCATTTTCTGTTTTCATTTGAAGAAATCAGCCGCTGAAGCTCATCGAATGCTCGTAGAAGCTTATGGTGAAAGTGCTCCCACCGATAAATCATGCAGAGAATGGTTTCGATGTTTCAAAAGTGATGATTTTAGTGTCGATGATAAACCTTGTCCAGGTCAGCCGAAGAAGTTCGAGGACGAAGAATTGCAGGCACTAATCGATGAAGATCTATGGCAATCTCAACATAAGCTCGTTGAATATTGATCGATCAACAATTTCTGTGCGTTTGGCGGCCATGGGAAAGATTTACAAAGAAGGAAGGTGGGTACGAAGGAAGGAATATGGGCGTATGAACTGAAACAAAGAGACATCGAGAGGCGCAAAACCATGTCTGAAATCTTGCTTGCCAGGCAAAAAAGAAAAGGTTTTTGCAATTTTATTAATATAAATTTGAAACGAATGATTATGAAGCTGATGAGAATATATCTGAATAACAAATACATTTATTAAAAAAATGGACTAATTTTTATTGGATTTCTAAAAAAATAAATCTATCTGACTGATTTTGTTCTATGTTTTATTAGAGTTTTTATAAGATTATTAAAACATATTTTCCGAAAAAACAAAAAGAGTTTCCATTGTTTTTCTGCCGGTCTGCAGATGGAAAAGATTGAAAACCGGTGCAGTAGATCACAATTGGTAACTGGAGTTTAGAACCATCTCCAAGGTTTTGTTATTTATCTACAAGCTGGTCTTTTTACGAGTACACTAATTTTAATTTTCTCTACAAATCGAATTGTTTTATCGACAAATTATAGTGATGATGGATTTCGCCCCAAATGTCTATAGGGTGTTTTTTTTCGCAGGGGTTTGCTAGTCTTGTCGGTGGCAGTAATTTAATAATATCCATTTGACACCAGGCGGCGGTTATTAAAAAATTAGATTACATGTAGTGGAGGGTGTTAGGGCGGTATACCGAGGGATGCACTGCAACATGTGCATTTCATGATATTGATGATGCATTGATACACTTACTACCGGCATGAGTGTGTTTTATTGAATTTACATTCTTGCGTCCAGAGGTCACATATGTTCTAATGCTATTATTTTTATAAATAATTTGTTTTTATTGGCTTTGTACTAATATTGGATCTGGTACTGAATTTATTTAGTTATTTCCCTTCTATATTATTTCCCAAACTTTCAGTTATCGTGTTGTATCATTTTCAATTTTGGTACTGTCAATATTTTTTGTGGAAAAAAAAGAAAGATCTAGAAAATGCTAGATAGTAATAATCTAGAAAGAAATTAATTCTCCCTCCGGTGCAATAGTAAAATCGACGAGTTCAGCCGCAATGCATCTGATTTACGGGTATAAAGTTTTAAAATGATTGTAGGACGGTAAGGGTTTAATAAAGTGCAAGAACGCAAAAAACAAGTTAGTTAAAATTTGGCAACGATGTTTATTTGGGCCGAACACCGTCAAAATACCAATATTCGCGGGAATATATATTTACGAGAATAAATAAAATAATAAATAGATAAATAAAAATTCATGCACTGAAAGAAATTTTGCATTGACAAATACAAATAAATTAGATCTAAAAAAGTCTAAAGAAAAATCCAAATAAAAAAAAAAAAAACTTTAGAATAAGTTCAAAAATGTAATAAAGACAACAAATTCGATTCCCGCAGGAACAGTATCAGCCTTTCAAAGAATATCAGTATCTCAAATAGAAAGCCCTTTGCTAGGCAAGGTCAAATTCCAACCAGCGAGATGCAATTTTACTAAAATGTCCTTTTATTGGTCACTTGGATTTTCTTAACGTCTTTTTTAGGGTTTTGTAGGTATGACCAAAAAACCCTTATACCGTCATTTTGTCGTCTGTCTGTTCGGTTAAAATTGTAGCCAAACGGCTAAACCTAGAGAGTTGAAATTTGGCATGCTTATACAACTCTTTGACCCGCACATAGGAAAAATACTAAACCATCTAAAAAACATACCCCCCTAAAAATATAAACAAATATGTGCTCATCGAAAACAAAAATATTTTTTTTTAATTCTGAGTAGGGTATCAAATGAAAGCCCTTAGTACGTGGATTAACGATCAAATTTTTATTTTTGCAAAATAAATTATTTTGATGCGATTTTTGTCAAAATTGTGCAAACAAATTTTTCTCCCACACCCTGTAGCCCAGATGGTTTAAACTAAAAATCTAAAAAAATTCCAAGTAATGTATATTGGTGTGAACCGAAATAGTACAACAGGAATTTCTGATCAGATTATGTTTTCGGAAAATAACGCATTTTTTGTGGTTTTTGGTTCACAAAGTACAAAAGTTATACCAATGTAAGACACTCATATGCAAAGCGTCCGATGGCGCAACGGGTTAGAGCGCTGGTGTCGGAAGCTAAAATTCTCTGGAAAACGAAGGGTTTCGAGTACGGACGGAGTGAGTTTTATTTTTTGTTTTTTTTTTGCATTTTTATTATGTTGAAATTATTTTGTCAAAATTCTAGTTATATTTTGACACATGTTGTATTTAATTTTTAAGAGCGTAAATTTAATAACCAGTCTTATTATATGATTAACAGACGATAAATTATTTTAAAAATATCGTTCATTTTGCCGTGATTACTATAAAGTAAAATTTGTCCTACACACTCAGTATACCGCCTTCACTTATTATATACCTGCGAAACCCTGAAATGTGTGAATATTCACACTTCACATCAATTTTTTTGCCTCTTAATCTTTCAGAATGTCCTGTGGCACGCGACAGCTTTTATCAGATAGAATATGCCTCGCGTAGATATAAATTTGGCTATGCCTGCTCTATACGAAGACGATATCTAATTCATCTCTGCGGTTGATCCTGGAAGAAGACTATACAATATTTTAGGGACCACCTGACCAGCAAGATGATTTTTAACGAAGACAAAAGTTAACCTGACTGACAATGTCCAAGAAAAAAAGAACATAGTATTAAACGCAGACAACAAAGTAATAAACACATTCTGATGTTGAAAAAGCTTAATACCCTCCACTCAAACCCCTAATGACTATAATTTGTGTACAAACAATTCGATTTAGTACAGGAAATAATTATTTTTCCGAGTGTTTATGCACACAGAAACCCTGGTAATTTTACACTGAATAAATGGCATTAATATGCCGTGAGTGTGGTAGCACTTGATTAAAGCTAGGAATATTTATGTTTTTGGTTTATTCGCTGTTATACTGTTTATTTAATGTTTCATAAAATATCAAGCGTATGATTCAAAACGTACGCTGGAAAATATTGGAAATATAGATTCTCTAGATATTTATCGAAGAGAGTTTGGTATTTATTTGAAATGATGAAAGATAAATATTTGCTAGGAAAATATTCATCCAATAGGAAACAATTTATGAGATTCAATGTGGAAAATTCGAATGAAAAATAGCGTTTTCAGTTTTCATATTTTACTAGATAAAATAACGTATTGTGGGAGTAAATCTTTGATAACAGGTCTAGTGTAAAATAATCATGGATAGTGATATAGTAAAGCATTTCCTCTTAACAATAATAAAATATAATCTACTTCCGATGAAAAACAAAAACGAATTCTAAGAATGTGATAACAAAACCGTCCAAATCTGTCTGTACTTAATGATAACATTCGCGAAAATAGGATGATTGCAAAACAAAGAAGGGTGACTCAATACATCAGTAGTTCTCAATCAGGGTGCCACAGGTATAAATATGAGATGGTATCCACAAAAGCTTTTACCGCTACATGATTCGAATAAATGTTTCTTAAATGACAATCTTGTAATCTTTTCGAATGTGGACCAGAAGAGTGCGGAGCTCTGCGGGGATACATTAATGCTACGTACAACCCCCAGAATTTACAAGTTTCTTATATAAAACTAACAATCTGAAAAAAAAAATGGTAACAATCTATACATCAAATTTTGCACCGAATTGTTATCTATCTAATATTCCTAGGACATTTTTAATTGTATTTTTTTTTAAATTGTAGAAAAAAAAATGTTATAAAAATGTTATCGCTGAATAACTTAATAATAGATATAAAACGTTCTGTAATTTTTTTAAATACATTTCAGTTTCAAATAACTTTTATATTTATATAGTTTTGTGTAGGAATATTCAATTAATACGTCAACATTTTTTTCGACATTCTTTTTATAGTTTAGAACCTTTGTCGAAAAACATTATACATGATGATAATGAACTGCCACCTGGTATATCTGTTCTTTACAAAAATTAACCCTTTCGCTGCTCCAACCGTATATACTCGTAAATAAAGGTGAGGCCCGATACGCTCCGAGCGAGTTAACTCGCGCCGTGTTTTAAATTGTTCCCTGCTCAATACGACTATTTTCGCTGGTTATTCCAACCAGTTCAAGTACCTGCGAGGACCTTGCGTTGGTATACCTTGCTGTGCCGTTTAATTCAGTTAGATAGGCTTACATTCGATATATCTACTTATTTATATCGATTAAATAAAATCTTTTTTATTGTATTCTTTCATTCATTCACTCACATTACATTTTTTCCTAACATTAGTCATATCGTTACCTTCATTCATCCTTACATGTCATGAAAACTTACACAAAAAGTTCACGCCAACTGCTCTACACGAATAAACTCGCAGTCACCGAAATATGTGCGCACAGCGAGCACGAAATCTCAAAGCGTATGGCGCAGTGAAAGGGTTAAATCAATTTTACCCACAGCACCTATATTGATAACCGCGGCAGATTCAAGATGGCAAAAACAAACTACCAACTATAATAAGTAGTTTTCACAACAGAACAAAACAGCTACAAATATATTTGTAGAATGAAGCTTTCGCTACAATTTGCCGCGTTATGCGTAAATATGCGTCGAATAGTTTACAAGATGGCGTCTATAATGCAATTTGTTTATTAACTATTACGTGACAAGATTTTTTAACAATTATAAATACCCCATTAGGTAGATTAAAAAGTGCTGCAAATTTTGATATATCGATGTTACTAATTTTATTTCAGATTGTTAGTTTTGTAAAAGAAACAGGTTAAGTTGGTTGCTAAAACGTACACGGGAACACGCCAACTGCTAGAAACATGGACTCCGCAGATCAACTCCAGATATCTTCCGGCTTTGATCCTGCGACATATTGATAGTCAACGCAAAACAAACCCTGGCAGGAACGGAAGCACTTGAACTAAAATGGTAAAATTGTAGGAATCATCGGTATTCTCGGGATTACCACCTTTTTACCTGTACCGCAGCCAGTCATGACTACATAGTCCGTTAAACTGTTCACCTGTAAGCGTGTTCCATTACATAATTTTGACGGGTTTGTTCCTAAGCAACATTATGGTGCACCAGCTTTCAAAGAAAAACCGTAAGGAGTAATCCTGATAGAAGAAAATTTAGAAATTCGACTGGATAGTGAATGGCATCTTGTTCATCTACAACCGTGTCGACAAACTTGTAAGTACGGGGGAGATAATCAAAGTGACCCAAGATTACTTTCCCAGTAAACATTGTAACTTTGGAACTACTGAACCGATTTCAATTCTGATTACATAGTGCATAAATCGTGTACCAAATTTGCCGTTGACGAAACCTATGTTGTCGCTGATAGAAGATCATTAAATATGAATAGAAAACGTGGATTTCGATTCACCCGCACGCGCAAATATTATTATAACTCCTGGAACGATTTTAATAAAACAGCCGAAAAACTGAGCATATGATGTAGCTAGAGATAGAAAAAAAACACATTAAAATCGGATCAGCAGTTCTCACGTGAAAAATTCACAAACGGAAGACAGCCAGACAGACAGACAGACAGACAGACAGACAGACAGACAGATAGACCGACAGACAGACAGGCAGGCAGACAGATAGACAGGCAGGCAGATGTCGCCTTTTATATGTATAGAAATTAAGAACGTATTGGTTTGTTGGTGATATATTAAGTTTTGATATTGGAAAATAGATGGATACACTGTTTCTACTATATTTTTCTCAGTACATTGAGTTAAGCATTTGTATATTATGTATTCCTGCGCTAGCACACTTTAAAAAGGAAAACCTTAGGCTAAATTAATTTTCTTTACTAACTTTAATACTATTCCAAACAATATTGCCATGCAAAATAGTTTTTTGTAAATAACTAAACATGCTAAACCACAGACAACTAAATTTATATTCAAATTTAGTTTGGTAGTTTAAGCTGAACAATATTACAATAGTTAACCCGAATCCGGCTGGAATATTTACAAGACCAAATATAGTTTGCGGTTCACTAACTATTAAAGCTATTGAGGGCCAAAGGTCTCTGAATAAAGGGTGCGTCCATTTGTGACGATAAACATTAGGGTACATTGTACATGTTAATGAGTTCCTTGCCTTCACTCACGAAAAATTAACAGTAATTTTCTACCACAATTTTGTAATTATGTTGTCAAAATAAGGCTGAAGGTTAAGTATGAAGGTAAGGCTTGAAAATTACTTACGAGGAATTATAAGGACAGCTTTGGGACTGTAACAATAAAAAGAAATACTAAATTATTTTTTCCATTCGTGCTACATGCCGATTTCCTTAATCATAATTTGTGGTGAAACATGTTGGTTTCATCTTCCCTAGGTGACTTGTTTCGTCTACTTCGTGTGATGTTTGTATTGTTAACAATTCGTCGTAAAAGAACCCAGCAAACATCTTTATACGGGCCAGTACTGTAGAAGCACATACTCCCCGGCATTGAAAGTAATGGGCCAGTACCCCCGGGACTCCGTGGCCGTTAGCTGGCCTATTGGTGTATCAATTGCCAGCCCAGCAGCGGTAAAGTGCAAAATAATCGCATTAGTTGCAAGATTTATTTCTGACGGACCAGTGCTTATATTATACCCACTCTCTAGTATTTCAAATGTAACATATGTATATTTACCTTATACTTACCTAGTATTAAAATAAATTAATGGTTAGGTGCAAAATAAATACTCATTTGGCCATTTCACCATCGTTGAATAAATTTATTTAACAAATAAAGTTGACAATATCGCATCGGTTTCATCTTCATCGTCCGAGGATAAAATTATTACTTAACTTTATCATAGCAGTGAGCGCTGTATTCAAATCAGGTTGCTTTTGTCATAATTTCGTTAAATATTTGTCAGATCATTGCTGTATCGCTATCAGTGTTACTTTAATGAGTGCTCGGGCTTATGTTTACAGTTCCTTGTGATGACATGTAACACCAATTACTTACAGAAGTGTTTACAGAAACTCAGTAGTTAATTTTAGGTTAACTTTAATTATAGCAAATCTCCAGCAAAAGAAGACGAAAAAGGATTATTTTGTTTTCTTTTCGTGTCATACCTCATATCCAACTTAAAATATTAATCTTTTTAGTAACAAATATAGAAATTATTCATGTGAGCTTGATCATAATTTTATTTAACCTTAATGATTACCCCGATACTAAGTGCAATTACTATCAAAGTATAATAAGATAAAAAATTTGCATAAAATTGTCTTTAACAGCACATGAATATGTAAATAAAAATATTAAAATAAGTTCATAATCATTTATAAATCTCTTTTAATTGCGTCTAAGTATGAAATAAAACAACCCTTGAAGATAAACTACAACCATAACAGCAGTATCCAGTCTGCAATACTACTAATTAGTCACTGAGACGAATAAAGGATTACAATATGTATGAAATGAAGTACTTTGAAAAATGATGTTTAATTAAATGAATGCAAAAAATTTTAATTATAAGAAAGTTATGCATAAAAATTATGTGTAATTAAAAGAAAATTGGAAAGAATTGTTGGCGTCTGAAGTAATAAATTTTATTATTAAAAAGTTTTACTCTTTAAAAGGAAGTACGTTTAATAATAAGTAATTTATCTCTAAGCAAAGTCCAGAAACAAAGAGAATCATGATGCTTAGTACATAAATATGGAATCCTAACTACTTTATCAACGATCACAGTGGATAGAACACGTCATGATGACCTCGGAAATAAAACTGAATCTGCTTCACGCCTGCTGGCAACAGTGGTGCAAGCGAACGAACCTATAGAATTTTTACCAGTGGCGGCGCTAGCGGGAGGGCCGGGAGGGCCATCCCCCCAAATTGCGCTGGCTCCTAGTTGCCCCCCCCCCCCAGAATTGCTTGGAGAAAAATGTATTTTAGAAGTGAGGACCTTTTTTTTTAGGTCATCACTGTGTAAAAGATGATTTCAAATATTACTTGGCCCCCCAATTTTTTTCAAAAATTTCTTGGCCCCCCTGATTTTAAGAGCTAGCGCCGCCACTGATTTTTACATAACAAAAAAAAATATAGATGAAAAGTTGTTTAGAATGAAGAAATGATTCTTTGTTAAATGTATGGGGGGTATAGGGATGGTTACCTATACACTTGAAATATCTGTTATTATTTAATTTTAGAATAAATAAGAAAATCGTTTCTGTTTGATACTTTTTAATAAAATTAATAGTACACTGTGGTCAAATATTAGGTTTGTGAATTAATTCACACACCTAATAATTATTGTGAATCATTATTGTGAAAAAACATGAAAATATACACTATAAAAAGTATTTGCCATCGCATGCTAATATTTTTTCCTATCTGTCTCGCAGTTATTGTATTCCGTGACGGACAAACGACTCGTCCTTCGAAGCGATCCATTCATTGAGCCATTTCTCTATTTCTTCATAATTGTTTAAGTGCTGACCCGAAATCCTGTGTGCCATCGATCTGAACAAGTGATAATCTGATGGAGCAATGTGTGGTGAATACAGCAGGTGAGGTAAAACGTGCCAACCTGTGGTCTAGCGTTATCTTTGTATATTCCGGCCGCTTATTCTTCAATGCATTGATTAAACGGAGCAATTGTTGTTGGTAAAGTTCGGAAGTGATGGATTGGCTCTGCTTTAATAGCTCATGATACACTACACCCTTCTAGTCCAACCATATACAAAGCATTACTTTCTTGCAGTGAATGTTCCGCTTTAGTCTCGAAGCGGATGACTTTGCTGGGTTGCAGATGGATTTCCTTCGATTGAGAATCAGACCAATTCTGTAACTCTGTTACTATGATAATTGTAACTAAATTCGTCTCTATGAGCAAGGTCAGTTACTATCACGAATGAAAGCCATTATACTTTTTATAATATTTTATGTTATAGTAACGTTATTACACAATAACTTTTTACAGAATTGATCTGATTATCTAAATATATCCACTTTTCGTCTCCAGTCACAACACTATGCAAAAATCCTTTTCTTTTTTGCCTGACAAGCAAGATTTCAGACATGGTTTTGCGCCTCTCGATGTCTCTTTCTTTCAGTTCATACGGCACCCGTCTTCCTTCTTTGTAAATCTTTCCCATGACTGCCACTCGCACAGAAATTGTTGATTGATCAACATTCAACAACTGCGCGAGCTCATGTTGCGATTGACACGGATCTTCATCGATTAGCGCAATTCCTCGTCCTCGAACTTCTTCGGCTGACCTGGACGAGGTATGTCATCGACACTGAAATCATCACTTTTGAAACGTCGAAACCATTCTCTGCATGATTTACCGGTGGGAGCACTTTCACTATAAGCTTCTACGAGCAATCGATGAGCTTCAGCGGCTGGTTTTTTCAAATGAAAACAGAAAATGAGAACTTCCCGGAAATTATGTTTTTTTTTGCTCGAATTTCAACATTTTTCCAATTAATTCACACACCTAATACTTATGACAAATTCGTCTTAAACCCGAAAGAAATACGAGATTCCAAGCTAGTCTTAAATATATTAATCCAGACACAAACATTTCTGAATGCTGTATCTAACATGTTCAAGAACAATATAGTCGTAATTCAATATTTTCATAATGAAAACAGGGGTCGCTAAAACTAAAACGTAATTGAATCTGATTGGTGGAACTATTCTGCTTCGGGTAGAAAATAAAAAAGCGTGTGTATTGAAGCATAGATGTGACTAAACCTAGAAAAAATATTGCAAGGACATGTTAGAGATGTCTAGTGAGTGAAAAAGGTTTATTTGAAGAGGCAATAACAATATTTCTTTGGAATAAAAGATCTTTTAGCTTAAGAGCTTTTATAGAAAAAACGGGAATTCATACATATTTAGTTTTATTCTATGTATTGTATTCAAAATTAAGAAATGCAGTAAAAAATGTATTCATAAGTATTTAAAATTGATGTGGAATGTAGATTATCGCACATTTCAGAATTATGTAAGTATTTAGTTCGTGATAAAAATTATGGGTACATATTAAAAATAATAAATTTTGATAACTTTTGAAATAATCAGTACAAAAATTCCTTTTGTATTATTCCGGTACACATTAATGTGTATTAGTCAGATCTTTTTATTTTGTTAACTCTTTTTTTTAAATTTTTTAGACCTGGCCCCCTCTCTGGGTTCTAGAGTGTGGAACAAGAGATTTTTGTGCAAATATCGGGTTAAAATAAAGAAATTTTAAAAATAGTTATTTGTGTACCATGGCCAAAAAGATCTTTTTCGTCTTTGTCCCCGGCTACGCCTCGGCCTTCAAATTCAGATGCGGCCGTAAACGATCTTTTTGGCCAAGGTGCACATTATATTTTTTGGGAGACCAGAAGTATATTTTGTTAGAAAAATTAAATTTATTTATTTACATTGGATAATTGAATATTGAACAATTATGACAATTATAAATGTTTGACTGTTAATTGTTTCAATGTAACCATGGAGATCTTGTAACTTAAGAAATTACACATAGATGGCTCTAGCATCCAGCGGCCAAAAAAATAAGAGAATCGGCCTAGCCCGAAAAAGATTTACTTTATGGCCGGTACTACATGATAAAAAAAGAACTGTTTTTGATATGGTCGCCCAAAAACTACTTTTCGTTCCATAATCTATTTTTTGATAATAGACAATTTTTTTTTTTTTAAATAATTAATTTTTCAACGACACTAAAATATACATATCGGTTCCCATTACTGTACACCAGGGGTCGGCAACACGGCGCCCTCGGTGAGATTTTTATGCGCCCTCGCTATCGAAACACACACATACTGAGCCCAATATCCACATCGCATCTATTGGTGATTCGACTTGAGCGATCAACGCTAGATTAGACGACCTTGCGAACCACGAGTGTTTATATATTTTACGTTTTTATGCGCCCTCAATAACATTTGAATTTATATTGCGCCCTTATTGACAAAAAGGTTGCCGACCCCTGCTGTACACTATAGACAATTTTTTCAGATTTTTAGATCGCCCCTTTGGGAAAAAGGGTGGGGCGCTAAAAGTTTATTGACACATTTTTGGCCATAAAATTAAAAATGAAAATTTGTTGGTTTGCTACGCATTAACAGGTTTCATTTGCTGACCCATCCGAAAAATTTAATATTTTTGTTGAATACAAATTTGTTTATATTTTTCCCGGGATGTGATTTTCGAAACTCACTATAGTTTTCCTGTATGTGGGTCAAAGAGTTGTACTAGCAAGCCAAGTTTCAATTTTGTAGGTCCAGTCGTTTAGCCACAATTTCTACCGTACAAACAGACACATGACCATCACATATAGAGCGCAAGGTATTGTAATGATACTACCAATTTTAACTTTTGAGATTTTTACAGATAAGCACAAATTATCAACTGTGATAAAAGCTTTTAATATAGTTATGTAGATAAAACTAGTTATAATTTTAGCTACCAGTTTTAATTTTTACTATCTTGAATTGTTCCAAAAAGTCGTTCTTCAGATAAAAAAAATATATTCAATATAAAATTTTCGAATCTAAATATCATACAGCAGTTGAAGTACGACATGATTTTCTTTTATTTGCATGGCAAACCGTTGCGGCTACCTGGAATGGACGCTGTTCTACTTGAATAACAAAAAGCGAACAAATAAAATCATACGTGGTGAGTGTATGCTTGTCGAGACTGGAATTCGTGATAGGTATTTCAGGATTTATTTCATTTAACGGATTTCACTAGATTTGAAATAAATAGATCAGGTTTGGTAAACTGTATAAAAATTATAATGTAGGTGTAGATGTTTTAATGTTTAATCTGTGGTTTTATTTGTTATATGCACGAAAACACGAACATATGTTGATGATTGTTATTTATGTATTTGTTCCGCTTTTCAAATATTTAATAAAATGAAAAAATTGTTTGTTTTTAAACTTTTGTTTGAAATATCAATAACAACATACATACATTTATCATTCATATATTGAATCATATATATTTTTTGTATTTCCAAATATGCTTGTACAAGTTTACAAATAGTATTATCAGTAATTCCGAAACTGTCTAATCGTCAATATTCACTATCTCACATATTTTACAATGGCGGCCAAACTTTGAACAATGTGAATGTTCCACAAAGAACTTCCTTTCGAGAAGCCGGGCCCTTGTAAATTCGCAATAGATCTTATCAGAATATTTAGACCAGGAGTGTCCAACCTTTTAGCTTCTCTGGCCCACATTATAAGAAAACAAGTTGTTTTGGGCCGCACAGAAAATAATACTAATACTAATTAATATATTATGTAGTTTGAGAATGATTTTGTGATTCTCGCTAAAGAACGCATTAAATTTAAAAATACATCGCTTATAAATTAATAGCAAGTTAATATTGTATTTGTAATGTTCTTAATGGTACTTGTAATCGCAGTCTTATAAAGTTTGCAAGTTTACGATTTTTAGTTGGGCCGCATTCATAGACATTATGGAACGCATGAGGCCCGTGGGCCGCGGGTTGGACAAGCCTGATTTAAACCGTCCGCATACGAAACTACTCTGAAGCTATTCGTTGGTGACGCGAATTTCAAAGGGTAGCTTGTGAGTCACTTCCAATGTATTTCAATTACGGTACACAGCGTTTTTCGTTCCATCCGCGTCATTAAATTTCGTTGGAAATTACTCTCAAGCTACCCGTTGGTAACTCGCGTCACCAACTAGTACTTTCAGAGTAGCTCCGTATGCGGACGGCCTTACACACGAACTCTTCGAAACGATCTGTTCTACTCAGTGTAAAAAAATGTTAATCTAGAATCGGTACCGAAAAAGTCAAATGAGGACATTTCATACTAGTCGAGATCAAAACCCGAATCACCTATACCCTGTACGATATGCAGAAATAGTAATAAAATCACGTGAAATATTGTCGCTACCCTATTGGCTGTCGCATAAAATTAACGGCTCAACATCCAACAAACGACGAAAGTTCGACAAAATTATCACGTGCACATTGCATGATTACTACTTCTTGATTCCGAAGAGAGTATACTGGTCTGAGCCGAACGCCCAACTAAACTAACTATGTATAGTAGAAGATCTATTTGAAACTGGCAAAGACTTTTTGATCATTATATCTTAAATAAATAAATATAGACCATAAAAATAACATTATTATAACAGGTGACGACAAAACGTCTATGTAACAATTAGGTAATGGAGAGATTTTGCATATTATTACAAGAATTACAAATTTACTTACAAATTTTCACAGCCCAATTGATATTTTTGAAATGAAAAAGGAATTCAGCTTACCTGAAATAAAAGAAAAATATTATTAGATCAATGTTTCACATATATTGTAATTTATTGATAATGAATCAAAATATTTTCTTTTGTCTCCGAGTCTTTTTTACAATGCATGCAAAGAAAGTGAATAGCTAGCGTCTGTGTGCTTAATTTTACTCCATAACTAACGCCAGAATTCCATAACAGAAATCGACGAATAGTAGATAAAGTATAGTATATCCAAAAAATTTTAAAGAGTGGAAAATTTACAAATTTAGTTCATATCACGCCTCCAAGAAACATACAGAACATAAGGCATCCATAAAATTCTTGATGGCAATGATGAATCTTCACATTTCTCAGCCATACAACAATGCGAGCAAAACGATGGTCTTATGATGCACAGTTTTGTAGATATATCGTTATGACCGCTGATCGCGTTAATACAATTCCATATCATATCATGCAAGTCATTTTCGTAGAGCAATAGACGATATTCTAAATGACGTTAGCAACACTAGCGCCAGTGTGCTTTTGTCAAACTACTCTTACAAATATCTTATTTGTACCGGGTGCGAAATTTAAATATGTTAAAATAGAAGATCATTCAATTGAAGAATTAAAAAGGTGATAGATGTCAAGCACTACAAATAACTGGAAACAAGAAAGTTTAATATAGAGGTAAGGGTTATGTGCACATCGAATTTTTATAATAAAAATAATAAATTATCCAAATTTTACTAAAAAATATAAATTCGTTTACAAGTTATTTTGTCAGTATCAGGAAAGAACTGTATGTCAGAATAGTTCGATTGATGGTCCACTGTCACTACTATGGATTTTAAATTGGATTTCGTCTATTTAAAACGATTTGTTATTATAGACCACATGTGCAAAGTTTGTAGGATCGCACTAAAATTACTCTGCGCATGCGGTTGACAACAGGTCTGTTCACAGAGCAGTTTCCAATGATTTGATATTATCAGTCACAACCGCAGAATATTTTAAGGCACTCTTACAAACTATGCACCGGCGGGCAAAAGTAACAAATCGTTTGAAACGAACAAATTTGTAATTTTCTTAAACTTCAATATGCCTGCTCTGTTTGGTGCTGTACGCCCTGTACGCATTCTTACTGCAAAATAGTAGCTGATACCTCGCAAAAGCTTTGTTAAGCAAGAACAATTAAAATTTACATTATATAGAGCTACTGGCAAGGGAAGATTAGAAGTTAGAACTTAACACACGTTTGGAGAATGGCAAAAAATTGTAGGTTCTTACCAACAAAGTAGCAGATTTAACTATCTAGTACCGTGTAGTAACTTGACGTGATACAGGATGACAGTTAGACTTAATGCACGTTTGAAATTAAAAGGCACGAATGTATATAAAATATGCCAGTTTCCTTTGCTTATTTGATTATCGTAGTTAGATCAGAGTTGAAGAATTTCATTATTAATTTCATTACAACATTTGTCACTCTGATCCATCTATCATTGTCCGAATTGTTCTAGTTAAGCCAAAGACGTAAGTTACCATAGTACAAAATTTGCTAATCAGAAACGTTGGCAGTGATTTTTTAAAGTTAATTAAAGATAAGTTAATTTAAGATCTTTTACTAAGATACATCTTAAATTTAGCTGGATATGTTATTAAAGTCGTTAGATTTCGATCTTGAAAGCGAGCGCTCCCTTTCTTATTGAACATGCTATTTATATTAAATTTACTGGTAACGCAATAAGCGGCCTCTCTTTGATGTAATTTAAATGAGGTGTTAATGAATTCATTTAGATGCTCGTCATATGCATATAAAGAAACTAAAGACTATATTATATGTATGTATATTCGAATAACGCTATAAAATTATTGTAATAGGGTATTCAGAATAGAATAATTGTTGTATCTGTGTTCACAAAAGGTTTTCTTGTAATTATCTTCTAATTAAGTGATAAAATTCGGAAAGTGTATGAAGTAACAAGATCTGAGAATTTAGAAAAGACTATAGTCCAGAAAAAGGTTGGCAGGAAAGAACGCAGAAGAGCTCCGCAACGCTGGTTGGATAACACGAAAAACATCTCAAATGAACCACTAGAAATGACTGTTCGAGCTGCACAAATCAGAAAAATAGGGTCCTTAGACAAGAAAAGAGTTTTCAAAATGTATTACCTTAAGATTCGAAAGCAAAAGTATTGCATAATATAAATTTTTAATATAATAAGTTAAATCATGGAAGGACAAACCAACGCAAGCTTATTTACGTATTCCTTAAAATGCTGGAGGTTCCAGATTATTCGAGAAAGCACAAAACTTATTTACTAATTGTTAACATAATCACCACGATCGCTCGGAGATAGCAGTCTACACTAAAGCCTTTTTTAAAATAGATCCTTAGGACAAGCATAACATAAAAATCATAGTACTATTTTTGTTATATTTATTATAAACAGATTTTCAGAACGTTGACACCCTATGTACTCATCTTTATGCCCAAGCTATGCCTTAAGTTATATAGCATTATAAACCAGGTTTAAGGATCTGAACTACGAGAACTACGAGAAATAGCAATCTGCACTGAAATAGCAGAGAGTTCAAGTGAAGATTAGCTAAGGTAAAATTGAAGTGTAGTTCAGAGTGGATTTGACAGATGAAAGACGCTGCTTAACGCGCTACAAGATTCATGTTTTCGTGCTGTTTTGACGACGTAAACACCATTCAAAGAGCTCTGATGCGTTCTCTAAAAGCTATACCAGTCGAGAAGCTGGTCCACTTGTTCCAAACACTTTTGGTTCGGTGTTAACAGCAAATATATATTTAGGGTACTTCTTCTTCTTCTTCAGCTTTTCCCATTTTCATATGAGGTTGCTGTTAGTGACGAGTCTCCTCCATTCTCTTCTATCCAAATACTCATCTCTCACTAGATCCTTACTATCTAAATCTTTCTTGATGGAATCCCTCCATCGTTTTAGGTCTGCCACGGCTTCTATTACCCATGACAATCTTGTTCATATTCAGAAGGGTACTATTCTGAATAAATAGCAGAAAATTTTGAAAAAAAAGCCTTTTATATTGCTGTACAAAATGAGAGTAAGCTAGCGACATGTGGCAAACTGATAACCAATGCAGCAGGAAAATTCCGATATGGCGTCCGAGAACAAATAAAAAATCTTTCGGAAGGCCAAGAAAAGGATAAAGGGTGTATATGAAATAAGCCATTGATTGCAAAACAATAGCGAATATTAGGACAAGCATATAGTGGACTTACGGCAAAAAGTGACCAAGTCACATATTGACAAAGTTGCAAAAATTGCATTACAAGTTCAGGTACTTCTCAACAATTATAAAATTACGTCCATGTAACTTTGTACGACTTAAACAGTGCTCTTTATTAGTGTCGTTAAAGCAAGTACAATATAAAAAGAAAAATACACCATTTGTTCTTTTCATTTAACCAAAAAATAGTACTTGGTTACTTTTTGCAGTCGAATAGTACATCTTACACTACTCGATCAAAAGTTAAAAACAGTAGTGAAATGCAAAATATATATTAATCACTTTATTAACTCAAATGTAACGTTACTTAAAATAAATAAGTCATTTTTAAAAAATATATTTGGACTTAGCTACCAAGGCCTTTATCCAATAGACGCTACATTAAACACTATGCCACGGTGACCGGCAAAATAAGCGGAAATAACGTTCCTCTACAGCAGAGTTTCCCAAACTTTTTGAGCTGCGGAGCACTCTTCACGCGAAGAATTCGTCGCGGAGCACTATCATTGCTATGTACCGTGTGATCATAATTTCTTGTCAGTTACATAACAGTAAACAATGAGCTTAAAAATATCACTGTATTCTATCTCATATCTAAAAATTCCAATTTACAAAGAACCAATCAGATTTCTTCGTTTGTCCGATCTCACCCGAGCAGTAACGATATTGTATTGATAACTTCATGTTGTTCATTAACTCATTGGCGTGTAGAGAAAAAGGAGTGTTCATTTCATAATTAATTGGTTTTTGTTAAGATATATTATTGTTTTTTTCGTAATTATTATTGTTGTTGATGATATTATTGTTATTAAGATTGTAATTGGAAGACGATTGTTGACCGAGGTTAGCTCTTAGAGGTAAGTAAAATATTGAACATACATAACCCAATATAAAAATCGAAACTACGTCTATGTGTGCATGTCCTTGGAAATAAATTTGATAACAAAATGTCTCTGTGAACTATTGCATAACTGACAAGAAATTATGACCGCTCTGTATATAGCAACACTAGTAGATCGTGGAGCACTAGTAAACGCTCGCGGAGCACAGTTTGGGAAACTCTGCTCAACAGTATATATACTGGTACATGTAAGTTTTATATAACATTTATCAAATTTGCTATTTTCTTTTCAGAAATAGGCAAAACTATTTTCTTTTCAGAAATAGGCAAAAGTCCTTTACATAAATTTTTTAATTCTGTTGGTATATTTTATTTAAAGTGTAGATGAGGTAATTTGCATTGACTTGGTCAAAAAATCCCAAAATCGTAAAATTTGGTAAATTTTCGCAGTAAGGCGACTATGTATCCATAGATAGATAAATTATCGCTGGATATTCTGAGTCCGTTCCTGTCTTTATAAGCACCGTATTAAAATATTCAGCAAGCATTTGAAAATTTTACAACTGTTATACCACTAAACTATTTTATTTTGTTAAAATTCTAGCGGTTCTGCAATACCTGTATCCTTGTCATGTTGTTCATTTTTGCTTCGCAATCGTTTTGCTGTTGACTCGTGTACTTCATGTAACGGTGTGTTACCTCTATGTTATTAAATTTTCATGAAATGTTCAAAAATGAACATAGCAGAAGGTAATGTATGACAAAATTGAGAAACGTTGGCAAACGAATATTGTGCGTAAAAGGAAACCAACCCTAAAGCGAATGTGTGGGTAGATATAAAATAAATAATTTTTGATATGTAAAAGGGAAGAGAGAATTTTGTTTGCAAAATAGATGATATGAGTTACACAAAGTTACATTTTTATATCATTTTAATTATAAAATATTCGGTATGTTGAGATGGAAAATTATAAAATAATAAAAATATTATTTTTTCATGAAATACGTTTCCTTATTCAAGGTATATAAATTATTTATAAAAAATAATAAAAGCTTTAAGCTTCAATTTCTTTTTTTCTCTTAAAATTTAAATTTGTAGTAAATCTGCTGGAAACTTGTAATATTTAATCAGAAAAGTAGTACTCATCTAATGAAAGGTATAAAAAATTTGAAAATATTAAATATATTAATAAGAATTTGCATTAATAGGACGAAGGCATGTTATTAAGTACGGGCAATTAATATATTTCTTAAATTACAAGAGCCATACAAAATCTAAATAACAGGTGACGAAACTTGCTACGAAAATTGCTACGAAAAAATAGCCCGTTCAAAAAGTAGAATTCAGTATTGCTCTTATGGGAAATTTACATACGTATTTTATAACAACGAACTTAGAAAACCGGTAAAAGTATATAGAAAAATTGCATTCTTTGGTCCTAGCAGCATTAAAATATCTAACCTTTTAAAAAATCATGAAGTTATAGCCGCATTTCATAATCATTATTATATTATTTATTTTACATCGGCCTCTATTTCTGCAACGAGGCTAATCGCCGATGCCAAGGCCCGAGCTCCTACACCTGGATGAGGGGTGAATGATTGTGAAAATGAGAGTAATGTAAACATATTATTCTCGCCCGAATAATATCACCAACGAGCAGACTCGAACCACCGGCCGCCCAGTCACGCTTGTTTCTAACAGTCTAAAACCGCACAACTTAATTCGCTCGGCCACTCCGTTGGCATTTTCATAATCAGATCACTCTAAAAAATATGTTAGACAATAATAAAATTGATCGCAAGGATAAGTTGAATAAGAGCAGAGCCGGCGCGAGGGTCTGTGGCGCCCATAGGCAAGATTTAATTGAGCGCCCCTAGACAGGGCGTAACTAGTTTTTTTCGAGCATGTCAAATGAAGTTCTAAAAAAAACAAGGTTTTCCCTTCTAAATTTAAAACGAAGACCTAAAGAAAAACAGAAAAGGTCCACACTTCTAGATTTGAAGTGAAGACCTAAAAAAAAACAAAAGGTCCTCACTTCTAAAATTACTTTTACATTCATTTGGCGCCCTTTTAAGTCTCACGTCAGCGCCCCCTTCGCTGCGGCGCTCGCTTCACCGCATGCCTTGCATGCCCGCTTCCGCCGGCTCTGGATAAGAGTGGGGTTTACCAAATCAATTGTAATAATTGCCATTTTATTTACATAGGTAAAACCGAACGTAATTTCAACATACGAATAGGAGAGCACATTAGAGTGTGGATTATTTTTTTTATTTTATTTTTTTTTTTTTTTTTTGGACTTAGCTACTATGGCCATTATCCAGCATTAGAGTGTGGAGATTGGACCATACTGATAAGTATAATGTAGCTAAACATATGCTTAAACATAAGCATACTTATGACGACATTGAACTTTTACATATACAGCCGAAAGGATTAAAATTGGATTTATTTGTATTTGAAATCAAGAAAGCGATTTTTGTCAAGAAATCTCATGAATGAACAAGTTAAGTTTAGATGGTCGTCTCTTCTTAACCCCTTTTTATCCTCTCTCTCATATAATTTTACTTTTTAGGTAGGGTTTTCCTAATTATAGCCACATTTGTTCCAAAACCCTCTCCTCTCTAATAGTTTGTAAATTTTTTATTTATATGAATGTATTTCTGTAAACCCTTTGTATTTCTGAAGATGGCTTCATGTGCCGAAATACGTATCAAATAAACTTTTTTGTTTTATTCTTTGAAACTAACCGAGTAACAATAATCATTTGTACCACGTTTTATATGATCAGCGGGTTTTACAGCTGGAAATCTTGCCAAGAAAGAAAAGGATAGTGTTATTGAAATAACCCATTAGAAATTATGAAAAAGAAATACTCTATTTGCCTGCAACGTTTGAACGGACTATAGAAAGTAAACGGCAGTCGGCTTAGTGGATCTTTCCAAACGAAGATAAACTAGTCAAAATGAAACTATATTGCCACTGTTCTACTAGAACATTGTCGTGCAGTCACTGCTGAATGGTATACCACAATGTATTTGCCGGATTTGTTCCAAAACGTAAGCGAAAAGCAACCAAAAGGGAGAATCCTTCATCATGACAATGCACGACCACAAACTGTAGGATTACCGAGTTCCTGACCGCTTCAGGAGTGAAAGAAATGACTCATCCGGCTTACAGTCCCAACTTAACGCCTTGTGGCTTCCTCCTCTTTTCTTATATAAAGGATAAAATGCGCGATTAAAATTTAATAGCTCTTAAGAGGCGATTGATGCCTACAAAAATCTTGTTTCTGAGGTTACACCTGAATTATAGGCCTAGTGCTTTCAGGTCTGGTTGCGCTGGATAGAAAAGTGCATTGAACGTGAAGGTGAATGTTTTGAAAAACATTAAAAATTTATAAATAAACAAATTTGGTTGTTTTCGTCTTTATGAGCAAAACATAAATAGCAAACCTTTTATATCTAGTTTGTGTTACCTCATGTAGTCAGATGTTTTTGAAAATGTGACTTAAATCACTTTAGCTATAACCCCTAAATTAATAAGCGTAAAACAATCTTGTTTGTTCGTTTCTAAATTAGCTTTGTTATCATCAAAAATCATCAGCACAACAGTTTAGTCTAAGTATGTTTGTAGCTAGAAGTCAACGATCTGAATGTACTAATTAATATTAGTTGTAACTCTGTCAGTTATGTCAGGTTATCTACCCTTAATTATCAGTAATATTCAAGTTTCTATGCATCATTTCATAAATTAAATTGTATAAATGAAGTTAATTATATACAAATAGTGATGCGAAACTCAACGTTTACATATTTCAACTGTAAAATGTTTCCCAACAAAGGATCATGTTACCTTTGAACTGGCTAGGATGTTAGAATACTAAACTAAACACACAACTTTTGATTGCAAACACAGACAGATTCAAAAGGAACTATAATGAAATGATGGCTTGTTAAAGTTTTTCTCGTCATTTTCTCTTGCACATTATTAGTCGGATTGAGTTAAAATGTTTGGCACATATCATCTATGGCTATTAGCGCGTATAGCAGCTTATTTATCTAGATTAAAACGTCTTGATAACAGTTTCTTTGCCATAAATCGTAAAACAAGGTCAAAGCTCCTTATTCGCAGGGGATACGTTCGGGCGGTATGCCGCAAATACGGAAACTTTTAATAAGACCTACTTTAACAAATCAAACTTAATTATTATCAGGTTACTTTTAAATTAGATATTGGCTAAAGAACTTAAACTATATTGCCACTGTTCCACTAGAACATTGTCGTGCAGTCACTGCTGAATGGTATACCACAATGTATTTGCCTGATTTGTTCCAAAAAAAAATGAAAAAAAAAAACAAAAAATTTTTTTTTGGTTACTTTTTATTATTTCTTGTTTCGTCGTCTTGAACAAATCCGTCAACTCGGATTGATGTTCAGAAGTTGCTTCGTCAACGTTTCCTTTGACAATCATACTTCTTTCCATGGATCGATCAATTTTCACGAAAACATCACAAATATCATCAGCTGCGGATTCTTCTTTATTCGGATCTTCATTGTTGAGTATAGGTTCTAAGCTTTGACTAAAAAGACACAGGAAGGTGGGTATTGTCTACAATCACAATTCTGCTGTCCGACCCCCCCTCCCTCCTATGAGCTACAATATGAGGGTCTATTGGCGGGTGTAAAGGCTTCTACAACTACAACTTGTTTTTATATTGAAAGAGTGCGTCAGATATTTTAAAATGATTGGTTATCGTTCTAATTTCCCCCATTTCTAAGAGCTCTCTAGTGCCCTTAAAACTTCTTTTCATTTTTTCAAACATGTAGGTATATTTCAAAAACTAAATTATAGTTCGCGCGTCCCGCGAATAACGAATTTTTCAGCCGCGAATAAAGAAAGCGGTCACAAATATTTTCTCCGCGAATACCAAAACCACGGATATAGAACCAGCGAATGAAGAGCTATGATTGTCTAACAATACGCTCTAGAATCTGAAGCGTATTCATATCGAGGGTCGAAATCAATGTTTTTCAACCATTTACATTAAACGCGTCCTGTTAGATAAACGCATATTGCTACTCCCCTACATTTTCATTAAAATTTAACATATAATATTTTATATCGCAAAGTAAATTGACGTAATAATTAAATATATAAAAAATTCAAAAGCAATTACAAATATAAACAGAAAGGGGGTTATACTTGGGTCCGGACCCCCCCCCCAGAAATGGAAAAATCATATACTTATTTAATAAAAACTAAGCAATTGAAATAAAAATCACAATAATTAAAAAAAATTAAATTAATATATAAGTAAGCCCACTCCTCTCCGTAAAAAATAAACTTACGTATTATTTTACGGATATTTTTTCGAAATTGTCCCTCCCCTTGGCTAATTTTCTAAGGGCGCGCCTGTAAACAGAACTACAACATTTACAAAAGATAACTTTTTTAAGACGACCTCGGTAGCGCAGATGTACTCTGCTCTCGTGCTTAAAGTCCAGAGTTCGAATCCCGGTCAGGGCTTGGATATTTGTATTTGTCCTTATCACCTCATATTCATTTTATTTTGAAAACGGTTCCTTTGATTGTTAATAACTCACTAAATAGTTTTACCTTAAAATTTATCAACATAATAGTTAAAATAAAATTTTAATTGCAGAAACTATTTTGTATATTTTCACATTGGCCACAATTTTTTAACGCCCCAGAAAATTTAAATTTATCGTCCCCTCAAAAGTGAAATCGATCCCGTTGAAAACCACTGGTCTTGATATTCTGTTAGCTGATCGCTCAAATTCTTTAAGGTTGTGCTTTAAGAATTTATATATTATTCTATCCTTGTCTCTGTTCATTTATCAATATTAAAATTTATTTCCAAAAAAATTCCTTACTTTATTTAAGCTTGAATTTCTCGAACAAACCCTGTAAGCTCTTGTGTAATCGCACAATCTTTAATTTTACATTAACTTATTTTTGTATTGCCATCTGTTTCTAATTAAAACAAAATAAATCAACAAGGATAGTATTTCATATTTAAATTTAAGTATAAAATAAAACGAATAAACTACCCTATCCTACGCTTAATTTTAAAGATACAATCACTGTTCTATTTTTGGGCAAAGCTCCAAGTCGAGAAAGTGTTCACGTACATGACCTCCGTCAATGTCAATGCCATGAAGTTTTTCCAGAACGATTCAAAACAGATCAAGCGGATAAACTGAAATAAACTTAACTGAAATAAAGTTGACACTTAGTACACCAACAAAAAATTAAGTATGAACTTTTATGAAGGAAGGTCAATTAATTATTTTTTTCTATAGTTTTAAAAGTTAGTATAAATTTATAACAAATCGCCAAGCTTGTTAATACACACATGGTACACTGGTCCATAAGTTTTCGAATATCCTCCAAGGAAAAAATCTTTTGCTGAGCGCAAAACCACCGATACACCGCATTTTTAAATTCATCTTCATCAACAATATCAAGAGCGCAGGCAAACTGCCAATAGTGAACTTTATTGTGACTTGCTTACAGAAAAATTAAAGTCTGTCCAGTGATGTAGCTATGAGCCTGCTACGGCCGCAGCCGTGGGGAGATTACGTAATTTAATGGCCCATTGAACCTTTATATCAGTGTTTCTCAACAGGTGGTCCGCGCGCACAAAATTTCATTAGTATTAATAATGGGCCTTTAGGCAAAAAAAATGTTTTTCTTGACGTTGGTTGTCCGCGGTTAGTGTGGAATTCTGAAAGTGGTCCGCAACTGTCGAAGTTTTGAGAAACACTGCTCTATAGGACTGGAAACAATTCTTTGGGCGCGTTGAACAATCGTAGGTTAACGGAATCGCGTTACGGATTGAAGTTAAGGCGCCTACAGACGAAGTGGAAAATCACGGCCAATGTTTACATTTGTCTAGTTCCACGTGTCGTGTGTAAGGGTAACAAGTCAACATACGCTAAGCTTGGCGCTGGCCGACGTTCGCTTCCAAGGCGGTATTCATATCAAGTCAAAAGGGTTTGACCAACATCGGTGCAAACTTGTATATGCATGTCAGCACCGTACACACGACTCGCACACACTTGTCATCACATCAGTCGAGAGTGTTGTGTTCAAAAGGAAGGTTACAACCAATTTTGCTTAATTATGAATTCTACTTAAAGTGAAAAGTAATTATTTATACTTTAAATCTAATTTAAATATCAAAAGCAAGGTCGAAGCTGCGACCATAACCTCACTGTCACTGTCAGACGCCATTTTACAAGCCCATGTTCGCTATTTTTGTACTTGGCCAGCATTAACACTTGTGTCCACCAGTGCTACATGTTACGGACAGCGTCAGTACCCGTTGGCGAATGTTGACACACAATCTTTAGGTGCCTTTACAGAAATGTCGAGTCGCCTCACGCCGAACATCATATCCGACTGATACACGTGCACACCGGGCAGCTGTCCATTATATCGCAAACATTGCAATATTAAAACACTGAACAGGAAAAAAAACAGTGAATAAATAAAGCTTTGTGTCAATCCCGCCTTATTAAAACTAGATTTTAAAGTAAGAAAATAATTTTAAAGATTGAGTTTTGTATTCATTTCGGGGTAAATTCACACGCTCTCTTTCTGTAGTTGATGAAAGTTGTGGAAACTATAAAGTCAAACGCACTTAATAAAATAACCTATTACTTTTATAATAGGAGAAACGAAAGTAAATCTTTATAAAACAATTTCAAACCTAAAATATTACTAACGAAATTATTTTTGCCGAAGTATTTGGTCCAGAGGACAGCTTTAATACAGTCACCATACATAATACAAAGACAAAGCTATCCGAAGACTGCAGCACAATAGCAAAGTAATTCAGCGAGTCACCGTTGGCGGCGCCCTATTTACCAGCGATGACCATAGTTAAACAAGAACAATATCACATTTGTTTCCTGGAACGTTTGCCAGAGATTGTTTACCGGTAGACAAAAGCGTGACCCCCTGTCACAAAACCCATTAAATATTTGTTAAACGGCATGATTAATCATCTAAACAGCGTGCGTTTATGATTGGGCTTTTATCATTTATTATACGCAGGGGATATGATTATGATTATGACGGAAAAAAAATGGAGGAAGTCAAGTCATTATTAAATTAGTGATGCGTTTTAATGTACTCACCTTAAAAATTTACTTGCTCTAAAAAAATTGGAACAACGCGAATTAAAATTAAAAAATAATGTTCAAAAGCGTTAAAAAATATATTCTAAATTAAAATGGCCCTAAAATAGTCTGCTGTAGCAGCTATAAATCGTTGTGAATACCTTTTCCACTTCTAGAAGCACTTTCGAAGCGCATAAAGCACCTTTCGAAATCGATTTTAGATCACCTCCGAATTTTCTTCTATCTCTTTAAGGGTTCACATAGGGCTAAGTCATGTGATGGCTTGATAGGATTGTTGGAGAAGAAAGGTGACTTTTTCTTTAGACAAAAAATCATCCGTTGGGTGCAACGAACCTAGGCGAATGATTTTTAAATCCCCATGTTGCGGAGGCCAAAATTGCAGTAATGTTTAGTTTTTGCCTGGGTCTATTTAGAAGGAGTAAATGACATATTCATACAACTATCCAACTTGGAAGTATATGGATTCTTCAAAAAATCTGCCAATTCCTCCTGTCAATCCGACATTAGTAGCGTGGAATGATGGACGCAAAATTGTGAGAAAACTGACCAAATAGACAATTATTTGTAAATAAGAAGAAGAACCTGTGAGTGGTTAGGACATACTCTTAGAAGAGATTCTAAAGATGTATACTATCCATAACACTGACATAATCCTCAGGACAGAGAAGAGAGGAAGTTCCAAGTAGATCTGGTATGAATAAACACAAAGAAATAAAGGCATGGAGTCCAAAGAAATAAAAGACTCGGCAGTAAGACCAATGACTTGAAGTCAAAGTCAATATTTTTTACAATATAACGAGCAGAAGCTAAAAAGCTCATTATGCTCAAGAGTGCAACACACATACAAATATTATTAGTACTTACTTAAAAATAGTTTACAGATTCAACAAAGGGGCTATTTGTAACTTGAAGGAGTTGATGAACGATGCTAACACGGCGTTCTCGGGCAAAGCGTTCCATGGGTCGAACACTCGATTAGTTAGAAAATTCTGTAGTAATTACTCGTAGGGAAGCTTCAGAAAGTGGCTCCTTCAACGTTGGACGACATTGATAGAGTATAGAGACGACATGACCGAAGAAAACTTTCCAGTTGTCGCTCTGTACATCTGAATGAGGTCACTGTATGAGAGAGCTTTGGGACATCTTGGGAAGCGAGTGTGCCACTCTTTGGACTCTTTCCAGTAATGGGATGTCGCGTTGAAGGTACTAGACTACGAAAGCAGAGGACGGATATAAGATAGGTACATTTGAAGGAATAAGCTTGGGGTTAAGTGAGGAAATAATTTCTTAATAATGAAGAGGGATTAATTAGCTCTTCTAACCACGATGGTTTAAACGCAAAAGTTACATTGACAGCACTTCAAGAGGTGTTCAATATCATCCAATGATGGACAAGGCTCGATGATGATAAAATCTAATTACATTATTTGTCATATTTTCTATTGTTCCTGGTATTCTTCGTTTGGAAGCCTTGGTCAAATCGGAAATGTTTTGTTCTAACAATACTGCTATAAAAAGAACGATGGAGTTAACTGTGTACCATTACTATGAAACTTTCCAAAAAAAGGAATGGAAAACTAAAAAGCTCTAAGGGAATTTATAGTTTTTGAAGTACTTCTTCAGATAGAATCTCTAGTGGTATTATTAGCTATGAACTGTGTTCCGTACGTTAAACTTCCGCTTATTAAAAACCCATTTACGTCTAATTGCAATAAATTATGCTATAACACCACTCTCGATGTCCATAGCTAGTACGGTAATTACTCGATTGATGTGTAGATGGATATAGTTGTAGTATACATCTACTGATGTATCTTCGTGTACTTTAATTGCATGTTTGAATTTTAATTCGTCTTGTAACTCAACACCTAGTCATGTACCATAAAGTTTATCAGGTTAATCAAAGGAATATCTTGTAAAAGCACGGAGATTTTAGAACCTAAGAGTATGAGAACGGTACAGCAATACTAGAAGGTCTTTTTGTTGATGAAAGGGTTGTTAAATGATAAAATTTTACTGTGTTTCACAGATTTTATTTATTTTTTTCTCAGTGAATTTCGTTCAATATCACGTAACAGAAATGTTCGTAAGCACACAAAGCATATAAATCCAATAAAACATAAAGTAATTGCGAACATGATCCTGAACTTCAGTTCCATTATACATGCTCTGTGGAATTTGATTCCAACAACGAATCTATGAGGCAACTTCCTTTTGTATGTCTGAAAACTTTCTAAAGAACTTAAACCAAAAAATATCCGTCTGCGGTATTCTAATTTCTACAGCTCCAAGAACTTGAATGAAACCATTAATACCGAGATTCCAAACCGTATTTCACATAAATTGGACATAAAAATTTAATAAGGGCATTTTTGAATGGCCATGGATAAATGTCATCGTATCACATAGATATTTTGTTTTATTTTCATTTCAGGAATATTATTATTAAAGACAAGGCGAAGAATCTGATGGTTCGCTAGCCTGAGGAATGGTTCTGTGTTCAGGGCCATCTTAAAACATTTTAGTACCCTGGGTTACCAAAATTTAGGGCCCTTGTGAAAGAAAAAATGATCAAAAAATGCACTGTTAAAAACACAAATAGATCATTCGGTACTGGTTAGAGATTAGAGTATTTAATTTTTTTCTAATACCCTTTTCACACTAGAACTTTAAGACGAGGGAACTTAAAGTTCACCCACGTTTAACATCGGTATGCTTTCACACTTGATGTTTAAATCTCCGGTGCTGTCATCAGCTACAGTAATTTTGTCCTTAAGTTACCGTCATGAAATTACCAGTAAGTCGATACATTTTATCTCAATTATTGTAGCTCTGTATTTTATTAAACACATTATTAAAATAAATAATTTTATTATAACAATAAGTATAAACTTCTTATTACGTCGATATAATACAGTATTCTTGTTTATAATATAAAATGTTGACAGCACAAATTCAAAGAGTATTTTTTTATAATAGAAATTCTGTTGGCAATGCGGACGATGTTTAAGACGCAGATCTCTGTCTTAAACATCGCTTGTATTTAGACGAGGCCATACGGTTTCACATTAGCGTTTAAAGACACATTCACTTTAACATCCGATCTAGTGTTCTAAGTTCTAGTGTGAAAAGGGTATAAGATATTTAACTAAGTAACTAAATTTATTACTTGAGTAACATATTTCTTGAATAAATTATTATTCTTTGGTAGTGCAAATTTGATACTGAAAAACATTTTCGTTCGAAAATAATAAATCTACGCAAAGGAATGTCCTTATTAAATCTTTCTATAAATTAAATTTTTGACAGACATTATTTGAATTGCTTTTTTTGTGCTATAGATTCGGATAACAAGAGATTTATGAAAAAGTTCGTTATTAGAATTTTTTTTAATATTTCAGAGAACAGCCATAATGTTTGCTTGAGTGAGCGGAGTAATCAGTAGTTAAAGATTAATTGAAAAATCCACTTGCTTTGAGCGCAAACAGAACAGTCGCGATATCCGAAACCCGTAAAGGAAAGAAAAAAGTTGTTTCAAATTTTTCATTCATGATGGAATGAAAAGAGTAATATTTCATCATTAATAATAATACAAATATGCGTAATATTATAAATGATACAATGATAAAAAAATATAAAATAATATATAAAAATATAAATAAATATATGTAACAAAAAGGTACCATTATGTTTATATTAGGTGACAACATATGTGGCCGGTTTCATAAAGCAATGCTAACTTTTAGCAACGCTGTTAAATTTTAATTTCGTTGTTAAGTACAGTTTTGCGTTCCATAAAGCAATGTTAAATTTAGCAAAGAATTAAACCCTCTGCTATTTTAACATAAGTCTGAGGCTGTGTTAAATATTTAACATTGCACTGTTACCATAGTTTTACTTATTTTCATATTAAATATTTAAATTGAATATAAAGAAAATAGAAAAGGTAAATTATAATAAATATTTTTATACACATAATTTCAGATATTGAAAGATGTGTGTATAGGTTTTATTAATATTTAATAATATCATAGATTATAACCTCTTTAAATTGTTTTTTTTTTTTTTTCATGCAGTTGGTTTTTAACTCTTTTACTCAATCTATACACTAACCCTGAATAGAACTACAACGCAGCCCACATATTGACAAGAAATACCATAGAAAAATCGTTCCGAGTCTTAAAAAGACGATTTCCATGTTTGTTTATGGGATTAAGAGAAAAAATTTACACAAGTCGTGGAGTAACAATTGCATGTTGTGTTTTACATAATATGAAAATGTCATTTAAAGACGAAACTCCACCTATTGTAGAAGAAATTCAAATACTTGGAGACGCTTCCGATGCAGTTCCGCTTGGACCAAACAGAAATTTACTAAATAATACTGCTGCAAGAACTACGATTAATGACACGTTTTTACTAGGTTATAATGTATATATATATGTACATCTATATATTACTATTTTACTATATTGTAATAACGCTATGCATATTAAACTAAATCACCACAAGATACTTTGTATCTTCTGTGACGATGATTTGTTTACATTGTTTTTTTTTTTTGCGTTATGTATATAAATTAGGGATGTGAAAAAAACATCGATGTATCGAAAACATCGATGTTTTTACCATCGATGGTCAGCTGGCGATAGTATCGATAAAACATCGATGTCTACTACCGATGTCGATGTTTAAACTTTGAAATTTAGAAACTACCGCTAGAGACGCTGGAATCTTAAAAATTTAATTTTTATTAAAATTAGTACACAAAATATAAGCGCCATCTATTGTGGTATAACAATACTAATAGTGTTAATTCTTATTCTTCTTAGCAGTTAGCAGAATACGAAAAAATAAGAAGAAACTTTTAATTTTTGCAAACAATGCGAACGACCAACGACGCCAACACACTTTTTCTTTTTAAGTCTTGTTGACACTTTCCCAGTTGTTATTCCTCCAATCCCTGGATTTTTGTAAGTTGTCATTAGCTATTTTTTTATATATTGAAGTTGGCTTTTCCTGAACAAAATGAGCAAATGCTTCAATTAATCGGTAAAAGTAACTAGAATTGAAAATCTAGTTACGCCTAAACCAAAGGAACAGACTTTATTTCAACTTAAAAAAGTATAAAAATAATTGTGTATGACAGTGTTATTTTTATGTTCAATAATATAAAATTAACATTAAGATTACTATATTAGTATTGTAATAAAATCCAATATTTCATTTTAGAAATGTAAAAATAGTAAGGTCTGTTCCTTTGGTTTAGGCGGAACTAGGTTTTCAATTCTAGTTACTTTTACCGATTGATTGAAGCTTTTGATCATTTTATTCAGGAAAAGTCAACTTCAATATATAAAAAAATATCTAATGACAAATTACAAAAATGAAAATTGCGGTTAGTTCCGCCTAATCGTTTGGAATAGACTGTAGGTACAAATTAGGATTATTATATTGGGTATAATAATATTAATGTGAAATTAATTACTATTAAAAAGGACTATTTCTATTTCAAAATCTAATAAATCCTTTTGTGTATTATGTGTTACTTTTTTCGTTTTTTATCTGTACATTATTAAATAAAACCTATATAATATAAATCAATAGCTTTTTTAATATTAATAAAACATCGATGTTTCCGATACATCGATGTTTTTCCTTCGATGTTTTTTCAACATCGATAGTAAGCGCCGATGTTAACATGATATTAAACATCGATGTTTTGTCTTCGATTTACAACCCTAATATAAATATATTGTACCGAACAAATGTAAATACGACGGGGCTAGGCCTGGTGAATACGCATTGTGGAAGTACCCAAGGAACCAATAACGTTCAATGTCCCTTTCGCGACATATTTTCAAGCATTAACGTGCTGCAAAGTGACTTTCCTGATTCCGTAGTTAGTAAATAATCTTATTCGCTTTATTTCATTACTCAAATGAATCAGCTGCTATTAATAATAGCTCGGAATTAACATTCTGACCAGATTCTTGCAAATTCACTACACCCTTAATATCCCACCAAATGCACAATAACCCATTTTTCGGTGTCTTCAGAAACCCCTAAGAAATTCTTTTGGTTACTCCCCTGCCACGAAAAATTCTACGTGCGTGCCTGTACTTGTTTAATAAAAATTCTAATGAGCCTTTAAATATTTATTAATTTATCCAGTAAACTTCGTTTTTCCTTGCACCATTAAAAATAAAATTTAGTTTTCTGCTTACATTAGTTTATATGTACAATATGTGCATAAATTTAATGGAACATCAAAGTTTTACCTCGTAATTCTGTGAGACTTCTGTATATGACATCGGATATAAATAATGTATGAAACAGAGTAGTTTTCCGGAAACTGTGTAAACCTTAACATGGTGCAAACAGGACAACTAGATAGCTTTTCAAATCTCGTACTATGGAGGATAGTTAAAAATCTGGTCACGACCTTGGTGCTAGAAAATTCGCAATATTAATTTTAATTTCATATCACTGTACCGTATATGGTGTTAGACTGTTATTATACAGTGATTTCTAATTAGTTCAGAATGAAATAACCAGATGAAAAAAATCAGTTTAGTAGTACGAAGAAAACAAGTTTATATTGTAGGTTCTGTTAGTCTGGGTGTGTTGAATAAGGGAAGTGGCCGTAATCTGAGGTTATTCTACAAATGTTATTTAAAAATGATTCCTTGATCTACGCGGTTTATTATTGTACGATTTCATATTTACTCTTTTTAGTAATTACTACTAATATTTCGAAATTATGAATGCGTTATTTTTCGATAGTTAAAAAAGTTTCTTTTAAAATGAAATATATTATTACTTAATATTATTTATCCATATATGTACAAAGTTACATTTATTAGAAACATAATAGTATATTCTGTAACAAGGTTGGAATGAGAAAATTCGATGCGAGTGGAACATTTCAAGCGCGAGACGCAGGCGAGGGTGAGGAAACATGAGCATCGAATTTTCTCTTTCAATCGAGTCACAGACCCTACTTTCTCCACGACCACCAGAAAAAGAAATAAATGTAACAAATAATTATTTTAACAAACATTTTAGTTTAACAAACCATTTATATTACATAAAAAATTAATCAATTAATTAAACATATTTTTACTTGCCCGATCTTAATATATAAGGGGCAAGTATTGTAATCGCGAAAATTTTGCGATGTCGAGATTTTGACTGATGACCACGTTTCATGGTCCAGGGAATCAAAAAAACCTATTTTCGAAGTGCCGTCCGTATGTGTGTGTGTCTGTGTGTGTGTCTGTGTTTATACACGATAACTCAAAAACGGTTACACTTAAAGAGTTCGTTCTGGTACTAAAAAATTCTCCTAATAACTGGGAAGAACCCTATTGTTTTTTATTAAAATCCTAAACCGGAAACGGAAGTTATTAAACATTAAAATTTAAAAAAATTCGTAACTAGTAAACCAAGCCTTGGACAAAAAATTGTATTGGGCATAATTTGATGTATTTTTGAAGATTTACCTAAATCTTTTTTTAAATTAAAAAAAAAATATATGTATTATTTTTATTATTATTATTTATTTTATGGGACGGCAAGTCTAGCGGAGGTCTTCCTTCGCCACTGGTTTTATTTATTATTTTTTAAACAGCCGTACATCGGCCACTATTTCAGTACTTATGTTGCATTTGTTTAATGTAAACATTGCATATGCAGTGAATTTCTTTTATCCTGCAATATAGGTATTATCGTTACTATTGTAATTGAAATCTGACAGCAATGTAAAATTGCGTATCTTTTAATTTGCAACATAGGTGATTTAACATTTCTGTCAAAATAATTTGTCGTAACTTGGGAAACCATGAATAATACTAATTTCAATGTTGCAGGATAGAAGAAATTCATTATTCGTATTTTAATGTAACTCTACAAAAACAAATGACAGCAAGCATGGAATAGTTATTCCATAACAAGTGATGGAATGAAATACACGCAAAATGCATAGAAAGATAAGTGCTTTAGAATGACATTCCAACTCTCGTGTTAGAATATTAACTTTCTGTAGCCAAAATTGGTTTTAGAATTGATAAATTCTATAGTGGTCGTGGAGAAATATTAATTAACTGCTTAAAACAGCGCTACTTTGATTCGTATGGAGAATATTTTTACTACCAGGTTTATTTCAAACCGTCAATCCCGCGAAAATGAAGAAAGCGTCTACAATTTGTCTTCTGCTTAATATTTTCCCATTATAAGCTTGTCGTTCTCAAATGCCATCGACTCTTATCTTCCCAGTCTCCTTCATATAGGTCTTTTTCAAACATTTAAGTCAGTTAACAATTGTTTACGTATATTTTCCAATGAGTTTGTATGTGATAGGCCACGATTCTTCTCCATATGTTGTTATTGTTTCTATGAAATAGTGAAAAAATATTTTTAGGGTTTCGTATGTAGGGGCAGATTAACTGTCAGAAGTATGTAGATCTGTAGAGAAACGCAGACGTCAGGGAAGAATAGAACCAACCAATCTTAGGATTGTAAACTTTAAGAGAGAGGTATGACAAGAAACCCTTATATTGTCACTCATGTGTTGGCATAACATAAGAATCCTCACTTCTAAAATACAAGTAACGACCTAAAAAAAATCCTCATCTCAATTTGTGTGTTTTTATTTTTATATTTTTATTTCCTTGCTTCTTAGGGGGGGGGGGGGTAGGCTGGATGCGCCACTGCATGCCGGTGTATAACACGACCTGCGTACAAGACGAACCCTTTAAGTTACATTTTATGTATTCATGTATTTTTAAATAAAGACTCTTATACACGGATACATTGAAAAAATTGATGTGAAGTGTGAATTTTCACACATTCAGGGTTTCGCAGGTATTTAGTAACTGTATGATTATTTGGGATGCCAAAAAAATTTTGTCAAAATATTTTTTTATGAATTTTAATTCGAATGCCTAATACCATTATTTAAGTTTCTAAATATGTGCAGTATTTTTTTTATATAGCAAGCTTCATTAAGATTTTGAAAAATGCTATGGTTTCCATTGGTTGCTTAAATCATTAGCCCCACCCTCTGATTTCGTATACATTCAAACAGAATTAAATTATAATTTCAAACTGGTTATTAAATTTACGCTTTCAAAAATTAAATGCAACATTTACCAAAATATAACTAGAATTTTGACAAAATAATTTAAATTAAATAAAAATACAAAAAAAAAAAAACAAAAAAAATAAAAATTTATGGGATTCGAACACTAGTTTCTTCGGTAGTTACAGCTCACTAAGCGACAACGCTATCACTGTACTACGAAGGTTTACTCGTTCACTATGTTAAATAGCGGATTAAATATATTACATATTTTAGTTAAAAACACAAAAAATGCGTTATTTTCCGAAAACATAATTTGATCAAAAATTCCTGTTGTACTATTCCGGTTCACACCAATGTACATTACTGAGAATTATTTCATATTTTTAGTTTAAACCATCTGGGCTACAGGGTGTGGGACAAAATTTTTGTTTGTACAATTTTGGCAAAAATCGCCTCAAAATAATTTATTTTACAAAAATAAAATTTTGATCGTTAATCCACGTACCAAGGGCTTTAATTTGATACCCTACACAGAATTGTATTTTTTTCGATGAGCATATATTTGTTTATATTTTTAGGGGGATATGTTTTTTAGATGTTTTAGTATTTTTCCTATGTGCGGGTCAAAGAGTTGTATAAGCATGCCAAATTTCAATTCTCTAGGTTTAGCCGTTGGCTACAATTTTTACCGAACAGACAGACAGACGACAAAATTACGGTATAAGGGTTTTTTGGTCATACCTACAAAACCTTAAAAAGATGATGTCCAGGGAAATATATCGATTTATATTTCAACTATATAAGGATATAGGTATATAAATAAATATTCATCCGAGAAAACAAGCTCCCTCTTTTCTATCTGGCATATAAGACGACCCCCGATTTTTAGATGTATTTTAAGATTTTTAAGGGTCGTCATATACGTCGATACTTACGATAATTACTTGAACAACCTTGAAATATGTATGTGAGACACACATCACATCGGTTTGATTATTTTGTTATACTTTTTACTCCATCGTTTCCTTGTAGTGCTCGATTTGCTATTTTTACTCTAATAATCTTGTCATCTAAATATGTCTATATTAAATTACAAAAATAAGGGCAATATTACGCCCTATCTAAATTATTATTACAAGAACTCGTAAATAGAAAACAAAATTATTTTTAATTCAATTTCCCCTTCAAATCTACATAAAAAAGAATATTAACAACCTGATGAAGTGAAAATTTAAATTACATAAATTCAAACACCAGGGAGACTGAAAAATAAAGCAGGTGAATAAATTAAAATGAAATAAAAGCGACAGTGGAACGGAAATAAACCCTCCATAACATTCAGGTATAAATTCCGAACCTGTGACATATATAATAGTGCCATAGTGGATCGCTGATGCCCTATAAAATTTTATATAACATGAAGTTGAATGCATCTTTGCTGTAAATGAGATTGAAGTCTCTAAAAGAGACCATTTTAAAATTTTATTAATGGTTCTTTATGGTGAATCTGGGATAGAGAAAAATAAAAGAATTTATTCAAGCGGTTAAATTAGAACATTTAATTTAATGATGGGTGAAATAAGAAATTTTATTTAGAAATTGCTCATTGGTTCTTGATGGAACTGGTTTGATATGCATCAACTATAAAGAAATTTGAAATACGGCGAGTAAGTAGAAATTACTTAAACGGTTCTCAGAAACAATATCGAAGATAAACCGGAAAATTCTTGCAATGGTCCTAGAAGAGAAAAATATTACCTTTTTAGAGAATCCCCAAGGAATAAAGAAGTAAAGCGGCTAGAAAATTACCGGAAGTGATAGAATGGCAGCATCGCTGACGATACTGAAGACCGTAGGGCTATAGCCCTATAGTGCTATGGTCATTCAAATGATTGTAAAGAGATATCCGAAAAAAAAAAAAATCAATTACTGTATAATTGACAGAGGAGTCCGTGTATTCTCGGTGAAACATAGTTAATACAAGATTAATAAATAAATAAAGCACTCGGTAAGTTTCACAAATATAAGTTTAATGTTACTCTATACGTATTTCGGCAGTGACGCCATCTACAGGAGTTCAAATTACTTGTAAAACGGCGCAGTTTGGCCGGTCTACAGAAGTTTGAAATTTGAACTCCTGTAGATCGCGTTACTGCCGAAATAGGTATACAGACCAATTCTGTAACTCAGTGACTATGATGATAGTAACTAAATTTGTCACTATGAGCAAGGTTACTATCATAGTAACTTTGGGGTATTTCGAATGCCGCAAGACAAAAGTTACTACAATATTTAGTAACATGTTACTATAAAAGTTCCTATCATAGCAACTATCAAATGCTGACAATGAAGTAATGACAAAACAAGGAAAATGCATCGAAGTAATAAAAAATCCAGCTTCATGGAAGGTTCTAACCCCCAAATTCCACACGCCTACGCCACTGATTCTATTGTCAAGAATTTGTTTTTCCATTCCGTTTTTTTTTTTTTTTTTTTAATTTTTTCACTCATTTTGTTTTTTTTTATATATTTTATAAATGTATAAGGTATATACCAGAATGTATATTATATAACGACAAAATAATGTAAGCAATACAATATTTTGACATTTTTAACCTCAACTGTCATCTGTATATCACTAATGCGCATGCGTGTAGCGCTTCTGTAACTAACGTCATTCTTCTAAAAAAATGTTAAAGTTACTATTAAAGTCACTATAAAGTTATTTTGTAGTAACGTTACTACACGGTAACTATTATAGTAACTTTTTACATAATTGATCTGATTGAGTTAACATGAACATTAAACTTATATTTGTGAAACTTACCGAGTGCTTTATTTATTTATTTATCTTAAATCAATTACTGCCTTTCTGTATGTATGTCTGTCCAATTCACGCAAAAACAGCAGGTATTACGTGATATTTTCACGTAATTTGATATGACGATAGAGTCAAACCAGGATTTAAAATTTTCATTCTACAGGTATGTTTGAGGGTTAAAATTGTTTACTGAAAAATTTAAAATATCTCCCGTGTTGAATTAACATGAAAATCTATATAACGAATTCGTAAACAAATCTCATTTATTCTACGATTTCTTCAATCAAATGAATATTGGGGTGCACCCCAAACCAAGCTTTTCTTGTCCCATATCTTGTTATTCTTCACTTAATAGTAAAAACGTGTATGACAAAAATGATTTATAATATTAAAACGAATATTTTATTCTGTGCATTTTTTCAACTGGAAGAGTATTGGAGGGGGGAGTTATGGGTTACAAATTTTCCGAACCATGCTTACTTTTTTTTTGTCTCGGTTGTTACTTTACAAGTTAACCTAATCTAAATACCTCCAATAGATCTTAACTAAATAATGGATCATAAATTACCATTCAAGAAATGTTATCTATCTTCAAATGTTTAACTAATATCTTTAATTTGACATAATTTATGTAAATATTTTCCATTTTATATCGATGTTAAACATTTCCAAATGTAATCAATTCGCTAATATTATGTTGAAAGAAAGTTATTTAATTTGTAAATCAGTCTAAATTAAAACTCGTTTTAATCAGTAAAGTTCCCTTTCATTTCGTGAATTTAGAGCGAAATTTTAACTCAAATTAGATTTAAACTGAAAACGCCTCTGTAACTACATACTCTAGGCACGGATGCAAATTGAATTTAAAAAAAAAATCTAAAAAGACAAAAATAAAAGTTTACAAATGACTATTACTACGGCGTCGATGAACATTTACTCTGAAAGACCCAAAGGTAGAAAAAAATTTGATGGACAATGTGCAAGAAAATATTAGTTTTGTGGGAACCTCGGGTTGAAGTAATATAGTACACGACAGGATAAAATGACAGCATGTTCTAAAGGAGACAAACATCCTTGGAGCCTAGATTGAGCATAGGACAGAAAACACAAGTTGTTACTAGACCTTCAGCACTATATGAAAACCACGCCAGAATAGCGTTTGGGTCTATTATCCTCGAATTTAAATATACCTTGTATGGTATTGCTTTTTTCGTATTTGAATACGCTGTGCCGACTGCTGAGCTGACTGCACAGTGCAGGAAAATGAAAATTCGAGAAGACGTGCACAAAGGATTTTTTCTCTCAGAGAATGAAATAAAAAAAAATTAAATACAAGTGATGACCTAAAAAAGTCCTCTCTTCCAGGATTCAATCGATGACGAAAAAAAAAGGTCCTTACCTCCAAGATGAGGACCAAAAACAACCGAATATGGGGTTTGAACACACGTCCCTGTGCTCTATAGCAGTGTTTCCCAACCATTTTCAATAAATTGAACTTCATAAAATTAAAATATGTATTTATTTATGTTTTATATAGCATCTAAAGTGGACAAATATAAATATTAAAGTACTTATATTTTGAGAACCAGTCAAACTTCTTCGCAAACCGGCAATTGGGAAACACAGGTTTTACTGCAGAACCAATCAGTTCCTTAGAGAGGGGGGCGAGGAGTCCAAAATAATAATAATTATTATTATTACTACAGTATCAAGTTTCATCTTTTCATACACATTTTGAAGAATACTCTTGGATGGTAAAGTTGAAAAGGAGTATCATGGACAAGGGCGCCCCATAAAGTGGGAAAACAAGGGCAGAGTATTTGAGAAATAATTAATAACTAAGAATTTTTACTTAATATTTAAAATTCCAAACAACTTTTATGCTGACTAACACAAAATCTTAGGTTAGCATCGCTTAAAAGATAAATGCGTTGCTAAATACTGTGTTAACGGTACCTATAACACCCAGAGATTATAAGTTTCTTATAAATAACAATCTGAAATAAAATTAGTAACAATCTAGGCATCAAAAATTGCAGAGAATTGTATCTAAAAGGATATTTCTAATTGTAAAAACATTTTTTGTAAAAATGTTATCGTTCAATAATGTTCTGTAATTTTTAAATATATTTATGGGTTTCAAATAACTTTTATATTTATATAATAAATAAATAATAATCTTTATTCCAGTGAATGTAATGTACATTTTTGGAGTCGTTAAACATATCAATTAACAACTACGAAAATAAGAAATTAAAATATGCGTCTAATATAGTGATATTACAATTTTAATGACATGAATAAAATATATAAATAAAGAAAGAGTGTAAGTATGAAAATCTATTGGTTAAATTGCTGTGGAGTTAATTCATCATCTTCAAATTCTTTTATATGGCTTTCGTTATGAGATTTTTTTTCATTTTATTTTTAAAATGATTTCTAGGTTTCTGATATTATCTGATATATTATAAGTTTGTTAAAAAACTTAGTTCCCATTATATTGGGCTGGTTTCTTACGTCATCTCTTGAAAAGGGTATTCTAAAATCAGTTCTATTGCGAGTGGAGTAACCATGAAAAGAACTATTTGTTTTTAAAGATGAAGACTTTTCTTTTATGTAAATTAAATCTTTTGTAGAAATCAGATAATACGTCAATATTTTTTCCATATGATTATTTATTTAGTTCAGAACTATCGTCGACCATCGCCACATGATATCTGACGTCCTTATGAAAATTGAATCATTTAAACCCGCAGCACCTTTATTCAGAACCACGCCAGATTTAAGATGTCGGCAAAAATTGATTTTCACAATAGAACAATTTAGGATATTTTTACAATTAAAAATATCCTATTAGATAGAAAAAATTCGCTACAAATGTTAATGTATAGATGGTTACAAATTTTATTTCGGATTGTTATTTATGTATAATAGTGAGAACTAATATAACTAGTGAGAACTATACCGTTGTGACTCCCCTTAAAAAGTATAATATCCTACCTTTAATTTCTTTCTTTTTGTAAATCGCACACACGCCAAACCACACAAAAATAACTCACAACTCATATTCAAAAACTGTCTTCTTAATTTAAAAATGAATATCTTGTACGTCCTAAAGGGTCAACTGTGAAGTAATCTCCACGTCAAAACTCATTACAGTCATTGTATACAAATAAATAAAAATATTCCCCACTATGTAAAGAAGTGATTCATACATTCCGAGAATTCGTAGTCAAAATTCAGATTTGAAATTGCGATGTGACCTGGGTTGAAATGTGGTTCCCAAAATTTTTAAAGAGTGAATGGATGGTAAACTGTTTTATTGCATACTTAAAGAGTTCTTGGAAAAATTATAAAAAGTAAACTTCGAAAGTCATTAGATGACTTAAGATGTTAATATTTATTCAGGTTTTGAAACCAAGTACTTGGTTTTTTTTGCGGTTGTTTAACCTGAAATAAAAATGGTGAGAATTGCAAATTTTAAAAAGTATTAGTCAAACAAAATTTGGGCGTAATAGAAAAAAGAACGAGTTCATTTGCAATATGTCTGACAGATTAACCATAATTTGTATATTTAGAAAAAAATTGACGTTAAGTGTGAATTTTCACACATTTCGGGGTTTTGTAGGTATTTAATAAGCATAAGAAACCAACAGAACGCTGGTTGTCTAGGACAATATTTCTTCTATAATCACATCAAAATCAAAAGTTTTTTTATAATCGTTTTGATTCGTTATTTGAGTACTTAGAGCCTTCACTAAACTTTTTTTAAAACTAAATTTAAACAATTTGCGAAAATTTTGTTTCAATAAAATTTAATTGAAAATATCCCAGCAATTTTTTCTGTATTTGCTTTGAATCCTAAGTCTTCATTAAATTAATAAGAAATCCATTGATAAATTGAATAATATTTTTCAATTTCAGAACCGTATTTCTTACTATTAACTGTTACTATTATAAATGACTTATTCCTTTTTGATACCTTAAAAATAAAAACTAAACACGACGTATAACAAAAAGGCAGAGCCTACTGAACACTCCACACTACACTTTATACACATGAACTCAGTTCTCATATATTTTTTTTTATATATATTTTAAATAAAAAAAAAAAAGAAATACACTACCTTGGTCAAAAATACAAAGAAAGAAAAAAAAAATTAACCATGAATTAATACCAAATTTTTTTTGTCAAAAACTTCATGATGATTTTTTTTTTTTTCAGATTTCTAGATCAACCGCTTGGAAATAGGGTGGGGGACAAAAGTGTTTTGACATATTTTTGGCGAAAATTCCATAATGGTTGTTTATCCACGCATTAAAAGGTTTCATTTGATACCCCTCAAAATTTAAAAAAAAATATTTATTTTTTCATTAAATACATATTTAGTTATATAGGTATTAATCTCGTGATGTGTTTTTTTTTTAACTCTCTGTATTTTTCGTAAATGTGGGTCAAAGAGTTGTATAAGCGTGCTAAATTTCAGCTTTCTATGTTCAGCCGTTTGGCTACAATTTCGACCACAGACAGACAGACACATGAGTTCCTCTAAAAAACGGCGGATCGAAGTGGTGACAAAAAAAGAAGAAAAACAGATTGAAATGATGACAGAAAAGGGCAAATTGGCAAAAGGCAAAGTTACACTGGTCAAGATGTGCAAAAGAGAACAGAAACATTCGCGTACAACAGAGATTAGACGCGTAGTAGTAATGTAGCCTCCCCCCACTATTTCACCACAAGTTCACCGCGCATTCAATTTTCAAGCAATAAGTTATGTTACGGAATTTTCATATCATTGTCAAATTAACAGTTGTGTTCAGAACAACACCAGATGTAGCCATAGTTGAAATGCATTTGACGCATATTATACAGCCGGATTTAAGCGTTAAATTATGCACGTCATAGACGCTTATAACAATATTGGTTCGATTAACGTTGATAGCCCAAAAGTAGAACAAAGCGTATTTTTCTATCAAAGTATTATGACCATCTAAATAAATCCTCATACTAACTAACAACACACTTACGGACTTTTCAAATATGGAAATGTTCCAGTATTTCCACCGTATGTTATCTCCCTTAAACTTGAATAATGTTGTTAATTTTATCTAAACATGTCCAACTTTTTTAGCTTATATTTTAACGTTGTAATACACGTAACACCTACGGTAAACGCCACTTTAACGTATTTAACGATACTGTTAAAACAAGATACTATAAAATTAAGTCTTAAGGGAACAATTTTACATATAAAATATATTAGGGTAAGATTTCAGTAGGCTTGTGAATTAGCATACAAGACGCATAAGAAACAAATTTCTATACTTGAGTATTTTGCGTGGTCGCAAGGAGTGTCTGACTTGAACAAGTGAACCGGAATTTACAAGTGTGTCAATAAAATCTTAAACGGAAATGTCTCTTGAAAATAAATATATATTTGTATTACAGGATGACAGTTTTATGCAAGGCATATGACAGGTGTCATTTGTTGCAATAAGAGATAAATATTAGTAGCTGAAGCGTCTAGAAAAACCGTTTTAATTACATTCTATATAAAAATCATTTTAATGAGTTTCAAGTTTTAAACTATAGGCTATTCCAAACCTTTAAGCGGAACTAGATTTTCATTTTTGTATGTTGTCATGAGCTCTCCTTTTAAGGTTTGAAGAGGGCTTTAGAAGTTACTAGAAGTTAGAAGAGGGTAGAAGTTACTAAAATTGAAAATCTAGTTCCACTTAAACCAAATAAATAGGCTACGGTACAAACTGGGTCTACGACAAAAGGCCGAAAGGCAAAAGGCAAACGTAAACAAAAGGTGGACAAAGAGAGAAGGCAGACATTGACAGAAGGCCGACAGAGACAGAAGGCTGACAAAGATAGAAGGCCGATGTGCGAAATGCCGGCTGATACAGACGGACAACGGCCAGATGGCCGACTTGGACAAAAGGCCGACTTGGACAAAAGGCCGACTTGGACAAAAGGTCGACATAGACAAAAATATTGTAAATAAACATCCATATTTATAATTAGAATATTATTTATACGTTAGAAAAAATAAAAAAAAACAATATTTTAAACATTGTTGTACCTATGTTACAAGCAACTTATGTACGGTAGCCATCTTGATGACGTAGGTTCTGACGTTCAGAATTTCTGTGTTTTTAAATTAACATAACCATTTTTTTAAGGATAAAACTATATAGTTGTAGATAAAAATATTAAATTTGACTCGCATATAATGACTATATTGCACTCGGATGATTACAACCCTCGCCTACGTCTCGGGTGATAAAATGTATACTCATGCAATATAGTCTCTATTATATGCTTGTTAAGTAAATTCTATTGTTTTTTATTTTAAACAATTTTGTTATATACATTCTGATAGAGAATTTCGGCTCAGTTTGCTGAACCGGATCAGTGGAGGTCGTTTAGTTTGCTGAGCCGGCTCATTGATCCGGTTAAGAAAACATGTTCCCGAGACACAGGTCGGTCAGTTGTCGGTCGTTCGTTCAATACGGTTGTTGGTTTGCAATATGTAGGTAAAAAGTCGCTCAGCCGGCTTAATGCATTATATGAACAAGTTAAATAAATAAAAATCTATAGAAGTGAATTATCTGACATTTTTGCCGGGTTAATAGTAAACAAACAATTCACTTTATGTAGCTACTGTATTTTAAACCAGACGTGTTAAGTTTATGGCTATGTTTATTGCCATTATAAATCGGACATCTGGGATTTGGGCAATATTTTAAATGTTTTTATATAGTATGGTTGTAAGACAGTACAGACTAAGCCTATTAGTTTCAAATAGACTGCCTTACAAATTGATGACAAAATACTTTATGATAATACATACAAGCCGAGTTCTCGTGAAGTTCAACATGACATCGATCCAGATCCGGATCACTCCGGTCACTGCTCACAATCGCCCGATCAATCTTATCCTTGAAACTTGAAACTATGCAGTGAGCCGTGAGCCGGCTTATTTCAATTTGGTGAACCGTGTCTCTTCGGTCAGTGTACTGAGCCGGTTCGTTCATGAACTACCCATCTTTAATTCTGATGTAATGAGAATAAATATTAATTGAAATAATTCAAGTCTCTAATGTCAAAAACAATAGAATACCTAATAAAATGTCCACAACAGAGTATATAGTTACATACATTGATAAGTCTCACATTACGACTATGTTGATGATACATTTAAATTTAACGATCTTACCAAATTCTCAATAGTAGGTATTTAAAAGTGTTGAAGGGTTAAAAATTTTGGCGCACCGAATTTATGATTATTAGCACCTATCACAACTCACTAGTTTATTTAGGTTAGTGGCTGTTCTCCAAATGAATGGACTTCACTTTGACTTCATTATGAAGCTAGTAACTCTGTTTACAAGAAATGACAATTTTTTAAACGATTTATAAGGGTATGAGATAGTTAGAAAGTAATTCACTGGAAGTATTAAAAAATACGGGGCTAAAACTTTTTTCAAGAAAGGGGAAAAAAAGATCAGTCTTTGTTATTAAAGTTCTGTTTTGTGTTTAATGACTTATCTCATTAATATGTAAATTTCGATAATGCAAAATGGCCTAAAGGAATACATTTAATTTAATTTGATTTTCCAAATTTTAAGCGTTTTAAATTTAGTAAAAGATCTTACTTGTTTGAAAGTTTTCAAGAAAATTACTACAGAAAAAGTTGGCAACTTGAAGTCATCCATCTGTTAACAAATTGAAAACTTTTTGGTCATTAACTTTATAGAAAAATGTTTCAGGAGAAATTAATAGAAAATTATAAAATGAAACTTTTTCTGTTTTACATTCAATTTTAAAAAAGTTTTGTGTTAATACAAAAATATTCGTTAAAAATGGAAAAAATTAAAAATTATTTTATAATTACATTCTTTAAGATACTACGGCGAATCTCAGAGATCCATTCTTTTTACCAAATTCGAAAGAAAAGTACTAAAATGGACTAAGAAAGATTGCGAAAAATATCTGACGTATTCAAATTAATCACTAGCTAAAAGATCTGTATTAGAATATTAATACAGAGTATCAATGGCGTATACAAGAATCATTGTTGGGGGGGGGGGGTACTTATGATGTTATCTATAAGACGAGAGGGGGGCTTAATGTTTTGTGGCCCCTGAAAGGTTAATGAAAAAAAAACTTGAGATTATTTAGGATAAGAATGTAAAATATACTTTCATCTGCCGTTTCTGTTTATAAAATAATTTCGATTTCAGTTTAAAAAAAAAAAATCCCTTCAGGATATTTAACGTCACTGCTTATCCTTTGAAAAACAGACCGCGACCCAAATGAGTTTGACACCCCTGCTGGTGGGTATTGATATGTCATAAAAAAAACATGTTCAAAATTTTTCGAAATATTTTTCTGTTGCTAAATATTAGCAAAAATCTTAAAATCGACACCAGTAAACTCCCATTTCCAGTCAACCGATTTTTACCAAAAGTTGATCAACTCGTGCCATTGATGTCAAAAGCTTAAATATGCAGTTTCATAAAAATCCTTTTAGCCGAATTTGCTCTGCACGTGTACACAGACAGACAGACGGATGGACGGACGGACGGACGGACAGACAGACCGACAGACATCATGCTAAAAATAGTCAAAACGTTATGTAGGGACCCCAATTCGTGGAGATTCATCGAAATCTCGAAATGTCAAAATCGGTATGATCACAATACCTCCCTTATATATGTTGGCGGTCGGTAAAAACGGAAGTCAGTTTATAAATCAGTGTAGCCAAGTTATGCAAAAACAGCTATCAGATCTTAAACACAATTTAAAGCATCTACGGTTCACGAGAATTTAAATGCGGATCGATCGACTGAGAACCGATAAATAAATAAATATGTATATATCTATTTTACACAATTCTATGAAAAATATCAATAACGTATTTAACTACCCGTACCAATGTGCATCCATAGATTTCATCTTAGTTTAGTATTTGAATATAATCTCATAAACAAATGTGTGTTTTTGTATATGCAGCACCTCTACAGTGGTGGGAAGAGCGACTGAAACAGAGCGATAAATCTTTATAAATATCTGAACGAATTGCATCCCTTTGATAACCATCCCATTTTTATAACCTTGTCGGTTGAACAATAGGTTTTTTTACCGTCATCATCTAAGTAAATTCTCCTGAAGTATAGTCATGTAACCCTGCAACATATTTCCCAGTATTCCATTTACTTTACAGTTGTTCATTCTTATATTTGTTCATTAAATCATCAAAACACTAATATTGCGTAGTATAAACAAGTATGTTGTAATAAGAGAACAAATTTTATTACATCGAATATGAACACAAACTGGTAATCACATTAAAATACAATCCTCAAATGAATACAAAATTTAAATATTTAATGTTTAAACTACCATGATATATACCTGAATAAAATATAACTATAGAAATAACTCAATCAATACAATCTGTTACGATATGCATTGTTACATGAACTATCGTAAACTTGAACCAGTTTTAAAATCATTCAACTCTGACGCAGTAATGTCACTTTCACTGAGAATTCAATATTGGAAATGTTCAGAGTAATTAAGTAAGACGTCTACAAATTGCTGCTAAATGATTACTTCGTTTAAAATGAAACGGAATGCATAAAATATTACTCGTCATTAACTAGACTCAGTTTAAATGTTTTAATTTTACTTCATTAGAAATTGAATTTTTTATTCGAGATGTTTCTTAATTAATACACCAGAGATGCAGATTGTAAGAATTACGTTACTAATTTGACTGATTTGCAGAAATATATAATAGATCCTATAACTCCGGTAAAGCAAAAGGCTAAATGGGATACCGCCGTTGGTATGGTTCATCACTAGGGCTACTATTTAGTTCTAACTTCTCTCGTGTTCATTTCTTTCTTTGCAGTGCGTCACCCTTACTGTCCCTGTTTGCCTGCTCTTCTTTTGTCCTGTGGATTCTAATCAAATGCTCTCCTAGTACTCGTTCTTCTCTAAGGATAGGATTATCATCTTTTCATCTTTCGAAATCCAGAGATTCGATGTTTTCATGTCTTAAATTCCGAAGATTCAACCTTTTCATCTTTCAAATTCCGAGGAATCGACATTTTCATATTTTAAAATTAGGATAATTGTAATTTTGAGGCATGAAACTTTAAACTTTTTGTTTCTTTTAAGGTTATATTTGTAAAATCTAGGAGGTTTTGAAGTAAAACGAGAGTCAACAAAATCCAAACTCTCTGGATAAAAACTAGACTCTCGGGTATAAGCTGGAGAGGGATCAACCCTAACTAAGAATATAAATAACCCACTTCCATTTGCGATCTTTAATTTCCTGGTCAGACATAGTAAGGAAAAAACGAAAAACGTTCGGACGATTCAATTGTACAAAGCATATTAATTTATGGAGCTGACACATTGAAGATAACGGGGTGAAATGATACTAGTTGGAAATCTTTTAAGAAAAAGTTGTAGCATTTCTAAACTACAGATTATTAGAAATTAAGAAATAAGAGAGGAATTAAAGAGTATACCTTCATAGACCATTTAAAAAAAGAAATTAATTTAGTACGGATACACAATTAAAATGCAAAAAAATCAGCGGAAATGTGGGAATGGCAATTACATTACAGAAAAACGAGGAAGACCACCATTAGACCATAAACAAGTTCTGGAAGATACGAGAGAACTACAGAATGATGGTCCAGAAGGGACAAAGGAACTTGATTTTTCTTGGCTTATTAATGTTTTTTTTTTTGAACCAATAAAAATAGACGACCGAACTATGCCGATGAATATGTATATTAGGCCAACTGATCTACTATATGTTGTTGATAAAACTATTAAAATCCACAGTGGAAAGAAAATACAGCAAAACCGTTCTGAAATTTGCCATCCTTCCAGTAGGGCTATCACACTTGGTCGCTGACCAAGAAAGTAGAAATTACGTGATTTAAAAATTTCTGGATCGGGTACCCGACGCCATTAATCGGTTATTCCCCACTATCCATTATTACCCACTACCTTTTAATTATCTGCTATTCCCGTTGATTACCTGCTACCCATGAATTAAAGATGGAAGAGGGTCAACGGCCCGCTTACATATTTTCAGTTTTCTAATCACGAGTAAGGAAGGGAATTTTTTTACAACTAAATACTCACAGACAGAAATACTTAAACTCCCACACAATTACCCATTAGTTATCCGTCACCCGTTAGTAGTTAACAGGTAATGGGTAGATAACGTGTAGCATGTAATATAATCGGAACGGGGTACAATGTTACCGAGTCGGGTAGCGTGTACCCATTGTCTTTCCTTGTCAAGAAAGAAACAAGCCCAAATTAACAACTTGCCAGCCAGCAATGGAAATTTTGTCTTCTGAGTATAACCCGTAGACAAAAGACCAAACACACAAATATACATATAAAAACAAAAGTCACATATGTCTCGAAAATAGTAAGATCGTTGAAATGATTATTATTATTATTATTATATTATTTATTTTACATCGGCCTTTATTTCTGCAACGAGGCTAATCGCCGATGCCAGGGGGCGAGCTCCTACACCTGGATGAGGGGTGAATGACTGTGAAAATGGGAGTAATGTAAACATATTATTCTCGCCCGAATAATATCACCAACGAACGAGGCTCGAACCATCGACCGGACGGTCGTACTGGGTTTCCGCCAGCACAAATCGCACGACTTAGTGCGCTCGGCCACTCCGTTGGCTAGATCGTTGAAATGAAAATAGGCAGGACACCTAACGAAATGTATCGATAACAGGTGGTCAAGACTAGCCACATAATACATACCACTGTACGAAAAAAGGACGTAAGGCCACCAAATAAGGAGATGGAGAGTCGAATTTACCAATGTCGACTAGCTTTGGCCAAGAACAGCCAGAGGCAGAACAATATGGAGAGCGATGAGGGAGGCCTAAGATGGCCCAAGGATAGGCGTAATAGGCTTATTTAATTAAATCAACTGTATTGGCTATAGCATTCGATTAATATATTCCAACTTAGTTCTCAAGAATTTTTTGACAAGTTTTAGCAGTTGATTAGCTCTAGGTAAGTTTTAGGCAGCCAGAGTTTGATATGATTCTTGCTGTACTGAAGAAACAAAAACTAAACCAGCACGAAAAGCACCAGCATGAAAAAATTGCTCTTTGATGGAGAACTAATTTGGAAAAAATTCTTTAGTAGAGAAAATTATCCCGTTTGCTTATGTACCAACATAATAATGCCATGTCCACAAAAAGAGCTGCTACCTTTGGCTTTGGTACTTTACCTAAACCATATCCAGACACACCTACATCTCATCATCTCTTCATGTATTCCATTATATCAATGCAATTTCGAAAAAACAATCTAAATAAACTTAATGAAATTGGTTGTTAAATATGTATATCTACACAATATAAACACATATAAACGATATAAAACATGTGTAACACATGTAAATCTACACCACACGCGATGGCAGCCTTGATACAATGAAGATACATTTTCATTTATTTATTTTTCATTAATAACAAAAATACATACGATAAGAAATTCAGTAAAAAAATAATATAAACATTTATATCATGAATTTTGAAACATTTTTTCATGAACACTTAATAAAGATAAGAAAAAAAGAACTAAATAACTAAAAACACATTAAATATAATATTATTAAGTATTACGATTTCATTTCACAGTATGCAGTAACGTTTATAAGTCACGTACTTACTGAATATTTCATAAAATTATTAATTCCCTCCGACAAAATGAATTGTTAAAACCATACTGTCAACTTTCATTTCATTTAATTTATAAACCTGCATTCGTGTAAAAATGCGGTTTATTTAAAATTAAATAAAGTAGAACAATTTTTAACATTATCAAAATAAAAATGAAAATATTAAAAACTATGCATTAACGTAAAAAATAGCATATACTTCGGGAGGAATTATTTGACCGACGTAAGCCAGAAAAAGGGCCTGGTTCAATCTAGAAGGCCATAAAAATTAAGCGATGCTAATTGTTCGGATGGTGAGAAAGAACTATTGTCTTGCTTCATTCGCTCTACTCACAGCTGCAATAGAAGCGCTCTATATACAAGAACTCACATATGTTTATCTGAATATATTGAAATATAACAAACGAAGATAAAAACTACAGACGTAAGTTGGATAAATACGTCATTATATTTTACATAGAACTTTGTGAAATATATATATACGAGCTGTGTAAATTAAGTAACCGAGCTGGCAACATAACGTTTGATCTGACAACATTTGGGATGCGGCACTTGGAGGGGCGGCTGGTGAACAGGTGATACACCTTCAGTACGAGTTTGAACTCACTAGAGTAATTTTGTTGTCCGTAGCGATTTTTTTCGTGTAACAGTTTTTTCTAGTGCGTTCTAAAAATGAGTGACATTCATTTCGAGCAACGGGCATTCGACTTGGGCATCGGAAACTTTTGCAAAACTTCAGCAAAGAGTTGATTGAAGATGAATCACGCAGCGCAAGGCCTTCATTTTCAAAAACCGATGAAAATGTCTACAGAATCCAGGATCTTGTGCGTTCAGATCGTCGGTTGACAGTCAGAATGATCGGGGAAGAGTTGAATTTGACTCACACTACCGTTCTCAGATTTTAACCAATGAATTGGGGATGAGAAAAATCTGACAATGCGCCTTCTTGCATAGCAATTTCAATAAATGAGTTTTTAGCCAGTAAAAACATTCCTGTGGCTCCTCAGCCTCCTTATTCAACTGACTTGTGACTTGAGTCCTTGTGACTTTTTCCTCTTCCCAAGATTGAAAAATCACCTCAAGGGACGTCATTTTGGGACACTCGAAAAAATTATTTTGGGACACTGGAAAACATTGAAACGTCCGTAATCGACTAGCTGAAATCTATTCCAGTATCCGAGTTCTAGCACTGCTATGAGGATTGGAAGAACCGTCTCCAGCGCTGTGTGGCTTACCAAGGAAGTTATTTTCAGGGAGACAATATTGAATTGTAATTCTGTTCCAATAAAAAAAATAAATAAAAAATCAGTCCGGTTACTTAATTTACACACCTCGTATTTGTATATTGGTTCTCTGTCGATCAATCGATGAATTTGCCCGTTTTTATCGTCCTGATTGTATGCAAGAAACAAGAATCATAGTTTTGAATATAAAATGTGTTAAAATATATTCGGTTAAAGATTTTTTTAATAAAAAGATACTTTCGAAAGAATGCATTTTTCTTTGAAATGATAAATTCCAATGACGACATCTTTTGAAGAATTTTTTAACTGTACCGGAAAATGTATATGTGGGCTTCAATAAATTTAATATAGAATGTTAGAATGCAATAAACTACAGAAATATTTCAACAAAACAAAATATAGTAGTAAGAGAAAAGTGCCCATGACTTGGTAGAACTCTGCCCGGATAAGTTTTTCGATATCCGCATCCGAATCGCATCTGCAGCTTTTACAAATATCAATACCAGCATCCGATCCACATCCGCATATATTAAAATTGCATCCGCACATTTATTTTCATTGATTGTCCAACAAAATTTAAAAAATAAATAAACATGTATCAGGGCTGGTAATTAGTAAAAAATGATTTAATTAAAAACCGGTTAACCGTTATATTGTCCTATCGTTTAACATGTACCATTTGTTGAATTTGAAACTTTACAGCCATGTTAAAGTAAACAAGTACGTTTAGAATAACCCCACTAGAACATAGAAACTAATATATTGTATAATTAATGTAGGTATTCAATAGAAATGGTAGTTCTCTTATCAGACTTACGGGACTCAGGACTCACGAACGGAAATATTAAGATAAAAAACATAACAAGGAGAGAAAACGTACTAAAATTTATGTTCCTTTCTTGATTGTAACTGCGTATAAAAACTAGTATTTTATAGTTCACTTGGCGTTTTTGAAAGAAGTGTAGGATAAGATATACACTAGAACACCTGACAGATAGAAAAACTATGTTTATCCCACAGACAATGTAGGCGAAGAATGGTACTGGCTATCTACGCGTATCTGTTAGGTTGTCTGCAATAGCAGATTTGTATTACAAAAACTGCTGTATCTTAAGCGGGGGATTAAAATAATGCATCTGAATGGACGTTGGGTGTTCAAAACGCAAGATATCTTTACTGGAATAGTATGCGTCTTGTCACACTGCGTCCGAAATGGCTCAATTACAATGGGCGAGTTTATTAGGTACTCGCTAGCATATTTACTCGCTGCTACCAAACTAGCTCAATGTAATAACGCTGTCTGGTAAACTCGCAGCTTACTTGCTCCAGCTAGTAAAGTTGAAGACACCCTGACTGTCAGTGTTGTCCATTTAGTAGATTTTCTACTAAATCTGATAGAATGAGATTCTAATATCTACTTATTGAATTTTGATCTAGCAGATAGTAGAAAATTTGGTAATCTATCCAAAATCCTTTTTTTTTTGTCATCATTTGGATTTTGCATTTTAACTATATAAATATACCATGAATTCAAAAAGAAATTACATAAGGGTTGGGTATGGAAAATAAAAGTAATGTCAACAGCAAGCTATAGAATTAATTAACTGTCATCACTGTTGTTGTTGTCATAAGTTTATATTGTTATATAAGCTTGCGGTAGACATTATTTTATTTTTCCAAAGCCAACCCTTATGTAATTTCTTTTTGAACTCAAGGTATAAGGGAGGTATTGTGATTATAACAATTTAGACATTTCGAGATTTCGATTAATGTCCACGAACTGAGGACTCTACATAACGTTTTGACTATTTGCAACATGTTGTCTGTCGGTCTGCCGGTTTGTCTATCTGTCTGTTTATCTGTCCGTCTGTCAACTCGTGTATAGCGAAATTGGTTAAATTCACTCAAAACTGTGCAAAATGAATCTCCACTCAAAACGTTTTCTAAAAATTTAGATTTTTATGAAACTTCATATTTAACCGCTTAAGGGCTACGCCCGCTATTATGTGCGAAAATTCCCACACCCGAGATAACTCGGGCAAGCTTTACCTGCAGAAAAGATTACTCCCGAATGTACTCGGGCGAAAATAAATACGATTCATGGTTTGTGGAAGCGAGACAAAAGACAGCTACGATGATTCAAACGAGGTACGAGAGTAAATGAATATTTTTTTATGAATTTCTTTTATTTCTCGACCCACACTATGCACCATAATATCAACTTTCAATCCCATTTTGAGCCCGAAATGGCTTTTATGAAGGATATATATGTTCAGTAAATAAAATTCATTCATAAAAAAAATTGTGTTTTTTTTTTTTCATTTTTAAATTTTTTAATGATTGCTGAAGGGGTTAAGTTACTGACATAATTGCCACCATTTGATCAAATTTTGGCGACAATCGTTCAACCGTACAACATGAAAGTAATAACTTTTATTTGAAAATATTTATGATTTAGATTTTTTTTTTTTTTATTTAATGAAATATTTTATTTAAATACTAAGATCATCGCCAATTATAAGTGAAGTCCTTGATTTAGTTTCAGATTTTTAAAACATGTTAAAACATTTTATTTGACTACGTATTCTGCAGTGACAGTCGGTTTTGAGGTGGCCATAGATGTTTTTTGTTTTTTTTTTCGTTAACACTTCGATCCGTTTTCCTTTGCTTTTTGGTCACCAAATCCGACCGCCTTCTTTTTTTTTTGTCATAACTTTGATACGCCTTCCTTTTTTTGTCATCACTTCGGTCCGCCTTTGGCAAAATTCTGATAATTTTATTGGCACTTTTAGTGGAAAATGAATCTCCACTGTTGGCAACACTGGCTACTTTACTCGCTACTCGCGAGCTAGTGTTGCGTTAACTACAGTTGCGTTCATAAGGAAAAGGAGTTAATTTTAATGCAGTAGAAGTCGGTTAAAACGTTATATGATAATCACCACGATATAAACGAGTGCTGGGCGACTTAAAACAAAAATGGCAAAAAAAGACCCGCGGTATATCCGAATGCGCGTTATAAAAGACGCTTTATAACCGGCTTCCAATGTATATGTCACTTTCATTGGAAGAAGATGATATTTTCATAGAGCATAAACATATCGTCCAGACTGTATGATATTTAAAATTATATTAAAAAGGCATTTCGACAACAAGATAGGACCACCAGTTAAAATTCCTTCCCCGTCAAACTGAAATAACATTTCGTAAGGAATGAAATTTAAGTTAGATCTATCTTTTCTGTCAAATGAAAAGGACAACGATCTGCACTCAATCATTTTTGGATGCTACTGCACAAAAAATGACAAGCTACCCATGCCTTTGGATGCTATATCTTGGACGCAACGTCTATTAGACGCATTTATTACAAGCCCCCGCTTTAAACTGAACGTCCAGTATGCTAAACTCAATACGGTATAAATAATACAATACGGACAACTTGATAAACAAAATTACAGGTTACAGTACTAATTCACGTATTACTTTTTCTAATGAATGGAGACCGGTTTTAGCAGGTGTATATGTGCAAAGAATAAAGGCGGTTAAAAACATATGGTCAAAAATTAATGAACAAGGTAGCGATTACTGAAGTGTATCTGTTTTTATACTTGGAAGGCTGGTGCTCTTAGAGGGAATCGAACTTGTATTTGAACTCTTGCACCTTACTTTTATGTGCTAGTTTAATGATCTGTGATATTAGATTGTAGACGATTCTAGGTGAATAAAATACAAGAACAGATGAAAGCAATATATAAATTTAACCATGTACTAAAATGCATGATTACAGTTTTACTTATTGTGTCTTATTTAATTTTTACTTTTGAGTTGCTCTACATGTACAATATTGTATTTTTTATTTGGGTTATACATACTTCTTTTATATATAGTGTAGGTACATATTAGCAAAATAAATGATGTAATTTTAAAAATCTTGGTTCATTAAATCAGCCTTGTTAAAAATTTATAATTAATTCGGTAATTAAAATAAAACTCTACTTAAATCCGTGTTCACATAAAATTTGCTTTTTTTGTTCCTTCCTTTTATTTGTTGGCTTTGGTTGCTTCAGCTATTAGCCAGGTATAAATGAAGATATTACAATGTTTTAAAAATTACATTTATAATTTCATATTTTCTGCTTTAATACAATTATAAATAATTTCATAAATATCTAGAGCAGCGGTTTCCAAACTTTGTTCAGTAACGACCCCCTTAGAAAAAATCCCATCTCTAGCACCCCCCCCCCCTTATTTAGGAAATTTATAAACAATTTGTAAATAATTTCTTTATTGAAATAATATCCACAAAAGTAGCAAAAATATGTAATGTAAATAGTTTCTCTAATTCCTAAATATTTATTTTCACAACATAAATCACGAAAATCATATAAAAATAAATTATATTAATATTAAATATGTAATACAAATTAAAAATGCAATAAAAATCAATTTTAATGTGAAGTATGGGCTTGTATCTTCGCACATAAATCGTTCAATCGCGGTTTATATGAAGAAAGAGCCACTCTTATTTCGCCTTCCACTATTAACCGTGCGCGATATTTTGTTTTAATAACAAGTAATGTGGAAAATCCTGCGACCCGCGACCTCCCGGTGAATCTTGTACGACCCCCCAGGGGGTCGCGCCCTCCAGTTTGGAAACCGCTGATCTAGAGAGTTAGTAGCAAGAAGCGTCTGAATATTAGTAGGTAAGGATATTTTTTGGACAATTTTGCATGAATAAGTTACGACTGCGAAAATTAATTGGGCATTCAAACAATAAATGGTTCGAATCGCTGAGACAAATTATCACACGGACAGAAAGGAGACGAAACCATATTAATTCTATGCAGATGATACGGAGAGAAGGTGTGATTAAATCTAAGCCCGATAAAACTGCATATAAAAAATCTGTTTTGGTGAGAAGAAAACCAAAGATTTCTAGAAAGAAGAGGTTGAATTTGACCATAGTTTGATCGTTTAAACTGTAGAGAATCTATGTATTCTTGTTGCCATTGGTTGTGTATGGAAGATTTGAAGATTGACATAATCTCATTACTGTTTAGAGGAATATTTAATAGGGAACCATTTACAGCTGCTTCATTGGCTAGAAGATCGACTTCGATGCTGAACACAAAATCTGAGTGGCCTTTATCCCAGCATATTTTTATAATTTTACCGCTGATCGTAAGATCGTTAAGGTATTTAATAACAAAATCCAGGGCAAACTCAATATTTGGGCGGCGCTTTTACAATCAGAAAAAATTACAAATTCATTATGAAAGTGATTGTTTAAGTAATCTAAACTCAACTTTAAAGCTACCATTCCCGCGTTATAGATAAATATATTATCTGGGAGTTTAAATTTTAGGCTACAATTGATTGTTTTTTTAAATACACATTAAAATTATATACAAAAATTATTTGAAATATTTTTCTTAATTCTGAGCCATTTTAAAGTTATTCGTGTTGAAAAAATTCGGACCGAAATGATGTTTTATTAATATCTAGTAAGCTATAGAATATTTAAAGTCATGATTACACTATTAAATTGTCCCGTAAAAAGATCCCTCTAATGGTGGGTTTAGTCAACACTTAGCGATAGATGTTGCGTTAATTTGAATCTTATTCTTAGTTTTAGTCTTGGCTTGAATCGTCTTTAATGAGTACGGGTTTATACAATGTTTTAACGAGTTTTAACTTTTAACAAGTAACCAATGAGCCGTCGAGTTTAACGCACGCGCATAATATCATTTTTCAAAATGTCAAAAAATAAAAAATTTTGGTTATTGACAAATATAACATTGTGTGTAAACATGTACCGAAATAAGTCTAGAAGAATTGCTGCTATTTATGGCCTTATGTTGGCCACGATGGGTGCTTTTAGAATTTAAGTCGGGGTGCGCGCACGCGCATATTGCGGTTTTAACGTGATTTACTCCTAGCCGTAGGAAACTTAGAATTTAGTTATCTTTCAAGGCCAGAACCATAGCACTAAAATTAAAGAAATGTGTTGTATGAACTTGCTCGTAGCGATATGATAGTTTATATTTTAAGGATAAAATTAAAATATAGGAGTAAAACTAAAGCTATCGCTAAGTGTTGACTAAACCCACCATAACTTAACCGACTTTCTATATCCTATAGTTTATAAAGTGAAACTCAAAAAATAGACGCTGTATATAAACAAGCAATAGAAGTCCTTTATTGCAGTTTTATCAAGTGATTTAAAATTTTACGATTAGCTAAAAATGAAATTCTTCATTCCTTTTTGTATCTCAGTTGTAATATCCAGATTCTCAGACTGAGTTCTTTTATCAAAAATATTCACAATATAAATCAAATATTTGCAATATACCTGCATTTACTCTGGGATTAAAAAATAAAGACTGCAGCCTCTGAAAACATATGTGCCTTGTTTTTTTTTTCCAGCCAGTGACCTTGGGTGTAACGATCGGTAAAAATATGTTCTGTACAGGATTACTCTCGTCGCTTGTACAGGACATTTCTCAATTTTTTTTTTCATTTTGGTAAACTACGTGGCGTGTTATATAATGACGTAATTCTGATGTTCAGTTTCTCTTTTTTTTACTTGTTTACTTTTTTATTTCTAATTTTCAGAATGATGTTTATAAAATAATCCGCAGTCATGTGAATATGGAAATTAACATATTTTACGTTCATATTTTGTCATGGGTGCAAAAATGTTGCGGATTGAGGTTCTTGTTTGTCTCCGGATACTTAATAAGAATAAGAGCTAAATAACATTTTAGAGGGCCATATATGCATGAAAATCATTGAGGAAACCAATTTTAACATCACATTTTAATTGATGCAAAAGTCTCTATTTTAAATCTCCACTGTTGTCTGTCCTGACATTGCTGTTCGCTCAGTCCTCTTTTGTTAATCTCTTTTCGAATTCTTTTTATTCAGCTTTTTCTGGGAATTTCATATTTTCTCCTCACTCTTGGTGCACATGATATAACTTGTTTCGGTAATCTTTCATCTCCAATTCGCTAGATATATATGACCTACCATCCAAGATGATTTGTTCTTCTTCTTATTATTATTATGGAGCAATATTTTATTAATAAATTTACTTTACATTAATCACGTATAAAAAAAATCACGTATGTCTGTGAATAAATTTAGAACGTTAGAACTACTCGCATAGCCTTTGAAACTACAGATCTATTATACAATACATTTTTTTGATATGTTAATGTTAGTTATGTCACCTAACAAAACAAATATCACATTTAAATTAATATTATAGCCAATTTTTTTAATGAAAATATTGTATATTTGAAATAAGCCACGGCGCGAAGATTGCCGAGTAAATACGACTGAGTATGACGTCAAACTGCTGGGGTTTGACGTCACAGATACAAAATGTATGGCAGAACACCTTCTTTTATAAATATTCTGCCTCCCATTAGATTCCATTTTACATAATTTACCATGTCCTCTTCAAGCTAAAAGTTCAATAAGTTTGTATCAATATTATAAAATAATAAAAGTAATAAAACAATAATTTATAAAATATATGTACTCACATTAAAATGGTCTTCACAAACATAAAGTTTACTTTTTTCTGAAATATCGGTTTTATTTCGCCTCATAGCATTCAGCCACAAATTTCGCCTTTTCTGTTGTTTTTCGCCATCAGGTAATGATATAAATTGTTTTTTTTTTATTTCTAATTCACTATTTGTGCAAATTGGTACTAAACAATATTTTCGACTATGTTTCGAAGTACTGGGGCCTGGATCTTCCATATTTTATATATTTTAATATAAAATTTAATTCCGTAAACATGTATAAATTGTTTTTATAGAATTAAACTTTATTTTAATTAAAATCACTCTAACCTATAAAAGTTATACAAGCGAATAAGTTCACGACAGACTGTGTAGGCTGTACGCTGTACACTGGGTAGGCTGTACGCAGTACACTTAGTTGGGGTATGACGTCACACGTCGTTTTCGCGCGCTACATACATTTATGATTTTTTTTAAGCCTTTAAATTAAAAAAAATGCAAAACTGTTTTTTATGTTTATATGCAACAAGAGGAATATAATAAAAAAAAAATTAAAAAATAATGCCTATCCCCTATTGCTTTTAACAGTTAGTTTTTCTTTAATATAAATCAGGTTTATTTATTTATAAAATAGCAAGAAAAATTGAAGTGTGAATATTCAAACATTTCAGGATTTCGCAGGTATATAATAAGTGAAGGCGGTATGCTGAGTGTGTAGGACAAATTTTACTTTGTAGTAATCACGGCAAAATGAACGATATTTTTAAAATAATTTATCGTCTGTTAATCATATAAGAAGACTGGTTATTAAATTTACGCTCTTAAAAATTAAATACAACATTTGTCAAAATATAACTAGAATTTTGACAAAATAATTTCAACATAATAAAAATGCAAAAAAAACTAACAGCAAGAAAAAATAAAATTCACTCCGTACTCGAACTCGAAACCCTTCGTTTTCGAGCGCATTTAAGCTTACGACACCAGTGCTCTAACCCATTACGCTATCGCACGCCTTGCATGTGAGTGTCTTACATTGTTATAACTTTTGTACTTTGTGAACCAAAAACCACAAAAAATGCGTTATTTTCCGAAAACATAATCTGATCAAAAATTCCTGTTGTACTATTTCGGTTCACACCAATATACATTACACAATTTTGGCAAAAATCGCATCAAAATAATTTATTTTGCAAAAATAAAAATTTGATCGTTAATCCACGTACTAAGGGCTTTCATTTGATACCGTACTCAGAATTAAAAAAAAATATTTTTGTTTTCGATGAGCACATATTTGTTTATATTTTTAGGGGGGTATGTTTTTTAGATGTTTTAGTATTTTTCCTCTGTGCGGGTCAAAGAGTTGTATAAGCATGCCAAATTTCAACTTTCTAGGTTTAGCCGTTTGGCTACAATTTTTACCGAACAGACAGACAGACAGACAGACAGACAGACGACAAAATGACGGTATAAGGGTTTTTTGGTCATACCTACAAAACTTTAAAAATGGTCAGAAACACTTAAATAAACCACCTCAATAAACTTATGAACTAAACAAGATGGGATATGTGACCAGCGCCTACATCAATACAGATTCTGATTCTCCTGTTTATTGATCTAAATGATTCAACACAAATTCCTTAAACTTGCTAAATTGTCAAAAATGACGTTAATAAAAGTTTTTGTTTTTGTTGTTGCTCGATTATCTCCAACATGCCTTATATTGTGAAATGAGCCGGATTGACTCTCGTGCCGGTGTTTGTGCACCTATGATATATTGTTTGCACTCTTCAACATTTGGAAAGTAAATTGTAAAAGTTTTAATTACACCACTTGACAATCTAACGGATTTCATAGCTCAGTATAAACAATTTACAATTCCCCATAGTTAAAAGCGGAAAAACCTACCATAAAGTCAAACGTCCAGCAGAGATTATGAGATTAAACTGATAGTCCACCCTTTCTGTATTACATACCACTCCATTTACATAAACAAAACAATTATATAACTTGGAAATGTGAATGTAGGTATTTAGAATTTACAGTATTATGCAGTTGTTTTAACTATTGTAATATTAGAATGTATACATAAATAGTATTACAAAACATGTTTTTTGTGTTTTAAAAACAATTTTAAATTAAATTTCTTTTTTGCATTTTAACCTGAAACTATTTGCAACAACTTTGTTAATTTTAACTAAATTTTTTACATGGTGATGTAATTTTCTGCTATTTAAATATATGTTTGGTCCTTCGAGCTGAGTGGTGTTGGATTTAGCACATTATTATACAGTTTGTATCTACGAGTTCTATGAATCTACTCTTGTTTCAAAATAGCAAAAACATTTAACATGGCCTTTCAATTACAATACACTATAATTATTTATAAATTACTTTATATTACTTAAGTAAAATGTATAGGCAAAAAACTGATGTGAGGTGTGAATTTTCACACATTTCAGGGTTTTGTTGGTATCAAAAATCATATAATAATTTCATAGAGACGCGCACCCAAGTGAGGGCTCGTGGGCTTTAACCCCCTCCCAAAGAGCTCAAAAGTCACGTGGTTTTAGTGCTTTTAGAAATATACTTGGATTCTAGAGCTGAAGAGCTTTTTACTTGCCCGACCTTAATATATAAGGGGCAAGTATTGTAATTCCGAAAATTTTCGATGTCGAGATTTTGACGGATGACCACGTTGCATGGTCCAGGGAATCCAAAAAACCTATTTTCGAAGTGCCGTCCGTATGTGTGTGTGTGTGTGTATGTGTGTGTGTGTGTGTGTCTGTGTGTATACACGATAACTCAAAAATGGTTTAACTTAAAGAGTTCAGTCTGGTACTAAAAAATTATCCTATTAAATGGGAAGAACTCTATTGTTTTTTATGAAAATCGGTTGACTAGAAATGGGAGTTTACTCGTGTCGATTTTAAGATTTTTGCGAATATTTAGCAACAGAAAAATATTTCGAAAAAATTTATTGAACAAAAGTTACTATAAATGCAATAACTAATAACTTTTATTTGAGACGTTTTTTGATAAAACGAGAAATTTCGAAATTTTTTTGTAAAATTTTTCCAAGTCTCAATTTTTTCATACTTATATGTAACGTTTCCATAGTCATGATAATTAATTCGTAACTAGTAAAGCAAGCCTTGGACAAAAATTTGTCTAGAACAAAATAAGAGGTTTCCCTTCGCCACTGGTTTTTAGGGTTTTGTAGGTATGACCAAAAAACCCTTATACCGTCATTTTGTCGTCTGTCTGTCTGTCTGTCTGTCTGTCTGTCTGTCTGTCTGTCTGTCTGTCTGTTCGGTAAAAATTGTAGCCAAACGGCTAAACCTAGAGAGTTGAAATTTGGCATGCTTATACAACTCTTTGACCCACACATAGGAAAAATACTAAAACATCTAAAAAACATATCCCCCTAACAATATAAACAAAAAGGTGCTCATCAAAAAAAAAATATTTTTTTTAAATTCTGAGTAGGGTATCAAATGAAAGCCCTTAGTACGTGGATTAACGATCAAAATTTTATTTTTGCAAAATAAATTATTTTGATGCGATTTTTGCCAAAATTGTGCAAAAAAATTTTTGTCCCACACCCTGTAGCCCAGATGGTTTAAACTAAAAATCTGAAAAAATTCTAAGTAATGTACATTGGTGTGAACCGGAATAGTACAACAGGAATTTTTGATCAGATTATGTTTTCGGAAAATAACGCATTTTTTGTGTTTTTAACTAAAATATGTTAAATATTTAATTCGCTATGTAACACTTCAGATAAGAAACTCTGGTAGCTCAGATGGTTTCGTATCGCACTTTGTAAATTGCAGTGCGAACGTTGCAGAGTTCGAATCCTGTTAATTTTATTTTTTTCTGTTTTTTTTTTGCATTTCTATTTTGTTTAAATTATTTTGTCAAAATTCTAGTAATATTTTGGTAAATGTTGCATTTATTTTTTAAAAGCGTAAATTTAATAACCAGTGGGAAGTGTTGAAATTATAATATAATTCTGTTTGACGAAATCAGAGGGCGTGACTTATGATATAAGCAACCAATGGAAGCCATAGGCGCAATTTTAAAAATCTTACTGAACCTTGCTGTATAAATAAAATACTGTACATATTTAGAAACTTAAATAATGGTATTAGGCATTCGAATTAAAATTCATAAAAAAATATTTTGACATAAAATTTGTTTTGGCATCCCAAATAATCATCATTCAGTTACTAAATACCTGCAAAACCCAGAAATGTGTGAAGATTCACACTTCACATAAATTTTTTTAAGTTATTACTACTAGCATTTTGGAAGTGAAGATTTTTTTTTTAATTATCACTTATTTTAAAAGCGAGGGCCGCTTTCTTAGGTATCACTTGTATTTTGGAAATGAAGACTTCTGTTTTTTAGATCATGCCTTATATTTTAAAAGTGAGAACCTATTATTTTTAGGTCTCACTTTTATTTCGGAAGTGAAGACTTGTTTTAGGTAAATTTTTTGGAAAAGAAAGTGCACTCGTACCAAGTAATTTCCCGATTCTTACCCTTTTGAAGCAATTTTGTCTTCTGGGTGCGCGCCTGATTTCATCTATCAATTTATTAAAAAAATCCTGTATTTGGTTCCCATCAATGTACATTGTTGAGATTTTTTTTCAGATTTTTAGACCAACCCCTCCGGTAAATAGGGTGTAGGACAAACATTTTTTGACACATTTTAGAGAAAAACGTCTAAAAATATTTGTTTTCTCAAAAATAAAATTTTGCTCGTTTATCCACGCATCAAGAGGTTATTTGGATAATCTACTCCAAATTTAAAAATACAATAAAACACATTTTTGCCGCACATTTGAGGTTAGAAAACGAGTCACGCAACGACGAGCTTTTTAATCGACAAGTGTGGCAAAAACCTTATGTAACGAGTTATTTATACAACTATTTCTATCTTGCTTTTTCATGCCTTTTAAAATAATAAATTTGCATTATAAAAAATCAAACAAAATCCTCGTTCAGAGAATTTGGTAAGTGAATATACGTATATAGTTGACCGGACTGGTTTGATAGTTTTATATTTTTTTAAGGTAGCTATCAATTTTTGTTTTGTAAAATTTGTAGGTTATTGAACCAATTTTAACAATTTTTTAACATTATAACACTTAATTCAGTCTCATAATGACTCTCTAGTGAATGCAAATTAGAAAAAATATACATATTTATTTCTTCGTTAAATACTATTTTGTATACCTTTTTCGGGCGATACGTTTTTTTGAAGTGATAAAATTTATTCTATATGCGGCTAAAAGAACTGTTTGAATGCAAAATTTTAACTTTCTAGCTCTAGCCGTTTGTACCCTGCAGACAGACACATGAGTGACGGTATAAAGGTTCTTTAGTCATATCTACAAAACCCTAAAAATAGGTAAACTGTGAATATACGCAATATTTAAGGGCCTCGTCTATTTAAGTACAAAATCAAAAAATCCAAAACTTTCAAAAAAATTATATGTTCATTAAAAAGCTCTAGTTGGCTTTGGAATTTTTATAAAAGTGTCTTAGATCACATGTTAGAATTTGCACTTATAACCTCTAAATTATAAAATGTAAACAAATATCAAACAAGATTTTTAAATGAAATATTCAATATAATAATTTAAATAATAAATATAAAGTGCGATTCAAATGAGTCGAGTAGGCCGAAAAAAAATCATGTATGTCTTTGAATACCTTGGACACTACAGAGCTATTCAAATTTAAAATTTGCTTTAAACAATTAGTTTTTCTTAAAAATAAATCTAGTTTATTTATTGTATTTTTTTTTTAATCATAACTAATAATTGACATAATCACTTAAATACACAAACTCAAATAAATAAAATAATAAACTTATAAACTAAACAAGATTGGGATTGGGACCACCTACATCAATACAGATTCGAATTCTTCTGTTAATTGATCTGAGTGATTAAACACAAATTCTTTATACTTGCAGCCTTGATTATCTCTAGCATGCCTTATATTGCTGTCATTCTCTTCCACGGCTTACTAGATGTTTTTTTTATTAATCACAATAAAAACAAAACATGTGTTGCCGTACGGAGCCGACATACGTAAATTATCCATGGGTTGCTACGAGTTTTTTTTTTTAATGAATAAGCGTTACATATATGTTCGTACTCCAGTTCACATCAATGTGCATTACTCTATATTTTTTACAAACCCTCTGGATTTTTGAACCAACTACACTGAGTATTAGGGTGGGGTAGGTTGACCAGCATTTTTAATGTTGTATAAATGTAATGCACCAATTTTTACCTTTAATCAGTCACCAATTTACGGATTGATTTTTTTCGGACAATCATTTACCCGGACATCCTTTCGTCTCGAAAAGTCCGGAAAATAGAGGGTTTATTGTGAAGGCCAGTCCGAAAGGTGAGGCGTCGAGGAAACCACCTCAGGTGCCAAAATGGACGATTTTTTGGTATCTTAGTCCAAAATACACTGGCGCCTTTTTGATGGTTTGAAATTTTATCGAACCAGCTCTGTTTATTGTTGAAAAGAACGTAATGCATTATTAAATTATTAAACTTTTGTTCAAAACCACAGGATGTAAATAATAACTTTGATAAATCTGTTTTTGACAGTTTAATAAACAATACAGTACAAGGAATTCTCGCAAACTATAAATTTGTGTCAAAAACAATATAAAAATTAATATAAACCATGATAAATACAATTTATTAAAGGTCAGTCTTACCAAGTAATAATAAGAGATAAATCACATTCCAAAAAATTTAGTTCAGCACAATTTTACAGCAAGAAATAGTTTTATAACTTTCCACATTTCCACGAAAATTTTCCAATACTTATCACATTAAAACCACTAATAACAACACTACACTCACGTGAGATATAAGTTGAGACAAATTCTGCAACAACTACCATCAACAAATGTTGAAGCGAGACTGAAAGGTTTTCAAACGGCGCCCGAACTTGTTTCTTGCGCGCGCAACCATCGAAGACCAAATGGGAGAAAAGTAGAGGATTGTTAAGAGATGACGAGAAGAATCTACTATAAACTATGATTGATCTGTTTTATTATTTGATTAACGATCATTGATTGCGTAAATATAATAATGATTAACACCGGGGGTTATATCTGTTGGGGTGAATTATTTCGCGTGATTGTGATGGATATTGGAGATTTGAGATTACTTGGAAGATCATAAATCATGGGATCAATCAAATTGTACCACTACATGTTCATCAAAACTAATCTTATACGACAAAATTTAAGGTCAAATCTCATTGTGACGACTACCGAAGTAACAACATTTTCAGAATAGCGAATATTTTTTGTTGAATCCAATGAACGTACATCAAATAATGTTGAATGAATTCCATTTTGACAAAATAAAAATTTCATTATAATGAACATTTTCCAGCCGAAAATAGTGCGTCAAATGCAATCTTAATTTTAGAGAGTGAAGAAGATGACGATATCAATGGAATGGCAAAATTCCATTGATATCGTCATCTCCTGATATGATTTCGTTTCGGAAGATATAGTTGAATTGAAAAAGATTCGGTGTTATCTATCCTGTTGCACTGATGTTCTAGTAAATATTTTTCAACAATTATGTGATAGTGAAGTCTGAAAAATATTGAATTGATTGTATAATCGGTTTCTTTGGCTTAAACGGAACTAGATTTTGATATTTAGTAACTTTAAGTTTTGAATGACGCTTTTGATAATTTTATTTCAATATTTAAATCAAAAAATCCATTTAGTTCCACTTAAACGTTTGGATAGCCTACTATTTATTCTTTATTCTCCTACGCTTTATTATTGGATGTATATAACTCACTGGCGGACCCCCCCCCCCCAAGAGTTGCTCTGGCCCCCAGAATTGCCTGGAGAAAAATATATTTTAGAAGTGATGACCTTTTTTTTAGGTCATCACTTTGTATTTTTAATTTCAAGTATTTCCTCCCCCCCCCAGATTTTAAGAGCTAGCGCCGCCACTGATAGAACTTTATTCGGAGATAAAACAGTTTTTTTTAATACTGTATTTAGCTTCCATATTCAGTAAAAAAAATATATTTTTTATAGTTATTGCTATAATGGGATTTGACATCAATATGTTTATTTTAAAGACTGTCAGATATTGTCAAACTTATACTAACTGAGATCATATTCTGTCTGACAGAAGCTGTCGTGGGCCACCAGAGGACAAACAAAAAAAAATCAACCCCAGAAAAAAAGTGAGAAAAAATTAAACTGTCAGAAACAAAGCGACAAAATAAAATCATGCGATTAAATAAAACCATAGTTACGCGTTTTATATAAATACAATTCGCGGCCCAAATCTATCCAGTGGACCACGGCTTGGCCATGCCTGCTATATGTATGCAACCAAAAAAAGGACAAGCCGTGCACCAGCGATAAGAAAAAAATAAACAACCGAGAAATAAAGCGTCTAAATAAAATTATAACTACGCGAGCCTCTTAAATACACTTCGCGGGCCGGAACTATGTCGCAAGCTGCGGTTTGGCCATATCTGCTATATACAAGCGACCAAAAAAAGAACATGCCGTGAAGCAAGCGACAAAAAGGAATAAATACATCCTGAGAAATAAAGTAACAAAATAAAATCATAGCTACGTGGGTTACATAATTGCACCTCGCGGGCCGATTCTATTCCACGGACCAAATGTATTCCGCAGGCCGTGGTTTGGTTGTCGACTACTCTTCTTTCAAGTGTCATATCCGGTCTCACTGACGTTGGCGATCACTTGCACAAAGACAGATCTATCTTCTATCAATCTAAAAAGAGGTTCCACATTTCTTATCTCAGTCCAGTTCCTTATATTATGTAGCCAAGATAACTGTCGTCTACGGATGTCTGCTTTGTATGGTTAATATATAAAATTCCTTTATGCATTGTTAGCCCAAGACATAAAGGATTGGAGAAGTAATCGGTGGGCCTACAATCATCAGTTCAGCTGAAAAACTGCAAGATTTTATCAAAAGCGAATTCTTCGACGCCTCCTTTGTGGAGTGACAGCAGTGGAGACTCAGATACAACAGTATAAAAAATAATCAAAATAAATAGGTTTAGACGAATAGGCTACGTATAGACGACGGACAAGACCAGAATGACAAATGAAATACAGAATGAAAGATGAAAAAACAGAATACCTATGAGAAAATGAAGTATAAGCAAACCTCATCCTTGGATTAACAATGTTCAATGCGACCTACGAAAGGTATTGCCGGGAACTGACCAGGGACAGGTGAATTGGTGGAATCCTAATGCACCGACCATAACGTTATTTAATATTTCGACACTTTTACTAACTTCCAATTTATGTTGGGCTTTTATTTTAAAAAGAGCTTCCGTGAACAATTTCAATTATTTAATTACATTGTTTACCTTGATTGAAATAACTGGTATTAATTGCTATTTACTTTTAATTTGTGGATAATTGCTATAAATTGATTTAACTTTTTACAATCAGCATAAAAAAACAATTTAAAATATAAAGTTACTTAATATTCTACATTTAGAGAAAAATATAATAATTATTAAAACATAACATTGATTACAATTTTTCTATAGTAAAGGAAATTAAAGAAAAAGGTAACAAAAAGATAATGTCCAACATATGAAGCGTACTAATATTCAATTAATTTAACTATGGCTGGCCTTGACAGCGCAGAAGTAACGACCCTGCTTCGCGTGTCAAAGCTCCTGCGTTCAAATACCAGCCAGGGAATAGATGTAAGTATTCATGAAAATAAACAAACTGAAAAACAAAGCTAATTGTCGTATAATATATTTATCACTGCTTCCATGCCGGAGTGGGTCATCGTGGCAGTTGTAGCTTTAGAAGGTCTACCGTTTACGATATGGATTTATAAACCATGCATGAACTCGTCCAACAAAGAAGAAGAAACGAAATAATCATCAGTGGTTTGCAGCAAGAAGACTTGGATCTTCAATTACTCGAAGTTAAAGGTGCCCTTGTTTAATATAATAATATGATAATGATCAGAACCAAGCGCGTACCCAGAAATTTTTCTTGGGAGGGGGCTCAGATGACGAAATTATTTAAATTATTAAAAAGGTAAAAAGGTTCTTACTTATAAAATACAAATGACCTAAAAAAAAAAAACAAAGCTCTTGATCAGAACTAGGGCTCGATGAAATAACTGTGAGACGTTTAAAGGCTATTTCTAATAGTGATAATTATTTAACTATAAATTCTCTCACAATTTAAAGTAACCGCGTACTCCGAACTTATAGCCATTATTTATTTCTTTTCTTGGGCACTATCAGTCGGACTGACTTTGAGCTACACTCATCATCATCTCATCAACTTAAGCCCATAAATGTCCCACAGTAGTCTCACTGAGCCGTAGTTTTCACTACCGTACTGCTACTTTTATGTTGGGCACGAGCCTTTCACTCCGAAGAGTGAAGTTTAGGACTACAACTCCCACAGTGACCTAAACCGGGTTGGGAGCGGTGATATATTTATGATATGATGCTTTATTTATTTATTATTTTTAAAATGAGGATGAGGTGAAAAGGACAAATACAAATATCCATGCCCTGACCGGGATTCGAACCCGAGATCTTTAACACGAGAAGCAGGGTCGCTACCACTGTGCTACTGCGGCCGGTTGCTCTCATACAACTCTCCTATTTGGCTCTCTAATCAGTTCTTTCGAAGTATAGCTTGTATAACATTTATTGATATTTGAAACATGAATGCAAATAGGGGGGAAGATTTGCATTACGACAGCTCGCCTCGTCTCAGTGGCACATAGGATGTAGCTATTCTCATTTCTCCAAATAGGAGCAATATTTTTTTTGAAAAAATTTGAATATAACTTTTTTCAAAATTTTTACAATTTGCCCCTCTAATTAATTTTTTTAATTTCCCCTTTCCCCAGGAACAAAATAATCTAAGAAATATTACCCTCTAGTTAGGAGATACAAGTTTCGAAAGTTTCGCTTCGAAAATACAAGTGATGACCTAAAAAAAAAAGGTCCTCACTTATAAAATACATGTGGCGACCTAAAAAAAAAATACCCATCTCTATTTTTAAATAGATCTACGAGCCCCGTTTCAGTGAAGTTGGTCCAACTATCGAAAATAGTGTTTTCAAAGAAAATATATTTATATTAGAAGGGAAATTTATGGGTATCAATTCAAATATATAACGATGTGGGGATTGTTTACTAATATTTTACAAAAAAATTAAATATTTACAAAAAAAAAAACCTAAAGATGTAGTTAGAATTATCACAAAATGAAAAGAGAGAAATAATTTATTTTCTCATATACCTCCATTTTTGCTGTTAAGTAAATGATAAATTAGATATTTCAACATTATATACACTCCCCCTAAATAATTTTCCTGTTAAAAACTGCATTGAAGAGAAAACAAAAATGTTGCCTCATATATATTTTGGATGTAAACTAAATAAGTGAGATATTTCAATATTTTATACAATATTTTAGAAAATATTTTGGTGAAATACTTTTAAACAAAGTACTGTTATAATACAAACCATTTATTTTAAATTATATTTAGTTTATTTTAACATAAATTCACAATTTTCATGATTTAAATAGTTAGGCCAACTTCACCGAGACGGGGCTCGTATTTACTTAAGACGATGGTGAAAAATTTCTAGTATGTTTGTAGGTTTTTATTTTTATTTCCTTCTTCCTTGGGAGGGGGGCTCTCTTGGGTGCGCCATTGCCCCTCCCTATCAAATGGTCTGATAATATTGAGAGAACTGCTTGAGATTGCCTATTGTTAACGCAAAATAGAGAGGTTTGGTGAAATAATGTTGGCCTATGCTCAGCAGTGGACGAATTACGCTGGTAGATAATGTTGATTATAAAATAGCTTCATTTGTATTTTGGATAAAACTATATTCTTGGCAAAAAAACATGAAACAAAAATTTAATAGACAACCAATTTAAATACTGTTGCTCCCTTATTTCAATTATTAGTTGTGAGTGATGGTTTTAAAATTCGTGTAATCCAGTGGGGATTAAGAGGAAGTTATAAGTAGGGGTGCCGTAACCTATCCCAACCATACATAACTTATGAGGGTCTATAATACTCTATTTCTTTCATATTTGAATTTCTAATGTAGACATTGTAGTCATGCGTAGTTCCGTTTATTTGTTCACTGTTTCTATTCGGAGAACGATTTAAATATGAAAGTTTCTTTTCAATCACCAGAAGTTAAAGTAGGTGTTTTGAAAATGTATAAACACATTTTTTTTTTTTGTTTAAAAATTCCTTAATTTGGCCATGTGCTCGAAAGACTAAAGGCCAATAAAACAATATTATAAAAAAAAATCATTAATTAAAGTTAAGCAAATCCGAATACTTCTATCTTCTGGATGGGTAGTCATTGGTGAATGTTGTCTATATTAGTGATTCTTAACCTTTTGGAAGTCGCGGAACACTTTTGATTATATATTTTTTTTGCGTAACACCAAAATGAAATTTATGTTCATTAAAAAAACTCTAGTTCTTTAAAAAATCTGTTCCGTAGTCTCAAGTTTGACTGGGAAAGTAATCTTGGGTCAGTTTGAATCACTCTCCCATACTTACATGTCTGTCGACAAGGTGGTAGATGAGCAAGGTGCCATTCTTTACCCAGTCGAATTCCTGAATTTTATTAACCAATCAGGATTAAGTTTTTACCTAACGCCTTTTTTACCTACTACTTTGAAATCAGGTGCACCAATAATGTTGCTGAAGAACATTTACCTGCCAAAATGACGTAATGAAACATGCTTACAGGTGAACAGTTTAAGAGACTGTGTAGAAGACACAACCATTATTACTGGTTTTGGTACAGGCAAAAATATGGTAAGCCCTAGAATAAGGATGATAGTATAATTTCACCATATCCGTTCAGGCATCTCCATTTTCCTACCAGGGTTTCATTTGCGATGCCTATTAATAGCGATTCGAGCCTGTTCGATTACTGCCTGTTACTGTGATTAATGCCTGTTCGAGTGCCAATTCTAGCAACAACCTGTACCTGCTAGCGCCTAATGGTAAAACTAAAAACATTGTTTAGAAAAAGGTTCTGAGTAAAGTAATCCTATTCAGTTTAATCCTGGCCTTTCACTTGTTTATAGTATTGTCTTCTGTCCTGTTATCTAAATACCTAATTACAAGTATGTACGTTGTAATTTTAATAGATATAGGTCAATAATAGCGATTTGCCTCGAGCGAAGCCGGGACAGCTAGTATATAGTAATATGCGATTTTATAGCATGTTTCGATGCTATCTTACCAGTCACCGATTTTGAAATACCGCTATTATAGGGTCCTTCCAAACTCGCCTTTCAATGTTTTTCTATGGTACTTCTTCTATTAAATAATATAAAAAGTATCCTGGATATCAAATGTAATCAAAATCGAGGCGAATGTGAACAAAACCACAGTTAAATCTACTTACGGAAGTCTAAAGAGTTTTTCGATTCTACTGAGTGATGAAAATTATATATGTTTCCAAATTTAAATCATTTATCATATTTGTATTCCTCTAACTATATTCATTAGTTATAAAAAGAACCAGATATTGAAAATATTTTTGAAGATTCAGTTGTTATCTGTAACAGTTCCTCTTTAAAACTCTCATTACTACAAACTTTACCAGAAACTAAATCTAAGTCGTTGTTTTCCCGTAATTGTTAAAAATGTCGTAAGAAGTTTATTCCTGCTTACGTATTATTACAATTATAAAATTGGGATACCTAAGAGTAAATTGTAATGCCTCTAGATGGCGTCTAGTTGCGCCCCTGTTTTGGAATGTTGTAATATCCGGGCAGATTTAACCCTCAAATTAAAGCATATAACAAAAAATCTGTGGTATTCATGTGACTAATAAACTTGTAACGAAATTCGAACGTTATGAGGTTGAAATATAATACCGTCCTACTGTTTGTCGACATATGAGTTTTATTACGAGTTATGAAAAAGTACGGACACAAATGTTTAGGATTTCAATCATTTATATCGCATTAAAGTCTGCAATAAAACCTAAAGCCGTGTATACATCGTACGAACAAGAATTAACAACAATATTATATTCGATAGGTGTGAACGTGTCAACGATTATAAACGAATACAGACAAATGTTATCCATCGTTTGTTAGTACTTTAAAAAAATATATTTGTTTGAGCTCACGTGAGTTTGATAAGTATAATCGGTGGAAGTGGTGACTGGTTTGGAACATCATTTAAAAATAAATGTTTGTCCATTTCTGTTCAAGCTTGTTCGTTTTCGTTACAGACTCTTGACGTTAGCTGATGTCTATGTTCATGTAATTTGTGTTCACGTGTTGTGTCGCTCTTTCCATTCGTATGAATGACGGTGTATGATTTTTTTAATTATATTACACTTTAAAAGCAGTAGTCTTATAGAAGTATAAGGGCGAGTTATTAAAAAAATACTACAGAAATACCCTGATTAACGTAACCCCATTCAACGTTGTTTCTTTATAATGTGATTTGTTAATTACTCCCTTCTTCAACAAAAGTTTAACAATAAAAGTCTTCCAAGTTAAGAAGCTAATTCGTAGAAAATGACACAGATTATGAAAGTAACTCTAAAGTAAAGCCATTGACGTCCACTGATGAACACATACCTCCCCCTTACTCCTCTACATCACTCTGTCTTTCGCCACTTGCAGACAATCGCCGAACAGTCTCTTGATATCGTGTGTTTACCGGGTTGGTGTTTTGCCTCGGTTTCTAGTACCATCTCTATGTCGCCATTCTAGAGTTTTGCTGGTATATTTGCCATCACTGATTCTTCCAATAAGGCATACCCACTGCTACTTCAAACGTTCTTTTCAATTATGTCCCAAACATTCGTTTTCTGTCTGATTCACAAATTAGTTTTGTAATCAAGTGTGATTAGAAGTGTAAAGTAAATCATTGCTCTTTCCATTGATCTCTTAGCGATGATTTTCTTGTCGATTTTGGTGCAAGGCCCATAGGTCAGCACCACCAGTAAAGACTGGCAAGACCGATTAATCAAATACCTTTCTCTTGAGACAGATGGGGAAATCAGTTTTTAATAAGAGCCTTTGATTTCCAAAGGCTGCCTATCCAAACCAATCATCATACTAGTCTTTAAGGACTTACTGACTCGGCGAATAGTCATGTATTTTTAATGAGTTCTTTATTTACGTAAGATTAAATAGACCCCGTTCAAAATGAAGAGAAAAAATTACTAAATAACATAATAGAAAAGATTGAAAATGAAAATCAGAGTAAAAAAAAAACGTAAAATAAGGTACATTACAAGAAACCATCAGACAACGGGTGCGTTTTGTTGGTGGCTGGTTAGAAGTACTAGAATTGATGCGCAAGAAAACGACAATTTTGATCGTGAAGTAAACATGGAATGACATTTGCGTGGAGGTTAAGTCTTATGGTTGTAGAATAAATAACGAACATATTTCACCTAAATGGATAATCTAAATAATAAATGCAGAATAAGAAAACTTTATATTTGAAGTAAATATTCTAGAACATAATGTTTTAGAACGAGTAATTAAATTGTCCATACATTTTAAGTTTAGATTTAACATACTATATTAAAATCATATTGGTTCATATTTGTTTTAGGACACAAAATAAGAAAATACCTAAAAGAAAAAAATATTTTGAAGCAGTAATACCAAGATTTAATTCTAATACATTTAAAAACCAAATGAAAACAACTGCATTCAAATATTACTTTTCATCCCCACCACACTTATCCATTCCAGTAGTTCGACCTCGAGTCATCGAATGAGTAGAATGAATAGAATGAGAATAAAGTCGCAACAAAACGCGTATTCTGATGAAACCGAAACCAGAATTGGCACAAGAAAACGCACACAACGATTCGAGCTGTAAGAGATGAGAGCAACAATTATTCACCAACTCGACAGAACTGTAGCACTTAAGTCGATGGAAAAAATATTTTGAGAAATTACTGAACTGTGATTCCAAATCAGAACCTGGAGAGAAAATCCCAAGACACACAGCCGAACCATATATTCACGTACCAATATTGTCTGACGGTAAAGCAGCAATAAACAGATTAAAGAATAACAAAGCTGGAGGAATAGATGACATCCCCAGCAAGTTTCTTAAGGTTGGAGGTATTTCACAAGAGAGTACATGATCTTATTTAGCCTTCTTAGTCGACAGGTAGATGGTATGGAGAAAGAAAAAAATTCTAGGTATGTATGCTGAGCTCTATCTAAGGTCTTATATACTTAAAATAAAATACACAAAGGTATACTTTAGCTCTTCAGTGTCAGTGTTTTTCAAATGAGGTGTTGTAGTACACTAATTTACCACGAGATGCTCTCTGAAGTCATAAGCATTACATGACAACATATATTATTATTAACTGTATTTTGCTTATTTTCTGTGCATCATTAATTTGAAGTACTACTGACAACAATACATACGCGAATGACAAATTAACATAAATATACATGAAAATATTTCCATATGTCCAAATCTTAATGAATTGAAAAACACTGCAAAAATTACGAGAATTTTAATTGAAATTTGGTAAAACACGACATGTACTCATTTGTATTTTTTATTGTTTTGTTATTTCTATGCAATACCTAATTTTACAATATATTTTACCCATAAAATATTATGTAATTATATATAGGACATAAATAAATGAAATTCTTAAACATAAAACAAAACATTTTATGTTCTTGTGTAATAAAATGAAATGCATAAACGTGATGTTTTTATTTATTATTTTAATATGTTAATTTTAATGCTGGTAGTTTGTTTCTATTAATTCAATTTTAGTGATACAATCTATCATTCACATACCAGTGTCATGTAAATATGTAGGCAGTATCAACATTGTTGAAGTTGAAACATATATAAGGCCTTTCTCTGTTCAATAAAAGGCATATTCCGCATTTCGAGAATTCGTTTTCCGCTCATATGATAATTTTAATTTGTGACAAACTATAATGGGTGTATCCCAAAAAGAGAAATAGCAGTAAAATTTATTGTGGATAAAATAGTATATGATTTAAAAAAAAAGCGGACAAGAATTTCTAAAGAATAGTATCTTTTATAGTTGAATAAATTGTAAATGTATCGCTTCCCAAATATACAGGCCGAGAAATGATCTGTTAATAACCGAACACAATAGATATACAGGGTGTATAGAGGGAACATACCGATTTTTCTCGTAAACGCGACGTTGAGAAAAAAATTTACCCAATAACACCCAAAGTTTACCCAAAGAATACAACTTTGATTTTTTAAATGGGAATGTATATCGTGTTGGGTATTTTTGGATGGAACTTTTGAAAAGAAACAACTTTTACTTAAACATTTTTTAATATTACAGTTTACAAAAAAAAAAGTATTTTCTACAACGGCATGAAAGTACAATATTTTTATTTATAAGCATTCAAAATGCCTTCCATTTTAATTTAAATACTTTCGCAATTCTTACTCTTGAGCTATCTGTAGCTCGGAGCATAATAGTTAAAAACAAAATTGACACAAGTCAACACATAATTATTAAGTCACTGCGAACACGTTGATCCATCAACTTGATGATCTTTAATTCATATAATAGGACTTCATATAATGGCCTGCTATATCCATATGAAATTCATTTTAAAGTTAATGTCTTTAGACAAATAAGGTGACCAAATGGCAAAATCAAACTCTAGATAAGAAATAATTTTGTCGAGAAAGCAGAACAAAGTAAGAGATGGACGCCAGAAAGATTTCTTTATGAAGAATATCATTGGATTCGCTATTTTTTGCACATTTAAACGCATGCCTGGCTCGTTTTAAGTTTGAAGTGATCATGATCCCAAGATCTACTTGTCGAGAAACAGGCTTAATATACGAGGTGTGTAAATTAAGTAACCGGACTGGCAACATAGCGTTTGATCTGGCAACATTAGGGACGCGGGACTTGGAGGGACTGCAGGTGGAGGGGCTGCAGTACGAGTTTGAACTCGCTAAAGTAATTTTGTTGTCCGTAGCGATTTTTTTTGCGAAACAGATTTTTCTAGTGCTTTCTAAAAGTGAGTGGCATTCATTACGAGCAACGGTGTGCTATCAGGTTTTGCTTCAGACTTGGGCACAGTGCAACGGAAACTTTTGTAAAACTTCAGCAGTCCTACGGAGACAGTGTTATGTCAAGGACCAAGGTTGTTTAGTGGTTTAAGACATTTTCAGAAGGAAGAGAGTTGATTGAAGATAAATCACGCAGCGGAAGGCCTTCATCTTCAAGAACCGATAAAAATGTCGACTGAATCCGGGATCTTGTGCGTTCAGATCGTCGGTTGACATTCAGAATGATCGAGGAAGAGTTGAATTTGACTCACACTACCGTTTATCAGATTTTGACCAATGAATTGGGCGTCTTGTCACACAGCAACTTCAATAAATGAGTTTTTGGTCAGTAAAATCATTCCTGTGGCTCCTTAGCCTCTTTATTCACCCGACTTGAGTGCTTGTTACTTTTTCTTCTTCCCGAGATCACCTCAAAGGACGTCATTTTGGGACACTCGAAAACATTTAAACGACCGTAGCCGTCCAGCTGAAAGCTATTCCAGTATCCGAGTTCCAGCACTGCTATGAGGATTGGAAGAACCGTCACCAGCGCTGTGTGGCTTCCCAAGGAAGTTATTTTGAGGGAGACAATACTGAATTGTAATTCTATTCGAATATATATATATTTTTTTTTAATCAGTCCGGTTTCTTAATTTACACACCTCATATTGTCCATTTATTTGGTACTGAACTAGTGTTATTCGACCCAATGTGCAGTACAACCGTTTTTTCAGGATTTAACGGTATTAGCCAATTATTTGACCAGTCCACCAATTTATCTAAATTATCTTGAAGAACTGTTGCATGCGTAATAGGAGTATTATCTAATTTGGTGTTATTTGCATAAAAAGAGCATGAAGAAGAAACCTTGGATTTTAGATCAATTACCACGTATTAAACTAAAATGGTAATTTTTAAATCAATGGTACACAGGTATTTGACCATTTTGCCCGTACATTACCTTTCAGTTGCATGGAGGTTTATTAAACTTATCACCAGTTCATAGTAGCCTAAACACCAATGTAATAAATAATTTTTAACAGTATAATCTCTTGTGCACCCCATAGACGTATTTAATAGGTACGTCAATAATATAGGGCTGTCAGAGTAATTTATTACTATTTCTCTTTTTGGGATACAGTATAGCTGAACTTTAAAGAGGCTGATTTTTTTGCCAAAGGTATTCAATAACTTGTCACAAAGTACGACAAGTGTCTCAATTTAAATGATGACTACGTAGCAAAATAAATTATGATATGCATTAACAATAAACACCGTTGCCATTGAAATATATTGGCTTTAATGTTGATATTAACCAAACATTTTTAATTTCTGGACGGTCCTCGTACATTTCAGTTTGCGTAAACTTGAATCTGAACCGAACCATTATATTTACAAGGTCAATGAACCAAAACATTAACCCGAACCTTTTATTATTAACCGGTAACCATGTATTTTTAAACCGGTTCAAGACATTATTGTATACTTAACATTTTAAATTTAACAAGAAATTTTTTACTTGGTCACTTATTTTTGTTATTTATATTTTATAATTTTATTAGTCTTATAATGTCAAACATGCAGAAACCAAATATGAGGCAGAAAAAATAAGAAAAACAGATACAGCCTCCAATTTTATTAATAAAGATGCATGTTAGGTAAACTCTATTTCTTTGGTTTATGAGGAACTAAACGGGAATTTCGTGTTCTTAAGTCGTCACGTGAACTGAGCTTGGCTAGTTTATTTCATGTTTCAAGTAAGCAGAAAGAATTCAAAACGTGAGAAAGAAAACGCCTGACATATTATAAAAAATAAAATATATAATACATTTTTACAATTTTGGAAGACAAAAAAATTAAGAAATGGGAAATTTGTATTAAGAATGACACAAAATGTCAAAATGTAATGAAAATGACATTTAATAATGGGCTCAACTTAACCTAGAATATTCAATGTAAGTATAATTTACAATAGCTTAAACAAAATGGTCAAAAGCCCGATTAAATCGTATTCCCTATTTTGTTTTTTAAATCGAATGCAAGGGAAAAAACAAACGTTTTAAGAGAATATTTTCAGTTTTTAAAAAGCAAATGTACAACTTTATAAATTTAAAATACTAATTAAGCTAATTGCTCCGTAAATTTGAATCATTTCATTAGCACCCTTCAAGAAAAAATCCAGATACGCTCGTTTCGACAGAACTAATGATGGAAGCAACATGTAACAGCCAGTTACTGAAATGAAAAGGGTATCCAAGATTGTGGTTCTGTCGCTGAAGGGGGAAGAATTATATTTTTTGTGGCCATATTTAGGTGACAGATATCCAACTCTAGCGGATAAAATTGTTTTTCAGGCTATAAAAAATGTCAGAAAAACTACTGAACAATTTAAGGGAATATTTGTTTCATTTACAGGAAAATATTTATGGTTGACAAAAGAACCGCGATTATATAAGCAGAAAAATGTTTTTGTTTATATTATAACATTCATTTTGTTCAATTATAATGCAAATAATATAAGGAAATTATAAAAATCTATATCAAAGGAAGAGGTTTTCTCTTTGTTAAGAGAAAATCTGCGATATTAAATGTACGTCAAGTGGAAGACCTCGCAAACGACAGAGATTATCTGACAGAAAAACTAACGAGTATTGATATACAAAATAGCTGGGCAAGAACGACAACAGAACAAGATGGATCATTTGTCTAAAAGACGCTAATATACAATCAGAACAACAGTGGCCAAATAGTGAGAAAAAGAAATATAGGAATTAACTGGACTAATTTTGAAAGAACAAGAACACCGGAAGATATATTTTTAATTTTTTTTCTGCTTTGGCCAGCTATTAATAATTTTATATAAAACAACTGTTCATAAGTAAATATATAATTTCCTATGATGATTCGTGCCACTTACTATATAAATAGAAATGAATTAGACATGTGGAACTTTTTTTGGTTAACAAAAAATAAAAACTAATATTTTTTATTTGTGGTCGCCAAATCTACATATTTAATAACGAAGTAAATAGTTTTTCCGGACTACTCTTAAACAGTTAGTTAGTTAACATTTTTTTTTTTTTTTGGCGCACAGCAACAAAGGCTGTTTGCGCCTAACGCAGCCCATCTAAATGACTACACTACATATTAAAACAATAAATAAATAAATAAAATCATTAAAAATACGCATACTCAATAAAAGAAATCTTGCACAGACAAATACAAATATATATTGCTCTTAAACAACTCATCGTAGAGAGACGGTTGTGGGCTCTATGAAGAGGTTGTAAGATGTATTTGTGCAAGTTCTGGTTGCAGTTTGAGCATAGTAAATAGGTGAAAGGCCATTGAGATAAAGCATTGTTGTGGCGATAGTCACGCATATAAAAACGTTATTTCTATGTATTAAACCAACAACCAAGATATTTTCAAACTAGCTACAACGAAATCTAGGCATAATTCAAAAATTAATTGTGCTGCGTTAGAAATAATTTCTTCTCAATTTTGATCCTATTTTTAACTCAATGTGGCAGACAATTACAGTGGTTAAGACACATGATGATAAAACGATAAAAGGTAAAAAAGATCAGAAAAGGAATATTAAACATCTACAAGTGGTTAGGCATCGCAAAGAAGGGAAATCAACTGACAGAAGATCTAGCGATTGTTGTAGACAGTCAGACCTTTGGCTGAATTAGCTTAAAAATCTGGGCGATGCGTGATCAACAACATTCAACAACTACGTAAAAAGTACTAAATAATATCAACTTTATGTACATAAGTGGCGACGTACGCATCTATTTCATTTTTTGTTGTTCCATTCGTTTCGAGTATTGAGTATCACAGGGCCGCCCCTAGGCGGGGGCAAGTGGGGCGCCTGCCCCAGGCCCCGCGCTTTTGAGGGCCCCGCGCTTTGACCGTCAAGTAATAAAACACATTAAAAATATTATTCCAAGTTTTATAAATAGTTGGAAAAAATTTATATTTTCATTGAATATAAGTATGTGTACTTTGTTAATAGTTAATATTATTAAAGAAAATTTCGTTGTTCAATATATATATAAATGGGGCCCTGCAAATCCAGTTTTGGGGCCCCGCAATTCCAGTTTTGCCCCAGGCCCCGCAAATGCTAGGGGCGGCCCTGGAGTATCACCATAACAATTCGTAGCCTGCCATCCGAAATAGATCTGTAGATGCATCTTTGAACCATTAACCACAGGTTAGAGAGGCAGGAGTTCCTTAGTATTTTAGGGCCTCTTCTCTCTTTAACCTTTCTCTATACAGGGTGTAACAGCGAAACCGACCACCGCCAATATTAGCTTTATTATTATAGTTACAAAAAAAAAAAAAAAAACTATACAACGAAGTTGTAGAAGACCCAGGGGGGATCTGCTTAAAGAAGAAAATATTTTTTTAAACCAGCGGTTCTCAAGTACTAAGTTATATTTTTTCAAATGGGCCTATACCTATTTTTTATACCTAATTAATAGCGTAATTTTATTTTTAATTCAACCAGGGACTAGTTTAATATCTTTACATGATAAAACTATTGAAAAAAATCAGCTGTGGCCACTAGAGGACCGACCACCATTACAAAGTACTTGATAAAATACATTCTAGCAGCAGAGTAGAAATAACTTGGCCTAATATTTTCTAACAGAGATATTATTTATCATGACCATGAAAACGTTACATGTAAGTATGAAAAAATAGATACCTACTTGGTAAACATCGGTTGACTAGAAACGGGGGTTTACTCGTGTCGATTTTAAGATTTTTGCGAATATTTAACAACAGAAAAATATTTGGAAAAAAATTATTTAACAAAAGTTGCTATAAAAGCAATAACTAACAACTTTTATTTGAGACATTTTTTGATAAAACGAAAAAAAAAAATTGATAAAGTATCTGCTAGAATGTATTTTATACAAGTACTTTGTGATGGCGGTCGGTCCTGAGGTTTTTTTATTTTTAATATTAATATCTGATCAATAATGAAAGCTACTTCTTCTGTTTTAAGTCGAATAGAATTATGTTTAGAAAATAATGGTAATCAAATGGTACATTATTTATAAGGAGTATTTAACAATTATTAATTTTTAACTTTAATTTATCACTCTTGTTTTTCATCCTAAAAATAAAAAATTGTTTAAATTTCAATCGCAGTTTTTTCAATATTTTTATTATGTAAGGATATTAAACTAACACATTGTTGAATTCAGAAAAAAAATACTCTATTTAATAGTTCTGAAAAATATGTATAATCCTATTTGAAAAAATATAACTTTGTACTCTAACTTGAGAACCACTGGTATAAAAGATTATTTTCTTCTTTAAGCATGTTTGTCCCTTGGTCGCCTATAACTTTGTTCTAGAGTATTTTTTTGGAACTATAATAATAAAGCTAATATTGGCGGTATGAAAAATGTGTATTATTATTATTATTATTATTTGTTTTGAAACAGGCGGCTACAAGCCGATAATGTTTCAGATCGAAGTATAGTATACATAAATATAAGTGTACAGAATATACATACAGTGTACAGAATACAATGTAATATTTACATATATAAAAAAATAAAACAATTATAAAACATATAAAACATTTGTTACATATACATATTTATCAACATTATTTTTGTTAGGGTAACTTATCTAAGTGGTTTTTAAACGTGTTTGTGTTATTGCATGAAACAGCAGAAACGGGTAAACTGTTCCATGCGTCAACCACACGGTTGCATAGAAAATGCTGCCTGCAAGACTTTTTAAATTTATCCTTTTTTAATTTGTATGAATGACCTCTGAGTTGATTATTATTTAAGTTAAATAATAATGTCATATCAACCGAGTATGCACCTTTTAAAATTTTGAAAGTCTCGATGAGGTCGCCACGCTCTCGCCTTTTTCGTAAGGTGGTTAACTTTAACTTGCTTAACCTGTCTGCGTATGATAAGTGTATAATCCCATTTGAAAAAATATAACTTTGTACTCTAACAGGAGAACCACTGGTATAAAAAATTATTTTCCTCTTTAAACATGTGTCCCCCTTGGTATCTTATAACTTTGTTCAATAGTATTTTTTTGTAACTATAATAATAAAGCTAATATTGACGGTGGTCGGTTTCGCTGTTACACCCTGTATAATATTGTGTATAATATGTTATTTGATTTTGATTATTTTTACCATCATTCATACAACTCATTTACAGTTATGATATTCCGAAATATGTTTTATTTAGTTCATGTGCCAATATTAAATTAATTAATATACAAATACTTTCGTTTTCAAATCAGCTGCGTGCCAATAAAATGTACTCGTTCGCAATCATTGGCACCCGTGTCATAGGTTTGCCATCTCTCACTATCACAGTGCCTCACTATTACCCGAAAATAAAAAATAAATTGAATTTCATATAAAAACACTTGAGCTAGGACGCAGAAATTTAGAACACTTGAAGACCAGGGGGGCAGAAATGCAGAAAATCACTTGAGAAGCGGGAGCAGAAATTAGAGTTATTTAAAGAGCAGGGTGCAGATATACCAAAAGCCAGTTGAATTAAATACTGACAGCATTATATATAAATAAAATAATTGTACTAAGTTCCGCACGACCCGAAGTAATTATGATCAAAACTTGAAGCTTGACATAAGTCTTCAAAACTCGGAGACACCAGGTTAAACTCGAAGAAGTAGCAACCCTACTTCTGAACTTTAAAGATACTTTATTGAATTAAAAACAGCTTTAAACATTAGTTTAAATAAACTTAGTTGGGTATAACCGTCGGAACCATTAGAGCATTACTACACAATAGTACTAATCTGACGTCATCAGCACCACAGGAAATCAAACTCTGAACAAGCAGTTTCAAAAAAGATTTCAAACGGTAAGGATTCTCAGATTACATAGTACTAGCGTCATTTATACCAAGTATCATTAAATAGTTCCCGGAATTAGAGGTTACTGTTTAACTTCACAAAAAAAAGAACAAGTAGCCGATTTAACTACCCAACTTTCAACAGTAGCATCCCTAACTACACCATTACATTCCCTAAACTGGCCTATAATTTTTTATACCGTTAATAAAAGTAAAAATTCAACCGGTCATCGAGTTTTTTCTCTACATCGTTAGAAAGTCATGTTCTGCAATACAACCGCATTTACTTCGCTTGTGGTCGTCTCCCCTCATTCATCACTGAATACCAACATACATTTCGGCACACATGCTCTTTTATTCCTCCCACTTCTAATCGCACGCTCTAATAAATAAAATCACGACTGAATAACGCTAATGAAAAGGGTGCATTACAAGTTGCATTGGCTGTGGATCTGTCTTGGGTATGTCAGAGAAAGTTTAACCCTCGTATATAAACCGAATAACCCTAACGATTTTAAGAATAATTATTATGTTTATTCAATCATTGATAATTTAATCATAAGGTAATCCATCATGAAAATTTTATGCAGCTGACATATTAATTTAATTTTATTAATTTATTTTAATATCTTTTATTTAATATATGACAACAAAACCATTTCTACTCATTTGAAAAGTCGTTAAGCGACGAAAATAGACTATAAAATGAAGAATCTATTGGTGACTCAAATTAATGCCTATATTTAGCATTGTGCGCTGTGGATATATTTAGTAGATAGTTTTAACATTTAAGGCAGCGTTTACAGCTAAGGAAATGAGTGAGTTACGAATAGTGTACATCTGTACCAACTACGGTGGCTTCGTAAAATGTTTATTATTTATTATCGTTTTCCTAATTCTGCTGTCCTGCATTTTTACAAATTAAACCTAACCTAATCACCTAAACTTATCATATTTACTGTTCGGCTTTATAATTTTGGGCAAGATTTGTTGTAATCGGCGAGATGACATTTTGTTAGGTTATTTAAAGGCAGACCGTATAAACATTCTCTCCGATGTAGACTGAGATAGCCAATGTGTTTAAATGTCTGTCTCATTAAAACAACACACTAACTATAAGTTTGGAAAACTTTCCACAATTGACAACGTATTAAATTTAGAGCTCTGAACGATTGCTCGGGTTACCATATGATAAACTTGTTAGTGACAATCAACAGTGCACAAATAATAGCCTATAGTCGGCTAATTTAAGAGCTCTGAACGCAACTTAGGGCGTAAACTTGATACTTTCTAACTTGAAAAATGATATTTTCTTTCTTTACACCTGGTTCAGCACGTGCTTTTTTGTTTCCATCGATTCTCGCTCCGGTTTTACAATTAAAGTAATAAATTTAAGAAAGGAAGTCTAAATACTTCTTGTTGCATGTATGGTTGTCATTCAAATATCTAGAAAGTACTTACGTTACTATCTTAGAGTAGAATAGATTTAGGAGGCTAACTCACCTGTAACAAAGAAAACATATATAAGTAAAATATCTGTTCTAGTTAACAATAAAATGATTTCCGTAGTAAAAATAACTAATGTATCTATAGGTGGAACAACAGTCCCTGGTCATATTATTAAACGCATCTTAGGTTTGAAAATAATTATTAAGTTGAGAAAGAGTTATTAATTTTATTTTATATTTTTTATATTAAAAAACCCTTATACCGTCATTTTGTCGTCTGTCTGTCTGTTCGGTAAAAATTGTAGCCAAACGGCTAAACTTAGAGAGTTGAAATTTGGCATGCTTATACAACTCTTTGACTCGCACATAGGAAAAATACTAAAACATCTAAAAAACATATTCCCCTACAAATATTAACAAATATGTGCTCATCGAAAATAAAAAAAAATAATTAAATTCTGAGCAGGGTATCAAATGAAAGCCCTTAATTAACCCGTACGTGGATTAACGATCAAAATTTTATTTTTGTAAAATAAATTATTTTGATGCGATTTTTGCCAAAATTGTGCAAAAAAAAAGTTGTCCCACACCCTGAACCCAGATGGTTTAACTAAAATCTGAAAAAAATCTAATTAATGTACATTGGTGTGAACCGGAGTAGAAGAGCAGGAATTTTTGATCAGATTATGTTTTCGGAAAATAACGAATTTTTTGTATTTTTTTGTTGACGATGTAAAATATTTAATACATTATGTAACACAGTAAACCAGTAAGCTCTCATAGTCTAATGGTTACCCTTCTTGCTTCCTATGCTGCAAACTAGGGTTCGTTTCCGGGCTGGAGACAATTTTATTTTTTCTGTTTTATTTTGTTTAAATTATTTTGTCAAAATTCTAGTTATATTTTGACCAATGTTGCATTTAATTTTTAAAATAGTAAATTTAATAACCAGTGGGAATTGTTGGAAATGTATACGAAATCAGAGGGGCGGAGCATATGACTTAAAACAACCAATGGAAGCCATAGGCGCAATTTTCAAAATCTGAATGAACCTTGCTATATAAAAAAAATACTGCACATATTTAGAAACCTAAATAATGGTATGAGGTATTTAAATTAAAATTAACAAAAAAATATTTTAACATAAAATTTGATTTTAAAGCTCTAAGATGGACAGACGATAAATTATTTTAAGAATTGTCGTTACACACTCAGCATGCCGCCTTCACTTATTATATACCTTCGAAACCCTGCAATGTGTGGAAATTCACACTTCACATCAATTTTTTCTATATTTCATATATTTTCAAATACTTAAGGAATTCAACATTTTTTCAGTATTTGTAATACTTCTAGTATTTCAGTTATATGCAGTATTTGGAATACTTCTAGTATTTTAACCATATTTAAAGTATTTGAAATTCAAGATTTCAGATAATTTTTAAAAGTATTTGATATTTAAAATAGTTCTTGAATTAAAAACTTTATAAATATTTACTAAATAGTTTATTCGTCATGCTGAATGCAGTTTCGGTGTTAACCATTATCAGAGCAACAATGAGCTTTGTATCAAAGCCACATTTTTACAAATTTCTACATTTTTAGAAAGAATATCAACTTTCTTTTAATTTCACTACAAATGAAATGAAAATAATTCGCTATTATAAAATGTTTTAAAACAAAAGTAGTCGAGGGTAACCAGCCGTATGTATCCACGCGTGAAAAAAAGTCTATTTCATTATCAACCCTTAGATACAGGTGAAATATATGTATTTAATAATTTAATGGTCCGTTACTTTCCGACTTGTTTTATTTTTGGAATTTTAACATGAAAAGACTTTTACATAAATTTATAAAACCAGGAGGCGTTGAACTTAGGTATATATACATGAATATTTTTCCTAAAGGTCGCTAATAGTTTTTCTTTTTATTTTTTATTTTACAGTCATACAGTTCGCATTATAGTTCTCAACGATACGTGTGATATTTACTGAATACGAAAAGAAATAACAGGACAGGTGCGAGTCTGAGCCAGTTCCGCAGTCGTGAAAGGGTTAACAATTACTTCATTGAAGAGATAGAGACATGCACAACACAAACACAGATAATTCAAATACGATATTGAGTCAGTTAAGTAAATAAAGATTTATGTATCGAAACTTTTACTGTAGTAAAATAAACTCCAATACAGTAAATTCAATTTTTATAAATTACAAGGAGGCCCGGCTTCAAATTTCCGGGACTATTCTCCAAATTTGTAAACGGGTTTTTTTCTACTACAATAAAAAATTCTAGTAAAAAATATGTCGAATATTATATTGATTATGAAATTAAATTTTCTAATTACAGTTGTCAGGAGCCATGCGTCTGTCTGGATGCTGAAAATATGAGATCAATTTGAAAATATCAGGTTTTTTTTGCCGATTGTTGTGTAAAGAATCGGTTAGTCCGCCCGGACAAATTATATACCTATGACAACATTTGAGAGAATTCAAATAATAAAATAAAATTATAAACCTTACGTTTCAGCACGTAATTTAAGAAATATATTTTTTATGGTTCATTGTTCAAGGAGACATTTGTTCGGAGTTATTGCTTAATAACTTTGAACACTAGCATCTCCTTGAACAATGCTTAAACCCTTTTTCCTAGAAACGCTATAAGCCGTTAGATATATATGGTACACCCATCTCATTGAAGAGGAGGCAGAAAGTATTCGGTCTGGTTAGCGTAAATATCTAAGTTGTTGAATTCTTAGAGGCACTGTGTCGGCATACTGGTGGTCTATCTATTTGTTTTAAACATTTCATTATTTTAATACCTACATTTTTAACTTTCAATCTTACTCTTGTAAATAATATATTATAATAAATCAAATTCATTAATTTTAAATCGTCTTTCTTAACGTGTGTAAACCTTCACCTTTAAGAACTTAAGTGAACAGCTAAGAACCAGACTAATTACAAGATGCCTGATCAGTCGGTTGGTAAGTACTAATACATATCATTTAATGCACATATCGTAATGATGAACCCTGGATAACACACTCACGCCTAGTATCCGAACTCCTTTAGTCAGGAATCTCATTTCAGTTTGAGATCAGACTTCCTATTATATCATAGGCTCGCTATCTAGTTGATAATAAAAATTACGATATTAAAGTAACGCATCAGGGTCTCGCTACAGTTGTTCTTCGCTCTTACGGAAAACAATGGTTATGGTATCAATCGAAAGCGTATAATTTTTCCATAGAATCCGATCATGAAGCCAGAATTTTTGTTTTTTGGTCATTACTTCGATCCTCAATCCATCTTCTTTTTTAGAATTTTGTAGGTATAACCAAAAAACCTTTATGTACTCATGTGTCTGTTTTAAATTTTGAGCGGGGTACCAAAAAACTGCCGATAATTTTTGAAAAATCTATTATTTATGGATTTTCACAAAAAATGGCTCCCAGAAAGGTACATTTAAAAATCTGAAAAAAATATCTAATAATGTACATTGATGGTAACCGGAATAGTTTAGAAATATTTTATCATATTAATTTTTCGAAAAATATAGAACTTTTTGTGAAAAATATAATTATTCTCTAAAATGTATTTTGAGGTGTCAAAAGAAAGTCAAAAGAAAGTGTCTTAAGACGTACCCAGCAAACATTCAACTAACGGCCGAATGCCGGCTAACTGCTTTTATGCTGGTAAATTACTGGCACCAAAAGTAAGTGCAACGCCAGTATTAATAATGTACTTCACATTTGTATTTCGCATTCCGCCTATACGAAGTACTTTACCAGCATTTTATAAGCACTCTTCTTCACTCATACTTTTTACTTAAAACCATCAGAAATAAATCTTGCAACTAATGCGATTATTTTGCACTTTACCGTTGCTGGGCCAGCAACTGATAAATCAATGGGCCAGTAACGGCCCCGGGGACACCGGGGTACTGGCCCATTACTTTCAATGCCGGGGAGTATGTGCTTTACCAGTACTGGCCCGTATAAAAATGTTTGCTGGGTAGATTAAGGAACGGAAAGTAGTTTTTTAAAATTTCTTTATTTTAATTAAAACGATTGTTGCTAAAAATATACTTTAAAAAACTCTTATCCTGCACTATAACCCACGGGGGTTAATCCAAGTCTGAAAAAATCTAAATAATGTACTTTAATATGAACCGGAATAATAGAGCAGGAATTGTTGATCTGATAATTATTTCGAAGATAAGTTTCGAAGAGTGGGAGGGAGAGGGGAAAATACGATAAATAAAATGATATTATTTCATAGAATTTCAAGTGTATCTTAATATATTCCTTTTCTATTATTGTCAACATATAGAAGTCAATGACATCATAAAATTTAAAATTATATTTGCTTACATAAGAAACAATAACAATCGTCCATCGACCAAACCATTCACAATATATTTAACGAACACAATGTATTGTAGGGAATAACAAGAGTTCGAAAATAAAAAGTGTTGTACAATGAATTATGTTCTAATTCGTTTGCGCGAACAACAAAACAATATTTGTGCTGTCGTTTATTTGCCTTGTATGTAGCCTTTCATTTGGCATTTCACAGCTTGATATAGTTCATGTTATTGTTCCGCTGACAACCTACAATATTGTCAATTCCACTTAGGCTATTGTCAGAAACTTTATCGACGGCCATGAATTAACAATTCACGCCATTCACTTGCTGTCATGTTCTAAGCTACCTAACTGAAGTTCAAGAGCAGACTCGTGATGGAATGTATACTACTAAACGCGATTCATCTTCGTCCCGAGACAATTACTCCAGCCCAAATGGCATCTTCCTACTAAATGCTTATTCTTTGGAGTAAACTTGAATAATTTATGAGGAAGGAAACATCACTTTCAAATGAAAATGTTACAAAAAGTTACAGTTTCTACAATTTTCACTAAAGAATTTTTAAACTTGAGACATTTAACCATCAAAACAGTTGACAAAGGAATACTGCATGTTTAATAAGCTATAAAGATTACCGTAATTGTGTTCGTTCAAATGAGATTGGGAACGAATGAATGAACGAATTCGCATAAACCCCGAACTTGTTATGAATCAATAATTGTTCAAGGATGCCATACCAAAGTGCCGAAAACAAAGATTTAAATGACTGGGACATCTCATGCGACTGAATATAAATTGACTACTATTGTAGAAAACATTCAATGTTCCAGACACGCACTGAAAAGACCCAAAGAAGAAGAAAGGAAGGGACGATCTCTCAATTTTTTTGAAATGATGGCCGACAGCAAACATAGGATCAAAGACAATTGGAAAGTTTTAGGCGAAGCTCAAATTTGAGATTAATAGGATGTTATTATAAATAATATAAAATCACAATACAAGCCATTACAAATACAAGCCATTTTGGCTTTATTGATGTTTTTTCTCCATTTTTGTCTGTCCAAGCACAATTTATTCTTCCCAGTGTCATATTTTTAGAGTTTTTAAATTTTTCTTCACCGCTTCAAACCATCTTTCTTTTGGGAGTCCTCTTCTTCTTTCGTTAGGTCCTCATTTTCCAATATTTTTTAGCCACTCTGTCATTCGGTAGTCTAACAAGATGCCCTTCTCCACCTCTGGCTGCTATTATTATTGTTATTATTCTTTGTACTGATACTGCACGACCCATACTGAAAAGACGTAGAAGTATACCAAAATTAAGATGAATGGATAGTTTGCACCAATACATTACAAACTAGAAGAGAATAACACCAGATAGAATGAAATTAAAGTGTATTCTGAAGGAGGTGATTATCTTGTGAAGATAGAAATCTATAATAATTATAATAATATTAATAATAATTACGATTTTTCTACCACTGACCGCAAATAAGACAACTGACCGCAAATAAGACAACTGACCGCAAATAAGGCTGACATAGCCTTTCTGGACTTCAAGAAAAAACAATTGTTTGTCATCGAACTATCTTGTACTGTCGAAAAAAAAAAAACCTGTCTTAAGATGCAGGAAAAGAGATCTAAGTATTTTTAGATTTATGGATATTCAAAACACATTAAAGACAGACAGAAAAAAGCAAGGAACGCGAGGACAAGTGGAGTATAGCAGAAAAGAAATTTAGAACGGACTTCAAGAAGAGAATGTTTCTATATGATAAGTTAGTAAAAGGAATTCTCCTTTACGGGTCAGAGATATGGGGCTGGAGAGAACATGAAGAGATAGAAAGAATACAGGAGTTATACATTAAGTGGACGCTACAACTAGACATATAGACCCCTAGCTACATAGTGATGGCAGAAACAAAGAGGGACAAAATTAGAATAAACACCGGAGTCAGAGCCGCAAAATATGAAAAGAAAATAAGATTAAGTAGTAATAAAATCCTAGAAGATTGCCGAAAAGAAAGGAAAAAAATTACAAAACAAATTGTGGGACTAAGAGAAGCAAATACTACGAGAGGAATGGATACGGATTAGAAGAAATAAAGAGGATGCAAGAAGGAGACGATTTCCTGCAGATGCTGGCGGAAAGAGACAGAGAAGTTTAAGACCAAGAGCGACAAAACAAGATCGACACAACGAGGTACAACAAATACTACTATAGGATACAAGTAACAACCTTACCAGAGGACCTGAACAAAAATAACGAACACCAGAATGTCATAGCGAAGTTCAGATGCGAAATGAGGCAGCAGACAACCAACTCTGGAAGAGAGAGGAAGCTCTACCACTTGCGACGCTGCCCAGAAATAGGGGAAGATCCAGGACGACTGGAAAGGATACTTGGGGAATCCGAAAGTGGCATAAAATGGATGAAGAAGGTGAAGAAAAGGAGAGAAACTCACATCCAGCAGCCAAAAAACTTTAATGTTTTATACTTTATATAAAACTTTAATTTAAAATTTTTGATTATTATACAATTAATTGGTTTGTAAAAAATGAATGTATGAAATGTATTTAATTCGAAGCCGAAAGGCATGAATAAAGATTTATACTACTATTTAGATTTGTCTGAGCTTATAGAGGTGTACCCTAGTCATGAAATTAAGTTTGTCGTTTTAATAATTGGTGTTTTAGGTCTAAAAACTTCGTTTAAAAAGCAAATCGATATGAATCCCTCCTGCAAAATCATCTGTCAAATAATTGCAGATCTGCAGGATTCAAAAGACAGATATTATTGAGAAGAATTGTTAAAATCATTCCGAATCGTTCAAGATTGGATCTGGTTTAATTTTCAAGACTGCATATCGCCAGAGTCTGGGAAACAATCGTGTGTATCGTATGTACAGCTCCCTAGGAACCTGAAATGAGGGATCCCTGAATGCTTGCCAACATCTTTGCCAACCCAATAATAATGTTTAGTGCTGAATCTACTAGAATTATGCTTTTTCGCCATCAGGCTCCTTTCGACCACTAAACCGCACATGATCCTCATGGACCTAAAGCTAAAACAACTGTATAACATCCAATGTTCCTGTTCAGATGAGAAAAACTCAATGGGCGACTTAACTGCATCCAGGTTTTAAGCACGTCATTATACTTGTCGGTGTTTCGCGTAGCATATAGGCATCTTTTAATAAAGAAATAGAAATCATTCTCGCCTGCAAATCGTCTACTGCCTTTCTAATTTGCAGGATACAGAAGACAGTATTGCTCAGGTCGCTCCGAATTTTACGTGAAATAGGTTTAGCATAATTTCTACGACTACATATCGCTAGAATTTGGAATGCAGCCATGAGTAGTCAGTTCCACTATTGAGTGAATCTGAATGTGTGACGTTCTCTTCGAGCTTATAGTGTGAGATTGATTAGTGGACGCTTATCAAGTTATGACAATTTCCATAATTTTAATTATAATATTAAAATAGTTATTTTTTGAGACATAACAGAAATATCCTTAATGAAATAAAATCAGTAGACGTAGAAAGGGAAAATCTCTATTACATTCAGACAGTTTTATTTAGTAACACGAGTGGTAGAGCAAGTTCTCGAACTGAAATACAACTGTGTATAATCAATCTTCTTAAAATAATTACTTAAACAAAAAGACATGTTGTGGTAACGCAGAATAATTCCGTATTCTTGAAAACGCGTTAAAGTACTCGAAAAGCATAGTAATGGCCTGTTTAACTAGTGCGTAAAAAAGACAATGCACTTTGTGAGATCTGTCTGCTATGGATTCAGAGAAATGACCAGATTTGACCTTGACTTTGCAACCAGTATAATTTATAATGGAAGTTCATATTAATTATAAATTCATTGTTTGCACACCCTGCTTCACACTGTGTTTATGGTCTAACTTCGGATGTTTACTTTGTACAACACTTCATCATGAAACACAAGTTCTGTTGAGTAATATCAAATACGGTTCATACATAGAGACAACTATTACACGTCATTCCAATATAGGACATCAGATATAGGAAGACGTAGTGGATGAAAAACCAACCTGTAACTAACGTCCAAAATGTAACTTACTAAAAAAGAAGTAAAAGAAAAATAATAGAAAGTGAAGCTGAAGAAAGAAGGTACTTGATTTCACTCCGCACTCAGCCATGTTTTCAAAATAAGGTAAACTCCTTTCGCGAAGCACCTATAGTACGCCCTATGGTAATTTGTGACTCAAATGTGAACTTCAACGAAATAAGACCTTAACAACACCTTACAGTTTTTGAAACGTTAAACGCCGAATTTTAAATATTTTTTTATTGTGTTATATATATATTATATGTATAAAAAAAAGCAAACACGTGACGTATGAGCAAGTCGGGAAAAAAAATTGATGGCCAAACTTTACCCAAAGAATCGAATGGTAGTATGGAGATTTTCCGAAACAAACCGGAAGTAGATGATATCAAGGGAAAATTTGATTATTTAAATGGGAACGCACATCCTACTGGGTATCTTGGTATCAAGCTTTTGAAATGTAACAACTTTTACTTAGAAATTTTTTAAATAATTTTTACGGTTTACGAAAAATTGTTATCCCTACAACGACTTGAAAGTTAAGTATTTTTAATTAGAAGTGTTCAAAGTGCCTTCCATTTTGGTTTAAAATTTTTGCATCCTTACTTTTGGGCTATCTAGAGCCCGCAGCATAATAAAAAAAAAAAAAATACTTTGAAGTCGTACGTACTTAAAAGTACAACTTGAAAGTACTTGAAAGTGAAATATTTTTATTCATCACACACCGCGTTTTCGATAAAAATCGTGTTCCCCTTTCTTGATACACCTTGTGTATATATATATATATAATAAGTATATTAGATTATTCCGTTCCAAAACTATATAATGTAGAAGTTATTGGGATAAACGGTGGAGGTAAGTAAACTCAACGATTACTGAGATTACTGGCTTACTGGCTACTGAAACTGATTACTGGATTACTGGCTACTGAAACAAATACATACAAAAGAACCTTTTTGGAAATGTGTTTCATTAACAAATATAAGGACAACCTGAACGCCAAAACAGATATACAAGGCCTCAGCACAATTTATAAGAATCTCCTTCATATCTCTGAACAAAATTTAGGTTAAGTCTGCATTTGTTTACAAAACATATCTTATCATGATTATAGTCAGAATATCAGACACTACATTACCGGCACGATAAGAGATGCAAAAAATATGGTCACATGATGCGATTCCGCCAAATATTATTGGAACAATAAGAAGAAGGTCTACATATTTCATATATCATCCAATTAGAACGCGCCAATTTCATTTATAACCGTTTTTTCTTTATATAGACTGTGATATTTAGATTTTTGTATTTTTTGTGATATTATGTTTAAATTTTTAAATTATCTAGTCATTAGTGTAATGTTTAACACCAGAGGACACTCTTAAATTTTACTTTGTAAGTTTTAAATTATATTCTGTAAAATATTGTCTTAATTTTAATAAATTTTCAGCCCTTGAAAAAGGTCAAAAAAATTTGACCGAAATATTGGGTCTCAGTAATCGTTGAGTTTACTTACCTCCACCGTTTATCCCAATAACTTCTACATTATATATATATATATATATATATATATATATATATATATATATATATATATATATATATATATATATATATATATACTTTATTGTAAATGTATAGCAATATTATGGTATCAAAAAAAAAATTATATACTTTTTGGTTCCATCCAAAACAATGATAAACGGAGATGCCGCAAGAATGTAGATATCCGACCATTTAATGCGAAGTATCACACAGGTAATGAGAGGCAGACAATTAGTGTAGAAGAAAATTGATATGAATGATAAAGGGCAGATGATAAAGAAGATCTGGGAAAGGAGCTAGAAGTAAAGTCAAATACCACACAAAAAATAAGAGTCAGACGACTATAATAGATTGCACACTTAATAATGAAAGAAGACAAAATGGAAAAACAGATCTGTATATAAGGACTGAACATCCGTCGGCTTGTGGTAACACTTTACAAAAGATTTAATAGGAGAGTTAATAGCAGAATATTGGTAAATAAGGTACTTGGATATACATAGCACATATCAAATATTTTGTGTGAGAAGGGACCAGGGCCACCACGTGGGTGTCAAACGCCCATATGCAAACATTCATAAGACCGCCTTCTACTATAATCGAACCTAAATGCCGCCAGTATGAAAGTCCCGCTCTCCCGGAAAAGGCTACTATTCCTTAGACAAGGCGCCAGTATGCAGCGCTGACCCTAAATACCCGCAAGCGGCCCTAATGGGAACAAAAATTAACTCAACTGTCAGTATTTAAGACGAAAAAGAGAGCTCATATTTACATATAGGTTTGAACAACTTGGAATACTTTGAATTTTTTTGTTTGAAGAATAAAATTTATAAGATTTAACATCTCATCTAAAAATGCAAATTCTAGTGATATGTTACAAGTTAAAGTTTCAGAACATATTTTATTAGTTCTAGCGACGACAGTTGCTTTAACTCTTTTACAGAAACAATTTATCAAATTCAAAAAAATAAACTCTTTTTGTAAAGAACACAAAGTTCTTTAAATATTTGCTCATTTTACGCACAATATTCGAAGGGATAAAATATGATTTAAGACACTGCCGTTCTGCGTTTTATGTATATTTCCTTTATGGTGAACCCAACGAAACTTCCTACATCGCAGCACTTGAGTCCACATTTTCTGATGGTCCTGGCCTTCTACCGTGTTCAGGTTCTTTTGTGAAGGATCGCATCCTCAGGGGGGGGGGGGGTATACACGAACTTGAGCTCCCTCTAAACATTCTAGCCTTTGTGCTCCTCCTAAGAAATGGAGGAGCGGCTTTCTTTGGGCTATGTGTTAGCCTGTATTTAGAATTTTCAACGTTCATAGATGCATTATGGTATCATTAGGGAAGTATTCTAGTCTCGATATACAACAACTTCATTTCCAAAAATCCATCGTCACGGTACTGGGTCGTGACTAAATTCTCCTTGTGAACTGCCCGGTTTTGTCCCAAGAAATATTAAACAAATTATATTAATAATATATGAATGAAAATAGTGAAAAAATAAACTGTAAAATTAATATGTTATTTGCTAAATAAATACTAAATTCTGTCGCCATTTTTTGACAATTAACTCGATTAATAAATAATTATTTAATAAGCCACAAAGCACGATGAACAAATATGTAATATCAGTAAACAGTTTTATTTTAAGGTCATTCACACAGCAGTAAATTCTCCTCTTTATAAACATATTAAACGAAATTCCTTTGTCTAGATTCTCTCATCTCAAATACAATTATACAGAATTACATTAGAAACAGAGAAATTCGAATAGAGTGCCCTTAGTTACGAAGATTATTCTAGGAAAATGGTTTCTTTTACATGACTTCACGTATTTGCATAATCTTTTAAGATCACAATGAACTCCTGAAAATATCCTGTCAACAAATAAGCAGAGTTTTAACGGATTTTTAATAGCTGATAGAAAAAAATGTTTTACTTTAAATGCAGTAAAAACTGCCATAGATCCGTAGTAGGACTGTTGTCTACCGAGCACACGTACAGGGGCATTCGCAGAAATTTTCCAGGGGGAGTGACAAAAAAAATAATAATGGGAATTTTAAATATAAAATAAAACTACTGTTTTTTTCTCGAGTCCAAGTCCTGTTTTTTGAGATCTTTCTCCATATTTATCATCATCATCATCATCATCATCATCATCATAGTTCTATAATCCTAGATAGATTGTGGCTTCCTGCATGATCATCAGTCATTCGGTCCTATTTTTCTCCCTTGCTCTCCAGTCTCTACCTGCAACTACATTCTGTCCATCCAGCTTAACTGCCTTTACCAGGCCCGTACTTCTAAAGAATACTCCATAATATATTACTTTTTTCACAACTTGCTGCTTCTTGGTTATTATAACAGTTTCCAATCTTTATGAACCCATACACGACTTTCTTAGCATGTACGTACGTCGACAGAAGGAATATGAGGTGTGTAAATTAGCATTTGATTTTGATGGCAACATAGCATTTGATTTGGCAACATTTGGGACGCGGGACTTGGAGGAGCAGCCGGTGTACAAGTGACACGCCTTCAGTACGAGTTTGAGCTCGCTAGAGTAATTTTGTTGTCCGAAGCGATTTTTTTCGTGAAACAGTTCTTTCTAGTGCGTTCTAAAAATGGGCGACAGTGTTTTGTCAAGGACCCAGGTTTTTTGGTGGTTTAAGGCATTTTCAGAAGGAAGAGAGTTGATTGAAGATGAATCACGCAGCGGAAGGCCTTCATCTTCAAGAACCGAATGAGCTAGAATAAGCAAACCGAAGATCAAATGCATGCTCATTTGCTTTTTTGATAGCCAGGGAATCGTCCGTAAAGAGTTTGGGCCTCAAGGCCAAACGGTCAATCAACACTTTAACCGAGAGGTTCTTGAAAAACTTCGAAAAAGGGTCATGCATGTGAGAACAAACATCAAGAACAACTGGGTGTTGCATTACGACAATGCGCATTGTCACACAGCAATTTCAATAAACGAGATTTTGGCTCCCTCTCTCTTTAAATTTACTTATTTTTTAATTAAAAACCGTCACTACTGTTGTGCGTCGTGCGTAAAACAAATAGTTCATCTACAAGTTATGATAAATACCTCAACCAGCGAGCCATGGCAAACGAAGTTTGGATGGGAGTGGGACTAACAGAAACATAGTAGTGGGGACGAATTTAGTTTCGCATTTCTCTTCCGCTTTCTCTCTCTGCGCAGACCTTATCCCTTTCCGCCACGAATCGCTGGTTGAGGTATACAGTGCTTCAATGTGCTGCGTTCATTGGCAGCACCAATTGCTTATTGTATCGAGGCGATTAGCATCAACGGATTACAGGCTGTATATCTCCTCTTTGAGCTACACAGGTTTGCAGTTAAAAGCTTGCGAAGTGCACGTTTGGCAACAGATATTTTTGTATTTTTAATATTACATTACAGTTTATGGTGTTGTGTGAATGCAAAAAAATAGTGTACTTCAAATTCTTTTAAAATTAAATTTATTTTTAAAATAATAATGCAGGATACTGATAGTTCTGTGGCATGTCCAAAAAGTAGATCTTTTTCGGCCGCATTTGAATTTGAAGACCAAGGCGCAGCCGAGAAATAAGGACGCAAAAGATCTTTTTGGAAAAAGTACACATTATATTTTTTGGGCGACCAAAAGTAATTTTTATTAGAAAAATGAAATTTATTTATTTACATTGAATAATTTATGGTTAATGAACAATTATTACAATTATAAATGTTTGACTGTCAGTTGTTTCCGTGTAACCATGGAGATCTTGTAACTTAAGAAATGGCACATAGATGGCTCCAGCATCCAGCGGCAAAAAAAGCGATTCGGCCTACACCGGAAAAGATTTACTTTTTGTCTAGTAATAAATGATGAAAAAGAACTGTTTTTGAAATGGTCGCCCAAAAAGAATTATCTAAGAAAAAATTTTCAAACAAATTTTCTTAACATACCTAATACATATTAAATCATAAAATGTAATATCTCTATATTTTATATTATTTTATTTGTAAATGTGTATGTAGTTAAAAATTGTATCAAATACTAAAACCGTAATGTGAACTACTGAATCGCTCACACCGCGGTTCTACTGTGATCGAAGAATGAACGATTTCAACTACTATTAAAATGAAACAACAAAATAAAATGGTATACAAAACAGTGTAAAATAATTTTATGGTATTAAATCTCGGTTTCTCGTACATTGTTCCTTGTTTTTAAAATCTGCTACTGGTTATTATTGGAATTGTTATATTAAATGAAAATGAAATTAAAATAGAGCAAAGGATTCTTTCAAAGTATGATTTCATAATGAATGAATCTAAATATTCCAAGTATCAAACAAGTGCAAAGTTTGTATCCTCATTTACATGCATCCACAATTTAAACTCTCAATGAACGTACAAGGGTTGAGTATCAAGTATAGAAAAGTATAAAGTATAGCACACTTGTCTGGGAATGAACTCCTGCACAAAGACTCTAAAGACACCATACAAGAATCTGGCCGTGAATGCAAATATTTACATACAGTACAACAGAAGCGCTCGGGAGCTTTACGCTCTTGCAAACGTGACACGTTATAAGATATTCAATATGGCGGTTACTATGTGTAGTTTCGCGGAAACAGGAAACTCGATATTGGATTTTAGAGTTTCAAATTAAACCTCTGAAGGAATATTAGTTAGTGTTTTAGAAGGATTATACTGTCTCTGAAGTCTTAGGCACTGTCAGTCAATCTTGCTCTTTTAAATGTCAGGTCTTTGGCGGGATCATGTATACCACAAGTTCCCGACCAGGGTGCCACTATCCCACCTTGGGGACTGGGGTGGAACTATGTGAGAAATCAATGGATTTAAATATTGATCATATTTCCATTTTAACAATTATACTCGGTTGTTTTTAAGCGGTGTACCCCAGTGTTTCTCAACCTTTTCTGGCATGGGACCCCCAAAATAACTTAAATATTGCCTGCGGTCCCCATTATGGTAAGCCTATATATATATATATAGGCTTACCATAATTATGAAACTCTAAACCGGGACAAGAACGGGAGCTAGGGCAAAGGAAAAAATTTAACCACAAAAAATTGTTTTATTTTAATTGTTTTATTAAGTCTTACAATAGAAATATGCAGATGGTCTGCTGCAGCAGAAAGTTAATTATTTTATTTATTGTACCAGTACAACAAATATTTTTAAGAACAGGTTCTAATTTATAAATTGTTGTTGCTATACCATTATAATTCAATATTCATTTAGTCAATAACCCGGATTTATGAAAATGACTTAAAAAATATTTTTGTTTCTCTAGTTATAGCCGATAGTGTATGCATGTACATATGTGTTTTATATTGTCCATAGAAGCACATTCTACATAATGACTTACATTATAAAATTAACAAAAATTTCTACAAATACCTTTCCAGTCGCTCCAATTTTGGTCTGCATGGAGTCCAAACACAAAATTTTCTGCACTTTAATCACTTAAAAATAACTAAAAACGTCAGAAAAAAATGAAGACGCCACTTGCAAAAATCACGTATCACTACATATCAAGATGGTTAATCATGATAAAGCTCATTACGGAATATAGTCATTAACAATTAATAAATAAGGAACAGAATTGCTTAAAATAATTCTTTATGAGAATAAACACATATATTAATATTTTATCAATAGTATACAGGTGGTTTAAATTGAACTACCGGGCCCAATACACTATTTTTTTTTTTTTTTATTATTGAAGATGAGGTATAACGTTAAATTTGGAAGTTACTTGGTACTACATGATCTAAAATAGTTTATATTTTATTACTTTGAATCTTTATATAAATAGTTATACATTTTGATTGAGGATTTATTAAAATTTCAGAGCTATAGCGTTGGAGACACGGCCTATATGGTAAAATGGGAGGACAGAGGTGATAATAGAATAACTTTTGGGCTATCAATGATAATTCTCAGAAAGGGATGCTTTATCTGAGAAAGGGATGAAAATTACTATTGGAAGTATAATGGAGTTATCTCTCGAGAATTTTATACAGGTTAATTTTTTTATTTACGGGTTCATTTGGAGGGCTAAGATGTCCCCCCCCCGGGCATTATGACCTTAAGGCTCGGTCTTTCCACCTTCATTTAAACCACTAGGTAACTATCCGACAGATAATGTAATCTGGAACTTTATCTTCTGAATAAATGTCATTACCAAGCAGTGAATTCAATACATCAGTCTCATTATCCGTTAGATAACTATCCGATAGATACATTTGTATTGAAAGACGGGATGACATTTATTCAGCACAGAAAGTATCATATAACCTTATCTGTCAGATAGTTACCTGGAGCAGTGTTTCCCAACCGCCGGTCCTGTAGATATATATATATATATATATAGGGGGAGCGAGGGAGGGATCTCAAGGTGTATCAAGATAGAGGAAACACGATTTTTCTCGAAAAAACGATGTGTGAGCAAGTTGGGAAAAAAATTTGGTGACCAGAGTTTACCCAAATAATTGGATGGTAGTATTTAAATTTTCGGAATAAACCGGAAGTACAGGATATCAAGGACAACTTCGATTTTTTATATAGGAATGTATGGCGTGTTGGGTATAATTTGATAAAACTTTTGAAAAAAAACAACTTTTACATAAATATGATTTTAATATCTGTTACGATTACCTATAACGGCTTGCAAGTATTTTTATTTACAAGTGTTCCATTGTTCCAAGTTGCTTTCCACTTTGAACACTTTCGCATCCTTACTCTTTAGCTAACAGTAGCTCGGAGCATAACAAAAAATATTGCAAGTTCAAGTCGTACCTACTTGAAAGTACTTGAAGTACCTTCAACGCGAACCGTTTTAATTAGTTTAAATTAGTTGTCAAAATAAGTATAATTTATTTTATTAAGTAAGTTTAAAAGGTATATTTTAATGAATATAAATGTCATATATTTATGAATATATCTTGCAAAATTGAGCGTTTTTCTATTATAATTTCATGCTTCGATTTTATATGATTTCGCGGCCCCCCGACGAAGCTTTCACGGCCCCCCGGTTTAGACACGCTGTCCTAGAGGAAAGAGGAGAAAAGGAAGACCAGCAGTGAAATGGAAAACGGACATTAACAACTTGTGTGAAAAAGACCTATCTGAAGGAGACTGGAAAAAAAATGGCACCTGAGAACGGCAAGCCTGTAATGGCCAAGAAGACGAAGATGAAGATTCTGAGCTAGTTATTTTCTCCAATATCTTAAATGTGTTAAAAATTCAGGAAGTCTTTACTTCTGTTTCAACCTACCATCAATTTAAATCCGTCTCTGGTTATGTCATTGGTTACTTTCGAAGATAAATATTTTCGTAAATTTGAATTTTGAATAGGTACATAAATTTTTGGTAAACTTTTTGTCATAGATGTGAAAACTTACAACTTTTTATTGAAAACTTTTTTCCCAGATGTGATTTCTGTCAATTGATCCATTTGTCGTTATCATCTGTACCTAAAAACTTTTGTTTTCATAAGTTTACAACAGGGAAAAAATATCATTTTTCTTTCGATTTCAAATAAATTTTTAATTGAGCAGTAAAAACTTTTAAAAATTTCGCGCTGAATTAATCTAATTGCTTTTATTACTGAGGTAATAAATGTGCAAATTTTCAGTGTAAAATGAAAGTAATTGCCCATAAATTTCAAATAAAATACAAGTGAGTTAAAATAAAAAATTAGGTTTATAAATTTAGATCATTTTATGATGATTTCAGAAATTTGTAATTAGTAAATTTGATGTTTAATTTAATAGCTAATTTTAACGTTTGTCTGGTATTCCTACGGCCATCATAGAGATGGTTAAGGGCACTATGGTTGATGAGACGTAGTGTGCAACATCTGGGTATGGTTTAGGCAGAGATACTTGGTCAAAGATCTGAGGCCGTTGTAGCAGTGCATGCTACAACGAAGAGATAGGTAAGATATATAATTGGCATCCAAGAAGAAGAATCTGTAATACAGGTCCGGTTTTGCTCTTCATTGTGGTCATAGCAGAAAAGGACTATTAATTGTTGCTGTTTATATGATGGTTAATAAGCCGATCGCGCACACAATTTCACCAGCTGTTGTGTCGTCGCTGCAGACAAAAAACTGCTCTTCCGCCCTCGGTCTAAAATTGCAACAAAACTTCAAATGCAATGCACTGTAAGTTGTGGATAAATTTTATTCCACTGTTCTTAACGTTTAATATTAGTACCCATAGTGTTCACAGCTATGAGATTTAATGCGTAACGAATAATATATGTGCTTTCAAAAGAACGACGAAAGCGTAATCCATTTTGGTGACATCAACTAACAACGTGTAACGCCAATCGCAGATTGAGTGACGAAATATTTATGATTTTAGTTCATGTAATCTTTTTACGTTTCAGGGTTTCCGAATTTTGTTGAAATTTGGCATTTCATTAGGTTATGTAAAGTGAGATAGGTAATGTTTGGTTATATAGGGTGTATAAAGATTGAGGGAATACGATATTTATCGAAAACGCAACGTGTGAGCAAGTTCGTTTCTAAGAAAATTTGATGATCAAAGTTTACCCAAAAGAATCGAGTTATCGTATTGAACTTTTCCGGGACAAACCGGTATAGGATATCAAGGACAACCTTTTTGTCGTGTTAGATATCTTTGTATAGAGCTTTTAAAAAGAAACATCTTCTATTTTACTTAAACATCTTTTATAGTTTACGAAAAATTGTATTCTCTATAACGACTTGAAAGTAAAGTATTTTTATTTACAAGTTATCAAAGGACCTTCCATTTTGATTTAAACAGTTTCGCATCCTTACCCTTGAGCTATTTATAGCTCGGAGCATAATACAATTAAAAATAATTAAAAATATTTCACTTTTAAGTAGTACCTACTTAAAGTACAACTATTTTTATTTATAATATGCTCCGAGCTACATATGCACTTTCAAGTCATTATAAATAATACAATTTTTCGTAAAACGTAAAAGAAAAAAAAAAAATGTTTAAGTAAATGTTATTTCTTTTCAAAATCTCCATACAAATATACTTAGTAAGACATACGTTCCCATTTAAAAAATCAATATTGTCCTTGATATTTTGTACTTCTGGTTTGTTTAAAAAACTCCATTAATACCATTTGATTCCTTGCGAAAATTTTGGTCATTAAATTTTTCCCCCAACTTGCTCACACGTCGTATTTTAGAGAAAAATCGTGTTCCCTCTATTTTAATACACCATGTGTATCTGTCTGATTAAAACAGTGTATTAAGTATGGAGTTTGTAAAGTTTTGTCTACAGTCTACAGCGTACTAACTATATGCTCAACGTACAGTGCACTAAATTTATAGCTATGTACATTTGCTTAAAGCTGTTCAGAGTTCTTAAATTACTAGACTGTCACTGATTAGTTGATTATCGTTAACAAGTTTGTCATATGGTAAGGCGAGCACCGTTCAAACCTCCAAATTTAATTCGTTGCACGATGTCGATTGTGGATATTTTTCTAAACTTTGTAGTTAGTGAGCTGTTTTAATGAGAGAGACATATAAACATATTGGCTATCTCAGTCTACATCGGAGAGAACGGTTCATTGTATGCATTTACATAACCAACAAAATGTCATCGCGCCGATTACAACAAATCTCGCCCAAAATTACAAAAACGAACGGTAAACCTAACCTAGATAATTAGGTTAGGTTTAGTTAGTAAAAATCTAGAACAGCATAATTAGGAAAACGATAATAGATAATAAACATTTTAGATGTCTCACTATTATGTGTATGTTATGTAACGTACCAATTTCCTTAGCTGTAAACGCTACTGCCAACGTTAAAACAATCTATTAAACATACCATAACGCACAGTGCTCAGTCAACTAATTTAAAGACCTCTGAACGCAGCTTAAGTTGCAGTTCAAACTGGATAAACACAATCAAATCAATAGTTCACTAAGTACAGTGTATTAAGCTCTGAATGTAGCTTTATTCTTCCCCGGCTGAAAATTGTTATTATAGAGCGTACGTTTTAATTTGTGAGTAAACTTTTTTAAAACGAATTTATGAAATTTTTTAAAGTTTGTATTTAACGTCTAGACTTCACTTGCAACTTTATTCATATTATAAACTTTCTTTTGTAGTGTGAAATGTTGAAGTCAAGAATGTTACACATTTCATTTTCTTCTGAAACCCAAGTGCTCTTTTTTGATAAATATTGCATAAACTCCCATTAATGTATGAAAGGAACTATTTTTCAAAAACAACGACAGTGTATTCAACACTGAAATTTGTTTTAATGTAAACGAGGAGTCGGAAGACTGATAGATCTCGCTTCTCAGAACCCTAAATGGAAGGAATATTATATTAAATCCATTATCCTCCCAGGCGTATCTGCGCATAAATAAAACATCGGGGAAACGGATTTAAAGGACTCAAAATTAATCATTAATATACAGAAGTAAACAGCAAACACTTTTTAGTGAATTTTTAACGGAAATATTTTGCTTCCCCATCTAAACAAAATATCTTGTCATAATTAGAAAAGGATGAGCCAAGCATTCATTTTTAGATTAATGTTTTCCTATTATTCTTTCAACCTTAAACTTTAATTAAGTTTATCTACCTACATTTTAAGTCTACTTAAATTATAGACCCCCCATTTTCTCTGCCATACTTCGTTGCCCTTAGTAACATGGTGTCAATTGCTACATGTTACTTTTTTATATTCCTCAACCACCTTTTTTGAGATCTACCAATTCTACGATTGGAAATATCTGGACGCCAGTTACATATTTTGTTTGTCCATCGGTTAGTGTCTTGTCTAGCTACATGACTAGGGTTGCCAGAAGGATTCTTTTAAAGAGAGTTCTCTTTTTTGCTTCGATATTTCTTTCGACGTAGAATACGTCTATCCAGAGCTGACACTAGCGAAGCAATTCCCCCCCCCCCCCCAGAATAGCTCGGAGAAAAATGTGTATGGAACAAGGATTTGTTCTGTGTTTTAAAGAAGTAATTTTTTTTGCTCATCACTTGTATTTTGAGGACCTTTTGTTTTAGGTTATCACTTATGGTCATCGTATTTTCACCTGTCCATTAATCCATTAATAACGATAAATGATGATGATGCTCTCCTCAAATATTCCTTCCCCCCCATATTTTCTCAAATATTTCCTGGTCCGTCCAGATTTTAAGAGATGGGTACTGGTTCCTTCTGTAAAAAGCCGTGTATCCCAAAAAAGTGTACACCAGACTTCCTTTAATAATTTCAAAACTATAAAAACGTAAAAATGTTCCCCCCCCCCCATAAGTTTGAAGAAAATTAAAAATTTTAGATAAAACTTTTTTGATAAAAAGTGCCCTTTTCATTTTGAGAATATTTCGAATTGTGAAAGGTGTAAGAAGGTCAAAGGGCCGCTTGCGACCTGTTTTCATCAAAATGGTGTCCCGCTAAAATATTTTCTGCCCCCCCCCTTCCCTCCCAGGATTTAAAAGCTAACACCGTCACTGCGTGTAGGTCAACTTCACTGCTTTTGACGAACTGATTAAAATTTCTTGAGGATGTTTCGTCGTTTCGCGTGTTATATATGTGCAAGTTCGCATCATGTGTGGATTCGTCGGGTGCCGTGGTGTTTAAATAGTATATTTCCACCTTAAATCATATACCTTTGCTGTTTGTATGGATGTGGGTATTGAGAACTGACACGCTCGGATACGCAGTCTGGTGGTCAATTATTCTACTACGCGACTGTAGTACTGTTTGAAATTATTACATATGTTCTGGTATTGATTTTTTGTTAGAACGTCGATAGATACATTTTCATAAAATAAAAATGTACTGTGCTTAAATTAACCTGTTCCCTGTTAGCATATTGACAGCTGAATACTAGACAATTCAGCCATTTTGCCATGAATTACAGCGCCGCCAACGGTAATGTCACTCCTCAATAGTATGCGAAATTTCACAAAGGGATACTCCACCTTTCTACTTGCCATGCCAGTACTTTTTTTTTTCTTGATTTAAAACTAAAGTTTGTAAATAATTTAAATAATAATTGAGTTGTTAATAAGTAATGAAGTAATGTAAAACAACCTTCCAGTTTAATATTACTTATAGGTAGTCAGTGCAAGTAATTATTAAGATAAAATATGTTGTCTAATTGCTACTGTGTAGCTACTTTGTCTGTGATAGTCTAGTTGGCCATCAAACATACATGTACAAACAGTATTCTTTGTTATTACTACTTTCAGTGAACCATAACTATAAAATATTATGTGTAGATATTTTACTTCCGTATATGAACAATTTTTTACTGTATTCCTGGCACTTAAAATATGGAACTATATTGATAGCGTTACTTATGCTACAAATCTTTCAATATTTCAAATATAAGGAGGAAACAAATGTATTTATTTTGACAAAATATTATCTTCACCAACACCATCTTCATCATGTAGGTTTTTTTTTTCAATATTTAGACATAGGTACCTTAGATCCTTGGTTCTCAATCTTTTTGAAGTCGGGGAACACTAAACCCGGATATTTTTTGCGCGGAACACTACCTATACAACATAAGATTTAAAATCGGGGTGGCCAAGCTTTTTGAATCCAAGGGCGCAATGAAAAAAAGGACATTCCTCGCAAAAATAACTTCATTATTGAAGGGGAAAAAAGGCATCGTGTCGCATTGCGGGCGCACATGCTCTGGCGGGCGCGGGTTTTGCCACCCCTTCTTCAAAGTTTTATTTTTATAAAAGAATAAAATACCGATATTGATTTATGCAAACATAATTATTTAAAAATCGCTAAAAATTACAATACTTAAAAAATCTCATATTTAATGCGGTGATCTTTGCAGATTTCAACAATATTGGGACGAATAATTGATACCACTCACATCTTCTCTTCTGAATTCCCCAGACTCACGCGTTTTTTGTTTGAATATCAACCATCCTGCTTCGTAAAAATATGACGTGCAAAATAATAATAATGTGTTAAGTGCTTCTTTTGCTAGACATCTTTATTATTAGTATTCATTCGGGTATTCATTTAACAGAGATCCAGAATTTTTCAGGAGTATTTTCAATGCACTTCTATTTTAATCTACAATCTGAATACAGTGACGACAGTTCCTCTTCTTCATTCAGAATAAAATGGGAGAAGTCGCAAGAAACAAATGGATTTCTTATCCAATCAAATTTTTCAGTTTAACAATGGAAAAAAAAAATTAATTGTGTATTTGATTTTTTCGCGGAACACTTGAGTGGCTTCACGGAGCACCAGTGTCCCGCGGACCACCGATTGAGAACCACTGCCTTAGATAGTTCCACTGTTGATAGTCATTAGCTACTTTGATCACTGGCTTACTGCCACTTTTCACTATTACATCATAGTAGGTTGTCCTGGATCACGTTTCCATGGTAGACCTTTATCCAGTAGTACTTTTTGTTAATGGACAGGACACACAATCCGAAGAGAAGACAAAAGATGGACCATGGAGTGAATAAATTGGTATCCAATGTTCAAAAAAGGTGCAGAGGAGAACCAAGAGAACCAAAAAGACGAATTTAAAAATCAAGGAGGCAAACTATGGAAAAAGACTGCAATGAACAGATATGGAGATTAATGGGGGAGGCCCATGCTCAGAGATGAGTTTCGTGAGCAAACCACCTAAATAGATTGTAACAAGTAAAATATGTAACTCAATTTTTAGGGTTTTGTAGGTATGACCAAAAAACCCTTATACCGTCATTTTGTCGTCTGTCTGTCTGTCTGTCTGTCTGTTCGGTAAAAATTGTAGCCAAACGACTTAACCTAGAGAGTTGAAATTTGGGATGCTTATACAACTCTTTGACCCGCACATAGGAAAAATACTAAAACATCTAAAAAACATATCCCTCTAAAAATATAAACAAATATGTGCTCATCGAAAAAAAAAATATTTTTTTTAAATTCTGAGTAGGGTATCAAATGAAAGCCCTTAGTACGTGGATTAACGATCAAAATTTTATTTTTGCAAAATAAATTATTTTGATGCGATTTTTGCCAAAATTGTGCAAAAAAATTTTTGTCCCACACCCTATAGCCCAGATGGTTTAAACTAAAAATCTGAAAAAATTCTAAGTAATGTACATTGGTGTGAACCCGAATAGTACAACAGGAATTTTTGATCAGATTATGTTTTCGGAAAATAACGAATTTTTTGTGTTTTTTACTAAAATATATTAACTATTTAATACGTTGTGTAACATACAAGAACAGTAGCTATCGTGGCGTGGTTGGATTTGGCGTACGCTTAATAATATAAGTTAACTTGCAAACTAGGGTTCGAGTCCTGTTGATTTTATTTTTTGTTTTTTTTTTGCATTTTTATTTTGTTTAAATTATTTTGTTAAAATTCTAGTTATATTTGGTAAATGTTGCATTTAATTTTTAAAAGCGTAAATTTAATAACCAGTGGAAAGTGTTGAAATTATAATTTAATTCTATGTTTGACGAAATCAAAGGCGGGACTTATGATGAAAGCAACCAATGGAAGCCATAGGTGCAATTTTCAAAATCTTAATGAACTTTGCTGTATAAAAAAAAATAAAAAATACTGCTAATATTTAGAAACTTAAATAATGGTATTAGGCATTCGAATTAAAATTCATAAAAAAATATTTGGCATAAAATTTGTTTTGGCATCCCAAATAATCATCGTTCAGTTACTAAATACATGCAAAACCCAGAAATGTGTGAAAATTCACACTTCACATCAATTTTTTTTAATAAACTGTAATAAAATAAATATGTAGCATACATATAGGTGAAATAGGATCAACATAAATGTAATAAGTAATACGAATAAATAGCTATTATTATTATTATTACTTTTTGTTCATTGGCGATCATCTATTATAATATCTATTCCAACCTTCCTTTTCCTTCTTCGACAAGCATTTATGATGTTTTCCACTTCTCCCTGTCCTGTGTCGCACAAAGGACCGATTCCAGAATATCATGGATACATTCTGTAACGTCGGGCCATCGTTGTGGTAATCTTTCTCGCCTTTGGTTACAGTCAGGACTCTAAATGGAAAATTTCACGACCCAGAAAGCCATTTCAAAATTATTATGCGACTTAACAACACAATATTTTAATTTGTTCAATACTTTCACGAACTGGAATGATTTTTTCTATAATTTCACGAACCGTTACAGTTTGCTCTGATACATTTCGAACCGTGCTTGCCGTTTTACCTTAGATGATGGTTTTATCAATTTTACTTGTTCTGTGTGTTTTGTTGCCCAAGAATGGAAGACTGTATTCACGGTATTCGTAGCATTCTTCGTAGCAGTATATCTCAAAGGCGTCAATTCTTTGCTGGTCACTTTTACGAATTATTCAAGTTTCAGACGAGTACAGAAATATGAAAAACACTAGAGCGTTATTAACAATAAATGCTTTGCCTATATAACCCTTTTTATCGTATGCCTGCATCCCAGAATATCTAAACAATTTTAGAGACGTATCACAGTAGCACTAAAGTTGCTATTAAAAGTTTCCACTGTAGATATTTTATAACTCATATAGTGAGAAGATCTTTAACTTTTATCGTTCATTTCTTTAATTGAATTCTTCGAATTAATTGCCGTCATAAAAGTACAGTACCGTGTAAAAGAAATTTAACAGTTTATGTTGTCACAAGGGTTGAATTAAAATTAGAGACAACAAAATAAAGTTTATGTAAATTTTATGTTGTTCGTGTAAAAAGAAATCTGTAATATGCTTTGAGAACTGTTTTTGTCACACTTCATGTTTTATTAAAATTTTATCTTTTATGCACATGGAACTGAAAAAAGTCACACGGTCTTTATAATATGTAGTCACCCTACCTAATTTCGGACGAACGATATTAAGAGAATTGGCGGAAACTGGATATTACTAACCCAAGATAGAAAGGTTTGGAGAAGTAATGGGGAGGCATATTTTAAAAAATTGGCGAATTCGACTGGTAAATGATGACGATTAAATTACAAACATCGAATTATATACCATCACTCATACTCCATTCCTTTTCAAAATGCAACATTTTTAATACCACCCTAGTGTTTATTGGGCTCAACAGTGTTATGAACAGACAGCAAGAGGACAGATTTGGAACTAGTGGAACAAGTAACTGTTTATTGTTTACTAGTTGCTACATCGTGTTGTTTGTATCGCATTTAAACTTTAATGTTGCAGTTTATAACACAAACTGCTGTGTATTTGGTTGTTAATCCAGGAAAAGAAGTGAGAGAAACATTCACTTCCATTTTTTCCAGATAAAAAACAATTTGTGAAAATACTAAATATATTTGGTGTTGTGGAAGAGATAAATAGGTAAAAAAGCATGGGAAAATGCTATAAATACGGTAAAAAGAGTGAGAGTGTGCTAAAAGCATTTAAAAGCTACAGATTACGTTAATATTGTTAACTGATTAATATTTAATTAACTAGTATTTATTAAAAATATTCAGCAAATAAGAAATACGCAATTATAAAAATCCTTCTCGAGCATAATTAAATATCTACCCGTGTAACTTTATTACAGGATTAGGGCATGCGGTCTCAAATATTATACGTAGATATTCTGATACAGCTTCACTGAAGTGTTTGCGTTTTTGATTAATTTTTTTAGGCAGCGAGTTCCTAACAGTTACGGTTTATAGGTGTAGGTAATCTTGCAGTTTTAATTTTCCAGTGACTTTGTGAGGTGGTGATTTTAGACTGCTTGTTTGTATACATAACCCACATATGTCGACATGCTCTACATATTTTCCGAAATTTCGTATAATACAAATGGCGTTTAACAACTCCTCTCCTTCAACTACACACTTAAAAGAAGGTGTTGCACGTAAAACCTTAAAATGATTTAGTAAGGATAGTTGTTAATTATTCATTGTAAATCGAAGATTTAACATGTAAACAAATGAGGACAACTTTCACATTACTCGTTTCGATCAGCTGTTTCACAGCGAACACAGCGCCGCCATCGGCCATTGTTGAGTCTAATAGGTTCTATAGGTACTATATAGGAAACTACATGGGTTATAGGCGACCCTAAAGAATAATTACACGGCCACCAGAGAAGCCGCGACCCTAGGGGTACCTAGCCTAAGAAGCTTTACTATCTGGAATGTGATTTTTTGAGGTAGATTTCTAATTTTTCGTTGGTAATATTATCTTTAGCAAGTTTCATTACGTGAGTACTAAAGCCATTTAGCGTTAATTTCAAGGCTATAAAGTTTTATTCAACAATAAATTCATATCAAACCCAATCATCATATATCCCATCCATTAAAATACTTAATTGTGCAAACATATATTTGTTAAATGTACGAACGTTATTTCCTGAATAGTTACAATACGGTATAACCGTTTAAAGTGATAACCATTAAGATACAAGGATTATATATTCATGTGTACTTCAGACAATAATTGTTGGTTAACATAGAGTTGCGATTATGAATGTACATAGATAATATCGAGTTAGTTGTATTTAGGATTAACAGCGGGAGTCTTCTACGTCATTCGTGCCTTTAGGTCATGTGATGTTATCGATATTTCTCGTGAAAGTGAAAATGGAGGGGATTAGAATAAGGATTGATAAACTTAAGAGTGGGCTGTGTCAACAAACGTTATTATCAACATATTTTCATTATTTTCTATGATTGTTTGTTCAAGTTATTTGTTCTTTTTTGTTGGTAACATCATTGATACTAAATATACTCTATCAATGGGGAATTTTCTACGAATTCCATCAAGTTTGTAATATTAATAGTTCTTACAAAAGTAAAAGATCCATTGGAAAACTGAGAAATAGATGAAGAGATGAGCTATCAAAAAGTGCCTGACATTTGTGAATGAGAGGAACCACTGATCGTCAAGGATAAGAGGGCGTATATCCAAATATGGATAAATTAGCTTTGGATACACAGTGTAGTTGCTTACGATCTGTTAGTTGCTTTAGGTGACGACAGAGTACTCATGGACAGACTCAGTATTAGACTGGCAAGTCGGGACACAGGGCAATAGAACCGATTCTTGGATCAATGCGGTCGGTCCTTGATTCAATGAGGCCGGCCCTTGATCCAATAAGGCCGGCTTTGGACCTCAAATTAGACAGGCTGATACTCTTACAGGGAGAATCGAAATTACTGTTTATGTGTGAAGTCATGCAACTTATTTTAATGTGTTTTATGATTATCAGTGATATGCAATGGTAATTGGTCCCTTTACAGCCCGTTCTATCACTCTGTGCCTGCTAAATATTTCGAACAGACTCTTATTCAATTTTTGTATTTGTACATGTAATGTTTCTTTTATTGAGTATGTGTATAAGATTTTATTTATTTACTGTTTAATTTATTATTTTTTAATAAATAATCTAGTTATTTAGATCGGATGTGTTAGGCGCAAATAGCTATCGTTGCTGTGCGCCATAAAATTTTAATTAACTTTATGTTCGGTATATAAGAAAGAAATATTTTAATTTTTAATCACGTAAGTCTCGGTGGCCTCATAAAACTAGATTATTTAGAAAAAAAAAACAGAAAGTACACATTTTCTCTATTTTTGTTAATATTATATTATTTACCTTTAATACAAAAATTAAAAAATTTAATTCAACTCGTATTCAAAGAAGAAATTTTCTTTTGAAGATAAGATAAACATATAAAGAAATTTTGAACTGCTTTAGAAAACAGGATTAAACAAATTTAAACAAAATTGAACATTTCGGAAGAGAATGTGGCCTCCGCGATTTGATTTGCGATTTTACGTAAAACATCTACACAAATTTTGTGTGGGTGTATTTTGCTGTGTAAAACTGCTGTCAGTTTTTTAACAAAATAGAAAAAATAACAAAACTCAAAAAGTTATATAAATCATTAAATTATCGAATACATAATAGTTTAAAAATATGTCAAAACAGACCGACACAAACACATGTGACGCAAATTGAGGGTCCAGTAAAACATCGCATTTACGAACAAGTCGTATAGGTATATGACATCGACAGTTGTTGACAGACTTATTTGAATATCTTGGCTGGATATTGGCATCTGACACTACCGATAGAGGCGCTACTGCATTCACATCATGGCTGACTTTGGTAGGATATTTTTGACAGGTTCAATGGTATCTTCATGTGATATTTATTGAAACACACGGTAAACACACTCTAAAATGGTCTTTAACTGTCTTTCCACTTCTAAGAACATATTCCCATGCTTGTCACAAACTCGACTATCCTACAACCGTCAGTTTCTCAAAATCTCACTAGAGGCGCTTCAGTTATTGTCAGTTGACAATAGTGATGAACTGGTTCTCTCTTAATATGACTGAATATAAGGGTGACCATTTTCTTAAGAAGGCAATGCGGGACGGAGCAAAAAAAGGTCGTCACTTCCCAAATATAAGTGAAGAGCAAAAAAAAAGGTCCTCACCTCCCAAATCCAAGTGAAGAGCAAAAAAAAGGTCCTCACCTCCCAAATCCAAGTGAAGAGCAAAAAAAGGTCCACACCTCCCAAATCTAAGTGAAGAGCAAAACAAAAGGTCCTCATTTCCTCAAATACAAGTTACAATGCGGGACTTTTGCGGGATGCATCTTAATGCGGGACGAATGGTCACCCTACTGTATATATGCGAGCACAATCATTTTTACGAGAGCCCATATACGAAATTAACTGCTGCACATAGTTTAATCTAGTTTCAAACATTTCCAATTTTGAAGTAATCCTTGTAAACACTTCTGTAAATCGCTCTTAGATCAGTTCCCGAATTTTCTTTTTCCTCTTCATTAATTTGACAACGGCTTTTAACGAACAGTTTTGGAAACAAAAGTATTAAACCTTGAGATTTATATTATTAAATAGTTTAAAGGAGAAAATCGTTAACATTTGGTATTCTTAATTGTTGTTTCTACCACCAAAGGGGTGTGCGTTTGAAGGTATTAGTCTTGTTATGTTAACTATTAAACTCTAGTTAAAAGGATTAAACAATAGTTAAATATGGCGGTTGTAAAGCGAAGGGTGTTTTGTGGTTATTTATACTGCTTAATGAGGGAAGTTAGGCTAAAAATCAAGGGTATATAAAGGGGTGACTGGGATATTGTACAACCAAAAACTTTAAAGTAATAAGGGTTGAGAAATCCGTGCTAATAATTTCCTAATAAAAAGGAAGCATAAAACATTATGATCGTGCGCCCTTATATAAGGTTTAAAAAATATTTGCTGTTTGTACCTAGAACTTGATTATTAACTTCAAATATCTGGATACAATTATTAACCAGTATATACCTATTACAAGGGGTAGCCAGATTTTTTTTTTTTACTTATTCAATAAAGTATTTTATTCTGAATTCAACGATACAAACAAGGCATACATAACAATATAATCGAGAAAAAATTAAAATTAAATTTATATGAATTTGATTCAAATCTCGTTGTTACAAGAGTGCTATGAATGATAACTAGTGTTAGGACGCATTTAGGATCTGAACTAAATTTAATATGTCTTCATAGGCATGGATTTTAAATGTACAATCTGGCATCTATTAAATTTATTTTTATTATTGATTTAAATAAATAAATAAATAAACAAATAAATTACATTCAATCACCAACGATAATGGTTAACATAATGATACAAAATTAATTCTCTCATTAAAAATATATCTATGCGTATGTTTAACAAATTTGTAAAGATTTTCACTTTGATTTGTCATTTCAAAAAAGTTACTTGTTTGGACAATTGTGCCACAATCATATTCACAATTTTAAGGAAGCGATATACACAATATTTAATTGAACACATTAGAATAGATTTGGTGTTTGAAATTAATATTTTTGGCATATTTCTTAGAAAGACTTTTTTTGTCCGTTCACTAATGAAAACAACTGAACATTCTTATTTGTTTGATTACTTGTTGTTAATTGCTGTTTGTATTTTGTCAGTACTATTTGTAGTATATCGTTAGTATAAAATTAATAATTTTATCCATGGTAAAAAAACTACTGTGTTTGATGTGTATATTTTGTGTTTTTAGAATTCTCATGCTGCGGTAAATATGTACAGAGAACGGTGCCCTGCCAGAGAAGTTTCCGGTCCATGGTATTTTTGAAGACTGGAATTAAAACTCCGAGTTAGACTGCAACATTTAAATGTAATCGTGAACATAATCCGATTAATAACATTAAATTAAAAAAAAGAGGAAATACCAAAGTGTTTATAGCATCGTTTGTGGTACAATAGGCCTTAATTTTTACAAAATAATTAATATCAAGTGAAAACGTTAAAATATATATGCAAAGAAATTCCCTAAAAACATAAAAAGAATTCTGTACTTAATTATCTATACTCTATCTCGGAAAAACTAATAGTAATACATCTTTTTGTCTGGCAGTTACCAGTGGCGTGCACATTTTAAACACGTTTAAATTGGTTTTGTGTATTTCTATATTACTATTTATCATTTTATTAAACGCACGCCTGTGACCATATTTATCATATCATTAAACGCACCCCTGTGACCATATTTTTCCTCAAAATTTTAGGGTAACATTTTTATGATCTATTGTGTTCAACCCTAGTTCGTATTCCCATATAATATGTGCGGCACACTTGGTTGTTTTTAATAATATTTCATTTCGAAGTATTCATATTTTGTGGGCCGCTTCTGTGGGAAAAAACAATAACTTTTTACAAATAATAAATTTTATTAACATCAGTCTTTCTGAGATAGAGTATAGTTTGCATCAACGTGTTCAGAAAATCTTTCCGTAGACTAAAGCCTTTTATTATTATTATTATCATTTATTCTACCTGAAAAGTTTTAATTACATAACATGTTTCATTGGAACAGTAACGGTATACACTAATGATGAGAACATTGAAGAAAAATTTAGTTCTCTTTATGCAATATCTAGACCAAGTGGAAGGCACTATTTTATCAATTTGAGTTCCGTAAGTTTGTGTCGATAGCGAAAAATTGGAAAGCCTACTAACGAGTTCTAAACCTATCAAGTCAATTCATACAACAATATAACTCAAACATACTCGTACAATAATTTCAAATTAAACGCAAACACATTAAAACATCTCCTTTAGTTAGAAAGCAAAAAACAAAGAAAACAGTAATGAAATACCGGAAGTGAAATGTTTAGTCAGATACGCGGCAAGTGCGATTTAGTGTGAAGGGTGAACATAAATATATGTTTGGAGAACGTATGGGCTGAGGAATGGTTATGTTTGCGAAGTAACTGGTACGAGAGGTCATGGAACACTACAGAATAAATCAATGGAGAGGACAGAACAAGAATTACACAGTGTGAAAACAAAGAAAATAAACTATCTGAGAAATTGAGTAAATGGAGCTGAAAAAAACGAAAAATAGAGTTGTTATTTGTAATATACAGGGATAAAAAAACTTGACACAATATAAACCTATTTTCAGTTCACAAAAACATTACTGCTTTAATCTTAAAAAAATATTTTTTATGGAGAGATAAGGAAACATAAAAAAGGTAATACAAATGATCTATTGCATTATAGAAGACATTTTTTAGAATTAAGTTAAAATGCCTTCTAACAAATTATCAATTATTAGCTCCTATTTTTGTACAAAATGAACCGCACATGTTAGAGAATTCCTTTAAAACGCAACATTTCTCTAATGAGAAATACCTTGTACAAACTGTCAAACTGTGAAATTGTACGCATGTAGATTTCTAATCTAGCACGGAAATAAGTTAAGAACAAGGGGTGTATATTTTTAGAATTGTCACAATGTCTAATCAGTTGTGATGCTTCACTGCAAAACTTTATGGTTAATTTGTAACGCAAATAAGTGTAAACGACAGTACACTTATCAGCAATTCAAGTTTAATTTAGTTTCCTTAAGCTGTGTTCAGAGCTCTTTAAATTAGTTGACTGATCACTGTGCGTTATGGATATGTTTAGTAGATAGTTTTAACATTCAAGGCAGCGTTTACAGGTAAGGAAATTATTACGTTACGAACAGTGCGACATCTGTGTGTTTAAACCAACTACGGTTGCTTCGTAAAATGTTTATTATCTATTATCGTTTTCCCAATTCTGCTGTCCTAAATTTTTACCAACTAAACCTAATCTAATTATCTAAATTGATCATATTTACTATTCATCTTTGTAATTTTGGGCGAAATTTGTTATAATCGGCGCGATGATATTTTGTTAGATTATGTAAAAGCATACAATGTGAACGTTCTGTCCGGTGTGGACTTAGATAGCCAATGTGTTTATATGTCTGTCTCATTAAAACAACTCACTAACTACAAGTTTGGAAAACTATCCACAGTAGAAAACGCATAATCTATTAAATTTGGAGGTCTGAACGGTTGCTCGCCTTACCATATAACAAACTTGTTAGTGACAATCAACATTGCACAAGATATAGTCTATAATCGACTAATTTAAAAGAACGCAGTTTTAGCTACGAAAGACCACTACAATAGGCTTCTTACAAGCTCATCTCTGAGTATGAAAGGTCACCCAACGACGGTCGTTGGGATACCAATAATAAAGCTTTCTATTATTTCCTCCTATTGTCTCTGTCTATATTATCCCCTTTCTCCGTCTCACTCTTTATATTATAATTTAATCTGTCCTAGTCTCTGTTCGTACTACCATCGTCTCTTCTTTTCAAAATCTGCCAGCATCCATGTGAATTAAAATAGCACACAAGAAGGAAAGAACAAGTTAAGAACTAGACTATTTAGTAACTTAATGACGATTTAGGAAAACAATTCTATTCGAATTCGGCTACCATGGCGCACCAACGACCACTTAATTGGACAGGCGACAAGTACTTTTTGAGCTCGCTCTCCTCGATCAGCAGAAAATGTTTTAGACCACTTTTGGCAAAAAAAAGTGTTAAAGATGGAATTAAAATAAGTTGTAGCAGAACTGCACTTACTATATTCCTATTGTAAAAAGTATTTAAACCATTTAAACAAACAGTGAAATAGAGAATATTTGCTATTGTGTTTGTTCCCAGCATTAAAAGAATACTATCAAATTAGTTTTTTCACAATTTTAGAAGATTTTCAAAAGAAATCTGTTATTCTATTTATTTTTAGTATCAAGTTAGATATATCGTACCAAACTCTGAACTCATTTCCCTCATTAACAGTTTTCCAAGAGAACACTTGTGATTTTCAAACAAGCAATATTGTATTTTTTATTTATAAAATAAAAAAATTTAATTGAAAAGTTCTTCAGGATCATCCACAACGAACAAAACCTAGCATTCTATAAGATTTATTTATGATATAATCTATGTGCTGATCGAAACGAAGCTTAGTGTACAACACTAGGTGTATACTAAGCTTCGTTTGTTGTATACTTCGATCTTCCGTAAGATCAATTTTTTTTATTGCAGCGTTATTTAATTTGTAGGGATAGTATCACGTTTCCTTGTAAGAGTCATAGCAAAGCACTTATCAACATTAAGAGAGAGACAATTTTCGGCACAATATTTATACAATATATTCATGTCATTTTGCAAATAATAAAAATCTACCTGTGAGTCGATACTCTTAAAATTTTTCAGATCATCTGCAAACAGTAAAAATTCGCAGTATTCGAAAGCCTGACCTATATCGTTTATGTAACAAATAAATAGTAAAGGACCCAGGTGAGACCCTTGAGGCACACCGGAAGTGGCTTCATAACTTCTAGATTTAAATCCGTAAACAATCACTGATAAGATCCGGTTTCGAATGCAAAAAAATTTACACTATTTCTCAGTTCATAATTTCAGTACAATTACGACGATTTTCGATAATATAATAAATATATAAAAACAATAACTTTGACTTACCTGAGCAACATTTTCGAAATGTTCGTGGCTTTTCTGATACACCCTGGCTTTCTGCAAATTTCTTCCAATTCCTGTATTTTTACGTACAAAAACTTCTCCATGATTGGACAGCCAATCTAACACCTGAAATAAAATGAAATAATTATTAATTAAAATAAAAATTTTAGATAATTAAATAAAAAATAGGAAATAAATGCATAAAATAAAAATAAATAAATAAAATAGAATAATAGGTTCCCAATGCCTAGATAGGCGTATTGGGGATGAGAAGGTAAGTTTTGTATTTCTAGACCGACAGTCATAGATATGAAAGCCCCGTGGTCAGTGTGGCGTTTCGACTGATCCTATATAATCCTCATTTTAAGTATTAAATACTTGAGGTTGTGTCAACCCCAGAGGTAACTGCACAATATCGGAAGATAAAAATCCGAAGGGGTTGGGGGAATCGAACTCGCGTCCCTCAATAAAATAATTAATAAATGGGACAGTCAGAAAAACAGAGAGTGATGAAAGAGATAGTAAAACAAGAGGTAATAATATTGATACTATATAATAAAAGTACAATTTAGTTAATGCCAATGACAGAAAAAGATTTATCCAAACTGCAGAATTTATTTTTTACGATGAACGGCAGGTTATCATTTCTAGACTGAACATAGAATAGATATAGGGGAAAAATTTTAAGATCGTAGCGCCACGCGGATTTTTTTGAAACCATTCTAAATCAGATACCACTTGACATTTACTAGTAAATAATAGCGAAAAGTGTATCAAAAAACGACAAAAAATAAATAATTTTGGGATTTTCTGATTTTGTTTTAAAATTTTATAATCAAGTAAGTATACACACGTATTGTGAGGACATTTTTTTTAAGTAACATTACTTGTAAACATCTTAAATACTACATTTTGTGATCTGGTTTTAAGTTATGGCGGCACAGTTTTCCATTGTCGATTATTTTAACTATATGGGGGAAATAATAATTCCCGTGTTGTTTACCAAGGGGTAGAAATCTACAATGCTGGGAATATAATATTGTGTGGAGTCACTGAAAAAAACAGAGAGTTCATAAAGATTTAGGCATTATGCCTACAGACTTGTGCATTACAAACCCACACACAATAACAGGAATTTTCAAGATATGTGATAATAAATACAAAATTGAAAATATATTTTGTAGTCACTATCATTAAAATGTAATGAGCAAACTTTGATATAAGGGCTCACTTTTTTTCGAATTTTTAAATTGTTTATCTAAACATCGCGTCGATTCCTAACCTCTTGCTTTCCCAATTTTGTTTCGAACCGTACGGTGTCTGATATTGGTGGAAACAAATGAAACGATATTTCCGGGTTTCTTCTTTTCAATGATTTGCACATAGGCACACAACAATATGTATTATACATTTTCCAATGATTATAATAAAACTTTAAAAACAAACTTCATACAAAACCAATACACAAAACGATATGTTATCTGTAGTACACAAGTTCATGAAACGCTCACCAGATGGTAGGGTGCTTAGTTGCAAATCCCTATAGTAAAGGAGAATTTACTTGACAGATTGATCGATTGAGAACCGATAAAGAAATATATATACCTAATTCACACAGTTTTATGTAAGATGTCAAGAACGTATTTCTGCTTCTTACTGTAACGTACGTTCATAGTTTTTGTCTTTCTTTGTTATATTATAATATGGTAACTTCTACGTATGTCTCTTTGGATACACGCGCGGGCTCAGCTCTGGGCGGTCGCTAATGGTGTAGTGGAAGAGGTTCCACGTTTATTTCTGGACATAGTTTCTTAAAAACTTTTCAACTCGGTAATTTTAAAATCAAATTAGATTATTTAAACATTCTGTTGTTTATATTTCATTTGTTCGCCGAAGTGTATGACTGTCAGCTCTTTGTTAAAGTATTGGTAATTAAATTTCTTTTAAATTTACACTACAACCAGCTCCATTCAACTTGGTAAACATAGAATACACCAGTGAAGGTTGACCATGCATTTCAGTTATACTCAGAATGTAAAAATTAAATTTTGTTTATTAAACGTTATAGATCAGCTGTTTATTATTTACTCACAATTATCAAAATATTTTCAAAAATTATTTCCCCTAATCTTTCTAAAAGTTTTATTTAAAGATAATATATGCATTTAATATGACAAAATTTACAAAAAAATAATCTTTTTTAGGTTGTCACACATATATTGTCTTGTCAAATTAACATCCCTCCTCTAGATGGAAGACAGGCGTGTCAAGCGAAACAAATTGTATCTCTTTCTCTATTTCTAGCTTTGTCTGTGAACAAATGATATGGCTCTATTCAATAATGGAAATTTTACTGCTATAGTCCTCTCCCATTGAACCATGTGCTTTAATTAACCGTCATCTGTCAACTAAAATCTCCTTTACTATATAACAGCGTTTCCCAAAGTGTGGGTCGCGATCCGGCATCGGGTCGCAGAAAATTTTTGCCGGGTCGCGAAAAAAATTGTAAAAACACAAAAAAGATTTTTTTTTGTACATATTATTTTTTTTACGTCACTTAATCACTAGAAAAGTGTGTATTTGTGCTCTTTATTACTATACTATATTCTTTATTACTATACTATATATACTCTTTATCACTATAAAGCTACTGCTTTAAAATAAAATCTGTTTTGTAAATAAATGTTTTTTTTCATAAGGTGGGTCGCGAAAAATTTTAAAACTGGATTTCGTACTGGATCGCGGCCAGAAATGTTTGGGAACCGCTGCTATATAAGAAAAGAATTGAAAGAATTCTGACTCTATTACTACTTCAAAATATATAAGTAAACAAAGTAGTACAAATCATTGACTATTATAAGCTGACCTTACTTCGTTTGACTGAAGCTGTACGAGAAACTGGGGCTTCGTCCCCGAACTTTGAAAATTATTACTTTAGTTAATTTTTATTGAAAAAAAAAAAAAAAAAATCACTACAACATTAAGTTAAGAAAAAAAATATTTATAGACTTATTTTTAACATTCAAACATGCGTATTAATATATTGCAATGGTGTACAACATTTACAACAAATAATTTAGAACTATAAAAATTAATGAACAATAAAAGATACTTGTGAATCCAACAATACTTGTAGAATCCTATCCCCTGAAGACACCTCCAATTATTCTACATGTTGTACATGCTCAAGTCCCTTTAATTACCAGTAGAACAAAGCACTCACTTGCTTGACATCCTCCTGAAACAATCTGAGTGCCAGCCTTTGGTGCAGCTTGATCTTCTTAGAGTGCCACTTCTGCTCTAGGGCACGGTGGTGATTGAGTATCTGGTGTATGACGGCCAGCACGTGACTAGCACCCTCGCTGTAGTCGGCCGCGGGGTTACCACCAGTACGTTGTTCATAGCTGCCATTTGTACCGTCATTCTGAAAGATGTAGTGGGTTAATAAAGGAAGGTTTGTTTGTAAAATTGTTACGGTTGTAATTAGTAGATATTAGTGAAGGGCTCAGATGGTTATTACTGACGTTTTCTTAATTCGTACAATAATTTAATTCAGCGTTACTTAAACTTTTTCATAGCCAAAATATTAACAATACTTTAAGATCGTGGCTAGGCTCGTAGCTGAGAAGGACAAATATATATTAAAAAATTAGAATAATTTATTACAAATAGGTATATTCACAGAAACCCGCACCACAGAATTTGTTGGAGTATATTAAAATTACTGTGCGCTTGCGGCTGATAGTAACAGATCGTTGTTAAAATGACTCTACGAACAGACCTAATGTAAAATATTTTTTATATTGGTAAAGAGATCTTGCGGCAAAATTTCAGAATTCGTGTATCTCTTTGGCTTCGATCTTAATCTATTTGGCTATTGTTTTACTTATTGCAATAATACCCTTTTCACACTAGAACTTTAAAATCGGATGTTAAAGTGAGTGTATCTATAAACACTAATGTGAAACCGTATGGCCTCGTCTAAATACAAGCGATGTTTAAGACAGAGATCTGCGTCTTAAACATCGTCCGCATTGCCAACTTAATTTCTATTATAAAAAAATACTCCTTGAATTTGTGCTGTCAACATTTTATATTATCATAAACAAGAATACTGTATTATATCGACGTTATTAGAAGTTTATACTTATTGTTATAATAAAATTATTTATTTTAATAATGTGTTTAATAAAATACAGAGCTACAATAATTGAGATAAAATGTATCGACTTACATGTTAATACAGGTGTAATATATTCTTTATTGTAGTGTCTTTATTGTAGAATGAAATGAAATATCCATATTTGTTTATAATAATTCAAAATGTGCGTCTGCGCAGACAGTTCAAAACTGGTAATTTCATGACGGTAACTTAAGGACAAAATTACTGTAGCTGATGACAGCACCGGAGATTTAAATATCAAGTGTGAAAGCATACCGATGTTAAACATCGGTGAACTTTAAGTTCACTCCTGTTAAAGTTCTAGTGTGAAAAGGGTATAAAATGTCACATAATCAACGCTTTCTTTTATCATAATAATTTTGCGCAATTAATATAAAGTAATAAATTGAGCAGTGCAAATAATTCGTTTCAAAACTATCAGACACACTTAAAATTCGCATTATTTAAAATATTAGTTTAATGGATTTTATTTATGCTATCTCGACCAGGGTCGATTCTGACTGAGGGCAAACGCATGCTATATGCACGTGGGCGGCTGTTTTAGGAAGTCGGCCAAAAGCGGCTCTCGTGGTTGTAATGTTGTATAAAAATTGAAAAACATAATAGCAAGGGGAAAAACGATAATAATGTATATCCAACAGTATATTTTTTGCCTTTTCTAATTTTAGATTTTAAAAACAATAAGCTGATGTGACCCTTCGGAGGCCTCCGTTTTTCTAAACTACTATTGACTAATTAGAAAAAATTTGAAAATAAAATAAGTAAAAAGAAAATAAAAATAGATAAAAAGGCGTGGTCCCTGTGTCTAATTTGCTCTGGTTAAGTACCTAGGATTGGCGCTGATCTCGACAACCGACTTAACATAGTATCGTATATTCCCATATTCGTGCAATGGCTACGCCGCTATATTTATATTAATAATATGAAAATTATGTGTATAAAGCTTTATTTTTGTGATAACTTGTGCACTGTAGTGAAATTTGTATTGTCTGAAGTCGCACTGTACGATCTAGAATAAATTTCTCACAAGTAGCTAGTGATTGAATTGCATTTGCACCAAGTAATGACGTGAAACCGATGAAAAGACGGTTTGCAGACGATTCTACGTCCGTTGCTTGTCAAAGAGGCGACTGTACGAATTATGACTTATGAGTACCACTGGCTTTTACTCGTGAAAAATTTACTCTATTACTGAATTTTATTAAATACAAATAAAGTCCATCCTTACAATCTTTCAATGGCATAATAAATTAGGATTAACTGAAACGCAGATATAACAGCATAGATCAATGGTTCACAGTTTACTGTATACAATTCACATCTGGCTTTGAAGAGGTATGTGGTCCGCACTTATTTTTGGCATGACAGTGATCCGCTATACATATCCAAATTTTCCATTTCGCACTCTTTTTAAAAAGGCCAACAAGTAGTCAACATACTGGCATATCATCCGTTACAAATTCGTTATGGTTGGGTCTTTGAGACAACATGACAAGAGTATTATTTGTTGAGCAGAATTTATAATTATTATTGATAATTATTATTATTGTAGGATAGTAGTCAGTCTCCGACTGATTGCACCCACTTTGCTGTGTCCCTGCGAGACCCAAAATTAAAAATTCCAAATTGACTATACGCCATTCCTAATTAAAAATAAATAGTCATGGCAATTTTAGTAGGAGTTATAAAATGTGCCAAATGACAAATTGTTATTAAGTACATGTTTTCAAATTTATTGGTACGCATATTTATGACTTATTTATATTTTTAATATTAAACATATTCATTATATTAAATTAAAATGCCTAAATTAGTGTCGAAAAAGGTCCAGTAGGTGCATTACCATCCTGGCAAGGTCCTAACCTTACCAGGACGACAAAAAAATATAGCCTCTCACTACAATTACCAACTTCGAGTACAACAGTAACTAGGAATTCATGGCAAACTAATATATTTTTAAATTGTGAATGGTATATACGCTTGGTTGGCTGAATAGTCAATCATTTTACTACGGAGCCAGGGTAGCCCTGAATATCTACTCTAGTTATAAAGTCTATTTACGTTAAAATTATGGTTACGCAATAATTAGTAATCAAAGCTAGGCAACCGAACAACAGTCCACTAGACGTATCACAATTAAAATAATCTGAACGTAGCGTCTTTTACAGATTAGCAGTTGGCAATTCTGTATAGTGTTGCCTAATTGTTCTGACCTTTCGTCTTGCATTAAATATATATTTATTGTTATTAATTTATACATTATATTATACAATAATATTTTTATATAATACCCGCTGAACACATATCTGTTAAGTAATACAGCCCGAGAAGGGGCAGGGTTAAACGTGTCAATATTGCATGACGTGATATTATTATGCCACTATAACTTTAACGTAAATAGACTATATTATTATTTTCCCACAATCAAAGCCAACCATAAACGCGGTCAATCCGTTCTGTCGAATACGAATCTTATTCAAATATTCTAATTTAATTTGTCATGTCAAAAATCCTATAGGTTTTCTGCGCCCTGCAGTCGAATCTTGATATAAGCTTTGTGAATTTTGGGACCAATTCTCTCCACAGTCAACAAAATGAAATATAAAAATGTATTACAATGAAACTATGACATATCATCAGTGTTTATAAATAGCCACATGCGTTGGCATGTTATGCCGCTGACGCTTATCATAAATGGGCCTTAATCGTCTTACAAATACTTCGACAATTAACATATTCAATTTCTCTAATAATGCTGTGTATATTTACGTTTCAGAGTAATAAGAAAATTAATGATTAATAAATTATTTAAGAGGAAGATATTTACATGTTTCTTTTCAGATCCCGGTTGATTGCAGACTTGAACAAGGTGATCCAGTTGATATAAAAGCTTCTTACTAGTACTATGCACCTGTACCAAACCAACACCAACAGTTAGTATCGAAACAAAACACCTACATACAAGAAAATATTAGAGAAAATTAATTAATTATTCGTAGAGATATCTGCTGAGAACAGAGGTGTGTTAAGTAAAAGTGTGAGACACCAAAGCACCACAAAAGCTGAAATTATTAAAATCATACAGTGATTATCGTTGAGTTTCTCTCGGGAATATCACTGGGTGCTGTCGGTAGTTGATGGCAAACCTGGAGCATCACATCTAAGCCGTTCAGGAGAGCTTGGTATGAATTGTACACCTAAAATAATCGTCATAAAATACATAAAAAACAATAAAACTCCTAAAGAGGAAATGGTACCAATTATTGTATTTAATTATATAGATATTATAAGATATAAGGTTGGCGACCCTAATATCCCAAAAACAATGTCGCATAATCCCTTTATGCCAATCTATACTCCAATAGAAGCCATAGGACTGATAATGATGATATAATTCAGTGTTTCTTAACCTATTCCATCGCGAACCGGTGGATAGTTTATTACCAGACTAATTTTTGCGTGTTGGTAAAAAGTCAAGTAAATTATAAATTAATTTAACTTTATGCGAGCATAATATCAGCACCTTAGAGGTAAACTGTATCAAGTCACATTTTTATCAAAAATTACATTTTAGTGCCAAGTGACTCAATACTTTATAGTCTGTCGAGTGAAAAATAATTTGGAACTATGGCTCTAGCCAGTTTCAATATACGTTGCTTTAAAAATGTATCAAGTCGATCAACGCAAGGAGATAAACAATCTTAAATCGTCTTTTCTGAGCTATTTATCATTTGCAACTTAATACAATTTACCTCTGAGGTTCTGATATGTATTATATGTTTTATGCACCATGTCTACATTTTTTAAGTTATTTAATATTACGTGTAAAAAAAAAATGGTCAGATTAGTAGATTAATTCTGTACAACCCGTAACGCATTCCATAAGTAATCTATAGCCGTCAACTATTTTATGGAATCAACCGCATACCAATAACCAATAACTTATTGCCGAAGTTACCTTCTTTACGTGATTTTAAACATAAATATATTATAATGGTATACATTAAATGTATAAAAGTGGTATATCGCTTTACAGGTAAGTTAAAATGTAATTTTATTGAGATTATTGTTTGTTTTTTTGACCCTCATAGGCTAATGTTGGCGACACAATTCTGTTTTGTTTTATATATGGTATGCGCTGTCCCTCTTGGTTATTGGTCTGGGGTATCAACAAATTGCGTATAGTTAACCTTAATGCTTATAGATTGCTTACGGAAGGTGTTACGGGTTGCACAGAATTGACCCATAAGTCGTGGGAAAAAACAGCATTATAAGGCATGTTGGAGATAATCGAGCATTGACAAAAATAAAAACTGTTTATTACTGTTAATTCTGACAATTTAGCAAGTTTAAAGAATTAGTATTTCACCATGCTTTTCACTGATGAATAAATATGGTCTATGTTAGAAATGTATTTTCAAAATGGTTAAAAAGTTACTGCTTATTATTTTATTTATATGAGGTTGTATCCACTTGCTATGTTATAAAATCATAAATTAATAAATAAATAAACAAGATTTACTTTTAAGAAAAACTAACAGTTTAAACCAAAATTTAAATTTGCTCAAGAGCTCTGTAGTGCCAAAGGTTACGCGAGTAGTTCTGACGTTCAAAATTTATTCGAAGACCTACCTGAGTTTGCTCTCGAATTACTTAGATTTTTTTTTTTTTTTTGCACGCGTTACATTAATTAAATCACGTATTTTTGCGGTCCGGTTATCTTTCATCGCGCATCGGCGGTTAAGAAACACTGATATAATTAACCTGCAGTACCGAAAGGGATGCCAAAAATACTCCACGATATTACCGTATCAGATAACTATTAAATAATCTAATTTTATAGCAGTGTTTAATATGAGTCAATGAAATAACCAACAATTTTTTCAACTTGGATAGCAGAAAAAAAGAAGAGGTATATTTATTTGACGAACCAATGGGTCGAAAGTAGGAGCTCAGTATGTTAGGAATAACACAATGACATACGATTATGGCAAATAATGACAAAAAAAAAACATAATGAGCTTAAAGAGTACATAATATTAATCGTCATTCGCATACAATTTAGAATATTTCATTTCTTAGCAAATACTTCTGGGACAGGTGGGTTATGAAGGGTTAATGTTATAGACCAGTGACGAGCAATATGACGCCATGTGCTTGTTCAATTAAATTAAAAAAGCATATTTCCTTATGGGCGACAAGACGTGCAAATGCCAGTAGTTTGAAACAATCGACTGTCCACAAGAATCAGCCAATCCTATTTAAGACACCAAGCTAGGCGAACGAATACCATAAAAAGATGATAGTAGGAACATATGAGAAGACCAAATGAAAAATCTATTAGGTACTGCACGAAGCAACACAAGTAGTACCGTGCGATCAAAATTTCTTGTCAGTTACATAACAGTAAACAATGAGTTTAAAAATATTAAAACTGTATTCTAATCCACAGCTGAAAATCTCAATTTAACAAAGAGCCAATCAGATTACTTCGTTCTCCCGAACTCATCCGAGAATCAACGAAAATATGTGTCCCTAACTTTGTGTCCTGTTGTCAACACATTGGCGTGTAGAGAAAAATAGTGTTCTTTTAAAAATCAATTCGTATTAGGTAATAAAAATAGAATGTAGGCCAATGTGTACATGTCCTTGGAAATAAGTGTGATATCTAAACGTTTATGTCAACTAATGCATAACGGACAAGATTTCTTGATCGCTCTGTACAAGATAGAAACACGGGCAATAGTTTACTCACACCCCTTCAAGGATAATTGGATTTACAGTGAGATCATATTTTTTACACTGACTTGTACATGATTATGGTTTGGGAAAAGTAAATTTTGGGCCACTGCGAAAAACTCGAAGCTGAAACTTTTGGCAAGCTCTATTCTGGTATTTTTAAATTATGTTTTGACTCTTTCTTGTATGTTCAACAACCACCCCATATATAAAGGGTGAGTGGGGAGGAATGGGCCAAACTTCAGGAATGTATTGTACATGTTAAAATAAGTAAAAAGAACTCTAATGTTGTTATGCGATTGTCTTTTATTCTCAAGTTATAACGTAATTAATTTGAAACTAATGATAAACAGGATGACACTAATGATTTATTTATTAAACAGAAATCGTATAACAACGTTAGAGCTTTTTTTTACTTGTTTTTACATGTACAATACATTCCTGAAGTTCGGCCCGATGTTCGATAGAAAGTGTTTTAGTTACGTTATAACTTGAAAATAAAAGACAATCGCACAACAACATTAGAGTTTTTTTTTACTTATTTTTACATGTACAATACATTCCTGAAGTTTGGCCCCTTCCTCTCCACTCACCCTGTATATTTTTCAAGTTTGGTCGCTTGCCATTAAGCCCAATATCTCCATTTTTATTAAATTATAATTTACAATTAAAGACAGTCTGTTATTCCTGATAGAGGAAGCTATTTTACTAAATTATTATACAAAAACATCTTGGAAAAACTAGGAAAATTAGTGAAAAAGTACAAACACTTTTGAGAACTGACAATAACTGAAGTGACGCCTAGCGGATATTTTGGAACTTAACGGAATAGGATTTTGTTGGATGTGGCTCATTTAATTGCATTGTTTGTATGTGTTAAAGTGAAGAAAACTTTAATAAAATGTCTTTAAAATCGCAACAGAAAATTAACTGCAATGTGAATTCTTGTGTATCAAATGGCAAATGTCAAAAAATCCTATTCCAATCGCCATTTTGTAAGCGAAAACAGCGCCTCTATAGGTAATGTCAGTTCTCATTAGAAAAGAGATAAGTGATTACTAAAAAAATGCTAGTTAAACTGAGTTCTTGGTTGCAATTCTTTAAATTGATTCTTTAAAAATGTTCCAAAATTTTCTAGCTAATGTTCTTTTTTCATCTGTTCTTTATTGAAAAGAACTTAAAGAATAAGAACTATTTCTGGAAAATATAGTGAAGAACTTCAATTAAACGACTAACAACAATAAAAATATCTAGATTTTGTTTTCATAAAGACATCTATATTTACTTCTCATTTTGTCGGCATATGCTGCCACCTATCGCCAAAATCTGCAACTATTATACAGTAGAATATTGTGCACATGAAATCAATGAAGAAAATTCAAAAAACAAGAGCCAAATTTAACTTGAACTTTTCATCGCTGTGTGGCGCAAGGAGGTATATAAGACAGGGAACTTAAGTTTCGGCACTACATGAAAGTCACGTGGTCGGCGTGACATATTGGCCCCTGTATAAACTGCAACTCGTTCTTTAGTATTAATTATTAGATAATAACTCAACTAAAATAGGGGACTTAGAAATAAACTGAACCCGAGTTTCAGTACTTCGCAGCGACGGGAGTCACGACAATTTTCTTTATACAGATTGAACAAATACAACGGGCAATGCCGCATAGATGTTATGAAAAATAGACTATGTTACCGCGTTAGCAATATCTTTAAATGTTGAATTGTCAAAGGAATCTACGTGATACCCACTTTTCTTGTTTATGCATTGGCTAATGAACAGGAGTGGTTCACCACTATAAAGTTTATATTTAATTTCTTTCTTTATCTGACTCGCTCATTTATTGTGACTTTATCCATTTGAATTGTTCAATTTGTATATTCTATTCTAATTACATAATAATTTCTGTCTGTAGTAAGGCTTTATACATATCCATAAAAAGTTGCCTCCGTATATATACCGCGCCCGAATCTTCACATTTGTTGTATTAAAGGTGCGTTCGGCATAAGCTAATAATCTACACATTCTGCATAGTTTACATAAGAAACGTTCGGCAAAAAGTTTCTGTGTGCTCTGTGCTGCTCGAAGATCGTTCAGCAAATATCGTGCAGTTTGTGTTGCACAGTCGTCACAAGTTCAGATCGTGCGGTAATCTGTGCAACAGTGGCGCACCCAGGGAGAGTGCCCTGGGGCCTATGAAGGAAAGAAATAAAAACATACAAACACGCGAGAAAATTTAAAAAATAGAGATAAAGACCTTTTTTAGGTTCTCACTTGTATTTTAGAAGTGAGGTCTTTTTTTTTTAGGTCATCACTTGAAATTTAGAAGTGTGAACCTTCTGATGCATAATTTAAATAATTTTGTCTTATGCCCCCCCCCCAACAAAAAATACTGGGTGCGCCACTCCTGTGCAATAGGGTCTTTCGCGGTAAAAATATAAGTTATAACAATATGAGTGAAAACAAACAAGATATCATTGTTTATGCCTACAGCATTTGCAAAATAAATAAAACAGACATTAACCTCATGATGGAACATAAAATAAATAAAGTAAACACACTCAAAAAGACTCAAAATTATCTGGATACAAGCGGAAATGTACTTTAAATTGATTTGTCATGTTTGGAATAGTACTCTCTGCATATTCAAACACTTTTTCCAAAATATTTTCTGGTTTGGAAAATTCTTCTGAATTGTCTTACTCATCAAATAAAATTTCTTTTATATTACTTGGAAGCATCTCAAAACGTGCATGCCTCATTTTTATATTATCGTATAAAACAAGTAGCAGGAGACAGACTTCATGTAATCAAACACATATAATTTAATTGTTAAAAAAATAATAAAAAAATGGTTAGAATAACAAGAATACAATCTGAACAAAGTGTTCATCTTTGACTTTCTTGCACAGTGTACACAGTAGTCACGTGACAAAAAACTTGTACGACACAGATTTAACACTGCACAGTTATGCCGAACGCACCTTAAATGGTAACTATAATTCATTTCAATTAAGAATTCAGTGTGCGAATAAGGAGTCGATTAACCATACTTCTGATTAAATTAGCCAGCAGCAAATTTTACAATGTTCAAAATAATACTTGTCAAATTCTTAATTTTAATTTTATTTATTAGAAATTTAGTTCTGAAGATATTTTGTTCGTATTACTATTGAAAATCCATTGTTGATCAAATCCCTGATATATAATTTTTTTAAATTAATGTTTTTTCAATTGTTCTCAACTAACGTTCAAGTTTCCCTTTATACTGAAAACAGGGTGATTATAAAATGGATCCGTGACCAGGTAATCTTGCAATAATTTTATAAATGAATATATTTTTAATTAAAATTTCCCACAATACTGTATTTGCAGTATGTAAATCATACTCAGTTCGCAGCATCATCTACTGGAATAGACTGGAATCTTATTTGAAATGGACTATAAAACTTCACAGAACGTAATGAATTGTGTTTTCACAATTATCTAAATTGGATTATAATACATATAGTTCATAGGAACATTTTATAAAGCCTATCTTCAAACTGTTAAATTTTAAAGTAATATATTAAACCTTAGTTTGTCTTAATTACCTCTGTATAGGCCTGGCACATAGATTCATATAAATTTTGGTGTTGATGTATAGAACTTTCCAGCATCATAATTTCAGTAGGCAAATTAGAAATTTCACAAGCTCCATTCCAAGCAGGCACATTATCCACATACTGTTCGGCTTTATGATGGAATATAACAGACAATGCTAAAACAGCAGTCCTCTCATCCAATCCAGCAGCGAATTCTTTCCATGTTCTTTCCAAACGACCCGCTACTCCTCGTATGTGAGATGCTGCGTAATGACCACTCTCAATTAAGCGACTTGCAACGGTAAGTATACGATTTATATTGACATATACGTTCATTGAACTCATTGTAAAATGTTGGTGTTCTTCTTGTAAGGATTTTGCTACTTGGTAAGAATGGCCAATTTCTACGTAGTTTAAGAGGAATACATCACGGTTATGGCAGATCCAGTCGAACATCTGAAAAAATAATATCAATTAATAACATGCCACAACTTTAAAATTTTACATACATGTTAGAATCTTAGACACATGTTAAACTAGTTGTTGGTCGTTTGTAATATGTAACAATGTCAACTATAATATGATGATATATATGTGACAGATTGTAAATAGACGTTGTAATAAATGCTAGAAAGCGTTTACATCAGAAGTGGGAAACTCTGGATGGTCAGCGACCTCAAGGCCGCTCTTGAGGTTTTTGTACTTGGTGTTTGTTTTGTTTGACTCTGAATGTTCAGGGACCTCAAGGAGTTCGGTGAAACTCTGGATGGTCAGGAACATCAAGGAGTCGGGCAAAACTAACATTATGTTTTCCTCTGTTTTACTTTGCAATAGTTAAATTTTAAAGATGCCGACGTGGTAGGAGCAGGACGGCCGTGTTACAATAGTAAGTTATTTAATTTTGCAATTAAATTTAGATAACGCCGCGAGGATGCGGCAAGATTAGGACGGCCGTGTTTGGATCAGGACTAGTGGTTGATAGTCCCTTGTAATATGTAACAAAGGCAACTGTAATGTGATGCCATATGTGTGACAGATTGTAAAGAGACGTTGTAATAAATGCTGTTTTTGCTTGATTTTGTGTGTTTTAATTCATATTAAATGGTCCTAGGGGCCCGGGAAGGGACCCAATCAATAGTTCTTTTGTGGAATTGGTAAGAATGTTTTCCCCCGGTCTGACATTAGCGCTCGACGACACTGGGGGTAGTGCGATTTATTCAAGCAGCTAATATAAAGTCGGCCTCAATCCTCATTTTAAAATAGTAATGCCATGATCAGACGCTAAGACAATGTTTAGGTATATCTCTGAATGGCCTTTTAACAAAGCAATATCGAACCATTTTTGAAACAAAATATTATAAACAAAATTTTAATAAGGACATTTTTGAATAACCATGAATAAATTTCGTCATATCACAATTTTGGTCCATACGCGAAAGGATGAAATAGGCCCCTAAAGAAGCGCGAATCGAAGCGATGAGCAAAAACAAAAGGGAAAACCAAACTCCGTCGGGAACTCAAATTCCTCGTAACTCAGCCCAGGCAAAAACAGAGCCAGAATTGAGCCCCTAATAATAAATTGACCTTAGAAATAATGTCCAATATCTTTTCACGAATAATTCGATAATCCGAGAATGCGGAGCAGAAATACTTGACGAGCGGCGGGATTTTTTTGGCCCTGTAGACCTAAGCCTACTGCCTAAGAAAACCTAACACAGCCAGGTGACAAATGTATCGAGAATAACCCAACTAACAATGCCCATAAAAAGAGACGTTTTAACTATGAAAAATGTGGCAAAATATACTAAAATCTGGGTTTTTAAACTTATGTATTTTACATTATTAATTACTTTTTAATAAAATTATTCGTTACATATTCATTAAAATTGACACTGCATTAGCATACACAAATTTTAATACAACAGCGAAATTAATTTAAATTTCATATTCTATATATGTTTTACTGTGGTAATTAATATAATAATAAATAATCAATCATAATATTACAATTATAGAGGTCATTAATCTTGTTTTTATTGAAAATTTTGACACTAGAAATTTTTAACGGGTGAACACAGTCCTAAATTTTTTCGGTTAAAATCATTTATGACATTTTTTATCTGTATAAGATGTTTGATGGACGATTTCCGCATTCTTGAGGATGACAGTTCGGATTTTACGCGCGAATTCACGTTATATGATATTATTCACTCAATCCATGTAAAAAAAGTCGCAAAAAAATTAAAAGAAAAAAATTATACGATGATTTCAGAGAATGCGATTACATTGGATGGTGGAAGAGATGAGAGCAGAATGTTAAAGATTTGAAAAAGAAGCTGGATAGCTGGGACAAAGTCGCCGAAGATATAGAGATCAGGTGACAAGAATCTGGCGAGTATTAGTATAAAATATATTTAGAAACATATTTAACAGAACGAGGTGCGCACGAAAGGGTGACCCTCCCCGCAGAAAAGAAAAAAATCATATACTTATTTAATAAAAACTAAGTAAATGACAATAAAAATCAATAACGAATTTGTACTATTTTACAAAAAAATTTCGAATTGGTCTCCCCCCAGACCATTTTTCCGTGTGCGTGCCTGAACAGAACAAGATGGATCTTTGATGAATGCGATCAAAATCCTTCTCGAAGAATTGACGTAACGTATAAGGTAAGGGGCGGCCTAAGTAGCTGCACCCTAAGTGAAACTACTTTTATAACCTAAAGTTTGATGTACTATTTAGTTTTATTATTTTAAAAATATTTTTGGACTTTGACCGCTATCCAGTAGATGCATTTTTTTATTTTTTATTTTTGACCGCCACATTTTTTTTTTTTTTTTACAACACAATTATCCGTGCCCTAACCGTAATTAGAACCCGGGCCCCCATGGCCTAAAATTCAGTGCATCGCTACACTAACCACTACGCCACGGTGAACGGCCGCTGTTTAGTTAATATGATTTAACTTCTGTTGCAGTTGTAAATATAACAAATGAATATAACTGCAAATGCAACAGCATAAAATAAGGATTTAACTCTATTATAACTGATGCCACATTACTACTTGAATTTTATACGGCTTGTAACAGGTTTTATACATATTTTAAACATTCCTTTTCTAGCCAAGGAGGTAAGGAATCCAGAGGTGCCAATATATACGAAGAATGTTTCCAAAGTTCTGGGAATTTAGCTATAATTTTAATTATTTTGTTAATTTTCGTCAATATTACAATGTAGTTTTTCCACATAATCTCCATTTAACTGAATACATTTATCCCAACGATAAACTAATTTTTTTAAGCCGGCCTCAAAGTATCAGAACTATTGAGTTTCTGTTCTGGTCCCAACAGCCTTGGCTCCCAGCGCGGCGAAACCTTGCTAACGCCCAAACAATCATGCAAGATGTCATGAACTTGTCGTGTACCTATCCCTAGGCGCACACTAATTTAACACGTCATTCGCCTGTCCTCTTTTAGTAAGTCTTCGACGGCAGTAATGTTTCTTTCATTTACCGACGTGCTTGGGCGCCCACTGCGTGAATCGTCTTCTAGTGATGTTCTACCGGTTTTAAAACGATCGATCCACCGATAAACAGTACTTTTGGATTCTGCAGACTCACCAAATACTCCTTGCAGACGCTGAATAATCTCTGATGTTTTCACACCTTCTTTCCACAAAAAGAAAATTATTGCTATTTGATATTTTGCTGCGTCTTCTATAGTTACAAAAACAGTGCTATGAAAACGCGTCTATATCAGTCGAACACCTAAATCAGACTGAACAATATTGCACTAGATAGTTGCATAAACATGTCAAGACTTATCTGGCACCAATAACATTGCCTATAAGTTCTGCGTTATTTAATTATAGCACAAAACTTTAGAAAAAAACAGAATATATTTAGGATTTGAGAGGGCCGTGGGACGGTCCATCTAAAAACGGGACCTCTTGTCACCTTACTAATGGCTACTCATATAACATTACATGCATTTTATCGTAAGATCTTATACTGCCATAAATTTTTGCACAAAATTTGCAATCTTGAAAAGATGCATTTGAAGAGCTATAAATGTTGTTTGCTGGGAAAGAAATTACAAATTAATTTCGTTGGAACTACAATTTAGAGAATCTTATTTAGGAATAATTTTTGTAAAATTGTTGGTTCCATTTCGTGCTAAATCTAAATAACTGTTGAAATCCCAACGAGACTTTGGTTAAACACATCACAGAGCGTATTCAAAATAAATTCAAATATTCTAGTAATAGTCTCCCACAATCCATTAGCAAAAACCACATATTCCCATGCAATTAACATTACCTTTTCGCAATCCTGTTCAAATAACCTAAGCTGAAAGCACTGGTCCAGTTTAAGTTTCTTATGATGCCATAGTTGGAGCAGGTGTTTCTGTGAAGCGTGTACCGCCTCCAAGTTATGCAGGACTAGAGATCTGGTGTCATCGTTCTGGGAGCCGCCGCCGGGTGAGTCAGCTTCTCTACCGCCCCCGCCGCCACCGTCACCCGATACTCGCTGCAGTAACCGCTGGCCTACAAACAAACAACAAGTTAACAAAATTCGAGTCATAAAATGTAATTTATTTAAAGTTCAGATAAAGAAGATACAGTCAAACTTAAGGGTAAACATCACAGAAGTTTCTTATAAAAAACTAACAATCTGAAATAAAATAACTAACAATATATTTAGCAGTCCACTTGCAAACTAGTTTTTATCTATCTAATAGGATAATTTTAATTATAAAAAAAAAAAATTATTGTCAAAATTATGGTTCAATCAATGCATATTTGCATAAGAAGTGGCAAATTGTAGCTAAAGCTTTATTCAAGAAATATTTTTCTAGTTAATTTGATCTATTGTGAAAATTATTTCTAACCAGGGGCGCAACTAAAAATTTAACAGGAAAGGGCAAATAATAGAAGGGAGCCCAACTAAAAACCAGTGGCGAAGGGACACCTCCGCTAGACTTGCCCTCCCATAAAAAAAAACAAATAATAAAAAAAAAATACATAAAAAAAAATTAAATTTAAAAGAAGATTTAGGTAAATCTTCAAAAATACATCAAATTATGTCCTATACAAATTTTTGTCCAAGGTTTGGTTTACTAGTTACGAATTTTTTAAAATTTTAAAGTTTAATAACTTCCGTTTCCGGTTTCGGATTTTAATAAAAAACAATAGAATTCTTCCCAATTATTAGGAGAATTTTTTAGTACCAGAACGAACTCTTTAAGTTAAACCGTTTTTGAGTTATCGTGTATACACACAGACACACACACACACACAAACACACACACATACGGACGGCACTTCGAAAATAGTTTTTTTGGATTCCCTGGACCATGAAACGTGGTCATCAGTCAAAATCTCGACACCGAAAATTTTCGCGATTACAATACTTGCCCCTTATATATTAAGGTCAGGCAAGTAAAAACAGGAAAAAAATATCTCAGAAGTTACATATGCGGCAACTAGCTTTGGTTTAGTTTTACACTCACATATAAACAAATTCATGTTATTAAAAAAAAGGATATTAGCACCAGGGGGTTGCAACTGCACCCTTGCAGCCCCCTAGTTGCGCAACTGCTGATATATGTTCATTAAAAAAACAGCTTTGGTCACCACAGAATACGAAATCAAATAAGATACATTTTAACATGTTTTAAAAATCTGAAACTAAATCAAGAATTTCAGTTGGCGTTTCCACACGTTGAGCACTCATCCATATGGTAAATTTAGTAAATAATTTATTGCACTAAATCAAAACAAAAAATAAATAAAACGTTTTACAGCAAATTTCTCAAATATATATATTTTTTCGAAATATTTACCTGTTACGAAATATACGCAAAAAAACTTTAAAATTACACGAGTAAACATCCACTTCCAATTGGCCGATTTCTACCAAAAGTTAATCAAATAGTGGCATTGACGGCAAAAACTTAAATATGAAGTTTCATAAAAATCTATTTAGCCAAATTCGCTATACGGACCGACAGACAGACACAGATGGACCGAGAGATATCATGCTAAAAATAGTCAAAACGTTATGCAGAGATCTCAATTCGTCCAGCCATTCAGCGAAGTCTCGAAATGTCAAAATCGGTATGATCACAAGACCTTTCTTATACATGCGGCAGAAGGCAAAAAAGCCTCTAGTTGGCTTTGGAATTTTAATGAAGATATGTTTAGACCACATGTTAAAATTTGAACTCATAATCTCTAAACAAAGCAAAACAACAAAACATGTGTTTCCGTAAGAAACCAACACACGTTAATTTTCCATGTTATCATTCAATACTAAAAGGGTGCTATCTTGACGATGTAAAAACTATTCAAAGAGCTGTGACGTGTACTCCCAAAGTTACTGATATATGTGTTATTGGAGAATTATATATTAAAACTCATTTTAGCTTTTAAATATATTTATATATTTATTCAAGCCAAATAACAACTACTTTGTTCGTTAAAGTTTTGTATTTATCTCAAGGTAAGACATCGCTGCTCTAGTATTCGTCAACGTAAATTCTGATAATACAAATTAACAGTCACTTGTTTTCATTTTAGTTTTGCAAATTTGACAAGAATAATAAGTAAAAGAATAAAATCTCAACACAACTCGAAGAGCTCGTTTATTTATACCAATCACTTTTGGATTGCTGTCAACGGTGTATTATAGATTCAGAAGGAGAATATTTTGAGTAAATAAGAAGGAATTTTTGGTAACAGTTATATAGTTTTGTTTTATCGCAGCATTCTCGGTCATATCTTGACACATTATATATATCTTTCTACCCCAAAGGGAACAATAGACAAAATATAAATAATTTAGTCCCTCAGGACACCACTTATAAATAAACTGTCGTGAGTAACAGAAATAAAGGACCCACAGAGACATTTTTTAACCACAAGGTCTAACATAACATTCATGTCCAAACCAACAACCACCAATCCATGATACAAAAAAAACCCTAAATAGTTTTCGAGTACAATTGGTAATAAATTTGAAATTTCACCACGCAAGCAGTGCTGTCACCTACAGGATAAGGAATTTCCTATAACGCTCCGTAATTTATGAGGGCTGAATTTAATAGAACGTGGTTCGCAAATGAACCCAGTCTTATGTGCGGTCCCGTCCACAACAGGCTAACACACATTAGTTAACCGGTTCGTGACGGGAATTGAGGACAGTATATAACAGAAAACAAACTACAACATTCAGGCAACCGAATCACTGAACGATTCCACGGACACAAAGAAAAATGAGAAAGTTTATCGATATATCGAATTAGGATATAGATACAGTCTGTATAATAAGATATACATGCTTATGATTCATGATCAGGCATGTGCACAAATAATAAAAAGGTTAAAAAATGACAAGAATATCAATACCTAATACGCCCGATTAGTTAGTATTTTGTCTTTCAGTAGTGCGATTGTGTAATAATGAGTGCTATTTATACAAAACGTTTTGAAACGGTATTTTTATGTAACCACCTAAAAGCGCCAAAAATGTCCTTTTCAAGTGCAGCAAAATATATGCACAAGTCAATAGACTTTGTGAAGTATTGGGTGAAACGTTATAAATTAATAAAAATGTTGACGAGTTACCTAATCGTTATTTAAAAAAATTGATGTGAAGTGTGAATATTCACACATTTCAGGGTTTCGCAGGTATATAATAAGTGAAAGCGGTATGCTGAGTGTGTAGGACAAATTTTACTTTGTAGTAATCACGGCAAAATGAACGATATTTTTTAAATAATTTATCGTCTGTTAATCATATAACAAGACTGGTTATTAAATTTACGCTCTTAAAAATTAAATACAACATTTGTCAAAATTTGATGTCAAGATTGTCAACATAATAAAAATGCAAAAAAAAAAACAGAAAAAATAAAATTCACTCCGTACTCGAACTCGAAACCCTTCGTTTTCCAGAGAATTTTAGCTTCCGACACCAGCGCTTTAACCCGTTACGCCATCGTACGCCTTGCATGTGAGTGTCTTACATTGGTATAACTTTTGTACTTTGTGAACCAAAAACCACAAAAAATGCGTTATTTTCCGAAAACATAATCTGATCAAAAATTCCTGTTGTACTATTTCGGTTCACACCAATATACATTACTTGGAATTTTTTTAGATTTTTAGTTTAAACCATCTGGGCTACAGGGTGTGGGACAAAAAATTTTTTGCACAATTTTGGCAAAAATCGCATCAAAATAATTTATTTTGCAAAAATAAAAATTTGATCGTTAATCCACGTACTAAGGGCTTTCATTTGATACCCTACTCAGAATTAAAAAAAAAAAAATTTGTTTTCGATGAGCACATATTTGTTTATATTTTTAGGGGGGTATGTTTTTTAGATGTTTTAGTATTTTTCCTATGTGCGGGTCAAAGAGTTGTATAAGCATGCCAAATTTCAACTCTCTAGGTTTAGCCGTTTGGCTACAATTTTAACCGAACAGACAGACAGACAGACAGACAGACAGACAGACAGACAGACAGACAGACAGACGACAAAATGACGGTATAAGGGTTTTTTGGTCATACCTACAAAACCCTAAAAATGTTGACGAGTTACCTAATCGTTATTTAAAAAAATTGATGTGAAGTGTGAATATTCACACATTTCAGGGTTTCGCAGGTATATAATAAGTGAAGGCGGTATGCTGAGTGTGTAGGACAAATTTTAATTTGTAGTAATCACGGCAAAATGAACGATATTTTTAAAATAATTTATCGTCTGTTAATCATATAACAAGACTGGTTATTAAATTTACGCTCTTAAAAATTAAATACAACATTTGTCAAAATATAACTACAATTTTGACAAAATAATTTCAACATAATAAAAATGCAAAAAAAAAAACAAAAAATAAAATTCACTCCGTACTCGAACTCGAAACCCTTCGTTTTCCAGAGAATTTTAGCTTCCGACACCAGCGCTTTAACCCGTTACGCCATCGTACGCCTTGCATGTGAGTGTCTTACATTGGTATAACTTTTGTACTTTGTGAACCAAAAACCACAAAAAATGCGTTATTTTCCGAAAACATAATCTGATCAAAAATTCCTGTTGTACTATTTCGGTTCACACCAATATACATTACTTGGATTTTTTTTATATTTTTAGTTTAAACCATCTGGGCTACAGGGTGTGGGACAAAAAATTTTTTGCACAATTTTGGCAAAAATCGCATCAAAATAATTAATTTTGCAAAAATAAAAATTTGATCGTTAATTCACGTACTAAGGGCTTTCATTTGATACCCTACTCAGAATTAAAAAAAAATATTTTTGTTTTCGATGAGCACATATTTGTTTATATTTTTAGGGGGTATGTTTTTTAGATGTTTTAGTATTTTTCCTATGTGCGGGTCAAAGAGTTGTATAAGCATGCCAAATTTCAACTCTCTAGGTTTAGCCGTTTGGCTACAATTTTAACCGAACAGACAGACAGACAGACAGACAGACAGACGACAAAATGACGGTATAAGGGTTTTTTGGTCATACCTACAAAACCCTAAAAAGTGACCACTAAAAAACAAGATAAAATGATTTTTCACGTTTTTAAAAATAATCCTATGTTACCTTTACGTAAATATCAGGCAATTTTGTTAAAAAAGAATATTAAGTTTAGTGTAATGACCCTGACAAACCCGTGTAATTGAAAATGGTATTAAATTCAGGAGCACCAAACAAAAATCATTCTTGTGTATTAAACATGTCGAAAAACGACCCGCTTGAGCCAAGGAAAATTTAGACCACGATTGGAGTAATGTGGTTTTCTCTGAAACTAATTTTTATGGCTGGATGAATATGGGGGTTCATGGAATATAAGCTTCGAACAAAAAACGTTCAAAATTTGGATCAGCTAACTCGTCAGATTCGGCAGATATGGAAATCACTGCCAAAGTATGCCGAAAAGCTGATAGAAAGTGTACCGAAAAGATTTCAAGCAATAATTGATAATAATAGAGATTGGACCAATTATTAGGTAGTACCGTAATAATATTTACAGTAAATCTTTAAATTATTTTTAGTTTTTCCTTTTCTTCCTTATAGTTCGCCAAAAATCAACAAGGACGTCTTATTATGCAGGCCTGTATATCTAATATAAAAAAGAAACATGTACTGGGAAATTATGGAAATAAAGTGGCGTACTTAAGGGACGAAATTGTCATTATAATATAGTTAACATTGTTCAAAACCTAGGTATGCATCTCGACAAGTGTTTAACTTGAAAAAACACATTACAAACAACAGTAAGCAGTTCGGAATAAAATATTAGATTATTCAATAGGTTCGTGCCGTTGTTTTATTAAGGCATTATTTGCCCCAACAGGAATTACCTGTCACAGAGTGTTTTATACTATTTTGTAGCTCTTGATTTCTCCTCTCAGAATAATTATTTAGTTTGTCATTTTCATTTATTTAAAACTGATTTCAATATCCAGGTTTATGGAGTCTCAGGTCGAAGGAAACAAAGTTTTCTACGAGTCAGAAACAACCTTGTTTAAGAGGTGACCAATAACCAATCAGTTAACAGAATGATCACTTCTGGCCGTTACACAGTTTTTCATTTTCGTTTATTTAAAATTGATTTCTATATCCAGGTTTATGGATGTTCATGTCGAAAGAACAAACTTTTCTACAAGTCAAAAACAACCTTGTCAAAGAGTTGACCAATGACCAATCAGTTTACAGAATGTTCACTTCTGGCCGTTACACAGCGCTCAAGTGTTTGTGGTCAGTTGTCAAATGAATTACCAAGGATTTCTTGAAAAGATATTTAATATTGAGGAGACTTTCAATTGCCAGAACGACATGGCGTATGCTACAAGTTCACGAGAAGGTTGTGAGAGAGCGCCGACGATCCATAGGGACCATTACCCGGCTTCACTTACAGTTTGATGGGGCGGGAGCTATGACGGTACCACTATGCTTCATTTCTGCTTGCTTCATTTTTGCGAGAAAGGGGTAAAGTCTACTAGAACACCGTGTTGAAGTCGATAGTTAAAGAATTGAATAACTTCCTCTTCGCTGGTTACCAATGCAGCTTCCAGCAATATTCAGCGCGAGCCAATAATGTGAAGGTTGCGCAGCAGTGGCTTGAGAGCTGTGTACTGGGCTACATATCTGACCTCAACTCCCTGGACTACAAATTTTGGTCCGTGTTTTGGACATGGCTTGTAAGAAGAGAAACCTTAAATCGCTAGTCTGAAGCGCTCCCTGAAGAAGAAGCGGACCGTTTTTCTGTAGAAACCCTTCGTAATTCTATTGGCGCGAGGCCGCAGAAACTTGAGCGCTGTGTAACGGCCAGAACTGGTCATTTTGAAAACTGATTCATGTTTCTTGTTTATGCTGCATCTGTGTATTATGTAGTAAAGAAAATTAAAATATCTTTAAGCATCTTGTAGAATTTCCCTGCATTCTTTGTAACAGTATTTATAGCAAGACTAGGTACATCATTTACTTATTGTTAAACAATCAATTGTAAATATTCAAAGATTTCAAATATTATTGAACAATTTTGACTTGTTTTTCTGTCAATTCTAGCATAAATTTCTGATTACATTCAGTTTGATATTTAATTTACAAATCACAATTTTAACTAATAAAAAGTAATTTGCTGATTAATTTACAAATGAGAATATTATAATTTAATTCGCATGAAATAAATTGGAAAATAATTTAGTGAAAAAGTTTTGAATTATGACAGTGCTTTTCCCTGTATTGATTATTATTCCAACTTATTCCCTTGCGTATCATAAATTGATTGTTACCAATCGATGTACTGAAACCAAGTTAATTTCAGTTCAGAATTATATTTGATTAAAAGTTAAATTATAAATCAACGGGAAATAAAAACATTAAAAGAAAAACTGTAGAAAGGGATAAATTCCAGAAACCTTAAAACACAGGATTCAAGTACTTGAAAGTACGACTTGGAAATGAAATATTTTTAATTATTATTATGCACAACCGCTACGTAGAATACATCAGTGTTGTTTTGTGACAGTGTTGTTTGACTGTTGTAATAAATCAGTGGATAATAATGATTAAATTTATTTCGAAAAATTTCATTCGTTTTTACAGGCACTACCGGCTTCGCAGTGAAAGGACTAGCGCTAATGTTGACACTGCGCGCCGCATCTTTACAATACTCTCTTCAGCACCGGGCTCGCCCGACACTGCTCAATGGCCGCCTATTTAGTCCGGATTTTTACTTATTCATTCCAATACCCAAATCTTATATTATTTTACAAATTTTCTTTGCAAATGTTACGACACTTCGAAGTTAAGTCAAAATTCTTGTCACTTTTTCTTCTTTTGCACTATGTTACGGATATTAGTTCGTTATTTTTGCAATCTAGTATTGTAGAACTCGTCATTACGGATCGTTTGAGCGGTTAACGCGTGTCTAGGATCTCCGATTGCTGAAATTTGACTGCCGAAGTGTCGCAAAACAGCGTCAATTTTCCATCTACACATCTATGATCTATCATTTGATAATACTGCCATGTACCTCCAACTATTGTATGCGTAGTAGTAAAGCTTCGTTTATAATAGTTCCATAACTTTCTGAACATCTGATTCTAATAAACAGAAAAAGAGGGTACTATGATTTTCATGCTATGGACACATAGCATATCTATTATAAACGAGGGGTAACATTTATGGTCTTGATTATTTCATACTATCACTTGATACTATTGCCATTTGTCAAAAACAGGGCAGTAAAACATTAAGAAGCAAAAACCGAGCGTAGAAAGTTATACGCTGAAACAGTAGTTCCCAAACTTTTTAGGTTCCCGGCGCCCTTAATGTATTAGATTTTTTCCGCGGCGCCCAAGTCAAAACATTGGTCTAACTAACGCAGTTGGAGGAATATTGGAATATTTTCGCAGCGCCCCTGTAACCAAGCCGCGGCGCACAGTTTGGGAATCGCTGCGCTGAAGGATTGTTTTCCCTGTTTTCAATATTAAATTTCGGTAGGCCCGCTTCTAAAACAAATAGTAAATATACACTTAAATATATTTATATTTAAACAAGGTCTAAATGATGATTAGAAAATTTATTTAAAGTCTTTTGAAGTTCTATATTAATATTTACCTAAAACTTTATATATGTTTAGGAATGTCAAGTATATATACTCAGAGCTTTGTGTGTTCATTTAATACTCACATACAAACAGATGTATGCTTAAAGTAGTCCAAAATAAACAATAAACTTCTCATAAGGGCAGTATGTATCTCCTAATTTCTGCAATTTCATTTAATATTCTGGGATAAATGGAAAATATAAAGGTTGAAATGGGAAATAGCTTTCTATTGTAGTTTAAACGACTTCTGTCATTTATTATTGTGAAATTCAGTGCCAGATCATTTTCTCCTTGAGGATTAGAACATTACCATTTATATGATAAATGCACAAGCACAAACAGACATTTCTGAAAAGGATTATTAATAACAAAATATAATAAGGGTTGCCGAGTTTCGACTTTTCTCGACACTTGCCGACAAAATTAAACAAAATCCACATAGGACATAGTATAAATAAGGTTAATGATTTATGTTATTTGTTTAAAGTAATGTGTATTTTAGTTTTTTGATACATTAATTCAATCGTTTATTTCAGAAATCATCATCTTCTTCTTCTTTTGTTGCTCTATCCGTTTACCGAATGTTTGCGATCCTTATAGTTTTATTGAAGGAACACTAAATAGCTTTTTGGAAGACTTCTCGTACCACTGTGCAGTAGCAGCTTGTGGGTAAAATATTGGGGGGGGGGACTTTTTTGATTCATATACTCCAATGGTGTCCATAAATTTCAAACGGCTCGCATGATATTTCTGCCCTTGAATTTTTGGAATCAACCTCTCATTATTCTCTAAAATTTTTCGGAATTTCTCCACTCTCGCTGTCCTTAATTGATTTTCAGAATTTCTTCCCTACGTTCTCAAATGATTTTTAGAATTTCGCCCACCAGTCCTCTGTGCTTTTTAAATGTCTGGTCCCCAATCTTGGCAACTCAATCTTGCCCGTGAAACATATTTAAAATTCATATACACAATGTATCAAGGTAGAGAGAACACTATTTATCTCAAAAACGAGATGTGTAAGTTGGTAAAAAAATTTGATTTGATGAAATTATATTTCCAAGTACGATTTGAAAGTGAAATATTTTTTATTATATATATATATATATAATAAAAAATATTTCACTTTCAAATCGTACTTGGAAATATAATTTTAAAGCGAAATATTTTTAATTATTTTTATTTTTATTATAGTCAACTTAGGTAATCAAATTTTTTTGATTAATCCATTGTTTTTAAAAACTCTGAACTCTTTATTAATATTCTATTTCCATTTTTGTTCGATTGTGAAATATTCAATTTTGTCCAATGAGATCCAATATTTTTTAATAATAATATAGTTTCAATGTTAAGCACGTTAGTTTTAATATAACGTACTTCATCCAGTTTTACGTCTGAGTACTTATCACAAATCAAAATAAACGTACTAAGCTAAGGACGCCGGCCTAAATTCACTGACACATACTCATTAAACCTCACCGCAGTTGCCCGTTCCAGTTAATTTTTATTACTTGCGTCGATAAATATATTAAAAATCGCATATGGCAACACTATGTACTAGGACATTACGAGTAGTATCCACCTGAGCATTGTTTTTTAGATCTAAATTTTTAAAATCTTACATGAAAAATCTTTGAATTAGAAATAATAAAAATAAATATATACAGATATATTTAGCTGATTTAATGTAACTTTATACAAGGTGTCTCAAAAGAAATTTTATATTTATTTAGCTTACTGCGTGAACGCAACGTATCCGAGGGGCGCGGGGGTTATGTCAATCGGTAGCCTGACTTTTGGGAATTCAGTCGCTATGGAGCGTTTCTCGGGAGCAGACCGCGCGTTATGCGTGCGAGAGTTTTACAAAAACGGTGATTCGGCGACTGTAGCGCGTAGAAAATTCTGCAGTATTCGAGGTTTTCGCCACTTAAATGATGCGCCAAGCATTCCTCTCATTCGACATTGGGTTAAAAAGTTTGAAGAGACTGGTACAACGCTGGATAAATCAAAATCCGGGCGACCTAGGTCATCAAGAACGGTAGAAAACGTGGAGAATGTTAATCAGTCTGTTCGTGACGACCCGAACCTTTCAATTCGGAAGCGCGCAAGTGCTTTAAATGTGCATAGATCATCATTACATCGCATTATGCACAAAGACCTAAAGCTGCACCCCTACAAAATTCAATTGGTGCAAGAATTAAAGCCCCAAGATGCCAGTCAGAGGTTTAATTTCGTAAATCAGGTGATTGAACGATTTTCAACGTTTACCAACATTTTGTTTTCGGATGAAGCTCATTTTCATCTTAATGGCCACGTAAATAAGCAGAACTGCCGCTACTGGAGTGCAACGAATCCGAAACGCAAACATCAGAAACCCCTACATTCGCCTAAAGTGACCGTATGGGCTGCGATGTCGGCGCGAGGAATTATCGGCCCTTACTTTTTTGAAGACGAAAGGGGGCGTGCAGTTACAGTGAATTCAGAGCGTTATGTGGAGATGTTAGACAACTTCTTGGTACCTGAACTGCAAAACTTTCCTGGCTATAACCAAAGAACATGGTTCCAACAGGACGGAGCAACTTCACACGCGTCCAATATGTCTCTGCCACGTGTTCGTGAAATTTTCTCAGGCAAATTGATCTCCCGGAGAGGTGACATAAATTGGCCTCCAGGCAGTCCAGATTTAACCCCTATGGACTTTTTCCTATGGGGTTATCTTAAATCTGAAGTTTACGCCAATAAACCGACTTCACTGGCGCATTTGAAAGAAAATATCCGTCACGAAATGGCAGCCATCCCTGAGTCCACCTGCCGAGACGTCATAAGTAATTTTAATGTTCGATTAAATGAGTGCCGAGAACGCGATGGTCTACATTTAGACGATATTATTTTTAAGAAATAAATCCCCAAAAAGTGTATTTTAATAATTAATAAACATTTTTTCTATATACGGCTTACTTTTTTTTTAATCGATCCACTAAATATAAAATTTCTTTTGAGACACCTTGTAGTATAAATGAGATTTCTTGTAGAATTTAGTAGGCAATAACTTGAAAAGAAAATATACAATAACAAGAAGGAACAATAACTAAGAAAAGTCATTTTGAACAATAAAATGTATAAAATAATTTTGATGTTACGTTTTGATTTCATGGATTCTATTTTTCTATTATATTAATTCTAAAATATTTTAACTGTAATGAACTCATTAAAATCTCTAAAAATACTAACAGTTCCCAAAATGAAATTCCCAACACGACGGGGGATTTTTTAAGTCTTCACGCCAATTTCTGGTGAAGTTTTAGCGAATCGTTACACACTCACTTTACTCCGCACGTCTCAATCTAAATGGTGACTATGTAGAAAAATAAGTTATGATATGTCTCAACAATAAACACCAATTTCATTCAAATGTATGCTCTCGTGTTGTTCATAACAAAATATTCTTTACTTTCTGGACAATCCATGTCAAATCAGCAAAAAATTCTTAATTACAGTGAAACCTCTATCTATCGTTCCTCGAATAATAGTTTTCCCGTATGTATCGTTATTTCTTGCGGTTCCGAATTAATTTTATACAAAACACGCAAAAATAGATCACATCGATCGTTTCTATATGCATCATTTTACCGCATTCATCGTTTAAATTACGCAGCAAATTTCGTGTTTGTTCAAACTGAATTTTTTTTTTTTATGCACATTCGATAACTGATGCCGAAAAAAATGTAATTTGTAACACCGAAAAAATATTGATTTCTTACGGCAATAAAAAAGCCTAAAAGCAAATGACGAAGAAAGATTATATACAATACAAAGTATAATTTTTTTTGTCGGCATGCAGCTTCCTTTTTTATTTTGTTACGATATTATTTATTTAAACAAATTGATTTATACCTGAAATATGTATCGGTTTTAGAATATGTATGTATGTACATATTAAATATTTAAATATGTATTAATGTGTTTTTTTTTCTATATTCCCGCATTCATTGTTTTCACGCATCCATAGTTTATTTCAATAGATCCCTTCAAAAACGATAGATAGAGGTTTCACTGTATATGTTATCTGCTTGTTCAGTTTGCTACTGTCATAAACCGTAACAGAGATATCCCAAATGCTATTTCTTGAAGTTAATAATGTGCATTTTTCGAAGAATCGTTAAATTCGTTTTTCCTTCTTTTCTTATTTTCCGAACTCGATTCAATGTCTAGCACTAATATTCAATTATCGACATCAGTCAGGTTGAAAATTGTGGACTAGTTATCTATTTCCTTCAGTTGAAAACAAATAAAAATAAATAACTGTTATAAATTAGCAATGGAAAACGAGAAATATCGATAACTGAAATATACGATGCTTGAAAAAAGAAAAAACGGCCACCGTCATTTAATAACAAAAAAATATTCCAAATTTAAATGATTCTCTTTGAAACAGTCCACTATAGAAGCTACATATTGCCAAGACCTTTTCACTTTTGAAAGCACTCGAAACTTTTATAAATCGCTTTCGAGTAGTATCTCAATTATCTTTTATCCCTTCAATGGCTTCCACATGTTGGAAAAGTGGATTACTTTGTTTTTTCGCCAAGAACTGGCGATGTAGAAGGGGAAGTGCGCCGATGCGTTGTCGTAGTGCAGCATCAATTTTCATGCTTCTTTTCCTCAGCAGATTCACCAAGAAGTAAGTCCAGTGGCAAGTGGAAAAGATGTTGATGGTGCTAAGTTCTAAATCTGTCTTTGTTTCTCCTCCATAACAGTCAATTACGTGTGTTCATTGATCTTCCATCCCTTTTTGAATGTCATATATCCATTTTATATATTGACGACCTCTTCTTTTTCCATCCAGTGGAATCTATTCCAATGTATGTCGGTCCCACCATAGCTACGAGACCGGCTCAAATTTGACCTGCATTTTATTTTTATAATTATTATTATTATTATTATTTATTTTTTTTTGTCGATATAAATCGTAAATTGACATTATATATACATCATCTTTCTAAGTAACAACCTCCCATTGCTTTGTTAGCTTCCATATTGCCGCTGAAAAAATCATCTTTTGGCAGTGGCGGACTGGCCCGCCGGAAAACCTGGCAATTTCCCGGTTAGCTGGTCCTAACAGGACCTCTTTTTGGATCAATGGGACCGGCCTTTGATCCAATGAGGCCGGATTTTGACCCTATAGAGCCAATTTAGTCCAATTTTCCAGGGCCGCAAAATTTTGCCAGTCCACTACTGGTTGACGACAGCCAATTTTGCACCCAATGTCTCACAAGAACTAATGGTAATAATGTTTGAAATCCCAGTCATTTCCTTTACATATATTCACCAATTGCTTCGGCTGAGCTGCTCAATATTTTGAATGTTCCCAGGATTCACTGGAGACAATTTTGTACTCGTTTACGTCCATGCTGGAAGGATTTGCACCCATCCTATCAAAGACTATTCTAGGTGATAAACTCTTCTTCATACTGTTTTTGAAGTATCTGGTGAATCTTAGTTGCTTTTACAGTTTTATTGAAATGAAATTTTATATTTACACGTTTCAACTGAATTTGAAACATCGTTGGGCGCCATCGTTGCATTTATTTAAAACATTAGCTAACATGCCTACTATGATGAATATAAAACCTCTTTGCAGTAGTTCTTCAATTAAGTACAGAAAAAATAAAAATAAAATAAAATAAAAGCGGATCATATCAGCGTTAAATTAAAGGACTCCAAACTATTGACAGAAAAAAAAAAATGTTTTTGATCACGCGTAACGATTTCGATGAAAGTTCAATAATTGGAACAATAGATAGCGCTCATATCATCGAAATTTTAGATAGTATTCAAGATATAAGCCTCTAAGAGCTGTATATATCCGAAAATTAAATCGACCAAGGAAAATGTACAGTTTCAGTAACCTTGAACTTTTAAAACAAAAGCTAAAACCAGGATAAATTGCTAAATATCCATCCGCTTCATCGCCACGAAAGAAATAGACAAATGAATGTGACAAGAACATGAAAAGACAAAAGCAATTAAATGCGTACCAACCCCTTTACTTGTCATTTACAATTGTGTAACAAAGAATCCAACAGTAAAAAAAAAAAAACATAAAAAGAACCGATATTTTTTTTGTCAAATCTCACGATGGACAGCACTAAATTGATCCCCGAATATATCCCCTATTCAAGCTTGACTTCCGGTTCAATATCACTTTTACGATCGAGCAAATCACACAGTTATTCGGTTCACTGCATGTTAAAGTTAGTTTTTTTGAAAGGAAACAGGGAAATATTTTTTTAGACATTACCAGCTGCACTAGTTAAATTGCAGATTTGTATTTAATTATATGTTGGATACGTACAATCTGATTTGTACTAATAACAAAAAAATTAAAAATATAGTTAACACTGCTCCACAATATCGACAGCAAAATTATCACAACAGTGTATTCACTGTATTCTAAGAACAGTTCGATATTAACAGTTTATTTTTTTACGTACGCCAATGTTTCTTAGAATTCATTTCAATATATGAATGGATGAAATTATTCGAACTTACGAAGGTATACCAAGATCATCGTTTCCGTCCTCCAATTAAATGTTTGGAATGTTTTTTATTACTTCGTAAGGTCCATGAAATTGCCACGACAGGTAGAAGTGTAATAATGAGATGCAATTTAATTTTATTTAATTCTAGAATGTGATATTTCAACACAAAAATAATTAAAACTTTATGAAGTTTAAATTCGCCCTAATAAACGCTAAAACTTTGAATTCACTCCACCGTTTAATGCAAATTTTGTTGTTAAATGGAAGTATTTTAAGAAGAATCTCAGTATATTGGATAATAAGTATTTTGTGAGTTCAATTAGTTAATTTGATGAAGCAATTTTATCCTTTAATTTGTTTAAGGAACAAATTAAGACACCGATGTTGTTATTAAGGGTTCTTGAAAGTACTGTACCAGTGAAACAACGATGTTCTTGTTACCTTCGTTTTTTCGTAATTTTTCCGGTCTTGTTTAGTTCTGTAGTTAGCCACATAAATAGTATGTTTTTTTCCTGCTTTTAGCATTTTTCGAACTGTTATTTTATGGGATTGATAGTTGAAAAATCAAAATCCTGATATAAATATTTTTCCACAATAATCGTTTTTGAAACGATGATTTAGGTGAGGCGAATACAAAATAATCTACAATGATTTCAAAAACTGATGGTATACGCATGTGCCATGCCAGATGTATGCTATAGTACTAGGACAATTTGAAAATTTTGAGACCTAATATGAAAAGTATAGGGGAGAATGGGTAGCAATGGATCACTTTTTGTTTAGCTATCTTGATAAAGTCAGTTTTGAAATTTTACAACTGATTATTACAACCCCCGCCGTCGGCTCCTGTTGTATATGTCATCCTCGTGTAATATAACCTATATTATATGCTTGTTAAATAAAATACTGTTTTTTTATAAAACAATTTAGAACTAGTAGAAGGCATGTCAGTGTATACTTTTTATATGTACTTGCAATTAAAAAATATGTAATTCTTTATTTAGTTTGCAGTTTTTTTATAATAAATTATGTTTGATTAATATTTTCATCAGTTCGCGGCAAGTTTTGGGTTTAGAATCATTTCGCTAGTATAGATTTTTGATTAACTGTTAGTAAACGTGGTATAGTATTTCCAAAATGAAATAGCCACTCTTGTTGAGAAGCTTAACAATGCCGTACTGGGTTTATGGCAATAATCTTAACACTCGTTGCTGTAGACAGAATGTAAGAGGTATTAAGGGAATTTTCATCCGGAGAGTGTGGGTACGCCATTTAGTCACCTAGCGAAGCCTCGGGGTTCCGTGCGTAAAACCACGCGAGTCCTTGACGGGTACGCTTTGTATTCGGACCGGATAATCTAGTAAACAGATCAAAGTCCGAAAACACGAGACGGGCGCCTACAGCTGGACACCTGAAGTTGGCGGACCCTAAGGGAAATTTTGACGGGGGGTCTCGACAGACCTTGTGCTCAGTTGGGAATATACCGGAAGAAAAACACAGGAAGAACAGGAGGAAGCACAGAACGACTCAAGAGAGAAGGCAAGAAGATCTAGCCAACCTGCCATGAAGAATAGTCAACTACGACAGTTCCGTGGCAGGGTAGCAGGTAGCAGGGTTTTTAGTCGGTATGCCACTTTGTGGAGAGTCCGACACTACCTGAATATGGTGTCTATAAAAGATTTCCCCCGGATAAAAAAAAAGGGAATTTTAAATTTAAATTGAAAAGATATAACACTAGTTTAATTGAAGTTTCTTAAAAACCATTAAGGATATTTTCCAAATTTATAATCCAATTGTTTCTAAATTTTAGGGGTTGTTATACACATAATATATAATACTTGTTTGTTAGTTAATTTTCAACGTTCATAGCGTGCATAATACGCAAATAAGAGCCATGTTGTTAATACATGGCTCTTTGCCGACCATTTAATTTTGAAGAAATTCCTAATTTCTGTTGTGAAAATAGTGAATCTGTGCAAGGTGATTTGGAGTGCGAAAATGTGGACGTTGACGTGGAATGCGGAAATTTGGACGTGGCTAGTAAAGGAAAATATCATTTGTCAAGTTCTGCTACAGAACGTTCATAAAAAGTTAGTTTCGGAAGGAAATGATAAACCCATACTTAAAACTGCGAAATACTAACCCTAGTATTCCATACAGAACAATTCAACGTATCATTGCAACTAATATGGAGCCAATTAAAAGGAAATGTGCGCCGGAAAAATACAACACCGACAGAAAGTGACACTGTAGTACAATTAATTAAAGACGAAACAAGTTCAGTAAGTAGTGATTTTTGAAAAAGATGTAGAACATGTAAAGACAATTGAATATTTTTTTTTTTTATAAATTCTCCAAATAAATCTTCAATAATTAATAATTTAAATGACAGTCGTAGTGACACAAGCTCTGATAGAGATATAAACAATGATAATAGTGATAATGATTAATATTTTAATAATTTTCAATTACCATAAATTGACAAGTTCAAAAAAAGAATGATTTTTGTTTGCACTAATTTGAAGTATTTAATATAGACTATAAAGACCTTAAAACAAAACGATTTTTAAGCATGCCTATATTTATAATTCAAATATAGTCAGTCCTAAGCCTGATAAAAATGTGAAGGAATGTCATGTAATTATATACAGTTCATTCTAAATAACATATAAGAAAACACGTTTATTTTAAATATTATTACGGTCTTGGCAACTATTGTTAACAGAACAATAAACTCAGTAGATATAATGGTTATACTGTCAGTCATTATTGGAATAATTAAGTGAGAGTGGCCAATTCCTTTTGGAAATACTAAAACCGCTTTGGCGATAGCTTTTTCATTCATTATTATTCGAGTCAATATTTTGGTTTTTGTCCAATTAATAAAATAAACAGATTAGTGATAGATTATAGATTTTAGTAAATACCTTTCCGTCAATCAACTTTTATTTATTTGTGTTTGCTATATCCTCATATAAATACAAAATTTCTTATTAAGATCTTATCAGATATTTTGCTTCAAGACAACTAACAAGACGGTATACTGTTTTAAAATGTCTGCCTTCATTTTCATAAAAAAAAATTCAACGATATAAAGCCTGTTCTACCTTGACTTAGAAAGCGTTGTTAGAAACCATTGATATAAAAAAACCTATAACCTATCCTGATCCGAGAAGATTGTGTGCTCGAGCGACGTCCTTAACGACATCTTCCAGGCGCGCATGCCACCTATCTGAATAAGTAATTTAACTACTCGGCCATAACAGGAATGATGAAAGTTTAAAATGATCCGGGAGAAGTTAGATTCATACCTTTAGTAACTCATGGAATATATGCGCAATTGCGTGGAAATTCAGATTGTGATTAAATTATTCACAACGTTACTTGTTTTGCAAAATGGTTGTTGGTAAATGGATTAGTTGTAATTACTCATTTTATGGTTTTTAAGCATAGAACATAAAATTTAAACATTTGGAGTAAAAATACAAAAGATTGTTTTCTCACCACCTTCCGGTGTAAAGAATATTACTAGCGCACTCTAGACCAGCCATGCTGGCGAGTCAGACGGGTCAAAATTGAATTTGAAATTTTATTGTAACAAATCGCGTGTCAAATATATAACAGGTAAATACAAATCTGGTGCTTTAGGGTGTAAGTATGTGTGTGGAATCCCCTGCTAATCTAGTTAATTCTACTTGAGCTAGCGGCTTTGTGTTTGATGAGTATGATACAGGTATATAACAGATGATAGTTGAATTCCTTCTGGCTATTATGTTCATATTTGTCGATTTTTCTACCCTGTTTCGTGAATGCGCTTACTTAGACCCAACCTTAGTTATCTTAGAAAATCTCTTTCGAATCTTCAGAACTTAACAAAGATCTTCTTTTGTAAGGGTCATTTGAAAGCAACATACGGGTTACTGTCACCTGCAGGTCATACGTTCGCCATCACTGCTTTAGACAATCCCAGAATAACTGAGATAACAGCATTGGGGAGCTGCGTGCGTAAGTAAGTCAATCAATCAGTTAGAGAAGCCAAAAAGTAGTCGGTAGAGAATTGTAAAGCAATCGGAGTTGAAGACAGAATTTGAGCAGTCGAAACATCCGCTGATGATAATCTGCTGCATCAGGAAACTTTATTACATTTATTGACGGATATATTGATCGGTGGGATTCCGTTTGACCACAGTTATTTATTTATTTCGAATAGCCACATGGTTAATACTATATTTAAACACATTTTAACAAATTAATTTATGTGAGAACTACATTTAGTAGAGTAGGAAGCAATACAGTAGTAAAAGTTGGATGTCGAGTAGGTGGATGCATTGGATTGTGCAACAGGAGTTGCGGAAAAGAGTTCTTCGGGTTCGCACTTAAAAGAGTGAAGAGGGCTTTTTCGTATGGCGTGTTCAGTGGTTGGAACTCCGCAGTCGCATATCGTTGTCATAGAACGGCCCCATTTATTGGGTACTTGCCCGTAAGGCCCCGGGGTTACATACTGTTTTTTTTAGGTAATTTTTCTTGCCAGAACTTTGGCCAAGCTGCTATGGGATCAAAGTCTAACTTAATTTTCCTGTGGTCTAGCCAAATTAGGTGACGGGATTTGACACGAGAAATGAGCTGTTCTTCAAGATCTTGGAGAATAGGTAATTACAGAATGCGTGTCTGATCATGAATATTTGTTCATATTCAAGCTGCAGCTGTTCGTCTTCTGATCTCTGGCGGGTGAATGTTGCAGTAAACTGGTAGGCAAGATTTTACTGTAGATTTTAATGTGCCAGTTTTCCGCATTATCTTATTGAGCTACGTGTCTATTTTGTTACACTACAATAAAATAGTACTTGCGTAAATGTAATAAGGAATAACATCCATTATGCTTCGTTCAGAACCTACAAATTATAAATTAGAATTAACATGAAATTAGTACTTAACATAAAATTTCTACGTAGAAATTAAGCAGCATTTACAATAAAAATTAAGAAATTAAGCCACTGATATTTTTATCGATTTCTACTTTATCGATAGATATTTGGCAGCTGTTTACATTTGCTAATGAGTTTTTGAGTGTTTCATGGTTCTGAAAAGAGTTGAAATAGATGAAAAAATGTATATTTATACACATAGAAAACACAAAGATGTGGATAGAAGCAAAAAAATATGGTCATAGAAATTTTTAGATTGACAAGTGCTTACTGCGCATGCGTCAATTACAAATTAACGTAAGGGTTTGTACTCTACAAACATCTAATTTTAATTTATAAGTATAAGTATTAATTTTGAAGGTTGTGAACGGTAACGTACAGTTACGTATAACAAACATTTACGTTAATTCTAAGTACTAATTCTAATTCCTAATTGAGAGGTTCTGAACGCAGCATTAGTCCAGGCATCTCGATTTCAATCTCACCTAAATTTTCTTAGCAAAATAACTAACTGACCAGTCCATCTTTTGCATTACCTTGCAAGGAGCTGGTTAATCTGTATTGCTTAATTAATTATATGAGTCTTAAATACTCATCACATGCCCTATCCCCTTCCATCGTCGGCTGCGATTAAAGGACTTGTTTTTATTGTCATAGCAAAAATCAAAAGATTTAAAAGATACATTGTTTATCCGATATATAACGCAGTAAGTTTATCCGATATATCAGCCTTGTGTGAGTGATCAAATTCAAATTGACCGTGCCAAAGAAATGGCTCGATTTTAACTAAATTTATTATATTTTTCTTTTTCGTTGCATGATAATTCATAACGAAGTAGTGTTACTAACCACTGATCGTTACTATCGGATATATAGATTAGATGCAACTGAACCAGCCATTTATAGATAAATTTGTAGTGTGCATGCTCATGTAAATGCAATAGTAAGCGAATTTCAATACGAGGCGTAGGAACAGTTGTTACGAATAGACAGATAAATGTTTGTCAAGCTGTAACTAACTTAGTAACGACTGTCTAATTGTTAGACATATAAGTTAACATTTTGCGCAGTGGTTACATGCAATACTAATGTATCTAACAGCTCATGAATTTTACAAAACAGGAATTAAGGAGTTCTAAACTTGTTCTAAATATTACTCTGTACTAGGGCCTCTGAACTGGAGATAGGTCAAGAAAAATTCTAAAATGAACATCACGAAAGTGGTGACTGGTTCGAAAAAACAAGTTCTGTTACTTGACGATTAGATCGAGGAGTGATAATTTGGGCAAAAACGGTATCCCGGAGGCTAAAAGAAGTTAAACTTCGATCCAGGAGGCCAGCTACAAGGCTGAAACTGTCCCCAAATCGTCGAGTACGATGCCTTCGTTTTGCAATGTCAACTAGACAATGATTGGCGTTTAATTTTAGATGGGTTCGGGAAGCAAGCTCGGAGTGCTCGGGGTCAATCTGTCTAACTCCAGAGCGTTCGAGAATAGGCCTAAACGCTTTGGACACCAATTTCCAGGACTATGAGTCCTGGTTTAGGTTACGATCACCAAACAGCTTTAAACATGTTTGACGAAGACCTGGAGAACGTTATGCTGACTGTATAGCAAGAATTCCGTTAGTAAGTGTTAGTAAGTGTCCGATTTTTTTATAAAGAAGTGTAGACGGACAGACCATATTAATGAATGTAGAAAAAACAACAGATTCCCTTATCTGAAACTTAGTTCTACCACCTATAACTTTACCACTAACATTAATTATTTTATTTGGTTTCTCCAATTTCATAATTTTTTTACAAAACCAATAATCAATAAATCAAATAAAAGGTTAAAATATATAATTCATCATGATGTATAACTAACCGAAACAATAGTGACCTTTTGGTTAAAAATAAATAAAAATCAATAGGAACATTGCTAAGTTATCAATTTTAGCTTTCAGTTGGACGGGCTTTGAGCTAAATTTGATTAAAATCAGTTTTTTTTTTCCTATTTTTAATTTCATTACATGGCGGACGGCGAACGCAGTTTCTCGTGATAAATGACTTCAGATGATAAACGAGGATTGAAAAACGATGATACACATATGATGTATCGTTAATGTCGGATTTTAGATTTAATTTTTATTTTGGAGTAATTAAATAACAGTTTAGGGAATATGCCACTCATAGATCTATTTAAAATAGAGCAGAATTTATAATATGAGACAAGATTTTAAATTGGCGTATAATTTTTCATTGGGTTTTGATGTCTGCATGTCATTGGTTTCTTCTTCCTCTTATTCTTCTCGAACGTTAGATGGAAGAATGGTTTGGGCAAAGGAAATAAACGAAATTTTTAAGCACGTGAAAGGATGTAAGAGATGACCATATTCGTAAAGAAAATATAAGAGAATTGAACTTCTCCCGTACTGAAATATGAACATACGGATGAAAATCAGCTGTAACCATTACAGTACCGACCATTACTACGAAGTACTTAAATAAAATACTTTCTAATAATTATTATTGAAAAAGATATTACGTTGACACTTTCATGATACGTATTCAAAATTTGTCGTAATAATGGAAACTTACCTATATATATATATATATACATATATTGTCACCAGAGCCGGCCGAAAGGCGGGGCAGACGGTGCACCCGCACCGGGCCCTGCTGAGGCCTCGCGCCTTTAGATATATATTTATTTCAGGAAAAATAAATACAGGGCTCAACACCAGCCATCCAATTGTCCAATTGTATATTTAACTCTGCATAGCGACGCCATGTAGTTTTGTTAATATAGGCCCCGTAAGGATATCTTACACCGGGCCCGCAAATTGTCGGGCCGGCTCTGGTTGTCACCCCAGTATTAGTTTGTTCTAAGTCCACTTGTCAATACGAGAAAATGAGATTTTAATGTTAGGAGTGATATTATTTGTATACTACATCACATTCATAAAATCATGTTAACTTTAGAGTATGACTATTTTTTTTAACAAATAATTAATGCAAGGGACTTAATTAAGACATTTTAATTTGGAGATAGAACAATTGATAAAGCAAACAAATCCATATCTAAATAAAAACATGTTTTATTAATTGATATATTATATATAATTATTGGATATTGAATTGTAAATTATAATTTAACCATAAAAGAACTAATATTTTTAAAATTAAGAAAACCAAATATTCAAAGTACTTTTATTAATTTAATTAATTAATTAGAAACTAGAATAAAAAATATATTCAAGAAAATGACAAAACTATTTTAATATAATATTCTTGATCTACCGATGGCATAGGGTAACATTTTTTTTGTTAATTTGGAACATCTAATATATTATTATACGTTTTGTGCATATCATTTCTAGGTCTTTTTAGGGTTTTGTAGGTATGACCAAAAAACCCTTATACCGTCATTATGTCGTCTGTCTGTTCGGTAAAAATTGTGGCCAAACGGCTAAACCTAGAGAATTGAAATTTGGCATGCTTATACAACTCTGACCCGCACATAAGAAAAATACTAAAACATCTATATACCCCTAAAAATATAAACAAATATGTGCTCATCAAAAAAAAAAACATATTTTTTTATAATTCTGAGTAGGGTATCAAATGAAAGCCCTTGGTACGTGGATTAACGATCAAATTTTTATTTTTGCAAAATAAGTTATTTTGAAGCAATTTATGCCAAAATTGTGCAAAAAAAAATTCTCCCACACCCTGTAGCCCAGATGGTTTAAACTAAAAATCTGAAAAAATTCTAAGTAATGTACATTGGTGTGAACCGGAATAGTACAGGAAATGAACAGGAATTTTTGATCAGATTATGTTTTTGGAAAAAAACGCATTTTTTGTGTTTTTTTGACTAATAATGTACACAAGTGGAAATTGTTGAAATTATAATTTAATTCTGTTTCAATGTACACGAAATCAGAGGGGCGGAGCTTATAACAACCAATGGAAGCCATAGGCGCAATTTTCAAAATCGTAATGAAACTTGCTATATAAAAAAAAAATAACAAAAAAAAATATTTTAATATAAAATTTGTTTTGGCATCCCAAATATTCATCATTCACTGCAAAACCCTGAAATGTGTGAAAATTCACATTTCACATCAATTTAGTTCTAATTAATTGATATGCTATTATATTTTCTGAATAATTTTCAGTTTACTTAAGGATAGTAAAAACATGCTGAAACGTCAAAAGCAATTTTGAATACCGCTTGAATGAAAAGTTGGATATAAAATAAAATTATGAGAGTTTTAAGACAGGACATAGAATAAAACAATATTAGAATAGTAATCGTTTTTGGTACAAATGTACATAGTCAAAAATACCGAATGTGGCTGCAAAAAGTAAAATATTTGAATGGATAAAGAACAAAACAGTTCTGAAAATGCCAAAAATAGCATTAACTCAAAAAACTAAAAAATGGAGATAGAACAAACCAATTCTGGGGTGACGATATGTCAATATAGATACTTAGAAGAAATATAGCAAACATATGAAAAGTACTAAATATTTATTAAGACGTATCACACATGTTTCAAATAAAAGTTGTTAGTTAGGTATTACTTGTATATCAACTTTTGTTAAATAATTTTTTGCGAATTATTTCTCTGTTGCGAAATATTCGTGACATTAGTGATCCATTCGGTGTATCCATCGTGGATTATTAGTATCCATTCCGGTGGACAGACTTGTACCAAAAGTAGATCAAATTGAGATATTCACGTCCGAACTTTAAATATGAAATTTCATAAAAATCTTTTGTCAAATCAAAATTTACACATAATTGTTGGTTTATTGATTAAACTTTTGATAATTCCAATAGAAGGTGTCCATATTACAAAATGCCTAAAATCAATCCTTGAACTTTGTGTAACTAGAATGTTTCAAGTTTTAATAATTCCTTCCTGTATATTAAAACTCAAAACAATTTAATTTTATAATATAATATAAACTTCCATTTCAATTAATTTTAAATTAATACATGTAATTAAATTATTTTGCATAACGTTTAAGTTACGAAGGCAGTTATCGCAAAGTAACGTAAATCTTACTTAATTCCATTAATGATACGACACATGAAGGAATATAATATTCCTGAAATTACACACGGACGGTTAGCCATATTACTTAGAACTATGAATTAATGGAGATAAGAAAATTAAGTAAATTAGAAAATAGTAATGTTAGATATTGTAATTATCAACTAATATATGCAAGATATTCTTAAGAAGATACAGAAGATATATTTTAATAGTAATTCTGTTTATGTACGCTTGTAACGGTTGCATAGTTTATACTTCAGCTTACGCTAGATTGGTAATGTACAAATGACTATAATCTGATTTGAAAGATATATACAATTAACAAACCGAAAGCAATATGTAGGCAAAAGATATTAAATTTGTTCAGCAAAAAAAAGGTTGGTGTACCGCAAGGTTCAATAAAAGCTCCACTATTGTTTCTGAGTCACATTAATGATTTACCAACTTTCATAAATAATGCAAAGACTTAGTGTGGTGTCAAAACGCTACTTAATTAGTTCGAAAACGACCAAAAAATGAAAACCAGTAACACTTAAAAACAATGCTGCTCAAGACTGGTTCTTGGCAAACAGATTAAGCCTAAATGAATCTTAAACTCAAAAGCTGTTGTTTTTCTCTAAGACCAACAGCAGAGAGCATTAGTCAAGATCCTGTTAATTTTCTCGGAGCAACCAATATCAGTTGGGGAAAGTATGTGGTATCAGGGCCGCCCGTAGCATTTGCGGGGCCTGGGACATAACTGGAATTGCGGGACCCCAAAACTGGATTTGCGGGGCCCCATCTATATATATATATATTGAATAACGATATTTTCTTTAATATTATTAACTATTGGGTCATTCCATCTCAAATCACCAAAAAGACACCTATGGCTCCCACTCGACCCTCTCCAAATGCCATGAAATTTTGTAGTAAGATAGCACTAGACCCCAAATGAAATTGTGCAAAATATTAGAGCTCAATCTGCTTTGGTTCTTAAATAACAGGTCCATATTCAATGGGCTCTCGTCCCGTTCATGCGTAAATACCGCAAAACATACCAACTTTGATCCTTTGTTAAATTACTTCTATTGCCTGTAGGAGTGTGAAATTTGACATACCAGGACAACTTTTGGTGTAGAATAACGTAGTGTAATCAAAAAAGTAGTTTGGGTAGCCATTCAGCTACCAATCCATGCTAAAATCACTGCCAAATTGTGTCGCGAGAAATTTGGACCCCAATTTGGAGACCAGTTACTCGTCAGCAAAAGGTCTAAACGCCATGATCTTTTGCAACGATGTATAACAAGCACAATATTATGCAGTGATGCAATAGCAACTCTGTTGTATCCATATGTCCAGAGGTGGACTACTAGAAAGTTGTCCGAAAAAATTTTTTGTGCAAAACTAGCCAACTTTCAAGGCAAAATATCTCAATATGCGTCATTCTCAATTTGGTTTTGAATGACACCATTGGATAGAGCAGATTTTTCTGTACAAGAGTAAGTTTTATTTAGGTTGGGATCTGAATCCCTAGTTCAGCCAGAGTACTCTGAAAATGACATACCTTGGTGCGATATCGAAACAATCAAATTATGATTCTCCATATCTTCTTTGTGCACTGATCATGATTGCCAGCAAATTGATATCCAAACTGATTGGAAAAATTTTAAGCTTCATTGGGTAGAACATTTTTGGATGGGATTCAGAATTATTATTTAAAAATCAGTGCTATTTTAGGTTCCTGTTCTATATTTATCTTTACATCTTTGTAGTATCGTGTCAGCAGGTCAAACGTTGCTGTTTACTTATTTGTGTATTTACTTGCAATAAATACACAAATAAATAAAAAGCAATATTAATATTAATGTATTACAGGTCTCACTTGAAATTACTGTATTCAGTTAGTTAAATAATTTGATTTGAATTCGATTACGGATACGTCATGGATCCAGGATTCCATTAATTTATTGTAGTGCTGGGAACCGAAATCGGTTTTTCGGGTACCCGGTTCCGGTTTTCGGGTAAAACCGGGTTCGTAATTTTCGCGTTACCCGGATAACCGATTCCGATTACCCGGTGCCGATTACCTGGTTCGAAATACTCTGTTCCGGATACCTGGTTCCGGATACCCGGTTCCGATTACCGGGTTCCGATTACCCGGTTCCAAATACCTGGTTCCAAATTCCCGGTTCCGGATACCCGGCATCAAATACCCGGTTTCGAATACCCGGTTCCCGATACGCGATTCCGAGTTCCTAGATTGGATACTCGGTTCTGGGTTCGGGAAAATACCCCAGGAATTCGAATGAATACAAATTCCCGATGTTGATTTAAGTAAAATGTAAACATAAATATATTAAAATTAATGCTGGGAATCGAAACCATAAAATAAAGTCAGACAGAAAATAGTGCGAACTTCCTAAATTCTTAGCCATAGTCATAGGCGAGATAATTTTAGTGCTGGGAAACGAAACCGGTTTATCGGGTACCCGGTTTCGGTTTTCGGGTAAAACCGGGTTTGTAATTGTCGCGTTACCCGGATACCCAGTTCCGATTACCCGGTTCCGATTACCCGGTTCCGATTACCCGGTGCCGAAACCGGGTAAACCCGAAACCGTTTTTTTTTAACCGGTTCCGGTTCCGTCAAGATCGATTTCTGACAGCACTAGTTTATTGCCATGTGCTATTGCTAGCCATGGCGTGGTTCTTCTGAATGTCACTTGACAACCTATACTCACTCCCATTGGTAGTGGCTCAGCCACCATGGACCAAAGCAAGGATTACACTAATAATGGATAAATTTGCCTTCTGCAAATTGCCATGCTCTGAATTTGACAGCCTGCCATAGCCTACAATATAAGTACACCTCGCATATAAAAGTGTCATTTTCAGAGTCCTGTGGCTGAACTAGGAATTCAGATCCCAATCTAAATAAAAGTTACTATTGTACAGAAAAATCTGCTCTATCCAATGGTGTCATTCAAAACCAAATTGGGAATGACGCATATTGCGATATTTTGCCTTGAAAGTTCGCTAGTTTTGCAAAAAAACTGTTTTTGGCCAACTTTCAAGTGGACCATCTCTGGACATATAAATACAACAGAGTTGCTATTGCAGCACTGCATAGTATTGTGCTTGTTATACACCGTTGCAAAAAATCATGGCGTTTAGACCTTTTGGTAATGAGTAACTGGTCTCCAAATTGGGGTCCAAATTTCTCGCGACACAATTTGGCAGTGATTTTAGCATGGATTGGTAGCTGAATGGCTACCCAAACTACTTTTTTGATTACACTACTGTATTCCGCACCAAAAGTTGTCCAGGTATGCCAAATTTCACACCTCTCTGGGTACTAGACGTGATTTTATAAAGGGTCAAAGTTGGCTCTTTTTACGATATGTACGCATTAACGAGATGAGAGCCCATTGAACATGGACCTATTATTTAAGAACCAAAGCAGATTGAGCTCTAATATTTTGCACAAATTCATTTGTGGTCTAGGGCTACTTTATTACAAAATTTCATTAGATTTAGAAAGGGTCGAGTGGGAGACCTTTGGTGAATTCACATGGAATGACCCTATTAACAAAGTACACATACTTATATCCATTCAAAATATAAATTATTTCCACCTATTTATAAAACTTGGAATAATATTTTTAATGTATTTTGATATTTTATTACTTGACGGTCGAAGCGCGGGGCCGTTAAAAGCGCGGGGTCTGGGGGAGGTGCCCCACTTGCCACCGCCTAGGGGCGGCCCTGTGTGGGATCAACAGCGGAGAAATGATGCAAAGCAATCTACTACATAAGAAACCTAAAATCTAAGGTACCGAGAAATGTCCTGGTGACTGCTTATCATCAGTGACGGACTACGGAAAATTGGTGCCCTAGACAAGACTCAGGGTTCTCAAAAAAATATGGGCCCTAGGTAGAGCTGCTTAGTCTGCCTAGGCCATAGTCATCCTGTTCATCATGCCTCGAATGAGCGGCACATCACATATACTTTGACTTGGGGACACTCCACACATACCCAAAGAATTTTTCGATTACAACAGCGAGTTGCTAGAGTGATTTATGGTCTAAATTACAGACAAGATAGTAAACAACATTTTGTTGAACTAGGATTGATCACACTACCGTCCTGATATATATTCTACAACCCTATTTCCATGCATCAAACCAAGGATAATTTTAAAACTCGAGAACAAATTCATAAATACGAGACGACAGGAGAAAACTTGACAAGACCAGCATATATTAGATTGAGTAGTGCAATTAATTATATTTGTACTACGATTTACAATATCTTACCTGAAAATATTAAAGGTTAGCCTCTCAACTCATTTCGAAGTATTTCAAAGTAATTTCTTAAAGAAAATGCGTTTTATAATTATTATATTCTTTTTACCGACCGCCAACATATATAAGGGAGGTATTGTGATCATACCGATTTTGACATTTCGAGATTTCGATGGATCTCCACGAATTGAGGTCCCTACATAACGTTTTGACTATTTTTAGCATGATGTCTGTCGGTCTGTCTGTCTGTCTGTCTGTCTGTCTGTCCGTCTGTCCGTCTGTCCGTCTGTGTACACGTGCAGAGCAAATTCGGCTGAAAGGATTTTTATGAAACTTCATATTAAAGCTTCTGCGATCAATGGCACGAGTTGATCAACTTTTGGTAAAAATCGGTTGACTAAAAATGGGAGTTTACTCGTGTCGATTTTAAGATTTTTATGAATATTTCACAACAGAAAAATATTTCGAAAAAATTTATTGAACAAAAGTTGCTATAAAAGCAATAATTAATAACTTTTATTTGAGACGTTTTTTGATAAAACGAAAAATTTCGAATAACTTTTGTAAAATTTTTCGAAATTTTTCTCTCAAGTCTCAATGTTTTCATACTTATATGTAACGTTTCCATGGTCATGATAAATAATATCTCTGTTAGAAAATATTAGGCCAAGTTATTTCTACTCTGCTGCTAGAATGTATTACTTTATAAGTACTTTATGATGGCGGTCGGTCCTGTGGTGGCCACAGCTGATTTTTTCATACTTATATGTAACGTTTCCATGGTCGTGATAAATAATATCTCTGTTAGAAAATATTAGGCCAAGTTATTTCTACTCTGCTGCTAGAATGTATTACTTTATAAGTACTTTATGATGGCGGTCGGTCCTGTGGTGGCCACAGCTGATTTTTTCATACTTATATGTAACGTTTCCATGGTCATGATAAATAATATCTCTGTTAGAAAATATTAGGACAAGTTATTGCCACTCTGCTGCTAGAATGTATTACTTTATAAGTACTTTATGATGGCGGTCGGTCCTGTGGTGGCCACAGCTGATTTTTTCATACTTATATGTAACGTTTCCATGGTCGTGATAAATAATATCTCTGTTATAAAATATTAGGCCAAGTTATTTCTACTCTGCTGCTAGAATGTATTACTTTATAAGTACTTTATGATGGCGGTCGGTCCTGTGGTGGCCACAGCTGATTTTTTCATACTTATATGTAACGTTTCCATGGTCATGATAAATAATATCTCTGTTAGAAAATATTAGGCGAAGTTATTTCTACTCTGCTGCTAGAATGTATTACTTTATGAAGTACTTTATGATGGCGGTCGGTCCTGTGGTGGCCACAGCTGATTTTTTCTATTATTAAGTTTTTTGCAAATAAATTAAATAACATGAATAAATATTATTAACATTATTTTATGCACCTTATACTGACAATGAATAGCAATTTACTGACTTTAGGCAGAACGTGACTGCTCCTTTAAGCCAAAGCTCCCTTTTCCCAAAATATTTCGAGTATTTTTCAAAATATTATTTTCTCATGTAATATTAAGTATGCCGCGTAGACAAAACGATTGGCACGCACTAACCTAGAGAGATAGTGCCAAATATTCCAAATAAAATTAGAGTGAAGAGGTTAAAATTGTTGAAGACACACAGACAGACAAAGTACAAAACTCTTAAAGAAACAGCGCAATCTTAACGAAAACAATACATTACAGATTGTTGTCAAATTTTTACTAAAAACTGCTCAACCACAAATATGTACTAGGTATAAAATCTCTATAACTCACCTAAAACATCTAATTCTTCAACAGGCGCCTTCATTATTTTCTTCTTCATTTCATTGTGTAAATCAATTCCATGTTTAGCACCAGCGACATCTTCAGCGAAATCATTCCTAGCTAAATCTTCCTGGAGATCGTCCAGCCTGTCAAGGAGATCGGCCGCTTGCCAACCGAATTCTTCAACAGCAAGTCGTGTCTCCAGCCAACTCGAGTGGTCATAACTTAACGTACCCTCTAGATCGGAGGTTAACTGTGATGTATCTATAATTTTGGGAAGGGCTTCTAAACTTATCATGTTAGTCTGAAACAAAAATAAAAGTAAAATTAGAATTATGTTAAATATCAACAGAAGAATGGAGATTTCATTTTATTTTACCAACATGAACACATACGCAGACTATACTTTTAATTAATTAATTCTAAGAAAATATTTAAATTCTACTTATGTAACTCAAACTATACTTCAGTATTCTAAGAATTGAAAATTATAGAATAGAACATTATAACGGAAACCGTAGAAATTTATGTATTAAGCCACGTACACACTTAACGAACATGAACGAAAAAATGTTCAATAGGTTTTGTTTAATCTGCCAAACGAACATAAATGCATAATGATGGGCTTATATATCGAACGACAACAAATGAAAGCGATAGCATAGATTCAGCCGAATGTTCAATTCGGCAATTTCGGAAAATTCTTTTTACAATATTTTAAGCTTAAAACTTGACCATTCTTGTCAGCGAATGAACTTAAATTAAGCTTTGAAGTACGACGCTGATCGGAACTTCACCGAAAGTGAACGAATTACACGAACATACTGAATTTGCTGTTATTAGGGTTTTGTAGGTATGACCAAAAAACCCTTATACCGTCATTTTTTCATCTGTCTGTCTGTCTGTCTATTCGGTAAAAATTGTAGCCAAACGGCTAAACCTAGAGAGTTGAAATTTGGCATGCTTATACAACTCTTTGACCCGCACATAGGAAAAATACTAAAACATCTAAAAAACATATCCCCCTAAAAATATAAATAAATATGTGCTCAACAAAAAAAAATATTTTTTTTTTTAATTCTGACTAGGGTATCAAATGAAAGCCCTTAGTACGTGGATTAACGATCAAAATTTTATTTTTGCAAAATAAATTATTTTGATGCGATTTTTGCCAAAATTGTGCAAAAAAAATTTGTCCCACACCCTGTAGCCCAGATGGTTTAAACTAAAAATCTGAAAAAATTCTAAGTAATGTACATTGGTGTGAACCGGAATAGTACAACAGGAATTTTTGATCAGATTATGTTTTCGGAAAATAACGCATTTTTTGTGTTTTTAACTAAAATATGTTCAATATTTAATTCGCTATGTAACACTCCAGATCAGTAACTCTGGTAGCTCAGTTGGTTTTGTGATGCACTTTGTAATTTGCAGTGCGAACGTTGCAGAGTTCGAATCCTGTTAATTTTATGTTTTTCTGTTTTTTTTTTTGCATTTTTATTTTGTTTAAATTATTTTGTCAAAATTCTAGTTATATTTTGGTAAATGTTGCATTTATTTTTTAAAAGCGTAAATTTAATAACCAGTGGGAAGTGTTGAAATTATAATTTAATTCTGTTTGACGAAATCAGAGGGCGGAACTTATGATACAAGCAACCAATGGAAGCCATAGGCGCAATTTTAAAAATCTTACTGAAACTTGCTATATAAATAAAATACTGCACATATTTAGAAACTTAAATAATGGTATTAGGCATTCGAATTAAAATTCATAAAAAAATATTTTGACATAAAATTTGTTTTGGCATCCCAAATAATCATCATTCAGTTACTAAATACCTGCAAAACCCAGAAATGTGTGAAGATTCACACTTCACATAATTTTTTTTTTTAACACATAATGTTTCTTCACTATACTTGATAGGGTTGCCATCTAGCGTCTCATTTTGACTCGAAGATAAAAAAAAGTGGTTTTTTGAACTCTCTATAGTTTTCCTATATGTAGGTTAAAGAGTTTTACAAGCATGCCAAAGTTCAGCCATTTGACCACAATTTCTACCGAACAGACAGACACGTGAGTGACGTTATAAGGGCTATGTATCACTTGTTGGTGATTCAAAGGAAACTGTTCATTTAGAATCGTGTGAAAATCGGCGAATACCCAATTTATGTTTATTTCTGTCCCTTCATGCATATTCCTATTCATTTCAAATTTATGACGTTTGTTAGAGTTTGTGTTCTTAGTTGTTGATGTGTACTCAGCTTTACATATAAACATAATATGTGAGAAAACTTTTTATAAATTCCTGAAAACACTTTCAGTTATTATTAAAGTGTTTGTATTAGTATAGTATCCGCTGAATAAAGGATGGAGTTTTTCAGCTTCCGTGAAGATCTGTAATTATATCATCTTTCTATTAAAATTTAAGACCACCAGCTAAAGACTGTAATTTTTAGTAAAATGTACAAGACAATTTTACTGGAGTAATAAATTTACATAATTACTAGATTAGATATTGTCTCTAGATATACCTTTAATTAAAATAAGATAATTAATAGGTAGTATTTTGTATCAGAATAAACTAAATCTAAAGAAAACTCCAGGAATAAATTAATATGTATTAGTGATTTATATTTAAAATAATTTATGCTGAAACAAAGGGCGATATGTTTATTGTCTTATGGTTATCTCTCTTGGAAGGTTTTATCTCTTTATTTATTTAAACCCTATGATCCAGAAGAGAGTTAGTGGTGTACAGAAGGAGAAAACTTAATTAGCAAATAAGTATTTTTGAAATAATACAAAGAACTAGTTACAAAAAATAGCTGATGCGTTCAGGATAAAATAAAACCATCTGACCAAAATTAAATTTGGGCGGAACCCACAAGATAAGTCCTAATGCCGGGTTTACATTGGTAGAGTAAAAGAGAGTTTCATTGCTACAATGAAAAAAATGAATTCCGTTTGTTAATGAAGCTCTACTTTTAGCGTGGAGAAACCACTATGCAAACTGAAGCAAAGCTAAAAAAATCTTATGGGAACTCTGCTGCGTTGCATGGAATGGTTCTCTGAATTTAATTGTGGTCGTACGAGTACGAATGATGCTAATCAGTCGGGACGTGCAATTGAGGTCCTGAAGATATAGTCAATAAAAAATTCATTATATCGTGTTGGACGACCGACGAGTGAAGATACATGAGATAGACAAGATGGTAAACATCTAAGACTGTATTTCATATCCTGCACGAACATTTGGGCATAAAAAATACCGATAGCTCAGATAGAGTTAACGAGATTAGCAGGAGATTCCACACACATATTTACACTCAGCAATTTACAAAGCAATATATACAAAGCATATTTACAAAACGGCAAATTTTTATTTACGTAATATATATTTGATGCGTGATTTGATTCTACAAAATTTTAAATTCAATTTTACCCATCTGGGGAAAAAACGATCGCTGATATACCAAATAGGTATATCTGAACTATTTACCAAAGCTCTACCTAGTTACCAAATACCACTAGGCGTTTCAGACTCTCCTCTTCAAATGCTTTTATCCCTAATCAGATTAAATTATACTAAATATGAGTGTGGCTTTAATTAGCTTTAACTAAAATTGTAGACTCTTTTATACTTTTCTTTTTAATTTTCTTCTATTTTTGTATCCTTTGTAACTTTGTCATAAGTTAAGCATCTTTCAAGTAATAATGTCAAAATATATAAATTAACTTTTAATAATCCTCTTAAAGGAGAACAAAAGCAGTTATTAAAATAATTAAGCTACTGTCACATGAGGAAGGTAGTTTAGTTAGACAAGTTGCTCGTTACAAAATTGACGCTAAACACATTTTAATATACTCCATGCCAGACTACGTTTAAGGATGTTATGTAATGAAAATGAAGTACAATCTAATGAAGCAGAGGTGCACTTCTGATAACATGGCTTATAGGTGTTTTATTACTTATGCTAATTTTAGATATGACATTTGATTTCGAATGAATTTTTTTATTACTGTTTCAGTAAGTATAAATCGTAAAATGTACAGATATGCACGTTATTGTTTATTTATGTTCTAACAGTATTAAAAATAGGAATATTTTCTAGATGCAAAACCTTATAGACATCATTATGCTTTCTTAAGGTCTATATAACTCAATAGCATTTTATTTAATAAGCATATACGAGGTCTGTTCTAAAAGTATCGCAAATTTTGAATATCCGCGGGTTACGTATATTCGATTTTCGATTTTTTTGTGGCCTTATGTTGGTACTCATGTCTCTCACTTATGCCGACAAGTTCGGTAATTTTGAATGTTCAGTTAATTTTTGACAGTTGCTTTGCTTGCAAGTGTTTTGGCTCGTCTTCGATTTTTGTCTATACCAAAAAAATGGATCAAAGAATCTGTATCAAATTTTGTGTGAAAAACAAAATTAAGTGCGCGGACGCATTCCGAATGTTGACTGTGGCATATGGTGAAGCTACCTTGGACCGAAGCAACGTTTATCGGTGGTACAAATTTTCTCAGAGGGCCGAGAAGATGTGAACGACGAAGAGCGTGCCGGACGCCCGAGGACGTCAACAACAGAAGAAAACATTGATGAAGTGAAGAAAATAGTATTGGCCAATCGTCGAATCACCGTTAGAGAAGTTGCTGAGGACCTAAACATATCGATTGTCTCGTGCCATTCGATTTTTACCAATGATTTGGACATGAGACGGGTCGCCGCCTAGATGATGGTAAAAAAAGGTGCTACTTTTCTCTAAAAAAAGGGCGTTTCTTTAAAAAAAAAGTTCGCCTTTGGAAAAAGAACACCTCTCTGAAAAATAATACCCATATGAAAAAATGGCATCATCGAAAAAAAAAGTCCAATTCACCCGCGTCCTAATTTTAGGCCAAACACACCAGTAAAACCCTTATCTACTGAAACTATTATTCTTTTATCGTCTTAACTTAGGGGCACTATACAGAGAGTCTGCCCGGGGCGCGAAATTATCTTGGTCCGGCTTTGTTGAACATCCATGCTAAAATCTTGCTTCTGTGCGTCTGGTGGAATAGGAAGAATATGCTCTTTTACGTGCCCTTCCAACTGGGTGACACCGTTACGATCACGGTGAAAAGCAAGCCCGAAGGTCATTTTGTTGAAAGACAATGATAAGCCGCATATTGTTTTTACTACTCTGAAAAGTAAATTTAACTTTGGCAGAGAAGTTCTCCTACACGAGGCCTATTCATTCGAATTGTTGTCTTCAAATTATCATTACTTATTCAGGTTGTTGCAGAACTCTTTAACTGGACAGCGCTTTCGAGATACGGCTCAGATATGAAAATGGTTCGATGATTTTACTGCCTCCAAACCAATATTCGAGCAGAAATTTAACCTACCCGAGAGATGGCAGTTGATCCCAGAAAGCGAGGGCAAATATCTTGTTGATTGAATTGTAATTTATACCTTTTGAAAATAAAGCAACTGTCTATTAAAAAGGAATCTTTTCTATTAAGTATGTTACAGTTTTTAAAATTTTAACTATTTATTCTAGAAACCCATATTCTTATTTTATTATTTTCAGTTAGAAACCTTTTACATGGTATGATTCATTTGTTACGTCAGATACTATAGATAAAAGCCAGTGTAAAATTGAATTATAGCATGTTTGACGTTTACTTCCTATATAAAACTGCGCAAAATAAAAAAGCGCATCATGGCTCACAGGAACTTTATTAAAATTATCTGTGGTCAAGGACGGAGGACGCATATTGCATGACAGCCACTTCCGAATTCATTAATGGGTTTACTCACGAATTGTTGACTAATGTTGTTTACTTTTATTTTTTATACCAGTTATTCAACTGCACACAATTTGTTAAAATAATTCTACAATAATAAGAATAATAAAGTGAATGACATAAATAACTACCAATGCTTTCGTTTTTGGGTTTTAAGTAACCCAAAAATAGAGAAATTTAAAAAATACGGTAAGATACTGGCCTCATCCTAATTTTTACATCCATTTTAACGACAGCGAGCGAATGCGGTAAAATAAATTCGTCCGAAGTTTCACTTGTTTTAACTTAAAAACATAAAGAAATCCGAATGAACCGAAACTTACTTTGAAGTACAGATACTGGTCGGATAGTCAACGAAGACAAACAAATTTGTTAGCTCGTATTCATTTACGGTTTACACATACCGAATTTGTTGTTCTTTTATGATCTTTCTCTTTAGTTTGTTATAAGTAAACCCAGCTAAAGAGTCCCTATAAAGCTCACACCAATATGTAGGGTTAAGAAAGGCACAAAAAATAAAAATAAACTACGATAGTGGCAGTCTGTGAATGAAAAGTTGTAGACAAATTTAATTACTTAAATATGTTATTTGTATATTACTGTGGTGGTGACGAAAACTGGTGAAATGGTAATACAAGTCTAGGAAAGAAAAAAAATTGAAGTGTGAATTTTCAAACATTGCAGGGTTTCGCAGATATATAATAAATGAAGGCGGCATGCTGAGTGTGTAGGACAAATTTTGCTTTGTAGTAATCACGGCAAAATGAACGATATTTTTAAAATAATTTATTGTCTGTTAATCTAAGAGCTTTAAAAACAAATTTTATGTTCAAATATTTTTTTGTTAATTTTAATTTGAATACTTAATCCCATTATTTAGGTTTCTAAATATATGCAGTATTTTTTTTTTTATATACAGAGTGATTATTTAATGGCGAGACGACGTCACCGAATTTTACGTACCTCCTAGCAGAATACTATGACTATAATAACCTTGAAGAAAATTTGATTATGAAGAAAAAAAGATTATGCGCATGCGCGCATAATCGCCTGCAACGATGTGTATGAAACGGTAAATTATTAAAACTTCCAGTGACGTCGTCTCGCCATTAAATAATCACTCCGTATAGCAAGGTTCATTAAGATTTTGAAAATTGCGCCTATGGATTACATTGGTTGTTTTAAGTCATATGCCCCGCCCCTCTGGTTTCGTATACATGACACATAGAATGAAAATATATGTAATTCCAATAATTTCAATTGGTTATTAGTGTGTTACATAAATTATTATTACATAAATTAACTTTTATGCATCGTCACCCAAAAAACCCAAAAAATGCGTTATTTTCCGAAAACATAATCTGATCAAAAATTCCTGTTGTACTATTCCGGTTCATACCAATCTACATTACTTAGAATTTTTAGTTTAAACCATCTGGGCTACAGGGTGCGGGACCATTTTTTTTGCACAATTTTAGCAAAAATCGCATCAAAATAATTTATTTTGCAAAATTCACATACTACGGGCTTTCATTTGATACCCTACTCCGAATTTAATTTATTTATTTTTTTTCAATGGGCACATATTTGTTTATATTTTTAGGGGGATATGTTTTTTAGATGTGTTAGTATTTTTGTGCGGATCAAAGAGTTGTATAAGCATGCCAAATTTCAACTCGACTACAATTTTTACCGAACAGACAGACAGACAGACACACGACAAAATGCCGGTATAAGGGTTTTTTGGTCATACCTACAAAACCCTAAAAACACTCTCGTCCAAAAACTATGAAGAAATAAGCTAGCAGAAGATCTAGCAAGTATTGATGATAACAGTAGATAAAATGCGTGATGAGAATGAATGAAGATAGAATAATAAGATAAATCTGAAAGAAACTCTATATTCGGCCAGTGGGAAAACCTTGCAGAAGCTGAATAAAACAGCTGAAGATTTAGCAAGTATTGATGAAGACTATTACAGTGGATAATAGACGTGATGAGAATGATAATTGGAAGAATGGTAAAGATCTATTAGAAAAAAATAGGCCCGTGGGAAACCATAAAAGATGCAGAAAAGCACTAACAAAAGATTGACACATAAAATGCTTAAAAAGATCTGTGGATTTGTGTACGTGACGTTAAAGGTCAACCAAACGGATTGACTTAACTAAGAGGACTGAAGAAGCGATATAAAAACGGCACGACAGATAAATAATTGAAAGAAGCATATCGGAATTACTTGAATTTTTTTAATACTATATAGGTTCAACGCTGATTGAGAACCACTGATTTGAAAATACCTCACAGGTTCTATTCTATATTTTAGTTCTTCAAGTAATGACATAACAAGTATACCGTCTCAATTTTCTCGTTTCTAATTCAATTTGTTCACGTCAATAGTAAACTGAGTTTCTTTGTTTTATGTGTTTTCCCTGAATATCGAAGTATAATCTAAGAACGCATAAATTTCTATTCCGCATTGCTGGACATGATTTGTGTGAGAATTGTCTACAAGTTGAAAGACATTTGATTTATTATTTTGTTTTTAGACTGGAAAGGTCTTGAAGTATTTCATAATTTGGTAGAATTTCTAGTTATTATGTATTATCAGTGGCGGCATGAGTGGCAGGTGAAGTGACAACCGTCTCGGGCGGCATCTTAAGAGGGGAAGAAAATTTTGTACAGACATGAAAAATATCATAGTTAAATATGAATATAGGTAAACAGATTGAGAAAATATACAGGTGTTTGTTTGAAACGGGGTACCCCGAAAATCTCCTTTATTTGTAAAGATACAAAAAATCTTCAGAACAAAAGTTAAACTAGACAAAAAGGCCCATCTAAAGGTTACTATAAGAATTCTGAGGCACTTCCGGTTTCACCGGAAATGATGTCAACTTTTGATCTAGCATAGGGAATCGATAATTTTATATTTTTTTTCCTAAAAGTACATTAAATTAGCTTTACAATGACACCAAAAAATCATATTTTTATGTTAACCATTTCAAAATGGCGACCATTTATTTACAAAATAATAATCAACATAAGTTTTACAAAGTTGAACGTAGCAAACTTTGAAAACAATAAAAAAAGAAACAAAATATCTCTAAAATAAACTGTTATAACTAGTTATTATATGAAATAACATGAAATAACTTAAATTTTAATTTTTCAATTAAATGTTTTATAAATAACAAGAGTTTAATAGTTTATTTTGCTTATTTTGTTCGATATCGATACTACGAAACGATACCCAATACCTGCGATCGATATTTACATCCCTAGTCGTACCTATTTGTCTTTTTAACTCTTCTTTTTGATACAATTTAAAACTCAAGTTAAAAAGTTAAAAACTGTAGTCCTTGAAATCCATAGGTCACAGTTTTTAATTAAAAAAGTAAAAATCGTAACAATTAAATAGAAGATAGAATGCTATAATTAAGAACATCGTACAATATGAAATACAATTAATACAGACTATCAAGTTTAAGTGTTCACCATTCTGCGGTTACTATGAAATGTAGCCAAGTTTTTATAACTAACCGCATTGCTGAAAAACAATAACCTCAACTCGTACTGCCCTTGTAAGGCAAAATGTAGTTTTATATCGCATACATCGTGCAACCGTGCCCTACAGTTTCAACTTAGTTTTGCAACATTTCCTTCCTACATTTAAATATGTTTACCAAAAATAACAGGAAATATACGGTTATTTGTTTTTAAGAATGGATGTTATGCCAGAGTATTAAGCAATGCAGATAACATAATAACAAGAACGTTAGTATGCATGTGCATTGTATGCAAAATTTGAAATTCAGAAACATGCAGAATATTTTTCATATAATCTGATTTGTAACAGATATTAAAGTTATATTAAAAAAAATATTGCGAAAAATTTTCTCTTATGAAGTCATCATAATCATCATATCCATCCGAATTAGTCCACTGCTGAACATAATCTTCCACATTACTTCAACCTTTCCAAGTAGACTTTAGATGGAAAGATAAATATTATTGTTTTAGATTCTAGAGCAATAATAGCCATTCATCTTTTCGGCAGTTATCTTAATATCGTCTGTTCCGTCTAGTATGTTGATTACCTTTACTCCTAGGAGAGGAAAGTACCGTGTTCTCTATGCAAAAATATTCCTTCTCAATCTACAATTAGCCAATTTTGCCACATGTCTAGTTCATTTTCATTATAAGTTTGCTACTCGCTTTATTATATCGCATATACATGTTTGTTTATGATGTAAACCGAATAAATTATGTAATAATAAAATTACTATTATAATAAAATCTAAAAAAATATTTCTGGTTCTCAGATAAGGTTTTCGGCAAACCAAAATTGAAAATCAACAGTTAGAGAATGTAAAGATATATAATAACATATATACTTGATCGAAATATAATAATATAAATATACAAAATCTAATTGGGAGAGGCAATAAAGCAGAATAAACAAGCTGATATAACAAAAGAGTGAGGATTAGCCGAGTGTCATTTGGGAAGATTATAGATGTATTCGCGGGTGAAGTTTCTAACAAGGTACCAACAGTTAAGGAATAAGTTCATGTTTTATTGTGCATGTCCGACTTCAGACCTGTTAGATACTTTTGTCACCGTGAACGCTAAATGTGTGTAACTGATAAAATTGTAATCTCGGTATAGTAAATTTAAGTAGAACTCAGTTTATTATTCAAATTTAACGAAACTAATAACTTGCATGTTCTGACTAGAAGTTTTTGCTCTAATATACAAACACATTTGACTTTTGACATATGATCCAGTTACGAAATGGTCCGAAATCTCGTATTACTAATATAATTTTTAATACATCCGTTTAATGCAGGGCAATTATAGTGATTGCTGTTGTTCTTGATGCCAAATGTCAAATATCAAATATCCCAAATTTGCTATGGGAAGATTGGAAATTTTTGATATGAGAACAAAAATAATTTAGGACAATTTTTACAGTTGTATGAACTTGAAATGAACATCATTATTTTTTAAACAAAATTAAATTTTAATGACAGAAGACTAGATAAAGCGGAAGCACAATTGTTTTTTAAAGCATTAAGTGTGAAAGTGAATAAAAAGAGAAAAAGATATAACGGTTAAATATAATTACAAACAATTTTGAAGCGCGCGTCCTTAATTATACCGAAAGATACAGCATGGAACTCTACTTAAATTTATGGTTAATACATTCAAGTTAGGATGTAATTTGCTAAATTGCGTTAAAGAAAATTTAAAAAAGGATTTCTTTTGATGTTCACAGCTTTTTACCTCCCATTCTACGACGTTTGGAACTGTTATAGTGACAACTGTATAATGACTAGAGATACGAAACAAAGACCTATTTCAAATTTGTAAAAATTGTTTTAAATCTGTTTTGAATTGAAAGACGCGATGTGGTTTCTTCATTTTAAGAATCAAGTCGAAATCACATTGGCTAAAGTACAGAAGATGGTTGAATTGTCCAGACTCATCGAGTGGACAACTCATCCCCAATATGTGACCGAGCGTTGTCATGCAAAATAAATAATGTGTATCCGCTTCTTTCTCAAAGCTCGTCGCAGATTGCGTTGGGCCCAAAAATTTTAAGTAATACTACGAAATGATGGTTTGACGTTGGAGAAAGATATGCGTCAGGATAACAGTTATACATTCTTGACGCCGTAAACCATTCTATATGGACGATCAGTCAAACAAACATAGCTTGCCAATGGCATCCTAGGAATTCCACATCGCTGGTGACACAGGAATGTGTTTTGTATATGTAATTATTATCAAGTTGCTACAATTAAAATTAAAACCCTTATATTAAAAATTGTTTTGAATGTAGAAAAAAATATTATTACCTCAAATTTGTACTTGTGTGATCCTAAAGAGGTACGTTGTTTTTGCCAGAAGTTGTCAGGTTTGACGATAAGGGCTTGGTGGACAACTCCTGGCGGGAAGTGCTCATGCAACGCCTTGAGGATGGGTTTGACGGTGCTCCAGGTGGCGCCACGCATGTCTACGAGGACGGTGAAACCCAACGCTCGGGCCTCGTCACTGTAAAACAAAAACAAAATTAATATTTCTGAAAAATATAAAATATACAAATATTAACTGGTTAAGAAACAGAACGTCCTCTTGCGACGAAACTATAAAATGCATTGGTTGACCGATACTTAAGATAGCAATTATTAGTAATCTTTTGGTTTTAGTTTTTATTATAATATTGTTTGTATTATTTGTATTTTGTTTCAACTAATAACTTTAAAAATTATTGATTAAAGATTCTTTAGCTGTGTTAACACTTTATTTACATAAGAATGTAAAGTAGAAAACAATACTAAATGAGTAGAAAAGAAAATGGAATGATCATATTATCAGGATGTCAGAAGAAAGAGGATGGGCGTATCGCTGTAATAAATCTATCGAAGGACAAATATCCCATAGGAAAGATCAAGAAAAGATGAAGCAATAAATTGGACACAGATTGAATCCTAAGTGATACTTGTATGTTTAATACATCAAAATTTTGTACTTTATATATTTTTACTATATAATGATTAGCTTCGAGCTATTTTCGTTAGTTTAATTTTATGGGTCTATCCTGCAAATATCTAAGCCCTAACTGAGATTCTACCAAGGTCCATTGGCACGTAAGGTAGAACCTCTGCGTTACCGAAACCGGAAATATATGTTTATGTTTATTCACAAAATATATGTATATATACATACAGTGACATAAATATATAATGCCACGATATGCACATTAAAAAATTAATTAAAAAAAAATACAATAATAATACAAAACAAACACGAGGAATCACAAAAAGCTAAGAAAGACAATCTTGTTGCTCCTTGTGAAACCTTGAGAAAATAATAAAAATATAATATAGACCCAAAAACAAATATTAATAAATATACGAAACATAAATATTTGTTTTTATTAAAATTACAAAATTACTAGATAAAAAGACATTATTGCGTTTACTTTTTATTGCTCGAATATTGATCTCTCAGCGCTCTTTTCCAGAGCTTACATATTAGGATATTTCACAGGTAATAACCGTTTCTTTATAGGATTTCTTTAAGGCAGTCTTCCGAAACACTATGCAGAAATTTCTTGACTTTAACAATATATTGATTATGATTACGAGAAAGAATATTCATAAAATTATCTACCGAGTCCTTATTAACAAAGAAATTAAACAAAACACGAATGAAGTAAGGAAAATTATATTGACCAACTTTCTTTTTAATACCAGCGGAATAAGTTAACTGCGATTTTTTTAGTCTAGTTGAATATGCGTGAAGAGGCATAGATAGTAGATCATGAAGATACTGTTTATTTTTATAAATATATCTATAAATAGATTAACAATATAAGTGATTTGTGGCGAAAATATTAAGTTCCATAAATAGTTCTCTACTAGGATACCGCCGACATTTTCCATACATAATTTTTAAAATCATTTTTTGTGCGATTTATATTTTAGTTAACATCTTGCCCCCCACACATGAATACCGTAACTAACTATAGATTGAATATACCTTAACAAGAACAGGAACTCCTAAATACTATACTACTTTACAAAAGTGTCAAATTTACAAAAGATAATTTAATCAAACATAAATTTCTCATTTGAAAGTTCAAATATACCAAATGGCCAAGGGTAATATGACATAAACGGGTCTATTCTCTAAGCATGATGTTAAAATCTTAGCGTCAGAAACTGACGTTAATTTTTTTAACACCATTTTTAACCTAAATGCTATTCGCTAAACATATATGTGTTAAAATTATGGCGCGGCGGCGTTAAAATAGCCAGTTAACGTTCTACAATAAGCGCCTGCCGAAACGGTGGCTTTAAAAGTTAACGCTAGTGTTTAGTTTGCAAAAATGGCTGATCCTATTTAAGTAAATGTCATGTTAATTTAAAAAAAATGAATAAAACACAAGACGGTAGGAATATTAATTAACTTTCTATCACTTTTTAAAGTGAATTCTTTACAGTAGAGATAAGAATGACGCTTCATAATTTTTGTTATACAAGTAACCCAGACGTAAGTTCAAGTAATTGTATAGAAAGGAAGTAAATGGAGTATTGGAGAGCAGTTTTGGTTTTTGTTGAGACACAGAACTTAAAATTATAATCCTCTGAAAGCTACAAAACTTCACTTATGCCTCCGCCGTGTTTCAAAATATCGCAGTACATTTTAATGGTGTATTATTTGAAGAAACAATTGATGAGATTGATAATGACGATCACAACAGTGTTATTTCAGGGTAGAAATAGCGTAATAAATCAAATTTAATAATTAATATCACCGAACACCTTTTTAAAAATAGAATGAACATATAATTCACATATTATTAAAAAATTAGATAAACTGTTATAATACAATGTAGTATATAAATTGACTAAACAAAAGTGGAATAAAGTTATATTTTTATTTAATACACTGTAGAAACCAGTTATAATAAGTATCACAGGACCAAACATTTCTGTTCCATTTTTTAAATAATTTCGCCACTGAATATTTAATTCAACACCGAAATATTATGTTAAGATTCTCTTGGCATTTGACTAAATAAATACTCCTGTTAAAATTCAACGTAACAGCGCATGCGCGTGCAGTTAATATTAGCCTCTCTACAGGGTGAGTTAGCGCCTCGCGTTAACAAATATTGTATTAACGCTTATCTTAACAAATGCTCTTACAGAATAGCATTTTTGGATAATGACGTTAGACATGGAGTTAAAATAAAAATATTAACCTGACGCTAATTTTAACGCATTTCTTACAGAATACACCTGTTTATCTTCTATTGTCAGTAGTTCAATGTAACAGTCAAGAGTTTAAGACACGTTTAGGGCAGTCAAATTTTGTCTACGATGTTACTAATGTCTACAATTTTCGAGGATTGGACACGTTTACATACAAAGTAATGAATAACACAAATTGCAATAGTTATCAAATAATCCATTATATTCATTACAGTGGTCATTCATTACAGATAGGTCTGCAGGACAGCCACTTTATTAGTGATTCAGTGAAAGAGTTAACGGGTCAACGATAATATTTTTTTTTTTTTTACTACGCCATAAATCTAACTGTGTTAAATCAATCAAAGAACACAAACAAAAAACCCATTTATCTGTTTCTAAATCTCTTCCAAACCCCTTTAATTACCTTTCCGAACTAATCCATACAAATTGTTCAAATTGAGTCTATATCTTTAAACTAATCTACGGTCTGATAAAAAATTACCTCCATATCCTTGCTAAACTAACTTTCCTTAAATACGTTCGTTCGCAAAACCCCGATTCAATTTGCATCCTTACTTTTCGTCATCTATTCATGGTATGCCAAATTGAAATCCGACCTCTCATCCCTATACCGAAAGTGAAGGCATCATAAGAAGTTATTTATAAGGAATTTTTTATTTGATTCGGAAGTATGTCGATCCAAGACCGGAAGCTGGATGGAATATCTTATCCGCTTATTATATAAAACGTATTGTTCTTTATCAGATCTAATCGCGTATGGAAATTTAAGGAACCATGCTTCAGTTTTAATACAAAATACTAACGTAATATTATGATTGAAAATAACAACACAAAGTTACGCTCTGAAAATACAGTATAACTTTATACCGAACTAGGTGTTAAATAGAATTTACGAGGACAAAATGAAAACTAGTACGAATGAAAATGAAATATTTTTCTTTTTAATTTAATTTTTATTTCTCTACATAATCACTTCTTAATTCTATATATTTAGTTCCGCGATATATGCCTTCCATAAAGTAACTTTTTCGAGGATCTCAAAATAATCATTTACGAAGGTTAAGACTTCTTTCGACCGAAATCTCTTTCCTGCTAAATATATATTTTTTGTTTGTTTTGAAATAGATGGAAGTCGAAGGGTGTCATGTTTGGCGAATAAATGGATGGCCAACTACTTCAAACTTTAATCCTTCCAGTTTTCGAGTTTCAATGTCACTGGAATAGGTAGGTGCCCTGTCATGGTGGTAGAGGATTTTCTTTTTCGCCAAACTCAGACGTTTTCGCAAATCTGCTTCAACTAACAGTCAAGAAGTTCAGCATGGTATTCTCTCCTTAAGTTTTCAACCCATCGGTTGGTTTACAGCAATTATCCATGCTTCCCTGTTCTCAATCAGCCTTTTTAGTTCCATATGTTGCAATTCATGTCTTCCATTATCTGTTTCTTGTACTCTAGCCTGTCTACCTCTACTGTTCTTTCCCTCGACTGTTTCTTTCAGAATCGTTTCCACCGGCCTTCGTGTCTCATAATATATCCAAGCAAAACCTCTCTTCTCTTCTGCAACATTCTCCACATACAAGGCTCCTCTTCCATTTGCCGTAATACTTCTTCGTTTGTCACTCTATCTACCTATCGAATTTTCAACATTCTTCGATAGCACCAAATTTCAAATGCTTTTATCCTCTTTTTTCTGTCACTCCTAGTGTCCAAGTTTCACTTCCGTACAGGAAGACACACAGCATTGTAATGGTAACTAAAGCACAATGCATTAATTATTTGGCCTTTTGGAAGTAAGAACCCAAAAAATGTATGTCTTGATCTTTCCAGCTCATGGAATCACATTTGCCTACTTTGGAGTAGGAGAACCGCAAAGAATCCATTCTTTGGATTGTGTCTTGGTTTTCTGGCATACAATAATGTACTTCGTCTTAGCCATGGTCACGAAACGACGCAAAATATCCACTGGATATTTATTAAATCTGTCCAAATTAGTCTGAAAAAGTTGACATCGAATGAGTTTGTTCTCAGCAGAGAACAAACGCAGCACCCATCTTGCGGATAGCTCCCACATATCCAATTTCTCAATTAAAATAAAATGTACGTATTCCTTCGATATGCCAGCTTTCTCTGCTACCTCTGACAAGTTTAGTCGTCGGTCATTTAAAATGACATAGTGGATCTTGACAACAATTTCTGGTATTGTGGCTGTTTTCGGATGGAAACTGCCGATTCCAAACGGCGATCATTATAAACTTATACTTATACTCTATACATTCAATGACACTAATTCTTTCTCTATTCATTAACTGAATACATTTTTAAAAAAATGGGAAAGTGCGCCTGTGATGCGCATGTTTAGTGTATTGGTCACAGAAGTCGGACAGTGGGATGATAGCCGCGGGACGTAGAGACGCAAAGGCAGAAATGGAACTTGGGCGAGACAACGGTCATTTCAGCTAGTTGTAAATAAGACTTTAAACCTCGTTTTTTGCGGAGATAACCTTAAACAAAAATAAACTGCTGCCTTTAAGATACTAAAGTTATATCTGAAGGATGAAAATCTTAAATAAATTTCACCTGGGCTCCCAGAAATGGAGCTATTGCAACCACACAACCTCAGACACAAGACTCAAAATATTTCGCTACAAGAGTGATAGGAAATAAAGCCGAACTGATAGTACAACAACGTCGTTTTGCCAGAAGTCTTGTGGAAGCAAATAAGATCTTTTTAGAATTGTAGAACCATTGACGATTCAAGTAAAATAATAAGTATACCAATTCAATTATAGTGCGTTCGAAGGTGAGTTTGCAGTATAGCTCTTATGGCAAATGGGAGCGGTGTTGCCAAATGTTGTAAAAGTGTCAAATGTGTCAATTATAATAATATGAAAAACTCGTATTATTTACAAAAATCAACTCTTATAAAACTCAAAATAACACTCAACAAAAACAAATGGTCATTTGTAGATTACTGCGTCTTCACAGATCAGCGCGTTTTAGAGCTGGCAACGTCGACTAGCAAGAAAAGGATAGCGTCATTCTGTAAACCCATTAGAGAGTATCAAAAAGAACTACTCCATATGCCCTGTACTGCATACTCACCTTCGAACGCACTATAGCTACTATATTCACCTGTGACGTGTATAGCAAACAGAGAGTTCATCACGAACTATAATATTATTCAATCAAAGGGAAATTCGAAGACTGAATTGTGAGTTATAATTCATGATGGCACTATTATTAGATTTAAGAGTTAAAGTGTTATTGTTAAACAAGCGTAAAATTGAGTTATTTAACAGTATTGAGTTTTCTTAAAGTAGTTTATTTTTCTACTTGTTCATTTTATAATGAATTGAATTTCTGTGTCTGACTTGCAAACTTAACAGATGATAACACTAGAGAGCAATTTATACAAGTGTCAATGTTTACTAAGTAAATAAAATTCGAACTGTAAAGAATTGTTGGCAAAATATGACAGTAATGTCTAATATTTTCTTCAAAAATGTGTAAATAAAGTTTTATTGTAAATAAGTTTTATTGTAAATAAGTCTATTTCGGTAGAAATTGCAAACAAACGGATTAACATAGAAAGTTGAAATTTGGTATGCTTATACAACTCTTTGACCCACATATAGGAAAAATACTGAGAGTTCAAAAAAACACATCCCGAGATAAATATAAACAATTATGTATTTATTATAATAAAAAAAATATATTTTTATAAAATTTTGAGTGGCATCAACAAACACATTTTTATTTTTGAAAAATCAATTCTTGTTATGGGATTTTTGCCAAAAATATGCTAAAAAAGTTCTTATCCCGCCCTCTTTTACCCAAAGGGGTTAAACTAAAGATCTGAAGAAATTATAGGTAATGTAAATTAATCTGAGCCGGAAACGTACCAGAAGAATTTTTGATCCGATTGCGTTTTTGAAAAATATTGCAATTTCTGTGTTTTTGACATTTTTTTTTTTTCAATTCATGGCTAAATTATGGCTAATAATATTATGGATTTTTTGTATTTATGGCTAAGATAGTGTGTGTCTTTTTATGAAATTAAAAATATAATAAAAAAAAATAATAATAACAACTGAGAACCGAGTTTTGATGGTGTTCAAAACACCATACCAACACATTGTTAATAGAACAAATATTCGTAGACATCCAGTATTATGTTGGCTTCTTACACTTATGAAATACATACAAAACCCTGAAATGTGAGAAAATTCACACTTCACATCAATTTTTTGTATTAATTATGGTACAAAACAAGTTTTTGATTAATTCCATGAAATTATTTTGTACATTTAGCTAAGAGGAAGACCCTTATACCAATATCTCAATTTTGAATTTTGTGTAATAAATCGCGTTTTGAATGTTACTTCAATTGTATTATTTTCTGCCATTCTATCGTATTCTCAGTTATGTTTCCTAGATAAGCTATAATTCTGTTGATTATGTGAAAACTTTAACATTTTGAATCGAATCGAAATGTTATTTTCAACTTTTCCGATTCATTTCGGCAAGTTTGTGTATGCTACTGGGATTTATCAAATTATCCGCAAAGATCACTAGTCTTATAAACCTGGTGAAATTCGTGTGTTGAAGTTAAATTAATCCGAAGTTACAGGAAACTAGAAGAAGACGTCAATTTTAGTGAAATGTATAACTGTATGAGAAAACTTTGAGCATGTGGGGTGAAATTAGGTATGGATTAAGTTTTCAGACTGGTATAAACAAGAAATTCATGGAATTATTTACAATATTTAAGTTCAAAATAAGATGATTTAAACTGCAACTTGCAAAGTTTAAGAGGATGTTAGATAAATTATTTACGAGAAAATTAAAGTAAGACGTTAATGAATAATTTTAAATGAAATAACTCATTTGAAAACTGACAAAATATAACTTGATAGGTATTTTAAATTTCCTGCTATTTGTTGATCAAATTCATTACAATACATAAAATATTTTGAATATCAGTCTTTACTTATCAAGACTAATACATACGTCAAAGTAAAAGAACATTTGCATGAACGAACACAATAAGTCATATAAAAATCTGTTCCAAAATAGAACAGTTCTGTCGATGAACGCTGTAAAGATACGAACTACCATTTCGTTCGTTAGTTAAAATTTTTGGAGCACAGCAATGATGGCTATTTGCGCCTAACATAGCCCATCTAAATGACTAGAATATAATAATAATAACAATAATAATAATCTTTATTCCAATTAATGTAATATACATTTTTGGAGTCGTTAAACATACGAATAGCCAACGGAATGGCCGAGCGCATTAAGTCGTGCAGTTTGGACTGGTGAAAACAGTCTGGATTGTGCGGTCGGTAGTTCAATTCTCCGTTGGCGATATTATTAAGGCGAGAATAATATGTTTACATTACCCTCATTTTACAATCATTGACCCCTCATCCAGGTGTAGGAGCTCGCCCCCTATCATCGGCGATTAGCCTCGTTGCAGAAATTGGCCGATTTAAAATAAATATATAAAATAAACATACGAATAAACAACTACAAAAATAAGAAATTAAAATATCATATTTCTTATACTGTGAAATATTACCGTTTTGATAACATAAATAAAATATATAAATAAAGAATGAGTGTAAGTGTGAAAATCTATTGGTTAAATTATTGCATTTAATTTGCGTCTAAATTAGCTTTACACGTGTCTAAGAATCTACAGGCAGGCATACAGACAGACCGAAAGCCTTCATGCTAAAAATAGTAAAAACATTATGTAGGAACCTCAATTCGTAGACATCCATCGAAATTTAAAAAGCTCGTAATTATGTGAAGATTGTCTTCAATATTTTCATTTTGATAAATACGAGGTCTGTTCAATTTTGAATTTCCACGGGTTACCTATATTCGATTTTCGATTTTTTTGTGGCGTTATGTTGGTACTCATTTCACTTATGCCGACAAGTTCGGGCATTTTGAATGTTCAGTTAAATTTTGACAGTTGCTTTGCTTGCACGTGTTTTGGCTCGTCTTCGATTTTTGCCTATACCAAAAAATGAATCAAAGACTCTGTATCAAATTTTATGTGAAAAACAAAATTAAGTACGCGGACGCATTTTGAATGTTGACTGTGGCATATGGTGAAGCTACCTTGGACCGAAGCAACGTTTATCGGTGGTACAAATTGTTCTCAGAGGGCCGAGAAGATGTGAACGACGAAGAGCGTGCCGGACGCCCGAGCACGTCAACAACAGACGAAAACCTTGATGAAGTGAAGAAAATAGTATTGGCCAATCGTCGAATCACCGTTAGAGAAGTTGCTGAGGACCTAAACATATCGATTGGCTCGTGCCATTCGATTTTTACCAATGATTTGGGCATGAGAATTTGTGCGCGAATTTTTGGCCATAAACAACACACTAATAATGCCGCAGCCACCGTATTCCCCAGATCTGGCCCCCTGTGACTTTTTCTTGTTCGATAAAAAAACTTTCGATAATGAACTCTGAGACTAAAAAATTAGTAATTCGATCTGCCAATGTCCCGGTTTAACTGCCAACATATCTGACAAGTCTAGATTTGTAGGCCAGCCCAAGAGTTAACCTGACTGAGAGTGCCCAATATGAGAGACATATAGTATTGTACTGCGTAATTTGGCTACAATTAATTTATTTGAAACTAGCATAAAAATTAAAATAATTAGTTTAGTTAAATTTTTGTATAAACTACTAATTAGGTACCGTTAGAAACACAGCTTGACTTTGTAATGTATAAATATTCTGAGCGTAATTATCCTTTGATGCTGAATGTTAACAGAAAGGACAAAAATGATGCTCTGTAAGCGTGTAAAGATGCAGCAGTAACAACAAACAGCTCCGTGCTCGTGTGGAATTACACGCTCCAAGAATCAGACATTTACTTTATTAAACACATTACAGCTCGGCATTTATCATACAACATTTAGGGTTATATTTTAATTAGTTTCATTAAAATGTTAAAACATAAAATGAAAGTGAAGAAAACATAAAGAATGAAAGTTACGACTAGGGGAAAAGAAAATTAAAATTATTTGTTTGCTGCATCCAGAAAAATTTATAAGATTTCTTTGTTTGGAAAAAAATGATAAAATTAGTATGCTGCAGACATGCTGTTCTTTAATAACTCCTAAAAAAGTCAGTTAAATAAAATAATAATAATAATAATAATATACCAATGTCCTAACTATAAATATAATTATAAATAAAAACAACGTAACTTTTCTTCACTTATTTTATTAATTTTCTAAGGCCCGGTCTTTCCAACTTCAGATAAAGTTCCAGGTAACTATCTGACAGATAAGCTTATTTATAACTTCATCTGCTGAATAAATGTCAATACCAGTCAGTGAATCCGATACGTCAGTCTCATTATCTGTTAGATAACTATCCGCTAGATACATTTGTATAGAAAGAAGGGATGACATTTATTCAGCAGATGAAGTTATAAATAACCTTATCTGTCAGATAGTTACCTGGAACTTTAACTGAAGGTGGAAAGACCGGGCCTTAATGTACATTTCGGCATGATAAGCAGTCATCTGCAATAACACATTCAGGGCTGGTTGCTGAAAGCTAAAACTGCGTTCATTGCTCTATAAATTAGTTCACTGTGCATTGTGCGCTATGGATAAACTTAGTAGATAGTTTTAACATTCAAGGCAGCGTTTATAGCTCTGGAAATTAGTGAGTTACGAATAGTACGACATCTATATGTATTTAAACCAACTACGGTGGCCTCGTAAAATGTTTATTATGTATGGATTTTTACTAACTAAACCTAACCGAGTTAACTAAATTGATCATATTTACTTTTCGTCTCTGTAATTTCGGGCGAGATTTGTTGTAATCGGCGCGATGACATTTTGTTAGGTTATGTAAAGGCATTCAATGTGAACGTTCTCTCCGATGTAGACTGAGATAACCAATGTGTTTTATGTCTGTCTCATTAAAACAACTTTTTAACTATAAGTTTGGAAAACTATCCACAATCTACAAAGCATAATCTATTAAATTTGGAGCTCTGAACGGTTTTACTCGCCTTACCATGTGACAAACTTGTAGTGACAATGAACAGTGCACAAGCTATAGTCTATAGTCGACTAATTTAAAAGATCTGAACGCAGAGTTCGTTAACTATAACCAAAAGGTCAGAAAATGGTTGCTATGGTTACTTATGGGATTGTTATATTGTAACCGAGTTTAACCATTTGGTTAAACTCAGTTAAGCTTTCAGCAACTGGCTCTCACTTTTCTACTGAAGATATTTTTTTTTTACCGACACAAAAAATCGATATTTTTCGAAAAACTAATCAAAAATTCTTCATCAACTGTTCCACTTACCATCAATGTGCATTAAGGAATTATTTTTTTCAGAATTTTAGTTCAACCCCTCTGGTAGATAGGGTGGGGGACAAAAGTTTTTTGACATATTTTTTCAAAAATAATGGTTTGCTTGTTGGTCCACGCACTAAGAGGTTTCATTTGATTTGCCAATTAAATTTTTTTTTAAATATTTATTTTTTTATTTAATACATATTTGTTCATATTTATCTCGGAATGTATTTTTTTAAACTCTCAGTATTTTTCCTATATGTAGATCAAAGAGAAGTAAAACCATGCCAAATTTAAATTTTCTATGTTAAGCCATTTGGCTACAATTTCGTCATGCAGACAGATAGACAGACGCATTAGTGACGTAATAAGGATTTTTTGGTACCTAAAAAACCCTAAAAAGGTACTGTTTTATGCACTTGTCGCACTTTCATGCACTGTCGATTACCTATTTGAAGTTAATCTTTCAATCTTATTGTTTGTTCCTCATGCCACATTTTCCACTTTTGCATTGTGTTAAAAATTTCAATAAAATAAAATAATAAGTCTACCAATACGCTAACGCTGAAGTAAAATAATTAATACTAATAGACAGGTAATTAGACTAAAGATCTTCGAATTAGGGTTAAATCCGACCCGTAAGAAAATTTCACCCAGTTCCCTGACATTTGTTGTTTGTGAAATAAGTTTAATAATACAAAAATCCAAGAGACACAAATATTGCCTAGTTAACCATCTTCAATCGTCAAGAATCATCAGTAGGTTAAGGTTTCTTTTAAGTGTCCAAGCAAGTGTCTAGTAAAATTCCTATACAATATAAAATATCCCTAGAAATAATTTGACATAAACTAAATCCCCCGGTGCATTCAACAAGGACGCTCAAAGTTTCAGACCCTTAAGTTGGCATCAATGGAATTCAGGAGTAATGCGATGCTTGCAGATATTTAGGCCGTAGTTAACGCTATTGATATGCGCAATCCACTGTATAGATCTGACGGACAGTTTGCGGTGTTCAAATATGTGTTGTAATATATATTAAGCAGGGGGTAGTATATAGGCGGAATTTCTGTGGTGCCAATGTCATATTACAGTGTATAATACAGAAATTCATTAACTATCATAGCAACTTAATAATGAAAAACGATATTGGATATTGATTAAAGTAAAGGTGTTTACCTCATTCCATTTCATAAATTTCATATTAAAATGACTGCGGTCGAAGTGCCTTAATTAAAAAAAAAAAAAAAATGACTGCTGGAAACATACTACATAATTTACGGAATGGTTGTGAAACAAAAGTTGAAAGAAGCAATAGAAGAACATTAATTAAATCGAAACGGTCAAGCAGAATTCAGCAGTGGGGTAGGGACAACTTAAAACGTTTATATTCTGAAATATGTAATAAGGAGAGAGCTGTCAAAGGAAAGAGGTAAATTTTGTATATTTTTTGGCGATTTAAAGGCAGCTTTTAGCTCAGTTCAGCTCAGTAGTGGAAATAGCTATACAAAATGATAAAAAGGGAATAAATATCAGAATAATATACGAGATAATTACGAAGAATCGAGGAACCAGATAAATAATGAAGAACTTTGGACAGAACAAGGATTTCGACAAGGATGCCCGTTAAGCCTAACTCTGCTCTCTACATACGTGTCTAGAATATGGTTTAGAAGAGAACAAACTCTAGAGAGACTGGTAGTGGGCAATGCAAAATTTATCTCTTGATCCTATGCAGATGATATTGCTAGTACCTAGCTAAGTACCTAAAGAGCTAGTACCTAATAACAAGTTAATGTAATCAAGATAAGAAGAAAAGAATGGCGAGATTTAGGTGCGGAAATGAGGAAAGACAAAATTAAAACTGGAGAAAGGATGAAAAACGAGTGTACAAGATGTGTGGAGAGGAAAGAGACACCTTGGAGCACATAAATTTAAAGAAGAGACACAGCACGTCTTCGCTGTGCAATTCAGGTCAAGGACGGAATTGAATGGAGGAGGTGTAGGAGAGGATTTGAGAAGAAGATACGAAATGTAGAATACGTAATATATAAATAAATATAAATACGAGGGCTATTCGGAAAGCAACCTCCATAGTTGCGTAGCAAGAGTAGTAGGCGGTGGAGCGTCGCCATTATTACATCGGCGCGTGCAGTGCTTCAGTAAGTTCCCAGCTCTGCAAGGGGGAGTGTCGAGCTGCCGAGTGTTCGCTTGTAATAACCTCACAACAAGATTGTCGAAATAGAGTATCCCGCCAAATGTTAGAGAGAACCGTCGGTTCACAATCTCGAAACATTCCGAAAAATTTCTTCAAGTTTCTCGGACTATTTTGTACGAGATAGTCACCGAAAAAATAGGCTACCGGAAGTTTTGTGCTCGTTGGCTAGCAAAACTGCTGATCGAGATCCACAAAACCAAACGAATGGGTTCCGCCCTACACTTTCTTCTAGACTTGGCTCCAAGTGATTTCCACTTGTTCAACCGCATGAAAAATTGGCTTGAGTCCTAGCACTTCGCTAATGATGAAGATCTTCAAAACGCTGTGAAAGGTTGGCTACATTTCTTTAGCGGCGGCAGAGTTCTATGAAGAAGGAATTTCAAAGCTAGTTAAACGTTATGACAAGTGCTTAAATTTAAATGGTGACTAGGTGGAAAAATAAAGAAAATATGTAGTTTTAAGATGTATACAATAAAATATTTGTATCTATGCTGGTTTTATTTTTATAGCCAAACGGAGGTTACTTTTCGAATAGCCCTCGTATATCAATAATATGTAGACTCCAACGGAAAGGTATGAATAAAAGTACTATCTATCTATAACTCTATTATTTTTCGAAATAAAAATTTTACTTGAATACTTCATGTGGGAAAAAGAAGAAAAGTGAGGGTATGTTGACTGTTCGATCCAATTCCTTGATAAAGGATGTCAGTGTGTTACGTTCGACCGATGCATAATGTTATATTCGTATATTTATAGAGGAAAAAAAAATACCAAAAATCTAATGACGAATGACATTTACATATAATTAAGAATATTTTATTTATTAACGAATATTTCTCGGGTATAATGTATCTTTCAGATCACGAGGTTCAGAAAGGTTAAGAGAAGATTTTTTTCATAACCTACTTGTTAGTTCTAGAGAAATTTGTTTAAACAGATAGACGGGACGGTATCAAATTTAATTGTCTTCGTATTTACTTAAATTTCTTTATTAATTTTTTTTGAGTATTTAAGTATTCGTTTTATTATTTTGCCGGTGCAACAGCATCTTAAATAACTATAATTTAAATACAGCAGCAAATTAATTACTATAAGCTTGTTCTTGGTAGCAATTTATTTATCACAGTTTTCAAGCGAAAGCCATGAAGTTGTACATGGCAATAAATTAATAAAGTTAGATTAAGTACAGCAGGAAAATGCATAACATATTACTCAGTATCTTACGTAACTTAGCGTTAACATATAAAGTTACCTTAGGGATATATTATCGCGCAGAACTTTATTCAGAAAGTTATATTTTTATCCAACAAAAGTTTTCAGGTTTACGTTAATTTTTTGCTTAAAACTTGGTTCATGAAAACAAAATTCAGATGTTCTGTACATTTGGTTCATTTACAACGATTCCACATTTTAAATCTTAAAAACGCGATTCTTTTTCATTTGTATAGGTCGCAAGCTTATGCTTCATCTCAGTCCCTTTAGGGTTATTTCTATTTATGTAGACACGCAGCTAACTTTTAGTGGCGCACAGAGCTAAGTAGGTAAGTTCTATCTTTCTTGATCTTAAACATTTTAATATTTAATCTATATTAATAAAATTAGAGGCTATTTCTGTTTTTTTTTTTCGGCCTCATATTTGCTTTCTAGATGTTTCAGATAATTATAAGACGATATCCGCAAAATAATACATTTTTGTATGTCTGTTTGTTTGAAATTCACGCAAAAGCAACTAGACAGATTTTCACGTAATTTGGTATGATGATAGAGTGAAAACAGAATTAGAACATAGGCTATAAGGTGTTTCAAAATTTTTATTCAAAGGGAGTAATCAGAAAGAAATATATCACAAAAAAAATTTATAGTAAGAAAACAAATCTTTTATTTTCAATACATTATTTCAATTAAATTAATATTTCAGGAGTTACAGGGGGACACCCTAAATCTAATTAAAATCTATATACATATATCTCCCTTATTATTGACAACAGCAAAATCCTATATGACAAAAATAGTTTATAATAAGAAATCAAATATTTTATTTAAGTGCATTTAGATGAATATTTGGGAAGTTACAGGTTGGGGGGGGGGGACGCTAAAGCTAAACTTTTCAAATATATCCTTTATTATTGAGCTAACAAAAAAATATGTAGAACAATAATTGTTTAAATTAAGAAAACAAATCTTTTTTGTTGAATAAATTTTTTCAATTAGTTGAATATTTGGAGCGTAAGGGGGAACACCTTAAAACTAAAATCTACATATATCTCCCTTATTATTGAGTTAAAAAACTTCCGCAAAACTATACAAAACTGGATAATGTAATGTTAACCGAATATCAATCTAATGATAACAGAAAAAAACAAGCTAGTTCAAGCCTCCAATGTAACATGCCTGTAGTACATTCGACTAGGGTTGTACATCGAAGGCAAAACATCGGCGCTTACTATCGATGTTGAAAAAACATCGAAAGAAAAACAGAGATGTATCGGAAACATCTATGTTTTATTAATATTAAATAAGGTATTTATTTATATTATATAGGTTTTATTTAATAATGTAAAGATAAAATACACAAAAAGTAACATATAATACACATAAAATATTTATTAGATTTTGAAATAGAAATATTCCTTTTTAATAGTAATTAATTTCACATTAACATTATTGTACCCAATATAATAATCCTAATTTGTACCTACAGTCTATTCCAAACGATTAGGCGGAACTAACCGCAATTTTCATTTTTGTAATTTGTCATTAGATATTTTTTTATATATTGAAGTTGACTTTTCCTGAACAAAATGATCAAAACCTTCAATCAATCGGTAAAAGTAATTAGAATTGAAAAACTAGTTCCGCCTAAACCAAAGGAACAGACCTTACTATTTTTACATTTCTAAAATGAAATATTGGATTTTACTACAATACCAATTATAGTAATCTTAATGTTAATTTTATATTATTTAACATAAAAATAACACTGTCATACACAATTATTTTTATACCTTTTTAAGTTGAAATAAAGTCTGTTCCTTTGGTTTAGGCGGAACTAGATTTTCAATTCTAGGTACTTTTACCGATTAATTGAAGCTTTTGATCATTTTGTTCAGGAAAAGCCAACTTCAATATATAAAAAAAATAGCTAATGACAACTTACAAAAATCCAGGGATTGGAGGAATAACAACTGGGAAAGTGTCAACAATACTCAAATAGAAAAAGTGTGTTGGCATATTTGGTCGCTTGCATTGTTTGCAAAAATTAGAAGTTTCTTCTTATTTTTTCGTATTCTGCTAACTGCTAAGAAGAATAAGAACTAACACTATTAGTATTGTTATATCACAATAGATGGCGCTTATATTTTGTGTACTAATTTTAATAAAAATTAAATTTTTAAGATTCCAGCGCCTCTAGCGGTAGTTTCTGAATTTCAAAGTTTAAACATCGACATCGGTAGTAGACATCGATGTTTTATCGATACTATCGCCAGCTGACCATCGATGGTAAAAACATCGATGTTTTTAAAACAAACATCGATGTTTTTAAAACAAACATCGATGTTTTCGATACATCGATGTTTTATCCCATCCCTACATTCGACCGCATCATATGTATTGTCATCGTTATGAATGAAATTATTTTTTTAACACAATGTTAAAATGTGTGTCTGAAATGGTTCATGCATGTATAAAATGTAATTCCAGTGGAAAATATACTTACATCTGTATAAATATATTTTAGTCTGATATGCAATGTAGGTATAATATGAATTTATAAATCTATGTATGCATCTGTACAAATATAAAAATTTATGTATGTACATATGTACATATGTATAATGTATGCATGCCTATGGGCATCAAAAGGACAATTGTCTGTAGTGTCCATTATTATGAAATAAATAAATAAATAAATAAATAAATAAATTAATTAATTAACAGCAAAATTATATATGACAAAAATAGTTTATAATAAGAAAACAAATATTTCTTGTTGTATACTTTTTCGATTGAATGAATATTTCTCACATCGACAATACATATGACAAAACATTTTTATCTTCTCTTCAATGCAGTTTTAATAAGGTTATTTAGGGGGCAAGAGGAGTGTTACTTATAAGGTTGAAAAGTCTCTTTTGTCATTTACTTAACAGCAAAAATTAATATGAGAAAATTAACTATTCCTCTGTGTTCAATGCAGTTTTTAATAAGATAATCTCACATATTATTTACTTAACACCAAAACTATATACAAAAGAGTGGCTAGAACAGTGTTTTTCAACTGAAAACGTACCGCGGACCAGTAAAATATTAAATTTTCTACCGCGGACCCCTAAAAATAAATGCACATTATTGAACAAATTGTTTACGTAGACCCTACATATATCTTAGTAATAAAAAATCACTGAAAAATGAACAAAAGATCATAAAAAATTAACAAAAAATCTCAAAAATAATAATTTATAAGCCTTTTGCGGACCCCTAAAATTTTGCTAAGGCCCACCAGTGTCCACGGACCACCGGTTGAGAAACACTGGTCTAGAATAAAGGACCGATTATTTTATTCTACTTGAAACTGAAATATCTCACTTAACATTTACGTAACAGAAAGAATGTATTTTATAAAAATCGTACGAAGTACGGGTACTCCAGCTAGTAATTAACACGTTCGCGGACAGTACGGCTATAGCCGTCGAATATTTTTCCTAGCTCAGGTCATGACGGTCTAAACCGTCCTACTTTTTTATTCAAATATACAAATGACGGCTGGGGCAGGTTTTAATTCCATTTAAGTATATGAAAACTAGTATAAACTGTCCTATCAGGAACATACCAAATACAGTAAATGTCCTATTATAAACAAAAATCTAAAAAAGTGACATTTTGGCTACATCTCATTGTACAAAACTGTCCGCGAACGTGTTAATAACTTTCTTATTGTACAAGATATATTTTTTTGCTTCATAATATTTTCTGATTGTTATTCTTTGAGGTGCAAATATTAAATTTCATTAATATAATATTATTCTACAAGCCTCTTGTTTCGCTTTTGATAAAAGGTATGAAAATATTCATTAAAAACGCCTCTGTTTATTTTTCTGTAGAAAAGGGAAATGTTTGACTAGCTGACCTCGGGTGTGTATATAAGATTTTTGTTTGCTCTAAGGGCCATCAGTTTTTGAATAGTAATGATGCTTTCTTTCATTTTATAAGCTGGAATGAAGCGTTTTATTGAAATAGGTCCTATTCAAACAAAATAACGCTTTGGCTGTCTTTAATATAAGGGTTTATTAAAAGGGTTTTAGAAATTAAACTGTGCAAATACAAATTCATATTACTTTATTATAGATATATTTTAATTTAAATTGGAAAATGTATTAACACCTCCCCAAGGATTATAAATCAATGGTTTTAAACCTGATAAAAATCAATACAAGAGCTATTAAAAAAAATTCAGATGCACCCTCAGTCATTGACATGTCTCCCCCAGAGCAGATCAGCGCGAGGAGGCGTGAACCCATGTATGTATAGCACGAGCTACTCGAACCAGAACAGACATATGTGCAATCTGTCAGCGGCAGCCGGTACCGCTGCTATACATACGCCAGCACATCAGTGAGATGAATGATATTCGATGTTTGCATGTATCAGACAAGTCAAGGACGTACGTATTTGGGGCGTAAAGAATGTATGGTCCCATGGGATAGTCAGGATATGAGAACACGAATACATTATCGAATCGTGACAGTAACTCTACGAATAAGTCGCGAGTTCTCTAGTGATTACCGTCTGATCGTATGTTCTGCAATGTTTAGAACGACCCACCATCCCGAATTTGGCTCTCTGTAGAAATGTTTCGAAAGAACCTTAGGTAGGAAGTTATTTGTTCTGATTTTCCACAATATGTAAAATAATAATACCTAAAATAATAGATCAAATTTGGGGGAAAGGCCTGCCCAACTATATATATACTATTTGTAAATAATGAGAAGCAAACATTATTGGTCGAGGTACACTTTTCGAAGAACTCCTAGCGAGGTGTGTCACCATGCCCTGGTAACCATAAAGTAGCAGGATAAGAGGATAGCCCAAGAAAATATGAAATCGATCAACAATGTCAAAGGTAAATGCATCGAGTTTTCAAAACGAAGACAAAGACAGTCATTATTGACTTCAAAGTCGATTGCAGATAGACGGATTAAATGAAAAAAAAAAAAAAGTAAAAATTTTTTCTTTTTCTTTTTAAGGTTGATGTTTCGAAATTAGCTGATCAAGAATCACTCTACCAGTTACTAAGTAACGTACGAGAGCAAGTTTTATCATTCGAGAGCCATTTTGTTCCATTGCTGGAAATGACCCATACTCCTTTTGATTTACACTTTCTTTAAATTCTGCCAGGAGAAATTAATCAGCGACAATTTTTCGGGCCAGAAAGCAAATGCTCTACTTCTTGTGTCACGCGGTTTCCTCTTTTTCCTCATCGATCGTTTGACATCCATGCAAAATGACTATTCTACAGCTACTAGAGGTGTGCTATTTGTGTAAGACTTCACAGATTTTTCTCTCATTCATGAGTTAGTTTCATCCATCAGCTAATAGATTAGCTTCTAATTATATATATGGTATTAGTTATTACATATTGTGAGCAGAGCCGCGGTAAGGGGGGCGGGGCGGAGGGGGCGACTAGCGCACTAAGGAAAAGGGCGTTGACGGGCGCCATTGCGAAGATGAGGACCTTTTTTTGTTTTGTTCTTTACTTTGGATTGCGGGAGGTGAAGACCTTTTTTTTGCCCGTCACTTGGATTTTGGGGAGGTGAGGACTTAGTTTTGCTCATCACCTAAATTTTGAGAGGTAAGAACCTTTTTTTCATTTACCAAGGGCGCCAAAACACGGCTCTGCCCCTAGCGCAAGTTTTCCTTACTGCGGCTCTGATTGCAGGTTATTTAAGAAAACTCAAATGAAACCAAATAGGCCTCAATGGGCTGGGCACATTCGAAGACAGCAGGGTGAGAGAATAGTACGTCTAGTATGATATGAATCACAGAAGGAAGAAGACCTATAGTACGACCCAGATTAAGATGGGAGATATGTTAAACCCGATCTATGTACTCGTGTCATGGGCATCGATGATGCGGACAATCTCATGCTAAACAGACATACATGGAGACTCATTGTTAAATAAACCAAAACTTATTCAGGGCTGTAATGACTGCAAAGTATTTAGAAAAACTAAGCGCTCAAGCGTCCTCTAGAGCTAGATCTCTAGAGAAGCTGAACCGGAGGATGAAGTTCTCCTGGATGGCTGGACCGGCCGACCAAATCAATGCGAAGGCAGTAATAATCCAATGATGTGCCACTAAACACGATCAGAGCCAGCCTTAGCGAGTTTGAGTTTAGAGAAACTGCGTTGAGTTTTTCTCCGTGTAGTCGTCCATCACCTCTTCTGCCCTAGCGTCCTAACCGACCCCCCTTTAATACCACGATATAGTTTTGATCATACGTTTAAATCGAGCATTTCGTTCTGATGGAGCAGCTGCAGCGAAGTGTATAAAGTATCGGATTGTTATATTCTTGACAAGCTTAAACGTGACGTATTATTGATTATACTCAGAGGATTTCATGTATTCAGGGTTATTATGTCAAATTTACATAATAAAGTGTTTTAAAATTATTTACAATATAATCAGAACATAACTGTCACATAGGATGAGTTATGAGAGAATGGAGCATGCAAGTTTAACTGAAGAAAATGCATCAGTAACGAGAAATACTCATTGCACGGCAAGGATTATGCTTCAAAGTTGAGTTATATTAACTAAATGCAAAGATAAATATATGAATAATGTGTTGTGATATGAATGAAATTAACCATGTCAAAAGTATCATATGGATCTCTTAAAATGTTTGTGATTTTTAGTTTTTTTTTAAATTGTGTTAAGTATTTAATCAAACAGAAAATCATTTCACTTTGTTAAGTGCTAGGACTTTACAGATTTATTATGTACCAATTCTGTTTTGGAAAAACAGCTAGTAACCTACATCAGTGGTATTTCAACTGTATTGCCCGTAACCCAGTGTTCCGTGAGAATTATTCAGGAGTTTCGTGAGATTAAAATGAATTCACGAATATAAATTGTGGTATTGGTCGCCAGTGGTTAGAAAAAATATATTTTTTTTTAGACAAATAACATGTTTATTTACAGAAAAACGGAAAAAATGATTACAAAATAAGTTTTAATTTACCTTCCAGATTAATCCTGAAAAATTAATGGAAAGTGTGAATTTGCACGTATTTCTGGGATTTGTAGGTATTTAATAAATGGTAACAAATTGTGGGTACATATTAAAAATCATAAATTTCGATAACTTTTAGAAGAATAATCCTCGTGCTTTTAACATTCTTACAAGGATGCTTGAGATGCGCCAGCATCAAGCTCCAGTTATAGCTACCCTGTTCTCCAATCAGTCAGATAAAGTAGGTAAGGAGACAACTTGGCCTGGGAACTTTTTGTAGATCGTGGGAATTTTCTTATCAGTGCGGGATCCTTTGATTTTACCGACATCTAACCAAGTGTTAATACAGGTGACTATATCAGGTACCTATCACTGGTCACTTGATAAAATCAGGTCACCTGATTACACACCTGTAATTAAGACCTGGTCAGATTTCGGCAACATCAAAGGATGCAGCACTGATAAGAAAATTCCCACGGTCTACAAAAAGATCCCAGACCAAGTCGTCCCCATGCCTACTAGATAAATATTGTAAGCACTGTGTGCGAAAAAACTGATAAGTTTCGAAATAATTAACAGATCAAAAATACCTGTTGCACTATTCTGGTTCACATTAATTTGCATTACATAGTTTTTTTTTAGATCTTTAGATTAACTCCTGGGTTATAAGGTGTAGAACAAGAGTTTTTTGGCATATTTTTAGCCAAATTCGTGATTAAAAGAAACTATTTTCCGTTCCCTAATCTGCGTCTTAAGAGATTTCTTTTGATGCCATTCAATTAAATTTATAACATGTATATATGTTTTTTTTTTAACAACAACACAAAAAATTCGATATTTTTCGAAAAACTAATGTAAGCAAAAAATCCTGTTTAACTATTCGGTTCCCACCAATGTATATTATTGAGCTTATATTTTTAGATCAACCTCACTGGGAAATAGTGTGGGGCACAATAGTTATTTAACACATTCTTAGCGAAAATGTGATTTTGAAAAATAAAAATATGCTACTTTATCCACGTATTAAAAAGGTTTCATTTGATAAGCCATTCAAAATTTTAAACCCTAAATATGACACAAGGTCAGAGAAATTGTTTTTGTTGCGTCAAATAATTTGAAAAATATCTTCTTTGAACTGAGAGATCTGAGACATCTTTATTTCTTTAATTTCCCTTTTGGATTGTTATAAGACGCTAGTGTATATTTTGATCGAATAAAATGAGATGAAAATAAATATTACAATAAGCCTGTTTATTAATGGATTCCGCTCTGAAAAGGATTCCTTGGACGTGTCAAGTTTAAGGATCACTGACCTGAGGTAGAGGGATTGGTTATCAGTTAGTTTATTTACCTTTTGTGCGGTTTTACCTCCACATCTTTCGCTGGATATTCCTTCACAAAAGATACAGAATACAGTTCCACGTTGAGGTGCAAGATTCCCCTTAAAATAACACCTGGACAATATCGAATATAGGCTATCTATTAGACATCGAATCACATGATTACAAGTAGATACATAATATTTACACCAACAATGTACTTCTTACCCATAGGTCGGTAGGTAAAAAAGTAATAGAACTATAATGAAAGTAAAATTTAATCTTGATTCTAATAGACGAGACAAGAAAAAACGTAAGAAGGTATTCATGAAGCAGCATAGCGTAAGAACGTTTAATCTATCGGATTTTATCTCAAGCAACGATGTTGGTTGTAAAAAAAATCTGGAAAACAACACTACTCATCCATGTAATTTGCATTCTAAACTTGTTTTAGTTTATCAAATACTTAGTAAATATAAATTATAATTTATTTTTTAAATGGTTTATTAAAGTCTGATTATGAAGAGATTAATCAGTTTACTACTTTAATATAAGTACTAATTTAAATATAGGTACATACTTAAAGATGACATAGACGTAATGTCATTTAGGATTAATCAAGTACCTGGCGTATTTCTTAGACAACAATCAACTTGAACTATAGCTAGATAACCATTTGTGAGTACTGGGCATCTCAAGTAGCTTCTTTTATTCAATTCTGTTAGAGCCAGCGTCTTCCACTCTCCCACATTTAATTGTAGGTATTTTTTAACTTAATATTTACTTTTGGGCGGTACTTAGATCTTCTACCTTTTGTGCACAATCTTTGAAAACAGTGAGTACATTGTAGGAGTACATTGCGTAGTAACGCAGAATATTGGGTTCTATCAAAATCAATGGTCTATAGCAGGCCCGTAACTAGGGCGTAGCGAAAAGGGCGCTTGTCACCGGTTTAACTGTGTGGAGGACGCAAAATTTTTACTATTTAACCTTTTGGTAGTCATCTCTTCTATCCATCTTCCTTCTTTTGTCATCACTTCATTCCATCTTCTTTCTTTTGTCATCACTTCGATCCATCTTCCATTTTTTTGCTCATTGCTGCGAGCTATTGTCTTTTTTTTTTCTCTTTCTCATCAGCTTTCGAAATAGTGGCGTCAAAATATTCGAGAGGACGCAAATGCAAGATACTTGCCATCGGAGCTTACTACTCTCGCTACGGTCCTAGTAAATAGTAGAAAAATGAAGATATTGCACTAAAAGCACGGTGTCACACAGGAAATTCTAAGCAGATTATAGGCAATTTGCGAACATTAAAACACATGTAGCGTAGAAAAGTGAAATCAACATACGTTTTCATATATTATTTTCAGGTTATCACGGTTGACTGAAGATTTACATCACTGCTTCTCAAACTCACCGATATCAAAACCGTTTGGCAAAAATTAGATTAACTCGTGGCCCCGAACTGAAAAACTGTCATTAGTGTATAATGTTTTTTTGACTCTGTTTATCCAAACACAGAACGCGACCAACAGTTTGAGAACTGATCTAGTGAGTAATAAGTTTGAAAACTTCAAACGTGTCAGTGAAATCAAACTGACTACCAAAGAAAAGAAACAGTATATGCCACCAAGCATTTCTTGGTCTACACAGGGGCATCTAAAGCAGCCCCAGGTACCGGCAAAAGAATAATTCCGGGCCTCAGAAAAACAATAATTCCGTCCCCTCCCCCCGTAAAACGATACGTACGAGCCTTGACAGTTAAATAAAATATATATAGAAAAAAGTGCTTCTTTATTTGTTCTGTAATATATAAGTATAAGATATGTACAGAAACGCCACAAAGGGGCCTAAAATACTGATAACTAAGAGCCAAATAAATTTAAAAAAAAAGTATGCAGTCAAAATGAGTAATGATATATATAAAAAAAAAGGAAGAATCCAGTCCCGGGCCCTGCAGTCTGCCTGGTCCCCGGTAATTTGTACCGGCTTCATCTATCGCCACCTGTAGGTCTACATTGCTGCTTTCTTCTTTGCGAGTTGCACTCAAGCTTCTTACTACTAATTTCCCCATGTTTCCTTAAGGTTAAAAGGTTTATTTATTTCCACTTCCTGTTGGGAATATCTTTGAATATTTCTGTCTGAGAAAGATGTGTCATTACATACAGCCATATATAATTCGTAACATAAAAAATACTGAAAAGAAATATTAAATTTTCCGTTCTATTAAGCAAAAATACAACCACATAAAAAATACTATATAAATATACTTGCACACAGACTCTCATCCTACATTAAACAAACCTTTCCCTATAATTTAACATGAAACTAATTTCATAACCAAGAATCTCTCAAGAAAAAACTTCAAGAAGAAACCACTTTATCAAATCAACTCTCAAAAAAACAGAATATCAAAAGACATTCCATTGTATTCACCCCCTGAAAGTGCCACTAGTTACTGAATGGGATGTTATTTTCAAACTTGAGGGGTTCCACAATCTCGTCTCGTGTTGTTACATTTGTTAGGTAAATGTATGGCTTTCTGCCAACAATAACTGCAACCACTGCAGTTGCGACATATTATCATAAACGTTCTTCATGATTAGATATCACAAAGAAGTCGTGACTATAAAAAGTTTAGATTTCCTTCCACTGATGACAAATATGTTTTTTGGGAAGTTACATTTTGTTTACTACAAAATTTCACGTTCTGTTTAGTTTTATTTAGCAAGGTGAACTTGCATTCGATAAAGAATTATAAATTTCATAGTAAAATATGGATTACTGATTCATATATTCAGGCCCGCGCCGTACATAAGTGCAAGGTTGTGCGGTGCACAACGGCACCGAAGCACCAGAGGCACCAAATCTTCAAGAAAAAGATAGATATGCTTTCTCAATTATAAACAAAAAAATCATTCCTTACAATAAAAAAGTGTGTACTTTTATTACCCTCCCAATGATACGGTACACCTAAAGTTACGGGGAATCCTCAATGTGTATATATTTATGATAGGCTCGGAATAATGTGACGGCCTCACCTCTACCCAAACCAAGTCGGGAAAGGCCCGATTTATATATTGTTTCTTTGCTCGGTCTGTTTTTATGTTTTACAGTTTTGAATAATTTTTATTTTCGTACTTTCGTCAGTTCAGTAGCCGGGTAGTAGCACGTAGTATGGAATAATCGCAAAAAGTTATTGCTGTAGAGCTCGTTTCAGAATTACATTTTTTACTAAATTTAGGTACAGAAACTATTAAGTTTCCAGAAGAAATTTTAAATTATATAACTATTAACAACTTAAAGAATTCGTTTCCTAACACAAGCATAATACTACGTATTTTATTAACAATGCCGGTTTCTGTACGCCCTCTGAGCGTTCATTTTCAAAACTCAAAATAATAAAAAAAAATATTTGGGATCAACTATGGGCCGAAATCAACTAAGTAACCTCCCTATTATCTCAGTAGAATCGGAGCTATTAAAAGAATTAGATAGCGTAGATTTAATTAAGCAATTTGCCAAAATTAAAGCGCGGAAAACTCAATTTATTTAGAAAATCTTACTTTGTTTTATATTACAGGTTGTATTGTTCTATGTTATATGATGATAATATACAAACAATAATAATAAATGTTTAAATTCATTTTTCAATGCATAAGTATATATTGTAAAATTTAGAAATAAAAATAAATTTATAAAACAATTTTCAAAATTATTTTCAGTAGTGGATAATACTTAAAATGTTCTTCGCCCATATTTACATGGGCGAAGGGCGCCAAAGCTGCTAGGCGCGGGCCTGCATATATTTATGATTCTAGATAATCACAATCTTCCGCAAGATGAACATTGATAAAACATAGTTTATTGCGAACTTATATATCAGTGAGCAACCCAAAATAGCTGACAAACTCATTAAACAAGTCATCATCTTCCATGTCATTAAACAGATGAATTGTAAATTTAATTAACTTCACGGAACACCCTTGATGGAACATATTATTATGATATTGGGTTTAAATAATATACTTGTATTCCACAAAATAATTTATTTACTGCCGTACCTTTCGACCTTACGATCATTGTCCAAGTTACTAATAAATTGACAGATTAACTCATACGCAAAACCTACCCCCCTACAAGAACAAGTCAGTAAGAACAAGTCTTGCGAGTTAATTCCATAAAACAGGAAACAAAAAACTGTTGGATATAATCCAAATTTAAATTATTTGGTTGGTAGATAAAAAGCAAGTAGCAAAACAAAGGGATTAAACCTCTTTTTAAATTCGAAATTATTGGTGTCTATTACTTGTTATTGACTGCTGAAAATCTGGAAAAAACATTTTCAATGACCAAGTTGAACTTGACTCCGTCTCTGGCGATATGACAGTTGAGTAGGATCTGGCTAGATCGTAATATCTGAAGAGGTAAAGATCTCTCTCATCAACAGACTTATTTTCCTCATCTTTATGGAGCGCAAACGTGGATTTGCTAATACCTATGTTACACGATGCCAGTAGCACAAACGAGTTGTAAATACCAACTATTAAAATATTGCTGTGTACGCATATTTAAGAACTAAATTGGATAATATATATTAGGACATAGGCGAGAAAAGTAAATAGAAGCTACTTCCACTACCACTTTCTTAAGCTGCATTCCGAGCTCTTAAATTAATAGACTGCAGACTATAGCTTCGGCTCTATTGATTGTTACTAACAAGTTTGTCATATGGTAACGCGAGCAACCATTTAGAGCGCTAAATTTAATACTTTGTACGTTGTCGATTGTGAATAGTTTTCTAAAATTACAGCTAGTGAGTTGTTTTAATGAGACAGACATATAAACACATTAGCTATCTCAGTCTATATCGGTGAGAATGTTCATGTTGTATGCCTTTATATAACCTAACAAAATGTCATCGTTCCGATTACAACAAATCTCGCTCAAAATTACAAAGACGAAAAGTAAATATGTATGATCAATTTAGGAAATTAGATTAGTAAAAATCAAGGATAGCAGGATTAGGAAAACGATAATAGATAATTAACATTTTACGAAGCCACCGTAGTTGGTTTAAAGACAAACATATATCACACCATTCGCAACTAACTAATTTCCTTAAGCTGTAAACACTACGTCGAACGTTAAAACAAACTATTAAACATATCAACAACGTACATTCAATATTATATTAATATAAAGAGCTCTGAAAGCAACTTTAGAGTACTAAATGCGTGTAAACTTGTGCTTTTAGTAACAGAAGACAGTATGGTGCATTGTTGGTAACATAATAGGTGAATTTAACTTATGAGTATACCAGGTCTACAAGTATGAAATGCGGATATTTTTTTTAAATAAAACATATTAAACTCAAAAGAACAGTAAAAGTTTATTTATTCAAAGTTATACATTTTTCCCATCTTTCAGGCAATTTGTGAATACCTCGCCAGTAGAACTCTTCCCCTTTCCCCGCAAATCATTCATCTAGCCATTCTTTCACATTTTCATATGAACAAAAGTGCTGCTCGGCAAGTGCGTGACCCATCGATGCGAACAAGTGGTAATCTGAAGGGGCCAAGTCTGGTGAGTAAGCGGCATGGGGTAACACTTCCCACTTGAGTGCCTCCAATGTGTTGCAAACTGCTTTTGCCTTATGTGATGGAACGTTATCGTGAAAAAAGATTACCTTGTGCTGTCTTCTTTCGTATTCTGGTCGTTTTATGAGCAGCGAATGGTTCAATTCGATCAGTTGTTGTTGGTAGCGTTGGGTATTAACGGTTTTAACAATTCATAATAGACCACACCATTTTGGTCCCACCAAGTACAGAGCATTGTCTTTTTGCCAAAGCGATTCTGTCTTGCAGTTGATGTGGATGGTGAGCCTGGGTTCACCCATGATTTTTTGCGTTTGGGATTTTCAAAATAAATCCATTTTTCATCGCCAGTAATGATACGATGCAAAAAATACTTTCTTTTGTATCGTGCAAGCAAAATTTCACAAGTGTTTTTGCGTTTTTCCATCTGCCTCACATTCAATGCATGTGGAACCCATCTGCCGACTTTCTGGATCTAACCCATCTCTCGATTGGAAACAGCGATTAGAAACAGCTTGTTGACTAACGCCTAACTGCTCTGCTAGTTGTTTTTGTGATTGACTATCGTCTTCCTGTAGCAATGTTTCCAATTTTGTATATTCATATTTTTTTGGAGGTTTTCCATGTTCTTTGTCTGTAAGATCAAAGTCACCACTTTTGAAACGCCGAAACCATCGTTCACACGTACCTTGCGATGGAACATATTCACCATAAGCTTCTCGAAGCAGTTGGTATGATTCAGCAGCAGTTTTTTTCAAATGAAAACAAAACAGTAGTACTGTCCGCGAAAGCTCTTTATTTTGCACAAAATTTGACATTTTTAACACAGTGAAACAAAACTATATGATCACTTTTCAAATTATAACCTATACGCATTTGACACTTAATGATAACTTTCAAAACGCCATACGTGTTGAAACTTTGAACTATACACTCTGTTTGCGCGGCAAGCTTGAAAAAAATCCGCATTTCATACTTGTAGACCTGGTAAATCAATTATTAATTTCTCGTAGGGTGGGTTACAGTTTATGAATTGTGCGTTGAATAAGGCAGTAAAATGGACAACAGACTCTACAGCGATTTTTTTAAAATTATATCGAGAAATTGAATGTCTGTGGAATATACAACTGCTTAATTATAGAAACAAACAAGTTCTAGACGCAGCAATATGAAATATTTTGGACGCCAGGGCCACGCCAAGCGGGGGTATTAGGAGTACACAGCACCCCAGCGGCAAATTTTATAAAATTATTTTATTATTTGCTAAATTTGGCCTTTTAGGGGTGGTTATTTTTATCTGGATCCCGGCGCCATCGTACGTTAGCGCAGCCTGGTGGACGCAATGTATATTGAAGATTTTAACGCTGTACTTGGATGAATTACTGAAATATCGCAAAAACTGTAAAATATTTGCTTTCAATACTCGGTTTTAGAAACTAATACGTGTTACTGGCACCCTGTATCCTCGGCATTAAATTGAAGCATTCTAAATGCAGTGTAAAACGAATCTAAGAAATACGACTAAACTGGTAGGATCAGTGGATGCCAATGGGAAAAATAAAGAGGAACACCCAAAAATAGGACGATGAACGATGAGTAGGATGGCAACACGTCACATAACAGAGAATGCTTGCGTAAAGTCTATTCTACATTATACTTTTTTCAATACTATCCATCTCTGACGTCATTTCAACTTTTGATACTACAGAATATAGTGGGGGAAAAAATAAGAGACATTGATATATTTTATACCTTCCATCTCTTATTACTTTACATTGCCAATTATAAATATTGTTTAATTATGCTAAGTTTATATTTAATTATATGTTCTAAATAAACTTCTTATCAAATTAATAAACTACTAAAAGTTAAGTTGTAAACAAAAACTAAAAAGTTGCTGGTTGGTACGATTGATAAGTATACAACTGTCATCCAAAACTACCTCCGGTCAAATTTTTGTTTGACAGTTCTGTACTTTTCACTCGTACCAACACCAACTTTTTAGTTTTTGTTTACAACTTAACTTTTAGTAGTTTATTAAGTTGATAAGAAGTTTATTTAGAACATATAATTAAATATAAACTTAGCACAATTAAACAATATTTATAAATTGGTTTACTATAACCAAATTGTTGTCTGCCATCTGATTCTAAAAATTTTTAAGTTGGCAATGAAAAGTAATAAGAGATGGAAGGTATAAATATATCACTGTCTCTTATTTTTTCCCCCCACTATATTCTGTAGTATCAAAAGTTGAAATGACGTCAGAGTTGGATAGTATTGAAAAAATTATAATATAGAATGGACTTAATGATATCTCTTAAGTTGAACACAAACGAAATAACTTATCTTTTTGCTTTTGTGATAGTAAAAAATAATCAATTTGGCTATAAAGCAATTTATTTTTTACTAAAAAAACTCTTTCAATACATAAATCGAAAAAACTTTTGAATAACCCTTCATCCATCTTTATTGTTTACCTTTCAATACTTGAGCTGTACGTAATAATCCATGATGGATGAGTTAAAACTTCTTTTTATCATTTTAAAAAGAAGTAAAATCCAATAAATTCTTCCATAATTTTCTTTAAACTTTTTTTCATTGAATCTCATAACAAAATTATTTTCCCCGCCTCTGACAAGTGATACTTGGGATCTCATTGATATTTATGATAGTGCGGTAAGTTCACCTTTGATGTTAAGTGATGAAATCAATTAACTCTCTCAGAACATGCTTCTTGCACTTTGTGGATGCAAGATTCATTTAGCAGTCGATGCAACCAGATTACAGACTTTACAAGAAGGTGAGAAACTTCTACCTTATTATAGAGTATCATTTTTTCTTGACTTTAAAGTTATATTGCCTTTATTTTATACAACCGAGCTTCAGTTTATATTGTTAAAATATCAAAATTTCAAGTGATGATAGGAGGATCATGCAAAAGTTATACATCCAGGTGGAACGACTAGTTTTTTTTTTTTATAAAACCAAATTTCAGCAGCACATAGCTGATTTATAGTTTTTATTTCACTGCACTGTTTCATTAGACAGTAACTTTTTCTACAAGGTTCTATTAGTAGTAGTCTTTGACCAAGATAAATTAAGGAGTTGACAGATCTTGAGCGAGTTATGTCCATAAATTTCTTGTGTGGTGTTCAAAGATTCCTACTGCCGTGCGATAAATTAGAATACATAACTTGGTTAGGTATACGATCATCTGTTATTCTAAATGCATGCCTTATTCACCTAAGGTGTTTCTAGATTAGAATGGTTTTAATACACAGCATGCCAGTATTTATTTTTTAAGAACATCCGTGTGGCACAAACTCTTTCCATTTAATTTTGAAAATGGATTGCAGGTATCATTGATAGATGAAGATAATAGTAATGAACATTAAAAATCATTTTTAAAGGACATCTAATTCCCATTCCAATTTCCCACAAACCAATCGGTCTCAGTGATCGCAATGATCAATCTCAGCAACCGGTCACAACGTTGAAGTGCGCGCACTTTCATATAAACAAGTCTAGCTTAGGATTTATATTAGTTAGTTATTTTTATTAGGGCCTTCCTGTTATATATGAATGGAAGTCACGATTGGCTGATATAATTGAACATAATATAGTTCATTTGTACTTACTTTGTACATCCCTCAAATGCAGGGTCTTTTACATAATGAATTCAAAATCCGCGAGTTGGTCGGATATGAACTCTTAGTCCGCTGACTGGTTGTACTTATTCTTAAGATGAATTTAAGAGTTCTTTCAATTAAAGTCAACGTTTTAACTAACCTACTTAACTACCTTTACGGGTTTAATACTTACATAGTTTAAACACTAAATTTACAATTATGATGATAACATCTAATCCAAGTGAGAGTCACAATCACCAACACTGAAACTCATGAGAGGCAATTTTACACACGTTCACTAATTACTCCACTGGATACCAAAATCCTCACTAACAACTCTGAAAACATTTGTCTCCAACAAGTCTCTGAATATTGTCTCTACATCTTTTTAACTACACACTACTCAAACTATCATACGAACACTACAACTTATATATGAAATTACTTGTAACAATTATTTAACTCGGCCGAATACTCGAAATGTCTTCAGCCCATGATGGACAAAATCTGACCCCTTAAAACTTGTTTTAACACATAACTAAATAAAAATAAACTTTTACTAGAGACTAATTTCGCCTAACTGAAAAATGTCATCTCAAATCCTTTGAATTGACCATCTGGTTCTATCTTAAAACTCATGTGACAATTTATTGGTATTAACTCAGATAGGGATCTCATTAGAAAATTAACCCAAAACTAACGTTTATTTTAAAGACAAAGATTAATTGTTTTCCACATATGGCCCGAATACGTCTACTCTAACAATTTGACATTTTTGTAAACTGCTATAGAATTTATTGCTTTGTCTATTCCATGTAAGTATACATAGGGTTCAAGTTAAACATGTTTGATTTATATCAGAACCAATCACAGAAGATCCAGGGCACATTAGCTTTTCTAATACCTCAGAAATTACATTTTAAATTGACTAAATACTTAACCACTGCACTGGTTTTTCTCGGTTAAACCCTCATTTGCCTAACACTTTGAGATCAAAGGATACCGATGCTTCTAAGGCAAGATGTCGCCTTGATGTACAACACTAGTATGTAAATATCCCCATGTCACATCTGTTAACATTATTAGATTAATTGCCAAACCTGTGATGGATTCGTTTTACCATCACCCCTATATACTGACTGCATTTTATCAAATTACGATCAATCAAAATGCATGTAACTACATAATAGTTAGTCCTTTTATTATGATATACCATCGTTGACAAGTAACATTTAAAATTTATAGATGTTATCGTTTGAAGCTGATGAAAATGATTCAGTTGATAACCGAAAACCGCACAAACTTTCATCTGATACATTCCTTAAACTCTTCCAGGAAAGTGGAAAAAAAACAATATTTTAAAGTGCACTGTTGTAGGATGAATTCAGTCCACTTAACTCAATTTGATAAAGTCTCCACTTTTCCCGACAACAATAGATACAATATAGATAACTGGTGCAATTGCTTTTCCAATCGTATGTATTTTTCTGAAATCCGTTGATCTTCAAACATGACCTACATTCTTAAAATCATCTTTAAATCACGTAATCTTAGAAAGAGAAAAATGCACTTGTTTTCTACAGGTCAGCAAATTTCGAGAGATCCTTTTTCCGAGGCTGGTATAAAAAGACTAATGATCAGTGCCGTGCTCTTAAATTCTCGTTAGTATAATACAAGAGATAACGCTTTAGTTTTGGTTAGCAAAAATAAAAAGTTAATAGTCTTTAAAGTGAACATAGGCATCACAGGTAAACTTATACATGGGGTATACCAACTCGTTACATTAATAGACATACCAATTAGTCTTTTTAGATGTTGTATAAAGTCAAAGTATTTAGCTATTTGTGATAATAATTCATCCGAAAGTTTAGTACAACCAAAATTAATTGTAAGAGAAAAAGTTCTTGGCTGTAGTCTGGTGTATATTCAATTCATTGAGTCCAGTCAAGAGCTGGGACAAGTGTTTAAATGTTAATGGCGATTTCTGAAATGTGCAATTTTCTGGATGTCGTAGGATGTCGTAGATGTCGTAGCCGTAAACCCAGCTTTCGTCTCCCGTTATGATCCTTTGCATGAATGTTTCATTGTCATTGGCTTGTTCAAGGAGTTGCCGACAAACGTCTACTCGATTTTCTTTCTGTTCTTTGGTCATCAAACGAGGAACAAATTTTGCTGCAACTCGATGCATGTTCAATTTTTCAGTCAAAATTTCATGGCATGACCCAGTTTAGATGCTAACCTATTCTGCAATTTCTCTGACAGTCAATCGGCGATTTGCACGCACCAGATCGTTGATTTTCTGAACGTGTAAGTCATCAGTTGAAGTCGAAGGCCTTCCTGGTCGAGGATCATCTTTAATTGCTGACGACCACTTTTAAATCGTGAAATTCATTTGTAACATTGCGTACGACCCAGAGCATCATCTCCATAAGCTTGTTTCAAAAGTTTAAACGTTTCTGTGAAAGTTTTCCCCAATTTCACGCAAAATTTTACGTTGCATCGTTGCTCCAGAAAATCGCACATTTCAAAAATCGCCACAGTAGTGGAGCTATGTCATAACTGTGACAATTTGATCTTGAAAGTCCGACCAGCCGACTTTCACTGAAACCTGATGTAAAAAGATGTGGTTTTTTGAGGCTTGACCGTTGGACTGTCAGCCGTGCCTTCTTGAAAGCCGTGCTGGAATCGTATAGGATACGTTATATTTATATGTGACTTTTGGAGACTTGAACTGAATAGTTATATAAAAGCGATATGTATGTTTATAACTGAAGCATTGTTAAAATGCAGTTTATTAAATGCGGATCCCTGAAAGTCATAAATCTAAACGCTAATGAAGATATTCATACTTAAATACGTTACACACTAATAACAATATCAGGAAAACTAAACGTTATAACAACAATCCAAGAACATGTGATAACAGAGGAGGTTAGGTTAGGCATAACCGCATATCACTAAATATTCCTGTTGGCGTATAATTCAAAATGATCGGTTATTTTCTGAACAGACCTCGTATGTATTATGTACTCAAAGAAAATTAAAATATCTTTAAGCGTCTTATTGAATTTCTTTGAAAACTTTGTGACAATATTGATGGTAGAACTAGGTACTTTAAACCAGGGCTTCTTAAACTTTTTCATATAGCGACCCCCTTCAAGCCTAGGAAATTTTAAACGACCCACCATGTAATGAAATTAATATTGACCGTAGATGTAGGTGTAATATCGCGAGATTATAGAATCTACCTTGTAGATTCTAAACATTTATTTATTATTACCCAAAAGTAGCAGATCTTTGCGATCCCTCTTCAGTAGCCTCGCGACCCCCCGGGGGGTCGGGACCCACAGTTTAAGAAGCTCTGCTTTAAACCAGCGTATACTTTTGAAGAGCCTCTACTTAAATGTCTTGCCTCACGTCTCACAAAACCAAGGTTCAGCACTGTGTGATGTCAACCTACCTCCATTTTACATTTTTGTAAATGCAATTTCTCTCCCTGACTGTTACAGTGCAATGAACCTGATACTTGCAATTCTCGATTTGCATAGATCAGGTGTTTCTGATCTGTTCATATTCATATTTCAGATATTCTAAACTCGTGTTATCGCGACATAAAACATAAACAGTGCGGAAATTTAAACTGTCAGCAACAAACCATTTTGTTTCATTTCCATATTACACCGTTTATGCTAGTGTTATTTCAGAATGACCCCATATGATAAATGTGGATTACCATTAACACCTTACTAATGTTCGTTGTATGTTATATACTGTATATGAAGAACATTTGTTCTGGAAGGCCCGTAGATTACGTTCACTTGAATTATAGTCCTGGAGTTATTATTTATGTTTTTAGATTTAGATTTACAAAAACAGGAAGATGGATAGATAAACGACAAGAAATTACATAAACTATAGTAAAAATTATAAATGAAATAATATTTCGGCCAGCGGGCTGATTTTATGCAGCATTTTTTAGGCATGATTTTAGCCTTTACGCAAACAGGAGAAACTACTCGTTAGCCATTTTGCAAAACGTCTGTTAACTAACGAGGCTGGAGTTAGTTGACCTTTTTGAAAAAAGCCGTCAGTCTCATTGAGGAATGATCAATATGGAGTGAGGGCATATAGTCATCACAAATCTCTGTCACAACTTATAATGATCAGGACAGACAAAGCGCAGTCCATCAGTTATTATGTCAACGATACTCTAGGGTTATGGAAAGTTGTGTGCACATTAACGAAAAAATCTGGCCTAGAGCTAACAGAAAAAGATAAGAAAACAAGTATTGTTCGCGCCAGTCGCGCGAATTATTAATATTTATATGGGGGGGCTTAGACCAACATTATTTTTAGTTTAGTTAGCGAATAACATTCGTACCCTCTGTGTCGTATTAATTTTTATACTCAGTTCTGCCTGTACGCCGTTCAGGTTACTTGCTTTGTTGCAGTTCACGAATGTATGTTATATACATTCTTTTCGTGCCTTAGCGTATTTTAGTCGCTCATTTCGGTCCCCGCATCATCTGAGCTCTTAGTATCGTGCTTCTTTAAGAAGAGATAGAATTAGTCTTGTTCTACATAATTTTCGTCCACTCTGCTATGATGTCGTGAATGCATTTTACACATGCATTCACATTCGTGTGTTATATTTCTCGAATATACGGTGTGGACTTGTAAAATTGATTGTGGCTGTGTGTCTTAACTCTCCATGCCAGGACCAAGTGTTATACAGAAATTAGAACTGGACTTTTCTCTCTCTATTTTTTACACTCGCATAAATATATATTATAAATTATCCGTAATTTAAAAATCTCAATACCAGATGTTTAAAATTTCCCTTCTAGTAAAAAGTGTTATCAAAACTCAATAATAAACCAAAGTTCGTCGACTATTAATCATTCCTGCCAATATTTTTTTCCTGTTGCGCTTACAACTGAAAACTTCATCAAAATGTTTGGAACTAGCATAGCTTTGACACAAATAGCCGCAGGGAACATGTTAAATGTTAATCAAAATTTTCCAATAGCAATCAGAATTGAATAAAGTAACACATTTTTCATCACTCAAAATGACAATATTATAGAATGATACAAAATTGTTTAATGGTAACTTTTAAACGTATTACCAAATCAACTAGAGAGAACTTATGAAGAGTTAAAATGATAAATGTTCAAATTTATAGTACAGGGTATCGCACAATAATGGAGGATTTGGATCATCGCCGTTTGTCAAATCAGCGAATTAACCACTCATTCAAAAATTATATATATATTTAACTTTTAGACTCATCATGTTATGGAGTTAGTTTTAAATTTTAGGCGCTATCTATACTCGGAGAGAATTCTGATAACCGATCGTTCGAATGAGAACCTATAAACTATCTATATATATAAAATCGTAACTAAGCTACCTACTCATAATCAACGCCCAGCCCAAACCACTGAACCTACAATCATGAAATTCGGCGAGTATATTCCCTCCATGACGTAAGCACCCACTAAGAACGGATTTTTCGAAACTCATCCTCTAAGTGGGTGAAAAGGGGGTTAAAAGGGGTAAAATATGGCTTCACGGTTTCCTTAATATCTCTTAGGTCCAATAAGATATCGACTTGGTTTTTGCTTACAAAGATTACTCATGTAAATATTAAAAAACTTATTTCAGGATTTTGTTCTAATTGACCCCTAAAGGGGTGAATCTACAATCAGGGTGAATTATAGAACCCTTCGCATCTTCTGTGTTTTTTGTGTTATAGCATTCCTTTTTGGCATATAGGTATCTTTTTAGAAAATTTAGAAAGTGTTTTCACCGTTTTTTTAAATTTCACCCCTAAAGGGGTAAATTGGTATTTTTTATTCGATAGAATTTCGTCTAGATAAAGAAACATAAAATTCGGGGAGTATATTCCTTTTATGACTTAAGAACCCCCTAAGAAATAATTTTTTTAAATTCGGCCTCTCAGGGGTTAAAAGGGGTGAAATGTGTTTTCACGGATTCCTCAGTATCTTTTAGGTCAAGAATATACCGCCTGGCTTTTGCTTACAAAGACTACCCACATAAATGTTGAAAAACTTATTTTTCAGGATTTTGTACTAATCAACCCCTAAAGGGGTGAATCTACAATCAGGGTGAATTATGGAACCCTTCGCATCTTCTGTGTTTGTTGTGTTATAACATTTCTTTTAGGCATATAGGTGTCTTTTTAAAATATTTAAGTGTATTGACCTTTTTTTTTTAAATTTCACCCCTAAACGGGTAATTTGGTATTTTATATTCGGTAGAATGTCGTCTAGACAGAGAAACATAAAATTCGGGGAGTATATCCTTTTTATGACTTAACAACCCCCTAAGAAATGATTTTTGGAAATTCAACCCCTAAGGGGTGAAATGGGGTAAAATGTATTTTCACGGATTCCTCAATATCTCACAGGTCCAATTATATATCGCCTTCATATTTGCTTCTAAATCTTATCCATATAAATGTTGAAAAACTTATTTCAGGATTTTGTCCTATTCATCCCCTAAAAGGGTGAATCTACAATCAGGGAGAATTATAGAACCCGACGTATTTCCTGTGTTGAGTTATTAAATTCCTATTTGGCATATAGATGTATTTTTAAAATATCTCGATGGTTTTGACAGTTTTTCAAAATTTCACCCCTAAAGAGGTAAAAGGATATTTTTTATTTGATAGAACATCCCTTGGACATAGATACATGATGTTCGCAAAGTATATTCCCTCCATGAGGTAAGCATACACTAAGACGGGATTTTTCGAAATTCAACCCCTAAAGGGTGAAATATAATTTCAAGGATTCTTAAATATCTCTACAGACCAATAAGATATCGTCTTGGTCTTTCTTACAAAGATTACCCATATAAATGTTGAAAAACTTATTTCAGGATTTTGTTCTAACCCACCCCTAAAGTGGTGAATTTCCGAACAGGGTTAATTATACAACCCATCATATTCCCTGTCTTTGTTGAGTTATAAAATTCCTTTTGGCATATAGGTGTCTTCAAAATATCTTGAAATGTTATTTACAGTTTTTAAAATTTCACCCTTAAGGGGTAAATGGGAATTTTGTATTCGATTGAACATCCCTTGGACATAGATAAATAAAATTCGTGAAGTATATTCCCTCCATGACGTAAGCAGCCACTAAGACGGGATTTTTCGAAATTCCACCCCTAAGAAGTGAAAAGGGGTGAAATGTGATTTCAAAGATTCCTCAATACCTCTTAGGACCAATAAGATATCGTCTTGGATTTTGCTTACAAAGATTACCCATACGAAAAACTTATTTCAGGATGTTGGCCGAATCAACCCCTATAGGGGGTCTACAGTCGGGGTGAATTATGCAACCCTTCGTATTTCCTGTGTTTATTGAGTTATTACAATCCTTTTTTGGCATATCGGTGTCTTTTTAAAATATCTCGAAATGGTTTTGACAGTTTTTAAAAATTTCACCCCTAAAGGGGTAAATGGGTATTTTTTACTCGATAGAACGTCCTCTGGACAAGATACATGAAATTCGTAAAGTATATTCCCTGTATGACGTAAGTTCCCACTAAGACGGTATTTTTCGAAATTCAACCCCTAAGGGCTGAAATGTGATATCAAGGATTCCTTAATATCTCTTAGTACCAATAAGACATCGACTTGGCTTTTGCTTATAAAGATTAACCATACAAATGTCGAAAATTTTATTTCTGGATTATTTCCTAATCAACACCTAAAGGGGTAAATCTATAATCGGGGTGAATTATACAACCCGTCGTATTTCCTGTGTTTATTAAGTTATAACATTCATTTTATAACTTAAAAGTTACCCGTGCACATGTTTAGAAACATACTACGAATTTTACACTAATGAACCTCTAACGGGGTGAATCTACACCTGAGGAGAGAGTCAGCAATGTGATCTATAAAGAATCATGACTTACAATAATTGCACGATGATGGCAAACCGTCAATAAACCGTAGCGAAGCACGGGTACTCAGCTAGTATTTATATATTACACAATTTTATTTAAACTAGCAATAAACTACTCGTACCAACATATGTCCGCAGATTTTATCTTCGTTTGTTATATTTGAATATATACACATAAACCAGCAGAGCCGCAGTAAGGGGGACGGAGGGGGCGACGGCCCCTAGCGCACTAAGGAAAAGGGCGCCGATGAGCTTGACTAAAGGGCGCCACATTCCGCGAAGGTGAGGACCTTTTTGTTTTGTTCATCACTTGGTTTTTGGGAGGTGAGGACCTTTTTTTTTTGTTCATCACTTGGATTTTAGGAGGTGAGGACCTTTTTTTTGCTCATCATTTAGATTTTGGGAAGAGAGAACCTTGTTTTTGCTTATCACTTACGGTTATTTGCCAAGGGCGCCAAAACACAGTTTTGCCCCTAGCGCAAATTTTCCTTACTGCGGCTCTGTAAACCAGGCATGACCACTCTACGGCCCGCGCGATATATCTGGTCCGTGCGGTACATTTAAGTGTCTCGCGTAGTAATTTCTTATTTTTTTCTCGTTACATCTTTTGTAATTCCTATTTTTTTACTGTTATCATTTGGCCTTCCTTTTTTTTACTCGTCGATCTTTTGGGTGTTTTTTGTTGTTTGGTTTCTTGGGATGTCATTTTGTTTGTTTATCCTCTGGGCGGAGGCGGGTTCTGTCGAACAAAATATGGAACTAAATTACTAAAAATTTAACCGTGCCTGATATAAACGTATGTGTGTTTTTGTATATATACCACTCCCATCAAGGTGGTGGGAAAAGAGACTGAAACAGAGCTATATTTTCTTCAATTTTCGAACGAATCACATTGCTTCAATGATTATCTTCTCGGTTGAACCATAAACTTTTTTTAACATCGGTCATCAATCATCTGAATTCTTTTTAAGTATACTAATTTTCTTTGTATAAATTTCGAAACTTTGAGGTACTCTATACAGCCACATCTCACTCTTGTAACAAGTGCAGTTCCATACAGATTCCTAAAGGAAATTTCGTTGTAAACAAAATTCAACTTTCATATACAAGATGATTTTAAAGTCTTGTTATTACACAATCGCTTAAAATTTTGGGTTTGGTCTGTCAAATTTATTTAAGATTTTTATAATACGAAATGACAGCTGAGGGTTCTTCAGATAGAAGAGGACAGAATGATAAAGCAGACCTTTAAAGGAAGATTAAACATTCATCCAATCCCAAAACCTAGCAAAAAAATAGAGAATATACTACCAGATGATCTAATACAGTGTTTCTTAACATTTTTTCCATCGCAAACCGTTGAAAAACCAGAAAAATTTCTGGACCGATAAAAATTCGCAGCCAAGTTAATACCGGATTGATAATTTTACGGAGCCTAGGCCGAATGGATAGTGGGCCCCTAAAGAAAGTTGAATCGAACTAATGAGCAAAAATAAGGAAATACGAGGCTCCTTCGGGCTCATAAAATTCGCGGGGTCTTAGGCCCGGACCTATTTGACCTATATATTACACAATATATGTATAACTAAATCTGGAACTACGTCCAGACAACATAAATAAATATATTACCAATTAATTGAACTTTATATGAGTATCATATCGTCGGCTTGCCTATAAATACTTCTAAGTCCGTGAAGCATAACTTTTCAGGAGAGGCAAAAAACTTGCTACAATCATTATTTTAGAACTCTGTTTTATGAAATTTTCATGAAATATCAGTAATACAATTTCAGTTACAATGGATAAAACATTTTATGATTATTTTATCATTTTTGTATTATTTTACGGAAAGAATAAAACAAAACAAAAAATCAATACAGTTGAAAATCGGACTTAGAAGATTTTACAAGTAAGCCGACGATATGTAATGTATTTGTTTATTTATTCTTTATGATTTGTAAACAAAACGAACCCAAAAATAACTACAAATTATTAACAAAAAAATACACATAACGTTACAAAATACATAATAAGTTAATTTTTAGGGTTTTGTAGGTATGACCCTTATACCGTCATTTTGTCGTCTGTCTGTCTGTCTGTCTGTCTGTCTGTCTGTCTGTTCGGTAAAAATTGTAGCCAAACGGCTAAACATAGAGAGTTGAAATTTGGCATGCTTATACAACTCTTTGACCCGCACATAGGAAAAATACTAAAGGATCTAAAAAACATATCCCCCTAAAAATATAAACAAAAATGTGCTCATCGAAAACAAAAATTTTTTTTTTTAATTCTTAGTAGGGTATCAAATGAAAGCCCTTAATACGTGGATCAGTGGCGTAGCGTGGGTTACAGCCGCCCGGGGCGGATGCCAATTTCGCCGCCCCCTAATTTAGGTATTTAAATCTAAAAGGCTCAAATATTTACAGAATTTGCCGCCCCAAAAAAGAGCCGCCACCACCTCCTCCGCTATGCTACACCACTGAGATTACATACAATTTTTCGAGTTTCGAGAATGTTCAATAATTTAACAATCACAACACGCACTTAAAGAAAATAATGAATTGTAGCAAGTTAATTTAGTCCATGTGAATTGGACGACTGATGTTGCAGGTGTTATTAGACAATATTGAACTCTATTCTTTATATGAAAGAATCGATTCTCGCTGAATATTCGTTGTGAACAATCCGAGTACAAAATAAAACGCGGGGAATTACCGCAAGGTAGCCATGTCAGACATATATGTCTGACATGGCGCATGTAGAACTTAATTAATGGCCGACGTGGCGATTAACGTGTTAAAGAAAGGCTATTCCCCGGTTCCGTCACAGATAAAATAATAAAAAGTTCTGTGCTCATTTTAAGCGGTCCGAATTGTAGGTGCGACAAAAATATGAAAAGAAATGGTTCTAATTTTTAGTTCAGATTACAAGATATTATTTATTGAGGATTTTTGCCGCCCCAAAAAAGTGATGCCCGGGGCGGACCGCACCCCCCGCCCCCACATCGCTACGCCACTGACGTGGATTAACGATCAAATTTTTATTTTTGTAAAATAAATTATTTTGATGCGATTTTTGCCAAAATTGTTTAAACTAAAAATCTAAAAAATTCTAAGTAATTTATATTGGTGTGAACCGAAATAGTGCAACAGGAATTTTTGATCAGATTATGTTTTCGGAAAATAACGCATTTTTTGTGGTTTTTGGTTCACAAAGTATAAAAGTTATACCAACATAAGACGCAAGTTATACCCACATGCAAGGCGTACGATAGCGTAGTTGTTAGAGCACTGGTGTCGTAAGCTAAAACTCGCTGGAAACGAAGGGTTTCGAGTACGGAGTGAATTTTATTTTTTCTGTTTTTTTTTGCATTTTTATTATGTTGAAATTATTTTGTCAAAATTCTAGTTATATTTTGACAAAAGTTGCATTTAATTTTTAAGAGCGTAAATTTAATAACCAGTCTTGATTAACAAACGATAAATTATTTTTAAAATATCGTTCATTTTACCGTAATTACTACAAAGTAAAATTTGTCCTACACACTCAGCATGCCGCCTTCACTTATTATATACCTGCGAAACCCTGAAATGTGTGAATATTCACACTTCACATCATTTTTTTTTTATAAAACCAGGTAAAAAACAATTAGCTTTTAAGAAAGTGTGAATGTTACAAAAAATAAATAAATAAATAAATAAAATAATAATAATAATAAAATAAAAAATAAATTACGCGAAGAGACTTACGGCCGATGCTGATCGACCATACTACAACCCAACACAACAAAATTCCTACACAGTGCATTGGCATTACTTTATAATCTCTGGTCATCCATGTTTGTGAAAAAAAAATTACATATTTAAATTGTTAAACGGAGCTGCCCCCCTAGATAAGCCCCTGGTTGCGTAAGATAATTAAACGACTGATTGGGGAGTTAATAGAATTAATTAGAGCAAAGTTCTGGAGCAATAGAGCAAGCCAGAACAACATATTTGCTACTTTTTCTTTTAATTCCCGTGTAAAATAAAATAAATAATGAAACCTTTCAAAACATATTACAAAATAAATGAATCCATCCCTGGATTACCAACAATTAAAAACCATCAGCACATGAATATATGATGAAGTTCCACCGACAACGAATTAATTAAAACTCGGATTTTAATCAAGTGTAATGCCGGCAAACCCGTTGTACACGACCGTGTTGCTGTTTGCCTATGTCGACAAGTTTTCCCCGTGATATATGGATTGTTCGGCATAGACACTTGAAATTAGTTTACTTTAGAACTAGTTTCAATGTCTCTGTTTGTTATAAATAGTTAATTAAGTAAATCTAACGTATTATCAGTAATAATCTCATTTAAAGTTTATGTCGAATCATGCAGCTGCTACCAACTAATTCAATTTGTTTCTTTACGCTAACTTAAATTAACTGTTTTATACTGTAGTTATGAATTAGTTCGCTATTCTTTTCAAGAATTTTTTTCTTGAAATTGTGAAAATTAGATTAGTTGATAAACTAAAATTGTTTCCTTTGAAAAAATTATAAAATTCTAAAGTTCTGAGAAATACTTTATCATCTACTGTCGGAAATTTATCTGGGAAGTAAGACAAGTACACAGTGATTGAGAGTATTAACTCCTGAAGTATTAGTATATTAATTTGTAATATTTCCAAACTTAAAATACTTACAATAAAAAAATATCTATGTAAAAGATGAAAAGAATTTGAAACTCACCTGGAACAAAGAAAAACAACAATTAGTATAAAGAAATCTGTATTAAATATTACTTAAATATAACTTAAATCAGTCCTTATACAAATAATAGAACCTATCGAAGATTGTTAATCCCATACCTCGGAAAGTACGAAATATAGACATACATTTTAACATAGAAAGGCTTACTATGTTAATAACATTGAAATATGTATATTTAATTGTAGTGGCGACTCTTGAAAACCTCTAATGGAGGAGCTGCAACCAGAAGTATAATTAAGATTTTCTTTCGACAAAGACAATTATTAAGATGGACATACATGTTTAGGGTTTTGTAGGTATGACCAAAAAACCCTTATACCGTCATTTTGTCGTCTGTCTGTCTGTTCGGTAAAAATTGTAGCCAAACGGCTAAACCTAGAGAGTTGAAATTTGGCATGCTTATACAACTTTTTGACCCGCACATAGGAAAAATACTAAAATATCTAAAAAACATATCCCCCTAAAAATATAAACAAATATATGCTCATCGAAAAAAAAATATATTTTTTTACAATTCTGTGTAGGGTATCATATGAAAGCCCTTGGTACGTGGATTAACGATCAAAGTTTTATTTTTGAAAAATAAATTATTTTGCGGCGATTTTTGCCAAAATTGGGCAAAAAAAAATTTGTCCCACACCCTGTAGCCCAGATGGTTTAAACTAAAAATCTAAAAAAATTCTAAATAATGTACATTGGTGTGAACCGGAATAGTACAACAGGAATTTTTGATCAGACTATGTTTTCGGAAAATAACCCCTTTTTTGTGTTTTTAACTAAAATATGTAAAATATTTAATCCGCTATTTAACATAGTAAACGAGTGAACCTGCGTAGTACAGTGGTAACGTTGTCGCTTCGTGAGTTGAAATTTTTATTTTTTGTTTTTTTTTTTTTTTTTGTATTTTTATTTTGTTTAAATTATTGTGTCAAATGGTGCATTTAATTTTTGAAAGCGTAAATTTAATAACCAGTAGGAAGTGTTGAAATTATAATTTAATTCTATGTTTGAATGTATACGAAATCAGAGTTTATGACTTAAACAACCAATGGAAGCCGTAGGCGCAATTTTCTAAATGTTAGTGAACCTTGCTATATAAAAAAAAATAGTGCACATATTTAGAAACCCAAATAATGGTATTAGGCATTAGAATTAAAATTAATAAAAAAATATCTTAACATAAAATTTGTTTTGGCATTCCAAATAATCATCATTCACTTACTAAATACCTGCGAAACCCTGAAATGTGTGTAAATTCACACTTCACATAATTTTTTAACTACATATAAGTTTACAAAAATAAAATCATATAAAATATAGAAATGTTACATTTTATGATTTAATCCGTATGAGAACATGCACTGCAGTCCTGCTTTCCTATTTTAGCTTTTGTTATATACATCTTCTGTTCTTGAAATCCACATAACTTATGTGAAACAAAAAACCATGTTTTCTTTCAACCTCTTATGTATACTTATTTTAAGTTAAAATGCAGTGACTTGGCTGTAGATGTCACATAAATGAGAGACAGAAGACAGTTAAGTAAACAATATTATTGTAAAATTCCTTTGCATGTTGATCATAACTTTTAGCCACATGCTGACCATAAAAAACAATTCGCGATTATTAGAAAGACCCCAAAACTTTGATCAGAAACCCTATTTCTTCTCAGTACTATCAAACTTTTATGCTACACCTACGGCAACACTATGAAAACATGATCTTTCTATTGTACTACTGTTGTGTACCCTTTATAATTTTTCGTTACATTTGATAAACTTTACCATTGTTATCCTATCATTTTGATTTACGTTACAACCTAAATACCTCAACCGAAACCAGTTATAAATCAATTACAACTGCTACATTTGTCATTTATTTTGATAAAACGACCTCACAGCTCGATAATATGTATATTGAATATGAATCATACGTTACTACATGAGTGTCTTGTACAAAATTAGATTACATCGAGTGACTCAACATTTCTTCCATACTTTTTGATGCCAGTAAAACTAAAAGATACAGGATTGTCCATGCAGGGTAGACTGAAACATAAAGCTGCATTCACAGTAACCAAATTATACTTAAAATTTAGAATTATAATCAAGAATTATATTTGTACAAGTATAAATGATAATTATGATTAGTGTTGCCATCAAGTTAACCTAAGATGGACCCACCATCTAAATACCTTTTTTAACATTTTCCATTTTTAAATATGCTAAAGTGATCACAATTCTTTATCTACGAATTATTTCGCCAGTTATGTGATTCATGATCATTATTTTTGATGTCTTTGAGCACTTTTTTAGCCCTTTTTAGAGCTTTATAGCGCATTTAAGTGTATTTAGCGCTTTTTAGGCACTATTACGCGCCTTCGGGCGCTTCTAGGCGTTTTTGGGCGCTTTTGGGCGCTTCTAGTATCTATTTTAACATTTCAAATTTACTTACAGGGTAGTTTCTGTCTCTTTCTCGTGTGTAAATCAAAAGTATATAGGCTATGCCAAACCTTTAAGCCAAACTATAAAATTCCATTTAGTTTGGCTTAAAAAATTTGCACGTTGTCACGAGCTATTTTTTATGTTTGAAGTTGACTTTTGCTAAACAAAATGAACAAAAGCATCAATTAAACCTTAACAGAAGAATTCAAAGTCTAGTTCCGCTTAAACCAAAGAAACAGGCTATAAATACAAGTTTGAAGTTTGTAAACTTTTTAATTATATTTATAATTACGGCCCTTAAGTAAGTAGTGTGAATGGTTATGTAGGAAACCATATGTTCAACTTCTAGGCATAAATGTAAATCATAAGTATAATAATTATAAGAGGTGTGAATGCAGATTAGCTGATGATATTTACAAGGTGGCCAAAAACTTTATTATACAACAATGCAACTTTAATTTCAAATAATTTCTAAGATAAGCAAAACAATAATTATTTTTACATAAATGCCTTATTTGTATCTTGAGATTATTTGAGGAATATAATGTCAGCCAAATGCCAGCCTACTGCTGCCACATAAATGCGAGTTCTTTCAAGAACATTTCTGATCATATTTTCACAAATATCAGTCGATATTTCAACAATTGTTGCTCAAATATTTTTCATCAGTTGGGCGATCGACGTTGGGTTGTTGGTATCAGCTTTAAGATAATTCCCCAGGAAAAAGGCTGGAGTGGTAAAATCTACAGATCATCGCAGCCAGTCGTACTGCTGCTTCTGGAGACTAATCGATCTGGAAACATTATCTTGGAAATTTCCGATTGTACCTCGTGCTTGGCAACGTATAGTCCCATTTTGCTGAAACGCATGTTTTCCAAACTAAGTTCATCTAATTGAAGTGACAGAAAGTTCTTGAATAGATCATGACGAAATTTCGAATTGTTCTGGACGTTACCTTTTGAACATTTCTGGTTTCTTAACTATACTTTTACGCATGTTTTTTGTGAACTAACGCGACTTGACATTGGTTTATATGCCGCAGTATCGCGTTCCGAAACCGGCCACCAAATAAATAATTGTGCCTGAGGACGGCGTTTTGTTAGTGCCAAGAATTGGATGCAACTTTAAGAGGGTCACCGTAATCGATGACTTTCGTAGTATGTTTTAATAATAACAAAGCATTGTTGAATCGTACAACGCTCCATCAGAGTCTCATTAAAATTTTCGTAGGCCTTAGGCTCTCTCGTAGTTTCAGTAGCGTAACTATGGACCAGCTACGCCCACAACCGCAAGGGGGCACCCATTTTAAGAACCCGTCAAACTTCTAAATGAATTTTCGAGGAACAAAGAAGATTTTGCGGGGGTGGGGAGCAAATTATGAAGTTATGCCACTGTGTAGGCTCTAGGCACATTGTATTTGACTCCCCGTCTCGCCTTGATGTACTTGATACACAGACATCATTCCAAAAACTGTTCTTTGAAACTCGATATCTGCATCATCATCATCCTGCCTGTCTTGTCTACTGCTGAACATAGACCTCATCTGTATGTTTTCATTTTATTCGATCTAGTGTCTTAAGCTGCCAGTTTCCGGCACTTCTTCTCAAATCATCTGTCCGCTATAAGCACTTATAGTTGGTATCCTGTTTAATGGGTCTGCCTCCTATTGTGAGATCATTGCTCAAAACCAAGTTGGACATAATTTTAGTCTTCTCGATGTTTATTTTAAGGACTATGTTATCTGACTCTTTGTGTATGTCTTGAAGCATTAGATCCATGTCAAAAATGTTGTCTGAAATTAAAATAATTTCATCGGCGAACTTCAAGTCATTAAGTCTCTCACCAATAATATTGACGCCACGATTGATCCAATTTATTTACAATGCGTTTTAATGCTGCAGTAAATAGCCTTGGAGATTTGGGGATGCCTTACCTATATTTTCGTTCTAGTGCGAAAATTGCTAATCCGTTTAAATCGGAAAATCATTTCTCATCATTGGCGCGACAGAGTGTTTCGAGTCTTGGCCTCTTGTTTCCAGGTTTCCTGGCCATATTAACAATATGTGTCCATTCACTAGTAATATGGTCAATATTTCGTCCTTTTTAGCTCAGACAGAAAGAACCTAGAAAATAGTTTCGTAGGCCTTAGGCAATGTTCCTAATAGATAAGGCGGTCCTGCGGTTCATAACAAATTCACCAGGTCTATATCTCGCAGGTTTAAAATATTTTATTATTAAATATTTAACTCGTTTTCTACAGGATGTAAAAATATGAGATGGGATGAAAACGGTACCTACATCACATCAGGTGTTAACTACAACACATCATAAACTCAGTATCCACAATCTGCACATGTGACGGTAGTTGTACAGCTTTGACTAACGGCGTTACGCACTTACTTCTAACTTTATGTTTGAGCCGTCGACCGTACTCATAACATGGCTGTCACACTGAGGTAACGTTGTTAAATGTAGCTGCTTTGAAATATTGAATAGTAACACTTGAACGGTTGACACTTCACGTTTCAAATGGATACACTAGATCGTGTTATGTTTATTATCTTGCCGATGTTATCCTGTTAGCGCTTTTATAATTATATTTATTAATTGAGCTTGTCACATATAATCTTGTGTTGAAATGTGAGATGTACCCATTAAACATTATGATAACAGGGTATTTTGTTTAAAGGATTGTTAATTAACACATGATACTTTTTCACTAATCAGTTGGTTTCAGCGAACGGGAAATAAGAGAACATCGTGCTACATTTTCTCAAATGTCAATTCACACACAATTTCTTCAAATTGGGCTCTCTAAATCAGTATTCTTTTAAATTGGAGGTACAGATCCCCAAAAAAAATTGCTGAATAATTTAAAAGGAGCATCATAATCTATTCAATAGAGAGGAAGGAGAAGGGGAGGAGGACAAGAGGAGGAGGACAAGAGAAGAAGGACAAGAGGGAACGAGTAAGAGTGTCTGAGAGAAACAGACATTTCAAAATATTGATTTAGATTTTCAATCCTCATAAAAAGGAGCAACAAGTAGTATTTTGGGGGTATATGAAAGACAAAATAGTGTAAGTCACATTTTCAAAAACTACATGTCGTAGCACAAATTAGAAATACAAATCTGTTAAATATAAAGGTGGAGCAAACCATATCTCTGCTTTTGGTATTAAATTTATAAGATCTCAAATAGAATGAATGTGTAAGTTAATACAGCGAATCTAAATAAAAAGGGTTGTTTCTCTGAACAAAATCTGCTTTACATCACTTTGACCCACGCAAATGTAAGTAGTTTTGGAAACACTGCTTTCAATGAAAGTATCGCCAGGTCATAAAAAAATGAATTACATAACATTCGATCTATCTTCTATATTAATAAAATATGAGGCTGTCTGTTTTTTTTTTTCGGCCTCATATTTGATTTCTATATGTTTTAAATGATATATGGTGGCCAGATACTGCAAAGGACCACCAGCAGAAGGCTGGAATATAGAAACATACAGTGATGTGACACGGAGACGTACCGAGTTGAGTACCTGGGGAAAACATGGACGACCTAGAGGAACGGGAAGAGAACAAAAACTCTTCTCTGGGGCTGCTCTAGGAGACTAACACAAGGGAATAGTAGCCCTAGCTGGGGTGTAGACAGGTAAAATCCTAGGCCCACAAGTACTGGCTATGGATGAACCAAACCTAGAAAATCCCACGATGTCTCTGAAAACCCTAGCTAAGCGATAAACAATGCGGAAGACGTTGCTCAACACGATGAGTGTATCACATAAATAAAATGTAGAACCACAAAAAGCTATTATATAAAAAACTAAAATACAAAAATACAGAATACTAAATTCAAATAAAATAGCACACGTGATCAATAGACGAACTAAAATGTACAAGTTACGATGCTGATGCGATAACTTGCACAATAGAAATATTAAATAAACAATGAAATTGAAATAATGTAAAATTAGAATGGACTTACAGTGTGATGGTTTCAGTCATAAATATGTAGAATATCATTCCCAACTTTACATTATGTGGTGTCCCAAAAAACAGGTTCCTGGGTCCTCAAACGGGTAGTTCAACAGGTGTTGACCCACAAAAAATTAAATAACAACTAGAGGGTGAGATCACTTAACTCGCGGTAGAGATGCGTGAATTTATTTAGAAACTGTTAATAATCAAATCGAGAGGCGAAGTACACACTGATCAGGTCAGTATAAGAGAGATTTTAGTGATAATAATGTTGACATTTCAAATCAGAGCGTGAAGTTTAAGACATTTGCAGGGCGAAAATTCATAAAATAATGTTAAAAAAAGATTTATACATTTTAAAAATATTAGGGAAGTAACCCTAATATTTTCAAGCGTAGGTCAGTAAAAACTGAATTCTCCCGGTCTGCCAGAAATAAATTTTTCTACTTAAAAATATAATTTAACAGAATTAAAATAAACCAAAAACATGTAAGTACTTCTTTTATAGCATTAGAATGTTTTTTGCAAACGATATTTAAGGCTTTTGGGTCAAGCGCTTCTCAACATTTTTTTCAAAACACAAAAAGTTTCTGTGAAATAAATTAAATTAATTTAATAATAATACGCGCCATGCGGGCGCGACATATGCAAAAAAAATCAATCTGTTTGTCTGTCTAGGATTCACGCAAAAACGCCTGAACATATTTTTACATAATTTGGTATGAGGATATAGTAAAACCAGGATTCGAACATAGGCTATAAGGTATCTCAAAATTTTTATTCTAGGGGGTACACTTCGGGGATAAAAATTTTAAAAAACTTAAAATATGTTCCTTCTTATTGTCTTAACTGAAAAATTTATATTTAATTATAATAAGAAAACAAATCTTTTTTGTTAAATGCATTTTTTCAATTAGATGAATATTTTGGAGAGTAACGGGAGGGACACCCTAAAACTAAATTCTACATATTATCTCCTATTCTTATGAACTGCATAGAAAAATCATGTATGACGAAAAAAGTTTATAATAAGAAAACAAATCAACTTATAAATAATATTCTATTTATAAAGATGGGTAGTGTGAGGCACAAACAACCATAGTTGCTGAGCGCCAAAAAAATTAACTAACTAAATCACTTACTAAAAACCTTCCCTTTTTCCTTTCCTTTCCCTTTTTCCTCGTTTAATCCTTTACTAAAAACCTTCCCGTTTATAAAATGTTCATTATCCACGGATAGATACGTATACGCGTCTCATTATACACGACGTGTAATATTAACAGCTTTATGTATTAAAGTGGGGAACAGAATGCAACGAGTTCTACGGCGTTCGGACGGCGCTATCTGTCAGAAGAAAGTTTAAACCAAGCTGTCGTACGCAAGTGCACAGAATGTGTAACGTCCTAGCGGCGTTCGAACGCCGTTGATACTGAATATTCGTCAACTTCCAACTTTTGACGCCGTTGAACGTTGACGCAGAACACCTAACCTCAGTTTTTACTGAATGGTAAAATGTTTGTATGTATAAATAACTTGCATACAACATAAATAACATCACACACAAGTCTTCATCATCCATTATACTTTTAATAAAAGAAAGTGCACGTATAAACACAGATATAGGTTGTCACGTGACACTTTGACGGCGTTAAAAATTATTGCATTGTGTGCAGGCGAAAATTCTCAACGGCGCTAACGCGGCGCTAGCGCGCTGTGCATTCTGTTCCAGGTTTTAAAGTTAGACAACTAATGTATTTATTATTTGATGGTCGTAGAAGAAATGTGTCCTTCCTAGTTTTTAACCTGAGGCCCTTGCCTCGCTCGTTTCACGATTGCCCAGGCCCTGCTGAACACAAAAGTTTAATGCAAATTTTAAGAAAATACAGTTACAAAATAATGACTTTATCTCATTCTCCAGCAAAAGTTATCTTTTCCTTTTATTTTAATAACTAAAACATCTCAAATATTCCGTTACAATATTATGAACGAAATTTAGGACAATGAGATGAAATATTTAGAGTAAAAATATTCGTAACAATATTGTTTGAAGGTTAAATTCTATGAATTCTTTATGAAATACGAGAATTGAAGTTAAATCCTCCTTGAAACAGCGGAAGAAAATTTAATTTTTGTTTCTCTTGAAATGTTAACTCTTTAAGAAATGATATTTTCTTATTTGTATTTAATTAAAATAAGTTTATACATAATTTACGCTCATTTATTTTTTAATTTTACAGTAAAAGAACAGTTCATAATTTTCTTCTTTTATAGTGTCCAATAAATAAATATTAATCTATTCATATCTGATAGTTATGCTAGTGATGACGACTTAAATAGGCATAGGCTTAAAAAGCATTCGAGTAAATGTCAATTTATTGAAATGTTTGACAATTATGCTTAATATTCATGCGCAATGCGACCGGTTAAATGGTGCCAATGAAAAGAAAAGTAATGAGCAAATTACAGTTATTTAATCTCATCACATCTGTTAATTATTCCAATCAAATAACTGTCTATAATCAAATACACGTTTCAACATTTAATTGATCAGGAAACTGTTAGTTTGTTTATTTTAACCACTGACGTATCATTGGAATTATCAAAATATATAAAATGTCATTCAATATACATAATATCCTTTTCAGAATTTCTTAATCAAATTGTTATATTAAATTGTCTTTATCAACTAGTTTGCTGATAAAAATCTAGTAAACTATATAGACTAGAGAATTTATTTTGGAATATCTTATTTTTCTTCTATGTCTTCTCTCTCTAGCGTTTGGAAATCTACAGATGAATCTATAATTTGGATATAGAACATACCATATTATTTTTGAAGATCGGCATAAAACAATTATCCCGTATAACTAAAATCACATTGTTAAACTACAAAAAAACTAGGGTTCATGTTTACAACCACGTTGTAAACAGTCAACGGTCAGTGGCGCATACATACGTTTAAGTACTAACTATAAATAAGTATACTTGTTTTTGTCAATCCTTTAAGTAAGAAGCGTAATGTGAAAAACTAATCCCTACGGGTATGGGTTGACACGCCTAGTTATATCACTTCTATTGTAATTTTATGAGTTCCCTAACTTTTATTATTTTATTGCGATCTTCAAAACTAATTTGGTACGGACTATACTAGCATAGATTTCCCATTTACGTTCTTGGTGGTGCTACATTTCACTTGACCAAGATTTTGACCTGCATAGTACGTTGTAGTAATTTGTATTTTTCTCCTCTCATGCAGAACCGGAACGAGGCGGTAAACCAGGTAAGCACCGCATGGGGGCTTCTATTGGGTGAGTGACTTTTGAGAGCTCATTCGGTGCTTTTTACTTCTTTTAGGACATAGGGTGGGAAGACAAGGGAGCCATTTTAACATCTGCAGGGAGTCGCCATTTTGTCTTTTGCAGGGGGGCGCCCTGGTTGGGGGAGTGCTGTTTTTGCTTTTGCATGCGAGCTCCATGTGTTGCAGGACCGCCCTGCTCTCATGATATGTCCAAGATATTCCAGTTTTCTTCTCCGAATGGTAATAATAAGTACTTATTCCCTTCGAATTATCACTAAAACTTCTTCATTTGTGATCTTTACTATTCATGATTTCCTGCGCATTTTTTCCCTTCCTTATCTATCTTATTTTGGGCACTTAGTTTGATTTTTGCCTCACTCAGATCAGTTCTTTATCATATCTGCTCTCTGTCTTGATTTGAGCCTGGTACTCCGATATCTCAATGCATCCGTCTTCTACATTTACTGTTAATCTGATGGAACCAAATACTGATTCATATAAAATAATAATGAAATAAAACAAAAGTAATAAAAATGAACTCGAACAAAAAGTAGATGTCATTTAATGTTATAGATTGTTATCGCTACATGTAACAGTTCTGTAAATGTCATTTTTTCACATCCTAAATTTGTTTGACACTTATTTTAGTTCCTTTTTTATTTTCTATTCTGGAGTTGCCCTTGATCTTTATCGCGAAGTTCGGAAGTGAGAATTCATTACAGTAGTTGGCAGGTCAGTAATTTCTAAATTTCAGTGACTGATAATAAAAAAATAACGTATTTATCAACTAAAATCTTTGAGTGACATTTGTTTTTATTTCGTCAATTGTTCTCTATTATAAAATAAAGATAGTATCAGTGAAATATTTTTCGAAACATAGTTTCAAAGGATATTTTGAATAGAAATATCGAGAACAGAGTAGACAGTGTAATTGGATGATGTAACACAAAAAGGGTAGAGCAATTTTGTACGCTAGAGAGTTCCGCGATATTGAAATGCATGTCACGGGTATTTGTTCTGGCTAGCAACGGTTAGAAACATTCGAATATTCAGTAGCAAACTCATTGAAAGGGGAAAAATTCAGATTGCGAATATTTAAAAAGGGGTTACGCCCACAGGTAGGATTATTGTTTGAACTTGCTTTAAAATTTAAAATTTTTGAACAACGATTGAGTTTTGGAGTAATAATCATTTCACTCATGGAGGAAGAAAAGAGATCTTGTCTAAACTTGTATCATAATTACAAAATTATGCTACTTGTGCTAAATGGTGTTTAAGATGGTGTAAACACTTTTTAAAAGGAAAATTGAAACAATTCCTGGTTGCATTACGTTGGTGCATACGAAAGTTCGTTTTTCTCGTGTACAATATGTTGGTTTTAAGGACAGAAAAAGGAGAACAAAGTCAAACTTATCGAGAATTTGTGGATAGGACAAACGTTGACCATACTACTATATTACGACACCTCAATGTCATATGTAAAGTTAAAAATATGGATAATGAATGCCACATGAATATTCTGATAGATACAATGTGGACCGACTAAATGCATGTTCTTGACATATTACTAGGAATATCCGCGAACCATTTGTAGACCGAGTAGTGACGTGTGAAACCAAATACGAAAAGAAAAAAGAAAAAAATGTGTGTTGTATAATAATTAAAGTAGTAGGCAAGATGTATGATAGTAAGTGATTAGCTCAATAGCGAGACCAAAATAAAGCCCGATGACATATGCCAGAGTTCTCGATAGATCTGCAGAAGTTACTGGTAACAGTTTGGTGGAGTACACATGGTCGCCTATTAGTGAAACCTTAACAGTAGAAAAGTACTAAGATTATATTCAACAAATGTCTAATAAATTCAAGATACTGAGTTCGGTTCTCATTAATAGACGTGGGGACCTATTCTGTTTTATGATAATGCAAGACCTTATTCATCTAAAATTATAGTCATGAAACTTAATGCAAAAAACTACGAATTTCTATGGTATCCACCATAATCGCCTGACTTCCATCGGACTATCGCTTTTTCAAAAAACCTTGACCTATAATATACGTCTTAAAAGGAAGCTTTTTAACGAAGAAGAGGTTAAAATACTGTAAACATTCAGATTTTGTTAACAGTATTTTGTTGTTATTTTTATTTATTAGAAATGAATCGCTTGATAATGCCATTGTATGGCGAAACTATAGTCGTGCTATTATTAAATAATAAAGTGATATTTTGCATACTAATTTAGTGTTTTTATTTATTTTTATTTATTAGTATACTGAACAAAGCCAGAGGCTTGTGTGTTCATATAAATCGATACAAAAAAAGATAGAAATAAAAAAAGATAAAATTTACTCAGTAAGTCGTTTACTGCAGTTTTAGAATATCTGCAAAATACCATCCTGGGAAAATAGGGGCATTCAAATTAATAGGGTGATGCTTGCCAACCTGAGATTTGCCAATAATATTGTTTTTACGTCATGTGCATCCAAATGCATTTCAAATGTTTCAAGAACTGAAAAAGGCAGCTAAAAATGTATGCCTCAAAATAAATAAATAAAAAACCAAAATGGTGGAAAACCTTGTATTTAACGAGGCACTGAAAATCAATTATGCCAACATCGAACAGGTTGATGCTTACAATTATCTTAGGTACAATATACGAATTAACCGAGGCGATTAAACGTACGAAATCTTCAGGAATATGGACATAATAAACTAGGAAACATTTTTAAAAACGATATCTCAATGTCTCTTAAAAAGAGAGCCTTCGAACTATGTGTTATGCTCGTCTTAACCTACGGGCTGGAAGCACTGACTAAGGCTTCTGCTAGTAAGCTGTAAGTAACCTAAAGTGTCATGGAACGAGCCATGCTCGGTATAACGATGAGGGAGAAAATACCAAATGCTCAAATTCGTCAATAGACGAAATTAGCCGACATTCTTATAAGAGTAGTTACCATGAAATGAAAAAGGGAAAGGCATCTAGCTAGAACAGACGACAGACGGTCCAAACGAATTCTTGAGAGTAGATAATAGGCAGATAAACGTAGCCTAACAAAACCGCCCACTCGTTGTACTGTTGACCTGAAGCTTCTACAAACTGGCAGCAAGAAACTCAAGACAGAGAAAACTCGATCGGCTGAAAGATGATGATGGTGATGATGCAGTCGTTGGCAGAAGTGTATTAATGCAGGTGGAGACTATTTTATTAATTATGTTTTTAAAAACTTTGGCATTTTAATTTCTGCTTATATTATCTATTAACTAATAATACATTACATATGCACCAACCTAATAAATCGTGTGCTAACATATTAATCTTTAAGATTCAGAAGGCAATATTGCTCTAGTTACTTGCATTATTCGACCAATGCAGGTTCATTTCTGTCGATTTTTGTTTATTCTTGTTCATTTCAGATTGTGGACGCTCGTTAAGGAACATTTCATTTTCTCGCTAGGTATATTCGAACAAAAACAAGTAAGTATATTTCTAAAAAATGAAAAAAATAGAGTTACTAGTTATCGTGTAAAATAAAAAAACTTATTTTACACGATATAAACCTTGTTGTTTCCGATTTATTGGCAGTTAAAAATGTTAACAAGATATAAAATTGACACTGATTGATTTATAATTAGTTATTTCAAGCAATCAATTTGAGATGTTTATGAAAATTAGGTGATAATCGTGGGTTGTATAGTACTATTAAACAACTTGGTTCAGCATTCAAGGTTCAGATTCTGATTTAGATATTTTTAATGTCAGAAACGTAATTTTCCTTTTATAGTTAACTAAAATTTCATGTGCTGATACGAAAATAGAAATATCCTTTTATTTTATTGAATTATGGATAAGAAAACACAGACGCATGGGACGTAAAAGAATGAGTAGCAAATCTGAATTGAAGATGGACCGGGCATATGAAGAGATTGGCTAATGCTAGGTTGATCAAGAAAATTCTAGAAGAAACTCTACTAAGAATGAAGGTAGATCAACATAGCCTACCACGTGAACGGATGAGAGAATTGCCGGAAACTGATTATTGTTTGTCCACTACAGAAAGATTTGGAGAGGCCTATTTTATGCAGGGAAGAAATTTGACTGGTAGACTATACTGATATTAATTCAAAACATATTTTTTATAAAGTGTTATGCTGAAGGGAAATATTATTTCATGGTTTTTCATTTTCTTTAGATATAACTGTCTCGTCTAATTCGTTGACATCCGACTTTTCACAAACAAGAACTTCGCACATATCAAATAACATATAAATAACACCCACAGATCCGCATATTCCTACAACTTCCCTTTAAATTCTTTTTCTTTGGAAAACTTAAAGAAATAAAAAAAAGCAACCAAACAAATAAAGGCGGATTCAGCAGGTCACAGAATAAACAAGAAAGTTAAGATTAAATTCAGAATCAATACATTAGATTTGTTTTGCAATTTTTTATTGGATTTTATACAAATAAATATAATGTTTTGGCAAACAGTTTAAATCAAATTTATTGTAATCCAATTTAAAGATATAGAAATACAATTCATATAAACCTGAGCCAGTATGTAGAATCGGCAAACCGAAAGCTATATATAGAGATCAAATGGAAATATACTTTAGAAATTTCTGGATTATAAACTGGACGGAACCAATAAAGAAAATTATTAGAGGAAATCAGGCTTGTATTTTAGAACCAGTTCTGCTAATAAAATAATACTGTCAACATACATTTATGAAAATAAAATAAAGAATCAACGACCAAAGAAATCTATCAAAATCCAAAATAAGATATTAAAATAGATTTAGTAGCAGAAGTTGAGGTACAGAATTATAATTAATAATGGACATTGGAAAGACCAAGAATTTATCTATTGGACTATTGTCCTATAAATAAAGTGGAATACGTCATAAATTAAAGTATTAGGGGGTAATATTTTTCTTTTTTAACGTGAATATGTCTTTAAAATTAGACCAGTACAAGATGACCAGATATTTCTTCTAACAGTATAATGTAAAAATTAATTTTAGCTATCATTAATAGTTTTTATTATATCTATTAATAAAAATGATAATACAAATGTTAATAATATTCCCAAGTACTTTCTAATAAAGTTATTCTGAGCATTGAATGAAGCAGTAGGCGTATTTTTATAAGCTTAACATTGATTTGCATATTTTACATTATGCTATTATTCAAATAATACTAGGTATCATATGAACTGCTATTATATTTTATAATTATGTCAAACGGTTTTTAACTTGAGAAAGAAAATGTGCGTAACGGATTTTTGAAATCTTAATTATATATCACATATTTTTATGTTCTATTCTATGTTGAATACAATTTTTTATTAGAAATACATTATACTTTGTTTCTTGTATATGCCATTATAAAAAAACAAAAACAGAACAATTATTTATTCATATTATTATCGATACCTGCTATCGATATTTACATCCCTATAGGTATGTAGATTTCCAGATGATAGAAAAGATAATGATGATCCTAAAAGAAGACCAAAAGGTCTAATGTTTCATACGAAAATTTTATACGAAAACTAACGACGAACTAACTGCATAAATAACTATTTATATCCTTACTTTATATATATATATATTCTTTATTCCCCTAGGCCTTGCGGCGTTCAGGGTGTTAACATTTACAAAAAAATAAAAATAAAATAAATTAAAACAATCAATCCAAAAATACATAACAATAACATCCAATACAATTTACATTTTACAATATTTTTTCTCTTTTCTTTTTTCTTTCCGTTTCCCCTTCCTGTTATCCTTCCCCAATCTCCATCCTTCTTGCCTCTAATTCCCTCGCCCACCTCTCCCCCCTTCCATCTTCGTGCAACAGGTCTAATGTGCTCCCCGACCATACTGTCATCTCTCTACACCTCTTCGCGAGGTGCTCTATATCTTCCTCCTCCTCCCCGCACATCCTGCACATCTTATCCTCCTGTCTCCTCCAATATCTATTTCCTCTCTCTTCATTCCCGCACCTTAGCCTCGCAATCCTCCTAACTCTCCCTCCTGACCTTCCTCTTTCTCCCCTCAAGTAGATTGGTACCCCTATAGTTCTGACCTCCTTATATCTCCCTGCGCTCCTTGAATTGTCTATTCTGACTGTCCTTTCTTGCTCCCCCACTTCCTTATCTCTCCTCCACAACTCCTCAATCACGCTTATCCCGTCTTTTCTTCTCCTTTCCACCTCCGTCGCGTCCACTCCGCATCTCCAGTAATACTCTTTTCTCATCTCCCCCCATGCGTACCACCTTCCTTTCTGTTCCTCTCTGGCTCTTTCTTCCCAGCATTCCCTCATTATTTTTTTTGTCTGTTTCTGTTCTAACTTTCTCTTTTTATATTTATATTCTTACTTAACCTAAAGGTAAACAAGCCATTAGAAAATAAATATTAGAATACTAGATCTAACCTGTGAAAAGCGATGACGATCTTTACCTTGAGTCCTTATGACCTAATTTACTACTTCCAGATTCTAAAAATATTTGAATAAGCCTTTACAACATATGTGACGCATATGTTATACATTATTTTAAATTAAAGTTAAAGGAAACTGAATACGCTAGCGTATGGCTTCAATATCATAACACTGTTTATATCTCGTATTTCATACTAAATTGGTGAAGTGAAACGTAATTGATACAACATTAAAATACACATCATTTAGTTAAACAAGAGATATTTATAGAGTTATGGGAAGGAAACATTTGTCACTCGTTGATTAATATAGATCATGAAAGGGTTTATTTTTGGTACGATAATACTGATTAAAATTTCCACGTAAATGTCAATTTTGACTAAATTTATTACTAAACTTTCATTGTAAACCTATTTTCTCCTTTGATAAGCCCTGAGATTCTATTTAACTCATTGTATGTCACAAAAAACAAGAGCGTCTTAAGCACAAAGTGTGGAAATCAACATTTTTTTGAGAACATAATCAAACAAACTGATGAAATTTTGGTGATATTGTCATGAAGGTGTCAATTTTCGGTATAGTTCACCAAATACAGAACCAACGATATTGTAACACACAGTTGTTTGGTAAAAAACTATTTTCCACCGTTTTGATAATTAGAATTTATTTACAAAGTGCACACGTTGCTTTTCATAGGTGGGTAATGCTTGTTAAAATAATTCAGTAAGGTGCCACGGAAGTGTAAAAATAGGACGTCGGAAGGAAGCCAGTTAAAGGGTACGTTTCTCGTATTACGTTCCACTCGTGCCAGAAAGAGAATAATAACAAACGTCAGTGTCCATGTGAGAAATGCGCTGCAAGTTGCCTCCCTGATGGGTATCCCCACTATGGAGACATGTCCAAGCTATTCCAGCCAGCACGGGGAAAATGGGAGACTTCCCCCAGTTTTCAAGGGTAATTCCATACAATATTCCTATTATACTGTATTTCAATCGATTGTATAATAAACATTATGTTATTAAACCAGAACTTTGCTTTCAGTCAAACAATTCACGACACTTATGACATTTATGACAATTTATACAAAGATAGACAATTTAAATAATATTATTACCGAAAAGGGTAATACACTTTTTCGCACTACAGCGTGCTAAGAAATTGACAACTGTTTTATAGAAGGTTTTTTTTAATGGCCTTTGCTGCTGTGGCAATTAGCCAGGACAATTTTTATTTGAGAAAATTTCCTTGCCTGAATGGGATTCAAACTCGAGACCTTCACAACGCAGAGCACATGTGTTACTACTACGCTACGCCGGTCAGCAAGAAGAAATTTGTTTATTTTGTTGCCTTTCGGTCTAAAATTTACATAAATATCTACATTGTGTAAATATTTTGTCCTAGCTTTGCATTTAATATTATTTGCATTTACTCCTTTCCTTCTCCATGCTCTTTCAGAAGCTGTAATGGTTCCCTGCACTCTGATTTCAGTTCTTCACAGTTTCGTAAATGAAGTAAAGTCTCGGGTTCTTTCCAGCAGATCCTGAAGAGCTGTTTTTCCTTCATCCAGAAGCAGTTTGCCTTTTGTTCGTTTCTACATGAGAATCTGGCTATCATCTTCTGTTCTTATATAGGTTTTGTCTGGTACTTGGGAACTTCTGTGGGAGTTACGTGATCATATATCTTATTATAACGGGAAGCCTTTATTCTGCTCCACTGTTATTGTTTCTGCACGTCTCTGTCTCCTTCCGTTGCCCTTCCGATTGTTTCCAGCCCTGATCTTCTTCGTCTTCTATTGTCTTTCGGTGTTTCGACTTCTGATTAGATGCTAGTTCTTATGAAGTAGGCTAGCCTCTTAGTGCAATGGAGATTTTTGGATATTTCTATTTTGATTTGGTTTACTATACATCAACGGGCATACACTATCTTATTTTTAAATACAACAGTTTACAAATGAACGAGCCCTATCTGAAACACAGCCGGAGCTCGCTTGTAACACGACTGATTATCGGACTCACTTTTCTCTAATTATATGTATATAATTAGAGTATGTAATAATGAATATATGATGAAATAAAACTCGTACGGCTCTTTTGGACAATGTATTTATTATAGGAACAAAACATTTCGCTAAATAATTATATACCTAATGAAGATGATAAGAAATGTGTCGTGTCCATAGCTGTATGAATCTGGTAGGAAGTTGTACAGGTTTCGGACAGCAATGAAAACAACTAAATCAGCTGACAAGTTTAGAATTAATTTAATATATTATTAATTTAATATATCAGTATAGGTATAAGCACAGAATAACAGATTAGAGTATAGTAATTAAGTAATCAAATAAGTAAATACCTAATAAAGCTAAATATTATTTAGCACAATGTACGAAATAGACGTACGTGTTTTATTTCATCATGTATTTCTCTAATATTAAATGCTTGCTGAGTTGCATTTTTTTCTTTGAATAGAAATATTTTCTAATGCACCTCAACCCTAATACAGCTTGATTAACATTAATGGAGAATTTTATAGTTGACTGGTGTATCTAGTTTTAATTCTTCGTAATCCTACTTGTTGTTTATGTTGGCAATAACCAAACAGCTGTCAAATATTAAGAGGAAACCAGCGTGGTTTGTTTGTGTTTATAAATCGTTTGTTATGTCTACAAGATTTAAATATGGGAAAAAAGTTACAAATTTTAACTACTTATTACAAGAAATGTTTTTATGAATGTTCAGAAAAGAATTAAAAACTAGTAAAAAATATAAAATATGTTTAAGATTCATGCTATTGTACTGTAAAAATATCACGTCCAGAAAACAAATAATGGTAAACCCTGGTGCCTTTAATCTAGCCAAATATTCTAAAAAAAACAAGAACATTGACAACAAAATTAGTTATAATAAATGATATCGTTTATACTAATGTATTTCAATGATCAATTAAATTAGAATTAATTTACATTTAATATTTGTTGCGAGTTTCTAGCAGACCATTGATATAAAAAACGCGCATAATTAGTGGGTCAAAGATGTATTATTGAATCATCAAGATCACCGGCGATTTGGAAATTCACTTTTCAGGTGACAAAGATGCGAAAAAATAAACTCCTCTGCCTAATTTACTAATTGTGATTTACCCTAATAGCTACTCTAAATATCTTAAATTAACTTAATAGCATATGAACTGTTTCCTTTAACACCGAACTTCGCCCAAAGTTCTAACGTGTAATGTTATTATAAACTTAAAATCCAATACAGTACTCAACCACCTGAGACCTTATTACCCATATTGTCTTTGTTGGGAAGCGAATATTTAATGCGTATATCTATATTCGCACCAGCTGTACACAATTTTGTTTTTGCGTTCTATTCGTTATTCGTGTAGGTAATTCTGATCTTTTAGACAAATTTTGTTTGTAATGCTTTAATAAGTACTGAGAAAAACATTTTTGTTTGTTCACTTGATATGTCGATCGATTGCAAATATTTATTTAACGAATTAATTGGCACTGGCATTTGAGTGACTAAACATCAAGCGTCCAAATATTTGTCAAGTGCAAGTGCTCTTTAAAAGGCAAATCCGATTTTATAGGATTTATTTTTAAACAATTATAAAAAATATAGATGCAGTTAATATCAGAAAAAGATCAAACAGAGCTGAAAGACCATTTACTAATTCTCTCTTCTTGGGCACTATTAATGAGGTTGACTTTTAACCTTAGTCACACAAATCCCTCACATTACTCGGGGTGTTTCTAGGTAGCTTGTTATAAATACACGCTAGATCTTATGTCAGCTGATTAAAACTGATAAAACCATTATGTTCTCTTTCTCAACTGTACGGTCGAGTGTCACATAAGAACTGAGAGGTAAACGATAACAGTGGATAGGGCACGTGTTGAGGATGAGGGACGAATGGTTAGGAAGATATGGCAAGGAAGTTTGAATACTTGTCGTCCAGTGGGAAAACCTCACAAGAGATGGAGAGATCAGCTGACCGAAGGTTTAACAAGTATTGGTATACCGAACAGATGGAAAGACCTCTCAATGAACAGATCAAGATGAAGGACTTATGAGTGGAGCCAAAAGTCAACTCAACGGTGCCCAAAATAGATGTCCTTTCGACCTGTTGCACCGATTGCGTTCAAAAATACCTTTGGTGAATGAGTCCCGCTTTTGATTATTATATCGAAGTAACCAGGAGCATCAACCGGGTAGGCAATTTGTGGATCTACTCAAGACGTCGATAAACGGGGTTTAGCTCACAATTCTGCCACAAAATTCGAAAGTTTGTTGCAATAAATTTATTTATCTTATAATTTGTTAAATAGGTCTATCAAAGAATCAGTTAGGATGCTATATATTTTCCATTCTTCTCATGACGTGGGTATATGGACCCTTGATCAAAGTATTGTATAGAAGTTGAATTTTCAAAATGTGGGTTTTTCTATCTACCACGTGATCAATACTGACTGCCTTGGCCGGTCTACAGCAATAGTTATTTGGCCGCTTATTAATAAGTAATGGTGAACTAGACCAGAGTTTCCCACACTTTTTGAGCCACGGAGCACTTTTCACGAGAAGAATTAGTCGCGGAGCACTATAGTTGCTACATACATATATAGCAAAACTAGTAGATCGCGAAGCACTAGTAAACGCTCTGCGGAGCACAGTTTGGGAAACTCTGAACTAGACTAAATGCATAGAAGTGCGTAATGCATATGTATGTACATTTTGACATTTTATTTAGAAGATTATTCAATAAATACACCTGATTATAAAGCACAATTTTTAATATAATTGGTGATAAATTGAGATACAGAAAACTAGATATTGATATCAAACTAAACATATATTAAAGAGCTTATTAAAGAAATATATGGTACGCCGCACCTGCATGACTTCGTAAGCATATGTTATTTGCTCATGCGCAGAAGTGACATTTTGCAAAAAAATCATTTCCTGGAATAAAATTTTATACATAATGGGATAAAAATAGTACATTTGACATACTATTCTTCAATAAGTAAAAAAAATTGGGAGCTATGTTTATTTTTTATTCTATCCTAATTATATAATACTTATAAAATTAAATAAATGTAAATATAAGTTTAAATAATATTTAACAGTGTAAATAATTAGTCTGTTGTAAATCTTGTCATGGCCCTTCTCCTCAACCAATGTCCTCTTGTGATGGACCACACTAGCAACAACTTTATCTTTCCGTAATCTTTTCTGCTACATTTAAATTCAGGTACATAATGCATTAAATATTTCCAAATTAATAGTTAAATACGTAGGTCTGAATTAATATAAAAATAAAAACGGATAGATTTCTATTATTTCCTTGTGACTTTTCCTGCGGTTGGTTTGGCTCAAACCAAGGATTATGTGTAATATTATGTTATGCGGTGTATGACGTGTCGATCCGACGCTAGTATTTGTTGTATTTACCTAGTATAACATAATTCATAAAGTAAGAAAAGTAACAGTTCTGAACTAACAAATATTTAACTGTAAAGCATAACTTGAATATCTTTCAGGGTATATTATCACTCTAACAATGAACTGTCAACTGTTAAGCTCATAGCTCTGAGAACCAGTGCGGTTATCAAGATAACACAAGAGCTACAAGTATGCTATCTACACCTCTACAATGTAGCTGTACTATTATAATCACTACCAGTAGAGTAATGAAACCCCCAACAATCTTGGACAACTTGAATTAAAGAAGAACATGCTAAATTAAAATTTGTTGAGAAAAATTCATGGCAGTAACAATTAATAACCTGAGACATGTAGGTCGTTATTTTATTAATGAGATTTATAATTTTGGAATGGTGGAAGATTTTATATATCTAGGATAACCTGTAAGCAAAAACAACCGAAAATTAAAATCAGTAGAATGGTATACCAGCAAACTAATATTTCTTCGTACTATTTACACAAATATCTATGTAAATATCTGAAACATTTGGTTTAAGCCAAGTGGCAACATGAGTGGAGCAGCATACAGGACTTTAAATTTAGACAGATTAAGGGAGAACGTTAAACCATGGGGTTCTTCCAGCAGGATTAACCACAGGGAGGAAACGCCATCACACGCCTCCGTATAGGCTACTGTAGGTGGACCTATGAACACCTCCTTCGAGTTGAAGGGTCTCCTATATATGAGACGTGTAACACAGATTTGTCTGTGTTACACATTTTAAACTATCTAACAAATACATAATCAGTTACATCCATTCGCCTCTAAGTCCGATTTCAATTACAGTCAAGAAGGGACTAGACTTGCGTTCATGCGCATTTCTCTTAGATCAGAAAACGTCCATGTCCGATCCCCCGAAATATATATCCCCCTAAACCCCCATCCCTGTTTAGCTCTCGTACGCATTCGCATTATTTAGGATTTTCGATGGCTGAAGTGGATTTTTAAACTAATATCAGTTGTGGCCACCACAGACTCGACCACTACCCAGAATACGTAATCGAATAAGGTGCCTTTTAACATGTTTTAAAAATTTTAAACTAAATCAAGAATTACAGTTGGCATTTCTACACGCCGAGAACTCATAATATAGTAAATTAAGTAAACAAAACATTTCCCAGTTGTAATTCTCTTGTTGTACATACAGCAAATATCTTCAAATATATATATTTTTCTCAATATTTCACTGTAAAAAATTATACAGAAAAAATAACTTTAAAATGACAGGAGTAAACTTCCACTTCTGTTTAATCGAATTTTACCAAAAGTTTATCAAATGCTGATATTGATGTCAAAAACTTAAATAAGAATTTTTTAAAAACCTGTTTAGTCAAATTCGGTCTACACGTGTCAACGACAGGAATGTGGAGTCGGAGTTGGAGTCTTGAGTCGGAAAAACTATCGACTCCCGACTCCTTGATTTAATTTTATTAAGGATGGCAACAGACCGATATAAATATTAAGAACATGAAGAAAATTACATTAGATCAAAAGAGCACATAATACAGAATCAAACACGAAAAAAATATTAAAAATACTGTATCCATATATTGATCGATTATAAAAAATAATAAAGCTCGCAGGTGATTGAAAATACAGTACTACAAAACGTACGCTTTATATCTATGTTTATATTTCCCCCTATGTTTTGTAAAAATTCTAAAGCGTTGCAGCAACTTCGTAAGTGTTTATAATTCTTATGATTAGATTAAATCAGATACACAGTTTCTGACAAAAGCATTTGGGTAAATATTGCATAAATATGTACTTGAAAATTTACTTTTATCCTGTGTAAACTAAACCAACTTCAAAGGAAATATTTCCAGATATTTTATCCTTAAAAATTATACAAGAATGTTGATCGTACATGTCTTTGCATTTTTATTATTACTATAAAGCTATTAAACTAGTTACAAGTAAAATACACTGTTTTTTTTTTTTCGTTTTACTTTTTTTTTCCTGTTATTATTTTCAGCTCTTTAAGTTTTGACCTTTAAATGTTGATGAAAATAAAAGTAATGATACACCTGTGTAGAATTAATTAGTAAAAGGCACTCGTGCTTGTCTAGAATCTTCTTGCAAAAAGATGATTTAATAACTTATTCAAACTTCAAGGTAGAAATGAAATAATTGCCATTTAGATGTGGGTGTTGAAAGTTATGATGTTTCATAGATGTACAAATTAATTCGGTACTTTAAGAAATTAAACGTTCATTTTTTTAGGATTAAAAAAATATTTTAATCGTAAAAATATTGGCCATTATTATCGATAACTTTGTTCCAGCTGAGTAATTCCCTCTAAAATATATATATATATATATATATATATATATATATATATAGCGGCTTTAAGTCGATAATGTGGTTAGTTACATTTTCGGGCCTCTTCCACTGTTTTGAAATAGATATTAGCCAGATGATGTTGGAGGGATCGGAACTGGTGGTAATCCGATGGGACTAAGTCCGGTAAATACGCCACAAGAAGGAGAACTTCTCAGCACGAGGAAAAAATAACATCCTTTGTCCCTTTACGACACTGCCCAAGTGTTGAAGAATTTGCTTAGTTCTGTGGCCGGTAAATGGTCAATTTCGATCTAATTCATCACTCAAATGGTTGAGTTGCCGTTGTTACCTCTCTGAATTAATAATCTAACTCATCTCTTAATATTTAACCAAATAAAAATATATCACACTTCTTTGGTATGAATCGATGGTTTCGGTTTCGGACTCGATGTCAATGATTGACCTATATATAATATTCTATAATATGACCTATATAGTGTTTAACCTATAATATTCTACGCTGAGGGTTGACGTACAATAGCCAATATTCATTAACGGTTATGATTTGTATAATAAATTCTTCTCTTTGAACCTTATAAGTAAGGACATCACATTTTCGCACTGTCAGCACCATTGTGTTCACCACTCTTTTTTGAGGTACGTCTTCGGCTTAGTCAAGATATGTAGAGTTTTTTAAATATTAAAGGTGGGTTCGGGACGCAAGCTCGGACTGCTCCGAGTCACTCTGTTTAACTCCAGAGCGTTCGAGAAAAGGCCTAAACGCGTTTCCTCGAGGGGTCTGGAGTTAAACAGAGAGACTAGAAACAATTCAAGCTTGCTTCCCGAACCCAGTCTAAGACTGGCACTTCAAAATACCAAAACGACGGGAAAATACTTCAATTTAAAACAGAGTTAAAGAGTTGTAATAAATACCGGAAATGTGTTTGCAATAATCGCGTACAGTACAATAAGCAATTTGCACAAGTACCTACATATCTCAAAATATATGTAGGTACTTATTTATTTTTCAATAAATATTATTTATGTTTTCCAAAAATATGTTTTGTTCATTAATTGTAAAATACGAGGTGTGATAAAAAAATACGGTGAATGCATTTTTATAGCACCAACTGCTGACGCTACATCCATTTGAAGTAATAAGTCCAATAGTCTGATCCGTTGAGACAGTCAGTGTAAAGTTTGAACAAGTTGTGACTTTTCACTCGGCTTCCAGAGCTGAAAGAGTGAGGTCGTGTTTACCATGTCTGTCGCGCATCATAGATTTCGAACAACGCGTTAACATTAAGTTTTGTTTCAAGTTGCAAAAAAGTGCCAAAGAAGCTCATGAAATGTTAAAATCAGTGTACGGTGATAATGTGGTGACTCTGAAGACTATTTACAAGTGGTATGAGCGATTTAAAAATGAAATGAGACGGTTGAAGACGAGCAACGCTCGGGACGTCCTTCGAACTCAAAAATTTATGAAAACATGCAAAAGGTGGCAAAAATGGTTCATTCAAGCAGGCGATTGACTGTTCGAGAACTTACCGAAGAACTTAATATCTCCTACAAATCAAATCATTTTAACCGATAATTTGAAAATGAGACGAGTGAGTGCGAAATTTGTTCCCAGACTTTTGACCCGCAAGTTTTTGGCCGAAAAAAAGGTTCCTGTATGTTCACAACCCCCTTACTCTCCGGATTTAGCACCATGCGACTTCTGGCTCTTACCAAAAATAAAAACCGTGGTAAAAGGAAAACTTTTTGACACCATTCCCGACATTGAGAGTGCCACAACAGAGAAGATGAAGGCCATTCCGAAAGAAGCCTTCCGGCAATGCTTCCAGTCCTGGAATTAACATTGGGATAAGTGCATCGCTAGCCAAGGAGAGTACTTTGAAGGAGATTAATTCAAATTTGATATTGTCAACTGACAATAACTGAAGCGCCTCTAGTGAGATTTTGAGAAACTGACAGGTGGAGGATAGTCGAGTTTGTTTACTTTTGTTTTCATAGCGTGTTTTTAAAAAATGTCTTTAAAATTGCAAGAAAAATTAAATGCAACGTGAATTGTTGTGTTTATCTTTGCAATGCAAAAGTAGGTCATGATAGAGATCTAAGTTTTCATCGTGTTCCGAACCGTGGCTAAAAAAGCCTTATTACCTTCAATTATAAACCTAGAGGTTACTTGGGCACTGAGAAAACGGAAAATTTTATTTAACGCAACCCTCATATTGAATAATAAATTAATTTCAATAAATATCACATGAAGATACCATTGAACCTGTCAAAAATATCCTATCTGCGTCAGCCATGATGTACAATGCAGTGGCGCCTCTATCCGTAGTGTCAGATGACAATAAACTTATTATTTTGTTCTTAATAAAATTATTCACCGTATTTTTTATCACACCTCGTACATATATGTATAAAATCTAAATTAAAAATTAAAGAATGTTTTGTAGGAAGCTTTAGGAGATATGGATATTTGTTTGAAAAGGTAGGTACTGTCCACTTAATTTAGTCCACGACTGTACATGGCGTCATATATATGAAAATAAATAAGATTTTATTAAAATATTTTTAATTAGGTTATATTTTAAGTATCATCGCTACACACTTTAATAATAAATTTCACCGTTTAAATTTCTTTTACTAAATTTTATTAAGTAAGGTGTCATATTACCAATTCAATATTAAAAACAAAATTTTTGGACATATATAAATGCTACGATTTATTTAATCATGGCCTGTAATAAGTAATTTTCACGAAACCTAAATATAGCTACTTAAATTAAGTACTAAGTAGCGGTTTTTTGCATTTTACAACGTTGCACTCTGTAAGTTTAATAACAGTTATCATGAGTTCCATTGAATCTTAAACATGTTCTGACGAATTTGCACTGATTATTACTCTTCCTTTTTGTAAACATGTGATTTGATTACATATATTTAGGTGTCCTTTTCCGGCTTTACGAAGCACTGGTGGTTGAGAAAATTATTAGTTTTGCATAAAATTTAGCAAAAGAATTGTTCTTAATTTCATGGGAATTCTGTTTTTCGAATTATTTAAATGTTGCTTCAGTTGCTAGTAAGAAAGGACTATTTTCAAAAATTTGGTATTAGAAGCTAGAATGTCTATTTGGTCGCAAAATTGAATATGAATACGCGCGCCACTTGCTCTATAAGATTGTAAAGGTGGCATCACAGAACAATTATCGGTCAATTTAGCCATGAATTAAAAAAATAATTAATTTTGTCAAAAACACAAAAACTGCAATATTTTTCAAAAACGCAATCGGATCAAATATTCCTCTCATTCGTTACCGGCTCAGATCAATGTACATTTCCTATAATTAATTTCAGATTTTTAATTTAACCTCTTTGGGTAAAAGGGGGCGGGACAAAAACTTTTTTAGCACATTTTTGGCTAAAATCGTATTAAAAAGAACGAATTAAAAAAAATACTTTTCGTTCCTTAATCTACGTCCTAAGATCTTTCTTTTGATATCACACAATGAATTTTTTCTAAATATTTTTTTTTAATCGACGATACAAAAAAATCGACATTTTTCGAAAAAACTAATCTGATCAGAAAGGAACTATTCTAGTTCCCATCAATGTTCATTGTGGAGATTTTTTTCAGATTTTTAGATCAACCCCTCTGAGAAATAGGTTGCGTATCTGACATATTTTTGGAAAAAAATCCATATTTTTTTTCTTTCAAAAATAAAAATTTGCTTGTTGGTCCACTCATTAGAGGTTTAATTTGGTATGACACTCAAAATTTAAATTTTTCCTATATGTGGGTCAAAGAGTTTTATAAACATACCAAATTTCAACTTTCTATGTTAAGCCGTTTGGCTACAATTTCTACCGTACATGAAGACACACAGATAGACATATAAGTGACGTTATAAGGTTTTTTGGTGGTCATACCTACAAAACCTTAAAAATGGCAAAAATTCGTTGGCATATTTGGTTTCATATCGATCAGACTTTATTTAAAAACAAATAAAGTTACAAGAAAGGTTAGTTAGTGTGCCGATTACTGTCAATCTAGAATTACATCAGTCCACTGAAGATCATCGGGAACGTCAATCTTCGCCTTGTAAATTTTCCGTTGATTTTCGTGTGAGGATGAAACTCCCAGCACCATAAGTGAAGACTTGTAAGACACATTGATCCAATACCTTTCTCTTGAGACAGATTGGGAGATCACCTTTTAATATGTGTCTTATATCCAGTTGCATCAGCTCTCCTTCAATTTTAAGAATTCCTTGAATCGCAAAAATACCTAGTAACGCAATGCATTGCTACGTATTTTTGCTATTTAAGGAATTAAAAATTTAAGGAGAGCTGATGCTATTGGACATTAGATTCCCAAAGGCTGCCCATTCCAAATTCATTATCATATTAATATTTCTATTTATTTGATAGGTTGTCTGTCTGTATTTATCCAGAATCTATGAATACGGTACTGTAAACCACAACCCAAAAATCTGTTATATCCGACTCTATCCCAATCAACCCGTGTTAATCCAACCACCAACGAAACTAGATTATGCAAATTTCAGGTCCTTTAAATACGCTGCCCCAACAAATGGAAAAAAGAAGTTTTAGACTTCACAGGAATAAAGAAAATTATATAGGTCAGTATATTTGTTTTAAAAATAAATTTCAAACCATATTTTGTTTTTATCTTTGTTAGATTTCAGCGAACAGCGAAGCCTTGGAGATTTATAATATGTGTCTTTTAGCGTAACACTTCATGAAGATTAACGTTTTTATCCTTGACCTATTTTTTATTTACTAATTTGAGGGTGGATAAAGAGACATATAGTCGTGTGAGAGTTAGGGGTTAAGAAGTAATATGAACACAATTAAACCTGATACATCATTACAGAAAAGTAAGACATTTTGGACATAAATCCTCTAAAATAAGCAATTAAAAATAATCGGGTTTCTTGTTTTTAAAAAAGATTATTTCTAGAAACATCAAGATCAAATAAGGCTATAGTACATTGCACACTTATGTATAGCTTCGAAAAATGGTTATGATAAAAGTAATGTAGCGAGATTAACACCTATCAGTCTTTTATTAATAGTATTGTTACGAATATAGCCCCGCAAAAAAAGAACTTGGGATAAGACGCCGATCTTCGAACATTCTCGAAGTTAATCAGGGAGTTCGAGAAATGTATAGAAGAATCTAAGCTACTATACAAATGTCTTATATGTACCTGGACCGGGAGGGAGGCCAATCGAATTCAAGCAGCTCAGTTCAGCGGGTCAGTCGAAAACAGTGTGTTAATCAGTTCCATACAGTCAACTTCAGAGTTGACTTAGATAAGTGACTGAGTTCAGTACAGTAACTTAGTTGAATACTGTAGAGTGATTAAGAGATATATTTAAGCGAATATCTGGACTAATCTGAACTACATACCTGGAAGAGTTAACTGTGGTATAAGTGGAGTAACTAGTGGTATTTATTATTTAAGTGATATTTTAGAGTACGTTCAGGTTAACTTCATGCCAGGGCATCATAAAATACGTCATCAATCCTGCGCGAGAAAACAGTTGATCACATTGACGTACATTAGGGTTTTAAAAATTGTTGTGGAAACCAAACACACAAAATCATGTATTTCAAATACATTTTTACTCATGTTAGTACACGGTATACCTTGAAACGTACGAGAAATAAATAATAATAATGAAAATAAACAAACAACATAGCACAATACGCGTAGTTCAACACAAATCAAAGTAAGTGACGCCAATGAAATGTGTCAAGCTAGCTGTTGGTAACGTAATGGACGAAATTTGGTTTCTGCTCAGCTTAGTCGGTAACATAGGCCTGGCATGAAGTTAACTTGAACGTACTCTAGTTAATTAATCAGTGTATAAGTCTGTGAGTGACTAGTGTATAAGTCCAATATTTAAGTAGATTAATACATATTTAAAACCACAACCAAATTCGTCTCAGATTTTATTGTTACAGTTCACGTGTATGTCGTTATAGAGCGTGAAGCTTGCGCGTGAAATTAGTAGCAGGGATTCTAAGCGATGACGAATTATATACTTTCGCAGACATAAATCTAAAGTCAAGTGCATAACCACATATTATTATATATTTGGCGGGAGAAAGTCTCTGTATTATTACATAGTATGTAAGACAATGTTATTGTTTACAATATATACTACCTGAAACAGCATGAGTTTGGAAAAATACGCAAGGGCGTAGAACGGGAGAACTCGGCCAACAGTCAAGTAAACATAATGATCGTCCAATACAATTATCACTTAAAGAAAGCAGCTGCATTTCCACAGTTTTGATGTCCGACTATGATGGGAGGTATTTAAGTTTGCAGACTTAACTAATAAATTTAATGTACAAGTGTTAAGTTGGTTTTACACAGTTCAATTAATTGATCAATAAATTGATCAAGTTTTTTGTCAATTAATTGAAAAATTTATTGGTAACCTTGAAAACAAAAGAATTATTACACACATCAATTTATTTATCAATTTTTTTCCAACTTTTACATTACCAACTGTAAAACATGTTGACATATTTATCAGAATGAAAATATTGAAAAAATCCTCACAAAGTTACGAGCTGCGAAACAAAAGAAATAACCTAGATGATGGTAAATTAGAACGTTTTGAGGTTTTCTCACATTTGAAAACGAAACAAACTATATATTTCGAGGTTATACTACAGCTAAACAGTTGGCAATTTCTTAACAGATAAAAATATACCTAGAATTCCCTAAAAAATTTATGAAAAATAGAACTTGTTCTATTTTTTCAAAATAAATTGATCAATTTTTTTGTCAATTACCTAACTGATGAAGTTTTTACACTTTATACACATCAATTAACTGAATGTCAACTTTTTCAATTAATTGATCAATAAATTGAATCGTGTAAAACCCACTTATCAGTGTGAATTTATACTTTCTTGATGTTTCTTTGACTGCTCAATGTATCTGTCGTTGTCTATCATAGTGCTCTCTCTATGCGCACCTTGAAGACCACCCTTTCGCGAGATATTTGCTAAACAATACTACCTAACAGTAATTATAAATTAAAGATCAAGTCAGTCTATAAATGCGTGCATATTTTTGAGAAATACAAGGTGTCTCAAAAGAAATTTTATATTTAGTGGATCGATTAAAAAAAAAGTAAGCCGTATATAGAAAAAATGTTTATTAATTATTAAAATACACTTTTTGGGGATTTATTTCTTAAAAATAATATCGTCTAAATGTAGACCCTCGCGTTCTCGGCACTCATTTAATCCAACAGTAAAATTACTTATGACGTCTCGGCAGCTGGACTCAGGGATGGCTGCCATTTCGTGACGGATATTTTCTTTCAAATGCGCCAGTGAAGTCGGTTTATTGGCGTAAACTTTAGATTTAAGATAACCCCCATAGGAAAAAGTTCATAGGGGTTAAATCTGGACTGCGTGGAGGCCAATTTATGTCACCTCACCTCAATCACCTGATTTACGAAATTAAGCCTCTGACTGGCATCTTGAAGCTTTAATTCTTGCACCAATTGAATTTTGTAGGGGTGCAGCTTTAGGTCTTTGTGCATAATGCGATTTAATGATGATCTATGCACATTTAAAGCACTTGCGCGCTTCCGAATTGAAAGGTTCGGGTCGTCACGAACAGACTGATTAATATTCTCCACGTTTTCTACCGTTCTTGATGACCTAGGTCGCCCGGATTTTGATTTATCCAACGTTGTACCAGTCTCTTCAAACTTTTTAACCCAATGTCGAATGAGAGGAATCCTTGGCGCATCATTTAAGTGGCGAAAACCTCGAATACTGCAGAATTTTCTACGCGCTACAGTCGCCGAATCACCGTTTTTGTAAAACTCTCGCACGCATAACGCGCGGTCTGCTCCCGAGAAACGCTCCATAGCGACTAAATTCCCAAGAGCCAGGCTACCGATTGACATAACCCCCGCGCCCCTCGGATACCTTGCGTTCGCGCAGTAAGCTAAATAAATATAAAATTTCTTTTGAGACACCTTGTATAACAAGACAAAGGAAATGATTTATTTTTTGATCAATGGTGTATTTTCCTTCATTATCAATAATTTGTTGCCATCTTACTGCCATTTTTTCAATTCAAATTGTGTAGAATAACTCTCTTGATATGATAAACTTTATCTTCGTTTTTACTTGCCCGACCTTAATATATAAGGGGCAAGTATTGTAATCGCGAAAATTTTCGATGTCGAGATTTTGACGGATGACCACATTTCATGGTCCAGGGAATCCAAAAAACCTATTTTCGAAGTGCCGTCCGTATGTGTGTGTGTCTGTGTGTGTCTGTGTGTCTGTGTATACACGATAACTCAAAAACGGTTTAACTTAAAGAGTTCGTTCTGGTACTAAAAAATTCTCCTAATAATTGGGAAGAACTCTATTGTTTTTTATTAAAATCCGAAACCGGAAACGGAAGTTATTAAACTTTAAAATTTAAAAAAATTCGTAACTAGTAAACCAAGCCTTGAACAAAAAATTGTATAGGAAATAATTTGATGTGTTTTTGAAGATTTACCTAAATATTTTTTTAAATTAAAAAAAAAAAAAATATGTATTTTTTTTTATGGGAGGGCAAGTCTAGCGGAGGTCTCCCTTCGCCACTGGTTTAATTTTGTTGAAACGAAATGGAACAGTGGTTCACGATGAAATAAATAAGTTAAAAGAATATCTAAGTCTTTCCACCTCTTGTCTAGAGTCTTAATCAGTTAATCGAAGAGCAATATTCATTATTTAATACCATTTCAAATTACCAGCAGTCGATATCATCTAACAGTAGATTAGTTGATAATATTATCATTGATTCATATTCAGCAACATCAATTGATGACCAGTGGAGCAGGAAGGTTAAGAAATGACATCCGAGATCAGGTATAAGATCAATAGAAAGACCAAAAAAGTGATGACAAACGACCTATCAAAAAGTACTGGACAACGGAGGCAAGATCGTCAACAATGGAGAAAGAGAGGCGTATGTTCAAAGATGAATAAGTTAATTCTGGATATGATTCTAGATAAATATAATGCAAACAGTTGTAGTTATAACTAAGTTTTTTGCTAGTTTGTGTAGGTGTTTGTCTGAAACAGTCATGTACCATTACATTATTAATATGATGGAACAATTGCTGTAGTAATCCAAGGAACCGTTAGTGATGATTATATACATTTGTAATAAATAGCAAGTACATATTTTCTCTGCTTGTAACCATACAACAATAGAACTATTCTTTTATGTCAGCCTTGACTATTATTATTTACATTTTGATAGGCAGTACATTATTATTTAAATTTATATTTTTCAGCAAAAAATTATGCATATTATAATGCCAAAGCTGACAAACTGCAACAGACTATGAAGGTAAATGTAAGATATAATTTAATTATTATAATACCAATAATTGTTGTCAAACAAATTATTGTTATTTATAGAAAATAACTGTTCTAAAAATTACAAACTAAAATTTCATTACAGAGTCTACAAGGAAATATAAGAAATAATAAATGAAGTTTTTAAATTGGTTCAGAGAAAAAATCTACAAGCCAAAGAAATAAATAGGCGAATTAAGGTTGATTTATACATTGCCAGGCCGTGTTCGGACTTTTTTTCTACAATCTACAATGTTGCTTAGAAGCCACATGGGTGAGCAGGTATGGGCCGTATGGATAGTGGACCGGTCGAGTTCAAAACAAATATGAGTGAGACCCATAGTCAACCACAACGGTGCCCCAGCCGGTGTTTTTTATGCATACACTGTTTCACTTAAAACTAAAGTAATTCAATTTTAAGTTTTTGTAGGTATAAACACAAAAAAAATCTTATAACGTCACTCATGTGTCTGTCTGTATGGTAGAAATTGTAGCCAAACGGCTAAACATAGAAGGGTGACATTTGGGCATATTTAAACAACTCTTTGACCCACAAATAGGAAAAATACTGAGAGTTCAAAAAACACATCACGAAATAAATATAAATAAATATATATTTGATGAAACCTAAATATTTTTTAAAATTTGGAGTAGCGTATCAAATGAAACCTCTTAATGCGTGGATAAACAAGTAAAATTTTATTTTTGAAAAATATTTTTTTTTATGTTTTCGGTAAAAATATGTGAAACAACTTTGGTCCCCCACATTATCTCCCAGAGGGGTTGTTCTAAAAATCTCCACATTGTACATTGATGGAAACCCGAATAGTTCAACAGGAATTTTTGATCTGATTAGTTTTTCAAAAAATATAGACTTTTTCCGTCGTTGAAAAACAATTATATTTTTTTAAATTTACTGTTTGGCATCAAAAGAAAGCTTTTAAGACGTAGATTAGGGAACAAAAAACAGTTTTTCAAATGTTTTAAATTTTAATACCAAAAAAATCTGAAGTAATGTACATAGATTAATAGACAAAATTAATGTTCTTTTTTTTTTAATTCATGGCTAAATTATGGCTGATAATGTTACGGTTTTTTTGTGTTTATGGCTAAGGTAGTGTGTCTTTTTTAAATTTTAAATATAATAAAAACATTTTAATAGCTGAGAACCGAGTTCTTGCGTGTACTGTGCAGAGTGTAGAGTATTATATATTATTAGTCGTGATTCAATCGATTGTTTGAATTACTTTAGTTCCTTGTTTTTAACGTATCAAAGAGGAATAAATCGTTTAGACTAATGAAATACTTATAAAACAAATAACACATTGTTAATAGTGACAAATACGTTTCTGAAATTGAAAAAAAAAAGTCATTTATCAATATATTTCTTATTAATTTAATAAAGACTTGAATACGAAGCAAATGAAGAGAAAAAAAAAAAAACGCTGCGATTTTTTAATTTAAATTTTATTGTGACGAAATTTTCGCAAATTATTTAAATTTTGTTCAAAAAATTAAATGTAAGCTCTTAGTACTCACATATCAAATAAAAATTATTATCAAAAAACTGTTTATTTTGACGTGATTATATAACAAATATTCCTAGACATCCAGCCAGAATGTTGGCTTTCTTACACTTATTAAATACCTACAGAACCCTGAAATGTATGAAAATTCATACTTGGCATCAGTTTTTTTTATTTTTAACGGCAGGGACACGGCCCGGTAATGTATAAATCAGTTTCAAAGCTCGGTTGGTCAGCATAAGGGAAGTTAAAAAAAAAATTAAATTCAATAATTACCCAGCACTTAAAAACAAAAATGTTTGCAGTGAAATGCAGTACATTCTACCAATATTCAAGTATGGGTGAGTTCCAGAATGCATCAACAAATTAATTGATCATTCAATCAATGATGTAATCAATGGAACCGATGCGATATGATTAGCAGTGAAATTTGGAACGATTCGTTGATTTGTGTATATTAACTTAACCTAAAATTTTTGCTACCATCATGGTGCTACCATCCCCTTCGTCTAATTCTGATGAATTAAGCGTTCCAGATAAAGAATTATTTTTAATACGTGACAAAACAACACACTGCAAAGTGATCAATTATGTAGCGAATAAATATGCAAGTGAATAAATATTGTAATGATGATTTCCAGAAATATTTTACGATTACACGTTAATCATTGATAAATGATGGTATAAATTTCATTTAAGTTACGCTTCAATCATGGCCAACTGTACGTCTTGATAGTGAATTTAGAATAAAAATTTGAATTAAAAAACTGATTGATAGATTTTCCATGCAATCGATTAGTCAATCGATGAATACTGAAACTTTATCGCTCACCAAACACACAATGACAAAACTGAAAGTTGTTCAATATTAATCTGCATTAGTTATTTCTTGATGTAAAATCAGTGGCGGACTGGTTCGCCGGATGATACCGGGCAATTTCCCGTTAGGCCGGTCCCTATAGGGCCGATTCTTGAAGCTATGGGGCCGGTCCTTAGACCAATGAGGCGGGGTCTTGACCCCATGGGGCCGATTTATTTCAATATTCCAGGGCTGGAGAATTTTGCCAGTCTGCTACTGTGTAAAATTATAAAATAGTTTCATGATACGACTCATGAATTCTGGTTTGAAAACAAGAGATCTTTTTATTTAATACGCAGTAAGAATACATATTTGCAATGCATATGTGTCGCATACATCTGTCTGATAAGAACTGTAATTTCATTCATTTAATATTGACAAACTGTGAAATATTCGACAACATACATTTTTAAACAAGAGGTACCCAAAGTTTTATATTTCCCGACGCCTTTACTAAATGATTTTACCTGGGCGTCGCTACGTAATGTTTTATTTGGCTTTGTCTCTAAAACATGGAGTAGGTGTTGCATTTTTAATGGACACATGCATATATTTACAATTAACAAAGTTTAATTAAAACTGTTATGGGTTCTTTGAAACTAACATTTGTTTTCACAGTTTTATACTATTCTCATATATATTATTGTAGTAACTATTTAGTGCTAGTAAAGTTGCTTAATTTATTAGTAATTATCTGTAGTATAGGCTATTCCAAACGTTTAGGCGGAATAAAATAAGAATTTCGCTCTTTAAGGTTGCCACGAGAAGAGACCTTGCTTGGGTTAATTCATGTTTGATGATGGTATATGAAAATTTAAAATTCCAACAGTGAAACCATAGAAACGAATATTATTTATTAAAAATTTTAATTCATTTTCACACATTTTGAAGACAAAAAAAATAAATAAATGGGAAATTTTTATTAAGAATGACAAACAATAAAAATGCAATGAAAAGGACATTTTATAATGACAATCAATTTAATCTAGAATTTGCAATGAGAGTATGATTTACAAAATGACCATTAATAGATAAAAATTACTAGATTTCAAAATCTAGTTCCGCCTAAACGTTTGAAATAGCCTATAGGTGACCATTTAATAAACATATTTCATAAAAATGCTAGAACTTAAAATCATAAGCCAAATCGAAAATGATAGAGCCATTTTTGATTTGGCTGAAATGGTTATAGATTAATGTTATAAATGAAACTGTGCAAATTTTTAGGCCGATATATTAAATATTCAGGAAAATATGGCCTTATTTTTGAAGGTTTGATCGCAACGCATTTGAACAGCTGCAGAATATTAAAATTTGATTATAACTCGACAACTAAAGCAGCTTTTGATATGAAACTGGGTATTTAAGTTTATCTTTTTGTTGTGAATCAGAAAAAAACATACTGAATATCCAAAAAATTCTGCCCTTTGCTGGATAAGTGATGAAAATGGACAAAAAAAGCCGAATTTGCAAATTTAAGCCCAAATTTGAGGTCTATTATTTTCAGAACGAACAAGCATGGAAACCTGCTCATTGGTGTACTTATTAAAGATTTAGTATATTTTTAAATTTTTGTATCAGCATGTGGATCAAACAGCAAACAAAGTTTGCGATTATTGGAAAAATTTTACGTCCAAAGTAGCAGTGAGTAAGCTTCATTGATAGAACATGATAGATGAACCAGGAAAGTACTGAAATGACGGTCTAAGGACAGTACTAGAAACCAAGGCAGACCTATGCTCAGCAGTGGACGTCAATGACTGATAAATGATGATAATGATGATGATTTTCATCAAAGATGGTTAAATTATGAACCTGTATACTCAACTGTATATGGAGATATTGCACTTCAAAAATGCTGTCCAACATCATCAAAACTGTGCTAACTTCGGGCGCCAATTTGAATTCCGCAGATTTAAAGAATAGTGTACAATAGAAAAGTATCGGAATATGCTGTTAGCGTATTTCGCTAGTTTAGCTAAAGTGTAAAAGGCAGGTAAGCTCTACATACAATGATAATCCAAACATCCGTTTTTCGTTTCCAAAACTAATAATAATATATTTTCCAATTCATCCATTTAAAAACTGTCTTCCACATTCAACAATATCTTTAATAATGTTGACATTTCAATTTACACATTAAATAAATTTAAATCACATTGTGAAATTATGTTACAACAGTTAGATTCAAGTTAAGTCTAACTCCAGTTGCTTCTGTTTAAATTGTTGTACAAGGTGTCTCAAAAGAAATTTTATATTTATTTAGCTTACTGCGTGAACGCAACGTATCCGAGGGGCGCGGGGGTTATGTCAATCGGTAGCCTAGCTCTTGGGAATTCAGTCGCTATGGAGCGTTTCTCGGGAGCAGACCGCGCGTTATGCGTGCGAGAGTTTTACAAAAACGGTGATTCGGCGACTGTAGCGCGTAGAAAATTCTGCAGTATTCGAGGTTTTCGCCACTTAAATGATGCGCCAAGCATTCCTCTCATTCGACATTGGGTTAAAAAGTTTGAAGAGACTGGTACAACGCTGGATAAATCAAAATCCGGGTGACCTAGGTCATCAAGAACGGTAGAAAACGTGAAGAATGTTAATCAGTCTGTTCGTGACGACCCGAACCTTTCAATTCGGAAGCGCGCAAGTGCTTTAAATGTGCATAGATCATCATTACATCGCATTATGCACAAAGACCTAAAGCTGCACCCCTACAAAATTCAATTGGTGCAAGAATTAAAGCCCCAAGATGCCAGTCAGAGGCTTAATTTCGTAAATCAGGTGATTGAGCGATTTTCAACGTTTACCAACATTTTGTTTTCGGATGAAGCTCATTTTCATCTTAATGGCCACGTAAATAAGCAGAACTGCCGCTACTGGAGTGCAACGAATCCGAAACGCAAACATCAGAAACCCCTACATTCGCCTAAAGTGACCGTATGGGCTGCGATGTCGGCGCGAGGAATTATCGGCCCTTACTTTTTTGAAGACGAAAGGGGGCGTGCAGTTACAGTGAATTCAGAGCGTTATGTGGAGATGTTAGACAACTTCTTGGTACCTGAACTGCAAAACTTTCCTGGCTATAACCAAAGAACATGGTTCCAACAGGACGTAGCAACTTCACACACGTCCAATATGTTTCTGCCACGTGTTCGTGAAATATTCTCAGGCTAATTGATCTCCCGGAGAGGTGACATAAATTGGCCTCCACGCAGTCCAGATTTAACCCCTATGGACTTTTTCCTATGGGGTTATCTTAAATCTAAAGTTTACGCCAATAAACCGACTTCACTGGCGCATTTGAAAGAAAATATCCGTCACGTAATGGCAGCCATCCCTGAGTCCACCTGCCGAGACGTCATAAGTAATTTTACTGTTCGATTAAATGAGTGCCGAGAACGCGAGGGTCTACATTTAGACGATATTATTTTTAAGAAATAAATCCCCAAAAAGTGTATTTTAATAATTAATAAACATTTTTTCTATATACGGCTTACTTTTTTTTTAATCGATCCACTAAATATAAAATTTCTTTTGAGACACCTTGTATTATGTAACTAACTTATAGTAATACTTTTTTTCGTACATGACTGGCGAATTTTTCAATTCAATATATAATAGTTATAAATAAATGTTAAAATTATTCAAATCAAAAATAAAATCCTTGTAGTCTTGTAGTATCGTGTAATTTGTAAACTTTACGCACGTGATTGTTAAAAAAATTCTTGAACACTGCTGTGGGTTCGTCCTGATTGTGTTCTTAAAATGTAAAATAAATAAAACTAAATAAAAGCAGTGACATAAAGACATGAGAATATAGATTTTAGCTGGTTTTCCAATTTAATCGCTCGTTTAAAATGTCATTCAGAGGGATATAAGGAAAATATAGCAAAAGAATTTGCAAAGCAGTAAATTAAACAATCCTGTTAAAAGCGCCTGGCAAGATTACTTGATGAAGATAATTAATTTTATACTTTTACTGCCAATATTAAAAATTTTAACACACGAACAAACCGAGGCCAATTTTTAACTTCAAATAAAAAAATAAAAAAATCAAACTATATTTGGTCTAAATTCTATGGTCGAAACAAATAGATGTTTACGTTGTGTGAAACCCAACTACATTACTCTCTGGATTAAATCGTGAGCAGATCTAAAACGATCCAAAATAGTATTGTATTTAGACTTGCTGTTAAATAGGACATATTTTCGCACAAATTAAAATGAATTAATTATAAATATTATTTTTTAATTAAAATAACTTTCTAATTAACTTTAGCAGTTTAAATTCCAACATTTTTGATGTTCATCTTGTTGACGCATTTCGTTTAGTCATCATTTCATGAAATTCAGAATATCATCCTTAATTTAATTTGGGGGATTGCTTGCGTCAGCGAAATTGCAAATTCTGAGATAGTGACTTACATAGCCACCTGTGGACATTTCCATGTCTTCCAGTGCTACTAAAGCTTGACTCAGACAAATCTCATTACAACCACATAATTTAGTTCTGAGATGGAACGTTTGTTAACTTACTGAACTAATTCAGAATTGCAAATTGAAAATTTTATTTACTCGATTGTGGGATCGGATGTAGGTGGATGTAATTCATTCACAGCTCATCAAATTAATATACAGTAAACCCTCAATTTACGCATTAATCTCTTTAAAGCGGTTGAAAAAGTTTAAAATTTTTACTAATCTACTAGATAACGTAGCTAACCATCCATTCATGATCATGGCACCTAACACAACTGCATTATTACAACCCATGGACCAGGGATTAATTGCAAGTTTTAAAAAATATTATTTGGAATATACTTTTCAGCAATTCTAACATCGCTGATACCATCGAAAATAATAAAAAATTGAAGTGAAGTGTGAATTTTCACACATTTTAGGGTTTTGCAAGTATTTAATAGGTGTAAGAAGACAACATAATACTGGATGTCTAGGTATAGTTATCACATCTGTCATCATAGTCATCACAGTTTTTCTGATAATCACTTTTATTCGTTATTTGAGAACTAAGAGCTTCCATTTAATTTTTTTAAACAAAATTTTAATAGTTGCCAAATATCCCAGCGTTTTTTTCTGCATTTGCTTCGTATTCAAGTCTTCATTAGATTAATAAGAAATATTTTACAGTGTAGAGTGTAGTGTGGTGTGGTGTGAATAACTCAGTTCGCAACTAAAAAAAAAAACATAATTTTTTTAATATTTTTAATTCCAAAAAAATATACTCACTATCTTAGGCTATAAATACAAAAAATCCATAACATTATTAGCCATAATTTAACCATGAATTAAAAAAATAATTTTTTCAAAAACTGCCATATTTTTCAAAAACATCTGATCAAAAATTCCTCTCGTACGTTTCCGGCTCATATCAATATACATTACCTATAATTTTTATGGGTTTTGGTTTAACCCTTATTGGTAAAAAGGTGCGGGACAAGAACTTTTGCACATTTTTCACTAAATTCGTGTTAAAAGAAACGAATTTCAAAAAATTATCTATCGTTCCGTAATCTACGTCTTCAGAGCTTTCTTTTGATACCACAATTTTTTAATTTTTTTTAACGACATAAAAAAATCGACATTTTTCAAAAATGTATCTGATCAAAAATTCCTGTTGAATTATTGCGGTTTCCATCAATGTTCATTATGGAGATTTTTTTAGTTTTTAGGACAATCCTTTTGAGAGATAGGGTGCGGGACAAAAGTTTTTTTGACACATTTTTGGCAAAAATCGATTTTTTTATGTTCGAATATAAAAAAAAAATGATTTGTTGATCCACGCATTAAGAGGTTTCACTGAAAATTTTTAAAAGATGTTTATTTTTTTATTAAATACATATTTGTTTATATTTATCCCGCGCTGTATTTTTTTGAACTCTCTATAGTTTTCGTATATGAGGGTCAAAAAGTTGTACAAGTATGCCAAATTTCACTTTCTATGTTCAGCCGTTTGGCTACAATTTCGACCGTACAGACAGACAGACAGACACATGGGTGACGTTATAAGGGTTTTTTTGGTGGTCATACTTACAAAACTCTACTTAATGAACACGACCATGACCGCTGTCTGAAAAAATCCTTGGCCAGATTGAGGTTCCAGATTAATAGACGATTTTAGTCTATTAGAAACGATTGACACCGGAATTGCCTAGATAGTGGCAATAGAACAACAATTGGAAGGTAAAGGATTGGTAGGTCAAGAATTGGATTTGAATGCTTTGATATTGAATAACTTTTACAATCACACGATGCTGAATATACAACTAATGATCTTATTGAAACCAAGAAGAGAACAGCGAAGAAGAAGAGCAAGAATACGATGAAGAAGCCCATGATTTTTCATGTACCTCTAATTATTTATAAGTACCATATTATTTTATTTATTTTTGTATTAATTAATTTATCAAAACTATACATAACATTATCATAAATTACATATTTTTGTAGGTCTTAGAACGAATTAGTGCTGTTGTGAATATAGATTTTAACTTCGATTAACGCGATTTCGAATAGTGCCCCATTTTCGCGTAAGCAATTAATCGTATATCCAATAGATGTTTGGGTGGACTCATGCCCACAAGCTTTCTCTTCTGCGCGCGCCTGTTGTCATTTGTCCTGTTTTATCCTCATCCTCATGGTTTATTCATTGTAATCGTCTGCCTCATCCAGAGCTCGAAATGGAAAATATTATGAACCAGAGCGCCACTTCAAAATGATTGTGCGACTAAACAATACAACATTTATTGTTCAGTAGTTTCACGAACGGGCTCAAAAATTTCCATAATTTCACGAATTGGAAGAGCGTTCCGGTTTACTCCGGTACTTGGTACCCTCATCCGTTTACATTAATACCAGATATTCAAAATATACAACATGAAACATGTTAATTAAGAACAAAATGCTACGCCGGAATTTTGATTAAAATCTATATAAAATATACGATATTATATATGGTTAGTGCATTTCAGTTAATCGATATTGCTCGTTATAGTAATGAGACATCTCACCCACTTGTATCATCATCACTCCAGGGAATATAAAATAAGCAAAACGATATTTACCAACCGAGCTAAAAGCAATAAGTCAAACAAAACATTGCATACAAAACCCTTCATTAATACTAGTTTAATTACATTCAATGCCAAAAATAAATAATCTTTAATTGCCTCTAAGGTACAATGAAAGCAATTTTGATACAGCGTTCTCTTGTAACTCTTTTCACAAAACATAACGGGAAATTTTGAAAAGTGAGATTTCACGGAATAAAATTCGGATTAGTTAGTATTGCTAAATCATTTTGTTAAATAAACAATTAAATATTATTATTTTTCTTCTTCTTAAGGCCTCAAAATGGAAAATTTCGAACCGAAACTCCAGTCCAAAGTTATACTACTATTGTGCGACTAAACAATACAGCAACCTTTCAATATGTTCAATAATTGCACGAACCGGAACAATATTTTCCATAATTTCATGGACCTGAACAACGTTCTAAAGTGCTTCGGTACACTTCGAGTCCTGCTTAAGTCTCTTACGTCCATTTCTGGATACAGGCCTCCATCAAATTCCTCCATTTAGCAATATTCTCAGCTATACAGATCCAAGCTAGTCCAAACTTTTTTTAAATCATTTTTTATAAGTTTACCAAAAGGCAGCCAAATCGTATTCGTCTTTTGAGGTCTTCTTTTGGTTTCTAATGCATCTTCTTTGGTCTGCCAATGATAATTCATTAGCTCTACAACCCATGGTGAGCCTTGGCCTCCTCTAGGATATGTCGCCATTCTGTTTTGCACGATTTTCTACCAATTCCTTATTCCGAAGACTCGTTTTGCTGCACTAATGATTTGCTCCATTGCTTTGCCATTTTAATGTCGTTCTTTCTACTTGCCATATCCTCATTTCTAAAAACATTTAATATTTTTAACGGAAGAATTACTATATAGCGCTATATATAGTAATTCTTTAGCGCGTTCAAAGGTGAGTTTGCAGTATAGCTCTTATGGCAAATGGGAGCGGTGTTGCCAAATGTTGTAAAAGTGTCAAATGTGTCAATTATAATAATATGAAAAACACGATGTATGATTTACAAAAATCAACTCTTATAAAACTCAAAATAACACTCAACAAAAACAAATGGCCATTTGTAGAATACTGCGTCTTCAGAGATCAGCGCGTTTTAGACCTGGCAACATCAACAATCAAGAAAAGGATAGCGTCATTGTGTAAACCCATTAGAGAGTATGAAAAAGAACTACTCCATATGCCCTGTACTGCAAACTCATCTTTGAACGCACTATAGTTAGTCCTTCTACTCAGCACTGAGTGTGGTGACTTCTCCACGTACACCTGTGTAGTGCTTGTTGCGTACCACAGATGTATGAGAAAATTGTATAGATATTTTAGAATGGGTTCGCAACCATTTTTATTTGTTTTTAGGATTATTATCGTGGATTTACCTCAGTATCCAGAGGCGGACTGGGCCGGCGGGACACCAGGAGAGTTTCCGGTAGGCTGGTCACAATTGCCAATTCACTTTTTATATTTTTTTAAATATCAATTGTCATCCTTTACATCCTGACTATTTGTGTAATTTTTAATACAAATTTTATACATTAGTTTTAAAAATTTACATGGTATTTTATATATTTTATGTTTCATAATATATCAATTTTTCCTTTTGACATTTAGATTTCGTCTGCCAACATGAAACATGAAATAATCATAGAGATCGTTACAACTTGAGAAAACAAAAATCCAGTTTACTTGCGCATAAACATAATAAACATAGTATACAGAAGGTTTGTTCTCATTTTTGATAAAAATTGAATCGAAGATTCAGGAGTCGATATTTTCTCCGACTCCTCTGCTTTCAATTACTTGCGAACACTGAATGACAAACTAATTGGTCAGTAATTTTTAGGGATTTGATTAATCTTTACTAGGTTTTGGATTGATTTTCGCTCGAAACTATTGCTTTTTGTACAAATAGTTGTAAGTTACTTACGTAATGCACACGTTACATTTTCATAATTAGGTAACATTTGTAATAACCATTGAATAGCGGTATCAGCTTAAACAGAGGTATAAGTAATGGATGTCGTACGGAAGCAAATCAGAATAACCTTGACAACTCCTCTACGACGTTCTACTCAATTAAGGTGACAACAAATCCGACTCCATATACGAGTACATCCAAGTAGACCAAGCCGCAGTCACTATTTGAGAGGGAGAAGGCCACTAGGCTTCTAGACTCCCTGATGGGCGACCCCCACCAGAAGGCAGGTTCAATGTAATCCCTGCCAGCACGGAACTTCATTGTTAAAACCAGGAATTGTTTTTCTATCAAACCACCCGAGTGACAATATGACAAAAATTACGCAACAACCTAATATGTAGATCAACATCGCTTTTAGTTTGTAGATTTAAAAACTCTATTGTAAAATAATATACTTCGTTATCGTTTCAAACGAAAGTAATCAGATTATTATTGTAACTATATCAAACAGTATATACAGGTACTTAATATTGAATTCATTAATGTAACACTAATATAACTGATGATATTTCTCTATAGACTGATATCCATTGAATGTAGCAGTGATTAAATGCAAAATCTATTGTATCAAAACATTGGTACTCTAAATAATTCATATAATAAATTATTAACCTATTCAATTTTACAAATAAATCAAAATCAATACCACATCTATTGAATCTAGTGATTAAAAGCGTTCATTGAAATTGAAACTAGCCTCTCGTTAATTACAAACGTAAGTGGCCTTTATGTAACCGGATGATTGGCATTGCACCTGAAAGTGTACGTTGCGCTGTTACTTGTTCATCCTAACAAATTAAGTGATTTAAACGGTAATTACTGGAGGACATTAACCTGACGGGAATATATGTACATGGACGTATTACAGCACTGTTTGTTTATACTAAGAGTTAACATGCTTTATATGACATATAACATATGACGGTTTACTCCCCTAATAAAACTTAATAGGCTGTTAAAAATATTTTTTATTTCAGTCAATGTTTTTGAAAAAACTATTATAGTTAAGCAAATATGGGTGAATTTCTGAAGATTATGACGATTTTTTGGCAATTTCTTTAATGGTATGTTTTTCGATGGACGAACACAAATAAATTAGATAAAAATCAGATGCGTGGACGATGACAGAAATCAGTTAAGGAACCAACTATCATCTAGTATCACAGATATACTACAGATACGTTAAAATATAATGCAAGTCTTCAAACATAAAACAATAAGTTCGATTCTCTTAGGAAAAGAAGCAATGTATCCACGAGAAATCTGTCGTCGTCTAAGACAGATGCAAAGCTCAAGACGCTCCTTGATATCCTCAGATTGAACGCGTCGACTGTAATTTGTGACATGTCCCATATCCCACAAATAGGAAGCTCTTCTCCTCGGAGAAGATTTCCATGAGTCAACCAACAGTGTGGTTACTTCTGCAGGAAGAACCATAGGTTTAATGTATCTTTTACTCTACCTCAATTTTGTATGGTGTTATTACAGTTACGCTATTTGAAACCAAATGACACTACTGATATGACTCTCAGGTAATTAATACCATTTACCATCCATTAAACTTTACTAATGTTTTTTTTTTTTTTTATTTATTTATTTAAATAATTTTGGTTGCCTCAGCTACTAGAGCTATTGGCCACCAGGTTACATAATGGTTTACATGGGCAATGTGTTTATATACATTAGTTATATTTTTGATTTGATGTTGATGTCTTTAAGGTATTGAATGACTCTGGCTTCTATATCGGTGTTGTTGGCTAGCAGATTCTTTAGAGTTGCTGGTAGGTAGTTTTTTGCTCTCTGTACTTGGTACTCTTGGCAGTCTAGAAGGATGTGTTCTACGGTTAGGCGAGTGTTCCATGTACTGCATTGTGGCGGGTCGGTCCTTTGGAATATATGTACGTGGGTGTACATGGTGTGCCCATATATATATAAACAAGTATATGGCGCATGAACGCTGGCTAGATGTTCCATGATAGAAGGATGGAGCTATGTATTGTCGTGCCCCTTTATGCCCGGTGAATTGTTTGGGCATGTCTAAATTACGACCTTGCTATTGGTCGAAAAAATTACAGTTACGCAGCGGGAGTTAAGAGAAGGAGCTAGGCATGTGGACGTGCCGTCATTCTTTCTGTTAGAAATATTATATGAAGTTTTGTCTGTATTAAATTGTGAACAGAGTTCGAATTTATAACGAAAATGCTAGCAAATTGTGTATTACAACTCTAAATGTAATTTTAAAGTAAAGAAGTGTGCTGTTCCTTTTAAATAATCAGTCAATATTCACAGTAAATATTATATTAGCCATTTAAACGGGTACAGCTACGTCTTTTTTACCAAATAGTATAAACCAAATAATTAGGGTTTTAGTTTCCTTACTTTACAACTTCTAACCTTATTTTTTTAAATGTAAATGTCATTTCATGTGATTTTATCCTGCTTTTTCAAAATGAATTGACACTACCCGAGCATGCGCATTGTGTTTTACGGTCACCAAAAGAGACAGACATATGTATATCTTACTCTCTATGTTGGAACATTTTAATTTACATTGAGAGATAGGCCAGGCGCCATATACTAGTTTATATATATATATGGGTGTGCCCAAGTCTCAATCTTGTCAAGATCACTTGTTCTCTTCTGTTTGTACGGGAGGAACATTTACCTACACTATCTTTTATTTTGTGTAGATGGTTATGTTGGATATTTTGCCATGTTACTTTCCACTTTTCTTCGAGTTTTCTTCGGATGTGGTTCTTTAGGTCGTAGCTCGGTATGGGTATGTCAATTACTTCTTTGTTTATGGCTTCTTTAGCTAGATAGCCAGCTTGTTCATTACCTTCAATTCCTATATGTGAAGGTATCCACATAAGGATGAATTTCCCCAGCCATTGGATTGACGGTACGTTCTTGTTGGACGAATTGGATTACACTGAGCGAGTCTCAGTGTATGATATATGTGCCCCTGGTTTCATGGTTGTTTTTTATTTCTTCTGTTGCCTTTAGAAGACAGAAAGCTTCAGCAGAGTATGTGCTCACGATATCGAGTAGGTGAAATTTTGATTTTTCTTCATTGAACACGAGTCCTGCGCCTATCTTGTTTTCTAATTTAGAACCGTCAGTATATACTGCATGGAAAGGTGAGTATTTCTCGACTATGGTAAAAAATAATGTTCATAGTAAAAAATAAGTAAAACTAATTTTTTTTAAACACTTTTGTATATAAATATTTAAGCCGACATTTGTTATTTAATAAAACATGACACGCTAGCGACAGCCTGTCAAGAAACCTTAAGTAACTTCAAAACAAAAGTTAAATAAGTTAGAAAGAAATTCATCTTTTCATCTCAATGTTTTATAAACTAAATCAAAAGGTTTTACATTATTCATATAGCGTTTATCAAATAGAATAGTAACACGATCAATTTCATTAGAATAAGGTATCTCTAATGAAACACAATCCTTCACTATTTTTGATAAGTGTATGTTCCTTATTTCATTGTAGAAATTGAGCACCACCTTTTACCCGTTATGCCGCTACGTAATCCTTCAAAAACAAAATTTTAGTTTTTTTGTTGTCTAAATTCAAAAACTACAACTAATTTCTTTAAACTGGAATAGGACCTTTTATATCAAAACAACCGCTTAATCCCCGCCCCCTTGACATAACACTAATGTGCAATTGAAAATCGTTAAGACAAACAGTATTTATGTAAGAATTATGTAAGAAAAAGGTCCTATACCTTTTAAACAAAAACTAGCGCTTAATCCCGCTTTAGATGGGCTGCGTTAAGCGAAAATAGCTTTTGCTGCTATGCGCCAAAAATTTTAACTAACTTTAGTCTATCTCAGAAGGACTGATAGTAATAAATCTTTTTGTCAGGCAGTTACCAGTGGCGTGCACATTTTAAACACGTTTAAATTGGTTTTGTGTATTTCTATATTACTATTTATCATTTTATTAAACGCACGCCTGTGACCATATTTATCATATCATTAAACGCAACCCTGTGACCATATTTTTCTTCAAAATTTTAGGGTAACATTTTTATGATCTATTGTGTTTAACCCTAGTTCGTATTCCCACATAAGATGGACACACTCGGTTGTTTTTTAACAATATTTCGTTTCGAACTATTCATATTTTGTGTGCCGCTTCTGTGTGAAAAAACAATAACATTTTACAAATAATAAATTTTATTACTATCGCTCTTTCTGAGATAGACTATAACTAACTTAAATGTATAATGGTTGGTTTATATACGGAACAAGAATAAGGAATAGGAAATAAGAATAGTACACAAGAATAAAAAATATTAAACCGTTTATATAGGACATAACATTTCGTCGCTGCGCCTGCGTACTTGCGTTGGCCTGTGTTTAACGTTTGTCACTTGACAGGTTCTAATTCATAAAACCTTTTAAAAAATTTCGTTTATTACCGTTAAAAACATTTTATTGTTGTTTACAACCCTCTGATCACAACTGAAAAACATCTGTTGACCAAACTTTATTACGGCAGACATTTTGATTGCTGTGCGCAGGCTTATCGTGTCTTATTCTTGAAATAAGAATAAAAATGTTGAATGTTACCAACTATTCTTATGTTTAAGTTAAATTTCATTCCTACATAAACCGATATACGGCGCAGCCATGTTTTAACATCTTGTGCACTATTCTTATTTCCTATTACTTATTCTTGTTCCGTATATAAACCAAGCATAAGATTATTGGTGGTTATGTAATAGGAGTTATGACTTGCCTAAGCAACCGTTAGCATACTCCATTTTATTTTCTGACAAGGTTTTACCGCGTATTTTGAATCTTATGTTAACTTTTATTTATTTATTATTTATTTGTATTTATCATTTTCGACAATCAGCTTGATAATGCTCGAATGAGCGAAACTAGTCGCAATAACTTTAATAAAGAATTTACATAATTAATATTATATTTATTTCGGTGGAAATCCAAGAAAAACCCGTACAACTCCTATAACTAACTTAATTCCGCCACTTTACATAACATTAAAATGGTATTAAAATATTCGAGACACATTTTAAAAGGAAAACTGAAAAAATGATTGAAGGCAAATATCTCTAAGACACAATTGATGACGAACCTAGTATTGAGCAACCATCTATACCTCGGTGGCAAACAGATAGAACAGGTAGTCATAGAAAACACGCATAAATAGTAATGTGTGAAAAAGACCTATCTGATGGAGACGGACAAGAGAGGAGTCGATGGCACCTTAGAACAACGAATCTAATTTGATAAACGCCATATATAACAACAAGAAGAAATAAGAAAAAATATTATCAACCGAAACTATCTTTAAAGTTGCATTAATAAAATAGTCTCACCGTTAATTTTTTGTTTGTTTTGTTTTGCTTCTATTCACTTGGAAAATATTCTGGAGTATAATGCTGTTACAGTTATCAAGAAAAAAATGATAAAATGTGTTTTTTATGTTGTTTGTTAATGTCAGTGGTGTGTTGGACAATAGCTGTCATATCGACATATCAAGGGTCACCAGGGCTGTCATATCTCTGGAGTTATTGTGTCAGAATCCACAAAAAAAATGGTACATTATTTATTATTTTATCGAGCGTTAAGTGACTTTTAATACGTTAGAAAAAAAGAGGAGATAGGATTTTTTTGTTCAAAATAATATGTCCTAACAATATTTTCTCAATTCTCTCCTGCTACATCTTAATACGAGAGTCATTTGAAGTTCTCAACCTGATAAGAAAAAGTAATTTTTGTTTTTGAAATTATGATTAACTTTTATTATGAAAACTGCTTGCCACCAAAGAACATCTTGAAGTTTGGAAATAAATAAAAGTCAGACGGAACTAAATCAGGTCAAAATAGTGGACGGGACAGCAAATCGTACAATTCGGAGATACTACAACGAAACTTGTATTGCATTGTGCGTTATCCTGACGTAAATAATTATTTTTTTAAAACTTTTGTCTCGCTTCCTATATCCCGTAGGGGTTGGTCTAAAAATCTGAAAAAAATCTCAACAATGTACATTGATGGGAATTGGAATATTTCAAAAGGAATCTTTGGTCAAATTAGTTTCTCGAAAGATACCAAAAAGACCGTAAAAACATATTTAATAACTAAATCATTTTATAACTTTGACCAATACCTCACTAATAATTTTAATGACTTGTAATGTAATTTTGTAACTTTATTTTTAATGTTAAATTCAATGTATTATTGTTTATGCTATGTTTATTTGTAGTATTTTTTCCCATTATTACCTTTATTAATTTCTGACGAATGTAAAACTATTTTGTATTTGTTAACATTAATAAAATTATTATTATTATTATCGAATGTTTAGTTTCGTTGAAAAAAATATGTATTCAATTTATTGTGTGGTTTCAGAGAAAGAAAGCTCTTAAGAGGTAAATTATGAACAAAAAGTTGTATTTTTAAAATGTCTACTTAAATAGGATTTTTGCCAAAAATGTGAGAGAAAAAATTACATACGACCATCATAATAAATCCATCATAAAAATTAGGAGTCCAACTGTAAATACATAAAGCTGTTCATACTGCACGCCGTGTATAAAAGAACATGCATGTAGGCTTAGTCATTAATAAACGTTTTATACACGGAAAATTCTTTTTTTGATAAGTTAGTTGGTTAAAATTTTTGGTGCTTAGCAACGATGATTATTTGGCTCTCACAAAGCCCTTTATAACTAAAACATTATTTATAAGTTATAATAATTTAATCTAAATATATTTTAAACATTGCTGTACGTTACAGTCAGCTGATGGCGCGGTAGCCATCTTGGTGACGTCAGTTCTAAAGTTTTACAATTGGCACTCTAAATTTTTATTTTTAAACTGAATTAACTATTTTTCTAATACAACTATTATATATAGCTGTAGATAAAATATTATATTTGAATTCGCATATAATGACTATATTACACTTGGATGATGATCCTCGCCTACAGCTGGGGTGTTAACTTCAACCTCGTGTAATACAACCTACATTATATACTTGTTCCAAGCGTGCACCCCGGATTTTTTCTTGGAGGGGGGGTCAGAAGACGCAATTATTAAAGAGGTTTTCATTTCTAAACTACAAGTGATGACAAAAAAAGTTCTCACTTCTAAAATACAAATGACCTAAAAAAAGGTCCTCGCTTGTATTTTCACAAAAACACATAACAACCACATGTTTTTTGAGCTCTTGGGGGGAGGGGCTCATCACTCATAAAAACTACGTAAAAACAACGTGTTTTTTAGAAATGGGTGCGCACCTGACTTGTATCACATCCTGTACCCCATGTTAATTAATCTAAAAATCTTAAAAAATATTCTAAGTAATACACATTAATGTGAATCGGAATAGCACAACACCGTGCTCACAATATTTAACTGGATAGCTGTCTTGATGCAAGCGCATCTCTTATTTATGTACGTTTGTAAAGTGCGGAACAGAATGCAACGAGTTCGACGACGCGTTGACGGCGTTTGGACGGCGCTATCTGTCAGCGCAAAGTTAAAATCAAGCTGTAGTACGCAAGTGCACAGAATGAGCAACGTCTGAACGGCGTTCTAAGCCATTGATATTGAATATTCGTCAACTTTCTACTTTTGACGCCGTTGAACGTTGACGTAGAACACCTAACCTCAGTTTTTACCGATGGTAAAGTGTTTGTATGTATAAATAACTTTCATATAAAATAAATAGCATCACACACAAGTCTTCATCATCCACTATAATTTTAATAAAAGAAAGCGCACGTATAAACACAGATATAGGTTGTCACTTGTCACTTTGACGGCGTTAAAAATTATTGCATTGTGTGCAGGCGACAATTCAACGCCGTTCTCAGCGGCGCGAATGTAACGCCGTCGCAAATGACTCCGTGCTGACTGCGTAGCGCGCTGTGCATTCTGTTCCAGACTTAAGTCTCGAGATGGAAGCTCATCGATTATTTTTTCTAAAGATATCGTTTTTTTTATTGATAATATTAAAAATATTATTATATGAACCTTTTGTTGTCACTTACCACGTACCTACAAAACCCTGCAATTTGTGAAAATAAGAACGCAAGTAAAAATGTGTTTAAAACTTTATAAAAAACCTTAAAAAATCCTGAAGAGAGTATTAAAATGAAATTGCTATAATTCCTGTGGGAAATATTCTCTTTATCCCTATGTCAATTAGGTCATTAACTTAATTTTTTTAAGGGATTTTCCGAAATATACATACAGAAATAAAAACATGTTACATTTTAATGGAAATTTAAAACGAATTGTTTTTAACGCTCGAGATCCTGCGTCAATTGTAAAACTGGAACAATTTAAAGGTAATTCAATGAAAGAATAATAGTGCAATTAAAAAAACACGTGTCATAAATATTAAACATACATTTTTAGTAACACTCTATTTAGGTTTAAAGGTTTCAAATTTTTACAGTTAAAATCACTTAAATATGCGAAACATAATTGAATCAATTTTATATATTTTTGTTTTTATATTTTATTTTATTTTACAGCTTAAAGGCAAAACAATATATATAAATAAAAACAAAAACACATTTGTACATCGCATGAAACAAACAGTAACAAAATAATATAAATCAATATGTTAAGTAATAATAATGGTAATAATATACAGGGTGTTTGTTTGAAACGGTGCACCCCGAAAATCTCCTTTATTTGTAAAGATACAAAAAATCTTCAGAACAAAAGTTAAACTAGACAAAAAGGCCCATCTAAAGATTACTATAAGAATTCTGAGGCACTTCCGGTTTCACCGGAAATGACGTCAACTTTTGATCTAGCATAGGGAATCGATAATTTTATATTTTTTTCCTAAAAGTACATTAAATTAGCTTTACAATGACACCAAAAAGTCATTTTTATGTTAACCATTTCAAAATGGCGACCATTTATTTACAAAATAATAATCAACATAAGTTTTACAAAGTTGAACGTAGCAAGCTTTGAAAACAATAAAAAAAGAAACAAAATATCTCTAAACTAAACTGTTATAACTAGTTATTATATGAAATAACATTGATCGAACATGTATTTTTTTTTTTTTTTAAATAATTGTAAAAATTAATAGTTTTTTTTTTTTCTAAAAAGTCAAATAGTGAGACACACACACACACACACACACACGGACGGACGGCACTTCGAAAATAGGTTTTTTGGATTCCTTGGACCATGAAACGTGGTCATCAGTCAAAATCTCGACATCGAAAATTTTCGCGATTACAATACTTGCCCCTTATATATTAAGGTCGGGCAAGTAAAAATGCATGTGTAAAAAGTTACTTCTCAGTTTGGTTAAAATTTTAGTGTTACAATTTTCATTTAAATAAAGTAAAAAGTAAAGTAAAAGTAAAAAGGCATAGTAGATAGACATCGATCGAGGCACATATCCCAAATCTTGGGTCGACCAAATGAAGCTTTAAGTCAACCACATACTACAAGAAATTCCACATTTGGTCAAAGATCGAAAAGCGTAAGCTCCGAAAACGAAAACTATTGCGCGGACATAACGCCACCAAATCCTATAAGGCAATGGATCGAAAAATTTGAAAGACAGAAAAAAGAAGAGAGAGAGAGAGAAATTTCCCTTCTAATATAAATACTTTCTGTGAAAACACTATTTTTGATAGTTGGTCCAACTTCACGAAGACGTGGCTCGTATACACTACCGCTCAAAGTTTGGAAGCAGTCGAGTTTTTGTTAAAAAAACTGATGTGAAGTGTGAATTTTCACACATTTCAGGGTTTTGCAGGTGCCAAAACAAATTTTATGTCAAAATATTTTTTTATGAATTTTAATTCGAATGCCTAATACCATTATTTAAGTTTCTAAATATGTATGTGCAGTATTTTTTTTTACATAGCAAGGTTCATTAAGATTTTGGAAGTTGCGCCCATGGCTTCTATTGGTTGCTTAAATCATTAGCCCCGCCCTCTGATTTCGTATACATCAAACATAGCATTAAATTATAATTTCAACACTTCCCACTGGTTATTAAATTTACGCTTTTAAAAATTAAATGCAACATTTACCAAAATATAACTAGAATTTTGACAAAATAATTTAAACAAAAGAAAACTGCAAAAAAAAAAAACAAAAAACTTAAAACTGACAGGATTCGAACTCTAGTTCGCAAGTTACCTGTTTAGCAAATTAGAAAACCAATGACTAAACGCACATCGCTATGAGCACTGGCTTATCTACTGGGTTACATAGCGAATTAAATATTTAACATATTTTGGTTAAAAACACAAAAAATGCATTATTTTCCGAAAACATAATCTGATCAAAAATTCCTGTTGTACTATTCCGGTTCACACCAATGTAAATTACTTAGAATTTTTTCAGATTTTTAGTTTAAACCATCTGGGCTACAGGGTGTGGGACAAAAATTTTTTTGCACAATTTTGGCAAAAGTCGCGTCAAAATAATTTATTTTGAAAAAATAAAATTTTGATCGTTAATCCACGTACTAAGGGCTTTCATTTGATACCCTACTCAGAATTTTAAAAAAATATATTTTTTTTTCGATGAGCACATATTTGTTTATATTTTTAGGGGGATATGTTTTTTAGATGTTTTAGTATTTTTCCTATGTGCGGGTCAAAAAGTTGTACAAGCATGCTAAATTTCAACTCTCTAGGTTTAGCCGTTTGGCTACAATTTTTACCGAACAGACAGACAGACAGACAGACAGACAGACAGACAGACGACAAAATGACGGTATAAGGGTTTTTTGGTCATACCTACAAAACCCTAAAAACATAGAGAAAAAATAATTTCAAACCTTTATTCACAATATAATGAACAATTACATTGAATTAAACTTTTACCAACTATAATCTGTCAATATTGTCTTAATTACACAAAAGCTTTATTTATATTTTTGATTCATCAAATTGTCCACCTTTATTTTTAATCACAGCTGCGCAAATTTGGGGCATTGTATTTATTAATTTAGCAAAATATTCGCTATCTAATGAGTACCATTCTGTATGCAGATACTCCCACATCTGTGTAGCACTACTTGGAGATCTACTTTTAACTCTTCTATCCAACTCGTCCCAAACTAGCTCAATTGGTGACAAATCAGGTGATTGGGATGGCCATTACATAATTTCTATAAGTTTTTCTTGTTTTTTATCATTCAAATAGGACATTTGATGCATGTTTCGGGTCATTATCCTGTTGAAATATGAAATTTGGTCCAATAATTTCATTTCCAGAAGGCAAAGCGTGATCCTGCAAAATTTGTAAATATTCTTTTTTGTTAAGTTTGCCATCTATTTTTATTAATTTTCCTTATTATTCCCGAAACATCCCCAAACCATTACGTTACCTCCACCATGTTTAATTGTTGGCACTGTACATTCTGGCAAAGTCCTTTCGTTCTTAGATCGTCGGACAAATATTCTTCTGGTAGAACCGAAAATTTTAAATTTGGATTGGTCCGTCCAGAGTACATTTTTCCATTCTTCAAGTGTCCAATCTCTATGAGTTTTAGCCCAAACCAACCTGTTATTCTTATGTTGTTTTGTTAATTTCGGTTTTTTACCTGCTACACATCCTCGGAGACCGGCAGGGTACAGTCGTCTTTTAACTGTTGAAACTGACACTTTACTTGGACGAATTTCATTTAATTTCGCTGCAATTTGGGAGGCTGTTAAACGACGATTTCGCTTTGATGTTACTTTTATAAATTGATCTTAGGCTTTTGTTGTAATTTTGGGTCTCCCACTACGTTTCCTGTCTTGATTACTGTTGGTTTATTGTTGCCTTTTTAATGTATAATGAACCCCTTTTGCAAAACGTCCATTATCTTTAAACATAAATAAAAGTAGTTATATCGTACAAATTCGATTAAAAACATATAAAAGTATATTGACTTATTAAAAATGAAGAAAATATATCATAAAAATCGATTTCATCAATATATATTGACATTATTTTCAATTTTTCGAAAAAAAAATTAACTGCTTCCAAATTTTGAGCGGTAGTGTATATAGATTGGAATAAAATCATATAATTGCTATTTTGAACGATACGTACTATAAAAATGTACTACATTTTTGTAGGCATTTTGTAATCGTTTCTGCACGCGTATGCTTGCTGGAAATAACTGCATTCTATGGTAATTTTTCTTTCATTTACGTTTAAGACAAATTTACCTTGTAAATCTTTTCTTTGAAAAGGAAAATACCCTAACACAATATCTCTCCCCAAAGTTCTCTAAAAATAATTTTAAAATCTAAAGTATAACATTTTTTAGAAGTGACAGATATTCTTTTTCCGTTTAAGATTTAAAAAAACCTGACATTTTTGTTACAGCCTGTTGCTGCACCATATCTCTAAATTTCGTTGTTTTCCTGCCCTTTATTGATTTTCTCTGCAAGTAGAAACAACCCCAAATTCATTTCGTATCACTGTTCCAAGTTTCAAGATAGAAAAATTCTAACGACTTTTGTAAGTTATGTGAAATTAGATCGATCTCAAGAATAGGATTTCTATTTATCTTTGTATCTTTTGGTTCATTGAACTTTTGTAGCATTCAAAAGGGTTTGGGTTTTGGTAGAATTTAATGAAATTGGAAGATATCTGGCGATTTTTGTTATCCTTTGAAAGTTCTAGATTTTAATGTAATTGGTTCCTAACATACATACAATACAATATCCTACAGCTTTATCCACAGCATAAAAGAGCAACACTTCTGTAACGGATTTCAATTGTTTCTTCGCATTAAATTTAACAAAATTCCAATTATATTCCTATTGCCTAGTTTTGTTTAGTACGATATTTCTCCTCGTATTTCTTTTAGATTTGTTGCCTTAACTCGTAGTGGACTGTAGGTCTTAGAGATGGCAATAAATAATAGAATGATGAAATAATCGATTATTTTGTTTCAGTTAATCGATTATCATATGATATTTATGGTTTCGATTCATTTATTATTAATCTATAACTTTATTTTATTTACAAGAAATTACTTAGTTGTATTGTTGAAACAATGGTCGATAGATGACTCTGCTCTCTTCTTTTCTATAAAGTCCCTAGGTTACTAGGCCTTTAGAACACTCCTTCTCGACTATTCACGACTTAAATTACCGAAACGGCGCCACTATCGCCTTCTGAATTTTTGACACGAAAAAGCATCTGTCAGTGCATGTAAACAGTATTGGTTTATAAACAATTTTTGGTCAAATTTACGTTTTCTTGTTGCATACAGTATATTTGAATTATAACCGTGTATTAAAAAAGTGTACAAATATATGTGAATCCATTTTATGATAAAATTTGCTGTTTATAAATGAATATTTTCAGAGGTTATAATGTTGGTGCTAGGTTATAATCACAGAGAAAATAAAATATTATACCTTGAACTTAAAACACTTATTTGAATACTTAAATTTCTCTAGAAATTTATTGAAAGAGAACTGATAATTTATTCTACACAAGAAAACTGTTTGCAAACTAACACACTCACGGAACACTCACATGAAATAACAAGGGGTTTTAATTATATTAACAATAGTTTAGTCAACATTAAACGATTTTCTTGCACATGTGAGACAGTGGAAATGAAAAATTCAACATTAAAATCTTGTTTAAAAACATCTGAACAGTAAAAGTGCCGTTCAATAAATTAAAGAATTATTAATAATCTTTCTTCTTCACTTGTAGCAAAAGATAACTATAAAAATATTTTAAGTTATTAACTTGACGCATTTTTCTCGTTGGTATTAAAATTAAATAGCAGTACTAATAAAGAAACTTTGTCATTCACTATAATTTTTCTAATAATATTCATCTAATATTGGAAAATGTTCTTACTCTGAATAACAACCATACACACAACAAGGAGTATTTAATCTTTTTTTTTCTTAAATTTATCATTTTATTCGTTGTAAAAACGGAGTAAAAATGGATAGAAAGAAAAAAACATTTGCTGAACTATACGTAAACAATGACAGTATACTTTTTAGAAGTTTTCGTTTTATTGTTGGTAGAGGGATACGCGTTAATTTGAGTCACCAATTTGGAAATTTTAAACTCAACCACTATTCATTCTGTACAATATACTGCTATAGTTCGCGTCCAGTCAGTTAAAAGACTCACGAGTAAAACGCAATCTGTCAACGAAAATTAAGAAAAAATGACAAAACAAATCATTTATAAGCCTTTCGTGGACCACTACATTTTTTCTACGGACCATTAATAGTCCGCAGACCACCAGTTTAAAAACACTGCTTTAGTGTACAGTGTTTTTTAATACAGTGCACCATTTCTAAGTCCCTTTTACGAGAGCTCACGGCCTACAGTTTGAGAAGCACTGCTTTAGACCAGGGGTTTCCAAAGGACAGTCCCCTGGACAGATCCGGCCCGCAATAAGTTAAAAGAGAGCCCGCGGGACGGATCCGGCCCGCAAGAGGATATCACGAGGTTATTTTTTAAAAAGTTTACTTACATAAAAAAAACAAATTAGAATAATCAAAAAATAAAAAATACCTACAACTAGATAATATCCGATTAGTAAAATTATTATTTTTATTATTAATATCATCATTATTGTTAAGCTTGTTTTTCAAATCAAGCACCAAGAGGCCAGCTGAATTTAAGTTGCTCGGCCCGCCATTTGTTTAAGAAATTTTGATGTGGCCCGATTCCGAAAAATTTGGAGACTCCTGTTCTAGAATAATTTCTTCCAAGACCTTAACCATTTCTTCCCACCAGGATTTAATCCTTTCCAATATTATGGAACTGTTAGTTAACTAGTTAAAATTTCCGGTGAACAGTAACGATGGCTTTTTACTCCTATCACAGACCATCTTTATGCAAGTTATGGAACTAGATTTAATGAACAAAAAATTTTCATCTGTTCGTTATGTTAAGTTAATTCTTTTACTTTCATCTCAAAGTTGAATCTCAACTATAAACTTTGTTCACCAAGATGGAAAACGAGAAAAGAATTCTTTATTTTAAAAATTTCTTTTGACTTTTCAAGAATACAAATCACGTTATTTAGGGAATGTTGTCTTATAGTTAGAGTTTTGAATTCTTTGATAAATTAAATGAAATCAACTGACATGTGAAAAGAAAATTGAGATAAAAGAATAGTAAAAAGAATTGTTTGTAGCAAAGAAAACAAAGGTAAATTACTTAGAAAAAGTATTTCTTTTTATGATTGCGCCGCGACTAATTATAACTACAAAGACAGTAGGTTATTAGGAGCACAGAGGCAGTAAAAAGAAAAGTATTTGTTATATTTTACAGTTGTCAGTACCGTACGTAACTTGCAGATAAAAAGAGTTATTCCTAAATCTACCTACTAGTGTTATTTGTTTTCTTTATGGAATAACGTGGCTAACACGTCCACGAAGTAAGAGTATTCAATTTTTGAAACTGAAAAAATCAATACAGTGGAACTCCAATATTCGTCCACGCCAATGCTCGTCTTTTTTGATATTCGTCCTTTTTTTTGTTGAAATTTTTATTATTCGTCCGAAAAGTCAATATTCGCCTCACCTCGTGGCCACCGACGTGGCCGCCGAGTCAGCTGATCGTCTATTAACTGGTTCCATTGGTTGTTATAAGCTCCGCCCCTCTGATTTCGTGTACATTGAAACAGAATTAAATTACAATTTCAACAATTTCCACTGGTTATTAAATTTATGCTATTAAAAATCAAATGCAACATTTGCCAAAATATAACTAGTATTTTGAAAAAATAAAAATGCAAAAAAAACATAAAATAATATTGTCTCCTCTCGCAGGGATCGAACTGATTTAGTTGGGTAAGAAGCCAGAGTCATAACCACTACACCAAGATACACCTTACAATATAGCGTCTTACATAACTATAACTTGTGTACATTATTATTGGGGGATGTTTTTTCCAAAAACATAATCTGATCAAAAATTTCTGTTGTACTATTCCGGTTCACACCAATGTACATTACTTACAATTTTTTCAGATTTTTAGTTTAAACCATCTTGGCTACAGGGTGTGGGACAAAATTTTTTTTGCACAATTTTGGCATAAATAGCTTCAAAATAATTTATTTCGCAAAAATAAAAATTTGATCGTTAATCCACGTGCCAAGGGCAGTCATTTGATACCCTAATCAGAATTTTAAAAAAATAATTTTTTTTTTCGATGAGCACATATTAGTTTTTATTTTTAGGGGGATATGTTTTTTAGATGTTTTAGTATTTATCCTATGTGTGGGTCAAAGAGTTGTATAAGCATGCCAAATTTCAACTCTCTAGGTTTAGCCATTTAGCTACAATTTTTACCGAACAGACAGACAGACAGACAGACAGACAGACAGACAGACAGACAGACAGACAGACAGACAGACAGACAGACAGACGACAAAATGACGGTATAAGGGTTTTTTAGTCATACCTACAAAGCCCTAAAAAGATAAAACGGGCGGATTAAAACTTAATAGTTCAAAAAGTCTACGAAAAACTAGTTTCTGAGATAAGACTTGCACTTGGGCCAGTGCTTTCAGGATTGGTTTCACCAGATGGAAAAGCGTACAGAACATTGAAGTGAATGTTTTAAAAAACAATAAAAATATTTATACAAACAAATTTTGTTGCTTTTTTCATTATCCGCAAAGTAGCAATCCTCGTACTTGTTAATGCATATTTTTTTATTATCCAAAAGAGAATAAATAAAACATGAGTACATGCCTTTCTATTTATGTTATTTTACTGGTATTGGTTATATCTATAAAATAAATAATTTTAATGTGTGATTATAATAATTTTGCCAGGGACTTTATACGTGTTGAGCGTGTTCTTCTATTTAGCAAGTAGACACGTCCTGGCGTAGCGAGAGGGTTAATTGCCGCCAATTTATTGTTTTTCCTTTTTTTAAGTAACAATGTAGGTGTGAACAAGACTGTTAATGTCATTTTTTCCGTGCCGAAGTTCTCTTAATCACCGAAAGTTGAAAAGTAAAAATAATGTCTTCTTGTAACGCCCATCAATAAAATAACGTTAAAATAGCGTGAGTAGAAATGCATGTCATTGAGAAAGAAAGGTGTGCCGAACAAATGATGATATTACAGTAATTCTCACAATCTCCTATTTCGACTGATCGTAATTAATCAAGATGGAATTAATAACATTTAAATAAAATATTCATTAACACAATTCGACATGCAAAACAGCTTTGAAAAAGAATAATTAAACTCAATATTTATCTTATTTAATTATGTGAATCAAAACATGTTATTTGATACGAGGGTAGAGAAAGTAAAATGGGAATGAAAGTTAATTATTGTTTTTGATGAATATTTTATTGTTTTTTTTTTTTTTTTTTTTAATACAATCCAAGTGAAGGGCTGAATGAGGTGGTTTTAATAAAGCTTTCAATTTATTTTATAATAAAAATATTGCCTGCATATTTTTTGATAATGTAATAAAAAAATATTTACCCATCAAGTTTTGCTGGCGTGGAGTCTTGTATGATTGTTAAACTACCTTTCTTAATACCCTTTTTACACTAGAACTTTAAGATAAGATGTTTAAGATAGCTTGACTTTAAAAGCAAGTGTAAATGCGCGTGACCTCGGTTAAATACAGTCTAACTTTAAGACACAAAACATTGCTTGTGAAAACTTATGATGAATGTGCTCCATCAGAAATGTAGAGAATGGTTTCAATGATTCAAAATCGTTGTGACGTTCAAGACAAACAACGTCAATTGAAAAAGATCGCAGATGAATAACTGCAACCTTTATTGGATGTTTACAAGCCATGGGAAAGATCCAGAAAAAAGTGAGATGGTTGCCACATGAATTGACGGAAAATGCCATTGCTAATCGTTGAAACATCTCGATTTCTTTGCTTGCAAGACATAAAAAGAAGAGTTTCTTGTGGCGTATGCGCAGGGGCGGATACAACTGGCGGGCTACCGGCATAAATGGGTCCGGTTGGGCTGATCATAAAAAAAAAATGACAAAACATTAGTAAAAATGTGGAGGTTAAAGCGTTAAATTTTATCTTTTAATATCTTTCATATATCTATATGCAGACGACACGACCTTCTTTACTCGTTCAGCAAACTATACAAATCTATTAAATATAAACTCAATTATACTAGACAAAGCAAATAAGTGGTTCCTTTCTTATAAATTAGCACTTAACGTTGATAAAATTCAGCAAATTCTTATTACTTTTAAAAATCATGAATATGTCAATCCTAGCTCGGTTAATTTTTTGGGTGTTTATGTTGATCCTACTCTAAATTGGACTCATCACATTGACTATCTGGCATCTAAACTTTACAAATCAATTTATCTATTTCGAAACCTCCACAGTTCCGTTTCCAAAGATATTCTATGCATTTCCTATTTTGTCCAATTTCAATTCCACATATCTTATGCCCTCTTAGCTTGAGGACACTCTGCTGCAGCATTCAGAATATTTTCCTTGCACCGCCGTGCAATCAGAATTTTAGCTGGAGTTCTGTACAGAGATGAGTGCAGGAATTTTTTTTTACGGAATTGCAAATAATGACTTTTCCATCCCTTTACATTTATCATTGCCTTCTATATGCCCACAAAAATTTGGCAACTTTTTAACAGGTTCACTCTCATAATACTCGAAATAAGCGAAACATATATCCTAACTTGAATTAGATGGTTACGTCCGTAAAATATAATAAGATGAGGAAGTAATGGTATTCGGACTGGTCAGAAATTAAAATTAAAACAATATTTTAACTTCGCTAACGTTTCGATTTAATATTAAAAGATTTAAAAGGTTAAAAAGTTAACCTAGCTCTGATGAAGATTTAATATTAAATCGAAACGTTAGCGAAGTTAAAATATTGTTTTAATTTTAATTTCTGACCAGTCCGAATACCATTACTTCCTCATCTTAATATATCCTAACTTTACACGCTTAACAAAATCAAGAAATGGTACAAATTATTACTGTACCAATAGTTTTAATATATTACCTGTCGAACTCAAGAACCTAAGCTCCCAAAATTTTAAAAATAGTTTTAAGAAAATTTTAATCAATTATGCTTTTTATACATTTGACGAACTTTTAATATGTAAATTGTAATATGTAATATTTTTATTTTGGACTTTGTAAACACTTATTTTTATAATCTGACTGACTAAAAACATTTAGCTCCTGTATGGAACTTAGTCAATAAATAACCATGAACAAGATGAAGAGGAAAATGAAGAAATAGTACAAAGTAAGAAAGTAAAAGTAGAAATTAAAAACAAAAATAGTGAGTCACTTTGCAAGAGCTGTAAAAATTGTATTCATTCAAAAAATGTATTATTATTATTATTATTAGGTATTACTATTATTTTCTACTTTATCCTTGGGCCGATGTCGCCATTTGCTTGGGCCGGTTTAGTTCTACCTATCCGCCACTACGTATGCGCACCATGAAATGCAAACCATGCAGCAGTGAAAAATGTATCTATTTCGACCAAACGCAAGAAATCATGGGTTGATTCTGGTCAACCATCAACGTCGACACCAAAGCGAGACATCCACGGTCAGAAAGCAATGCTCTCTCTTTGGTGGAATATGGATGGTGTCGTGTATTATGAGTTCTCAATCAAAGGAACCAAAGGAACCGATTACCGCCGAACGTTATCGACAACAATTGGAGCGTTTGAATGATAATTTGATGCGAAAACGACCATCAGATTGTCGGAAAAAAATGTTCTTTATGATAATGGTCGACCTAATGCTATAGCCGTGAAACAAACACTGATGGAGCTCGAATGGAAGGTTCTCCCGCACCCAGCGAAATGCGATCGATGCAACACGGTTTGAAAGATACATATTTCCATAAATTTGGAGAAGTCGACAATTGCCGGTCGCTATGGCGTAGTGGTCAACTCATTTGACTGCTAACCATGGGGGCTCGAGTTCGAATCCCGGTGATGGCATGGATGTTTGTATTTGTTATAAAAATTATTAATGTACCCATAATAAAAATAAAGATATAATGGTTAATGGCCATTGTAACTAAAACAAAAAATTAATTTAAAAAAAAGTCGAAAATTAGGTTGTTAAATGGATTGACTCAAAAGACTGACCATTCTTTCGTCGCAGAACCAGAAAACTGGGAAAAGTTCATAGCTTCCTAGGGCAAATAATGTTTGTTATTAAATCAATACCAAACACGAGACTCTGATAGAGATTAAAGCAACCCGGAGACTGAAGATAACGGTGTGAGACCTGGTCTCCTTAGTGTTGTGTCGTATATTGCAATAATCGCATGAGACAAAACACTGCCATATAATGACCCACCAGTGGTGCATTTATTAGTCGCACCACACACGTACCTTACATGTAATCCATTTCCTTTCACGCAACTTCTCAATTCTTTGCAAAGAAATAAAATTGCTCAAGATTAATTGTATCTGCATATAAAATATTGTAATTTCAAAACCAGTTCGACTTATGAATTATGAAAAATAGGTCAAAAAAGTTATTTTTACGAGAATTATATTGTTATTAATTATTAAGATGACAGGCTTGTTACTGGGAAAATATATGCAGCTCATACATTTATGTAAATTTGTAAGTAATGCTGTATTTATGCATGCCCATCGATTATATCCTTAAATGCAGATTCAGATATTTATGTAAGATTGCAATAATTTAATTTGAGTGAAATAAAAATGAGAATATTTAAAACTTGAGATATTTTTCAGTCTGGCGAGATGAATAATTCAAATAAATATTGCAGATATTATGAATTACAGTAGCTTCGTGGTTATATAGTAGGTACAGTGCTTGCGATGCACAAGAACGCAATTCCATCCCCGTATATTTTAAGTGGATTTATTCCTACAGATTCTGGGCAAAGGAAACTAAATATCGCCGTAGAATACCTCAAAAAGACATGAAAAGATCAGCTGATAGAAAATATAGGTAGAATTTAATACTTAAACATGAGTATTTGTTTATACAGGGATAATAGGACCGGTCGAAGCGTCACAGTAACCATGTGGATTTCATATCTATGGCCGGCGGTGTAGAAAATGAGAATTCATCTTCTGTGTACCTATGTGCCTATTCAAGCGTTGGGAACTTATTATTATTATTATTATTACTTATAAACAAGTTATCTGGAAAATTAAAGTGCGAATTTTCACACATTTCAGGTTTGCGAAGGTATTTAGTAAAGAAGCCGAAAAATGCTGGATGCTTGAGAATATCTTGCCATAATCACACCAGAAAATTAAAAAACATTAAATCTATTAGCAAATTCAAATGCAGTGTTAACCCCTTAACGCCCAGCCCCGAGCTCTGTTCGGGCATACTATACTTGCAAAAATGACCAGACCCGAGTCCAGTTCGGACAACGTGAATTTTCGTACGCAAAAACATTACGTACTTTTATAATTTATAATTTAAGAAAAAAGTATTATTTATGTTAACTTGATTTATTATAAGTTAAATTTTGATTAGTTTTATTTATAATAAAATATAATAAATAAAGTCGTAATTTGTGAGAACTGATTTTTTACATTCTTCGAGAACAAATTATACTTATTGCAATTCAACAAGTGTGATATAATAGTATATGGGGGGGGGGGTTGATAGATTAGACCAGCAACTCCACGATTATCCGGTCACAAGAAAACGAGGAAAATAATATTATAAGAAAGTAATTTTCCATCGGTTGAATATTTGTGTTTTTAACGCATTTGTCCTATATAATAAAAATCATGGAAAATTGGATCATTTAGAATTTAGATTAGGTCTAATTGAGAAATTGATTGAGGAATCCCATTCTTCAAATGTTAGGAAACCCGGCCGAACAAAAAAAACCAGGACCTTTGAGACTTTCAGAAAGACATTTCCCCGAATATATTCCCACCCACCGAAAAAAAAAGATAATCCCACAAGATTGTGTGCAGTTTGCTGTTATCAAAGAGATGATAAAGGCAAAAAGAAGAGAAATGAAACCTGAAGTTATTGCTCAGCCGGCAATGTTGGATTGTGTGCTAAACCATGCTTCAAAATATACCAGAATTGAATTTTTAGACAAATTTATATTTTTTATCAATAAATTTCATATATAACAACTTAATTATGTACAAATAATAAATTAGTTTAATTATTTAATGAAAAAAAATATATTTTTTTTTACCTCTCTTAAAAAAAAACAAAGCGTTAAGGGGTTAAACGTCTCCTAATTGATAAATGTGTGGATGATTTAGATGAATACTGCATAAATTAAACTAGTTATGTACAAACATTTTTATTATATTTTTGTCATACTTGTATAAAATTCTTACTTTTAACTTGCTCTACATGTGTAACATTGTATTTTTATTTATTTGCATTATATATAATGTACGTACATATTAGCAAAATAAATTATTATTATTATTATACCTATGACACCAAAAAGATAAAAAAAAAAAAAAAAAAAAAAACTCATAATTGAGTTTAAAAGCAGTTTGGCCAGCAAATCTTGGTTATATCTACAAAATCCTAAAAACTGAAGTCTCCTGTGAGTGAGGCAAACAGTCAACCCAACAGATAATGTAAAGAAATGAGAATATAATTCTAATAAAATCTATTTAAAAAACCAATTGTGTCGAAATAATAATCACTGTTCAATCTGACTTCCTGATGTAAACACTTTGTTTTCTTTTTGTAATCTTCTTTAAATTTAGTTCCCTTTGTTTTAACATTCGTAAGACAAGACAAATTAAGAGTTTCAGTAACTAGATACAAGAGGCGCATACAAATTAGTCGATGTTTTGTTTTATTATAAAACCAGAAACAGAAATAGTTACTGTTAAATATTTATTTAAGGTACCAAGTGTTTGAAAATATATTATAGTAACACATTTAGAGGAAAATAAAAATTCCCTAAACAAACTAGTTGTATAAATAATACACCCCATATACACATACAAAAACATATACACACAGATATATATGAGTTCGAACAATGAGTAAATATGTATACATAAGTATCCAAATATGGTATAACTAGCAGTATACACACTGCTTCATTACCGGAAGAAAGTTGAAGTTGACTTAGACCGGACTGGGTTTAAGTCTGGCTTAGTTCGTTTTATAAGATTCTAGTGCAGTGTTTCTCAACCTTTTCTGGCATGGGACCCCCCAAAATAATAATTAAATATTGTCGGCGGCCCCCCTATATATATGTATATGTGTTTATATGTATATATATAGGCTTACCATAATTATGAAACTCTAAACCGGGACAAGAACGGGAGCTAGGGCAAAGGAAAAAATTTAACCACAATAAATTGTTTTATTTTAATTGTTTTATTAAGGGGGGTAGAGTCTGATAACCACATTTTAAGCATATTTTTGTGAATTTTTTTTCAAATCTATGGTTAAATTTATTCATTTTCAAACTAAGTACATATATAAAGTATGTTTTGAAGAAGATACAAAAAAAATTTGAAGGCAAAATATGGCGAAATGAGCCAGCTGTGGCAAATCTTCTCAGACTCCGGGAAAAAAATTAGATTTTGCGGTGACCAGCATAACTCGTCACTGGATTATTTGAAATCAAAAATCCAAAAAGATTTTGTTAGTTTATGAGTTTGCCGAGGTAACGAAGTTGAGATATTTTTTTTTCATGTTTTTTTTTTATTTAACAATCACAAATATACTCATTTTTAGGTTTTTTTTAGGGGGAATTAATTTTTTTTGTCTTCTAAGTAACGCTAAAAACTGAAAAATCATTTTAAAAATAAAAACTCAACGTCATTACCTCGGTAAACTTATAAACTAACAAAATCTTTTTGGATTTTTGATTTCAGATGTTCCAGTGACGAGTTATGCTGGTCACCGCAAAATCTAATTTTTTTCCCGGAGTCTGAGATTTGCCACAGCTGGCTCATTTCGCCATATTTTGCCTTCAAAATTTTTTTGTATCTTCTTCAAAACATACTTTATATATGTACTTAGTTTGAAAATGAATAAATTTAACCATAGATTTGAAAAAAAAATCACAAAAATATGCTTAAAATGTGGTTATCAGACCCCCCCCCCCTTAAGTCTTACAAAAGAAATATGCAGATGGTCTGCTGCAGCAGAAAGTTAATTATTTTATTTATTGTACCAGTATAATAAATATTTTTAAGAGCCGGTTCTAACTTAGAAATTGTTGTTGCTATACCAATATAATTCAATATTCATTTAGTCAATAATCGGGATTTATGAAAATGATTTAAAAAATAGTTTTGTTTCTCTAGTTATAGCCGATAGTGTATGCATGTACATATGTGTTTCTATATTGTCCATAGAAGCACATTCTACATAACAATTACTTACATTAAAATTAACAAAAATTTCTACAAATACCTTTCCAGTCGCTCCAATTTTGGTCTGCATGGAATCCAAACACTAAAGTCTACACTATAACTCACTATTTCAAGTATTTTCTGCACTTTTATCACTTAAAAATAACTAAAAACGTCAGAAAAAAATTAAGACGCCACTTGCAAAAATCACGTATCACTACATATCAAGATAGTTAATCATGATAAAGCTCATTAAGGAATATAGTCATTAACAATTAATAGATAAGGAACAGAATTGCTTAAAATAATTCTTTATGGAAATAAACACATATATTAATATTTTATCAATAGTATACAGGTGGTTGAAATTGAACTACTGGGCCCAATACACTATTTTTTATTATTGAAGATGAGGTATAACGTTAAATTAAAAATGGAGGACAGAGGTGATAATAGAATGACTTTTGGGCTATCAATGATAATTCTGAGATCTCAGAAAGGGATGAAAATTACTATTGGAAGTATAATGGAGTTATCTCTCGAGAATTTTATATAGGTTAATTTTTTATTTACGGGTTCATTTGGAGGGCTAAGGTGTCCCCCCCGGGCATTATGACCTTAAGGCCCGGTCTTTCCACCTTCATTTAAACCACTAGGTAACTATCCGACAGATAATGTTATCTGGAATTATAATTGTTTCATAAATTTCGGGTGCGTCTTATCGTCCGATGCGTTTTATGGTCCGAAAAATACGGTACGTATTACAATTACCGACAAAGAAATTATGCAATAATAATAATAATAATAATAATAATAATAATAATAATAATAATAATAATAAACACAGATGTTTGTGATCGAATTCTCAAGTCCAGCTGAGAAGAATATCTCTCTCAAGGAGGAGGAAAAGAGGTCCAAGTATATGGACCTCTTGTCCGAGCTTAGAAAGCTGTATCCCGGGTATAAAGTTAAGCTTGTAGTCCTGATAGTTGGTGTTTTGGGTGGCATGAAAGCCTCCTATCGAAGGGAAATCGAATCCATTCCCGCCTGTAGATCTTCTGCCAACTCTTTGATCTGCAGGATGCAAAAAGCAGTGCTGCTCGGGTCGCTCCGCATTGTGCGGGCACTGGATCTGGCGTAATTTCCGCGGATGTATATCGCCAGGGTTTGGGATGCAGTCGTGTGTATTTAGCTCCACTAGTCTCTAGTATGACGCGGCTCAAAAGGTTGCTGAAGTTTGAGATTAGTGGACGCTTGTCAAGACCTGACAAACCCCATAATAATAAAATCAAAAATGATAAAATTGGATAGTGATTTGTAAAAACATAATGCATTCCGGGGCCCTGAAATCTGCCTGGGTCCTAGTAATTTGTACCGGTTTCTTGCGTCTCTCGACGCCCCTGCTTATATTGTAACTGGCAAGTAAAAATTTAGTAAAAATGTGTTCTGCCATTTAGCGAAACAGCATGATTTGCAACTTTTAACAGAGTATTCAAACTATTATTTTCTAGGAATTTCATTCGAAACATTTTCTAACACATTACAGAAAATCTAAGTTAAATTTTCTAGGTAAGCCAATTTAAACACTCCACACTTTCCCGTTACAAAAACTATATATTTCCCAGACCTGCACTCAAAGTCTGGTATTTCCCAGTGTGTCTAGTATTGATTGAATTTCTCTCACTGTAGCTTAAATCTTATTTAGAACTAGATAAAAGTAATACAAGTTGTGACTTACTTTGGTATAGACATGAGGTACTGCAAAAGGCGCCTGTAGTCCTCAGGCTTGGCACGTTCCCGACGCGGGCTGGCCGGGAACGAGAGGACGGGACCCCCGCGTCTATCCCGTCCCCCAGTTAACACAACCAGCTTCTCCTGGAGCAAAGGCATCAACTCCAGGGCGCGTTGACCGTCCATTCCGTCTGTAAAACAAAATACACTTCACGTAAACATACCAGTACTACACTAAAACTAGTTACACTGTAAAATGTTAGTGTTTTGTGTGAGTATTGTGAATGAGAGTTTTTGTTACATAGTAATCTTTTTTCTAAAGAAATCGCTGTTTAGTTTAAGGGCATTTTTGCAGGTAGATAACAGGTAAGAATTTAAACTATAACGGGTCTGTTCCACAAATGCTGATAGAATAAATATTGAATTCCAGAATCTATGAGAGGAAAATAATTTTTATAAAGAATAATGGACTAGCCAACTTTTGAAAACTGGGTGGGCTAGTGGATACACAACAGAGCGGACTTGAAATAAAATGGAAATAAAAATTTGATTAACATGTATAATGATGCATAAACAGCATGGAATATTTTAAAATACAACTGGACCAATAAATAACCTCTAAGTCTTTACATATATTTTTTTGATTTTGAGCTATTGAATAGCGTGGGTAAAAACTGTCTGGTAGTTAAATGTTTTAAAGATACGCACGTGCATTTTTATTCATACTATTCAGTTTGTTAAAAATCAAATAAAATATATGTAAAGACCATAGTTTATTCGCTGGTCCAGTTGAATTTTTCATAATTCTTTTTTATTATAAAAATTCGATGGATTCGTCTTAAGAATGTCTTTTACTAAACTATTAGTAAGGTCCGTTTCTTTGGTTTAAGCGGAACTAGATTTTGAAATCTAGTAATATTTACCTGATGAATGGAGCTGTTGATCATTTTCTTTAACAAAAGCCGCATTTAATCGTTAAAAAAGGAGCTTCGAAAGAAAACTTAAGAAAACAAAAATTCCGTTTAATTCTCCATAAACAATTGGAAGAAACTAGTGTTATATCGTAACGTCAAACTGACAGTAAGGTTCAATCAAAGACATTCGTAAGATGAATCTCAGCCTACTCTAATTATAAATGGATTTGATCACACATTTCATTGTTAATACTATATATATATATATTATTTTTTTTGATGTAGCGAATGACCGTCCTTTACTATTATTTATAGGTAGAATACATTTTAATATTTTGTTATGAATTTGTTTTACAACTGTTAGTCTGCAGAAATGTCAAGTTAAATGAGTGTAGATAAGAGCAAGCCTGTGGACATAAGCGTTAAATCGTCTGTACCTGCTGTTTGACCGCTAAGCAAGAGCATGGACGTAAGTTCTACTCCTGCTTAAGTTAAATAATTTGTGTAAAAATATTTATATAAATTACAGGTTCTGCTTCGCTTTCCGCGGTGTACGCTAAAAAACATGGTCTTAATACTGTCGATATTACTCCTGAATGTACACAGATTTAAAATATAGGCTCATTTCGGGCTGTCGCGCCTATGATAATGAGGGTATATAACACCCCCAAGCAGGTATAGGAATATTCAACCAGGTCATTTTTTGTTGAAAAAATTTTAGTAAATCGGCACAAATACGGCGCTTTATAGTGCACTAATCGGAATCAACAAGCGCTGGAAACAATCTTTCTACGTGTTTATACCCTTAGACATAAAGCCGCCTATACACCTAATAAACAAGCTTCAACGAAGCTCAAAATATCTGAAAAACTATACAACACTATCAACAATCGAACGCATCGAAGTTTGTGAATTTCGAAACGAACACGAACAGATAAGACTGAAGAGAAGCAAGCAAAAACTGTGAGCTTTTGTTAATATTCCACCCATTCTACAATTTGCACAAGATCTCAAAAGTTTGGATTCCGTTGATGTGCAGACAAGTGATGGAAAGCGGCCGTTTATAGTTCGCACTGCACATTTATGCAAATCTTTAAAGTAAAATATCAGGTCGTCAAGGATGAAATTTGTAGTTAATAATATTGCGAACTTTAACAGTTATTATTTGACATTGGCTTAATATTTTACCGTTGATTTTTTTTTTTTTTTGGAAGTTACACATCTCACCTGTTTAAAGAAATCATTGTATGCTCTAAAAAATAACAAAAACTTTTTTTAAAATAAATTTTGTTGAAAATGGGACGGTCGGAAAATCGCACTATTATGAAGTATGAGTTCTTACGTGGAACTACGGCATCGCAGACCGCGCGAAACATTAATAGTGTATTTGGCTCTAGTGTTACTACGCAGCAGACAATATCAAATTGGTTCGCCAAATTTCGTACTGGTAACTTAAAAAAAAGAAAAGAAAAAAACTGGCTCATCGATCACAGCAGAAATATACTGCAACCAACTGGACGAAATGATGCAAAAACTTAAAGAAAAACAGCCTAGATTGGTCAACAGATCGACTTTTATTTTATTGCATGATAACGCTAGACCACACACTGCACAAATGACTGTGGCAAAACTATAGGAATTTAAGTTGGAACTTCTTCATTATCCTCCATACGCACCAGACCTAGCCCCCACTGACTACCACTTCTTCCGCAATTTGGACAACTTTTTAATAGGAAAACAGTTTAATTCCGACAATGCTGTAAAACTGGCCTTCCAGGAATTCATTGACTCTCGTCCGCCAGGGTTTTATACCACCGGCCTGAACAACCTGCCGCTTAAATGGCAAAAGTGAATAGACAATATGGGTGCATACTTTGATGAATAAAATAATTCCTTATATTTGTAAGTTATCAACCAACTTTGCATTTTTTTTTCTACAAATTTCATCTATAGTTCGTTCACGTTCGTTTATACATAATTTCACAACTTAATGCGAGCTTGTTTAAGCCCGCATGCAATGTGTTAATTTAATGAAACAGTAAATTAAAAATTTAGTTTTGTATACATTATTATTCCATTCACTTCTTTATTCTATTAATTTTAATCATCCCTTTAATTATTAAGGGCTAAAATTTCCATTTTAAAAAGTACCAATCACACCACTAAACCTAACGTGTTATGACGAAACAATCTTGTTAGTAACCCGCCGTGTGGGATATAAGGAAATTCTAACATACTATTTAAATTATATTTTAATTGCTACATGTTGTAAATGTGACATGTAAGCTGTTAGTATATTTTTTAAGAAACAATTTCTTGAATTCTTTCAACGATGATTCATTGTTTAATATGACAGTCTCAATGAAATGAGAATCATAACGTTTCCGACAACTCGAATAATTATATGGGAGAGTTGCGTGAATGATTGGTTATGCTATGATGTGTCAGTTATTTTAGTTTTTTGCGTTGTACGTTCGTATTGACTACATATATAGGAGTTTTTTAGTTATATTTCAGAATTTTATGTTTCACTCTATCCAAGAAAAATAATTTAAAATTTATAGCATAATCTTTGGGCTACTGTTAGGATACTAACACGTACAAAGATTGTATCTAGCATTGATAAACAGGTGCCTATAAGCACCTGTCGTCGGTGCTTATTGATGCCGATTAGTGCACACGAAGATAGATTTTTACTGGCGCTGGTTTTTTTTTTTATTTCTCCATCAAAAATGGCCTGATTTATAATCAGAGCTGCGGATATTTGAAATAAAGCATTTGAAAATGTATTTCAGTTACTTTCCGGTATTTGAAATATTGTATTACAAATACTTCAAAAAAAAAGCTCTTGGTATTTGGATTTGCTAGTTCCTCCGTGGTATTTGGATTTGATATTTGTCTGAAAATATCATTATTTGAAATGCTTTAGAAGTATTTCAAATATTATCCTAGTAATTTAAATAATTTTCTCAGAAAATATTTCAAATATTTCCCTAGTATTTCAGATCTTTCTTTATTATTTCAAATATTTTCCTAGTATTTAAAATATTTCCTTAGCATATATTTCAAATATTTCAATTATTCCCTAGTATTTCCAATATTTCCCTATTATTTTATTCTTTCAAATATTTTCCTAGTATTTAAAATATTTCCTTAGCATATATTTAAAATTTTCCCCATTTTTTCAAATATTTTCCTACCAAGTTTCAAATATTTTCTAGTATGTAATTTCAATTATTTCTCTAGTATTTCAAATACATGTATACGAAATACATTATTTCAAATACTTTTTATCAGCGATGACTAATAAGATTTGTTATTTCAAATACTTTGATCGGAAATTGGTATTTGAAATACTATTACTGAGTTTTTGACACAGCTCTGTTTAATCTACTTAAACTTCCGAATTCTGCAGAAAATATTGGAAGCAAATTCGTAACAAAATATTATCATTTATTCTGCCGATAAGTAATTATAAATGTTCATAATTAACTACATCAAAGAAATATTATTAACAACAATGAAATATAAATAGTTCACTAGAAATTAAATAAAAGAACAAAATAAAAAAATCAACAGAATAACAAAAAAGTGACTGCCAGTTTCTTGTAAGATGTTAAATAATGTTTCCAAGATTCCTGCTTACTTATCAGCGCTCGTTACAAGCTTCGACAAGTGTTTTACGTCTCCAAGTACATTAGAAGGTAAGGCGATATTTATTCTCGCTGGCTGGCGCATGTTAACAAGCGCTTATAGGCGCCAGCAACAATATTTCTACGTATTTGTGGCCTTAATATTTAATTATATCTTCGGGTGACAGTTTATTGAACAAGCGATGCATACATCATAATAATATAGCAAAACTAACAGATGGAAATGAAAATGAACTAATGCTCGATAATATCAAAAGAAGAGATTAAATCAAATGGCAAGAGCCTGGGATTGTAGCAAGATTAAAGAAAAACAGATGAACTCGGAAACTATTCTTAGGAAAATAGAAGGTCTATGTTACAATATTTTTTTATCTAGCCATTACATTTAGTATCTAAAAAGATTTGCCGACAACTGGATTCTAGCGACACAATACATAATTGGAAGCAAAAAGGTGGTGTACCTTCAGCAGTGGACGTCGGCAGGTTGATGATAGCATAATCTAGCAATTAACTTTCGGGAAGTGAATTTTGTACTAATCGTTACAGATCTCTTCCCAAAGATTAGTGTCTATATTTTAACTAATAATTGTTCACAAGATATCGGTAGTTGACTTCGATAGTAAATGGAAAAATATCGAAACAAAAAACATAAATGATTTACAACCGATATTTCTGTAAAATGTTGTTATTGATATGCATTCGTAAAATTAATAATACTGTCTTTATTTTACATAGTCTATCTTTAATTATAGAAGTTCTGAAGAGGGAAGAAGATTTTCTTCCGGAACTGTGAATAAAATCATTATTATGATGAAGTGAAAAAGTTAAGATCTTCATTACTTAAAACAACCATCTAAAATATAGCTGGAAACTCCATCAACTAATATATTACAAAAAATAAAAAAACTTGGCCTTTACGGCAGCGATTACGTTAATTTTTCTAGTGTTTCAAATACATTTGTATCAATATATTTATTTAAATGTACATATGTACCTTGCCTTTTAAAATTCCTTTTACAAAATTTTTGATGCTACAAAATAACATTTCTATTTTATGAAGTTTTCATTTTTCAATTCTGTTTGCGAAAATTTTGCTTCGCTAGATGGAAAGTGTATCGCAGTTTGTGACAGATGTTTTTTAGCAAAGTGGAAGAACATCTTGCTTTATTTATTTCATTTTTTTTATAAAGTTATGCAAATATAGTATGATATAAAGCATTACACAATTCAAAATAAATAGTGGTATGATATTTCATCCAAAAAGACAGAGAACAGCAAGTGATCTTATGTCCGACCATCTTAACAACGAAAAAGTAAAGAGCAACTTATACGTTCCTAGAATTTAGGGTGGGGAAACAAAATAGCGTAAAACGGGGACATTTTAATATTGCATAAATAAGGATAACTCTCGATAACAGGATATTATATTCATGACATAACAATAATAATGGCTTTAACCCTTTGTGTCCTAGTATTTGCGTTGTACACAAATCAAATAAATTTTACTCAAACGCCTAGTGAGTTTAAAAAAAAAACTTTTTTGATCCATTTCATTCTAGATACATGTATTCATCTTGGTATAGAATAATTAAAACATTTTTAAAAAATATTATGTTTTATTTAGATATTCAGATCAATTCTGTAAAAAATTACTGTGTAGTAACGTCACTACGAGATAAAATACAAGATGTCTCAAAAGAAATTTTATATTTATTTAGCTTACTGCGTGAACGCAACGTATCCGAGGGGCGCGGGGGTTATGTCAATCGGTAGCCTGGCTCTTGGGAATTCAGTCACTATGGAGCGTTTCTCGGGAGCAGACCGCGCGTTATGCGTGCGAGAGTTTTACAAAAACGGTGATTCGGCGACTGTAGCGCGTAGAAAAGTCTGCAGTATTCGAGGTTTTCGCCACTTAAATGATGCGCCAAGCATTCCTCTCATTCGACATTGGGTTAAAAAGTTTGAAGAGACTGGTACAAAGCTGGATAAATCAAAATCCGGGCGACCTAGGTCATCAAGAACGGTAGAAAACGTGGAGAATGTTAATCAGTCTGTTCGTGACGACCCGAACCTTTCAATTCGGAAGCGCGCAAGTGCTTTAAATGTGTATAGATCATCATTACATCGCATTATGCACAAACACCTAAAGCTGCACCCCTACAAAATTCAATTGGTGCAAGAATTAAAGCCCCAAGATGCCAGTCAGATGCTTAATTTCGTAAATCAGGTGATTGAGCGTTTTTCAACGTTTACCAACATTTTGTTTTCGGATGAAGCTCATTTTCATCTTAATGGCCACGTAAATAAGCAGAACTGCCGCTACTGGAGTGCAACGAATCCGAAACGCAAACATCAGAAACCCCTACATTCGTCTAAAGTGACCGTATGGGCTGCGTTGTCGGCGCGAGGAATTATCGGCCCTTACTTTTTTGAAGACGAAAGGGGGCGTGCAGTTACAGTGAATTCAGAGCGTTATGTGGAGATGTTAGACAACTTCTTGGTACCTGAACTGCAAAACTTTCCTGGCTATAACCAAAGAACATGGTTCCAACAGGACGGAGCAACTTCACACAGGTCCAATATGTCTCTGCCACCTGTTCGTGAAATTTTCTCAGGCAAATTGATCTCCCGGAGAGGTGACACAAATTGGCCTCCACGCAGTCCAGATTTAACCCCTATGGACTTTTTCCTATGGGGTTATCTTAAATCTAAAGTTTACGCCAATAAACCGACTTCACTGGCGCATTTGAAATAAAATATCCGTCACGAAATGGCAGCCATCCCTGAGTCCACCTGCCGAGACGTCATAAGTAATTTTACTTTTAGACGATATTATTTTTAAGAAATAAATCCCCAAAAAGTGTATTTTAATAATTAATAAAATTTTTTTCTATATACGGCTTACTTTTTTTTTAATCGATCCACTAAATATAAAATTTCTTTTGAGACACCTTGTATTATAAAAAGTACAATGACTTTCATTCATGATAGTAACCGACCTTGCTCATAGTGACGATTTTAGTTACTATGTTCATAGTAACTGAGTTACAGAATTGGTCTGATTGTTATTTGCCTTGGGTCTCCAGACCGAGGAAACGTCCTGCAGTCTGAAAAAGTCTGAAAAATATGTTATATACATAATCACGTTTCAAAATTATATGTTAATGTAATTCTATAATTTGTTGTTTTTTTTTTAAATGCAAGGAAATTAATTCCGGCGTCAAAGGGTTATATCTATGATCATAATTTGGTTCATTTTCTATGCAACAAGGTATTAAGTAAATAGAGATAGCTCTCGATAATAAGATATTATTTCCATATCACCCTGTCCAGATTTAGACAACATGGCTAATATTCTGCATGACTAGCAAACTCTTCCACAGCATAAAATCTGCATTCCTGACAAAACTGGAAATATATCTAAGGTACAAATTTCCATAAATGTTTTAGTTCTAACGCTGACGTACGGATCCAAGTCGTGGATGACGGAGAAAAACTAGAAGTAAATTAAGAGCGACAGGAATAAGATTTCTAAGGAAGATAGGTGAAAAACAAAATTGGATAGAATTAGGAATACAGCATATAGAGAGAATCTTGGAACGGTTACCGTAAAGAAGCGTAAAGCAGTTCAAATACTAATTTGCAGCGGGTTTCTTATACGATTTAAGAGCTGTAGTAAGAAAAGGGGTGGAATGGAAAGAAACGAAAACTATGTCACAAAATAAAAAATAGTGGCAAGAATTTCAAAAACTCCCAACAACGTGACATCGAAAAATGGCCAAAAGACTAAAAATTTAAGTAAGTTAGTAAGCAACCTTCGATAATTATGGGCATTAGCAGTGATTCTTTTCGAGAAAAAGTTTTAATTCTCATTTTTTATTTCTCGAGAAATGTAAAATTTGCTCGACGCCTTTACTTTAGTACTTTAAAGGTGATTATAATTTTAACATGTTTTTATCCTCTACAATATTTTCAACATTAAAAAAATATGTATATTTTTAGATCTTATAAAATATGTATATGGTCAGATCTTTTTCGGCCGCATCTGAACATTTGACCACTTTTTGGCCATGGTACACAAATAACTATTTCAAAACCACTTTTACAATAATCTCTGACCGAAAGTGAGGTTTTACATCTTAATTTCTGCTTAATTTACATCTTAATTTACATTCATTTACGCTGTTATGTGTTTTAAAAAGATTTTAGAAATATTTAAAAAGTAGATTAGAGCTTAATTTGGAGGTCTAAATGGACCTTAACTTGTGTATAAGCTCTTGAATTATTGTACGTAGTTCTGATTCCAATAACGTCTTCAGCTGGTCGTTATAAACTGAAGAAGGGCGCCCCAACCTTCTTCATCTTCAAGGTTCTCGTCCCCAACACGAAATTTTTGAACCACCATCCGTACCAAACCAAACCGTACGTTCCCTAACACTACTTACACCAAAAGCATTGTAGAGTGTACGAACAGTTTATGCTACTTTACCACCCGTTGGAACTCTTGCTTTTTAGGGTTTTGTAGGTATGACCAAAAAACCCTTATACCGTCATTTTGTCGTCTGTCTGTCTGTCTGTCTGTCTGTCTGTCTGTCTGTCTGTCTGTCTGTCTGTCTGTCTGTTCGGTAAAAATTGTAGCCAAACGGCTAAACCTAGAGAGTTGAAATTTGGCATGCTTATACAACTCTTTGACCCGCACATAGGAAAAATACTAAAAGATCTCAAAAACATATCCCCCCAAAAAATATAAACAAATATGTGCTCATCGAAAAAAAAAATATTTTTTTATAATTATGAGTAGGGTATCAAATGAAAGCCCTTGGTACGTGGATTAACGATCAAATTTTTATTTTTGCAAAATAAATTATTTTGAAGCGATTTTGGCCAAAATTGTGCAAAAATTTTTTTGTCCCACACCCTGTCGCCCAGATGGTTTAAACTAAAAATCTGAAAAAAATCTAAGTAATGTACATTGGTGTGAACCGGAATAGTTCAACAGGAATCAGATTAGGTTTTTGGAAAAAAACGCTTTTTTTGTGATTTTTGGCTAATAATGTACACAAGTTATAGCTTTGTAACACGCCACACTGGAGCGTGTGTGCTGGTCTAGTGGTATTTCATGCTGATTTTTCAACCAAGTAACCCGATCCGAAAGGGATCGAACCCTGAAGAAAGAGACTAAATTATTTTTTGTTTTTTTTTTTAATTTTTATATTGTTTAAATTATTTTTTCAAAATTCTAGTTATATTTTGGCAAATGTTGCATTTAATTTTTAAAAGCGTAAATTTAATAGCCAGTGGAAATTGTTTAAATTATAATTTAATTCTGTTTCAATGTACTCGAAATCAGAAGGGCGGAACTTATAACAACCAATGGAAGCCATAGGCGCAATTTTTAAAATTCTTAATGAACCTTGGTATGTTAAAAAAAAATACTGCACATATTTAGAAACCTAAATAATGGTATTAAGCGTTCGAATTAAAATTAACAAAAAAAAAATTTTAATATAAAATTTGTTTTCGCATCCAAAATAATCATCATTCACTTACTAAATACCTGCAAAACCCTGAAATGTGTGAAAATTCACACTTCACATCAATTTTTTCATCTTTAATTCAATAGCCCAATTTGAAGAAAATTAATAATAAAACCAAAGTATAAAAATACAGACTAAAAAATACACTTTAAAATGAGATTATCAAGAACACGTTGAAATGACACTTTAATTGAAAAAAATTAAGTTGAGAATACGGAAAATAAAAACGCAATTATTTTCTTATCAACCCAATATACTCGTATTCCACTTAATCCCGTACGAAAAACGGGTAACTGGGAGAGTTAAGAATAATTTGTATTAGACATATTATTAACGGATGGAAGTAATAAGAAAAAATAAAAGGAAGACGGATGGAAGTGAAGATGGATGAAAAAACTAAAATAAATAATATGTGTTAAGCTCACTCACAAATGGCATTTTCCCAATAACATAATGCGAGCGTACAAGTGGGATTATCGAGGGTTGTTAGTAATATCTCATCAACAGCAAAAGTTCAGAAGGACATGAAAGAGGACATTTTAAAATGATTACCTGATTAAGATGAAAAAGATTTAATTTAAATTTAATTTAAACCTTTAATTTATTGTTGTGTGTAAGAAGAAAGAGATTTATTGTAATAATCGAATTGACCAATTTATTGATGGAAAAATTAAAGAATTTATTTTGAAAATAGAACAGATTTTCGAGGGTTGTTACTAATATCTCATCAACAGCAAAAGTTCCTGAGGATATTTGCAAAATGATGAATTTATTTTGAAAGTTCTATTTTTCTATGTTTTCAGAGAATTCTAGGTATATTTTTATCTGCTTAGTTATTGCCAACTTAGTTGTAGCATAAACAAAAAATGTATAGGTTACGTATTTAATTTTCACATGTAACAGTTCCGCTTAGAACTGCAAACAGTCTGAACCACCATCTTCTAGGTTCTGTCTTTTGTTATTTGAAATAATTAACTACCATTAAGGCATAGACCACAGCTCGTAATTTTGCACGTTTTTGTAAAGATTTTTTCAATATTATCATTTTGAAAAATATGTCAACAAATTAATTGCATTAAAGTTGTTATGTAAACCTTTTCAAAAAAAAATATAAATAAATTGATGTGTGTAAAGTGTTCATTTTATTTTCAAAGTTATCAATAAATTAGTCAATTGATGAAAATATTTATAAATTAATTAAATTGTGAAAAACCGACTTAAGTTTTTAGTTATATTAAGTCAATGTCATAAATAATTATGATGGAGGATTTTCGGAGAAATTTGGAGGATTAAGAAACAAATTTCTTATCGCGTCATCTTGATATGAAGCATTTGTGCATTTCTCTTTAATTTTTACGATACTTTTATTGAGGAATACAAAATTGGTTCGTTACAACAACGAAGAACTCGGCAATGTTAACCAGAATCTTTCTAAAATTATAACTCAATGCGTCAATTCTGTACAATTTGTAATGCGTTGAGTAAGCAATCTATAGGCATTACAGGTACCTGTAGGCAATTGGTTAGTTCTGCGCACACCCGTAAAGTTGTATGTAAACATTACGGGTGTGCGCAGAATCAAACAATTGCCTATAGGCACCCATAATTACTATAGAATACTCGCGGAACGCGTTACGGGTTGCACATAATTGATCCACTCATAAATCTCCAATTTAATATGCATAATAAATTGCAGTTCTAATATATTAACATTTTATTTATTAAGAGCCCTGCCTTAATATAAAGCACTTATTTTGCACTTTTACTTTCCGAACATATGTTTCTTCATGCTTAATTTAATTATTTACATATTTAAACAGCTGGTTATTAATTCATATTGTGTGCATTTTGATGTTATAATTATGTTTATTGAAATTATACATTGCGCCCACTTATGAATTAATTACCATTTATGACGTCATATGGACAAAAATTGGGTTGAACGTGCAATAACAAAGTGTTTTTATTGTTGCTGCACATGCGAAAAGAACATTCTAGTATATTATCTGAGACTTGTACAACACATAGGTGTTATTTTGTTTATTTTGATTTTATCTATATAATAAAAAGTATTAAAACAGGTAAACCACGATTGACACTACCTCGGTCAACGCTATATTGTCATAAGACGTATTTATCAACTATTCGTCATTAAAAATAATATCTTACTATCGAAAGCTATTTAACTACCCTATTATCCCGACTATAGAACGACACCGATAGTAAGACGAGTTAGAATTCCTCCGAACAAATCAAGAAAAAAAAAAGTATTTTTAAAGAATTCGAATATATATAACGACCCCTGTTTTCGATACAATGGTATTTTATGGGGATAAAACATATTTGGTTAATACGTTATTTGAGCGGTATCAAGTAGCCATAAAATAAACCTTGAAATACAATACGAAAACGGAAAACAAAACGAAAGGGCGATATAAAAAAATAAGGAATAGGAAAATTCAGATAGCAATTCGTGCATTCACTAAGTTAAAGGCTAAAGTAATAATAAAAACTTTGGACGGGAATAACAAAAACTATGGAAAACAGACAAAGTCGCTTTTACCATTTAAAAACTGAATAACTTATTAAAAAAATTACGTATTTTTATTATTTCTTGTAATTGTCTTGTACATGATATTCTATATTCGCGACTCCAAATAACAGTGAGACATCTGGTGGCGGCTTAGTAAATTAAACAGAAGCGTATATTTGTATAATATTTGTAGTGTGTTGTGCTGCAGTTTATGTGAATTAAGACGTATTTTTAAATATAGTGACTTAAATACCGTGCTTTTTTGCCGAAATATTGTTTGAACAGATAAATATTAAGAAAAAACTTCTGACATATACGCTTCTCGTCGGCCATCAACTGTCGTACACAGCGCCGCCAACGTTAGTTTGAGTCGCGAGTAGTGCTGAAATTTTTTACCTATATATAAAAAATAATATGTTGCAAATGACCCCCATTTTCATCAAAAAATTCAAGCTATTTCAATGACACTCTCCATAACAATGCAAAATGCCTAGATCTATCCCTCGGATTTGTTCACGAATATTGTTCTTCAGCTCAAGAAGAAATTGAGGCTTATTGACAAACAGTGGCTCATTTAAATACACGAGCTGGCCAATGAAACTTCTTGCCTATAGGTAAGAACAATTTAGTGTTGATGTCAAAATTAAAAACCAATATGTTTTGCGCGTTATTCCATCGTAAATTTTTTACAAGATTCCATTTTTATAACCTCAATAAAAAATTAAATAATACACAATAGCGAAAAAATTATGAAACTCTTAAATGGTAAAGCAACTTATGGACCAGCATGTGCTTTCGTATGTAGCAATTATGATCTTATATGGACATGAATAATATAATCTACATCTACAATACAGGACCATCATGGATAATAAGCATAATTGAATTCAAAAAGGTACAGAATTGGCGATCCTGATAGCCAATAAATAGCCATGAATCGCCATTAGACGCTCTATGCTCCAAAAAAGTAACAGGACTAATAATAATATTGATGATAATTGTGATCGACATCTATCCCTATTTTTGTAATGTTAAAAGGACACAATTTAGTGCTATTTCGTTTAGTGCTCTAAATTCTGGGAACCGAGGGTGCCGAGGTGCATATCAAACTTGCAAAAAACGGGGCCTACTGCCTACAAATGGTGACATTTCATCTGTGTGTGGTCCAGTTTAAGACCCAAATCAACTACTGGTCTGTCCCCAACTGTATAAACAATGCACAGAGATCTGTTTGAAGCTACCTACAAGACCATGTTAGCTAATATATTTTAAAGATATAAAATATGCGGGCACGGAAAATAAGTAATTCTGGGAATGCATCATCTGAGATATAAAACGTTTTACTATTATTAATTTTGTTACTAAGAGTACTAAAATAATATCAGTGGAATTTTTTAATTCTTTCGTTAAATTTTGAAATTGTTAGCTTCATTTTTAATTCGTAGAAATGTTGGCAGTGATTCCTGGCATTTCAATGTATAAATGTTGTAAATATACTTCTAGGAATGGCAAGTGTAGATAACGAATTCACCCTATATAAAATGTGGGTCACTTGACGAGGGGTGATTTGGCAGATGTTTGTCAAGCACTAATAATACAACCGTTACACTAACAGCGCATGTGTAGTTAATCGTTTAAATATGGCGGGAGAAGAATTTGTAGCAATTTTAGTTGAATGTAAGCTCTGAAAGACGATTACAAGGTGGGCTGGACAAGTTCATCATGAGAAAAACTGTATACAAAAAATGCTAATCTTTGACAATCGCAGTTAACTTTTTAACAAAAATAAAGGGAGAGTAAAGATCTCCATTAAGAGAGGCAGGTAAACAACTTGAATTTCTGAAAACAACTGCGTCTAAGTCATTGTTTCCTCTCTCTCATACACTCACAAAAACATCTGTAATAATTAAATAATACTAATTTCGTCACACTTAGCTCAGGATTGAATTAGATGAAAGAACCTACTTGAGATCTATTCTAAACCGTTAAATCAAAATCGTGTAAAAAAATCCTTACAAAAAACAGAACTGAGTGTATAAAACAATTTTGTAAAAAGTAAGCAACATGTTATAACCTGCAAAAAGATCATTAGAAAAAGTTTCATTAACATATATAGAGCCACATGCTAGAAATGTAAGAGCTGCAAACGACTCGTAAAACACAATTTTGTCATCCCTGTAATATAATGAATATATCGCTTATTTGCTACAAGAAGAACAACTCCATAATCGCCCGTATTGAGTTTTTGGTATATAAAGACGATTCCTTCTTCGAGGTGCACTTTTAACTGGCACAGTGTCACAACTAAAGTTTCCCCTAGAAAGCTAATTCTATCGTCGTTGTACTCATTAAAGATACAGTACTTTACGAACTTTAAATGCATTTCCTGAAAAATAACAAATTTTGAGTTAAGACACTCCCGGTGCAAATGAGCATATGTATTTAATGGTGGTGATTACAAAATAATAATTATAAGATATGTTTTAAATAACTAATACTTATTTAGCATTATAAAATATTTTAGCGGAACCCTAAAAGCCCATTTAGAGATCCAAATTAAAGTCTAATAGGTATTATTATTATTATTAAACTATTTATCTTACAATCGGATTTCATTTATAAAGAGAACGATGTTACAAGTAATTTCCTATTATGTTTACATATTTCGAATGAAACGTATTTATTTGAAGTAAATTATAATAAAGAGTGAAAAAAAAAGTGTTGCAAACGGGAAAATATAAGGCAGATTATCATTATCAGCTCGCATACAGCCAATTTCATACCTCTAATATACTTGTCAAACAGTAGAGCAATGTATTCTCTTGTATTAAACAATAAAATTAGTACGTTTTACTTGCAGTACAATATTCTCGCGATTGAAGCGGATGTTCCTTAGCAAATCTTAAACAGATATGTCAATAATGGCAATAACATTTTATTTGTGCGACTAAAAAACGAGAATCATACATCAGCTAAAAGAAATGCAATTTTGTTGTTAAGTATCCTGTATTTATATAAAAATGGGTATATAAGGATACTTAAAACCGTTCTTTATGACCTCTTGAATAATCGAGAACCCATTTTAAAATGTTTCTACACAGCGATTTACAATTTTTAACATTAATTACAAAACGTGCTAATGTAAACATAATATTCAGAAAAATTTCAACGTATGAATGGTAGTATGAATAGTATGTAGTATGTACAGCGTACTCAGGTACCCTCACAAAAGCACAACTATCAAATTTGTCTGAATATTATGTTTACATTAACTAGTATTATACTTAATATTAAAAATTATAAATCGCATTTGAGTGAATACTATGAATACTTGAATGAATGAATTTAACTGCTCGACGTCATTCTGATTATTAAAAAAATCCGACTGTATGTGCGCCTTTGAAAATAGAAGTGTTCTCTGCAACAAATTAGTGCGCGGTTTTAAGAAATTCAATTCTAATATTTTTAAATTTCACAAATTTATGTAAATAGCATATATTTCAGTTAAAACTACTAATTAAACCAATCATAAGCCTGGTAGAAAAAGTTAATTCGAAATAATAGAGGTATAGACACAAAAGTGACGCTATTACAATTTTGGTTAGTTTTAAAAAATTACAAATAGATGTAGACGATTTTAACTCAGGACAGTGCCTAGAGTGAGGCACCCGTATCACCTGCACTGGCAAAAAAGAGCGCCAGAACTGGAAAAAGAGCCACAATTTTTTGCTCATCACCTAAATTTTAAATAATATTTTCTATTTTTGCTCAACACTTAAATTTTGAATGGTTTGGCTTTGTTTTGTTTTGCTCATCACTTAAATTTGGAATAAGGTGTCCTTTTTTGCTCATCAATTGAATTTTGAATGTTTCTTTATTTACTCATCTCTTAATAATTTTTCTAGATTGGGCGCCGTTAGTATGGTTTGCCTCACGCGCTAAAATTGTTCGACACGACCCTGGTGTAACTTATTCTCCAAAACCGCGATTGAAATAATTCGGTGCAGGAAATCATGCTATACATCTTAATTTCTTATTAAGTTACTCTAATTTAGCTAGTAAATCGGATATATGTCAACGCTGTTGCGTCTGTACTTTTTTATATATTCAAAAATAGATTAGTCGTAATTTGGATATCTAAATGCGACATAAAAAAATAGCAAAACAAAGTAATATTTTTAAATTAAATAAATATTATTCATAAAATAAATATAAATTTCAAATTTATTCTTTATACAGTTTTTTGTCAAATGATTTATGAAAATTCCAATGTAACTGAACAATTCAAATATTTCATAAATTGTTCAATATGCGTAAACGTTAGTAAAATTTTGTTTCAAAATATTTAAAAATGAGTTTAGATAGACAAATATTAATATTTTAAAAACAAACCAAAAATATATATTTTCTAATAATACAAAAAAAAAAAAATAATGAACAGAAAGTACCTCCAAAATTTTTCAAATTCATTTTGAACAAAACATAATCCAAATAATTTAGAAAACTTTCACTAAACACAAAATATTTAAAACACAAACATTTAAAAACATAAACTAACTAAAAATGTTGTTGAGAAACACTGTGCGGTATGGTGTGGTTGAGTGTACGCGTGGTAGGCATGTGGTGATTACGAACCAGTGGAGTGCGGTCGATCCGGGATATGCGTGGAGCAATGCCAGCTGTGGGGGCGCCGCCTAGCCACCCCTTGGGGCATTCCGTCCCTCGCCCTGCTCGTACTAGCCATTGTACTTCCCTGTCAGCCGTTAGCCGACCAGTGCCGTGCATATATTACAATACCACTGCACCACCACATAGATACACTAGTTATCTATACACTGCACAACACACTATACTATATACAACAGTATTGTTTGCCAAAATCATATGTTTCACTATATTACGTCATTGTCCTGGGAAAATATGGATATTTGTTCACTCACTGAGAATTTTGATAAGGGAACAATTAAGCTGGTATTGACACTACAATGTACACGGTGGCTACGATAAAAAATGTATGTCCAAAATAAAAATCAATGTAAAAAAGACCGTAATTTCAATTGCCTAATAAATATGTTGCAATCAATTTCACGGCAGATTTTTGTAATGTCAATACCAGTTCAACTAAGGATCCTTCTGATCCTTAAGAGGGTCTCCAAACCTTTCGGAAGCCGTCCACATCAAAATTTCTTAAATAAATGTTGGGCCGGGCAACTTGAATTCAGCTTGATTTTAAAAACAAGCTTAATAATAATGGTGATATTAATAAAAATAATAATCGGATATTATTTAGTTATAGTTATGTTTTATTTTGCGATTTCTGATTATTTTAGATTGCAGTTTTTATGTAAGTAAACTGTTTTAAAAATGTACACAGGCCGGGTGGTATATTCTTGCGGGTGGATTTGCCCCGCGGACCTTAGTTTGGAGACCCCTGCTTAAAAGGATCCTGAATTGGTTACGTGAATGAATCATTGCATTTGTAAATCTATATATGTATGTATATAAATGTTCTTCAAATAATGTTCTGTATTTTTTACAAGTATTATTTTCAGTCCCCATAGGGTGGATGCTATCTCAAAATTTAACCACTATTCTAGCGTTTTGTACGTATCATCAAAGCTTTGATCGACAGTATAAAATCATTAGACGACGTTGATCAATGACTCTACCTTCGGACTTTGATGGTGTGTTATAATTTCGTTACAACATACCATTGGAGTGGTACTAGAAAATGTATAGTCAACGTTTGGGAGTATATTCTAATTCTAATATGCTGAAAACTAACACAAGAGAACAACGCAGGTCATTCTCAATTAAGCCTGGAACAGAATGCACGCCGTCAGCACGGCGTCATTTGCGTCGTTGAGAACGGCGTTGAATTTTCGCCGGCACACAATGCAATAATTTTTAACGTCGTCAAAATGACAAGTGACAACCTATATCTGTGTATATACGTGCGCTTTCTTTTATTAAAATTATAATGGATGATGAAGACTTGCGTGTGATGTTATTTATGTTGTATGCAAGTTATTTATACACACAAACACTTTACCATTCAGTAAAAACTGAGGTTAGGTGTTCTACGTCAATGTTCAACGGCGTCAAAAGTAGGAAGTTGACGAACATTCAATATCAACGGCGTGGAACGCCGTTCAGACGTTGCTCATTCTGTGCACTTGCGTATAACAGTTTGATTTTAACTTCGCACTGACAGATAGCGCCGTCCAAACGCCGTCAACGCGTCGTAGAACTCGTTGCATTCTGTTCCGCACTTTAGAGAGAACGTTTCGGTCTTATATAAACAGGTACTCATTTTAAATATTAATCCCCATATATATCCCAAAATTACATATTTATTGTATAATACATGATTGTACATCCAAAATTTTATTAAAAAGAAGTAACATAGCGGAAATAGCAAAAACTAAATTAATTGTAGTAAGTACGACAAACTGTTCAAACCAGACATTGAACAATCAAAACCTAATGGACCTGACCATTCTCAATAAAGAAAAATTTCAACCTGCCAGTGCCAGAAGGTAACAGAAATCGAACTTTGACCCTGAACTTTAACCCAGAGCTGATTGGAATGAAAAAGTCGACTGAACTTTTTGAACTCTTCAACTGGAAGAATGATTTAACGAGATATGTGTGTGGATATAGTGTAAATTAAGAAATAGGTCTAACAACTACAACAATTTATTGACAAACATGTTTATAGAGCGACGGACAGAGTGTATGTCTGTATAGAGGATTATTCGAAAAATACCTGCATAGAGACTACAAGGGTTGTTATCTTTGTAAAATAAAACTGAACAATTTCTTGGTAAATATAATTTTATGACAATAAATATAGATGAATGAAGCGGCATCGTTGGAAAAACCAAAACACTACAAGGTTTGCTGAGCCACGTTATGTAAGTACATAAGTAAAAGCTCTGAAATATTGCGACTAGAGATGACAATAAAAATGTATTGAAAAGAAGAGAGCAAAGTCATCCGAACAGTGTTTCAACAATACAACTTAATAGTAATTTCTATCGTTATCATTTCTAAAGTTCTCGATTAATAAGAAATTAATCGATTAATTATTAATTAATCGAAACCAAAAATATCATACGATTAATCGATTAACTGAAACAAAATAATCGATTTTTTCAAATTATTAATCGTTGCATCTCTAATTGTGACTCGTACCGATACAGATCCAACCATAAGAAATCATTTCCAAAAGTACCTAAGTATGATAGTTTATAATGTTTAGTGGGAATTGCTCTTAGATTAGGCTTAGATTAGCTTAGATTTTTTGTACCTTTTCATTTGTTTGACAGCGGTGTATGTTTAACAAGTTCATCAGTTTTGATAAAAAAATTATAAAATTGTACTAGATACGTGAGCCAGTGAGGCAATGGATACTGCATCACAACAATGCACCAACTCACACTAATAAGCTAAGTTAAATGGCACTAGTCCAGGTATTTGCTAACGTATCCTTTTATATTTCATTATTATTATTTTTCAGGTCTTAACAAGTATCCACTAGTTGCAAACTTCAGTAACCTTTTGAGCCTCGTAAGACTAAAGACCAGTGGAGCTAAATACAAAAGACTACATCCCAAATCCTGGCAATATGCAGACACGTAAATTATGCCAGATCCAGAGCCCGTACAATGCGAAGTGACCAGAGCAACACTGCTTTCTGCATTCTGAAAATCAAAGAGTTGGCAGATGATCTGCAGGCGGGAATGGACTCGATTTCCCTTATGTAGGAGGCTTTCAAACCACCCAAAACCCCAACTATCAGGACTACGAGCTTAACCTTTTACCCTGGATACAGCTTTCTAAGCTCGGACAAGAGATCCATGTATTTGGACTTCATTTCCTCCTCCTTGGGAGAGATATTCTTCTCAGCTGGACTTGAGAATTCGTTTAAACATCTGCTTGTTATCAAAATCCAGCTTATGTCCGGCTTAGTAGTTGTTTTTAACCTAGATATGGGAGAGGAGTAATTCCAATAAATGTAGCCTTTGGAATTTTCTATCATTACTACTCGTATTTTTGGAAGTCAAGACCTTTTTTTATGTCTCACTTGCATTTTGGAAGTGAGATCCTTTTTCTTAGGTCATCACATATATTTTAGAAGAAAGGACCTTTTTCTTTAGGTCTCAGTTGTATTTTGAAAATGAGTACTTTTTTAGGTCATAACTAATATTTTAGAAACGAGGATCGTTTCTTTTTTAGATCTGACTTGTATTTTGGAAGTGAGGACCTTTCTTTTTAGGCCATCACTTATATTTTAGAAACGAAGATCATTTTTCTAGATCAACATAAAGTGCACTTGTACCAAGTAATTTCTCGATTCTTAACCTTTTAAAACAATTTTGTATTCTGAGCCCCCCCCCCATGATATATTCCTGGGTGCGCGCCTTATCTGATCACCCACATACAGATGAATAGTAGAGGCAAAGAACCACAGGAAAATATCGCGAAAATTAAAATTAGCAACCAATCCTACAAGATGGTAACATTAAAATTTTATTGCGGAGTAAAAAGAACACCATACATACAAAATAATTATGAACCAACCTCTATTTCATAATAATCATGAAAAATGAAGATTGCATTTTAACAAGAAACCTTGAAGTTCATGTAGGTGTGATTTATTGTTCAAAATTTTATATTTTCAAATTAATTTTACTTTATTTCATCGAAATTATATTAAAATTGAATCTAAAATTCTGGTACATTGTATAAATCACTGTCGTAGAAATATGCGACCTCATCCACGCCTACATTGTAATAACTGTGCAAATAATTACTCCTTTCACTTCATATTTCAGTCATTATATTTCATTCATGTTGAATTCATTCATACTGAATTTTGCTTTTATTTTAAATATGTTGCTAGCATGAATTAATGCTATAGTAGATAAATTTCTTTGTCACCGTATTTCCTTCATATATTTCATTCATATTATATGAATAAACTTGCATTTCAATAGATTTAATTTGTTAATACCTGTTTTTATTGTATTTATTTATTAAGCTGTTTGGTTACTATGACTCAGCAAAATTATACAAAACGGTCGAGTAATACAAATAATATATCCAGCAATACCTTGCAATTCGAACAGTGTACTCGAAGTCAAATATCACACAAGAAATAAGAGATTATACAGTAGACAGGATACCTAATGATAGTGTAAGAATTTTTTATTTAGTTTAAGTTTTCCGGCCCTGGAAAATTAGAATACATCAAATGGGCTCAAGAGTCTGCCTCATTGGTTCAAGGACCAGCCCCATTGACGAATCAGTCATATTGGCAGCGGTCTACCGGTAATTTGTCCGGGGTCCCGGTAAGCCAGTCCGCCACTGATGATGTCCACAAATTTGATCAGTTTATAATTCCAGTCTCAGTTTTTAGGGTTTTATAGGTATAACAAAAAAAAACGCTTATAACGTCATTCATATGTTTGTCTGTTCGGTAGAAATTGTGGCCAATCGGCTGAACATGAAAATTGAAATTAGGCATTTCTATAACTCTTTGACCCACATATAGGAAAACTATACAACTATAAAACTATAGAGCTCAATAAAAGACCACGAAAAAAAATAAAATAAACAAATATCAGGTCTACAAGTATGAAATGCGGATTTTGTTCAAACTTGCCGCGCAAACAGACTGTATAGTTCAAAGTTTCAACACATATGGCGTTTTGTTAAGTTATCATTAAGTGTCAAATGCGGATAGGTTATAATTTGAAAAGTGATCATATAGTTTTGTTTTACTGTGTTAAAAATGTCAAATTTTGTGCCAAATAAAGAGCATTCGCGGACAGTACTACTGTTTTGTTTTCATTTGAAAAAAACTGCTGCTGAATCATACCGACTGCTTCGAGAAGTTTATGGTAAATATGCTCCATCGCAAGATACGTGTGAACGATGGTTTCGGCGTTTCAAAAGTGGTGACTTTGATCTTACAGACAAAGAACATGGAAAACCTCTAAAAAAATATGAAGATACAAAATTGCTACAGGAAGACGATAGTCAATCACAAAAACAACTAGCAGAGCAGTTAGGCGTTAGTCAACAAGCTGTTTCCAATCGCCTACGAGAGATGGGTAAGATCCAGAAAGTCGGCAGATGGGTTCCACATGCATTGAATGAGAGGCAGATGGAAAAACGCAAAAGCACTTGTGACATTTTGTTTGCACGATACAAAAGAAAGTCTTTTTTGCATCGTATCATTACTGACGATGAAGAATGGATTTATTTTGAAAATCCCAAACGCAAAAAATCATGAGTGAACCCAGGCTCACCATCCACATCAACTGCAAGACCGAATCGCTTTGGCAAAAAGACAATGCTCTGTACTTGGTGGGACCAAAAGGGTGTGGTCTATTATGAATTGTTAAAACCTGGTGAAACAGGTAATACCCAACGCTACCAACAACAACTGATCGAATTGAACCATTCGCTGCTCATAAAACGAACAGAATACGAAAGAAGACAGCACAAGGTAATCTTTCTTCACGATAACGCTGCATCACATAAGGCAAAAGCAGTTTGCAACACAGTGGAGGCACTCAAGTGGGAAGTGCTACCCCATGCCGCCTACTCACCAGACTTGGCCCCTTCAGATTACCACTTGTTCGCATCGCTGGGTCACGCACTTGCCGAGCAACACTTTTGTTCATATGAAAATGTGAAAGAATGGCTAGATGAATGGTTTGCGGGGAAAGGGGAAGAGTTCTACTGGCGAGGTATTCACAAATTGCCTGAAAGATGGGAAAAATGTATAACTTCTAATGGAGCATACTTTGAATAAATAAACTTTTACTGCTCTTTTGACTTTAATGTGTTTTATTTTTTAAAAAAATCCGCATTTCATACTTGTAGACCTGGTATATATTTAACGGAAAAAAATATGTTTTTAGAATTTTGAGTAAAGTCTGAAATGAAGACACTTAATACAAAGATATTCCAAATTTTATTTAAATGGAATTTTCAGCAAAAATGTGTCCATAAAAACTTTTGTCCTCCATCCTATTTCCCAAAGAGGTCAGTTTAAAAATCTGAAAAAAATCTCAATAATATAATTGATGGGAACTGGAATAGTTCAACATTTTTGATAAGATTATTGTTTCTAAAAATACAGTTTTTTTGTGTCGTTGAAAAAATTATTTTTTTAAATTTTATTGTGTGATCAAAAGAAAGCTCTTAAGATGTAGATTAAGAAACGAGGAGTAGTTTTTTAAAGTTCCTTTAATTAAATGCCATATTACCCAAAAATGTGTTTAAAAAAAACGCTTATCCTGCACCTTATAACCGAGGGAGATTAATCTAAAAATCTAACCAAATTCTGAGTAATGCACAATAATGAGAGAGGAATTTTTATTTGAGTTATCGAATTTTCTGCAACATTCGTGCTTATCACTCATAGTTATTTGACTGACTCAAGCACTGGCTAGCTATAGCTGGATCTTGATGCGAGCGCATCTGAAGTACGGTTTAAGTCTCTAGGTGGCAGAACGTAGAATATTCTTCAAAAATTATTAAAATTTATATGTACCCATAATTTGTTATCACTTACTAAACACCTACAAAATCCTGAAATGTGTAATTTACATTTTAAATCAATTTTTTTACACATAAAAATCGATTGAATAAGCTCAATTTTATACACATCACTTCACACAATTATATCTAAAAGATTTTTCATATTTTCATGTTTCATAGGATGATTTTTTGAATGTTGAATCCAAGGGGATGCCTCAGAAAATTACCCCACCTCCAGGAATAAAAAAAAAATCTCCCCAGAGAAAAATTTTATTTATAAAATCTGCCTAAATACATCATGCAGTCTCATGTAGTCCCCCCACCGACTCATGTGGTCACTCCGGATAAGATGTCTGGTTCAATGCTCATTTTCCTAGTATTTTCTGAAAACTGAATCAAAAAGTTAACCTGAATGAAAGAGTCAAAGAAAAGAAAACTTTTACTAAATCAATTTTCAATATGATTTGACTACTTAATGTTATGTTGTCTCTTTATGCTATGTTGTTACTTATATCTTTTACTGTTATTTTATGTTCGTTATAACACAATACAGGACCTCACATGTCTGCTAAACTGACACTTAGTTTTTATAAATATCAATTTTAAGGTTTTTGAACTTACAATTACCACCTAGGCAATGTTACCACGCAACTTTTTTATAAACATTTGACTTAGGAAAGGTTTACATTAAACTATTAAATAATTTTGTTCCTAAAATTTTTTTCATAATTTCATTATATTATAATTACACAAATTGTAATTGTAATCTTAATAATATGTATATAATTTTTATCTCAACATAAATTTTGAAAATGTTAAACTGTTGAAATACAGAGACGTATTTAACAGTATTTTGGAGGTTAGTAGGACCCCCAATAACCCGACATGTACCATTATAGAACTTATTCCTCTATTTAAGAACTGTAGGTTTGCTAGAACTTTTAATTTTTTGTTCTAATGGTCCGACATGTTTAGGTCTAAAATAATTCAGGCTGTTAAGATTGCAGGGCAAGAAATGTTTCCATATAAATAATCAGAAAATGGTTCTTCTGATTAAATTATAACCTTTGTGATCATACTATAAATATAATCAGAAAATACACCTTCTGATTAAATTCCAACCTTTTTGATCATACAATCTAAACTGATTTAGTCTGCAATGGTCGAATGACAGGAATCGCTCCCGAATGATAATCAAAAAGTAATTTTAGAGTAGTGACGAGACGTCTCGGATTTAGAGGAGATTCCTAGATTTAGTTGTTTGTGTACATTGCAAACTCTCTCGGAAAATCTCTCGGATTGGAATGAAATATTATAACATGAACTACGATTTTGTATTTTGTATTATTGCCGCGCAAAGATTTTGTTGAAGACTATCATCATCATCCTTCCGCCGTTTGAATCCACTGCTGGACATAGGCTTCCCTTCTCTGTATTGAGAGCTACTCGTAGCCAGTTCGTAGATATACGCTTTAAGTCATCAGTCCAGCGAATGGGCGGTCTTCCTCGACTATGTTTCTATGCTCATAGCCTACTAGAGAATTTGGTTTTTGTTTTGAAGACTATAGAATATAGTAATTCACTAGCTTCATCACAATATATAACTGTTTCGCATTTCCTGAACTTCCCTAACAGTTCGCACTTTTGAATATATATTTTTTTTTAATATGATATTTTTTGGGAGAGGTGGGGATTAAAACCGATGTCCCGCATTAGAACATTAATAATTTGGTCACATTAATTTAGAGACAAGTTAGCAATGTTTCCAATCACACTAAAACTGACGTTAAAGCTTCGTTTATAATAAATCCATAGCACAAGTGATCCATAAGATAATGAATGATTTTCGTTTTTCTGTTTATAATACGAACATCTTATTAAAATGAACAACGAAAGTCATTCATTATCTTATGGATCACATGTGCTGTGGATCTATTATAAACAAGGTTAAGTCTGCGATGGTTGTATAACAAAAAACGTTTCCATTTAAAAAATCGCGGCAGTAGCTTTTAAGATGGGATACCAACCATTGCGATCACACAGTCTAATCTTAGCTGCGACGCTTGTATGATGAGAAACGGTACTATATGAATACCAAAGAAACTTTGCGTCGATCTATTACCGAAAAAATCCCAAATAGGTTTTGTTAGATATGCGGTTATCAATGAAACAGAAACTTATTTTCCACTTGATGATAATAATAGATCATCTACACACAATTTTAATTAACATCTATTTTATTCATTATGCTAAAATCCATAAATAGTGAACGCTAAAATGAATTAACTAACCAATAAGACTTGTAATAGCCATTGATGTTAAGCGCTAAAATATCAAGGGCTGAAATACACGGCTCTAGAGCCAGATCTTTTGATATATGCAGGTTGGCAAAATTTGCAAAATTTCCGCCACCTAATAATATGAATGAATATACTATCATGTAAATAAAATTAATACGGCTTTTAAGACAATGTATTTATTCTAGATTAGGGCTGCCATACGTCCCGGTACACCGGGACATGTCCCGGTTTTGAGGTTTGTGTCCCAGTGTCCCGGTCCAAGAGTCATTGGTCCCGGTCGATTTAAAATTTATGCATATTAAAAAATTATTTTTCGATAATATTGTACATATACATATATACATACTATATATAAATTATATAACAGATTCGAGGTCCGAAATGTTCCAGAGTAATGCCGAGTACCAGTCAGCTAGTGTCTAATTAATTAAAACCCATTGGACAGATGAGCGCAATTCGCTTTCTATTGACACCGTGAAAAGCATAATTCAATGTGTTTTAAATTATAAAATGTCATGCATTGAATTCTATAATTATATAAAAGGGGAAAAAGAACTGCTCCAAAAAACGAAAACATCGGAGAAGTATGATTGGGCAAAGAAGAGCGATGATAAAGAAGCCACCGAAGTCGGGGAAGGGGGAGAGTAAAGGCAAGAGAAGAATGGAATGTAAGGTTCTATTTGGTTTTATTAAATTGAATCGCCCATTAATTTATATTATATTATTTTAGATTTGATAAAGACGCATCCACAAAAAAAACATCAAATTTTTCCAGTCGAACTGAGTGTTCCAAAATGATTCACCATTGATCCCAACGTTTTGCTCTTGGAATACCTATTATCAATCTCTATTTTAATTATTTTTTTTTGTCTTTAAATTTTTTTATTTTTTTTAAATATTGTGCAATTTTTTATAATAAAGGTATTATTGTCGATAAAAGTTTTTTTTAAGTTGTTTTTTTGGGGGGTGGTCCCGGTCGGTAGTCCAACAATTATGGCAGGCCTAATCTAATCAGAAGTCGCAACACCGAAAAACAATAGAAGACGAAGAAGATTAGGGCTGGAAACAATCGGAAAGGCATCGGAAGGAGACAGAGACGTGCAGAAACAATAACAGTGGAGCAGAATAAAGGCTTCCCGTTATAATAAGATATATGATCACGTAACTCCCACAGAAGTTCCCAAGTACCTGACAAAACCTATAAAACCACAGAAGATGATAGCTAGATTCTGATGTAGAAACGAGCAAAAGGCAAACTGCGTCCCGGTCGGTTGTCCGACAATTATGGCAGCCCTATTCTAGATACACAACGCTTCGCTAATAAATCATTAGATTCTTCAGGTGCTTCTAATATAAATACTGTATGATCTGACATAACATCTGAAGTACTACATCAAAAATTGAACAATACGGTCTTGCAACAAGTTTGGATATTTTTTATTTATTTCTAGAATAAATATTTTCTCCTGAAAGCCAAATGAATTTTATTGACATGATGCATTCCTATGGACATTATCTTTCCTCAAGAATAAATATACTGCAAATTTGTAATCACTCTGGCGTTGGCGTACAGTGTGCTTGTTGAATTTTCGATCTACCTGAGCATGGACAATTTTATATGAGTTACAAAAGAACGCGCGTTATTTATATTTATTAACATTGTATTCTAGCAAGTAAATGTTTTGTGTTAAAAAGTAAAAGATGTGGGTTTTACAGCTTTTTGGCCATTCTTAAATCCTGTCTTGTCTACCCCTGACCTAATCTAATTCTTTTCTCAGCTGGTTTATATCTGTTTTATCTTATACAACACAGATTGGATACTAAAGCATCAACAATATTACCCAACTATTCCATAATTCGCTGCAGAACTTCCTGGAAAGTTCAATAAAACAATTTATTAGTTGGTAAACTTTATTCGAATAGCCAAATAGTTCTCGCTATTTGAACAAATCATCTATAGAAATGGAAGTCTTTACGATAATACTCATAAAATTCTACAGAATAATGATCTCTATACTTTTACGATGTTTGGGTGCAGCAGAAATCGTAAATGATATAATGTAAATATACATAAAACGCTATGTTACGATTACGTAATATTTGTGTATTTACGTACATTTTATAGGGGACTATCCAGGAATGCTGACCCAAAAAATAACAGAATACTCAAAATTATAAACAAATCTAAATATACAACATAACATTGTTTTAAACAACCAAATTTGTAATTATTTTTGAACTATTAGCTGACCAAGAGTGAAAAATGTATTACAATTTGTTACAGCAACGCTGTATTAATGACAACCCAAATAAACAACAACTGAAATTCTTATCCAACAAAAGACAATTGGAAAAGAGTGTCAAATACATTTCTTTTGCTCGCAAGCATTCTTAGCAACATTCAGAAGTTATACCGCGCAACTAAATCTATTACATCATGTAATGCATTTTTAATTGTGTTTTCATTATGGGTAATAAGTATTATTTACGAATTGCTTGTATCGCATAAGTGTAGGAAATGGCTATTATTCTTCATAAATTTTGCATTTGTGATCAGAAGAATTATATTCTGAAATTTACTTATTTTCTAAGAAATACAAGATGAATTCAGTACTGAGAAAAGAAAAAAAAAACTGCTAATACAAGGAGAATATTTTAAAACTGTTGCGAGTATTTTAGAACCTCCTAAAACTTTCTAGAAATATAAATAGCAGTATAAATACTGTGGCTTTAAGCCCACCAGTAATTGCTAGAACAGTCGAGATTATTTTATAATACCCGAGAATCTTCGGCGTCGAGAGACGGGGGAAGCCGTTACAAATAACCGGGGTCTGTGCAGACTGTAGGGCCCGGGAATGGATTATTTTCCATTATCGGTAATTGTAATGCGTAATAATAATTGAAATTATAATGTGACCTAGGTCCAGGACCCAAAAACGATTTGACTGCACATTTTGCTTAAGTACTTAGTCATCAGTTATGAGTATTTTGGGCCCCTTTATGGCGCTTCTATAGCTTCTGCGTGGACAATGGGTACGTCATGTAAATATATCTTATATATAAATATTACAGAAAAAAATAACGAATAATTTATATTTACGAGCAGTTTTTCACCCGTCATCAGGCCCGTAATTATCGTTTCTGGGGGTTTGGGTGAAATTATTGTCTTCCCGGGTCCCGGGCTTGGTACTATTATATTATAAAGGCCCAAGCCCACTCTTGGCGCCCCTGAGAATTTGCCAGATATATAAATAACAATATAATTACGGTGACTATTCAAATTAGTTTTAGCTAATTCGTGAAAGTGATTTATAGTATAATAATAAATCTTGAAAACCTTACACATTTCTAAATTTTTTGTGACTATTTTTAATAACCGTATCGTAAATGCATGCTAATTTTCATACATGCAGTAATATGAAGGGAAAATTTACCCATTGGAAATAGGTAAATTTCATTATTTCATTTTGATCTCGAAAGCATAGTTTAAAAGGAATATTTTCTATACTTTTGAGGCATCAGGAAGTAAAAAAAAAAAACAAATAAGATGTCAAAGGAAGATATTAATAAATGAACGTAAGAACGTATTCTAACAGCCAGGTACTGCAGGTTTCCTCCTTCTTAATTTTTCAACCCATAGGTTTTTCCGTAGCATTTCTCCATGCATCCCCACTTTAGTTTCACGTACGTGTTGCAATTCATATCTTCCGTTATCTGTTTTATGTACTTTAGCCTTAATCTGCCAGTACTGTCCTTTCCCTCAACTGCTCCTTCCAGTATCGTTTTCACAAGTGCCTCGTGTCTAATAATATGTCCAGTTTAAACAAATCATCTTTTCTGCAACATTCTCAACAGACATGGTCTTCCATTTGTCGCAATACTTCGTTCGTCACTCTATCTACCCATCGAATTTTCAATATTCTTCGACAGCACCACATTTCAAATGCGTCCATTCTCTTTTTTTGTCACTCCTAGTGTCCAAGATTCAAGAAAACTTTCATAGTAAGATGCTCACAAAGAAAGGTCTTAAGCAGATTTTTTTTAGTACATTATTTATGTTCTTGACGTGAAATCGCAAACTGGCAAGAGTTTAAATGCTTGCAAAAAGACATAAAAAAGATCTAAATCAAGAAAGAGAAATAAACAACCAAAGAGGAACAAGTAGAACAGGCTTGTACAACCCGCGGCTCACGGGCCGCATGCAGCCCAAGATGGCTATGAATGCGGCCCAATGAACAATCGTAAACTTATAAACTTTATAAGACTGCGATTACAAGTACCATTAATAACACTTAGGGATGGGAAAAAAATCGATGTTTGTTTTAAAAACATTGATGTTTTTACCATCGATGGTCAGCTGGCGATAGTATCGATAAAACATCGATGTCTACTACCGATGTCGATGTTTAAACTTTGAAATTGAGAAACTACCGCTAGAGGCGCTGGAATCTTAAAAAATTAATTTTTATTAAAATTAGTACACAAAATATAAGCGCCATCTATTGTGATATAAAAATACTAATAGTGTTAGTTCTTATACTTCTTAGCAGTTAGCAGAATACGAAAAAATAAGAAGAAACTTCTATTTTTTGCAAACAATGCGAACGACCAAAGACGCCAACACATTTTTTCTTTTTGAGTCTTGTTGACACTTTCCCAGTTGTTATTCCTCCAATCCCCGGATTTTTATAAGTTGTCATTAGCTATTTTTTTATATATTGAACATGGCTTTTCCTGAACAAAATGATCAAAACTTCAATTAATCGGTAAAAGTAACTACAATTGAAAATCTAGTTCCGCCTAAACCAAAGGAACAGACTTTATTTCAACTTAAAAAAGTATAAAAATAATTGTGTAAGACAGTGTTATTTTTATGTTAAATAATATAAAATTAACATTAAGATTACTATATTATTATTGTAATAAAATCCAATATTTCATTTTAGAAATGTAAAAATAGTAAGGTCTGTTCCTTTGGTTTAGACGGAACTAAATTTTCAATTCTAGTTACTTTTACCGATTGATTGAAGCTTTTGATCATTTTGTTCAGGAAAAGTCAACTTCAATATATAAAAAAATATCTAATGAGAAATTACAAAAATGAAAATTGCGGTTAGGTCCGCCTAATCGTTTGGAATAGACTGTAGGTACAAATTAGGATTAGTATATTGGGTATAATAATGTTAATGTGAAATAAATTACTATTAAAAAGGAATATTTCTATTTCAAAATCTAATAAATGCTTTTTGTGTATTATATGTTACTTTTTTCGTATTTTATCTTTACATTATTAAATAAAACCTATATAATATAAATAAATAGATTTTTTTAATATTAATAAAACATCGATGTTTCCGATACATCGATGTTTTTCCTTCGATGTTTTTTCAACATCGATAGTAAGGCGCCGATGTTAACATCGATGTTAAACATCGATGTTTTGCTTTCGATGTACAACCCTAATAACACTACAAATACAATTTCAACTTGCTATTAATTTATTTATAGGCAACGTATTTTATAATTTAATGCGTTCTTTAGGGATATTCATAAAATCATTCTCAAACTATATAATATATTAATTAGTATTAGTATTATTTTATGTGCGGCGCAAAACAACTCAAATGTTAAAAATGAAGAATTTGTGAAACATAGGGAGGCTTCAATTATGTCTTAGTTTACAATCTTAAGTTAAATATTACAAATATATTCCATATAAATAAACAAATATGTAAATAAATAAATAAATAAATATAGTGTAACAAGTGTTTACTTTTATAGTAAATATGAGCTTCCTTCCTTGCATAGGTGATTAACCTTCTCATAGGAAATAGGTCGAATCGTTATAAAAACAGATAAATAAATAACGAGTAAATTCAATGAAGCAACACCTTGCGTGACATATTCAACATATTTCCTTACACCGTCCCTGGTTAGTAGTAAAAAAGTGATCGACAAGTGCTACAAAGTCGTGCACCTTTGTGAACACGCCTGACCGCAACATAACCTGACGGGAAGTAAAATATGATGTAATTTAGTCGGCCTTTAAAAAGTGATATTGGCATTGAAACAGTTCCTTTTGTACTGAAAATAACATACGAGGAATTTTAAATTAATTTCATTCACTTTATTTTTAGGTTAGAATTAAATTTTAGTTTTATCCTTAACCTTCTGAAGATTGATAAGAATTTTTTGAGGTTATGACCGAATTAGCAAGTATTTAATTCTACAAATTATTTCTATTACACAAACTAGAGATAAACAATTCTGTTCATTCACGATACATAAATTGTAATAAATAATAGTATCCGAACGTCTAGGTAACGTAAAGGGCAGAGAAGGTAAGTTCTCAATTTCTAAATAGTAGAAAAGGTGCTCTTTATCTCTATAATTTTTTTGACTGATTTTTTCAAAAAGTTGACCTAATGGTGGCATTGATATTAAAAAGTTAAATATAAAGTTTAATAAAAATCCGTTTGTCCAAATTCGAGACCGACGGACAGACATGCATAGAGACATCATGCTAAAAATAGTTAAAACGTTATGAGACCTCAATTCGTTGAAATCTCGAAAAGTCAAAATCGGTATGATCACAATACGAGGTGTGTAAATGAAGTAACCCGACTGTCAACAAAGCATCTGATCTGGCAAAATTTGGGACGCGAGACTTGGAGGGGCGGCAGGTGAACATTTGATACACATTCAGTACGAGTTTGAACTCGCTAGAGTAATTTTGTTGTACGTAGCGATTTTTTTCGTGAAACAGTTTTTTCTAGTGCGTTCTAAAAATGAGTGACATTCATTTCAAGCAACGGTGTGCTATTAGGTTTTGCTTCAGACTTGGGCACAGTGCAACGAAAACATTTGCAAAACTTCATCAGGCCTATGAGACAGCGTTTTGTCAAGCACACAAGTTCTTTGGTGGTTTAGGGCATTTTCAGAAGGAAGAGAGTTGATTGAAGATGAATCACGCAGCGGAAGGCCTTCATCTTCAAGAACCGATGAAAATATCGACAGAATCCGGAATCTTGTGTCAGAATGATCGGGGAAGAGTTGAATTTGACTCACCCTACCGTTCATCAGATTTTGACCAATGAACTGGTGATGAGAAAAATCTGTTTGTCACACAGCAATTTCAATAAACGAGTTTTTGGCCTGTAAAAACATTACTGTGGTTCCTCAGCCTTCTTATTCGCCTAATTTGAGTTCCTGTGACTTTTTCCTCTTTCCAAGATTGAAAAATCACCTCAAGCGACGTCATTTTGGGACACTCGAAAACATTCAAACGTCCGTAACCAACCAGCTGAAAGCTATTCCAGTATCCGAGTTCCAGCACCGATATAAGGATTGGAAGAACCGTCCCCAGCGATATGTGGCTTCCCAAGGAAGTTATTTTGTGGGAGACAATATTGAATAGTAATTCTATTCGAATAAAAAAAAAAAAAATTAAAAATCAGTCCGGTTACTTAATTTACACACCTCGTATATATTTGATTACCGATCAATCAATCAGCACATAAAGTCTTGTGAACTACATAAGGAATTTCAAAATGCTAAACGAACGTTTTTTAAAAGGAAGAAAGGTTTCAATCAAAGTTTACTTTGAGCTAAACTCTCAAATCTGAGGTCCAAATTTGTACTTCAACGACTTCAAACCTAAATAAGGCACCTCATAGCACTCAAACAATTGAAACTTTAACTTGACATTCTGTATGAGGAACCTAGTAAGCAAGCCTAAATGCATATTTATTAGGTTATATTTATTAGGATACGGATGCGCCCAACCAATTCTATATTTTAATATTCTTCAAATTTTAATAGACCCGCTGAACAAAAAAAAAAAAAAAAGATTATACCTAATCTGGTGGATGCGATTTGATCGATAATTATTCAATTTCGATAAACATCGTGTCTACTCTTGTGGCATATGAGTGGTACTCATTGAGCATTACTCACTCAGCATCGTATCAGTGTAAAAGCTCTCAACTCACTAAACAAAAGAAAAAAGGCGATGGATTGTTTATAGCTTCTATCATTCTCATGTTCGTAAACGTATTCCAATGTTTTCAATCTTACAAATGAGAAGCTCACAGACCAAATTTTACAGACACGATTTTTCTATTTATATATTATTATTAAACTTTGATCTCAAGTATCTCTTAGAGAGTTTTCTGTAACTTCGTCCCTTTGGACTCGTTTGTGTAACTAAACAAAATTTTAATTATCTCTAGTCTTCGTAATATAACTTTAATAAATAGTATTAAATATTTAATTCACTGTATGAGAATAATTAGCAGCAACAGTTTTAAACTCTAATTATTTCGCTCGAAACAGTAAAGCTTGTTTCAGCCGTTAGGGTTTCAACTCGAGTGCGTATCTCACACGAAATATTTGTTGAATTTGAACAAAGAGTGTTCGGTGTTTGGCACGCACGTTTCACGCCTTCAAACTTTTATGCGAAACCCTGAAAGTTTATGAGGAATGGAAAGTGTGATGTGTGTTATAAATTTTTGTTTGTGCTAGCGAAAAGTGGATTGTCTAAAGTCATGCTCGGTTTGTAAAATTGAAGAATGATGGATTGAAGGAAATGTAAGCTGAATAAAATAAATCCATCTTTTACATAGAAAAATGCTGGTAAAATAGAAATTATTTCATTGAGCGTAAATTCCATCCAATATCCAATTCTATAAAAGTATTTTGTGCGGATTTACTAAAAGAGGCGGAGAAAATAGGTCTTAAGATGAACAGCGACAAAACAAAGATCATTACCAACTTATTATTCAACAGACAACCTAAAATACTTGATGATCAAAGAAGCTCCAAATACATCATCTACTCAGACTCCCTGAGCGTTCTAACCACTATAGGCAAAATATATATTAGCAATAGAATCGTCCAAGTAATACAAGACAAAATACACAGCGTACAAAAATAAAATACAATAATCAGCTTGGTCTGGGTACCTTCACATATAGCCATAAAAGGTAATGAAAACGCAGATGCCGCAGCCAAAGAGGCTACCAGAAAGGATCCAATGAATAACTCGACCGTACAAGACTATGACATAAAAAATCAAATAAAACACAAAATCCGAGAACAAATAGATAACATATGGCAAAATACACAACTTAACAAACTAAGAACAATAAAATCCAACACGAAGAAATGGCCATTCTCGGGAACAAGAAGAGAGTAAACTTCCACTACCAGACTACGAATTGGACACGCAAGAATAACACACAACTACAAAATGAAGAAAGAAGATCCCCCATTCTGTAATGACTGCAACACAATCATTACAGTACAACACCGTATCATAGAATGCACCAAATATTTCACAATAAGACAGACATGCCAAATATCTGACACCCTACAAAAAGCACTTAACGACAATAACAAAAAAATCCTACATAAATTTCCAACAGATACAAAACTATACAGACAAATATAGGCTACCACCAACATACATAATATCCGCACAATGAAATATAATCAACCATATCTTATAAAATAGAATACCGGGTACTAATAACCCAAGATGTTGATGTACCTTTAATTAATTAAATAAATAAAAAAATACTTGATAAACTCATTGAACAGTATCATTTTTCATCATGTTATCAAACAGATGAATTATAATCAATTACTATGAGATAACTACTTCATAAGCAACCACCATTCGCGGTCTTAGGGCTACTTTTACGTTTTTACAGATATTGAACAAGTACGTTGCAAATACCTGAGGCATGACATCACCGAGATAAACAAACTATCAAATAACAGAGAGAAATTGGACTACGATGCGCATTGTTTGGGAAACTTAGACACATTCTTAAAAGTGGACTGCCCATTGATCTCTTTGATCAATGTATGCTGCCAGTTATTTCATATTCGGCGGAAACTAACATATTAACATACATATAAAACGGCAGAGTAACTACGCGTCACACAAAGAATTATGAGGAGGGTAATATGGGGTATCCATCCATCGGATTGTAAAACAAATTCATCGAGCATAATACAAACAGACACACGTGACGTAATCGAGTAAGCAGTGGTACACAAGATATGAAACTGGGATCATGTTGATTATGTTTTTATATTGGATGTTTTTATGTGGGCAAGAAAATTTTCGGATGGAAACCATGAAACTACAGAAAGTAGAGATACACCATAGATATTGCGATAATTTCCGGAAATTGAGTATAGTCAGTCCAAGATAAAAATGTCATTAAGGATGCCTATTTTCAGCATTGGACAAATTGGGATTGTAGATAATGCTGATCCTGTGTAACGTATAATTTTAAATCAGAATAAAACCTTTACCCTGTTATGGTCAGCAAGTCTGTATTTCCCAATATATTCCCGGGTAAAAAATTATCACTCATCCATCTTCAATCGTTTTTCTCAACATTCGTTTCTATTCTTGTTCTTTTCTATTAACTTGAGTGCTTATCTATCTAAATACACAATAAACTGGAGTGATGTATCTTAAATCTCGATTCCCTGAGGGTGATTGTATCTCGTCGGACTCTACTGCTGAATTGCCGTTAGCAAAATAGCTTAATCGACAAATTTCCTCCAGGATAAAACAACAAATATATAATTAACTATTAACTGAATCAGTCACTACATAATAACAAAATTTGAATCATCAGATTCAAATAGTACGATAGCAGTATTGGCTCTAAACAAATTTACACTTAGAAATTATTTTAATTAGTTTAATTTGTACATCAACCTGTTTAACATGTTGTTCGCAATGAAAAGTGCTATCTACTCATTGTCAAGGAAAAAGTTAAAAAAATTCATTAAGTTGTATCAAACAATGTTTCAAATAAAAGTTGTTAGTTATTACGTGAGTAGCAAATTTTGTTAAAAACAAATTATTTTCAAATAATATTTCTGTTGCGAAATATTCGTGGGGTACGTAAAAGTGACATCAGTAAACTGTCCATTCCGGTGAACGAATCTATTTCAAAAGTTGATCAGGTTGAAATATTCATGTCCAAAGCTTGAGTATGCAATTTCTTTAAAATCCGTTCAACCTGATTTGTTTTACACGTGTACAGACCAACAGACAGACGACATCATGCTAATAACAGTTGATTCGTGTTATAAAAAGCCTAATTCGTGCTAATCTGTAAAAATCTCGAAAAGACAACATTGGTATGATTACAATATCTCCCTCTCTAGATGTAACGGTCGGTAGAAGAATATCTTAGTTAAATCAAGAGACTGGTTCGAAATAAACAACGAGTACCAGTTTAGGATTAGTATTTCTTACTATGGCACTACCGAATTTCCTATTTGGCTGTACCGAATTCAACAGCTGTGAAGTTATTGCGTGTTGCATAACTTACAGTCATCCGACCAAATCCGATAAAATACTATTTTTTTTTTAAATTTTTAAACATTTCAGATTTTTGTACGTATCTAGGAAGTGAAGACATGTACCGACAAGTCACTAAAAAAACCGAAGTGATCCTAATGATGGATGATAAGAAAGAAAATATAAACAACATAAATTCATACGAAATGGAGCTCCAGGTGAAGACTGATAATAGCAGTGTCCAACCAAGATATTACTGCACCTGAGGTAAATTACCAGTTTTGCGCCTAAATCAAGAAGACGGATTGAAGTGATAACAAAAAAAGGAAGACAAATCGAAGTGATAACAAAATAAAGGAAGACGAATCGAAGTGATGACAAAAACAAAAAAGACAGGTCGAATAAAAACAAAACAAAACGGAAGAAGGACCAAAGTAATGTTTGCGTCCCGTTCAACTTCAACCTGCACCCATACCAACTCTGTGCCCGACGTAACTGTCTCGCTAGACACTATCAGGGTCTCACAAAACACCATTTGTCAGGCCCTAGCTAAAAGTATCATGGACAGAAAGAAAATCAAATGCCTCAATCATCCAGAATACTAAAGAACCCATAATTTTATTTACCCATTAACGTAACAGAATAGCTCCTCCCTTTGCCAGTGTCAACGACGAAGCAGTTATAACCTAGAGAGGTTAATTTTACGAGGAAAATTTGATAGAAGAAGGTCTAGTAGTCGTTCTCCTATCTGGTGGACGGATCAGATTCTAGAAGCAACCGGTTTTCTATTAAAGACGCGAAAAGAAATGCAAAATATCGACGACTTTGGAAAAATGTAATTTAGAAAATAAAGGTACCACAGGTAACTATTATTTCATCTTGTATGAATATTTCAAGTCTTTTTAAGAGCCAAAGGATATTCGAAATTACACCCTGTGTCTTGTTTTAAGATTCTGTCACGTTTCCTAGCTAGGGTAATATATATTTTCTCCAAAATTTACTAATTCATTATCATGAAATTCATTCAGTCCTCTCACAGGCGTAAGGAGATTCGTACTCCCCAGTTTTTGTTACTATTTAGTCCTCTTTTGCCTTCATCGCACGTTCTATTTACTAATCGTGTATTTCCTTCTATACTAGGCACATTTTAATGTGAAACATTTAAATTCACCACAAAAACTTTGCATAAAATTCCATATAAATTACAAATGCGTTTTTGCAACAAAAAAGTTTCCTGCAAAAACCACATTTCCTGTGATACATAACCAAATATATGCACAAACCATAAAGTTACAAAATTTTATTCAACCCCTGTTTAAAATACGTTAACACGTAAAACACACAGAAAAAAATTGCACGCAATTAATGCGTTCAACACACCATCAAACATATAATTAAAAGGTTTAGAATTTTATTCCACTTGAAATAACCATCTGGCAACCCTGCTTTCAGCTGGGAGGGTATCGATTCCTATAACACCCGTCATCGAGTCCCCAGAGCTTCGGTCACGTTCTTCTGGTTACTTGCGAGTACTGTGTCTAAAGGACTGATAAGCGAACTGGCAAAATTTACATTTGAGGTTTTACACAGAGATTAGATGTGTGAGAAATGGAGCACAAAATTCAACCACACATCCCTATTTACTAAATTGATATAATATAACGAAGTTTGAATTTGGTGCTCCTGCTTTATTGCTCCTTTTGCGACATATTACGAGAGCTCTATTAATGGACAGATCTTTCCAGATTCAGTGAGTCGAAGTTATGAAGTATGTTCCGCCGATATATGTTAGATGTCGTTGATAAATTAACCCTTTCATGAGCAGTAACATGTATACACGTCATACTACAGTTTTCTGTTGGGATGCCACTCTCCGCGAAAGGGTTAGGGCCATGAATCTAAATTTATTACCAGGGTAGAGTTACCTAAGTTCAGACAACAAGCTTAGCTATCTTTTCTTCGTCCTTGAGACAGATGATTTTATCAGTTTATACCCTTTTCACACTAGATCTCTAAGACGACTGAACTTAAAGTTCACCGATGTTTAAGATCGGTATGCTTTCACACTTGATGTTTAAATCTCTGGTGCTGTCATCAGCTACAGTAATTTTGTCCTTAAGTTACCGTCGTGAAATTACCAGTTTTGAACTGTCTGCGCAGACGCACATTTTGAATTATTATAAACAATTAAGGATATTTCATTTCATTCTACAATAAAGGCACTACAATAAAGAATATATTACACCTGTATTAACATGTAAGTCGATACATTTTATCTCAATTATTGTAGCTCTGTATTTTATTAAACACATTATTAAAATAAATAATTTTATTATAACAATAAGTATAAACTTCTTATAACGTCGATATAAAATACAGTATTCTTGTTTATGATAATATAAAATGTTGACAGCACAAATTCAAGGAGTATTTTTTTATAATAGAAATTAAGTTGGCATTGCGTACGAAGTTTAAGACGCAGATCTCTGACTTAAACATCGGTCGTGTTTAGACGAGGCCGTACAGTTTCACATTAGCGTTTAAAGATACATTCACTTAAACATCCGATCTTAAAGATCTAGTGTGAAAAGGGTATTAGGCAGGATACAATATGATAAAAGTGTTCGTGTAAGAGTCAAAGACAATAAACAATAAATAGCGATCCTGGACAAGCATTAACAATGTCTGCTATTTACAGTCACATCACTTTATTAGTTCACTGTCACATACTGTTTAAAGTTAATGTGTTCATGTGCATAGGAAAAATGATAAGTTGTGCTACAGTCTACAACATACTACAGTTTTATTTTATTTTTTAACAAAACGACTACAAAAGCTTATCAGATGTTAACCATCATCTCTTAGTACGATAAAGCAAGTTTAAATTCAATGTTATATTGATTGTTTTCTATGACATTAAGGGCCTAATTTTGGAAGAGTGGGTTCCAGAAGAAGAAATAATGAACACTGCGACCAACAGGTTTTGGAAACATTGAGAGAAAGAGTCAGAAGAAAAGAGTCATAATTGTGGAAAAACGATTTAATCCTTTATCGGAGCAATGCATCAACCCACTAGTGTTCTCAGTGAAACAGCTTTTGGCAGATGAATGCATTGATGAGTTTCATCCTCCCTGAAGAGTATCCTCCCTGCACACCAACCTTGCGCCAGCCGATTATTTTTTGCTTAAGTCAAGTATATACCAAGTAATAGAATTCTGTTCTATAGTTGACAAAAAACAATAGTTCTTGGCAACCGCCGATAGAATCATTATATTGGCAATGATAGACTATAATTCTATTCATTGTAATCCCACCACTGATTAGAATGTAATTTACACTGAACTTTCAAGTAAGTACAATTATAAAACATGTTTTATAATATAAATTTCTCATTACAAAAACTGATGATGTCCCTAGAAAATGTTTGTTTTGATGTGAATCTCTGTCAACAATACAAATATTAATTTGGGTTATTTTTCTAGTGAAATTATACTATTTAAATTATTAGCTATAACTATCATCTGAGTTTGAGATATAAATGCTCAAAGTGTAACCTGACATTTTTGGAGTTGTCAATGTCAGATCCCGAGAATAGTTCCGTTAAAAAGTCACGGGTTAAATAATTTTAATGTCAGGGGTTAATACATTTTTTTAGAGTGTTCAGATGTGTCGAGTTCAAATAACAAAGTAATTCCGTATATACATAGTGTTGCGTACAGCTAAAAAAATAATACAAAAAAATTTAGAAACAACAGTTTCTGGAGGCGGTGGTGACTTGATGTTCAAAGGAATAATTACTGTTGTGTGCAAAAACGTGTATCATTGGTTTGAGTGATTGTGAATATGTGTCTTTTTTTTAAATTAAATCACTACCTTTTTTAAAAGTATATTTTTATCAACGACAATAAAAAAAAAATTAAATAAATGTGTCTTTTTGGATTAGCTGTTATCATCATAACTGTAAGTCATTGTGTATACACCAAGTAAATATTAAACCGTAATCATTAATTAAAGTAGATTAGTTAAAATGAGGTCTTTGACTCATCAACTCTTAAATCTATTCTAAGAATCATTTCAACCAGCTAGCAAACGGGGAGAGTTCATATCCGAGACCGCTCACGGATTAAGAACTCATTATGTCGGAGACCTCTAGTTTTAAGGACTGTACGGAATAAATACAACCATGAAGTATATTAATACCCATATTTTAAATCAACCAACCGCGATTTTCATTCTTATAAAGATTCTTATTTCATTCAGACTAGGTTGCAACTCTTAAAATCATCCTTCTGAGATATTCTGGAAGTCTTAAGTGAAGAGTGTCGACAGAGTCATTGAATGCCTATTTGAGGAACATTATATATTTCGTTATACCCAAATATCGAATTGTAACAGTACTAGCTACTTCATAATTCAAAGAAATTTAATTAGAATCTTTCATCTCTCCAGGAAATTTGTGTATTTTGAATGGCAAATTCGAACATTTTGACACACCAAGCAGTCGCTAAATTTGTGCTACCAAAACTGTCCAAATACAGTATAACACAATACAAATATCGAATATCTTATAAAATGACGTGTTTGAAACTTTCCCTTTCGTTGTTTTCCAAGGCGTGTTCTGTTGAGTTTTCCATCGAATCATCTATGCACCGAGCTTACTGCTTTACTTTGTAGCATTAAGGGGGGGATGTGAATTATGCGTACATTCACCCCTCAACCGACAAACATGCATTTTTAGAATTCTGATACATTTTCTGATTTATTTTTAGTGAAAACGGATGGAATTTTATTTCTATTTGTGTACTTAAATGATATTCTTTTCTAACATAAGTGGCTATAAATTTAACACTATAAATATATTATTATAGTTTAGTAAAACATTTTTTCTTTGTTTATTGTATTATAATGAACGGTTTTTATATTTAATCTGGTTTTGTACAGTTTTTGTGTTTAATTGTATACTTCAAACAATGACATAAAAGCTGCAACATTTATGGGAGCGGTTTTAATTACTCTTTGATGAATATGAAATATTAAAACGTAAATTTATATGTGTTTGAAACATATATGATGCAAATTTTTTGCTGCAAAATTTTCATTTAAAAATAATCGCAGATAAAGAATACTGTTATTGAGTCACAAAATTAGATTTAAAAAATATTATTTGCAAATACGTTTGACTTCTTGGCACAGAAAAATTCTCAATTTTGTTCTATTAATAATAATAATAATAATAATAATAATAGCTGTATTTAGTGTGTATTTAGCTCCACTAGTCTCTAGTATGACGCGGCTCAAAAGGTTGCTGAAGTTTGAGATTAGTGGACGCTTGTCAAGACCTGACAAACCCCTTAATAATAATAATAATAATATTTATTAATCCTTTAAATACAGGACTGCATGTAGGATATGTCAGTACATGAATTTATAATTTGACACAGATTTTGATTAGTAAAACAAGTTATACAATTGATAAAACAATAAAATCATACATTAAATTACCCAAAATCAAGGTTCCCCATTGGCATGACTACACCTATCCTTAAAAAATTTCAAGAATTCATTCATTCAGATCAATTCTGTAAAAAATTACTGTGTAGTAACGTTACTACAAGATAAAATGTTATAAAAAGTATAATGCCTTTCATTCATGATAGTAACTGACCTTGCTCATAGAGACAAATTTAGTTACAATTATCATAGTAACAGAGTTACAGAATTGGTCTGATTGAGTATACACAATGCTATATAAGAAACATCTTAATCTTCCGCTTAAATACAGAAAACTGAGTTTTATTTATGACATGGAATGACATGAAATGGTATTAAATAATTTAATACCAACAGTTTTTGGTGATTTTTTTGTCAGTTCCAGCATGTTTGCTGGAGTTCTGAAACAATCTTTTCCTTTAGTGTTATATGAATGCTGGTTCAAATGGCGAGCAAAGTATATTTGATTTTTATTTTTATTATGCTTATCAGTTAGTTGCTATTTGTGTTTCAGAACTGTATAAGTACAAAAGGTATTATAGTTCGGTGGCATCTTATCTTGGTAAATCAAGATTAGCTGTGTTTTTAATAAAGGACCGATTAAGAACTTCTTTCTTACTATTCTCTGAGAAAGTTGTATATCTTGGACATATCATGAAGACAAAAATTCCAGAGCTTTTAGAAACATAGTCGCCACCTTCATCCGTACACTTCTCTCAACGATTTACAAGAAGTGATATAGGTTTTTAAAGAAGGGATATTCCGTTGGATTAAGTAAGGTAAAACGGTAAACGCTGTAAAATTTTATTAAGTTAGTGTAGTGCCCATCTAAAGAGATGGAGAACATTTTCATAAAAATTGAGAGAAACCATGGGTATTCCGTAGTGATAGACTCGTGTTCTGTGGACTAATTAGTGTTCATGAGAAAATAGCCTCTCATGTGTTAACTGTTTGTGAATGTGTCCCGAATTTGGATTAACAGAATTGTAAGTTAAAGTGTATAATAATGTAAATAGTAACCCGTAATCATAATTAAAACAGGTTAGTTAAAATGTCGAGTTTAACTCGTCAACCTTTAAATCCATCCTAAGAATCATAGCAACCAGCTGGCGAATCTGGGAGTTCATGTCCAAAACCACTCGAGGATTTTGACCTCATTATGTGGGAGACCTTGAGTTTTAAGGGATGTACTGAGTAAGTACAATTGAAGTATATTAATTTACCTTAATTATCGATTAACCGTAACTTTCATTCATATATTTATAAGGAGTCCCCCAAGCTGGGATCTTCTATCAGAGTTAGAAACATTTCTACATAAGAAATATCCGACATTTCGTGTGTACCAACCTAACAATTTGTTTTCACTGTAGTATATATTGGTTCATTAATGATTTAGACCCATACGTCCAAACATATTTCGATATACGTTTTCTTTAGCAAATTATTACTTTTGGTGACATTTATTTGACTTATAAAGGTACGGATATATTGAGGTATCATATTAGTTGTGGTGTGGGATTATCCAAGATTTCTCTCCGTAATCCCGACTGATTACATTTCCGAAGCTAGAGTCATATCCCGCACGGTATTGTAGCGGGCTTACGTTTATATTGGAGTTAAATCTTCAAACCGGTTGTTTCGTCTAAACTTCCTGATCGGATGTTACGCCATTAACCATTCAATAATTTGTTAATGTCGGACCCGATTAAGATCGAAATCTTGTTAAAGTTATCCTAATAAATGTTTGATATTATCGCGGATCACGCCTGGATTTACTGCTGGTTTGAAATTATTTGAAATGTTAAACAAGTAAGGTTTAAAATTATTTGATTAAATATAAGATTTAGTTACATCTTTTTTATGAAACAAGAAAAAAATAAAGATTTTCCCACGATTCATATAATCTTCTAAAATGGTAGACATTAGGAACTCAAAATTTGTTGTGACAACAATTGAGTAACAATGAGCCCGCTGTGTCCACAATAGGGGATAGGCAGGATTTTTAAATTTTTTTTTATTATATTCCTCTTGTTGCATATAAACATAAAAAACAGTTTTAATTTATTTTTTTTAATTTGAAGGCTTAAAAAAATCATAAATGTATGTAGCGCGCGAAAACGACGTGTGACGTCATACCCTTCTAACTGACACATGATACTACTAGTCTACCCAGCGAACAGAGTCTGTTGTGAACTTATTTGTTTGTATAATTTTTATAGGTAATGTAAAGTTGAGTGATTTTAATTAAAATAAAGTTTAATTCTATAAAAACAATTTATACATGTTTACCGAATTAAATTTTATATTAAAATATATAAAATATGGAAGATCCAGGCCCCAGTACTTCGAAACATAGTCGAAAATATTGTTTAGTACCAATGTGCACAAATAGTTCAATTAGAAATCCAAAAAAATAATTTATATCATTACCTGATGACGAAAAACAACAGAAAAGCTATGAGGCGAAATAAAACCGATATTTCAGAAAAAAGTCAACTTTATGTTTGTGAAGACCATTTTAATGTGAGTACATATATTTTATAAATTATTTTAATAATAAATGCGTGAAAAATTGTTTAAAAACAAATACAAAACTCTCAAACAATACAATATAAACATGTAAACATTATGTTTTGTCTGTATCTGTGACGTCAAAGCCTTACAGTCTCAGTCGTATCTACTCGGCAACCTTCGCGGCGTGGTCGGCTTATTTCAAATTTACAATATTTTAATTAAAAAATTTGGCTATAATATTAATTAAAATGTGATTTTTGTTGTGTTAGGCGACATAACTAACATTAAAATATCAAAAAAATGTAGTTTTAAGGAAATATAAATATTATGCGTATCCCCTATTGCGTGGAGGGGGCAAGGTTCTTATGGGCCCATCGAATTCCTAAATGACTTTAATTGGTTTATTGGTCTCTCTAAACAAAGTTGACTAAACTTCTAGGACGCCCAAGGTAAATATTTGGGGTGAAGGAAGTGTCAAAATATCGCTGGTGACCTGGCAATACCTCCTATCTACAATTTTTAGCGAAAATAAGTTCTTGGTTTGCATAGTAACCCACGTATTAGTGCACAAGTTGTGACAATACTTCTTAAACAAGAAAAATATTTAAGGTCTAAACTTCGTACAAAGCATTACCTTTTATCTTAAACAACGCCAAAACGGCTGATATAAAGCAGTTTTTTACCTCTCTTTTAAAATTCTATTAATGCAGATAGGAGGTATTGCCAGGTCACCCGCGATATGGAGTTACGCGACTGCATAACAACTTGCTGGAGAAAAAATAATGGGTATGTTAATTAGCTAGTTAAAATTTTTGGCGCACAGCAACAAAGGCTATTTGCGCCATAATAGGTATGTTCGGCGTTATCGAGGTATGCGTGATCGCATCTAAACTGAATAGTATTACGAGATTTTTAAATCCAATTTGTGTTTTTATATTACATAAAAAAACAATTGCTATATTTCTACCTCAAAACTAAATGTTATGTTGCTCAACGAGCTATAATTCCATTTATTCCTTTATTGCAGAACAAATCATTTTAAGTAGACCAATTACAAAAGCAATAATACCCCACACGCAAAACTAAATAATGTGTAAACTAAAATACAAAATACAATAATCAAATTTGTCATTTGAAATAACAGAAAATCTCCATTCGCGTGACTCACTTATCGATTAATATGAGCGAATATTACTTCTAACTTGTTACATCTTGCACGCGTATTCAATTTAAAGTAGAGCAATTCCTTATGGTCACAAATCAATTTTTATAGCGTCAATTTAGTTCTTAACAAGTTTGCGGCGAAGTCAGCGCGTATGCAGACAAGTGGCAATGTGTTCTGACTTTAATTATAACTGCATCCATTAATTAGGGTTAAAAAGTCGCCATAACTCTAAACCGTAAATAGAATTAGTACAGTAATTATTTCAGGATTACGTCAAATACGAAGATTATGAGAGATTTTTTGTTTATTTATTTTGGGAGGAACATGTTATGTTTAAATTCGTTCTAATTTAACAGAATTAGGAAAAGGGACGAAGATCTTGCATTGTCTTCTGGACTTAATCTATCTCTCTCAACATTTCTTTTTTTGGGGATTGTGTTGGGTTCACATTCGATCTCACTCGCGCAAATTCTACACCTACTCTGTTAATTATCAGGTCAGTATATTCTCCTGAAATTAATGCAGAATAAATTCTGACCCGTAGTTTGTATCTTTACCTAATCAAAATGATTTAACGATAAGACTGTAGTTGAAATTCTTCTCCTAAAGTTTTGGTTTGGTAATTCAAAAGATACCTTAAAATTTTTATTGACCTTGACAAGCACCGACAACTTGGAGCCACATTGACAAGGGTCAATGCATCATGTGGCGGTACCGCTTTTCCACGACCGTAACATTTCCCACGACTTATCGGAAAAAAATCGGGGTAGATTATGTTCTGGGACACAATCGCTACGTTTACGTGAATACCCCGGTGGTCTTTCTGCTGTACTGTACTTCGCTTCATTTTTGGATTTGCGACGTCAGCTCTCATGAGGTGTGTGGCGCATTTTTGGATTTCTCACAATCTGATCTTGATTGTTGGATCGATCTCCGCTTGTCATTCGACGAATATATGTCGACATTGTGAAATTTTGAAAATTTTTCACAACCAACACTATAATTAATTTTGAGAAAAGCACAAAAACTGAAATATTTTCCAAAAATGCAATCTAATAAAAAATTCCTCTCGTACGGTTCCGGCCCAGAATATACAATAACTATAATTTTTTCAGATTTTTAGTTTATCCTCTTTAGACTTTTACTAAGGTGTTTTAAGGTTTTTCGCCAAGACAGACACATCAATGACGTTATAAGGGTTTTTTGTGGTCATACAAAACAAAACCCTAAAGCCTGGAACAGAATGCACAGCGCGCTACGCCGTCAGCGCGGTACGCCGTCAGCGCGCCGTCATTTGCGACGGCGTTGCGTTAGCACCGTTGAGAACGCCGTTGAATTTTCGCCTGCACACAATGCAATAATTTTTAACGCCGTCAAAGTGTCACGTGACAAGCTATATCTGTGTTTATACGTGCGCTTTCTTTTATTAAAAGTATCATGGATGATGAAGACTTGTGCGTGATGTTATTTATGTTGTATGCAACTTATTTATACATACAAACACTTTACCATTCAGTAAAAACTGAGGTAAGGTGTTCTGCGTCAACGTTCAACGGCGTCAAAAGCTGGAAGTTGACGAACATTCAGTATCAACGGCGTTCGAACGCCGCTAGGACGTTACACATTCTGTGCACTTGCGTACGACAGCTTGGTTTTAACTTTCTTCTGACAGATAGCGCCGTCCGAACGCCGTCAACGCTCCGTAGAACTCATTGCATTCTGTTCCCCACTTAAGAATGAAGTTTTTCTCTTAGTTACGTATTGCTAAGGGAAACATATTCTACATTTCATAATTTGTCAGTTACAATATGAAAATGAGATGAAAATAGTTCTTAACATAATGAAATTAGTCGAGTTTCCTATACATATGCATATTACAGCAGAATGACAACAATCACGGATACCAGATAAACCCGACGCTATACCAACCAGAGTTATAACAAAATTAATGGAAACAAACCAATGTTATTTGTATGCCAACAGCGCCTAGTCTCGTCATTTGTTTTGTGAATCTCTGATTGAGATGGCAGGGAGCGATGCACTTTCACTTGCTCTCAATTTGTAAACAACAATTTATTCAGTTATTGATTATAATCAGGGGTCATAAGGGTCGCTAGTTACTAGATGTCTCTCAGCTAGATACAGTTTCTGTTAATACTTAATGAGTAGGACTTAAATGAGGACGGCTATAACATACATTATTAAAACCACAGTTAGAACGATATAGTTCTGTCTTTAGTAAATAATTTTTATTTCTTTATTTCGCGCAGTACAAAATATACTCTGATAGTATGTAGGGCGGCCAAAGGGGGTATAGTATACCGTTCCCTAAGGCTCCACAAAAAGAAAATAATAATAAAAACCAAATAAATAAAATATAAAAAACGAAAAAGAATAGTCTTTTGGAATTAGTTTCGGGACCGATTAGCACGCTGCTCACCAACCGTTTGAGTTTCAGCCTTCCCCCCGAACGTGAGTCTTTATCATTGTTGGGATATTATTTGACGACCCAAAAATTGGGAATTTTTAAAATCTTTTCAGTAGTTCCAAGGATATAATCATAGTAGTGCGCACGTGTGTTCCAAAATTCATATTTTCGGTTTTTGTTTCACGCATTACTCGAGTACTGCTGAACCGATTTTCAACCATGACTCAGTTTTAATCTCTCTCCCGTATTTATATTTCTGTCGACACGGTTGTAGATGAGCAAGAAGCCATACTCTTTCCAGTCGAATTCCTGAGTTTTCCTAACTAGAAAGAATTATCTCCTCACGCTTTTCCTTAAAAGTAAGTTCGCCAATAATGTTGCTAAAAAATATAAATCAGCCAAAACTATGTAATGGAACACGCTAACAGGTGAACAGATTAAGACTATGTAGTACATGGCAACCGTTATGATTGGTTGCAATACAGGCAAAAAGGTGATAATCCCTAGAATAACGATGATTCGTACAATATTTTCATTTCAGTTCCAGCGACTCCAAATACCTGCCACGGTTTATTTTGCGATGACTATTAATAAGTCGCAGGGTCAAACCATGAATTTTGTAATAAAGAAGCAATGCTTAAACAGTTCCCGATAGCATCTTTAATATATATCTTCAGAACGCACTAGAACTTTAAAAATTAATTTAATCTTTTTAATTATTAATTAAAAATAAGTGTAAAAATAAATAATTCATTGGCACATTTTCAAGATTTCACAACTGTCTCAAAACATGATTTCCAATTTTTATAATGAGAACAAATTTTAAAAATAAATTCTGTCAACTAGAAATATTTATTCTTGAGAGTTTATTAAAGATATTCGAGACAACAGATGTGATTTACTGCCCAAATTAGCTTGTTTGGGCGTCGAAAAGGCGTAAGTTTAATGATCTTAACTCCTCTTGAACATAAAAATTATTCACGCCCACATTTCAAATATATCTTAGCTTTTTATTAAATGACCTAATATGTATAATCAGATTTTAATCTAAAATTGATTTTTTATTCCTCTTTCTTTCAGATAATATTTATTAAAGCGGATTATTTCATTTTAAGATTAAGTCCTTCTGTCAAAAACAGAAATTGTATCATTTATTGATTCTGAATAAATGGATGTGTAATCCTGAAAGCTATAGAGAAGTTTCTGACATAATAAATTATGGAAATATGACAGTTTCTGAAATGTAAATATTAAATGTACTGGCATACATCGCTTTGAAACGATTATTTTTTCTAAGATCCGCTGTAAAAAAAGTATTTTTTAGGGTTTTATAGGGATGACCAAAAAACCCTTATGCCGTCATTTTGTCGTCTGTCTGTTCGGTAAAAATTGTAGCCAAACGGCTAAACTTAGAAAGTTGAAATTTGGCATGCATATACAATTCTTTAACCCGCACATAGTAAAAATACTAAAAAACATATCTCCCTAAAAATATAGACAAATATCTGCTTATCGAATTTTTTTTTTTTTTTAATTCTTTGTAGGGTATCAAATGAAAGCCCTTAGTACTTGTATTAACGATCAAAATTTTATTTTTGCATAATAAATTATTTTGAAGCGATTTTGCCAAAATTGTGCAAACAAATTTTTGTCCCCCACCCTGTAGCCCAGATGGTTTAAACTAAAAATCTGAGAAAATTCTAAGTAATGTAATAAAAAATCTAATAACATTTGTGTGAACTGGAATAGTACAACAGGAATTTTTGATCAGATTATGTTTTCGGAAAATAACGCATTTTTTGTGTTTTTTGCTTGACCATGTAAAATATTTAATAATTTATGTAACACAGTAAACCAGCATGCTTTCATGGTGTAATGGTTAGCATTCTCGCGTTCTAATTTGCAAACTAGAGTTCACTACCAGTCTCGAGACAAAACGCGTAAATTTAATAACCAGTGGAAATTGTTGAAATTGAATACACGAAATCAGAGGGGCGGAGTTATGACTTAAAACAACCAATGGAAGCCATAGGCAATTTTCAAAATCTTAATGAACCTTGCTATATGAAAAAGTACTGCACATATTTAAAAACCTAAATAATGGTATTAAGCATTCGAATTAAAATTAACAAAAAAAATATTTTAACATAAAATTTGTTTTGGCATCCCAAATAATCATCATTCTCTTACTAAATACCTGCGAAACCCTGAAATGTGTGAAAATTTACACTTCATATCATTTTTTTTTTTTTTCTTTCTTTATCCGTTCTAAACATTGGTTATTATCATAACCAACCTTCGAAAAAACCACACGCTCGCATTTTCTTCTTTTTCTTTGGGCACTGTCAGACGTGTTGACTTCTAGCCTCACTCATACAAGTCCTCCATCTTGTTCTGTTCATTATCAGGTCTTTCCATATGGCCTGTAATACTTGTTAGATCTTCTGTAAGTTGATCTCATTTTTGGCGCACAGTAACTATAGATATTTGCGCGATATAAAAGAATAAATATATGGAGAAACAAAATGAACAGAATACCAAGAAACAATAAGAAGAACAGAAAGATTTCTTTGGGTAGTCTATACCAGTGATTCTCAAAGTGGGCGATACCGCCCCCTGGGGGGCGCTGGAACGATCCAGGGGGGCGATAGTAGTCTCGGGTGTATTTGAGGGGCATTGAAAATGATGAAGACTTGCTTACCTATTGTCAGCACTTGGATGCTCTCCATTCTGACTTCAACCAACGATTTGAAAATATTTTTAAAATGAACATATCCGACTTTTTCAATTGTAAACACTCCAAAATTACAAGAACTGATGGAAGTAACAAAAAATTACGAATTGAAATTTAAATTCAAAGACGTCTACCAACAGTTCTGGCTGCAAAAGCAGATTCCTACAGTTTATCCTGGGTTATGGGCTATAATACAAAAGTTGTTAATTGCATTTTTTTCGTCATATTTAGTGGAACGTGGTTTCAGTGCGGTCACAAACCTATTAACTAAAAAAAGAAACCGACTGCAAATAGCTAATCGCGATGATTTAAGAATACTGCTGACAAAAATAGAGCCCAGGCTTGATACATTGATAGTAGCGCACTAGGTTCATCCTTTTCATTAGATGAGAATATAAGTTTAATAAATATTTTTTAATTTCAAGCTTCAAGGTGTTTTATTTACAACATCTTTCTTTACTATATTTTAGAACGTAGGTAGAAATATAGATACATATATCTTTCTGTTTGTTCGCTTAAAGCATGTAGATTTCCAGGGGGCGCGGAGTAATTTTTTCCTGAAAAGGAGGCGGTAGGCCAAATAAGTTTGAGAACCACTGGTCTATACGTCTGTATCATGCAATGCTGATAAACTTTCTTTCTTTTTATTTATATTAAAATTGTAGTTTTTTTTCAAAAGAAAGAGTAAATTTTGCTAAAACCATATTTATAACAAATACCACTGGGTACATTTCCCTTTGACATTTTTTCTTATTTGCATGAAAACTTATTTATCGATATTCTTATATCTGCCCTCAATCTGTATTTAGATGAAAGATGTTTTTCAGGATTTTCTTTTTGATCCTCTTTCTTAGAAAAAAAATATTCAAATATATTTGCTAAAATGTTTTCTTTCGGAAATTCCACTTTATTGGTTTCACTTAGTGACGAAAATAGTAAGTGTGCTCATAGTATATTCCATTTATTAGATTGGCATCTTGCCATTCGTGCCATTCACTATTTTTTACGATAGTTTGACACATTTTGCAAACATTACATGCTTATAACATGTATACAAAATACTTATAAATGATATACTTTGTCATTTAGTATATTTTTATATACATCTGTTCTAAATAAATTTAATACTTAATAGGTTCTCAAAACTTAAGTGGCGCATAGGACTGATAAGGCAAGTATTGTTTATTACCTCTGTTATAGGATATTCTACATACACATACGGGAGGTGTATAGATTTGATGTAAACTTAAAATTCACGCCATATAATAATGAACTACACCCGAATTGTCTTCGGAATAATCAAGTCATGTAGTTAAACAATTAAAGTTTCGTTCGAAGGTATGCATCCAGTTCCATTGTACAACGAATAATCATCAATTTTATGTGCTAAAGGTAATAAATCTGCTTATATTTATCGTCGTCTTCATACACAATTTGGTGAAGAATGTTTTTTAAGAAGTTTTGATCTGATTGGTATATATCGTTTTTCGTAGACCGCACACGTGTATCAAATATCCCCCCATGATGTAAGACTCGCTACCGCAGTCAATGAATTGAATGTCCAAAGAGTTGATGAGTTTACTCGGCAAAACCGGTGGATACCAATTCTTAAATTGGTTTTGTGGCGTTCAGGACAGAATTAACGAAAATCTTTAAATTTAACAACGTTATTGCCTGATAGGACCCAAAGAATCTGTCTGGTGTACAAAGGCAGAAACTGGTTCAAATTTCACAAAAAAAATTTCAACGTTTTCGTCTTAAAGAAGATGATTTTTTGGAACTAATAATTAACGAAAATGAAGCAAACAGACTAGCATGGAAAGGCGCTATATATAGCGCCTTTGTATACAGTGGGCGACGTGTGGACGCGCATTATCCTACATTAGGGTGAAATAATCTCCGATATATGGGGCAGAAGGTACAACATGGTCTTGAAGAATATCTCTCATGTACCTATCTGCAGTTAACACTCCGCCATCAATCACCACTAACTCTGTGCGAGCTCCCAAACATATTCCACCCCACACCATAATTGAACCTCCACCAAAAGATACAGTAGTAGCAAAATTAAATGGTGCATTTTATTCTCCTTGGCGTCGATACAATCTTCGTTCATTGTTTAGTAGAGCATTCAAAGCTATCTAGATATAGGCTACAAAATAATAAAATAAACAAAAATAAAATAAAATCAATCTGTTCCTTTAAATTTGCCGGTGTGTGTCTTTTTTTATCAGGTAGGTAGATATTTGTTTATATGCTGGAAGGATGTGAAGAAATGAGAAGCAAAGGAGGAACAAGAGAAGATATTTTAAACGGAAATGGCTACGGATACACATGGATGAAAGAGGTAATCCAGAGGAGAAAAGAAATCAAAGAAAAAGAAAATAATAGGAATAAAGCAAAATAGATTTCAAACCAATAGGTAGAAATTAAATTTATATTTTAGTTAAAAATTATAATGTAAGGAATAAAATGAATAAGAATAAAATGTAATAGTTATTATTTAAAATAAATTGAATTGAATTGATATTTGTTTATATAATACACTGCTAGAAATATACTATACAACTTTTAAAAAATCTAACAAATTGAGAACCACTGTTTTAAAAGAAGATTTCGCGTATTCCGTGAAATGACACTATTTATGAGATTTATTCTTTATAAAGATAATTATTTTGTTGAATTTATTGTTCTGTGCACATTCAACAAGATTCCTTAGGTGAAATTGTTGTGTGGGAGAATATAAACTGTTATGATAATGATGAAACTTATCAGCACTGTATTCATAAATAACTATAAATAAAAAATAATTAAGTACAACTAAACTTTCACCTTACAGAAGTATTCCTCTACCATATTTCTGAGATAAGAATAGTAAATGGCTAACAATACATTTATGTTATCGTCTCTACATTAATTTTATTACTTCTAACTTATGTTAGAAGTGCATTTTTATGGATATTTAGAGTATAAAGACTGGCACTGTAACGGGAAGAGTTATTAGAATCCCGTAGAAGACAATATTTAAGTGGCAAAATACAAAGACAATTAAAAAACTAACTCTTTTTCTTCTACTTTCGTCTTCCGCACTATCAGTAGCAGAGCTGTAGTAAGGGGAGGAGGGCTAGCGAACTAAGGAAAAGGGCTGACGGGCTTGCTAAGGGGCGCCATTGTAATTGACGTGAGGACCTTTTTTTTTTTGCTCGTCACTTGGATTTTGGGAGTTGAAGAACTGTTTTTTTTTTGCTCATCACTTAAATTTTGAGAGGTGAAAACCTTGTTTTTATTTTCCAAGAGCGCCAAAACACGGCTCTGCCCTAGCGCAAGCTTTCCTTACTCAAATTCAAAATTGCCCGCATCCCTGTGTTTCGTAGACAACCGTTTAAACACTGAACCACGGCAGCTTTCTTAGTAAATATAGTAAACTTCTTTTTCTCCCTTTTTCATTATGTCAGTTTAATTCAGTACTCTTCAGACCTAACACATCCGAGAAACCCTTTTTATTGCGGAACCCGTTGATAAATACGCGTCGAGTAATGCATTTGATTTGAACAAAATGTATACTAGCGTCATCTAATAATCCAAAAAGCGAATTAAAGAAAAATAAAACATATTCACGAAAGGCTGGTGTTTCTAGAGAATACAATTTGAACACCGGTGATCTAAGTGATTTATGATGACCTCATTAACACAAATCGTCCATCTAGCTCAGTTCTGTCTTTTCTGGTATCTCGGAAAGCAATACTTAGTAGGTCTTCTATGAGCTTATCATTAATACGATATATTTCGACTGAGAGAGGTTCAATATTGTCAGATCTATTCTCTTCTGGTACTGATCCGGCTCAGTGACGCGGTTCTTTCATGAACAACCCATCTCTAATTTTCATTCTCGCAGCTTAAATCTCCAGAAAGCTGGCTCAATGTCATTGATGACACACTGCATGAGCCGCTAAAATTAACCCTAAGAATTGAACAAGATCGAGACAAATGGAAGTTGACCACGAAGGGATTTATCTTGATATATCTGTTTAGGTATCATAATCTATGATGATGAAGCGCAAATAGCTATTGTTGCTGTAAGCCAAAAATTCAAATTAACCTTTTTCCTATATTTCATTATTCGAATTTCATTGAAATATAGTTGAAATAATTCTTAACCAAATCTTTTAAACCATAATACCGGATGTGATAGGTCAAACGTAATTCGTAGGAGTCAAAAATCACGTTTCTTTTCAAGATTACAGTTATTTGTCGGGAACTACAGTAATTAAACTAAGAACAATTAAACTACTGCTTCGCATCTGGGATATATTCACACTAACATTTAAAGACTATTAAAATACACACAAAAAAATCAAGACTATAAAGAATACGAATTAAAAGTTAGAAAGAAATTTATTTAGTTACACAAATTTGAAATAAAGTTTTCGTTATTATTAACTTTTATTTTATGTTTAATTTACTTTGTTTGTAAGTTGGATTAAAGTTTAACAAAGTTTAACATCTTATTTGAAATAAGTTTCTTGGAAAGTATATAGTTAATATATTATCATTTCTATACCTAATGAATATATAAATAAACTGGAGATAAACTGTGTTTCTTTCTTTTCATTTTTCGTTCGCACACTTCGATTATAAGAGATACCTGCCAAAAAAATTGTCAGTCTGTTTGTCAGATAGTTATGCAAAAAACGGACGTGCAGCCGTTTTTTAAATTTGATATGTTGACAGAACAAAACCTGGAAATTCTGAAAAAATAACATCGAACATTGGATTCACGCAAGGTGACTCTCTCTCACCTATACTTTTTAATATGTTTTTGGAAACAGTAATTAAAAGGAACCCGATTCAACACAACCACTAGATCTTTAGATATAACGGCTAAATACTAGGATACGCTGCTGACATCATGATAGTTAACCCATCAAAACAAATGCTTGTTGATTCCTGCAAAATGCTAAGAAAAACCAGTGAAATAGGACTAGAAATTAAGCTAGATAAAACGAAATATTTTGAAATTTCTAGATCGGCTAGGAGGAACTGTCCAAGTGCCATCTTAAGATTGCAAATTGCAGAATCTGATGAATTTATACATCTAAGTAGCATCGCCAATTGTAGCAACGATTTATCTGTAGAAATTAAAGCCAGGATTTTCGCAGCAAGTAAAGCTTAAAATGCTCTGGCCTATGCAAATCAAGCAATTTATCTAAGAATTCAAAGATAAGATTGTGCTAATTTATAATCCGGTCAACATTCACATGCCTGAGCAAGTGCTGGACACTCCGATAAGAGCAAGAAGAACAGCTCAGAATTTTCGAAAGAAAAATATTGCGCAGAATATTTGGACCGGTACAAAAAGATGGAATGTGGAATATTATGTATTAATAATGAAGGCCAAGGAAAGCAAGGAGTGAAGAACTGAAAAATTCGGTTGAAAAAAGAGGAATAGTTGAGAGGAACGGTAAAGCGTTGACAAAGCACAGAAATAAATGCAAAGAGTTATGGAAAAAATCACCAAGTTTAACAAAAACTCAGACTTTAACACAGCCTGACACCTAACGGCAAAAAATGCTAAAGAATTAATTAATAATAGAGCAAAAGCCTAAGCTTGTATTGCTCAAATAAACAAAAAGTATATACAATATAACTAAATTCAATTTACACAATTTATATGTAGAAAACAAAAATAATCAATAAATTTCAAGGACAAATTAGTGACGAAAGAAATGAAGGGATGAGAAAACTGTAACAGGATCATGTATTACAGGGTTTATCAAAAGCGCCAGAATTATCTGGCTAGGCTATATGATCAGCTTTCCAAATAATGAGAATGTGTGCAAAAAGTGTTCGAGAGCATACCAAGTACTGCGAAGCCGACGAGAATAACGGGAAAAAAGATGAATGGATAGCATATTCAAAGACCTCCAGAAAGTAAGAGCGAACAACTGGCGTAGATTAACTCCGAATCGTACAGCCTGGAGGCGAATCGTTGAGGAAGCCAGCGAAGGGACCAGTTCAAACTGGTCACCTTATGCAGAAAGAGGGCAAAATGTATTATAGTAAAACTTAACGCTTGTGACCACCAAAAGGAACAATTTAGACAGGTGGCCACATTACGCAGAAAGTGTTTTAAAGGTATTATTGTTCAAGACCATCAAAAAGTGGTCACCTTAAGTAAGTAACCAGCTTACGTCGAGGTCGTACGTATTAGCACGTCTTACAGTATTTTGCAGGGATCATTAAAAAGTGACCAACATACACACCACCATACGCAAGTAGTCACATTAGCAGGTTTTACTGAAATTCAAAAGGGCAAAATTAACAAAACTTCTATTTCCAGAAATATAGTCAGACAACATATCGGATGATCCGATGACAAAAAACAAAATGCCAACGGGAAGGCCATAGTCTGGCCAAAGATGACGCAATCAAAACGCTGAAAATCCGGGCCTTATTGTCGTGCAATTCTATTTATTTTATTAACCAATTTTAATCTGATTTACCTTTTAGCTATTTGGATGGTTAAATATTTATCAATCCTTATTATGCGATAGAATGACCGAGCATTAAATTTATTTTATTTCCAATTACAAACAAAAATATTAATCTCATGGTTCATTGGTATTAAAAAAACTTTTAACAATGAACACAGACTAATAAAATTATTTTAAACAACGCGTTGATGAACTACACAAAACAGAGATAATTTTTGCTTGCAAAAATAAAAAATATATCCTACATTGTTCTACATAAATGAAAAAAAAAAAAGATCAACACAATATGAATACGACATATAACATAAAACTTTATTTTCTATTTTATCTCTTCTGCTTCATAACATTTACATCATTCTCTTTCTTCAAATATCCTTCTATCCTATCTAAATATTATCCTATGGTTTATTTTTCAAATAAATATTACAGTTACGAATATGGGCCTCTATCGATAAAAACGCGTACGAAAATGGTAGATTTGGTGAATGTGTTACTGGAAATGTCATATTTTTACATTTGTGTCAACATTTTGATGTATTACTCAGTTTTTATGTAGTTGAAACACCGAAACAAAGACAGATTACGAGAATTTACTATACAAAGAGAACTATATTTTTTCTAGTAACGAGTTTTTTAATATGGACTTTTTCAATTTACTGCCTGTGGAACTAGATATTACGATAATTTGTGGCTGCTTTCAGTGAATCATATGCTCTAGAACAGTGTTTCCCAAACTTTTAACTTCTGCGGGCCCCTAAAACTACTAATTGTGGAGCAAAAGTTAGATATTTTTTTTGTCGCACAGGAACGATAGCTATTTGCATTTAACAAAGCCCATGTAAATGACTAGACTATATATTAAAAATCATAAATTAAACAATAAATATGTAAATAAAATCTACTCAATAAAAGAAATCCTGCACGAGCAAACACAAATAAATATAATAAAAGTCTGTTCGGAAATTTTAACAGACGCAGGGTGATGATAACACCCTGCTAATGGACAAATTCGCCATCGAATATCACAGAATATAATAAAACACATAAAAAAGTTGCAAGACTTCACACATAAAACAGTAAGTTCGATTCCTTCAGGAAGAGTATCAGCCTGTCAATGAGTACCCTGTCGTTGCCTGAAACAACTGACGGGTCACAGCACAGGCCTAACTTCCCCCTGACAACCTCAAACTGTGCACACGGGGTTAAAATGTGTGACTTCCAGTAGTAGTAACCTATACGTAGGCGTGTGTTGGCGGTTTCCTCCTTGCGGTTAATCCAGCAGGAAGAACCCCATGGTTTAACGTCTTTCTTAATCTGTCTCAACTTTACATTTTGTATGTTGTTCCAATCATGTTGTCATTTGGTTGTAGATGCGAAAGAAATCCAAATTAGTATAATTATGGTTAAAATATTTTTCAAATTGGAGAACAAAGAAGTGGAGATCTAAAACTTGCAAACATAACCTTGGACTACCAGCTATGAAATTACTGTATCCTTTTAAGTTTTCTTGACTTTTTATTTATACTTTTCTAAAATTATAATCAAAATTTTTATAAAGATATCAAATGGAAAGTAAATAATTGAAGATCATTTCATCAAAGGCAAATATAAATACCAGTTTTAAATATTTATAATTTAATTTTCAGTCTAAAAGAAATAAGCTATTTCTTTGAAATATATAATTGAACAGTAATAAAAACAAAGGTGTTTTAAAAAATAAAAGAAGTGTTATATTAAAACTACCTCTATCCGAAAACATGGTATACATTAATTAAAAAAATGTGGGATTAACGAAAATAATATTATCTTAATCATTTTTTGTTCTTATTTTTAAATAAATGTTTGCTAGGCAAATAATAAACAAATGAGTCGCAAATAGTTTTGCAGGTCAAAAGTAATTTACAGAAAAAAAAACGCCCATTTTAGACAAATTAAAGTGACACCCGTTGTTCTAACAAAACGGCGAATTTTGATCAAAATTGTGTTGAATTGCAAGGAAGAAGTTCCAAATCGACTTAAATCGCAACTACCAAATAGTCCAGATTTTAATGTATTGGATCTCGGCTTTTCAATTCTATACAATCCTTACAACATACAGCTTCACCGAATACAATCGACGAACTGATTGACTGGGTACAAAATGCACTTATGCCCGGTTGCAAGAATGGAGATCAAGTCTCATATCAACTGATCTCGAATCACCGTTGATACCAGATTAAATTTTAACACCATTGTTTGAATGCAAGATCAGTTGATACTGTACTTTGTGACTTAATAGTGCATTTCATAGTTTTTACTGGGTCAAGTAATTGTGAATGAACTATTCTAACCTAAAATTGTATTCGATCTGTCATATTGTTATAGCGACGTATACTTGCAATATTACACATAATTAGTTTGTTATTAGTTTAAATATTTGTTATTAGTTTAAAAATATGTTTATTAGTTTAAATATTAGTTTAAAAATAAGTTTATTAGTTTAAATATTAGTTTATTAGTTTAAAAACAAGTTTATTAGTTTAAATATTAGTTTAAAAATAAGTTTATTAGTTTAAATATTAGTTTATTAGTTTAAAAATAAGTTTATTAGTTTAAATATTAGTTTATTTATTTACTATCATTAGTTTTGTTACACTACAATAATTTAGTTTGTTTCTTTCCTTTTAGTTATTAATATTGTATTTTAGTTTATATAGATATAGTTCTTCATATTTTGTATTAGATTAGTATTGCCTGTTAGTTGCTTAATTAAAATTAAATTAGTTTTTTCCATTATTTTATAGATTAGTGTAGTTTAATAGATTGTTTATTCCATTACTTTATACTTAAATAGATTTTCTTCTCTTTATATTATATTATTTTATTTTTTATACATTTTCTACATTTTCTTATACATTATTTATACATATTTTTACAGACATTTTTAGATACTTTTTTAAATATTAGTTTTAGAGAAATGGCAAAACAAGTTTCATTTAAACGGGGGATAAATTTTAACGAACAAGAGAAAAGAGACTTATTGAATATTGTCGACAAATATAAAGATATTGTAGAAAACAAAAAGACAGATGGGTCAACCAGATTTTAAAAAATGCTGTATCGGGTAATGAAAGAACGGTGGCACAAATTCAGCTTGTTTATAAAAATTTAAAGCAACGTGCAAGACAACAATTACATGATGACAAGGTATGATAAAATATAGGATTAATTAAACATTTCTTTGTTCTGATTTTATTTTTTTCAAAAATACTGGTTGAGCTGTATAAAACATGTGGTGGGTCATTTACACCCAGTCTTTCTACCGTTGGAGAAAGAATAACAGGAATGTTGGGGCAACAATTTAAACCCTTAAAAAATATCTACGACAGTACAGCTGGTTACTCAAGTGATTATATCGATACAAGTAAGTTATAAAATCTTTAAATCTAAGGTTAAATTTTACTTAATTTTCCTATTCCTGTATCTAAACTCAGGGCCGTAACTAGCTCTTTTTGGGCCCTGTTGCATAAAACCGCAAAGCTATTAATAACCTTAACCGTGGCGATATAGGCATACCTTGGTTGCTTTTCGGCTGAATTCTATGTTCTATCAATGATAAGATATAAATAACTGTAGTTTTAGAGAACCTAAATCTTAGACGGAAATTTTCTTCATCATATTTTTCAAATGGATCTACTCGCTGTTCTATTATCCTTCTTCGTGGTGTATGTACAATATCTAATTGTTCATCGCTAGAATCGTTTGAGCTTGAATCGGAACTGGTGTTAGAAGAGGACGAGGATGAGGACGTGAACTGGAATAAATATAAACGAATGATTTATGTTTTTATTTTATGCCTGTTATAAAAATATTTAATTAATAAATAATTAAATAAATTCTAAAACTGTTATTTTATTAGGTTAATTTTTGTAACTTGTAACTTTTTATTAACTAAAACAAAACTTACTCTGTCCATATCTCCAATAAATATTCTCAGTGCTTGTATTACCGTATAAAAATGATTGAAAAAGGGGTAAACGATAATAAAAATGTTTTAAAACGAAATCTGTCATACGTCAAAATATTTAACATAAAATGGCGGTACGGCTTGATTCTCGGCTTGATCCGTGTATTTTTGGGTATCAATTTAATCCGTGATTTGTTCCGCGATCAAGAGGTAATTTGTATTCTTGCAATAGTTTGATACACGATTTGATCCAAATCAACGTTGATCGGATATCAAGCCATTTGATCCTGATTCTTGCAACCGGGCATTAATGCATTAAACATACAAACCATTGATAATGTTTTTCTAACATTGCAAACTTGTCTAAAAACAACCATGTTAGCAAAAGGAGGGAAATCCTATAAGATTCCGCACATTTATAAGCCAAACTTCGTCGTAAGGGACGAATACAAACAACATCATGGTTCATACAAGCTGTGGAGACAGCCACGTCCTTGTTAAATTAAAACTTTTCGTATTATTCTTTGTTTTACTAGATATTTGTAACTATTTCATAAATAAAATCATTCTAATTAATTAAAATTGTAAATGTATAGCATATTTTTCGACATGAAAAAAATCAAAATGTATACTATATTTTCGGACGGAGGGAGTGTTTGTGTTTTCTCAAGAAAAATTTTGGTTTTTGAGCTTCTTAAGAAAAATGGTTTCCCCCAAGATATATTCTGGGTGCGCGCCTGCAAACAATCAAACGACAAGTAGCTGATATCCTATTATCACATTCAGGTCAAGTAAGTCCTTTTACTGACATTTCTCGGTAATATTCCCCTTGTTCATGTCCCCAAACGAAAATATTTAGTGTGATATTGAAGTCATTTAATTTTTAATCAACCTTTTTCCATATTCCACCCATTTTACAAAACCAATTTACAAAATTCCGCAATTTCTAATTCACTTAAGTATACTTTAAGACCTTCTAAATCCTTAGAGTACAATAAACAAAGCCATAAGTAAAGAAACATAAAGAAAATTATACTGTATACATACTACCTAAACAATCTCCATAAGTAACTTCTCTAATCCCACTCGGAGGCTGTTAATTCTCTCAAGTGGTTGAACAGATACATATGAATTATTGAAGTTTTGTTTTGTATCAACAATTAAAACATATGCATTAGAATCATGAATTATGCATTATGGACATTCTAAAGAAAATTCATTGTCATAAATCATTGGTAAAAGGAGTTGCATTAAGACAATGATGGTATATTTAGATGCATGTCTCTCAGAACGATGGATATGAATGGAAATTTATGAGCAGACGCTTCAGGCGTCAAGTGTTATTCAGTATATTTATGCTTATACTGAAGACATTATAGAACAGATATAAGAAGAGAATTCAAAAGAGATTAATTATAATTAGATGAAATGACATTGAGATCTATTATAGTTTTAAAAATTATTTTAGGCAACGTTATTTCTTTTAATATGTAGCAGTGTTCCCGCTGCTTCGCTACCGAAAATAGCAGTCGTAGCCGGTTTAGACCAGGCCTATGTCGGAATGGGTTCTAATCAGGTTTTGTGCAAATCATTTTAGAAAGATTCAAATATTTTTTGGGTTCTTTTACTCTCGCACGAATAATTTAAATAAATTTTAGTACAACACTATGGGCTGATGTGATGACAAGTGTGTGCGCATCACACACCTCTTTGACGTGTGATAAGAATATCGCTTAGGAACCGAACGTCGGCCTGCGTCAAGCCCAACGTACGTTGGCTAACACTTGTGAAGTGTTGCCCGTACACACGATACGTGGAGCTAGACAAATGTAAGCATTGGTCATCACTTCCCACACCGTCTGCAAGCGCTTTAAGACTACATACATCACTATAAAACTCAGATGTTAAAAACAGAAAATTGAGCTATATACGAATCGGTAAATGATAGGAATTTGCTCCCGTGGACAATTTTTTAAATCTAGTTAAGACCCACATATTTTGTCTACATTAATAATAATAATAATAATCTCTTTATTTATACAATATTGTGCCAATATATCTCTTAAACGGTAGCCAATGTAATCAATGAAAAGTGCACGGATAGTAAGAAACTGATGGTTTACTTCCCATTAAGGAAACACTAAGACGGCTGTTTCTTTGGCAGAGCTTGACTAAGGGGCGCCACATTGCGAAAGTGAGGACCATTTTTTATGCTCTTCATTTGGAATTTACGAGGTGAGGACCTTTTTTTTTTGCTCATCATCTAGATTTTGGGCGGTGAGAATCTTGTTTTTGCTTATCACTTACATTTATTTGCAAAGGGCGCCAAAACGCAGTTTTGCCCCTAGCGCAAGTTTTCCTTACTGCGGCTCTGGCCCCAACATTTTAGTTTATTTAACTCTATTCTGTGCTTGAGTTCTCCAGTCGAATACACTTATCTTCTTTGCGTCATAAGCGACCCTATGTAAGCAGTGTTTTCGTCATCCACGTTTTCTTTTAAAGACAAGCTTGGAGTTGAAAATATTGAGAAATTGCTCGCATTTTGCCATATTATACTTCACAAAACTAAGCACAAAAATAAGCACAAACGTATGCATTTCGGAATTTGAGACATACAGGACAATAAATATATTTCCAGGACGATTTTGCGTGTGTAAAGCCTCGTTCATAATAGATATACAGCACAACTGCATTGCATAGTCGCATAACATAATGATTGACTTGCGTTGTTCTGTTTATAATACGAACATCTGTTAATATTCATCATGTTATGGACCGGTTATGTTCTGGATCTCTTATAAACCAAGCTTAATTCGGGATGGTTCGAAGCTTTACTGTAGCCATACGAGTGCATTATAACTTTTCTTCCCTTAATTTATGTTTTCCCTTAAACCCCTCAAGACAACACCCAACATGCACCACTGACTTACTTTGTTCCTAATAATGTAAAAGAAAATAAGGAATTTAAAAGTATGAAGTAATGACATGTTGAATAATATATTTGGCTTCTGGAAAAAGTGGAATAAAATGTCAACTAAAGAATCAATATAATTCTATCTAAAAATATTCACTTAATAACAGAATTAAACTACTTTTTTAACAATTCATTTGGAGAAGGTGACCTTCTATTCTATACCTGCTGTATTGTTGTCTAATTTTGAAAATATTTGCGTGTTATCTATAAAGGTGTGTTTAAACCGAAAGCGTGCAAAATAAACCGCAGGATTCTAATGAAATACTTGTAACCACAGAATGTCCATGATTAGCTGCGGAGAAGTAAATAATTGAACTAGTGACATTTACAGCGTATTATCTCAGCAAATATCAACCGTCTCGAACTACAAAAATAAAAAATAGTGCAATTAATGATTAGATGTTATAATGTAATAAATAAAATTTATTACATTAAATAACATTAATTTAAATATCCTTGGGATATTATCATTAAATAAAAATTGATGTGAAGTGTGAATTTTCACACATTTCAGGGTTTTGCAGGTATTTAGTAAGTGAATGATGATTATTTGGGATGCCAAAACCAATTTTATGTTAAAATATATTTTTTTTGTTAATTTTAATTCGAATGCCTAATACCATTATGTAGGTTTCTAAATATGTGCAGTATTTTTTTTATATAACAAGGTTTAATAAGATTTTGAAAATTGCGCCTATGGCTTCCATTGGTTATTTTAGTCATAAGCTCCGCCCTTCTGTTTTCGTCTATTTGTAGGAATATAAATAGCACTAATATATTTAGGCACTAATATGATACAGACATTATAACACATGACATAACATATATTTTATATATTTCATTTTTTTTAACTTGTATCCATGGTATTATATATTTATAGTTACGTTATATTTTAAGTTACTTGGTTGTAAGTCCAATAGTAATCAATTTCAACAATTTACACTGGTTATTAAATTTACGCTTTTAAAAATTAAATGCAATATTTGCCCAAATATAACTAGAATATTGAAAAAGTAACTTAAACAAAATAAAAATGCAAAAAAAAAAAACAGAAAAAATGAATTGCCTCGCGGCCGATTTGAACTCGAGTTTGCAGATTAGAACGCTTGTATAGTAACCATTACACCATCGAAGCGCTCTGTCTACTGTGCTACATAATTTCATTAAATAGTTTACATGGTTACGCAAAAAACACAAAAAATGCGTTATTTTCCGGAAACATAATCTGATCAAAAATTCCTGTTGACCTATTCCGGTTCACATAAATGTACATTACTTAGATTTTTTTCAGATTTTTAGTTTAAACCATCTGGGCTACAGGATGTGGGACAAAATTTTTTTTGAACAATTTTGGCAGAAATAATGTCTAAATAATTTATTTTGCAAAAATAAAATTTTGATCGTTAATCCACATACTAAGGGCTTTCATTTGATATCCTGCTCAGAATTTTAAAAAAATATATATTTTTTCGATGAGCACATATTTGTTTATATTTTTAGGGGGGTATGTTTTTTAGATGTTTTGGTATTTTTCCTATGTGCGGGTCAACGAGTTGTATAAGCATGCCAAATTTCAACTTTCTAGGTTTAGCCGTTTGGCTACAATTTTTACCGAACAGACAGACAGACAGACAGACAGACAGACAGACAGACAGACAGACAGACAGACAGACAGACAGACAGACGACAAAATGACGGTATAAGGGTTTTTTGGTCTTACCTACAAAACTCTAAAAACGGTAATTCCGATCCAGTTTATTGTATTCTCTACACATATAAAAGAAGAAAATTGTTTGTTTATTTGTTTGTTTGTTTGTTTGTTTGTTTGTTCGCTATACATTTCCTAGGCCGTTTTACTGATTTGGACTAAATTTTGCACAGTTACTCTTTAGGACTCTGGAGAACTAATGGTGCTAAAAAATGAACGGGTTTTCAATAATGTACACGTTTTTAGGGCCTACGAACGTATATAAGTCGGCAAAAATCTTGCATGCGGAACATTAAAATTACTACGACGGCTAAACTGTAAGAGATATATCGAAAATATATATGACAGACTTTTAAGGTTTAATATTACTACAGAAAGACCGGGAGAACATATATCGCAGGCCAATAAATAACACAATTATCATTTATTAGTTTTCATTTTCGGAGAAAATTATAACGCTCAGTTTGCTGTGATATTTCATCGTTACCTTTAAAGATTTACGAAGAAAAATTATTTTAATGGCAAGAGTATTTATTAAAGAAAAAAAAAAACCCTTTGACCCATGTACCTATCATTTATAGATCAGAAGTAATCACAGAAAGAACATAATAGTAAATAAATTAAACTGATGCGGGTATTAGTAGATGCTACTCAGGTCAGTCTTATTGTTAGGAGGTAGAGAGGGGTACAATTTGTTGCGCTTAGTTTAAGTTGTTTCGATTATTTGTTATTTGTATTGTATTGATTATATTAAATACTAACATCGAAACTTTCCTTCAATATTGTGTTTTATTATTTGTTTTTGACATGCGCAATAGTATTTCCATACAATGAAACCGTTAAATGTAAAAATATTGTTACTGCCGAATGAGTGCTGTTTACACGTTACACGTACCAATTGATGAGAGATCGTACGTTGTTAAAACCCGACATAAAACTATTTTGATAAATTAAACGTTCTTAAATTAAATAACTAAAATCGAAGAAAACGTATGTTGGTATTCACATTGAAATGGCCGACCGGCGTAGCGTAGTGGTAACACATCTGCTCTGTGTTGCTAAGGTCTCGGGTTCGAATCTTGTTCAGGCATGGAATTTTTCATAAACAAAAATTATCCTGGCTAATTGCCACAGCAGCAAAGGCCATTAAATTAAAAAAAAAACACACATTGAAATAATTTGAATTTTTTGATTGTGCAACTATCATTTATTTTTCCGAATTAAAATATTTTTGATAAATTACTATTTATCTCCTGAACATCGCCAGGTTTGTCTGCTAGTATAATATAAAAACATTCTGTTTCATCCGAGCATTTGGTTATCCGAAATTCCCTCAATCCATTACTTCGGATAATCGAAACTACAGACGATGTTGTACAAGGAGGCTAAGGCAGACTAAACGTAGCCCCTGCAGACCACATTCAGTGGACGTGACTGAATGATATAAGGCGGATAATGGGGAAAAAATTACGCCGATTCCGCCGTTATCCAGAATCATACTGTGAATCTATCATCCAACAAGCTGAGCAAAAAAGTAAAATTGAATCTAATACCGATTTAATCTAATACAAGGTGTTTCAAAAGAAATTTTATATTAAGTGGATCGATTAAAAAAAAAGTAAGCCGTATATAGAATAAATGTTTATTAATTATTAAAATACACTTCTTGGGGATTTATTTCTTAAAAATAATATCGTCTAAATGTAGACCCTCGCGGTCTCGGCACTCATTTAATCGAACAGTAAAATTACTTATGACGTCTCGGCAGGTGGACTCAGGGATGGCTGCCATTTCGTGACGGATATTTTCTTTCAAATGCGCCAGTGAAGTCGGTTTATTAGCGTAAACTTTAGATTTAAAATAACCCCATAGGAAAAAGTCCATAGGGGTTAAATCTGGACTGCGTGGAGGCCAATTTATCTCACCTCTCCGGGAGATCAATTTACCTGAGAAAATTTCACGAACACGTGGCAGAGACATATTGGACGTGTGTGAAGTTGCTCCGTCCTGTTGGAACCATGTTCTTTGGTTATAGCCAGGAAAGTTTTGCAGTTCAGGTACCAAGAAGTTGTCTAACATCTCCACATAACGCTCTGAATTCACTGTAACTGCACGCCCCCTTTCGTCTTCAAAAAAGTAAGGGCCGATAATTCCTCGCGCCGATATCGCAGCCCATACGGTCACTTTAGGCGAATGTAGGGGTTTCTGATGTTTGCGTTTCGGATTCGTCGCACTCCAGTAGCGGCAGTTCTGCTTATTTACGTGACCATTAAGATGAAAATGAGCTTCATCCGAAAACAAAATGTTGGTAAACGTTGAAAATCGCTCAATCATCTGATTTACGAAATTAAGCCTCTGACTGGCATCTTGGGGCTTTAATTCTTGCACCAATTGAATTTTGTAGGGGTGCAGCTTTAGGTCTTTGTGCATAATGCGATGTAATGATGATCTATGCACATTTAAAGCACTTGCGCGCTTCCGAATTGAAAGGTTCGGGTCGTCACGAACAGACTGATTAACATTCTCCACGTTTTCTACCGTTTTTGATGACCTAGGTCGCCCGGATTTTGATTTATCCAGCGTTGTACCAGTCTCTTCAAACTTTTTAACCCAATGTCGAATGAGAGGAATGCTTGGCGCATCATTTAAGTGGCGAAAACCTCGAATACTGCAGAATTTTCTACGCGCTACAGTCGCCGAATCACCGTTTTTGTAAAACTCTCGCACGCATAACGCGCGGTCTGCTCCCGAGAAATGCTCCATAGCGACTGAATTCCGAAGAGCCAGTCTACCGATTGACATAACCCCCGCGCCCCTCGGATACGTTGCGTTCACGCAGTAAGCTAAATAAATATAAAATTTCTTTTGAGACACCTTGTATAATAACGGGAATATAATTCACACGTGAATTAAACCATCATACACCGCCTATTTTAAAAGGTCATAAACCTTTTATATTTTGTATTTTCACTTACACTTCTGTTTTTCACATTAACGTCACTGACAAAAATGTTTTTACCATTCTAATTATTTTGTCCTTCCCCTTCACTAAACCATAAAAGCTTGGATTTAGAGCCGTGCTTTATAATGCTTTTATTCATCTGTCATTATACATCCGAGTTTTGCTTTAATGTAGGTAGATATCTCTCACAGAGCAGTAAAAGGGGACAATTTCTAAGCTTAGCCAATCAAAAGTTTGTTGATGCAAGATTTTTATGAAGGGTAAGAAACAAAGGTGAATAATGTCTGAAGTGCGAATTGAAGAACACTCTTTTCTTTGAAAGTGAAATAATGGTACATTCCAAGATGATATCAAAAGTTATTTATTTTTAAGTTTAATTGCTAATTTACTACGAACTGTTTTTATATAGAATTCAGTTCTACATCAGAAATAAAAATCCTCAGAGCATTATATCGACTATCATCATCATCATCATCATATGTCGGCCGAATTCGGTCAATGCTGAACACAAACTTCTCTACTACGTCTCCAAACCTTAGGATTCGGGTTAACAATAGTCAACCTGCCAATTATTTTAGTATCGTCCATTTTTAACGATAGATTAAAATTCTCTCAGCACATTAATTACATAGTAAAACAGGCCATTTTAAGTTAAAAATTGTCTATGGTAACAAACAATGCCTGAACCAGGCAATTAGGCTAAACTTATGCGACTCCCTTGTATTGAGTCTGTTTACTTATGGTAGCGTGGTCAACGGAACTTGCCTAATTGCAGCTAATATAAAAAAAAATCACAAGGTCCAAAATTCATGTTTGCGTTTTGTTTATGGTGTACCAAGGCGCTCGCATATCTTCCCATACCTACACTTGTCTACATGGCTTGACATGAAACAAAGAAGACTTTCTCATTCTCTTGTCTTTTATGATAAAATCTCAAAACTCCCCCTTATTGCAAATTTACCTTCAGATCTGATGTGCATAATGTTAATATAAGATTTAAGGACACCCTTTCTACACCTTCTTACAAAACTGCAACATTTAAACATAGCATATTATTCCTGATAACCTTAAATCTCTTAGCTTAATCTCTTTTAAGCAACATATAAAGAAGCTCATCTGGGATAAAAGTTTTTAAAAGTCTTTATTTCTAATTGGTTCATCTTGCCCTTTTAATTTCATTGTTCTCTTCAGACTTAATTCTGCCCAAGTTAGGGAATGTTACATATTCGCATGCTTTAATTGTCAATAGCAAAGAACCCTGCTTCTTTTTGTAAATATGTGTAATATTTTTATATTTTTTCTTAGTTCTTTAGGGCTCATGAGGAAGATCAGTCCTTGTTTTCTCACAATAACTGATCATGGGTCTTCATCTATTGTACTAATTATTATTTTTATTATTCGTAACATCTACTTATAATTTTGTACTCTAGATATAAAATAAATAAATTAAAATTAAAAAATTAAATCTGGTAGGCGGTCTACTCCTTGTTCACGCTTTTAAAAATGTGTATAAATTTCTCAAAATCTACCCATCATAGACCAATTGACGGAGTCCAGGCGAGAGAGCACCGAAACACATTTCTAGTCAAAACTGACACTGCCATTTGTTGGTAATCATAGTAGTTTGCAGTCTGCTGTAAAGAAATTCTTTGAAATATCAATATATAGAAGCGGATGTCACCGAACCATTCTAGAAGTTTCTGGCGGCAAGACAGAAGTATCAATCAATAGAGATTTAACCATGAAATGCAGCAGGTGATTGCAGTTTGGTATCGAATCACAAGATTTGTTTGTAAGTGAAGATGCAGATTCTGTTTATCAACCTACATATACTCATATTTCAAACATTGAAAATAAGGATAAGGTTAATGTTGCTGGGCATTTTCTTAGTTTTAATTATTTAAAATAGTAAAATGGGAAAATAGTTATTTAGAAAAATAGTGTGTAAAGGTGGTCTTTTTAATAGAGCGCGAATTTTCGCACGAGTTATTGGTCGAGTTCCGAAAATAGTGACTATGGCTATTAACCAGGATACATGTTTTTTATTTATTTAATTTTTTGACTTATTATTCTTATTAATTTCGATATTTTAAATTTAAAACTACAAACACAGACATTCATACCAACACCGGGGTTCGAAAGTAAGCACCCTGGTCTAGCGCGAACGTGCAAATGCAATGACCACTACACCATAATTATCTTGATCAAACTTTCAAATTGTCATATCTCAAAACAATAAAAATGTGGCTTGGCACTCTGTTGCCCCGACCACCTCAACTGGTCTCTGTTATTTTCCATCTAAAAAATCCTTAAATGAGACAGCAAAGCTCCATTGCTAGAATACTGGTCAGCTGACATCCCTAATTTTATATTAGTCTGAATTTAGTTGAATTGAATAATAATTAAAAATGTTTCCACCCAAATTCTTATTTTCTCGATTTTATTTCTTTCCAAGGTGCAATACTTCTCACGCTCACAGAAAATCCTTTAAGAAAAACATAACCTGATAGTAATGCAAGGAAAAGTGGAAAAATCATTCATGTGCAAACATATCAACGAACAATGGGATATGACAACTGAAGCTTGTCACAATAAGCCCTGTCGGTTTATTTCGCAGTGACGTATAACTTGGAACAAATGAATCGAGATGATTGACAACCAAGATTGATCGTTAAGGATTTATAGAATCGCGTGTTACAGACACTGTAAATTGTTGTTGCAAGGTAGTGAAATCACTTGTATAAATGTAGTTCTGCTCAATTACTGTTAACATGTTCATTTATCAAAGTTTGCTCATTCACAACTCCAAATCATGTACACCCGAAATAAGGAGTATAGAAATGACAAAAAATGAAGCAAACAATATATTGAAAATATGCAAAGAGTTATTTAAGCTATTCCTTTTTAGACTGTTAGATTTTGCGCCAGTTTGAATAAATTACAAATATGTTAACAGAGTATAATGACCAATCCCCAAAGACGTTGAGGGTAGAGAATGGATATAATGACCGGTTGCTAAAGAAAGAGTTAATGGTTTTACTCAAGTTATGCCTAACTCCAGGCAAAACAATATACAAGAAAATAACATTTTAACTTGAGTAGGGATAGCTAGAGTTAAAACATATAACTCGTCCTTTAACAAGCGGGCATAAGAGAACTAAAGCAATGCTGATTAAAACGACATGTTGTAGTGACTGTAGACATTTTTGATAATAAATAAGTTAAAAATAAAGCTACGATTATATTTATTTGTACTGCTACAATGTTCTGTAATTTTTTAAATATATTTGTAGGTTTCAAATAAGTTTTATAAGTATATAGTTCAAATGTTCAAATAATATATCAACAATTTTTTCGACATGATTGTTTAAGAACCTTCTTCGAAAAATATTATACTTGATGGTAATGAAATGTCACTTGGTACAAGTATTATTTACACCTAATAAATCATTTTTGCTTACAGCACCTATATTGAGAACCGCGACAGATTCGAGGTGGCGGCAAAAGTAGATTACCAAGTACAATAACTATAATTAGTTTTCACAATAGAACAAAATATCATAAAATACATTGGTAGAATAAAGTTTTAGCTACAATTTGCCGCATGGTACACAAATATGCGTCGAATGGTTTACAAGATGGCGTCTATAATGCAAATAGTTTATTTACAATTACATGCCAGTTCTTTTTACAATTAAAAATATCCTATTAAATAGATAAAAATTCGCTGAAAAATTTGATGTATAGATTGTTATTAATTTTATTTCAGATTGTTAGTCCTGTATGAGAAACTATACAGTTGTGCGCCCCTTTAACTACATAAATTCCTCCGAAATGTGATCCTGGAGTAGGTTACTGTAAGTATCATGAACAGAAAATAGAACTAATTTCCTCGTTATCCAGAAAATAAAAGAACCAATAAGTAACCCTAGAAAAATCCACTCGCACGCTCACATTTTGTGAGTGGAAAAATGTTATTAACGAGCAACATATTAATTTTTCTTTTTATATTTCTTATTAATTTACTGTTACGTAAACTATTTTTTTTTTATGATACATATATTTGCGTATATACATACATATGTTTCTAATCATTTTTTTTTACCCTATTATATTGTAACCGTTGGACGAAGAAATCAACTTTATGGTTGCCAAGACATCTGACGAGATAACGAGGAAGGCAAAAGATAAGATGGAAAGACGACATCTTTAAAACAAATAGTACTCTTTGACCCAGGATCGCTCCAGACAGGACAAACTGGAAAGACATGGCGGAGGCCTTTGCTTAAAAATTGGGATAGTTAATATTACTATTATATTGTGACGAATATGATTATGGTTTCCCTGATGAGGCGACTATGGTTTAGAGGTTATTATGAAAATCGCTTCTGATTTGTAATAGATTGATCTCTAGTTGTAAGCTTTATCCATGGAAATCTTAGAAAGCCGTAGAAGAATCTAGCAAACTCTTGAAAACTGATGGACTGCAATAAAAGCGAGTTTTCTTGGCAACCATAAATGTGAAATTCAATGGATTTTCAGATCTTGTTCTACCAAGAAATTTGATAGTTTGAGCTTCAAAGCATAGTATAATCTAAATTCCGTATTCTGTAACATAAATAGTGTAATCTGAATTAAGAAGATAAAAAAAAAACATCCTGGAGGAAAAGAAATAGATCTTCCAACTGTAACATAACCTAAAAAATTCATAACGTTTTAAATCGGTTACAGGAAGACCACCAATGAAGAGAATTTTAAAAACTGTTTTCTTCTATGTTTTCCTATGTTTTATGTTTTTTTATGATTTATTTTAGTTCTAAATCCGCCCTTAAAATTACACATATGCTACAAATACTATATTGAATAAATATTCAATAAAAACTACTCTATCTCTCTTCCGGAACTAATATCTATTTGTGATTGAAACTTTATGATGTTACACTTTGAATGAAGCGCTGTGAAAGCCAAACTTTGAAATGGAAAGCCGGTTCCCTGTGGGCTAAAGCCGATTACCCTGTAATGGCTTGCTCCAGCTGACGGTGACACACGTCCCTACTTGACCTCTTTATCCTTAAAACAGCAGTGGGCTCACGAAAAAAATTCTATAATACCAGAGGCAAACCACTGTAAAAATATTATTAGTAATTACACTACAAAACAGTGTAAAATACGTGTAGCAGTAGTTTTAAAGTAATGTAAAATAACTCAACAAAGTAGTGTTTTTGCAGTAATTATTCTACAGTGTAGATTGATGAAAACCTTTTTGACATCTTAATTGTTAATTCACTATGACCTGCCATTATTTTTATTTTCTTAACTAGCTGACGTGCTCGTACTTCGTACAGTTTTTGTTAAATACATATTTGTTAATAAGTAATTATGATGATAGAAATATTTCAAGTGGCGCTACCCATGGCCACCAAATATTAATCTGATTAAAAACCACATTCAACATAAAATAATCGTTTCTTCATTCTAAACCACCTTTCTTATATATATTTTTGCTGCTCAGTAAATAATAAGTAAAATATTTCAAATGTATAAATCGCTCTCAGCATGGCTGCCGAAATATTCATCTTATTGAGCATAAAAGACATATTTCTTCATTCTAAACAAATTTTCTTATATACATTTATGATGTAAAGTAAATAATAACAACAATTCAAGATTTAACTTTTAAGGTGTCCCCCACATAATTATCAAATATTCACCCAATTGAAAAAATGGATAGAACAGAAAAGATTTGTTTTCTTATTCTAATCAATTTTTACCGACCGCCAACATATTATATATGGGAGGTATTGTGATCATACCAATTTTGACATTTCGAGATTTCGATGGATCTCCAAGAATTGAGGTCCCTACGTAACGTTTTGACTATTTTTAGCATGATATCTGTCGGTCTGTCTGTCCGTCCGTCCGTCCGTCTGTCTGTCCGTCTGTCTGTCTGTCTGTCTGTCTGTCTGTATACACGTGCAGAGCAAATTCGGCTGAAAGGATTTTTATGAAACTTCATATTTAAGCTTCTGCCATCAATGGCACGAGTTGATCAACTTTTAGTAAAAATCGGTCGACTAGAAATGGGACTTTACTCGTGTCGATTTTAAGATTTTTGCGAATATTTCACAACAGACAAATATTTCGAAAAAATTTATTTAACAAAATTTGCTATAAAAGCAATAACTAACAACTTTTATTTGAGACATTTTTTGATAAAACGAAAAAATTTTGAAAAATTTATCGAAATTTTTTCTAAGTATCTATTTTTTCATACTTGTATGTAACGTTTCCATGGTCATGATAAATAATATCTCTGTTAGAAAATATTACGCCAAGTTATTTCTACTCTGCTGCAAGAATGAATTTTATACAAGTACTTTGTGATGGCGGTCGGTCCTGTGGTGGCCACAGCTGATTTTTTCATATACGTTTTCTTGTTAAGTCAATAATATGGGAGTTATTTCAAAAGATTAGTTTTAGGTTGTCCTCCATAACCCCAAATATTTCATAGAACAAAAAAGATGTGTTTTCTTATTATAATCAATGTTCATTACATAGATTCTTCTGTTAAATAAATAATAATAATATTTGCTTTTCTAATTTATTGTTTTATATATATATATATATATATATATATATATATATATATATATATATATATATATATATATATATATATATATATATATATATATATTCAGTAAAAATTATGAAAAATTGTTGGGAACAAAACCAGTAGAAAAGAAATAGAAGAAGGCCAATTGAGACGGTGTTTATATCCAAAGGATGGATGAAAGTAAAGATATATAAAAAGGTATATGAAGCCAGGGTATTTAAAAGAAGACGCGAACGAAGACCTAAGAAATAACTGGGTGACGAAATTAGAAAAGCGGAACAGAGAAAATAAATTCCCTTGAATGAAGCAAGAAGTAGGACACAAGACAGAAATGAATGGAGAATACTGTGGCAACGTTCCCAAGAAAAGTAAATGTAAAAGCAATGTAAAGAAAGAAAATAAATAGAAGTAAAACTCAAACTCAAACCAAGACTGTTACCAGAGATCGTAAATATGTTCAATGATTAAGCAAGTAAAAGGTTAGCTATTAGGATTCCACAATTTTTAGGGTTTTGTAGGTATGACCAAAAAACCCTTATACCGTCATTTTGTCGTCTGTCTGTCTGTCTGTCTGTCTGTTCGGTAAAAATTGTAGCCAAACGGCTAAACCTAGAGAGTTGAAATTTGGCATGCTTATACAACTCTTTGACCCGCACATAGGAAAAATACTAAAACATCTAAAAAACATACCCCCCTAAAAATATAAACAAATATGTGCTCATGGAAAACAACATTTTTTTTTTTAATTCTGAGTAGGGTATCAAATGAAAGCCCTTAGTACGTGGATTAACGATCAAATTTTTATTTTTGCAAAATAAATTATTTTGATGCGATTTTTGCCAAAAATGTGCAAAAAAAATTTTGTCCCACACCCTGTAGCCCAGATGGTTTAAACTAAAAATCTAAAAAAATTCTAAGTAATGTATATTG